>OY770154.1:12500-2412500 GCA_963669345.1 Gortyna flavago
TGAGCTGGGGTCTACACCCGGAGGTCATTCGAACCATCTACACGGCGGCAGTGGAGCCGGTGGTTATGTACGCGGCGAGTGCCTGGGCGCCGGCAACCAAGAAGATAGGAGTGCAGAAGATGTTGAACACGGTCCAGCGAGGATTCGCCCAAAAGCTCTGCAGATCCTACCGCACCGTTTCGCTGAACGCGTCCCTGGTGCTGGCTGGGATACTGCCACTCGACCTCCGAATACAAGAAGCAGCCGCTCTGTACGAGGCAAAGAGGGGGGTACCCCGGCCAGCCCTTGTGGGCAGGGAGGTGGAGCGTGTGGTGGCGTTTGCGGAGACTCCACATCCGGCGGAACATATGGCCATGGGGTTCGTGAGTCTGGAGGACCAGTCCCTTGTGGACACCCACAACAACCAGGCGGTACGAATTTTCACAGACGGCAGCAAGATCGAGGGCAAGGTCGGAGCAGCACTGTCTCTGTGGGACGGTGAGGTTGAGATCAAGTCCCTCAAGCTTAGCTTGCCGCCGTGCTGCACGGTTTACCAGGCGGAACTCCTGGCCATATGCACAGCCACGAGGGAAATCCTCAAGCGCAAAGAGGGAACCTTCGGAATCTATAGTGACTCAAAGGCTGCACTTCAAACAGTCACAAACCAAGGTTCCCTCCACGCCCTGGCGGTGGAAGCGAGGGCTAACGTGTGTGCGGCAAGCGAGGGCTAACGTGTGTGCGGCTTTATCCCAGAGCAAAGATGTTTCCTTGTTCTGGGTAAAGGCTCATGCTGGGTTGCAAGGCAACGAACGCGCAGATTACCTTGCGAAAGAGGCTGCACTTAAATCGAAAAAGAAGCCGGACTATGACCGCTGCCCGGTTTCATTCGTCAAGCGGCAGATCCGTATGGGGTCGCTCGACGAATGGAACCGACGATACAAAAACGGCGAAACAGCGTCCGTCACAAAAATGTTCCTCCCGGACGCGATAGATGCCTTCAGGATTGTAAATAAAGTTAAGCCGACCGAAATGTTAACACAAATCCTGACTGGGCACGGTGGGTTTTCCGAGTACCTGCATCGCTTTAAATGTAAAGGAAGCCCATCGTGCATCTGTGAGCCGGATGCGCTGGAAACAGTCCCACACATTCTGACGGAATGTCCTGCGTTCGGAACACGGCGATTACAGGCGGAGACGGAACTAGAGACCGAATTAAATAGAAACAATATTAGTAAAATTATGACAAACGGAAAATCCAGAAAAATCTTAATAGAATACTGTACCGCAATAGCCACAATAGTAATAAATAGAAATAAGGAAACATAAAGCTATGCTTTTAATATATAAAAGTATATACAGACAAAGCATAGACCACATAAGAAGGAAATATTAACGTTCATTAAAGAAAAACAAATTTACATAGATTCAAAATTAAATAAGCTACAACTATATAAAAAATTCATCAATATTCAAAAATTCTAAAAAACGCAATTATAAATCAAAACTATATCTTAAAAAGGTCTCTGATCATGTCAGAGGGACACTGAGCAAGGGCAGGAGTGTGGTTTTAGCCGGTAAGAGTCCGGCACTGCCCAGACTGCCTCACCAGTGAGACAGTCTGGGCGTCCATGAGGATTTCCCACTCCTGCCAAAACAAAAAAAAAAAAAAAAAAAAAAAAAACCTAACCTAACCTAACCTAACCTAACCTAACCTAACCTAACCTAACCTAACCTAACCTAACCTAACCTAACCTAACCTAACCTAACCTAACCTAACCTAACCTAACCTAACCTAACCTAACCTAACCTAACCTAACCTAACCTAACCTAACCTAACCTAACCTAACCTAACCTAACCTAACCTAACCTAACCTAACCTAACCTAACCTAACCTAACCTAACCTAACCTAACCTAACCTAACCTAACCTAACCTAACCTAACCTAACCTAACCTAACCTAACCTAACCTAACCTAACCTAACCTAACCTAACCTAACCTAACCTAACCTAACCTAACCTAACCTAACCTAACCTAACCTAACCTAACCTAACCTAACCTAACCTAACCTAACCTAACCTAACCTAACCTAACCTAACCTAACCTAACCTAACCTAACCTAACCTAACCTAACCTAACCTAACCTAACCTAACCTAACCTAACCTAACCTAACCTAACCTAACCTAACCTAACCTAACCTAACCTAACCTAACCTAACCTAACCTAACCTAACCTAACCTAACCTAACCTAACCTAACCTAACCTAACCTAACCTAACCTAACCTAACCTAACCTAACCTAACCTAACCTAACCTAACCTAACCTAACCTAACCTAACCTAACCTAACCTAACCTAACCTAACCTAACCTAACCTAACCTAACCTAACCTAACCTAACCTAACCTAACCTAACCTAACCTAACCTAACCTAACCTAACCTAACCTAACCTTGATAATCAAATTACAGTTGAAATAGCAGCCAGTAAACATAGGATAGTGAATATAAAAGTAATAGTAAAAAATAGAAATAAATGTAAAAATATGACTAAGAAATATTATGTCTATATGATATATTGTATATATATTAGGATAGCCATAAAATAAACATAAGGTAGATAAAGCTTAAGATAAAACCATTATTGGAATTAGGTAGACTCAAACCTGAAAACACAACACAGAAATATAAAAATAATATAGGTAAATAAGTTAGATATAAATTAAATTACATAATACATTAGATATTGAAACCACCATACAAAAACAACATAAAGACAACATAGAAAAATAAGATATAATGAGGCATAGATTGCTTCCGGGAACCCCCTACTTCTTGATCTGAAAAATAAAATGTAAAAGACGAAAACAACTAGAACTCATTGGCCTAAAAAGGTCTCTGATCATGTCAGAGGGACACTGAGCAAGGGCAGGAGTGTGGTTTTAGCCGGTAAGAGTCCGGCACTGCCCAGACTGCCTCACCAGTGAGACAGTCTGGGCGTCCATGAGGATTTCCCACTCCTGCCAAAACAAAAAAAAAAAAAAAAAAAAAAAAAACCTAACCTAACCTAACCTAACCTAACCTAACCTAACCTAACCTAACCTAACCTAACCTAACCTAACCTAACCTAACCTGAGCGAACCTAACCTGAGCGAACCTAACCTGAGCGAACCTAACCTGAGCGAACCTAACCTGAGCGAACCTAACCTGAGCGAACCTAACCTGAGCGAACCTAACCTGAGCGAACCTAACCTGAGCGAACCTAACCTGAGCGAACCTAACCTGAGCGAACCTAACCTGAGCGAACCTAACCTGAGCGAACCTAACCTGAGCGAACCTAACCTGAGCGAACCTAACCTGAGCGAACCTAACCTGAGCGAACCTAACCTGAGCGAACCTAACCTGAGCGAACCTAACCTGAGCGAACCTAACCTGAGCGAACCTAACCTGAGCGAACCTAACCTGAGCGAACCTAACCTGAGCGAACCTAACCTGAGCGAACCTAACCTGAGCGAACCTAACCTGAGCGAACCTAACCTGAGCGAACCTAACCTGAGCGAACCTAACCTGAGCGAACCTAACCTGAGCGAACCTAACCTGAGCGAACCTAACCTGAGCGAACCCCAGTCGCGCGGCACCCCTCACCGCGAGCAGATCAGTTTTAAGTCGCTCCGCGTTCAAAAATTCCAAAAATCGGCGTTTTAGTGAAAAGTTATAAGTGTGATACACCATTGGAAGCGCGCTGACGAAAGGAATGTCATAGTGAAAGTTTGATTGTGAAAAGTGGAAAACTCGAAGAGTTATAAGTGAAAAACTAACTCGTGGACACTTTGGAGCTCAACGCTGCTCGATTTTGAGCGGAGACTTATAAATCGGTGGTTACAGCCGGGTGCGCCGCGCGAAGACCTATCCCTGGACACCAAGTTTGGAATTTTCCGACTAGGGGTTCCGGAGATACAACGGAAAAACAACATACCTCGTGGAACGTGGCTAGAGATCCCGAGGGTTCTGACTGGATCCGGGAACTGTCCCGGTTAGCGACGCAGACGAGGAGCCGGGAGACTACTTGACATCGAGGAAAATCTTCGAGGAACACCTGGAAAACAGAGGTCAAACATTCCGGTAACTTTCAAGATTTTTTTCCCGGGAAACGAAAGTGTTAACATATAGTTTTTATGGACTTAAAAAATTTGTTGTAAGTACCCCTATTAGAGTTTTAAATTTTGTATTAATCGGTTCATTATTTTAGTAGTTATTAGGTTTTAAAAATTTAAAAAATTCGGGGGTTGGTTAAATCAACCCCAATAAGTTCCAAAAAATTTTAGTTACAAGTACCCGGTAGCTAGCTGTCTTTATTGTATTATTGTGATATTCTATGTTCTTAGTTAGTGCCGTATTATAGCCTTTGAAAGTTTTAAAATTCAATACACATTTTTTGTATCAAAAATTACACCCCTTCAGGGTAACATAAAAATTCTAAATTCAGTATCACTGGATAGGGAAAATTGTCCTCTATCCAGTGATATAAATAAAACCCACCCAAGACATATATTTACACAACAAATTCGACATTTCCCATAAAGCAAACTTCTAAATTCTGTTATTGTCTTGATATACATCCATTTAAAATCAAAAATCCACCCCTTTAAGGCAGCTTAAAAAATCTAAATCTAGTATCACTGGATGGGGAAGATTGTCCTCCATCCAGTGATATAAAGAAAACCCACCCGAAACACTTAGTTACACAACTATTCGACATCTTCTCGGAAACCTAACAACCTAAAAACCGCAAAACTTAATTTTGTCGGTCGAAATTAAAAATTTAAAATCGTATTTAACAACTAAATATTACCTGGAATAACGGCCGTTAGTATATATAACCCCTTTAAAGAAAGCCCCAACTGAATCTGACCTGTGGTTCACGGGATATAGGCACTCCCAGGTTGTGACTTTGCCTGATTCCTACTTGATTACAAGCTGCACGGGAACGGCTATAGCTCCGAAACGGGACGTCCTAGGGGGAAAGTAATCAAACAATAATTAGTTTCTCAAAGAGGGGCAACCAACACAATTTACCCCATCCCTCTGTGACGTCTCTGAAAAAAGCTCGGGGTAAAGTTACGAGTTTTTCCCCACATAAATTCTCCCTACGGTTTCTCCCACTGTTTTTTCCCAATTTTAATTATATATTTATGTTAGTTTAAATTAATGTGTATCTTTAATATTAATTAATAAACTTTTATTAAAATAAGTGTATGTTGCTAAGTTGATAGACATTTAAACAGCACATAAGCTGCCACAGTCTGTAAAATTTGTCAATAGATTTTCAGCTCTATCTCTAACGCATTAAGGTTCAAAGTCGGCTTGGGAAGTTGGGCGGTATCGGGTGGCGTGACCTGCTGACGTCTGTACGTCATCTAAGCCAGAGCAAGTCCGATCCCCCCCCCCTCCCCCCTTAAGCAATTCCCCCCCCGTAACTCTACTCTTACCAGATACACACACTTACCATAAATTATTACAGTTCATAATTACAATTACTTTCATTTATTTACAGTTACTTCATTTATTACATTTATCCACATAATAAATTTACACACACCGTATCCCGAACAACTCCCACCTTAAAAACCCAATATCTCGGAAACGGCTGGGAATATCGAAGTTTTGACGAAATTTGCCCCCCCCCTATAACCCCCCTCTCAGCTAGAACGTAGATTGGGATAAGACCCCTAGACCCCCTTTTTGACCCCGTTGTTGACCCCAAAAAATTATTTTGGTAGTAATTCGAACTAAAAATTTGTTATACCCATAGACTAAAAATAGCATAACATAGCATCAAACCTATATTCAAACCTATATTCAGCCCATACCAGACCCCCCCCATACACTAACCCCCCCCCCCTACAAAGATTACCTCCTTAAACTTAACTAAGAGGCCCTCAGCCGCAACAGCAAACCCCACATCGCAGAAACACCCTCATACCCCCCCCCCCCCACCACCCCACCTCCCCTAAACTGACCCTGGAATCTGACCTACCAAGAAGAGCTCAAAAAGACCAAACAAACGAGCCCACCCACGCCAAAATCGGAGCGGTATAGACCCAGCTAGGTCAACTGGAACATCTGTCCGGCAAGGCTCGGCACGGTACGGTACGGCAGAACCCCAAAAAGCTGATATCTCTGGAACTAAAAGAGATAGGCCATTTTCGACCACGGATGCAGCCTTTGTGGCGTCGAAGACGCCACGGTTGAAACCGCTACAGAGGTATCCATCCCCCCCTTTTTCCTTTACCCCCCCCTCCCCTATCCTTTAACAGGCCATATCTCGGGAGGGAGAGGACTTAGAGCCTTTTTGACCTCAAAATCGGCCTTTGTGGTGTGGCCAAAGTCGCACGAGAGGTACCCTCTCCCCTCTGATTGGACCCCCCCCCCCTACCCCTCTCACAAACAGACCAGTATCTCACAAACTATAGTAGATGGGAAAACCTTTTAAACGCGAAATTAGACTGTTCGATTTTGACCCCCCTTTACAGGGTTGAAACGAGACTGCATACTATAGTGCAGTGTAATTAATAATTGACACCCGCCCCCATATACAGGGTCAGATATTGACAAACCGTATGGTTATTAACACTTTATTAATATTATATTATCTTGTTTACTATATTTACATTTTGACAACTTCCCCGTTCGCTGTGCCCTATACACACAAGCCACACAACGAAGGTACATCACAGGTGGAACCCAAACAATAAAGAATGGTGTTCGGAATTCGTACCCCGGTACAAAGAAGAGGGCCAGCGGCCGGCGCCAGCGGGTCGCGGGAGTCTCCGTCGCCTACCCGCCCGGGAAATGGGGGTCCCTCTGGAGCGCGCGAAGCGCCGAAGGGGTTATCCCTGACGTTCGGCAAAAAAGACGCTGCTCGAGAAACCCAAGCGAAAACGGCCGGAACGCCACCGTCGGCGGGGACCTCTGGCGCCGTCGCTCGCGCCACCACTCCCAGCCCCACAGGTCCGCCTGGACAGGCGCTGGACGCCGCCAGGACTTTTATCCGGAGACCAGAACGGAAGAGAAGATCTGTAGACAACATGGAGCTCTACAAAAAGCAGACTGACACCTATGCTGCACTCTCCAACGACGGACTTCTCCAGGAGGTCATGAAGACATTCGAGGACATCCCAACAAAAGTAAAAGATTACCCTCAGATGAGGAGAGACATAAAGACCTTCCTGGAGACTCAGTCGGATAAAAGTCTGCGGATCTTGTTCGAATTGAGCAAACGGATGAAGGGCCTGGAAACAGCGCCTAAAACAGTTCCGCCCACAGGGACCAACATCACGCCTAAATCACCCGAATCACCGGAGAAGCTACTGGAAAGGCTGGAAAGGGTAGAGACCAAAATAAACACGCGGCTCAACGATCTTCAGCTAAAAATGTCGGAAGGCTTTCAAGTCATGACTGAACACTACGACGATAGCGGTTCTGACATCCTCGACAAGGTCATCGAAAGGATTGCCGAGATCAGCGACAAGGTAGACGCAGTGAAAGCTACATAGACCACACGACGGAAGGTGTGAGGACCGTAGGCTATGCCGCAGCTGCCCTCGAGGAGCAAATCGGTGGCGTTGTCGGGGAGATTACCGCCGGAACCGAAAAAATTAAGGAAGCCATTAGGGAAGCGGCATGCGGAGAAAAAACTGGCCCACAGACTTACGCCGACATTGCGGCAGCCAAACCCGGGCGTCGGCCGGCACTTCACTCGATAGCGGTCACCTCCGAAGGTAGCCAGGAGACTGCCGACGAGGTGCTCGCTGGGGTGAAGGAGGCGGTCGATGCCAGGGGAACCGGCCTAAAAATAAATAAAGTCCGCAAGGCGAAAAACCAGACAGTGATACTGGGGTGCGATTCAGAGGCCGAACTGAAGAAGGTAAAAGACAGGATTGAGAGCCGAGGCAAAGGGTTAATAGTAGCGCCCATGAAAAATAAAAACCCGCTCGTCGTCCTGAAAGACGTCTTTTTGGACAGCGAAGACGACGAGATGGTCAAGGCGCTCTACTCCCAGAACGAAAACATATTCAGGGACTTAGCACAAGAAGACAGAGAGATGTCCATAAAATATAAAAAGAGGACCAGGAACCCCAAGACCTCGCACGTTGTCGTCCAAGTCAGACCCAAGGTATGGCAGAGGATGACGGAGGCTGGGGCTCTTTACCTTGACCTGCAAAGGGTCAGGGTGGACGACCAGTCGCCGCTCATCCAATGCACGAAATGCTTAGCATTTGGGCATGGCCGGAAATTTTGTACCGAGAGTGCGGACAGCTGTAGTCATTGCGGAGGGCCGCATCTGCGCGAGAAGTGCCTGGAGTTTATTGCGGGTAATGAACCGCAGTGCCGCAACTGCTCGCACTCGAAGCTTCCGAGGACCGACCACAACGCGTTCAGCGTGGAGTGCCCGGTCCGCAAGAAATGGGACTACCTGGCTCGGACGACAACGGCATACGCCTAAACAGATCCCAAGAATGTACGCAACACACGCAACACACACAGGAACACACACAAGAACACACCGAAACAGCAACACCATCAAAAAACACAGATATATAAAATATATCTTCTTCTATCTATATCTATACATATAATAAATCTGTAGACGAGACGTTTCTGTACATTGAAAATATTTCCAAAAAAAATAGTTGGGGTGTTAAAGGATAACCAACAGATGCCATTTCATCAATTTTTGGAATTTTTGTCTGTTTGTCGGTTTGTCTGTTTGTCTGTTTGGATGTGACAGATTATTGATTTGAACAGGGTCAACGTAAAAAGTACCAAACCAATACGGTTACTTTTTATACTCAAATATGGTGTAGAACTCGGAGCAGTGATTAGTTTTTATTTCATCGCAATCGGTTCACTCTATCAAAAGATATAATCAATTTAAAGTATTCTAGAACAACTTTTTACGTTTTTTAGTAACACGTAACGACATCTATTGGCGCGATATAGTACCTACTAACGAAAACATTTTGTTGTTGTGATGTGAATAATCACGTCCTATTAGTTTATGCTTACTTAAATGACGAAATAACACAGATACCTACTTATGTCTATGTTATTTTAAAAAGTAATGATAATGATTATAATATTAAACAAAATCGCTTTCCATTGATGGTTTATTTAGTGGCGCCTGTGGCGCTAAAATAATTTTAAACAAAAAGTGAGGATAATGTAAGATATTAATAATTAATGTGGTGTTCTGAGCGATAAAGAAGTTAGATAATTATTGATATAGAAAGTTGACTAACGCAGATCGTTTTTTAACGAAGTTCTTATATGGAGCTTGCGGTAGGAGTTCTATGGGAGAAATCGTCAAATAACGAAAAAGCGTTATGCCTCATTTTTCAAAGTAATAGGTAGATAGAGACACACACACACAGAGAGAGAGAGAGCTATTTTTCATGGTTTCCGAGGATCCTGACCCCGGTAAGTGAGGTCAAAAAGAAAATCAAAGATGGCGGTTGCCTAAATTTTTAACTTTTTCGTCATGGGTGTCGTTTTCATGGTTTTCGAGGGTGCTGAAGTCGAGAGTCAGGTCAAAATGAAAACCCAAGATGGCGGCTGCAATTTTTTTTATCATGTTTGTCGTTTTCACGGTTTTTGAGGGTGCTGAAGTCGATAGTCAGGTCAAAATGAAAACCCAAGATGGCGGCTGCAATTTTTTTTATCATGTTTGTCGTTTTCATGGTTTTTGAGGGTGCTGAAGTCGATAGTCAGGTCAAAATGAAAACCCAAGATGGCGGCTGCAATTTTTTTTATCATGTTTGTCGTTTTCATGGTTTTTGAGGGTGCTGAAGTCGATAGTCAGGTCAAAATGAAAACCCAAGATGGCGGCTCCATTTTTTTTAAATGTTTTGTCATGGGTGTCGTTTTGATAGTTTTCGAGGGTGCTGAAGCCGATAGTCAGTTCAAAATGAAATCCAAGATGGCGGCTGCAATTTTGTTTTGATTTTTTGTCATGGATGTCGTTTTCATAGATTTCAAAGGTGCTGAAGCCGATAGGCAGGTCAAAACGAAAATCCAAGACGGAGGTTGCAATATTTTTTTTATGGGTTTCGTTTTATTGGTTTTTGAGAGTGCTGAAACCAATAGTGAGGTTAAAATGAAACTGTAACGGCTTACCCACCGTCGATTGGCCCATGAACCGTTGGTGAACATTATCTTTAAACCATTAACTTTTTTCCAAAGGACTTTTCACCCACATACGTTTTGCCAACATAACTCTACGTCAGTGAATGCTTTACCCACAGAATGTTTTGACCAATAACTTTTCTCCCAAAGAACAAGGCCAACAGACGCCGGGAAAGGTGAAAGTAAAATAATAATAAGACGTAGTCCTTTCTGTGAAAAGGGTATAAAGTAACCTAACCAAGCCTAACCTCGGGGTGCCCTTCGCTCGCTTTGCTCGCTCACTTGAGCCGCCATCATCCCTTCGAACCCTACCTGTCCGAGTCGGGGTGCCCCAAGTCCCGAGCTCGCTTCGCTCGCCCTTGCATCCTAAGTTCTATTTGACATGGGTCAAATGTTCTTTGGGTGAAAAGTTATTGGTGAAAACATTCTGTTGGTTAAGCATTCACTGACGTAGAGTTCTGTTGGGGAAACGTTCGTGGGTCACAAGTCCTTTGGATGAAAAGTTAATGGTGTTGACCAACGGTTCATGGACCAATCGACTGTTGGTAAACCGCTTCAGTACTGGTTGAAATGAAAGTCCAAGATGGCGGCTGCAAATCGTAAAATTCGTAGTGTGTGTCGTTTACATGGTTTTCGAGAGTGCTGAAGCCGATTGTGACGTCAAAATGAAAATCGAAGATGGCGGCTGCAATTTTCTTTTTCTTTTTTATCATGTGAGTCGTTTTCATGGTTTTCAATATAAACTTACACGACTTTGTGTGAAATAAAATAAAATACAACCGACTTAAAAACACACTTCAAAGACCTTTGGTTTCAGAATTCTGTAATTTCTTGCCAACGCGCAACGTCTTCCCAAACTAAGGTTATTTTGCACTTTGTAGGGTTTTGTATGGAAGACGGTTATATTTTTTTGTAATAATCTTTACAATTTTTTTTCTGGTTTTCGGCAGTATAAGGTCTAAATCAAAATCATGTCTAAAGTTTTCATGGGTTTCATCTTCGTAGTTTAAATGGCGGCCGGTGTCAAATATAACCAAAGTTTAATGGGTTGCTTTTTACACGGGCAACTATATGTAGAAGCTCTTACCATTAATGTATTCTTCCTTTTATCATCTAGATATCTCGATGCTTTATAAGGCATAATATTGGTAGGTATATATGATATCTTCAATACCAAGTTAAGAAATTCTAAATTTACCACAGAGAAGAAACCAAGACTTAGAAAAACTAACTTCAAACTTCACCTACTAATCTCAGATATACTTTAGATAAAATGGTGATATGATTTTACAAGTTGGTATTCTAAGACAGACGCAAAATAAAATGGACATAATTATGGCTGTTTGGTTAGATAATCTGCCTCGAGCAGGCGCTTTTATTTTAATTTATTCTCAAAAATCAAAGTGACACTTCGTCGCATTGTCATTATGAACCATGAAGACGCAGTGATTGCAGTAGAAAGGGCCGTGGTAGCGAACCCTAGGTAAGGAAAGCGTTACCAGGCAAGATCTGATGATTCTTCCTTTTCAATGAAGGAGTGGCAATTACACCTTTCCTAAGCGACACATTACCTATTGTTTTCCGACATCCACGCGAACGAAGTCGCGGGCACAGCTAGTAGTAAATATATACGAGTATATCAAAAACAGATCACCAAACACGTACCCTATACAACCCCTAGAACAAATGAGAAAAGGAAAGATCCCAGAACAAGAAATGACAATAAATATGTATAATCTAAGTATATATATATATTATTGCCGCAAATCACCTGTATTTAAAATAATAGTCAAACACACGCACATACACAAACACGTATCCCATAACCGATGAAAAGAACAATAAATTGGAACCTTAATTGTGTTAGAAAATCAATAGATAACTTAACTATAAACCATAATGTTAGAAAATAGGCTAGAAATATTCAGTAACAAACATGTAATAGATTAAGAAAATATAGGTATAGTATAAAATATAAATAAGAAATAATGTTTAAATATAAGTTGTTATAAAGAATAAATAAAAAATTAGCACTTAGAAACATAATTATGGAATAGATATAAGTAGATAAGTATATAAACTTCAATGCAAATGTAAATAAAAGAAAGTTGTGTACTTAAATACCCCTAAATGCTAGAAATATCCAGTAACTAATATGTATTAGAACAAGAAAGTAAAGGTATAGTATAAAATAGAAATAAGAAATAATGTCTAAACAAGATACGAATAAACAGTATATTATAAGTTTTGTTATTAAGATTAAATAAAAATAGCACTTAGAAACACAATTATGGAATAGATATAAGCAAATATGTATATAAGCATCAATGCAAATGTTAATAAAACAAAGTTGTGTACTTGAATAACCCTGAATAAAGATAAATAAAAAAGTCAGAGTAGATAGAATAGCGGGAGTCCCACCCGGCTAAGAATGTAAGCATGAATAAAAGAAAGATACAGTATGAAGCATGAAAGTGCGAGAGGAATAAATGCGAGAACTGGAATGAATGAGCAAAATAGAATAACAAGATCCCGTTGTACCCATGAACGGGGAAAAGCACAAAAAAAAAAAAAAAAAAAAAAAAAAAAAAACCTGAGCGAACCTAACCTGAGCGAACCTAACCTGAGCGAACGGTTATAACTTTGCATCCCGGTGACGCAATTTGAAACTTTTTTCAGCCGCATTAATCGTTTTTAGGCTCAATCTAACTTTCCCTTTAGTGAAAACTGACGAAAACGCGAAAAACATTTTTCGTAAATTGACTTTGCAAAATTTTCAGTAAAATTCCTTTAAAAATTTTTTCCTTCAAAATTTACAGTCACATCCACGTTGTTTGTAATTTAAATTGTACTTACCTGCCTTACCTGTACTCCGGTGCGCGTTCCGCGAGCTTGAGTCCCGTTTGGTGGGTGTTATTCCAGATTTTACATACATTTTGGCAGTAAAATTACGTTTTTTCAGCATTTTTCAAAATTTTTCTTCAGCGTAAATTCTGAAAACGTTATAGTTGGCTAGCCCGCGCCGAGACGCTTCTTTTGACACCTCGCACGCGAGCCTAGCTAACATAGAACTTCAAAAATTTGCTCTCCCACCCACCCAATTGAGTTCAGCCAGGTAAACTTTTCAGTTTTTATAAAAAAAAAAAAAAATTTTCATTTTTGTGCTTCTCCGGTTATATAATACCTTTCATATAGTGTCGCTGGGAAAGCAAGCGGCTTAGACTAGTATAGTGCCTTTGTAGGCATTTTATTTACATTATTACTTTCCTTCTTACTAACTGACCGAGTCCTTGTTAGAGGGCTCGCATTTTTAAAAATCTCTTCTGCTGATCCCCCTTTTACAGGGACGCAGAAGAAGTAGTAGTGACCTCTGACAGTCGGCTTATGAACCTCACCTTTACCAAGGACACCGCCATGTTCCGCACGCCAGCCAAGGAAACCGCGAGCTCGCAAATCTTCGGGGGCGCGCCGCGATCTGCAGAGCAGGCTGAGACTTCGCAGCCGAGCGTGAGACGTAGTATCGGGGAATGGGAGGCTGGGAAAACAGAGCCCAAGGCAAAGTCCCCAGCCAATCCAAAACCCGAAACAACACCGCCGACTGCACATAAAATCCCCTGCTCTCTGGCAACGCGGCGGGCCTCCGCGGTTGCCGCGGAACCCGCTAAAAAGCCCGAGTCGAGGTACCCGAACCTGACAGCGGAGGCGAGAGCTTGTCTTAACAAAGCAAAGCTGCACCTGGGCAACTCTCGGAATCTTAAAACAGAGATCAAGACGGAGGTTTCTGGGGCCATCACTCGGCTCTACGAAATTGTAAAAGAGTCGGAGAAGTCGAGACCCTCTGTCACTGCTGCCTCCACTCCGACTGTCAACCAGGCAACGGAAGGTCAGAAGGCCGAAGAACATAGGGCAGACACTGAGAGCATCTCTTGGTTGCGCTCCGCACTGGAAGAGCAAGCTCTGATGGTGAAGGAGGGCAACCAAATGATTAAGCAGCTGCACATGGCCGCAGATGAGCCGACGAAGGTCATAAGGTGTCTTGTGGAGGACCTTAAAGACCACAAACAGGCATTGCAGGAGTGCCAACAGCATACCCGGGATCTGTCAGAGCATCTCCAACAGACCCCTCGCTACGTCGCAGGCCAAGGTCGAACCTTCGCAGAGATCGCCGCTGGCCCGAAGCAGAGCTTCCAAGAACCTCTTCACTCGGTAGTTGTATCATCTGTGAATGATCAAGACACCGGTGAAGAGGTTCTTGAGAAGCTCAGGACGGCGGTTGATGCCAGAAATGAAGGGACTAGGGTGGAGCGGCTGCGCAAGGCGAGGGATCAGAAGGTAGTGGTCGGTTTCAAAAGTAAAGAAGAGATGACGAAGGTGACTGAAAGGATTCCAAAAACGGGCAATCTGGTGGTAGAGGAGGTGAAAAACAAGGACCCCCTTGTTATCATCAAGGACGTCCTCTCCTGCCACACATGCGGAGATTACTCAATCCATACAGCGGCAAAACACCCACCTAATTGGCGACATTCCTGCAGAAGATCTGAGGATGGAGGTGAAGTACCGTCGCAAGACGAGAAACCCTCACATGTGCCACATCATCCTTCGGGTGTCCCCAAATGTGTGGCAGAGACTGACTATGGCGGGACGCGTGCACATTGACCTACAGCGAGTGCGAGTGCTAGACCAGTCACCACTGGTGCAGTGCACTCGCTGTCTATGCTTCGGCCACAGCCGGAAACTGTGCACGCAGCCCGCCGATCTCTGCATCCACTGCGGCGACCCCCACATGCAGGCTGAATGTCCGTCACGTATGGCAGCTGAGGTGCCAAGGTGCCATAATTGCTTCTCGTCCAAAATGGAGAAGACTGACCACAATGCCTTCGACAGCGTGTGCCCGGTACGCATTAAATGGGACGCATTAGCGCGCCTGTCGGTGGCGTACTGCTGAGGAGGAGTCAGCGTTCCCAAGCTCAAAGAACCACAACGGTAGTAATCTCAAAAGCTATATACAGAAACCTAAACTGACTGATACTAATAAAACCACAAGATTTCACAATATAACCCCAGCAAATAGGAGCCAATTTCATGAGAAATTGGCCCAATTAAAAATAGAATCCAAATTAAACTCAGTAAATATTCACCAAAAATTTGTTTTAGGAAATAGATTATACGGACATACAAATTCAAACAATAGAAAAAACTTCACTGACAAACTAAACTTACCGTGGTGGTCCGACGAGCGCGTTGATAATCAAATTACAGTTGAAATAGCAGCCAGTAAACATAGGATAGTGAATATAAAAGTAATAGTAAAAAATAGAAATAAATGTAAAAATATGACTAAGAAATATTATGTCTATATGATATATTGTATATATATTAGGATAGCCATAAAATAAACATAAGGTAGATAAAGCTTAAGATAAAACCATTATTGGAATTAGGTAGACTCAAACCTGAAAACACAACACAGAAATATAAAAATAATATAGGTAAATAAGTTAGATATAAATTAAATTACATAATACATTAGATATTGAAACCACCATACAAAAACAACATAAAGACAACATAGAAAAATAAGATATAATGAGGCATAGATTGCTTCCGGGAACCCCCTACTTCTTGATCTGAAAAAAATGTAAAAGACGAAAACAACTAGAACTCATTGGCCTAAAAAGGTCTCTGATCATGTCAGAGGGACACTGAGCAAGGGCAGGAGTGTGGTTTTAGCCGGTAAGAGTCCGGCACTGCCCAGACTGCCTCACCAGTGAGATAGTCTGGGCGTCCATGAGGATTTCCCACTCCTGCCAAAACAAAAAAAAAAAAAAAAAAAAAAAAAAAAAAAAAAAAAAAAAAAAACTGAGCGAACGTAACCTGAGTGAGCGAACCTAACCTGAGCGAACGAGCTCTGCGTCGTGAGGCACAGCGCCGCTCCCGCACGCCGCGCGTACCGGCGAAGTACCGTTGCGTCGCGATGCGTCGCTCTGCGCCGCGAGGCATCACGAGGCGCAGCGCTGCACGGCGCAGCGCTGCACGACGCAACGTGTTCAGAACTCTCACAATGCAATGTATACAATCCTCTTCGTGTACAAAATAAAGTATATTTTGAGTCACTCTTTTAAAGTGTGCGCGCAGCGCAGCGTCTCGTTTTCCAAAAAGGAGGAGGTTATATCGCCCCTTTCATCATAAAACGAAATAAATCAAAATTGAATTTTTTGGGGAAATCGCATTTTTGTATGTGATGAGAGGATCCCATGGAAATCGAGGGAAACCCTCAAATTTTATAGACAAAGCTATAGCGAATACTCTCCCACTAAAACCACTAAACAGTGAAAAATAAAAAAACCTTTTTTTGTTTAAAAAAAAAAAAAAAAAAAAAAAAAAAGGGGTTTTACTCCTCTCGCAACGTAGACGAGGGGCGCGCGTGGAACACGCGCCGCGACTTCGGGTCCTGATGTTTGGGGGGCGACAAAAGATTAGTAATCTTTTTTGGGGAAATCGCATTTTTGTATGTGATGAGAGGATCCCATGGAAATCTAGGGAAACCCTCAAATTTTATAGACAAAGCTATAGCGAATACTCTCCCACTAAAACCACTAAACAGTGAAAAATAAAAAAACATTTTTTTTAAAAAAAAAAAAAAAAAAAAAAAGGGGTTTTACTCCTCTCGCAACGTAGACGAGGGGCGCGCGTGGAACACGCGCCGCGACTTCGGGTCCTGATGTTTGGGGGGCGACAAAAGATTACTATTCACAACCATACGAAAGATTGTCGAATCAAAAATTACTTTACCTTGCCCCCGACAGCAGACAGCTGTCAGAAAAAATCTCGAAAATTTTGTTAATCAAATATGGTTTTGGATATGTGAACAGCTTTTAGACGACTTTTATAATAACATTAATTGATGTTCGATTCGCCACGGAATCGTATCGAACGGTTGTGAATAGCTATGCTGAAAGGATTTCGCAATCGACCTTTTAACTTCTTTGAAGGTTATAACAAAAAAATTAACAATATTTACATCCAAGTTTATTTTTAAGCTTGCTACATTCACATCCTTATATTGTATGTGTGTGTGTGTGTGTGTGTGTGTGTGTGTGTGTGTGTGTGTGTATGTGTGTGTATGTGTGTGTATGTGTGTGTATGTGTGAGGGTGTGTGTGTCAGTCTATGTCTGTGGAACAGCTGGTGCTGGGGCGGGCGCGGTCACGGGCCGGTAGTTCTCCGTCCGCATGTCGTTGATGCCCAGCTCTTCGTTCTGCGCGAAGCTACGCTCGTAGCGCGTCACCTTCAACCCTGCGACAGTCAGTAACATGCCAGTGTTATGCCCATGCGTATCAAAACTTGATAACTATACTGCGAGGCGAGGTAATAAAACTTGATAACTATACTGCGAGGCGAGGTAATAAAACTTGATAACTATACTGCGAGGCGAGGTAATAAAAGCCAATTCGATTTTCGAATTAGTAGCTTCTGAAAATGTTAAAAAACCGGGGAATATCCTAGTTACGTAGCTTCAAATAGACTATTTTATCACAATTTACAAATTAATATAGTTTATCTCTGACCTTCATCGGGCACGTTGGGGTCGTCTGCGAGGCTCTGCACGTAGGAGTTGCCGGCCGGGTCGTCCAGGATCACGGTCACGGCGCGCTCGCCGCGCAGCACCTCCTCCACCCGCGACACGAAGCTGCGGCGAGAGCGCAAGCGTGTTAGGACATGCCAAGCTAAGCAAATACTAGGACGAGTTGCGACTGGTGAACCATTCACTGTGAATGGCATGAGTTGCGTGTGGGACGTCAAGGTCTTATTACAACACAAGGTTCATCTATAGACCCCGGTCGAATTCATCGAGCGCAGCTGTAGCTGCCACCCAAGCATCGGCGCCTGCGCACTTGCTCCGACACCGTCGTCGAGCCGACAGCCGCGGGCCCCGGGGCCTGCCGCTAGCCCAGGCCCGGTGCCATACACGCGGGTGCCACGCTGATGGTACAGTGAGGTGACGTACTTGTCGAGCCGGTGTCGGTTGACGCCGGGCGCGTCGCCGATGGCGCCGGGACAGTCGCGCAGCTGCGCCGCCGTGGCGCTGATGGTACAGTGAGGTGACGTACTTGTCGAGCCGGTGTCGGTTGACGCCGGGCGCGTCGCCGATGGCGCCGGGACAGTCGCGCAGCTGCGCCGCCGTGGCGCTGATGGTACAGTGAGGTGACGTACTTGTCGAGCCGGTGTCGGTTGACGCCGGGCGCGTCGCCGATGGCGCCGGGACAGTCGCGCAGCTGCGCCGCCGTGGCGCTGATGGTACAGTGAGGTGACGTACTTGTCGAGCCGGTGTCGGTTGACGCCGGGCGCGTCGCCGATGGCGCCGGGACAGTCGCGCAGCTGCGCCGCCGTGGCGCTGATGGTACAGTGAGGTGACGTACTTGTCGAGCCGGTGTCGGTTGACGCCGGGCGCGTCGCCGATGGCGCCGGGACAGTCGCGCAGCTGCGCCGCCGTGGCGCTGATGGTACAGTGAGGTGACGTACTTGTCGAGCCGGTGTCGGTTGACGCCGGGCGCGTCGCCGATGGCGCCGGGACAGTCGCGCAGCTGCGCCGCCGTGGCGCTGATGGTACAGTGAGGTGACGTACTTGTCGAGCCGGTGTCGGTTGACGCCGGGCGCGTCGCCGATGGCGCCGGGACAGTCGCGCAGCTGCGCCGCCGTGGCGCTGATGGTACAGTGAGGTGACGTACTTGTCGAGCCGGTGTCGGTTGACGCCGGGCGCGTCGCCGATGGCGCCGGGACAGTCGCGCAGCTGCGCCGCCGTGGCGCTGATGGTACAGTGAGGTGACGTACTTGTCGAGCCGGTGTCGGTTGACGCCGGGCGCGTCGCCGATGGCGCCGGGACAGTCGCGCAGCTGCGCCGCCGTGGCGCTGATGAGTCCCTCGGCCGTCGTGAAGCGTCCTCCTAGCGCGTGACCTCCTACTTCCAGGTCCAGCTCCGGTATCTCCATGCTGCAGGTTTCTGACTACAAGTACAAGTTATGGTTAGAGGCAATGCTTTTTTTTTTGGTCTTTTTTTGGTACCTAATATAGCGGGCCGGTGTTTGTTTTTGTGTCCGGTGGATAGATATCGGAAGAGTGGGTGAACTCATTGGTACACTTGTACCTACCTCTCGGGGAACACTGGCGTGATGGTACGTTAGTGTTGTGTAACGCCAGTAGTAGCCGGCATGTGAGTAGCTACACTTGTAACCAGTAGATCACAGTGGTAGGAGGAACATGTTTGGCACGTACCTTGAGCACGTCTCGTGAGAAGTCGTCTTCGCTGGCAATGCGCAGCTCGAAGCGCACGCCCTTGTCCTCTATTCCGCCGCCCGACTTCACCTGCACACCTCTCATAATATGATTATAGGAACTCAAACTGAACGTTGCTCACGAGTGGGAAACCTAAGCACGTTCAGCGTCATGCTGACGTGCACTGTCACACTGTACACGTTGACGTGAATGTTAGCTCTCTTGTCTACCATAGGGAACAGATACTTGTGCCTGTAGTAGTCGCAGCGGCGTGTACCGGTCACGTGGTGTTGTTTGTAACATTGACAATCCTTACAATACAGGGGTCAAATTAAATTAGCTACTGTACAGCTAGCGAACCGCCGCAGACGTGGGTGACGATATCGTGATGAGAATTGATATCTAATGACGGTAAAAATTTAAAGAAAAACGAAGCTTAATTTCACTTAACCACAGCAGACTACGGGGCAACGGCTGCTGGTGGTGTAAAATTATTAGTTTAGAAAATATTACTTGTTTAATCGTCATTATACTTGTTGTTATACAGTCCGCTATCCATTCAGTTTGTTCCACCACGACCTGTCGTCGCGATCAGTCATTCATCTGAGAAGTTTCGCTAGCTAATTTAATTTGACCTAAGATAGTATGTGTATAATGTGATCCTAAAAACATTGCCCTCGTTCTGGGGCAGTCTGTCTGGTAAGAACGTGGAGGAGAACAGAGAGGAGGCTGTGAACGTTTTGGACTCAGTAACGTAGCGGCGGAAGATCCCACAAGATGGATGCGAGAAGCACAGAACTTAACGCTACGTGACCTCGTTGGTGCGGTGTCCGCACACGTCGCAGAACTTAACGTTATGTCACCTCGTTGGTGCGGTGTCCGCACACGTCGCAGAACTTAACGTTACGTCACCTCGTTGGTGCGGTGTCCGCACACGTCGCAGAACTTAACGCTACGTCACCTCGTTGGTGCGGTGTCCGCACACGTCGCAGAACTTAACGCTACGTCACCTCGTTGGTGCGGTGTCCGCACACGTCGCAGAACTTAACGCTACGTCACCTCGTTGGTGCGGTGTCCGCACACGTCGCAGAACTTAACGTTACGTCACCTCGTTGGTGCGGTGTCCGCACACGTCGCAGAACTTAACGCTACGTCACCTCGTTGGTGCGGTGTCCGCACACGTCGCAGAACTTAACGTTACGTCACCTCGTTGGTGCGGTGTCCGCACACGTCGCAGAACTTAACGCTACGTCACCTCGTTGGTGCGGTGTCCGCACACGTCGCAGAACTTAACGCTACGTCACCTCGTTGGTGCGGTGTCCGCACACGTCGCAGAACTTAACGCTACGTCACCTCGTTGGTGCGGTGTCCGCACACGTCGCAGAACTTAACGTTACGTCACCTCGTTGGTGCGGTGTCCGCACACGTCGCAGAACTTAACGTTACGTCACCTCGTTGGTGCGGTGTCGGCACACGTCGCAGAACTTAACGCTACGTCACCTCGTTGGTGCGGTGTCCGCACACGTCGCAGAACTTAACGTTACGTCACCTCGTTGGTGCGGTGTCCGCACACGTCGCAGAACTTAACGTTACGTCACCTCGTTGGTGCGGTGTCCGCACACGTCGCAGAACTTAACGTTACGTCACCTCGTTGGTGCGGTGTCCGCACACGTCGCAGAACTTAACGTTACGTCACCTCGTTGGTGCGGTGTCCGCACACGTCGCAGAACTTAACGTTACGTCACCTCGTTGGTGCGGTGTCCGCACACGTCGCAGAACTTAACGCTACGTCACCTCGTTAGTGCGGTGTCCGCACACGTCGCAGAACTTAACGTTACGTCACCTCGTTGGTGCGGTGTCCGCACACGTCGCAGGTGGTGCTCATGATGACGACCTCCTTGAAGTGCGGGATGTCTGCAAACAACACAAACGGTACATCATTGTGAGATGGCATCCGGAAAACTAATTCATCTGCCAATTGAACAGCCTGATAGCAGCATATATAGCGCTATGCTATGCACGGTGAGCAACGGAACTCTACGAACAAGTTATAATAGAATATGGTTTTCAACTACCATTCCAAACAAAGTATGCGCTTCGGTATACGATAAGATCTAATATGGAGCTGTTACTCGGGTGTTACCCAGGGTTCGCACTGGCGTATTTTTATCGCGGCGAATTTCTTTCGTGCTCTGGATTTTTATCTCTCGGTATTGAGCAGAGCATTGAGAATCTAACATAGCGAGTCCCAGCGCGTTAAAAAAACACACTGTTGTATTTTCAACTCGCGGCGCTTAGCAGAGCGTTGAAAATGAAGCGCGCGATTAAAATCCGCCCGTGCGAACCTGGGCTAACAACCATAGAAACACTTGCCTATTTTGAATGAATGGTAATGCATGTGCATGTGATGACAAAATTGTACATTAACAACTTTATGTAATTCCTAAAACTCTTCAAACTTTTGAGAGACAAATGCCTTTCTGCGACCTGAGCAGGTAACCAGACAGCGAGAACACTTTATACAAGCGCTCAATGATAGGTGCAATAGCTTTGCCTCTGTGGGGGTTACTCTGCGGCGCGACGTTCGTGCTAACTCGGACACACGAAGGTCGCCGAAGCGCATAGCTGGCCTAGTCTACCTGCACAGTGGCACAAGCAGTTCGGTACACAGCACACAGGCAGCTAACAACGTTGTGAGCGCTGAGTAGTCTATTGTGTTACGTCACTGTCTTACGGGGGACGCTATGCTAGGTAGCTCGCCAAATTCTTTTTGCAATTGGCAGGTCAGTGTCAGGTTGTATGTTGAACAAAATATTACGTGCGAGCGTAACAAGTATGTATTTAGAGAACAAGTAACACTAAAATCATCAACACACTATTTCATGAAATATCAATCAATAGGAGTATATGAACTTAGAGGATTGATTTGATGATTTCAGTGATTATATTTCTGTAAAGTCATGTTTGTTACGGTCGCGAATCATATTTCAGTGATTATATTGCTGTAAAGTCATATTTGTTACGGTCGCGAATCATATTTCAGTGATTATATTTCTGTAAAGTCATATTTGTTACGGTCGAGAATCGAATCATATTTCAGTGATTATATTGCTGTAAAGTCATATTTGTTACGGTCGCGAATCATATTTCAGTGATTATATTGCTGTAAAGTCATATTTGTTACGGTCGCGAATCATATTTCAGTGATTATATTTCTGTAAAGTCATATTTGTTACGGTCGAGAATCGAATCATATTTCAGTGATTATATTTCTGTAAAGGCATATTTGTTACGGTCGCGAATCATATTTCAGTGATTATATTTCTGTAAAGTCATTTTTGTTACGGTCGCGAATCGAATCATATTTCAGTGATTATATTTCTGTAAAGTCATATTTGTTACGGTCGCGAATCATATTTCAGTGATTATATTTCTGTAAAGTCATATTTGTTACGGTCGCGAATCGAATCATATTTCAGTGATTATATTTCTGTAAAGTCATATTTGTTACGGTCGCGAATCATATTTCAGTGATTATATTTCTGTAAAGTCATGTTTATTGCAGTCGCGAATCATAATTTAATTTCGCTGGAAGCGCCAGGCTCCACTCTTGCGTTACGGTAGCGAAATTAAATTTTTTTGGCGCTTAGCGGGTCAGTTTACATGTCGATCAAAATAGAATTCGCCACCGTAACAAATATGCCTTTACAGAATCATAATCATTAAAATCATCAATTGGCGTCAAATGTCGTGACTTCATGAAAAAGTCAGTAGGGTAATTGGAACTTACACGACCTTAGTACAAGAAAGGTTATATTTAGACCCAGGTTTAAACCATCGAGATTGAGAGAGGAGAACCATTATAGATTATTGGAGCAAATGGCTTATAGTCCTCAGCGCATGGCGGATAAATATGGCGGGCGCTATTCATGTAATGCATAAGCAGAAAAAAAGTGACTTATTTTACATTCAAAAACTCCCGCCTGCAGATAGGTGTCGTTTTCAACTGTGAACAGATGTTTTGTTTGTATTCCAAGGCCGAATCAGCGCTGCGCTTTTGAATGTTGGCAACGTCGCAATTAGCTGTCATTCTGTCAAATACTTACCTGTTGTGGTTCATTTGTTAATAGAACTGTATGGAAATATCGCTCTACAGCGTGCCGCATTAATGGTGACATGACTCGTATATAACACACGCATACGGTTTCACGGTTTTCCTTTTATGAACATAATATTTTAATTTTATTAAACGTTACTTTTTATTTATTTATATCTTGGAGCTAAGTACAGGTTGTACTTAAAGAACTGTAGCGCGAGGTCATTTGCCGGGGTCAGGGATCATAACATCGCATCAATCAACAAGTAACGTGCAAACAGCAGGCACATTGAAGGGGAGAGTCGGCGAGCGGCGCAACCGGTAGATGTTGTTGTAAAATGTACGATTACTGGCCACTAGCCCGACATGTCACCATTGCAGCGGACCAGCGGCACGTTGTACAGTGCAATCAAATGTTGTTTATGAAATGTTATAACATTTACAAATTAATAAAAACAGGTAAATATTTGCCAGCTATTTGCGACGTCGACAAATGTGACGCACGCTCTTACGGCGCAAGCGTCAGGGTAGCCCACGAAATTATAATTTTCTTACGTTTATTTGCAGGTCGGAGTCAGGTTGTATGGTTGATCTAAATATAATTCGCGGCCATAACAAATATTTATTTATACATCTGCAAATTGAAAAAACGTAAGTAAAGGCTTTGAAGGTCTGTGGCACACCTACTGCCTTCATTTTGTTTTTTTTTATTTTCAAAATGGCCACGCATGTTACCTATTTAAATCTTTATTGATTTATATGTATACGTGACGGCCATTTTGAAAAAAAAACACATGGCGGACACTAGGTATGCCAGACTCCATATAAAAATCTTCAATCCCCTTTGATTTTCGTGGGCTACCTTAGCGCACCCCTTGAAACTATAACAATCTGATTTAGTTTTATTTTGCTTCTGGTATCAACAGTACATATTTATACTGACTGGTCATCTTCATGTTGGTCTCTGCGGGCGCGTCGCAGTCGGGGCAGTTGGTGCGGAACACCAGCACCTCGTCGGCCGCCAGCTGCTCGTACGGCATGGCGCTGTCATCGGCTGGGCCTAGCAGGTGGTCCGCCTGGCCCGCCTGGGCCGCCTGGCCCGCCGGCTCTTTCTTGACCGCTCCGTTCAACTTCGGTTCTATTCGGTTATCTTCGTCGCTGACACCGTTGATTACCTAAACAAATACATCATTCTCACATAAATAATGAACCGGTTGATTGCTGTAATTACAGAAACAATTAAAAAGCCATTGTGTCTCGCGTGGATCCACGTTCCAATACGTGGCATGCGAAGGAATTATTTTATTTTATTTTACTAATTTTAAGAAAACTTACAGCTAGTACATTCGAGTAGACAGAAGTAATATGTGGAAGAAAGCCAATTACAAGTTTCCACTTATATAAACATTATGTGTAAGATAGACACGACGGTACAAAAAGTGAGAGAGTTAAACAAAGAGACAACTGAAGAGAATAAACAAAAATAAAATACAATTTAAAACAAAGTTACATTTCAAAGAAAAAGTTACTTAACAATTTTTTAACTCGTGGACACTATTTGTGAATAGATCAAGCTCAACATCCCGGCACACAATATTAAACGTTCGACATGCTCTTAAATTATATGAATTTTGCCTATAGGTAGTTCTCACAATAGGTACATGAAGGAGATGAGGTCTCCGAAGAAACACAGATGGTACACGCAGTCCAATCTTGGCCACCAGTTCAGGGACGTCAGTAGACTCGTTCATTATATTAAATAGGAAAGCAAGATCTGCAATTTTTCTTCGCTCGTGTAAAGGAAGAATATGAAATTTCTTACATCGACTAGTATAGTCAGGAAGATAAGTATTAGAACGATATTGAGTGTACCTTAAAAATCGTCTTTGTATACCTTCAAGACGATTAATATAAACATTGTAATTTGGATTCCAAATTTGAGATGCATATTCGAGATGGCTACGGACGAAAGCACAGTATAGAATTTTCATGGTTTTGACATTCTTAAACTCCTCTGAGACCCTAAAAATAAAACCCAAAGCTTTAGATGCTTTGTTGACTATATTGTCAATGTGCGCATCAAACACAAGCTTTGAGTCAAAAATTACCCCAAGATCCTTGATGACGTTGACTCTGGCAATTGAGGTATTCGATAATTTATAATCATACCTAATAGGGTTTGGCTTTCGAGTAAATGTACACACATAGCATTTTGAAATATTTAAGTCCAACCTATTTCGATCGCAGTAATCATGGAACCGGTCCAAATCCTCCTGTAATAGTTGTGCATCCTCAATAGTTGACACTTGACTCCGAATTTTCATGTCATCCGCGTATAACAAAATTTTAGAATTAAGGAAACAAGAGGCGATGTCATTTACAAAAATATTGAACAATAGAGGTCCTAATAAGATGTCACTCAGGCTGGCTGGACAAATCTTCAAAATAACTCGCATTTAACTAGGTCAATAGGGCATTTTATGTGACGGCTAAACACCCTTATATCAGAATTTGTGACGCAACAGAATCTTAGATAATCGATCGAAAACGTGTCCAGCCATCTTGATAAACCACTTTTCGCTGGTCTCTCAATCTCGGTAACGGAAGTGATTTTGACGACATTTTGCTTATCAACGGGCGTCACATAAATTTGTGACAGGCATCGAGCTAAAAGTTTTGTGATACGTACAGCGGTTTAGTGGAAAAATGCAAAAATCTGTGTCCAGCCATCTTGATTTTACGTATAAAACTTTTGGCTGGCACTTCTGAATCTCAATAACGGGAGCGTTTTCGAATATGGTTTCTTTACTAACATTTAGTGACGCAATTTGTGACAGTAATAACGTTTGATTTATGGCGTCACATGTAAGGGTTTACGAGAAATCAATAAAAACTTAATGTCCAGCCAACCTGAGCTCAAGCTGGCTGGACACATGTATCTCCGCTGCGTGATGATCTACGGCCTTCGAAATATGTTCAAATTTTTGTGACGGGGACGATAATGATTTACTGAATTTGTGACGGAGAAACTTTGTGTAGTTTCAAAGATATTGATCATTTAAATCTTCCCATACAAACACTGCAGTAGGGTTACCAATAATGTAGGTTTTATGTAGGACTAAGTATGTTTTAAGGTGTTTTCTTTAATGGATGAAAATCCGTGTTTTGGTGATATTAATACGAACAACTGTAGGTATTTAAGGAGGAAGCGCTAAAGTAGCCCGCGAAATTCAAATTTTCTTACGTTTTCTGCAATTTGCTGGTCAGTATTAAGTGGTACGTTGATTCAAATATGATTCGCGATCGTAACAAATATGTATTTACAGAATTATAATCATTACAATCAGTAATACAACTTGTTAACTTAGTATAATCCCCAAATGTGAAGATTTCATGAAATAGTCATTCTTGGGGATTACTTGGTCTTAGAGAGTTGTGTTGATGAATTATAGATTATAATTCTGTAAATACATTTTGTTACGGCCGCGAATCATATTTTAATCATCGTACAACTTAATACTGACCAGCAAATTG
Organism: Gortyna flavago; assembly: GCA_963669345.1. Classification (NCBI taxonomy): domain Eukaryota; kingdom Metazoa; phylum Arthropoda; class Insecta; order Lepidoptera; family Noctuidae; genus Gortyna; species Gortyna flavago. Next base: position 39,561 of record OY770154.1, read on the forward strand.
CAAAAAACGTAAGAAAATTTGAATTTCGCGGGCTACTTTAGCGCTTCCTCCTTAAATCGATAGAAGACAAAAGTGTAGAAGTGAGGAAGGGGGGGGAGGGGTAATTTTTTGATGTTATTGCTTATTTACATGCAGATACCTACTCTTTTTAGTAGGTAGGTATTGGTGTTTTTCATGGTAAGTACAGAGGCCAGCACATCAAGCTACCCCAATCTGTCACATTTTCCCAATTGAATATGAACCTTATTCCTTTGAAGTAAAGTTGAAAATCTATCAAATAAATTTGACAGATTGGGGTAACTTGATGTGCTGGCCTCTGTACATAGGTAGATATTGTGTCAGGATAACTAATGCTCGAAGGTATTTAAATGAAAAAATAATGTTTGCTGTAAATAAAATCACATTTATTGATTTGTACTTTTTATTGAGCGTTTCAAATGACGACAATCAACTCCATTTGCGCTTCAGTAACCCCCGCCTTGTACCACAACGTTGTTTTTACCGCCGCCCTAAGTGTTTGAAGCGCAAATGAAGTCGGTGGTCGTCATTTTAATCAAATATATAAACGGTGACAGCGAGCGCGATACGGTCTGCACAATTTTATTTTTAGTAATTTTGTCTATGGGAGTATCGCTGTCATTCTATTTTCTTTAGTAGAGTAATTGGCTGTGGTATTTTTATGCCAAAAAACCAATAAGAATCCACGATTCTAATAAGTTATCTGTAGTTGAAATTAAATAAATGGCCGCACAGTGGAACGAATGTATGGGAGCGGTTGGACGTAGACATGTCCGAAAAATAAGAGTAAAATTATGACAAACTAATGATGCCATCTTATTCGATTACTTAATGCCTTCATAAATTGTGGTGATGAATTTCTTCATAACTCCCATATTTCGGGAGTAATTTGAGAAAATGTGAAATTTTACTATGAAAATGAGTGTATCGAGCTCTCTCCCTCCTGATTCCGGGCTTGTTTCAAGTAGCGGTCTCTAATATCGTAATGCTATTACTAAGAGCTATATTTAATACTAAGACACATAGTGCGCCAAATGTGCACTTTCTGGGATAAAAGGAAATGAAAATTAAAAAAAAAAAAGTTTTTTCCCCATTTGTATTTACTTTAAACCGCAGACAGACTTATTAAGAGGTCTATAAATATATTATATATATACAGAAATATATATTAACAAAAATATTCACAAGAACTGATGAGAGTATGACTTTTAAGTAAGTTGATAATAAATTACCTAGTTTCATTAAAAGTACAATAAATAATTAAGATGTAAGCTCTAATTTACTAAGTTACACATTTTAAAACAATAACATCATTTAATTATCTTCGTCATCATCATCATCATCAATTAATTCAAATTCAGAATCGATGTCCGCTAAATCATTTATGTTAACAAATTCGATATCACTTTTCTCAGAATCCGTAAGCTCATAAAATTCCTTAAAAGAAGATTTTTTTACAAACTTATTTCCTTTTGGACGGATACTTGTAACAAGTGGATCAGAAGACAGTAAAAGATTGTGCATAATATCTTCATTGCATGAGATACTGCTATGCTTTCGAGAATGCCCCTCTCTATATTTTCTAAAATCTTTATTTCTAGCCTCAGATGCCTCTTCGGATAGAAAACCAATGGGCACAATTGACATGTTCTGAACTATGTCTGGCCCATGCATTAAAATTTTATGAAGTGAAGAAGGCATATAATACCATGGGTATAACTCCACGTAAAGCTTAGCAGTATCAAAGCAGAACTCTCGGAATTTAGTTACGTTGATCTTCTCTCCTGATGAAATACACTGCAAGATCACACAGATTTTTCTTAAAAGCATAGCATCTATTCCGGTCAGTTCAGCAGATTTAGTGTAGTTTTCAAAAAATCTCCTTGCCGAGTTGCCATTGTTGGTGGATCCACTGCCTTGTTTCACAACATCGAGAAGTAAGCCCGTTTCTCTTCTTACAGCCTCTTGAACTCTTTTCTTCCTGTCATCAACTTGCCTTTTTGCTATATCACCCCTTACTTGCCATGATTTTATGTCTAATTTGTAGGAAATGTGTAATAAGCATTCCATTGAGCGAATCCAAGCGTGAAGGGTGCTTAAGCTATATTTATACATGTCCTCGTTTGCGTGTTTATCTTTGATTAACTCTAAATTATTCATTTCTTTAGGACAAGCCTTGCATATGTCACACACTGAAGCTGCTGTATTGGATATAATGGAATGAATTTTACCATCAATCATTGTCAACAGCAGTTGGTGTTTGACACTAATTCCATCAGTGATGGTGGATGGAGTTAAGGCTTCAATCTCTGCTTCGATTTCAGCCATCTCTCTCTGCACATTTTCTTTGGTTTCCTTTATAAACTTAAACAATATTGGCCGGCAAAATGAAGTGGAAGATGGTCGCTCGTTTTCCCAAATTGTTACACCTTTTGAGACGAGCCGCAGTGGTACAAGACTAATCATAAAATTACTAGCAAGATCGATTTGCTCATCTTCACTCGTCCTTTGATGATAAATGCTTTGGCTAGATGATCCGTCAAAACCCCATTTGCTGGTCAATACGAGCTGTTGATTGGGATCAACAGGGGTTTCTAACGACCTAATAAGTCTTCTTGAGGTTAAATCCATCAAGGCTTGTAATTTGATTTTTGCAGAGCTCTCTGTAACTGTGAGATCTTCTTTGGCCGGATAGCACTTAATTTTTTCTTTAACCAACATGTAGTAACTCGGGTATTGAAGAGCTCCTTCTTGAGTGTTGAAATCCCGAAGAGTGTTATAGCGCCATTTCGATAAGTTCATCGATACATAAAGAGCCAATGCCTTCAAAGGGGATATTTCCCGTACCTGAATTGATTTACCTTCAATGAAGGCTTTGATTTTTGAGGCCTCTTCTGGATTCTCCGTCAAGTATTTCATAACATAAGCTGTATCGCTTTGTCCTGCCTTTTGAAGCGCCCTTTCGGCCGAAAACATAATTTCAGCGCTGCTACTGCTGCATGAAAGACTATATTCAGTGCGTCTTCTTTTTTGCCGGTTACTAAGGTCCTCAAAAGATTTACGAGGACTAGGATGTGTACAAGTTGAAGCATCAGATTTAGCAGGAGAAATTATGGGCTCGATGACGTCACTTATATTTTCTGTAGAAGGTTCCATATTTTCATTCTGTAATTCCGGCCATTGAATTGCAGCCTGTAGCCAAATCTCATGTTTCTTCCGAAACTTATCTGTGCTTCTTCCAGACTGTGTCCATTTTGCATAAATGCGGTAGCAAAATCGACGACACCAGTCTTTTAAACTTGTTTCAGCACTTTCACATAACTGAACACAACTGTTATCTTTTAAAACACTGAACAAATAGTTAAAGTCGCGTAAATCTTTATGTGCGCGTGCGCATAAAGCAACGTGAATATCAAGATTTGTATTAAAATTTGGAAAATACATTGCGAGATTAGCTTGGATACAACGAGGTGTAAATCAACACTGATTTTAAAGTTACTAATAGTGACCTATTTATATAAAATCCAGGTATCCCAGGTATCCTTTGTTAAATATTGCAAGGTAATTAGTTATTGTGATAATTAGTAAATGATGCATGCTAAATTAGTGTATTAAGAGCCATTTAGTAATTAAATAATAGCAATGTTCTTATCAGTAATCATTAGTGCATCAGTTTTATATGTAAACCTTAAGTCCCTAATTATATATCCTAATTAGCTTATATCTTCTCTAATTGGCTGCTCAGAAATGTTATTGTAATAAGGTAAACCTTTAGAAAAACGGTTTTAATCAACAAAATAAACAAAAAATAAAAAAATTGTGTTATAAAATAAACATCACTCTTTATCCCAGAAAGTGCACATTTGGCGCACTATGTGTCTTAGTATTAAATATAGCTCTTAGTATTAGCATTATGATATTAGAGACCGCTACTTGAAACAAGCCCGGAATCAGGAGGGAGAGAGCTCGATACACTCATTTTCATAGTAAAATTTCACATTTTCTCAAATTACTCCCGAAATATGGGAGTTATGAAGAAATTCATCACCACAAGTTATGAAGGCATTAAGTAATCGAATAAGATGGCATCATTAGTTTGGCATAATTTTACTCTTTTTTTTCGGACATGTCTACGTCCAACCGCTCCCATACATTCGTTCCACTGTGGGCCGCATCGATGTATCGTTCATAAACATCGATGTTGAAACTGGTAACATCGATGAAACATTGTTCTTAAGAACGATGTTTTCTCAGTGCCATCTATGAAAATCAAATACAAAGCAGGCGTGGCTGCTACCGGCCGAAAAAAAAATCCTTTATTTATGTAAAAATGATGGTCACCTCACAATATTAATGGATGTTTGTATGGGAAAACTTAAATGATCAATATCTTTGAAACTACTCAAAGTTTCTCCGTCACAAATTCAGTAAATCATTATCGTCCCCGTCACAAAAATTTGAACATATTTCGAAGGCCGTAGATCATCACGCAGCGGAGATACATGTGTCCAGCCAGCTTGAGCTCAGGCTGGCTGGACATTAAGTTTTTATTGATTTCTCGTAAACCCTTACATGTGACGCCATAAATCAAACGTTATTACTGTCACAAATTGCGTCACTAAATGTTAGTAAAGGAACCATATTCGAAAACACTCCCGTTATTGAGATTCGGAAGTGCCAGCCAAAAGTTTTATACGTAAAATCAAGATGGCTGGACACAGATTTTTGCATTTTTCTACTAAACCGCTGTACGTATCACAAAACTTTTAGCTCGATGCCTGTCACAAATTTATGTGACGCCCGTTGATAAGCAAAATGTCGTCAAAATCACTTCCGTTACCGAGATTGAGAGACCAGCGAAAAGTGGTTTTTCAAGATGGCTGGACACGTTTTCGATCGATTATCTAAGATTCTGTTGCGTCACAAATTCTGAAATAAGGGTGTTTAGCCGTCACATAAAATGCCCTATTAACCTAGTTAAATGCGAGTTATTTTGAAGATTTGTCCAGCCAGCCTGAGTGACATCTAATAAGGATCCTTGGGGAACCCCAGACGGAATGTACATCACTCTCGGGGTCTAACCGTTGAGTACTACAGTCTGGCATCTATTTTCTACATATGATACAAACCATCTGTACAAGCTACCCCTCACACCAATCTCCAGCAATTTGCGCATAAGAAGCGCATGATCTATTCGATCAAAACATTTGCTGTAGTCAGTGTATATAACGTCGACTTGAGACCTTCTGGACATATGCTCCGAAAGATAGTCACTACAAACCACGAGATTGGATATGGTGGAGCGACCTTTTAAAAATCCATGTTGGTGTTCCGAGAAACTTAATTTAAGCGAAGAAGAAAGCTGTACGTGTACGATTTTCTCCATAATTTTAGCGAACACGCAGTTTGGAGATCGGTCTATAGTTTTCAACACTGTCCTTAGGCCCTTTTTTATGAATCGGCGTTATATACGCTGACTTCCACATTGCAGGCACCACACCCATGTCGAATGACCGTTTAAATAATAATGTCAATGGAATGGATAGACAACCAGCACACTTGGTTATAAAAATCGGTGATATATTATCCGGACCAGCGGATTTGTTAATATCCACTTGCTTTAGCAAGCGAAATACCTCCTCCTCTCGCACATCAATAGAGCAGATGTCTAATATGAGACCAGTAGAGTGATCCACACTCGCACTTTTGGAAGTTCGATAAGAAATAGTCGCCAAACATATCACAGATTTCCACCCCGTGACCAGACGACACTTCACCAAACTTTAATACAGGTGGTAAACCACTCCATTGGTTTGTTGTTTCGATTTAACATGTTGCCAAAAAGCCTTAGGATTTTTAGAAATGGCTAATTCAATGTTTGCAATATAGTTGTCAAACATTTCCTTCTCCAGATCTTTAGCCCGTTGACGTAAAGTAACAAAAGATTGATAGTCAGGGAAATTTCCATAGGTTTTAAATCTTGAGTGAAATTTAGACTTTTCTTTAATTATTTTAATAAGAGGGCTTTTGTACCAAGGAGGATACTTACCCCTTGGGGCGATAGTTTTAGATGGAATATGTGTATTATGAAGCCAGTCGATGGTATCATAAAAGAATTTAACAGCTTCTTCAAAAGGCCTGTGATTTAGCTCAAATGACCAATCAATTGCCATCATTTCATCAACTATAGCGTCAAAATTCGCCTGAGCATACAAGAACTTGACTCGAGGCCGAGAATGCAACTGATGAAGTTGAACGAAGTCGGCCGAGATGCAGAGTGCCTTATGATGTGAGTCCTCGTGCACTAGGGGATCCAAGCTGCAAGTGACAGCTACTTCACTGTTAGACAAGACGAGGTCAAGAATCCTATTGTTCACATTGCGATGAGAGTTGTACTGTAACAAATTGCAAGCGGTGAGAGTGTCACAAAAGCTGGTTTGAATGGGACCATGCAAGTTACCAGGACAAAGATGATTGATTTCACCGTCCGCCGCAGCGTGCCAGTCTATATTCGGTTGGTTAAAATCACCGAGCACTAAAAACTTATCTGCGGAATATTTTGGAATAATATCAGTTAAATTGCTAGAGAAATTAATGTTGTAACTAATATTTTGTTACAATATTATTTAAATGGATATTGTTCTTGTCCATAGGTACTTGCTTCGCTTTGGAATGGGCAACTAGCTCATCTTTCTGACTGACCGACGACGCCTTGTAAATTCAAAAGTGTACTTTGGAATTGTCAAGGGGACGGTGAATGGTTTAATTGAAGTAAATGCTTTGAGTTTCAGTTCAAAACTAAACGAGTTCGTGTACTCGTATCGTTTGCAAGCGTCAGAGCGCGCGCGCAAGTGACGTGAGCGCGTGGTCCTGTGTCTCGGAGCGCTCGAACAGTAGGCGCGTGGCGCGCGGGTCGCGGCGCGGCGCCTGTGACTGGGCATGTACCTACCTCCTCGTTGTCTCCGTGGTTGTAGATGCCGAGCGCGTGGTCCTGTGTCTCGGAGCGCTCGAACAGTAGGCGCGTGGCGCGCGGGTCGCGGCGCGGTGCCTCGGGGTTCTCCAGGAAAGTGTTTCCTATTGGAAGGAGAACAGTTATGATTCAGGCAAGAAAACAACATGGAACTTCTAAAGAAAACATTATAAAGTGAAAAAGAACTTCAGTTTTGGAAGTCGGCGGCAAAAAACGAATTTACAAAACTATAAATAATTACTGAGTAATCCTCAGTGGGCGGCCAATCGCCTGCAGACCCCGATAGGCCGCTACAAACGAGTCTTCAAAGTACGGGAGTTGCCCCTCAGTTGTTGGCCGGTCTTCTCAATATAAATCTGATGGAGAAGGCAGGCTCTCTCGTTATCATCCGCCATATTTTAACTACGTGGCTACATAGATACACGACACAACGACACTAAACGCGTCACAGTTTCTGGGGGCCTCTAAATGCCAACTTGGCAGAATCATAAAACAATTCATATCACGCAATTCATCTGTTATCCCTGAAGCGTTACGCAGAGGTGTACCTATAGCATTTTACGAATCTCCATACAAAACTGTCATACATATGAAATTGCGTGATAAGAATTGTTTTATGATTCTGCTAAAGTGGCCTACTTAGGCCCCTGAGCACATGTTGTCCATATGATGTCACACACCGCAGTGGCACTCTCGTACTCGCGAACGTCACGCTAGACTCTGTCGAGCGCCGCCTTCTTCAACTTTGACTAACTGACCGACTAGCGACTCGTGCCTGCAAATGGTTTATTTGAAAAGAGTCTTGTGTCAAAAAGGATTTGTCTCACCGGTGACGTCCGTGAGCTCGATGGTCCAGGGCAGCCGCCCGGTCTGCAGCGCGGTGAGCTTCTCGATGAACTGCTGGATCTGCGCCGCCTCGGCCGGGTGCGCCGCGCGCCGCGCCGCCTGGTCCTGCGCCAGGCCGCGGATGGCGCGCGACACGATGCCTTCGATCGTCGTCACCTCTGCAAGAGATGACGTAGAGCCTCGCATTCATGGTCAACAAAAGCGGTCTTGTTGCAAAACAAGGATTTTTTGTAATACGGGACTCAACTGTGATAGAATTACAGTTCTAATTCTGACGATGACAATGTAGACCGCGGTACTCAGATGTAGGTTCGTTTACCTTCGTCGGAATAAACTTCGACATACAAACACGGGCTCGACGGTATAACCTCTTTTTTATTACAAAACGGCAGCGAGCATTTGTTTCCAGACACACGTTGGTTGGAAACAATAACTACAACGGACAGTGTGCAGTGTACCTCGTGCAGGTAACTGTCAACAGTGCTGAGAGTCAGTCCTGTCCGCAGGATATTAACGTAACGACTACTCAAATTCTTCCACTTAGACGAACATAAACTTTACGGCAGTGTAAATTAAGTTGATTTAATAATGACTAGTAAGTACTATTGAAAAAATTATAAGTGGTTTTAAAGTTGTTTTTTTTTTTTCTAAAAGCACGTATTTGTTTACATGTTTGAAAACTAACACAGCGAGTTTGTAGACTTGGTAACCACAGGTAAAGCGCGCGTCGCTTCGTGAGATATAAATACTAAGTACAAGATTGTGTGATTTCTAGCAAATAAACGTTTAATGTGATTTGACATGAAGTAGTCCGCGGGGAATTCGAGGCTAAAAATAAAATATTAAAAACTAGCTTCCGCCCGCGGCTTCGCCGTGAGGTATGTCGATAAAAACTATCTTATGTCCTTCCCCGGGATGCAATCTATCTCTCTACGAAATTTTATCGAAATCCGTTCAGTGGTTTGGGCGTGAAAAGGTAACATACAGACAGACAGACAGACAGAGTTACTTTCGAATTTATAATATTAGTATGGATGTATTTATGCTTCAATTGTTTTTATTATTCAACAGATAAATAAAAAATTAATTTAGTTTTGATACGTTCCTTTAAATTGAGTAGTAATAACATCACTACCAACATTAACAATATTTAATTGGATCCGGACATACCGGAATTACTTTCCGGGAAAATGGCTTAGGTATCCATGTTATTCTTTCTGTGGGCATTTATGATACCAGTACAAAACCAATCTACCTACTCCGAGCACTGCTGATGAGCAAGCAACTCGATCAGAACACGTACAGAGGATGCCAATAGGTATGTAGTGCTATACACATCGCGCTCTATACATTGAGTGCGATTTGTGTGGCGCTAGATTTTAACCCGTAATTATAATTTTAAATCAACATAAAGATGTTTTACATTTGAAAATTGAGGAGTGATTGCGTACGGAATTTGTCTACGCTTTCAGACCAGACCATACTACAGAGCGGCCGACGAGCGAGATCAGGACACTTGTTAGTTTCATACAAACGAATACGTGTTTTGCGAGTTTGATCTTTATTAGCAACTAGAATTGTCGCAGACAGGTGTCAGGAACGCATTCTATCGACGGCGACGGCCGGACTGCATGCCATCTGCGTGGTACCGTACCTCCTTTCTGGCTCTGGGCAGGTATCTCGAAGTCCAGCTCGGGTATCTTGACGCTGGTGTGGTCGCTCTTCACCACCTGCCGGTTCAGATCCTCGGCGCACTCCACCTTCAGCGTCCAGCTGCAACCGTCAGTATGAACAACAGTACCAGCCTATTATAGTCCCACTGTTTCCTGTCGACGCGGACGGTTGCCTTCACCAGTTCATTGTCAGAATAGTACCAAATAAAAAAATTGGCCAAGTGCGCGTCGGACCACGTACAATGCAAGTTTCCATAGTCGGGATGATTATTTAAGCATGCAAACAGTATTTCTCGATAAAGTTAATTAAATACAGGGTGTTGTGGCGCAGCTTGGGAGAGGTCTATATACGTAGTGGGCTGCGATAGGCTGAGTTCATTGATGTTAACTGTAACGAAAAACTTTTAAATATTTTTAACTAAAGTACTGACATGACGCCCTTCTCTGCGTAGGCGCCGCCGGGCTGGATCTCATTGTTCTGGTAGCCGCACTCCTCGCAGGAGAAGGACATCACTACAACGTTCTTGTAGTAAGGGATGCGCGTGAGCAGGAGGCGCGTGTTGCCCTGCAATCAACACAATATTCATCATTATTCATATTCATGATAGATGGCGAATATGAATGATGAAGAATATTGTGAATATTGTAATATTGCCCTTGGATTTGTATGAACCCTTGCACACGGCGCCGCGGCGGTGTGACCCGCCCCTGCTTCGCATATATGAACCCTTGCACACGGCGCCGCGGCGGCGTGACGAGTCCCTGCTTCGGATATATGAACCCTTGCACACGGTGCCGCGGCGGCGTGACCCGCCCCTGCTTCGCATGCATGAACCCTTGCACACGGCGCCGCGGCGGCGTGACCGCCCCTGCTTCGCATATAATATGAATCCTTGCACACGGCGCCGCGGCGGCATGACCCGCCCCTGCTTCGCATGCATGAACCCTTGCACACGGCGCCGCCCCGCCCCTGCTTCGCATGCATGAACCCTTGCACACGGCGCCGCGGCGGCGTGACCGCCCCTGCTTCGCATATAATATGAATCCTTGCACACGGCGCCGCGGCGGCATGACCCGCCCCTGCTTCGCATGCATGAACCCTTGCACACGGCGCCGCCCCGCCCCTGCTTCGCATGCATGAACCCTTGCACACGGCGCCGCGGCGGCGTGACCCGCCCCTGCTTCGCATATAATATGAACCTTGCACACGGCGCCGCGGCGGCGTGACGAGTCCCTGCTTCGGATATATGGACCCTTGCACACGGTGCCGCGGCGGCGTGACCCGCCCCTGCTTCGCATATATGAACCCTTGCACACGGCGCCGCCCCGCCCCTGCTTCGCATGCATGAACCCTTGCACACGGCGCCGCGGCGGCGTGACCCGCCCCTGCTTCGCATATAATATGAACCTTGCACACGGCGCCGCGGCGGCGTGACGAGTCCCTGCTTCGGATATATGGACCCTTGCACACGGTGCCGCGGCGGCGTGACCCGCCCCTGCTTCGCATATATGAACCCTTGCACACGGCGCCGCGGCGGCGTGACCCGCCCTTGCTTCGCATGTATGAACCCTTGCACACGGCGCCGCGGCGGCATGACCCGCCCCTGCTTCGCATGCATGAACCCTTGCACACGGCGCCGCCCCGCCCCTGCTTCGCATGCATGAACCCTTGCACACGGCGCCGCGGCGGCGTGACCCGCCCCTGCTTCGCATATAATATAAACCCTTGCACACGGCGCCGCGGCGGCGTGACGAGTCCCTGCTTCGGATATATGAACCCTTGCACACGGTGCCGCGGCGGCGTGACCCGCCCCTGCTTCGCATATATGAACCCTTGCACTCGGCGCCGCGGCGGCGTGACCCGCCCTTGCTTCGCATGTATGAACCCTTGCACACGGCGCCGAGCGGCGCACACTGGTCCCGATTTTATAAAAAATGGACATTGATCCTAGAGAGCTGATATTTTTTTCTAATGTTGTGACAGTGATAACAAATAAGACAAAAAAAAATGCCATACCTCAAATAATGTTTTGTAAAAAAAAAATTAACTTTTTTTGTATGGGAATTATAACATTTTATTTAATTTCTCAAAAACGTTAAATGATGTCAAGATGCCAATCATATATGTTAGAAAACTAATAATTCTGAGTAACTAGCTTGAACAAACTATTTGCTTCTCTCGGCATACTTTGGAGGTAATGAGCATCTTAAATAGTGTATTTTTCGTAACTCAAACTGTAGTTTGGTACGAGTTGAACGTAAAAATTGGATCTCTGTTGATAAGTTACAACGTAGATAACAACTCCAACACCTTACTGTCATCGACACATTATGTTCCTGGTGAATGTTTATTTATAACATGTAGAGATGCTCAACAACACCTTACTGTCGTCGCCACATCTGTTCCTGGTGAATGTTTAATTATGCTCAACAACACCTTATTGTCGTTGCCACATATGTTCCTGGTGAATGTTTATTTATAACGTGTAGAGATGCTCAACAACACCTTATTGTCGTCGCCACATCTGTTCCTGGTGAATGTTTATTTATAACATGTAGAGATGCTCAACAACACCTTACTGTCGTCGCCACATATGTTCCTGGTGAATGTTTTTTCCAAAGCTGTGCAACTGTGGCACAAAATAGAAACAAATTGTCTCCTAAATATGTGGAGCTTTAAACTGATCTGTAAACTATTGCTACTAGCTACTAGAATGTGTTCATAGCTAGTTTTTAAGCCAACCGCCAATCAAAACATGAATCTGGGTTTTTATGGCGCATTTAGATTTGTCCAGTACATTAACCAGTCTAGCACAGGCAGTCTAGTATTAAAGAAACCAATACTAGATCAAATAATCCCTATTTACAGAGACAGTAAGGGTGTCTATAGCACTAGCCTGCCCACTGGCACACAGCCATAGTTTGATTGAGTACTATATTGCCTCCTGCACTAGACTGATTACTGTACCGATAGTAAACGGGTAATTAGCCTCGGCGCGGCGGCGTCGCGATGATGCCGTCATAACAACCTAATAGTTTTAATTAAGTAAACCAAACGCAATAACTAGGAATTAAAGACATTTTATGATAAAAACATTTGTTGTTAAGAACACGTTCGTGTTCGCGCGTAATGTTTACGTACGGTAGCGTGGCAGTTCATGCAGAGGGACTCGATCTCTGTCACCTCTGGCTCCGCGTCTTCCTCGCCGCCGAACTCGCGGAACACCGGGTCTTGTACTTCGTTCGACATTACTGGGAATACAGAAATCTTTCAGATAAGAAAAGCACAACGCACTGTATTCACCGCACGCACGTTGTTAAATGTTTTGACTTTTGACTGACTGACTGCTGAATGACAGCACAGATTACTCTTTATAATGACAGTGACAGTCACTGAGACTGACAGTTATAATGACTTTATCTATTCTATTCTATTTTTCTTTATGGCAATGGTGCCGATCACAGAGTACTTTTTGATAGTGTGCCGATGTCGACAATTCTGCCAATGTCAGATGTGATATGAGAAAACGTAGTGATTTTTAGAATTACAACAACAAAAAAAAACTAATATTTTACATCCATGATTATATCCAAAGAAAATAGTTGTATTTAATGTGAAACTTGTTGAAGAATATTAATAAAATGACTTTATCGTTTCTATTCTATTCTATTTTGAACCAGTTTGAACTTTGACTGACAGTGGGCTGACAGCTTAGGTTTAATTGTGGCGAGATAGGCAAAGAAATAAAATTAAAAAGCCAACAGTAGGTTTCCATTTTCTTGTAATCAATTTATTTTGGGTGACTCATATTCATTTTCGAAATATTTAACCTTCTTTTTAATGTCTGGAGTTCTTTAAATTGCAAGGATTACAAGATCCCTTTGTATTTTTTCTTAAGTTCCATAATGTAAAGTGAAGACTTCTTCAAGATCGAACTTGCAGTTGGTCTGTTGCCACCATTCCTGCAAAAATGGTGACTTACAGTTTATTGACTCGAGTAGAATCAGCAAGTCACGGTTTATTTTTGCAGCATAGTTATTTTTAATTAAGTACTTACCTAATATATAAGTATGTGTTCACTTCAGTTGATGAATACTATGTAAAAGCACCGTACTTATAACATTCGTACTTCTTACACCCTTATTCTGGCATTCTGTAAGCGATAGTTGAAGAATTAAGCCCAATCATAGTTAAATTTTTGGAGACATAGGTGGAAGGTGTTCTGCCTGTCTCCTCTTACGTGTATTGGAGGTGAGGTTTTGGTCGAAGAGCGGAAGTGAAACTCCAACTTGCGTTTAAGTAATGTAATTGCCACACGTATTTATAGTTCACAGTTAATATACACTATTTAGCACATAATATAACTAATTAAAACTAGTAGGGACAAAATGAACCGATCCAGTCCGTATCCCGTGACGGTCGGCAAGCAAGGGACTCTCGCTCCATAAGGAACGCTATGGCTCGCGCGGCGCGCCCCGGATCGTAGATTCGTGTTGCCACTTAACAGGGGTGCGTTCCTGACTAACTTATAAATACTTAACTAAAACATACAGGCGACGCGACGCCACGTATTCTGAGGTGCGTTCACAAATGCACTATACGTGACGCCACACCACCCCCCCACGGAGAAGGATGAACCGATTTAACAGCAATCGGAGAAATCATTGAATTTTACTCGTCTGCCAGACCGAGTGGTATATGGCAGTTTTGTAGTGGTTGTTGGATTAGTGTCTGCGTTTAAAGATGAATCTGGCTGTTTTGGTTTTGGTGTGGATGTGTCAGTGGGTTTTAATGTTTTTGTCGGAGGTTCAAGAACTGTAGGTTTAGCGTGTTCCATGTAAGCCGGCTTGACGCGATCAATGCTTACAGCGACGTTTTTTCCCTTGATGAGCAAAGTCATTGTTTTGCCATCGCTGGCGCGATCAATGACTTGGTATGGACCTGTATATGGTGGTTGTAGGGGGCGTCTGACTGTATCGTCACGAAGAAAAACGTGAGTTGCTGACGAGAGATCTTTGAAGATGAAAGATGATGGTTGAGTGTGACGAGATGCAGTGATTGGTCGTACAGTCGACATTTTACGTCGAAGTTGTACGACAAAGTCTGCAGGATTGTTCGTAGTGTCAGTTTCAGAAACTGGGACAAGCATTTCGCCGGGCAACCGAAGTGTTTCTCCGTAAAGCATTTCAGCAGCTGTAGCTTTCAGGTCTTCTTTGAAAGCGGATCGCATGCCAAGAAGGACGAAAGGAAGTGCACGTACCCAAGAATCTTGGTGGCACATCAGAGCAGCCTTGAGTTGGCGATGAACACGCTCAATCATGCCATTGGCGCAGGGATGGTATGCCGTTGTTCTAATTCGCTTAGTGGCGAAATGTGTCGTCAATCGGCGAAACAGATCAGACTCAAACTGAGTGCCTTGGTCTGTCGTAATGACTGACGGTACACCGAAACGGGCAACCCATTCTCGAGTAAAGGTTTCTGCTACCTCCTCAGCAGTGATAGTCCGCATTGGCCAGACCTCAGGCCATCTAGTAATTCTATCAATCGCTGTCAAACAATATCGGTAGTCGCTGCAAATCGGCAGAGGGCCGATGATGTCAATGTGGATATGTTTGAAGCGACCAGATGGTAGTTGGAAATTACCGATAGGTGAAAAATTATGACGCGATACTTTTGCGCGTTGGCACGCCTCGCAATTACGTGCCCACTCCTTGCAATCCTTGTTGACAGAAGGCCAAACATACCGTTCGGTCACTAAGCGGGTGCTAGCTCGTGCACCGGGATGACTAAGGTTGTGAACCTTGTTAAAAGCTTCTCTTCGGAAGGAAGGGGTAAGATAGGGACGAGGCTTGCCCGTGGACACGTCACAGGTGACAGAGATCTTAGTTTCTGGAATATAGACATCGGTCAATTGCAGGCTTGACCCTTGAGTACGCAGGAAAGATAACTCTGAGTCTGACTTCTGTGATTCGGCGAGGGCTGTGTAGTCCTTGTCAAATGCAATAGCGTCGACACGTGACATAGCGTCGGCGACGACGTTATCCTCTCCCTTGATGTATTTTATGTCAGTCGTAAACTGACTGATAAAAGACAGTTGGTTTAACTGAGAAGGGGGGAGTTTTTCACGGCGTTGCACAAAAGCATAGAGAAGCGGCTTATGGTCCGTGAAAATGGTCACGTGTTGGACCTCAAGAATATGGCGGAAATGTTGTACACTTTCGTACACCGCCAGTAACTCGCGATAATAAGCCGGCCACTGCGTTTGCTGGTCCGTCAGTTTCTTGCTAAAGAAGGCAAGAGGGACCCACTTGCCATTAACACGTTGTTGAAGACAGGACCCAATGTGGACGTTGGATGCGTCAGTAAACAGTCCGAGAGGCGCGCCGTTGACCGGATATTGCAGAAGAGTGGCATTAGCTAGACTCTCCTTGCAGGCTTGAAATTGATCCAAAAGTAAAGGTGACCATATAAATGGTTTGGCACCCTTGCCTTTGGTTTCAACCACAGATTTTATAAGTGGAGCCTGGAACAGTGCAGCACGGGGCATGAATCGGCGATAATAATTCAACATGCCGAGAAAACGACGCACACCTTGGACTGTCTTAGGAGGGGGAAAGTCTAGAATGATTTGCACACGATCTTGAGGAGGACGGGTTCCCTCGGGACTGATATGGTAGCCTAAGAATGTCACTTCTCGTGCACCAAGGACGCATTTAGAGGGGTTAACTACTACTCCATAGTCTCGCAGGCGTCCGAAGAGAATACGCAGATGTTCGCAGTGAAGAGCCTCATCAGCTGAATGGACGAGGATGTCATCTACATACGGGAAGCAGAAATCGAGGCCCCGTGTAACCTCGTCGATGAACCGCTGGAATGTTTGACCAGCATTGCGGAGACCAAAGGTCATGAAAGGAAATTCGAAGAGGCCAAACGGAGTAACAATAGCTGTCTTCGGGACGTCCTCTTCAGATACAGGAATTTGATGATATGCTTTCACAAGGTCGATAGTGCTAAAAATTTTAGAGCCAGTAAGGTTGTGAGCAAAATCGTTGATGTGCCGGACGGGGTATCTATCCGGTACAGTTCGGGCATTAAGTGCGCGGTAATCGCCACAGGGACGCCATGTTTGGTCCTTTTTCAAGGCCATGTGCAATGGAGACGACCAGGCGCTTTTGGAAGGTCGTGCTGTGCCAGAATTAACCATGTCCTCGAACTCCTTTTTGGCAGATGACAATTTTTGGAGTGCCAGACGGCGAGGACGGCAAGAAATGGGCGGCCCATCGGTTGTTTTGATGAAATGCACTGTGTCATGTTTGATTATTCTGGGTAAGCCAGGAGGACGAGTGATTTCTGGGAATTCTGCGAGCACTTGTGCAGAAGCAGAATTCGCCGGGGCGATGGCTTTGACGCTTGGTTGGTCTGATGTAGCAGTGGAGCCAACGGTTGATAGGCTCGTAATGCCGTCGATCAAACGCTTGGTACGGCAGTCTGGCAACAAATGGTAGTATGCCAGAAAATCCGCACCAATGATAGCGCTGTTGACATCCGCAACGATAAAATTCCAGACGAATTGGCGACGGAGTCGGAAGTTAAGCGTCAAGGTTACAGTGCCGTATGTTTTAATTCTGCTACCATTAGCGGCGCAGAGTTCATAGTCGGAGGACTTCCTTCGATTTGTAAGCCAGCGATGAGGATAGCAGCATAAGTCCGATCCGGTGTCAATCAAAAATTGACGTTTGGTTTCCTGATCGGTTATGAAAAGACGACGGCTGAGAGGTTGTGAGCTGTCGCAATCAGTTGCCGCCACTACTGACTGCTTGCTGGGTTTTCCGACTTCCAGATACACGGAGAAATGCACCTTTTAGCCTTGGAGCCGAACTTTTTATGGTACCAGCAGTATTTAGCAGCCACACCATCATTGGTTCTGCGTGTACTCGTGCTCCGTGATCTGGAGTTGTTACGAGAATGGGATCGCCGGGATGTTAATGCTTCTATTTTTCGGCTCAGCTCTTCAATTCGTTCCACAATTTGGACGGACGAAGGTGTGGCTGCTGTTGCGTACATGTTTGCAGGACCTGGCTGAGCTTCAACAATTTTGTCGGCGATGTCCGCTATCCTGTCAAGGCCGAGATCAGCCTGGGCCGCAAGGATGCCTTGCACATGCTGTGGCAAGCGGCGAAGCCATAACTGACGCAAGATGTTGTCGTCAGTCAGTGTATTACCTGCGAGTGACCGTAGGTGACGGAGAAATAGTGACGGTTTTCTGTCTCCAAGTTCTTCGTCGCTAAGCAGTCGTTTAACTCGCTGCTCTTCAGAAATTGAAAAGCGATTTATTAGTGTTTCCTTCAATTTCTGGTACTTGCCTTCAGAAGGTGGGTTGGTGATAATATCCTCGATTTCACCGGCCGTTTTGTGGTCGATTTGGCTGAGAATATGACTAAATTTTGTGGCATCCGCTGAAATGCCAGCCAGAAGAAATTGTGCTTCAGCTTGAGCAAACCATACCGCTATCCTATCAGTCCACAAGGGTGGCAGCTTGACAGAAACTGCCGCAGCAGTGGCGAAGTGAGGTTTAGGTTGTTCTTGCAGAGCACGTAGAGCTACGTTTTCAGCTTCAAGCGCTGCTAAACGTGCCTGAAGTTCGTCAGCCATGTCAGTCACCTTTTGAGGAATTAACCAATACGCAATAACACCAGACCAAACTGTGCAGCAGTTTTAATAAGCCTTAACCGTGGGTGGGCAGCGGAAACACAACATAAAAATAATCACATACAAATCTTAATGTAAGCTTAACCACGCAATACCGATAAAAAAAAATAATGTGTAATTTTTTTTTTAATATATTTTTTTTTTTTAATAAAAATAGAATAGAAAAATATATCAAAGTATAGACTATGTTCGCGACGAAGCGTCATATATTTTATTTAGCTTGTTATAACTTAGAATCGTTTGTGGCCGCGAATAACGCGTAACCTAGTAGGACTTTGAATATAACTTAAATTCAATAGAGTCACGTATTTTAAGTTAGAATAAGTACAATAAGTACTGTTTAGAGATAAAGGCTCGTTATATAGATTAGTTTTGTTAAAGTTTAGAGTCATTTTGTGGTCACGAATAACGTGCTACCAAACAATAGGGTTTTATTTAATTTAAAGCCTCTTCATGACGATGCCACGTAAATAGATTATATTATTATTATGTCTTTTGTATTATCAACTTAGAATCATAGTTAAGTAAGTGCGTAATAAAAGTTTACGACACGTCTTTTATTGACCAACAGTGGTTGTACTACCTGTGAACCTCTGTTAAGTAGGCCGTATATAGTTTTTAGTGTCTCAAGGTACCCTAGACCGAGACCTAGCCCTGGACCTAACTTATATAGTTTAGATTTCGTAAAATACGCCTACTTAATTAAGTTCATATGTGGTAAAACTATTGTTGGATATTGGAAAAAGTATGGTCTTCCAATAAGACCTTCAGAGGCGCTTCACGCCCTGAAAACCTAGAATCTAGAAATGTTATTGTTGTATATCGTTAGAACCAACCGAATAGATTAAAGTTGCCGTTTATAGGGTGGAAATCGGACGACCAGTTTTCAGATAGTTTAGCCTGAAAGATAGTTTTCGTGATTAATTAGTCCCTTTTCACCTTTTGACCTGAAATAACCTTTCAGTAATAATAGACACAGGCAACATAGATACCTCATCAGACGGGGAATTTCATATAAGATCTAACGATATGCAACACATTGGGATCAATTCAAAGATGTAGGCATATAGGCCTATAATAGCGTTAAGTCGAAGTACATTTATAAGGAAAATAAAGTTTTAAAAGGGAAGAAATTTCGGGCTCTCGTCAAGGTATAGTTTCGAGCCACTTGAATAATCGTTTAAAAATAGTAATTTCGTAGTCGTCGGCAAGATAATTCCTGAAGAAACCTGAAGAGTCCCGAAATCGCTTCCTGAACACTTATATGAAGAATCAACACAGTGTTTTAATTCAAGAAACCCTTCACGTATGAACCCTACAAGATAGCCGCTAATGAAACAAGCCTTCAGTGCACTATCGCAAGACACCACGTCTGTAGAAGATTCTCCAACAATCCAACCTATCGGTGCAGGACGTCAGCGCCGCGCGACGGGGAAATTTACGACTTCCCCTCTTACCCTTCGCGTCCGCGGATCACGCCCGTCCGGCACATCTGCTGGTCCTATCGAGCCGGATTTTTGGGAATCCCACCTGAACATTGAAGACTTATAAAGGCACATCTGCTGGTCCTATCGAGCCGGATTTTTGGGAATCCCACCTGAACATTGAAGGCTTATAAAAGCACATCTGCTGGTCCTATCGAGCCGGATTTTTGGGAATCCCACCTGAACATTGAAGGCTTATAAAAGCACATCTGCTGGTCCTGTCGAGCCGGATTTTTGGGAATCCCACCTGAACATTGAAGACTTATAAAATTATAACTGACGTAGTATCATTCGACACATCTGTTGCAACAATAGAAGAATCGTATTATTTTTTCAACATAGAATATTTGTGCGTGAAGTTTTGAAGATAGAACATTCCCGTTTGAAGTTTTGAACATTTGTGCGTAAAGTTTTGAAGATAGAACATTGCCGTTTGAAGTTTTTGAACATTTGTGTTTGAAGTTTTGAACATTGAACATTGAATTTAAGTTGGACAGTTGAACATAAGTGTTTGAAGTTTGAACATTTGAACTGAAGTCATGCCGGTCACAAGATCAAAAGGTAAAGCACCTGCAGTACAGCCAGTGGAAGTGAGCAGAGACCCTAATGTCTCAGCCATACGTCATCAGCTGCCGCCACGTTCGCCGTCCACCACTGAAGGGACCGAACAACAATCGCAGGCGCAGCGCCCCCTTGCTCAACCGGGGGAACAACATCTACCTGTGCCGACTCAGTCAAAGAAATCAGAAGAATCGACTACTTCCAACAAGGAAACCAGTCTAGAAGGGACTTCAGATAGAACATTGAAGCCTTCGGATAGAATCTCCAGCCGATCCAAACCGACGACTACCCGGGGTGACGCCCGTACCGAACATAGAAGACCACCGTCGACTACTCATAGATCGACACAGTCACTACAGAAAGTTTCGAGGGCACGCGAAGACTTATTAAAGTTGAAGATAGAGCTTGCCCAAATAGCACTTCAGAGAGCCGAGGAAGAAGATTCCGTCGGCGAATACATGGATGATAGAGAATCGAATGACGAGTACGTGCGTTCCTGGCTTGAAGAGGCACCAGTGCCTACACCAGTGCGCGAGGTCAATGCCGCCGAGGAGGGTAATAGAACCGCATGCTCTAAGCAACCGCCCTCTCCTGTGGACTTCGAAAATATAGTGGACCTCCAAACGCAAGTACCTGTGCATAATCAACATCCTATAGTGAATGAAGTGAAAAATAATATAGTGCCGTCAAAGCAAATAGAAGATAGTAGGGGAACAGATACACTCCGTCCATACATAACGGAGCTCACGTCCGCTATAGCGTCGCTAGCCGACAGGAAAACAGAACAGCGGACATCGAATAACCCCATGGCGTCGAAAGTAATTATGACGTTACCGAACTTCAATGGCGCGCATACCGAATGGCTATCTTTTCGCGCCATTTATGAAACGACTCGTGCATATTTTAACGATGTCGAAAATACAGCAAGACTCAGAAGGAGCCTACGTGGGCGAGCACTGGAAACAGTGAGCTCAGAATTAATCGGACATGCTAGACCAGATGACATCATGAAAGAACTCGAGCTGCAGTTCGGCCGTCCAGACTCAATCGCTCAAGCCGAAACTGAAAAGCTACGGGGACTACCACGCTGCAGCGAAGCACCAAAAGACATCTGCATGTTCGCGAGTCGAGTTAGAAGCGCTGTAGTCACTCTACACGCTCTTAAGAGGGAACACTATTTGATCAATGCTGAGCTCACACGTACGCTAACGGAAAAGTTACCGAACTCCCTACGTGTACAATGGTACAGGATTTATACAGAGAAGTACCAATCGATACCAGATCTCACACATTTTAGTGATTTCCTAACAGAACAAGCCCACTTCTGTAGTGCATTCGCTCCGCCTGAGAACATTAACCCCATTGAAGCTACAGTGAATAAACGTGTCACACAAAGGACACATACAGCAACAGACAGACCGGCCACCAAATGCCGTGTCTGCGAGAAGGAGGGACATTACTCCTCCGACTGCAAGAAGTTTCAAGAAGCATCCAGTGATAAAAAGTGGGAACTCGCAAAGAAGTTTAATTTGTGTTTCCGTTGCCTACGAGTTCGTCGTTTCGGTCACAAGTGCAAACCGAAAAAGTGTAGTGTCAAGGGATGCATAGGCACACACCATCGGCTTCTTCATCATGACAAGAAGCCCGCTGCCGAGTCAGTGAAAATAACAGATACTCAAGATAAGGAGTCAAAAGAAATAGTAGCCAGTTCGCGAGCAACATCAAGTCACGCTTACCTCAAAATAGTGCCAGTACGAGTCATCGGACCGGCGGGAGAAACATCTACTCTCGCCCTTCTCGATGATGGATCAACCGTCTCCTTGATCGACGAAGACTTAGCCAATCAAGTTGGCGCTAAGGGCCGCCTCGACCCATTGAAGATAGGTGCCATTGGTAACACAACGATCGACACTCCATGTTCGCGAAGAATTACAGTTACTCTCGCAAGCCAGCTGAACAACAAGGTACAGTTCAAAGCACGCACTATTCCGAAGCTCAACCTTGCACCACAGAAAATCAGCGAACAGGACATCGCGAACTGTAAGCACCTAGATGACCTCAAACAACAGCTGATTTATGATACCGGAGTGCCGAAGATTCTTATTGGACAAGACAATTGGAATCTCTTATTAGCCAGTGAGATTCGTAGAGGACCGAGAGATCAACCCATTGCATCTCTCACAACATTGGGATGGACTCTACACGGCGCACATACAAGAATCCTGGGTCAACAGGTGCACTACGTGAACAAACTAGCAGCAAGCGAAGAGGACATAAACGAACAACTCCGCAAATTCTTCGCTTTAGAATCATTGATGATTAACCCGCGACGTCCAGACTCCGATACTGAGAAGATAGCAGAAAACATTCTGACTCAACACACTCGGCAATTAGAAGATGGTCACATAGAAACAGCTATGCTGTGGAAGAATGAAACTATAGAAATGCCAGATAGTTATGGGACAGCACTCAACAGGCTCGTCTCTACAGAAACGAAACTCGACAGAAACCCTATTCTTCGAGAAAAATATACAGAACAGATGGACGCTCTCGTACAAAAGGGATACGCAGAGAAGGCGCCTAAAATAACAACACCGGGTAGAACTTGGTACCTGCCACACTTCGACGTGTTCAATCCAATGAAACCAGAGAAATTCCGCATAGTACACGACGCTGCCGCCAAATCAAGAGGGTTGTCACTCAACGACTTCCTCCTCACCGGACCAGACTTGCTGCAGTCGCTGCCTGGCGTCATGATGAGGTTCCGCCGACACTGCATAGCCATCTCTGGTGATATAGCGGAGATGTTTATGCAGGTGAAGGTGCGAATCAAAGATCGAGACGCACTCAGATACCTGTGGAGAGGCGACAAACGAGAAGGCGCGCCTGAAGAATACCGAATGACATCAATAATATTCGGTGCAGCAAGTTCACCGTGCACAGCTATATTCGCAAAGAACTGGAATGCAAAGAAATACATAGATCAGTATCCAGAAGCAGTAAAAGCCATCATTCATAACCATTATATGGATGACTATCTCGATAGCTACACAACAGAGGAAGAAGCTACGCGCATCGCGTCAACAGTAAAGAATATACATCTACAGGCGAAATTTCTACTTAGAAAATGGGTATCAAACAACTCTAAAGTTTTAGAAGACTTAGACCCATCACAAATACAGACCGAAGTCGTTAACATCGGAAATAAAGAGAACACAGAGAAGATACTCGGCCTTATTTGGAGACCGAGCGAAGATACATTGGGATTCAACTTGTCACTCGCCCGCCTACCAAAAGGCGTGTTAGAAAAGGAGACTCCAACAAAGAGAGAAGCACTCAAAATAGTTATGTCGTTGTATGACCCGCTCGGACTCGCCTCCCCAGTAACGATTAGAGCCAAACAAATATTACAAGAGGCATGGAGGCGAGCAGTCGACTGGGACCAACCGCTGGATAAAGATCTAGCACTACAATGGCAGAGTTGGATACAGCATTTGAAGAATCTCAAAAATATAAACATACCAAGATGCTACCCGGGATACAGTGAAGCAACAGAAATACAAGTCCACGTGTTCACCGACGCAAGTGAATTGGCGTATGCAACAGCAGTGTATTGGCGAGCCACAACCATAGAAGGTAAGCAGCAAGTCAGCCTCGTCATGGCAAAGGCGAAGGTTGCACCGTTGAAGCTGCAATCGATACCGCGCCTCGAACTACAGGCCGCGGTAATGGGAACCCGTGTGGCTACAGCTGTCATACGTGAACACGACATTAAGCCCGTATCAGTGACTTATTGGATAGACAGTAAGACCGTGCTGACATGGATAAGAAGAGGGGCACGAGTGTACGACAAGTCTTTTGTCGCTCATCGCATAGCCGCCATAGAAGATAACAGCAAGGTCGAAGATTGGCGATGGATCCCGACGAAGATGAACATCGCTGACATCGCTACCCGAGCTTCAAAACCGGCGGGAGCCGCACAGCCGCGGACTCGGTCTACAGGTCGGCGACCCCGTTCTCATCACCGACGGTCAGCTACCTCGCAACACATGGCCACGAGGCCGTATAGTCGCCGTGTTCCCCGGAGCCGATGGAGAAGTTCGTACTGTGAAGGTGCGCACCGCCGGAGGCATCCTGAAGCGTCCAGTGAAGAAACTCGTCCCACTACCAAAGTGACTACGATTGTCGCTCACCGAGATAATGCAGTGCCGCGCCGACATCGCTACGAGTCGTCACTACACTGCACGGCGGGAGAAATGTTCGCGACGAAGCGTCATATATTTTATTTAGCTTGTTATAACTTAGAATCGTTTGTGGCCGCGAATAACGCGTAACCTAGTAGGACTTTGAATATAACTTAAATTCAATAGAGTCACGTATTTTAAGTTAGAATAAGTACAATAAGTACTGTTTAGAGATAAAGGCTCGTTATATAGATTAGTTTTGTTAAAGTTTAGAGTCATTTTGTGGTCACGAATAACGTGCTACCAAACAATAGGGTTTTATTTAATTTAAAGCCTCTTCATGACGATGCCACGTAAATAGATTATATTATTATTATGTCTTTTGTATTATCAACTTAGAATCATAGTTAAGTAAGTGCGTAATAAAAGTTTACGACACGTCTTTTATTGACCAACAGTGGTTGTACTACCTGTGAACCTCTGTTAAGTAGGCCGTATATAGTTTTTAGTGTCTCAAGGTACCCTAGACCGAGACCTAGCCCTGGACCTAACTTATATAGTTTAGATTTCGTAAAATACGCCTACTTAATTAAGTTCATATGTGGTAAAACTATTGTTGGATATTGGAAAAAGTATGGTCTTCCAATAAGACCTTCAGAGGCGCTTCACGCCCTGAAAACCTAGAATCTAGAAATGTTATTGTTGTATATCGTTAGAACCAACCGAATAGATTAAAGTTGCCGTTTATAGGGTGGAAATCGGACGACCAGTTTTCAGATAGTTTAGCCTGAAAGATAGTTTTCGTGATTAATTAGTCCCTTTTCACCTTTTGACCTGAAATAACCTTTCAGTAATAATAGACACAGGCAACATAGATACCTCATCAGACGGGGAATTTCATATAAGATCTAACGATATGCAACACATTGGGATCAATTCAAAGATGTAGGCATATAGGCCTATAATAGCGTTAAGTCGAAGTACATTTATAAGGAAAATAAAGTTTTAAAAGGGAAGAAATTTCGGGCTCTCGTCAAGGTATAGTTTCGAGCCACTTGAATAATCGTTTAAAAATAGTAATTTCGTAGTCGTCGGCAAGATAATTCCTGAAGAAACCTGAAGAGTCCCGAAATCGCTTCCTGAACACTTATATGAAGAATCAACACAGTGTTTTAATTCAAGAAACCCTTCACGTATGAACCCTACAAGATAGCCGCTAATGAAACAAGCCTTCAGTGCACTATCGCAAGACACCACGTCTGTAGAAGATTCTCCAACAATCCAACCTATCGGTGCAGGACGTCAGCGCCGCGCGACGGGGAAATTTACGACTTCCCCTCTTACCCTTCGCGTCCGCGGATCACGCCCGTCCGGCACAGACTAAATAGGTTAATAAAAGTGTAAACGTTACTTAGACTAACACGAGAAGTGTTCAAGATATAAACATGAGCAGTACTTGCGTGAACTGGAACGTTGATGACAGTTGACAGCTGACAGTTGACATTTGTCAGTAGTGACAGCTATCGTTCAAGTGTCAAATCTTGTCGCTGGATAACGACAGAGGGCGTGCAACGCGCCCGACTCGAATTGGTTTGGGTTGGGTTACAGGTACCTGAGTGACCACTTGAATTTGAAATATCTAAAAATAGAATGCGCACTCACAAAAAACTCTCTGCTTTAATTTGAACACTGAATGTTTGCAGCACTTTTAAACTTAAAAACGATTTTTGGAACAATAAGCACTGATAAGCGGGAACTGGGCGATGATGAGCTAAGATGAGCCGAAGCCTCGCAGTCCGCAGGTTCCGATGAGTTGTCTGCAGCAGAGTGTCCAGGGCGTGGTCGGTTTCCTCTTCTTTGTTTGTGTCCAGCTCAGACGCGGTACAAGTTCAACTCGTAGCTCGCTGCTGTTCACCTCAGGTTGACGCAATCGCAGATCACGTCGGGGTCACCACTTTGGAGACATAGGTGGAAGGTGTTCTGCCTGTCTCCTCTTACGTGTATTGGAGGTGAGGTTTTGGTCGAAGAGCGGAAGTGAAACTCCAACTTGCGTTTAAGTATTGTAATTGCCACACGTATTTATAGTTCACAGTTAATATACACTATTTAGCACATAATATAACTAATTAAAACTAGTAGGGACAAAATGAACCGATCCAGTCCGTATCCCGTGACGGTCGGCAAGCAAGGGACTCTCGCTCCATAAGGAACGCTATGGCTCGCGCGGCGCGCCCCGGATCGTAGATTCGTGTTGCCACTTAACAGGGGTGCGTTCCTGACTAACTTATAAATACTTAACTAAAACATACAGGCGACGCGACGCCACGTATTCTGAGGTGCGTTCACAAATGCACTATACGTGACGCCACAAATTTTTTACCTATCTATCTCAAGTGATCGGGAGCCAGTAACTTAGCATCTAGTATGGCAGTCGATAAAGCGAAGGTTACCGGCGGCGGCGGGCCGCCGGGCGGCTCCCCGGTGCACGCTGAGCACATGATGTCATGACGAGTTATAAACACAACCTTGGAATAGCAACACACGCGTTGCGTCACCATTTTATTTTGGTCGATTTTGTCGCTTCTCTATTACCCGAACAAATTCAATACCACTTCTACAAACACAACTTGAACAAGCACACATGTACTATTTAATTCGGTGAGGGTATAGCGAAGAGTTCCCGCTTGAAGTAGAACGCTGTTTGAAATTGTATTTAGTTTAGTCAACATTGAATCTCAGTGCGCGCTACTTGTGTGAATATATTTTGAAAACCGAAACAACACGTGAAGTGTGGTCTAGTCTCTATATAAGGAATTTAAATTAACTTTTAAAAACCGTAAGTACATTTTTATTATATTCCCGCGTTTACGCATCTATTTCAGTATAAGGATTGTATCTAAGCCAAAGTATTAGGAACTATTTTAGCGACCATACAACACGTACCTATTCGATAATGACATCATTTCCAAATATTCGCTAGATTTCAAACAAAACAAATGGGCCAAGGGTTGCCGGTTGTTCTCTACCTGCAGGAGGGTATACCTGTCTTATTAAGAGTATGAGATACAAAGTCTGACACAACACACACTGAACATTTCAAAAATCTTTCAAGAAAATTATAGAATGACATACTTACTAACAGCCGAGTGATCCAACAGATAAACATTTATATAACACTAGCTTCCGCCCGCGGCTTCGCCCGCGAGGTATGTCGATAAAAACTATTCTATGTCCTTCCCCGGGATGCAATCTATCTCTCTGCCAAATTTTATCGAAATCCGTTCAGTGGTTTAGGCGTGAAAAGGTTTTTTATTTTATTTATCACTTATACAAAAGAATACAGGATATGCATATCAAATAGCAACCAAAAACCACATAACATACAGACAGACAGACAGACAGAGTTACTTTCGAATTTATAATATTATAGTATGGACTAGCTTCTGCCCGCGACATCGCCCCCGTAAATATTCTTGTCCCCCCGACCGCGACCCACCGCGTTTTTGCATAGCGTTCTTTCTGACTTTTTTCTGTTTGCTCGGCTTCTAAGGGTTGTATCACTTGTAGCGTGATGTTAAATAGTCTTCCTATAACCTTCTTCAAAAATTGGGCTATCAAACGCTACAAGAATTTTTCAAATCCGACTGTTAGCTGTTCCAGTGATTAGGTAGCCCGTTCAAAGTTCAAACAAACAAACTCTTCAGCTTTATTATTAGTACTTAATATACATGGTGTGATCTACGAAATATTTACTGATCAATCGCACGCGGCACGAGTTTCCGCGCTAAGTAAATAATAACGCGGTAGGATCTAAACAGGTCTGTTATTTAGGTAGATATTATTTACAGTGACTAAGAAGCGTGTGTTTACATTAGATTAGGAAGGATTACTGCCAGTAACAACAGTAGCCGGTCTATTCTGTTAAAATCGCAACGTGGTAACGTAGGTGAAGTGAGTGTGAAGAGAGCTGTCAATTAGTGTGGAATAACAGCTCAATTCACCCAGGTTGTCACGGTTAATTTTTTACAGAATTGTTATAATATCTACCTAGGTATCAGCACTTGGTGATAACTTAGAACTATTACGTCATTAAAACTACGCTTGTCAAACGCATCGTGGTGATAACATTTTCAAGTACCTACCTATACCATAATAAACCGGGCAAGAGCGAGTCGAACTCGCGCACAGAGGGTTCCGTACCATCATGTTTTTAAATTTTCATCGGCGAGGCCTATATTCATCAGAGAATTTTAACACTGCACGCTGCGGTGTAGAATATTGCAGTTTTGAGAAAAGGATGGTACGGCCGCCCGGCCGCGCCGCCCGCCCGCGCTGCGCGCCGTGCCGCTTTTTGCTCGACTTGGCGGCGGCACTACCGTGCCCCCAGATTAATGATTCTAATGATTACAATTCTGTAAATACGTACCTGTTATAGTCGCGAATCAAATTTTGATCAACATACAACCTGACACTGACCTGAAATTAGCAAACAACATAAGAAAAATTATTTTCGCGGGCTGCAGCTGCGCATACATTTATCATTATGTGCGGTTCGATACAAGTGGGCTCCTTGCATTAGGCACAGATAATAATTACTAGGTTACATATCTAGGAATTGGGTAGTAGGTAGGTATAATAAAGCAGGCGTCGTCACGCGTCGTTATGACTGTGTTGTGAAGTTTATTACGTACTTAATGTTATTGGTCACACATCGGCACCGCGCGGTGAGTTTACCTAAACTTACGTCTGGTATGATATAATATATTTTGTACCAGCTTCTGCCCGCGACTTCGTCCGGGTGAAATTTCGCCCCTTTCTTAGTGGATACCTATAAACACTTCATAAAGAACACACTCACCAAATTTAATGTCTTTAGATGACCAGCGGTTTAGGCTGTGCATTGATATAATCAGTCAGACAGGATCACAGGACTTTGAATTTTATATTA
The DNA here is from genome assembly GCA_963669345.1 of Gortyna flavago. NCBI lineage: Eukaryota > Metazoa > Arthropoda > Insecta > Lepidoptera > Noctuidae > Gortyna > Gortyna flavago. The sequence continues at coordinate 68,955 of OY770154.1, forward strand.
GATTATAAAAGTAAACCTAAGTACTTACCTAATAAAAAAAATACTCATTAACAGAAAATAAAATACCTACCTACCTAAATAAACCTATTTCTGATGATAACTAATCTAAACTCAATAAATAAGCAAAATCCCTAAAAACTAATAAGTATCTATGTATACGAATGACTAATCCTACCTAACAGTTTTATAAAATAACCAACGGTCACTACGTACACTATCAAAATACTACCCATACTTTAAAATTTACATCTATACCTACGACTTATAAAAATAAACCTAAATAATCCTCTCTACCTTAAACTGTACTTAGTAAAAACTAAAAGGAATAAAAAGGTCGCACTGAAAAGCACGGTTTAAAATTGCAAGTAGCAGTTAAAACATACAATTTATAGAATGCTAATAAGAACGTCCGTTCAAATCAAAGTTCAAAAAATGTATGATGCGCGCGCTCAGACTCCGATCCGACACGCGTGTGCTGCGAACGGTGCAAGCCAAATTCAACCTTCAGCACTACATTTACAGTGCGGGTGACGTAACCTACGACAAACTTATTATTTGCGGTTGGTACAGTAATCGGGTCTAGGGATCGAACCGCAAAATTAAGTTTGTTTTTTATTGTATATACTTTTCCGGGATAAAAAGTACCCAGTGTGGTGCCCAGGATATTAAAGAATAATTATAACAAGTTTTATCGTAATCGGATCGGTACTTTTTGCGTGATGCCTGAACAGACAGACAGACAGACAGACAGACAGACAGACAGACAGACAGACAGACAGACAGACAGACAGACAGACAGACAGACAGACAGACAGACAGACAGACAGACAGACAGACAGACAGACAGACAGACAGACAGACAGACAGACAGACAGACAGACAGACAGACAGACAGACAGACAGACAGACAGACAGACAGACAGACAGACAGACAGACAGACAGACAGACAGACAGACAGACAGACAGACAGACAGACAGACAGACAGACAGACAGACAGACAGACAGACAGACAGACAGACAGACAGACAGACAGACAGACAGACAGACAGACAGACAGACAGACAGACAGACAGACAGACAGACAGACAGACAGACAGACAGACAGACAGACAGACAGACAGACAGACAGACAGACAGACAGACAGACAGACAGACAGACAGACAGACAGACAGACAGACAGACAGACAGACAGACAGACAGACAGACAGACAGACAGACAGACAGACAGACAGACAGACAGACAGACAGACAGACAGACAGACAGACAGACAGACAGACAGACAGACAGACAGACAGACAGACAGACAGACAGACAGACAGACAGACAGACAGACAGACAGACAGACAGACAGACAGACAGACAGACAGACAGACAGACAGACAGACAGACAGACAGACAGACAGACAGACAGACAGACAGACAGACAGACAGACAGACAGACAGACAGACAGACAGACAGACAGACAGACAGACAGACAGACAGACAGACAGACAGACAGACAGACAGACAGACAGACAGACAGACAGACAGACAGACAGACAGACAGACAGACAGACAGACAGACAGACAGACAGACAGACAGACAGACAGACAGACAGACAGACAGACAGACAGACAGACAGACAGACAGACAGACAGACAGACAGACAGACAGACAGACAGACAGACAGACAGACAGACAGACAGACAGACAGACAGACAGACAGACAGACAGACAGACAGACAGACAGACAGACAGACAGACAGACAGACAGACAGACAGACAGACAGACAGACAGACAGACAGACAGACAGACAGACAGACAGACAGACAGACAGACAGACAGACAGACAGACAGACAGACAGACAGACAGACAGACAGACAGACAGACAGACAGACAGACAGACAGACAGACAGACAGACAGACAGACAGACAGACAGACAGACAGACAGACAGACAGACAGACAGACAGACAGACAGACAGACAGACAGACAGACAGACAGACAGACAGACAGACAGACAGACAGACAGACAGACAGACAGACAGACAGACAGACAGACAGACAGACAGACAGACAGACAGACAGACAGACAGACAGACAGACAGACAGACAGACAGACAGACAGACAGACAGACAGACAGACAGACAGACAGACAGACAGACAGACAGACAGACAGACAGACAGACAGACAGACAGACAGACAGACAGACAGACAGACAGACAGACAGACAGACAGACAGACAGACAGACAGACAGACAGACAGACAGACAGACAGACAGACAGACAGACAGACAGACAGACAGACAGACAGACAGACAGACAGACAGACAGACAGACAGACAGACAGACAGACAGACAGACAGACAGACAGACAGACAGACAGACAGACAGACAGACAGACAGACAGACAGACAGACAGACAGACAGACAGACAGACAGACAGACAGACAGACAGACAGACAGACAGACAGACAGACAGACAGACAGACAGACAGACAGACAGACAGACAGACAGACAGACAGACAGACAGACAGACAGACAGACAGACAGACAGACAGACAGACAGACAGACAGACAGACAGACAGACAGACAGACAGACAGACAGACAGACAGACAGACAGACAGACAGACAGACAGACAGACAGACAGACAGACAGACAGACAGACAGACAGACAGACAGACAGACAGACAGACAGACAGACAGACAGACAGACAGACAGACAGACAGACAGACAGACAGACAGACAGACAGACAGACAGACAGACAGACAGACAGACAGACAGACAGACAGACAGACAGACAGACAGACAGACAGACAGACAGACAGACAGACAGACAGACAGACAGACAGACAGACAGACAGACAGACAGACAGACAGACAGACAGACAGACAGACAGACAGACAGACAGACAGACAGACAGACAGACAGACAGACAGACAGACAGACAGACAGACAGACAGACAGACAGACAGACAGACAGACAGACAGACAGACAGACAGACAGACAGACAGACAGACAGACAGACAGACAGACAGACAGACAGACAGACAGACAGACAGACAGACAGACAGACAGACAGACAGACAGACAGACAGACAGACAGACAGACAGACAGACAGACAGACAGACAGACAGACAGACAGACAGACAGACAGACAGACAGACAGACAGACAGACAGACAGACAGACAGACAGACAGACAGACAGACAGACAGACAGACAGACAGACAGACAGACAGACAGACAGACAGACAGACAGACAGACAGACAGACAGACAGACAGACAGACAGACAGACAGACAGACAGACAGACAGACAGACAGACAGACAGACAGACAGACAGACAGACAGACAGACAGACAGACAGACAGACAGACAGACAGACAGACAGACAGACAGACAGACAGACAGACAGACAGACAGACAGACAGACAGACAGACAGACAGACAGACAGACAGACAGACAGACAGACAGACAGACAGACAGACAGACAGACAGACAGACAGACAGACAGACAGACAGACAGACAGACAGACAGACAGACAGACAGACAGACAGACAGACAGACAGACAGACAGACAGACAGACAGACAGACAGACAGACAGACAGACAGACAGACAGACAGACAGACAGACAGACAGACAGACAGACAGACAGACAGACAGACAGACAGACAGACAGACAGACAGACAGACAGACAGACAGACAGACAGACAGACAGACAGACAGACAGACAGACAGACAGACAGACAGACAGACAGACAGACAGACAGACAGACAGACAGACAGACAGACAGACAGACAGACAGACAGACAGACAGACAGACAGACAGACAGACAGACAGACAGACAGACAGACAGACAGACAGACAGACAGACAGACAGACAGACAGACAGACAGACAGACAGACAGACAGACAGACAGACAGACAGACAGACAGACAGACAGACAGACAGACAGACAGACAGACAGACAGACAGACAGACAGACAGACAGACAGACAGACAGACAGACAGACAGACAGACAGACAGACAGACAGACAGACAGACAGACAGACAGACAGACAGACAGACAGACAGACAGACAGACAGACAGACAGACAGACAGACAGACAGACAGACAGACAGACAGACAGACAGACAGACAGACAGACAGACAGACAGACAGACAGACAGACAGACAGACAGACAGACAGACAGACAGACAGACAGACAGACAGACAGACAGACAGACAGACAGACAGACAGACAGACAGACAGACAGACAGACAGACAGACAGACAGACAGACAGACAGACAGACAGACAGACAGACAGACAGACAGACAGACAGACAGACAGACAGACAGACAGACAGACAGACAGACAGACAGACAGACAGACAGACAGACAGACAGACAGACAGACAGACAGACAGACAGACAGACAGACAGACAGACAGACAGACAGACAGACAGACAGACAGACAGACAGACAGACAGACAGACAGACAGACAGACAGACAGACAGACAGACAGACAGACAGACAGACAGACAGACAGACAGACAGACAGACAGACAGACAGACAGACAGACAGACGTAAGTATAGATGTAGGTACACATGACGACATATCAAGCAATACATTTCCAGTTGTAGCTGACCTCGCATTGTATACTCTTTTCGTACAATGAGAAGTGAGCTTATATTGGAAACTAGCTGTGCCCGCGGCTTCGTTCGCGTGGATGTCGGAAAACAGTAGGTAATGTGTCGCTTAGGAAAGGTGTAATTGCCACTCCTTCATTGAAAAGTAAGAGTCATCCGATCTTGCCTGGTAACGCTTCCCTTTTTAAAAAATTTTTTTTTTAAGGATGGGAAATCATCAAATGACCCCTACCGCTCTGGGTGGAGCGAAAGGGAGTGTCACACTCTTACTGACTAAAACTCATCCGTGTTCCTTCCTTAGCCCTTTATATTCCGGGGTAGCGGTAACCCTTTCGGACAATCCCGCTGCCCCGGCAGGCTTCGGCCCTGACGGGCCCCTCCTTATCTGCTGACATCTCTTTGAGGCGCGCGTGGAACACATACGCGCCGTCCGGCACGGGCCTGGTCCTGATCGGACGGCGAGCTACCCATTACTCGCCATCCGCAGGCCCGCGCCTACGGTGGCCGGGAGTCGTCACGCGGCGGCTGGGACGGGCGGCTCTCTCCGCTCTCTCCCTCGCCCATCCCGCCACCTCCTTCGCTAGCATGACTGCTTCGCAGAAGGAGGTGACTGCCTCCCACTCCCTCTCGCCCCGGACCATGGCTTGGACCAGGGCCGGGCGCAAGAGGTCGCCGCCGCTGCCGATCGCCTTTACGAGGACACGGCGGTGCTCTGCCCAAGCGGGGCAGACCTCCACCGTATGCTCCACCGTGTGTAACGCTTCCCTTACCTAGGGTTCTCTACCACGGCCCTTTCGACTGCAGTCACTGCGTCTTCATGGTCACTTTGATTTTTGACTTCGAAAACCATGAAAACGACATCCATGACGAAAAAATTTAAAATTTAGGCAACCGCCATCTTGGATTTTCATTTTGACCTGCCTATCGGCTTCAGCACCTTCGAAAACAATGAAAACGACACCCATGGCAAAAAAAAATTGCAGCCGCCATCTTGGATTTTCATTTTGACTTGACTATCGGCTTCAGCACCCTCGAAAACTATGAAAACGACATCCATGACAAAAAATTAAAACAAAATTGCAGCTGCCATCTTGGATCTTCATTTTGACCTCACTGTCGGCTTCAGCACCTTCGAAAACAATGAAAACGACGCACATGACAAAAAAAAAATTGCAGCCGCCATCTTGGATTTTCATTGTGACCTGACTATCGACTTCAGCACCCTCAAAAACCATGAAACAACCATGACAAAAAAAAAATGCAGCCGCCATCTTGGATTTTCATTTTGACCTGACTATCGACTTTAGCACCCTCGAAAACCATGAAAACGACACCCATGACGAAAAATTTAAAAATTTTGGCAACCGCCATCTTTGATTTTCTTTTTGACCTCACTTACCGGGGTCAGGATCCTCTGAAACCATGAAAAATAGACTCAAAACTCAAACTCAAACTCAAAGCATTTATTTCAATTAAACCATTTACAGGCACTTTTGAATTGTCAATCGGTCAGTCAGCAAATATGAAGCTAGTTGCCCATTCCAAAGCGTAGGTACCTATGGAGAAGAACGGGCAAGAAACTCCATGGACACTCTTTTAAATTATAGTTTACAAAAATATTAGTTACATCATTAGTGTTGAATTTATAATTATATGTGAGAACGATGTAAAAAAAAAAAAATATACGTACGCGTTAAAGTGTCCAGAGTACCTACAGCAAATAGTACTTAACAAAACAATAATCCAAAAGTAAAATAATTAAAAATAAGCCGAGGCAGCCAAGTGATGACCAGTCCCAACTGACGGCGCCCGTTCACGAACATGACGCATAGATCAGCACCATTCAGCTCAACCATTTTGAAGGGAGCTAAATGATCCAACACACACGCCACCGTCAGCGAGACATTTTAGTGAGCATGACATACTATCAGCCGCCAGGGCACATTCAAGTCAATGAAAGACATTATTATCATTACCCGGTAAATGGTAGCACTACAGTACATAGAACTCACATTTGTGCTATGCAATTATACAATATAAAGGAAATTGAGTTTATACAATGCAAAGATAGTCTTACAATCTTCAACAGCTCCAACAGTATTTTCAAGAGTTAATCAATTAGTTGTGGTTGTGGAGCAGGACCAGCATAATAATAGCTCTCTCTCTCTCTCTCTCTGTGTGTCTCTATCTATCTATTTTACTATGAAAAGTGAGGCATAACGCTTTTTCGTTATGTGACGATTTCTCCCCTTTAACTTCTACCGCAAGCTCCATATAAGAACTTCGATAAAAAACGCTCTGCGTTACTCAACTTTCTATATCAATAATTATCTGACTTCTTTATCGCTCAGAACACCATATTAATTATTATTATCTTACATTATCCTCACTTTTTGTTTCAAAGTCAAAGTCAAAGTCAAAGCATTTATTTCAAATAGGCACATAAAAGGCACTTTTGAACGTCAAAATTACAATGAAATAGAATTGATTCTAGTCGCCCCTTCCAAAAGGTAGTTTTCGTATGGAGAAGAATGGGCAAGAAACTCCACCGTTACTCTTTTAAAATGTTTTACAATATTTTGCATACATTCATTATTAATAAAATAATATGTGAAGACGATGCACCTAAAATAAAATTACTATACCACAATAGGTAAAAGAATTAGAAATGAAACCATGACATATAAATTAATAATCTGATAGATACATGGTGCTCACATATTTACAAAAATGGAAAAAGTAAACGATTTTGATAAAAAAATATATATATCGACGGTAAAAAGGAAGTTGGGCATAAGCGACATTTTGGTCAAAAATGAGTTATATATGCCATCCTACGTAAAATTTTCCGCTCTTTCGAATGCGCTTACTCCCATGGCTCTACGATGACTTTTTTGGCGTTTATGCCCTAGCAAAAAAAATCCTAAATGACAAAATACGTCAGTTTTTCTAAAATTTAAAACTTTGAACGGGTCTCCTGAACATTTAATTTTTTGTCACTTATACCCTATTTCCTCTTAACCGTCGATATGTATATATATAAAAACTATTTTAACAAGTAATAAGTCAGGGTGTGAGTTAAGAGTAATTACAGAATGTAAACAAAGTAAAAAAGAATAAATTTACAATTAAATTAGCAACCAGTTTGATTTTGTCTAGACTCTAGATTGTCCTATGGAGCAGGACCAGCATGTTTCCAAGCGTTCTTATCCTGGATATAATCTTCTAATTTATAGTATGCTTGTTTACTAAGTGTACGTTTAATGCAAGTTTTAAATTTTCTTTCATTTAATTGCAATATATCCCAAGGTATTTTATTGTTCATTTAACACAGTACCCCATAAAAGATGTACGTACTTTGGCTAACCTGAAAAATGGTTGATGTATTTTATCTTTATTTCTAGTATTAAAATTATGTCTATCGCTTATTTTATTAAAAAGATGTAGATTTTTTCTTACATACATAATATTTTCATAAATGAATTGGCAAGGTACCGTCATAATATTAATCCCTTTAAAAATTTCCCTGAGAGATTCGCGGCGACGTAGATTATAAATGGCTCTGACAGCTCTCTTTTGCAAAATAAATATGGATTCAATGTCAGCAGCTCGACCCCATAGTAAAATGCCGTACGACATAATGCTGTGAAAGTAGCTAAAATATACTAAACGCGCAGTTTCTACATCTGTTAACTGTCTTATCTTTGTTTAAAATTATTTTAGCGCCACAGACGCCACTAAATAAACCATCAATGGAAAGCCATTTTTATAATACGATAATCATTATCATTAGGTAATTTTTAAATATTGTCATCTATGTAAGCTTAGACTAATAGGACGTGATTATTCACATCACAACAACAATTATGTTTTCGTTAGTAGGTAGGTACTATATCCTGCCAATAGATGTCGTTACGTGTTACTAAAAAACGTAAAAAGTTGTTCTGGAATAGTTTAAATTGATTATATCTTCTGATAGAGTGAACCGATTGCGATGAAACAAAAACTAATCACTGCTCCGAGTTCTACACCATATTTGAGACTTGAGTATAAAAAGTAACCGCATTGGTTTGGTACTTTTTACGTTGACCCTGTTCAAATCAATAATCTGTCACATCCAAACAGACAAACAGACAAAAATTACAAAAATTGATGAAATTGCATCTGTTGGTTATCCTTTAACACCCCAACTATTTTTTTTTTTAATATTTTCAATGTACAGAAACGTCTCGTCTATAGATTTATTATATGTATATAGAATAGAATATAGATGTACAGCTTGTTATTATGTCGTCGTGCGTACGAGCGTACGACGGTCAACTGCACTCTGGGCCGACGTCTGGGCCTCTGGGGGCCTACTCTCATTTCGTCAACGAAAATATGTGCCCGACCGAAAATAATTAATGTGTTCTTCGGTGTGAACTCTTCACCCGATTAATTCACTTTTTTGGACGTGGAAAACCACATCGGAAGTAGGGACAGCTGTCAAATCGGGATGTCATTGATTCTTAGGTCGGGGTTTTAATTGTTCCAAACTATTCCATGCAATGATATTATAAGTAAAACCTATAATATCATTGGTTCCATGTCCGAAGGTGCTATGGAATAGGAATCGCCCATCGAGAGCTTGAACTACGAAAACCGATCTTATCATCATCTGCCTAGCCTTTTCCCAACTATGTTGGGGTCGGCTTCCAGTCTAACCGGATGCCGCTGAATACCAGTATTTTACAAAAAAACTATATTTTAATAACTACGAATAAAAGGCAATGCCTGTCAAATAGTTACCGTAGACTGGTAACATTGAAGAGTTTGTGTTGAATGAACCACGATGTCCACGATGCTCTCCTAGTGACCGCTACGAACTAGGTAAGCGTGGAGCGCACAATGAGCGCACATATAGCACCTACATCACATGACTGCCTTAGCCGTTATCTTATTTGAAGGTAATCTATACTAATAATAAAGAGGAGAGTTTGTTTGTTTGGATCTCTAAAACTACCAGTCGGATTTCAAAAATATTTTCGAATTTTTGGTAGCCCAGTTCTTGAGAAAGGCTATTTAGTTTACCATCACACTAGGACTCTTAGGAGCAGAGAAAAAATTAAAAAAAGTTGGAAAGACCACGAAAACGTATTAATAGCGTGCGTAGGCGATGCAATGCGACGGTGTGGGTCGGGGGAACAAGAAATGACTGTACTAATCACTCTGCACTGAGAGTTGAAAACCCCACAGTGTATTCTTTGACGCGCTGGGATGGCTCTGTTGGATTCTCAATGCTCGGCTTAACACCGAGAGCTGAAAATCCAGTGCGCGATGAAACATCGTCTCGATAAAAAGTCGCCCGTGCGTACTCGGGCTGAGATAGACAATTATACATTTCTACGGAATCACAGTCATTATAAGTCCATGATCACACTAACCACGCACAATCTCGCTGTGACATCACAGCTCACTATTTAGTATTTACTTAAACAAATAATTTAATGTCTTTGCCTATACATAATGTCGCTGCAAACCATATAGCATTTAACCTTAGAGGCTAAATGCTCTAAGCTTCAAACAGCTGAACTGTTGTTGCAAATATCAAACTTTATTGACTCTAAAGCATTGCACTAAAGTCTAAATTACACACTGTGCAAAAAAATCTTCACCGCTATCAAACTCAAACTCGAATAGGTACACTTGAATTCTAACTTTGAATTCACTTCAACAAAACTTTAAATTCACTTAGGTATGACAGGGGCTCGGTCAGTCAGAAATATGAAGCTATTCTAAAGTGTACTGCCTACTTGATTTCTATCTAGAAGAACGGGCAAGACACTTATAAATTATATTGTTAAAAAATATTACCTAGTTCTGAATGTTGAATTTACAATTTACATTCTGTGGTTATCGGGACCAAGGGATTTCTATTCCGTGACCGCCACGTAGCGGTTCTACCATTACCATAGGTGAGTAATCCACCTATAATACCGGCTGATGTATGTTAAGTTTGCTAAGGTACGTACTGGTAACTACCTACAAATATTTTATAATAGAGTGTGAGTAGGTGATGTTTTTATGCCACTGCCAACTAGGTCATAGATATACTTAAATGACTTACTAGAGTGTACGGTACAAACTAAGACAGTGTAAGTAGGTTTGTAACGTTTTCGTAATGATGGAAATTGATGGCACACGGATTTTCAGATAGATCGCCCTACAAAGCTACATAAAGCTTTGTACTCAAATTATAATTATGTTGTATCCCTATGTATTTTACTGTGTGTACATAAATAATTAAATAAATAAATAAACTTTTTCAAAAAAATCGACTCACATTATTTATTGATTTATTCTTTAATTAAAACGGTTTAGAACCAATTACAAAAATTAAAGATAGTTTGTATATACACAAGTAAAGGATTTATATAAAATCAAGTTAAAAGTTAACAACACTTTCATAAATCCCTCTCACAGTATTTCTTACATACCGACAAAATCTTCGTCCATTCGTCCGCAAACAGATCGATAATACGATTATGACAGCTGAGAACTGTCAACAATTCGGAACGCTCATGAACGTTCTTCTTAGTTCTTCTTCTTTGGTTAGGTGGCGACTGTCAGCCAGAAGCACAATTTCGAAAATGGCACGTTAGTTTAATCTATAGATAGGATGCAAGTCAAAACAAAACACTGACACATCCTCATCCTCACACACACACACACACACACACACTGTCATTTTTGACAGCACTCACTGTGATATTATTACAAGCCATGGTCGGCGTTATCGCAAGATGGCGCATGTCATGACGTCATCTATGACGATTCGCGAGACATCGTTATCGCGCTCACGCTAATTCAGAACGGGTTTAAGCGCGCTCAAATCGATTACATTGATTATTTTCCCAATTCGGAACGCACCCTATGGCCGCATTCCGAATTGGCTATAATCGCTCACAGCACTCAAATCGTTTCACATATGCGTTCCGAATTGGATATTACGATTATGACAGCTGAGAGCTGTCAACAATTCGGAACACTCGTGAACGCGCTCACACGTGCTTAATCGGTGTCAAAACGATATTACAGCAGTATTTCTTTGTATAAACACCACAAAGGATCACGACCAACGATGTATGGAAATCCGTCTTAAGTTGAAACACAATAAATCTTTATTTATTATAGACTAAGCTTTATACACTATTAAATAAAAGCGTTCATTTTCACACAAGTATCCCAGTTTTAAAGTAATTAAACAAATTCGGAGAAAACCTAAATATTATGTCTAAACTACTCGCAACTTATAAAATGACCACAGATCACTCATGTAGGTACAGAGGCCAGCACATCAAGCTACCCCAATCTGTCAAATTTCTTTGATAGATTTTCAACTTTACCACAAACGAATAAGGTTCATATTCAAATTGGAGTAGGTTGATGTGCTGGCCTCTGTGCAAAACAACAAAGATAGTTAAAAACAAAATAAGAGAACAACTGAATAATCGTGAATAACGAATAATCTATGGCCTCCTCCTAATTTATGGCCTCGCAGCGTTGATGTGACATTATCGAAATAAAACAACGGCAGTCAGATAGAGAGTCCGATGGTTTTCCTGCGGATTACAACCTTTAAGTTTTGATACGCAGTTTCTTTGTTCGGTTTTTTGTAACCAAGAATATTATTTAATTTATTTTGTATTCGATTATTCATTACATTTGACTAATTATGCTGGCAACACCAAAACGAATAAGTGATTATCTATAGTAAAGCTGTCGATGTAAAATAATGGCGGGAACAGATCTATCAGAACTCAATTTATTGCTGAATCGATTCTTTCTTTCCTGCGATACGGATAGATTTAAAAATCGATCTTGTTAGGAATAATCGTCATCCCTACCGGTACGTCTGTCATCTGCCTTGACAGTTGCAAGGTTACATGCTCTGTGGCATCTGCGTGAGACGAAACACAAAAATAAATATTTTCACAATGGAACTATGAAATACATTTATAGGCTCAGGATGGCCTGATGGCCTGTATCAGTAGTTTGATCCAACATCTGCGTGAACCAAAGAGGTTAGAATGTTTGAAATGTAACTTAAATAACTAAATAATGGTATATTCCACCGTAATTAGCAACTAATAATCGATCACACATAAAACAAATTGAAAAACTTGTATGATTGTGCCGGATTTTAACGATTCGTCGTGAAAGCGGTGCGTGTGGCGGCTCTCGAATCACCAGTCAGTATTCCGCCTCGCTACCACAGATACGACGCTCCGTTAGAATGACAGCTTGTCAATTGTCACTCTAATCCAACGTATACGACAGCGAATGTCATGTGTCACTCCATGTTGCTCCGACACGGCCGGACTGACATTCGACCGTCCTCGGGAGTATCTCATAACGTCGTCCTGGAAAAAGCAGTCTCAATAACTAACTATCTGCTCGTCCAACCTGACGAACAGGAAGATTACTACGAGTACGTAAAACATTTATAGCAAAATGAAAGCATGCATCCCTTCGACCATCGCAACTGATGGACCGGATGACATCTTTCTTTCGCTCAGGCGTGTAATTTCATTCAACAACTCGGACCGGACGAGTGTGTCCCTTCGACCAAACCTAAAAGCGGTGTGGACCGGACGGCACTGTCCCTACGACCAGTTGCACAATAGAAAACTTCAAACATGGACCGGACGAGTGCATCCCTTCAACCACCCACACGGGGCTGGCTCGGACGACACTGTCCTTTCGACCAGTTTATACGACATAGAATCACAAACATGGACCGGACGAGTGCATCCCTTCAACCACCCACACGGGGCTGGCTCGGACGACACTGTCTTTTCGACCAGTTTATACGACATAGAATCACAAACATGGACCGGACGAGTGCATCCCTTCAACCACCCACACGGGGCTGGCTCGGACGACACTGTCCTTTCGACCAATTCCAAAGTGAGCAAGATGATCCGCTATCGAATAAAAAAAGAAACTGCTCACCGGATGATGTCTCCAAGGAGAATCTCGAGAGGCGATGATCGCAGAGGTTGACCTCCTTATTCGCAGTTTCACCACCGTTCTTCTTTTCTGGACAACTTGTCGACATCTTCAAGACATTCGGTAGATGTGGGTTGCGACATCAAAAACAGCCGAGATAGCAGCGCCTCCATGTTCGTCAATAATTTTATTGCAGGGTCATTAATTAAAGGTTTCGTCTCCTCCGTATGACGTTCGTTCGATCCCACTTCTGATATAGGCTCAGGATGGCCTGATGGCCTGTATCAGTAGTTTGATCCAACATCTGCGTGAACCAAAGAGGTTAGAATGTTTGAAATGTAACTTAAATAAGTAAATAATGGTATATTCCACCGTAATTAGCAACTAATAATCGATCACACATAAAACAAATTGAAAAACTTGTATGATTGTGCCGGATTTTAACGATTCGTCGTGAAAGCGGTGCGTGTGGCGGCTCTCGAATCACCAGTCAGTATTCCGCCTCGCTACCACAGATACGACGCTCCGTTAGAATGACAGCTTGTCAATTGTCACTCTAATCCAACGTATACGACAGCGAATGTCATGTGTCACTCCATGTTGCTCCGACACATTTATACAGTACCTACGTTATGATTATGACATTACTAATTATTTAGCTATTTATGAGTTTTATATCACTTTTATGATGTTTTTATGTAAAGGCTCATACAATACGTAACTCGTACAAATGAAGAGAACGAAACGTCCATCATGACTATACGGAAATGTACAGACGCCAGCACATCAAGCTACTACAATCTGTCAAATTTCTTTGATAGATTTTCAACTTTATCGCTAAAGCATAAGGTGCAAAGTTGATTGGGAAAATTTGACAGTTAAGGGTAGCTTGATGTGCTGGCGTCTGTACCTAGCAATCGTTAATTTACTGTTTATCTTAAAATCATAATTCCGGATACGAAAACAAAATTCTTGAAGTGAAAAGCTTGTAAAAAATAAGCAAATAATTTGTATATTAATTTGGTTTTCATACGTGTAACTTTTCAAGACTGCTTTTGAACAATCTCCTTTCTTCCTTTTCTTTGTTTAGGTAACGAGACTACTGTCAGCCAGAAGCACAATTTCGAAAATGCCACGTTAATAATAAAGATATGATGCAACTCAAAACAAAACACACACTGTGTGTGTGTGTTTTGTTTGTGTTTTGAAATGACAGTGTGTGTGTGTGTGTGTGTGCGGGCTTAAGCATCACATCGATTATTTTCCCAATTGGGAACGCACCCTAATTTGGAAGGCGGCCGATGTGACAGTGACAGACAGTTGACAACTAACCTTTATAAATTTTACTTTTTATGCTTTAATTTTACAATTTTTTCACGATGGATTTTAACACAAAATTAATAGAATTAGTAAAAAAATATAAGTCCATTTATGACACTGACGACCCCAGTTATGGTGACTATGCACGCAAGCGTGAGGCCTGGAAGGAAATCGCAAGGAAACTTGAAACGCATGGTAAGCAATCATTTTTGTTTATATATGTGTTAAATATAATAAAATTACGAAATATACATGAAAGAACACAGTATTTTAATATATATATTAATGTGACAATTTTAAATCAACAGTATCTTAGCAACCATACAAAAGGTACCAAAGACATATTAGTACATTAGCTCTGGTCTGCCATAGATACTTCACATCCTCGGAACTTTTTAAAAGAATGTTATGGTAATAAATTCTTTAATCCTATTGCTGAACTTAAATTATGCAGCCTGGGACCGAACAGTGGTTTGGTTAACATATCAGCAAACTGCTGATCCGAAGGAACATGCGTTACGTCGAGGTCTCCGTTGCTAACACATTCCCTTACAAAAAAATGTTTCAGCTTGATGTGTTTGGTGCGCTTGTGATATTCATATTTTGGGTTGTGCGCAAGTTTCACAGCCGATTCATTGTCCAGGTTCAGTACTGGTTTCTCAATTTTTATCAAGTTGTTAATAAGGCGATTCAACCATAAAATCTCTTGTGCAGATTCACTTGCTGCTATAATCTCTGCTTCAGTGGAAGAGATGGAGACTGTTGTTTGTTTCTGGCTTCTCCAGCTAATAGCAGCTCCAGAGAATAAGCACACCATTCCAGATGTCGACCTTCCAGTAGTTTGATCACCTGCATGATCTGCGTCGCTGTAGCAGACTAAGCATGGAGGCGACTTTTTCGTATAGGTTAGCCCATTCTGTTGGGTCCCTTTCAAGTACCGGAAGATGCGTTTTACCAGCATGATATCTTTTTTAGTGGGTGCTCCGAGGTTTCGAGATGCGACACCCAGAGCATATGAAATATCAGGCCTTGTGCCTACTGATAAATATGCCAAAGCACCCACGGCTTGTCTATATGGGAAATTCGCGTTGACATCCTCTTCCTCTGCCGTCTCATTTTCTTTGATGATTGGCGTTGGTGCTGGTTTGCAATTGGACATTCTATATTTTTCTAAAACTTTCTTTGTGTAGGCCTTTTGACAAAGTGAAATGGTCTTGTCCTTACGGACATTAATTTCCATTCCTAGGAAATATGACGCAGGTTTCGTAGTTATCTTAAACCTTGTTTTTAATTCCTTGATAAATTCGTCTCCTGCTCTGATAGTATTATAAGCTACAAGTCCGTCGTCAACATAAAGACCAATAAAGACTTTAGATTGTCCTCTGATTCGAACATATAAGCATGGATCCGCTTCACTCTGTTGGAAATCAGAATTTCTTAAGAATTCAGCAATGCATGTGTTCCAGCATAGTGGTGCTTGTTTCAGACCATAGAGGCTGCGTTTCAGCTTGCAGACTCGTTTGGTGCCATCCTGATAGCCATCAGGCTGTTTCATGTAAATATTTTCATTTACTGTGCCGTTTAGAAAGGCAGTTGAAACATCGAACTGATGTAGTTTTAGATTTTCTCGAGCAGCTATAGCAAGCAATGCTCGAACGGTGCTCAGACGGACCACTGGACTGAATGTTTTATCATAATCAACTTCGGGTTTTTGGAAGTAACCCTTGATAACCATTCTGGCTTTATACCTATCGACGGTACCATCAGGATTCATTTTTATTTTATACACCCATTTGCAAGGGAGGGCTTTTCGTCCTTTGGGTAAATCAACCAGATCCCAGGTTTGGTTTTCATGCAGTGAAGTTATTTCACTGTGCATGGCATCTTGCCATTCAGCTTTGGAAGGAGATTCCATCGCTTCTTTGAAGGTCTCAGGCTCTTTAGGCTTGTGAAGATTTTCGATTTCTTCAGCTGCTGCCAAAATAAAATCATCATAGCGCTTAGGAGCTCTGATATTTGACCTGTCTCTCAAAGACCTCATCTGAACGGACGTATGTTCTTCAACATCAGCATCATGTTCATCGGCAACGGTAAAAGATCCGGAAAGAGATTCGTATTCACTTTCATTATTCCCTGGTTCCATTTGTCGAACGTCGTCAGTGCTATCAACCAAACTTTGTTGCAGCGTTTCATCTTGATCATCTGCGTCATAATCACTGTCATGTTGCTGATCATCTGCTTCATGATTGTCAAGCTGAATATCCACTCGCTTGCGTGTTGTTTTCTGCGATGACGATTTATTAGGTTGTTCATGTGAAAACTCTAAATCAGTGAGCAGTCTGGATATAGCATTTTTATTAGATTCATCGTAGAACATAGTCTTCAATACCCTAATATCTTTTGAAATTATAATGCTGTTCTTCGAGGGTATGAATATCCTGAAAGCTTTAGATGTTTCAGAGTATCCCGCAAACATGCCAGGAATTGCCTTTGGTGCAAATTTGTGACCGTTTGTGCCTTTCATCAGAACGTAGGTCTTGCAACCGAACACGTATAAATGATTAATACATGGCTTCCTTCCAACCCATCGCTCGAATGGCGTTTGGTTCTGAACAGCGCTGTTTATACTCCTGTTTGATAGGTAGTTTGCAGTGAATACTGCTTCGCCCCAGAATTTTAATGGTGCCTGTGCGTCAATCATTATTGCTCTCGCTTTCTCCACAAGAGTACGATTCTTTCGTTCAGCAACTCCGTTTTGGTTTGGGGTGTAGGGTGCGGTGAGACGTCTCTGTATCCCGCAACGTTTTAGATAAGCATTGAACTCTTTGTTCACATACTCAGTACCGTTATCTGATTGTAAGAATTTGATTTTGACCCCAGTGTGCGTTTCTGCTAACTCCTTAAACTCTTTAAACTTTTGTAATACTTCGTTTTTGCTTTTGATCATGTAGACTCGACTGTATCGACTATAGTCGTCTATAAAAGTAACGAAGTACTTGTTTCCGCTTACTGTAGGCGTCCTGATAGGTCCACATACATCGCTATGAACGATTTCTAAGCGTTCTGTTGTTCGTTGAGTTGTTTTCTCGCGGGGGGCAGGTACTCGATGAAGTTTTGCCTGGATGCAGATTTCACACTCTGCCAAGGTTTCAGAAGCATCAAAGTTCAAGCCAAGCAAATTCTCATTTTTGAGTGCACGTTTCAGATCTTTGGCGTTCATGTGACCAAGTTTTCTGTGCCAGTCGTTTATGTTTGATAAATTCGATTTATTTTTAGTAATTGGAATCGAAACGGTGTCATCATTATGATTGGCCAGATTGTTGCGCTCATGTTTATTTGGTGTGATGTAATATAGACCATCTTCTTGCTTAAATGCGGTGAGAGTTATGCCATCTTTTGGATTGTTGACCGTCGCTTTAGTTTTAGTGAAGAGGACAGAACAGCCAGCATCTGTCATCTTACTTACAGACAACAAGTTGGTGCACAGATTAGGTACGTAAAGAGTGTCTTGTAGCTGTGTAAGGGCTATGCCATTACCATTTTTTGTTACAAAGGAGACAGTACCTTTTCCTTTAATCTCTGCAGTTTGGTCTTTAGTTGCAAAGTTCAGTTTTCCAGATGTTCTCTCTATAGTCTTAAATAAGTCTCGTTGATAAGTCATGTGAGACGTACAACCGCTATCCAAAACCCAAATACAGTTTTCAGATTTTTTATGTGTAAGGAGGCATTGCATAGCAAAATTGGTCTTATGAGAACCGTTAGTGTTAGTGTGTTTATTAGGCTTCTCACTGTTTTTCTTCCAGCAATTGGTACAAACTTTGTGAGTCTTGCGTTTGAAGATATTACCACTACGTTTGCAAATTTTACAGGACGTGTATAAGGCTTCTTCTTGAAAAGAGGATTCAGGTTCGTTGTTATTAGTCATGTTTTGGCTATGACGTGCTTCACATTCTTCTATTATTTTAGTTTGAAGCTCCTCTGGCTTCGGAAGAGTGTCTCGTGATTCTATAGCGACTCTGAAGTTCTCGAATTCCTTTGAGAGACTGTACAACAGCAAGATTGTTAGCAAGTCCTCATTAATAGCTACGTCCATGTCTGCCAATTTGTCAACTGTATCCATGAACTTGTTTAGATGCGTTCTTACATCGTTTCCTTCTAATTTTGTTAGGATCAGTTGCTTTAATAGGGATGCCTTACGCGCAGGTCCCTTGCTGGCGTACGTGTCTTTCAATTTTTTCCATAATGATTTAGCAGTAGTGCAATTTTTAATTTGTTTAAGCTCAGAAGGAGCGATTATAAGTATGAGTTCAGATCTCGCCAGTCTATCGCCTTCTTTATCTACCACTTCAGTATCAGTTTCGACGTATTTCCATAATTTGTGTCGTACGAGTACAGCTTCAGCCTGTATAACCCAAGTGTCGTAGTTCTCTCTAGTTAGAGGGTCAATTTTAGTGCTCGACATTTCGGAAAGGTTAAAACATATTATTACGTACACGCTCTGCTACCATGTTAAATATAATAAAATTACGAAATATACATGAAAGAACACAGTATTTTAATATATATATTAATGTGACAATTTTAAATCAACAGTATCTTAGCAACCATACAAAAGGTACCAAAGACATATTAGTACATTAGCTCTGGTCTGCCATAGATACTTCACAATATGTAAACAATGTCTTTGGTCGATTTAAGGGGTGGGAGTGAGGGAGGTGTGTACAACATGTGAAGGAAAAACTGCGAACCCCCTTTTTCAAATATTATGATCTTTCTAATAGTCTAAGCTCACTTTCGAATTTTCTTGTATTGACATCTATTTAAAGGTCAGAAGAGGTTGGGGGTGACAAATAAAATGAAGGGGGAAGCAGCAGCCCCCTCTCCCCCCCCCCATGAATCCGGTAAAGGAACTTCAAGACTTAAAAAATATTAGTCGGATCTGGCCCACAAGGATTTTCAAGGCCTAAAAGAAAATAACCATGAAGGCCTCACAAAGCCACCTAACCGTGTCGGATCCGCCCTAGAAGGATTTTACAGGATAGTTTATTTAAAATAAATCAAGTAAATTTTTTTGTATGTCAAGTAACAGTGACATTGTTTTATGTTTGGTTTTTCAATGTTCAACAAAATCTATATTATACAAACAGTTCAGGAATAAAGGGTTTAGTCAGGAGCCAATAAATAATAATAATAATAAAACCATTAACAAAGACCCATAGATACATACCATAACCTAAGTATACATAATAATATAGTAACAAAAATGAAGACCAAAAAACCATGAAGACTGATGATGACCAATGAAGTGCGAATCTACACAGGCGGCTCAAAAACACAAAATGGTTCAGGTGCTGGGGTACACACCCTTGACCTCATACCAACTTTCACATACCACTAGACACACACAGTTTGATCTTTCATTGCAATTGTGTTGCCTTAACACAAGCTGCAACCGCAGGAAAGCGTTTAGGCATCGGGAACTATGGCATTAAATTCCTATCCGATAGCCTATCTGTGCTCAAAGCTTTAGGAAGCAAACAAAGTAACAATAAACTAATTGTTGAGTGCCATCTATTATTATTATTATTATTATTTATTTTCTTTTTCATATCTCGGGACCATTGAGTCCCGGTCCTTTGGAAGGCGTATGAGGGGCCGAAGCCAACTCGCAGAGGCCCCTTAGGAAATTTTAATGTAATGTGACACCAACCGACGATTATCCCTGTATGCACTATAATAATAATAATTATAATAATCCATTTATTTCAGGTGACGCAGGCACATAGATAAATACCTTCACCTAAACATACATTTTTTTTTTTTTTTCTATACAAGTGCACCCAAGGATAACCCCCGGTTGGTGTAGGACTATTGCAGGATATGGAAAAATAAAAAGTTTGACTATGGGTTTGGGTGGCTAAAGTGGACTGGTTGCCAAGAACTATGGAAGAACTATGACCACTGCCTGATCAATGTTTAATATATACACAGATGAAATGACAGGGGGTGACTTGCACACTCAATATGGGCCCCCGGAAACGGTTGCTAGCACATAGTGACGTAGCGACAAGGGGGCAACATGTCCTGAGGTGCTTATGAGAAGTGGAGAGGTATTCTACAGCTATCAGGACAATCCCGGAAGTACGGTCAAGATCCCTACCAGCACCTTACTGGAATACTTCCTTCCTCCAAGCACGTTTGCTCTTGTGAATCTCCACTCAAGCCAGCCAATAAAGGCAAGAATGAAGTGGGAGCTCTGTTCCTCGTCATTTTTCACTCCAGCCGGCTAATTAAAAATTAATGAATTTTATATATATATATAAACATTGACATTTGCTTACTTTGTAAAGTATTATATTATTTTAATTATTGTGCATGTGAAGACAATGTGGGTCATTTTATGATTATTTTTTTTGTTTAATTTTTATTATTCTCTTTGTTCTGTTAGTTTTTTTTCTAGGTCTGGCAGTTTGAGGAATTTATGTGGCCTACCCAAATGTCCTTTCTTTGGTATTGTTCGTCGAATCGTTGAGCTCCTTAAGTTTTGAGTTGAGCTGCACGATTTCTGACAAATGCTTGCACTGACTGGACAGGTCCTCTCAATCTGTGTGGTTCTTTCCTCAAAAGACCATCTCAGACATTGATCTACATGGTCTTCATATAACCTGACCAAGATTATGTCTGGACTTTAAAAGAGACTGTGATCTCTGAGTTTGTTTCGGCCTTTCTTCTCAGAGTAGTCAGATAGGAAACGCCGACCTCATCTAGTTTTATAAAAAATATGAATGACGTGTAAAAGTGTTTGTGCAAACCTACTTACAAAATAAAAATCATTTATCATTTAATAAAGGCAAGGCTCTGGCTGAGGTACAAGACTTCTCCCGGCAGATAGGGTCCGTGGGGTCACTACTGCCCAACAGCTCGCCACATGCTGCCATGCGGATTTCTGTATCTCTCTTGGTCTGGCTCCTCACTTTAGACCCGTTCCGGCAAAGTAAACTCTTCCGGCACGAGCCTAGAGTTCGGAGCGCGCAAGCCCCACCACGACGTCAACGTAGAGATACGGCGATGGGGTTATTATTATTATTATTAGATACTTGGGCAATGATGCTGCAGATGAACTTGCGAAGAGAGGCTCTGATATGAAGGTGCTAGGCGCGTACCCACGTCTTCTTCTGCCTTTCTCACAATTTCGTGCGTGGATTCGACATACAAGAAAATTGAAGTTAGTATCAATCTTAGATTGCGTCCAATAAGCAATCCGTTCACTACAGAGTTCACAACATGAAGCAAGTTGGCAACGTGTTGAACTAGCAGTCATTGAACTAATTTTGACTGTTCCTATAAAAAAAAAAACATTAACCTCCTTCTTTTTGGAAGTCGGTTAAAAAAGGGTGCGTGTATGTGCATCCCTTTCCTTAATGACATGCTCTAAGTTTTCTTTATAACACATTGAATTAGATACTTTAATTTGCACCTATTTAATTTCATCCTGTGTAAGCGTCTTAAAATAATATGTACATGTTTAAAAAAAAGGGGAGAAAGTATCTCAGAGAATAAAAAAAATTGTCCGCATCGTGTCAACAGGAAAAGTGCCCAAACCACATTGTTTGGCAATGCTGCTGCTTCGGCCAAAAGCAGGCCAGCCGGCAGCCCTCACGGCACGTGAAGAGTCGAACCAACCTAATAGTGATGAACCCCAAATGGCTCAAACATTCGCACAAGTCGGCATTCATATGATTGTTAACTACAAATTTTTGAATCGGCTTATTGTTTTGTGCATCTCATAAAGAGTTTCGATTACCAGTCTCTTTTCTTTTTTCAGAAAAAGAATGTAAAAAGTCTTGGATACTATTACGCGAAGGATACCGACGATTCCTGAAAAAACAAATCGCGTCAGAGAGTGATCCAGGTCACAGGAAAGACGCGCTCACCGGGAAATGGACCTACCAGGACGATATGTCTTTTCTGTCACCACATTTCAAAAAGCGATACCTCTGTTCTCCGAACAACGAAATTAATGTTGAAGAGAATAGTCCTGAGAGAGATAAGCAAGCTGTTCCTGCTACTCCGGAGGCTACCGAACAAAACCGTGCACTCCTGAAGCGGACTAGAACCCATGAAGTGGCCAGATCTTGTTCCCACGAAACACATTCAAACACTCTAATAAAATACATATTGGACAAGACAATGAAGAGGACTGACATCCAGCAATTCTTTGACAGCGTTGCCTCCACAGTGCAGTCCTTCGCACCTCGCGACAAAGCCTTGGCAAAGGCGAGAGTATTTGAAGTTATATCTCGAATGGAGCTTGAAATATTGGACCGAGGGTCTGCCACCTCTTGCCAATATACAGGTTCTCCAACGTCAGATGATATGGAGGTGATCGAATCAAGAAACAATGTGTATATCACTCCAACACCGGGCCCCTGCAGGCCGTCTTGGGGGATGGCGGAAGCGCACAACACCTGTGACGAAGCAGGACCAGAACTTGACATTAAAGTGGAACGGGAACAAATCCTTGGGTTAAACATCAAACACGAAACATAATATAATGTTTTTTCTTTAATTGTATTGCCTTGTTGATCTAGTTGCAAATGCGAGCTGATGGGCTTGAAGGTCTACTCTAACCAGTGCGAAATTAAATTGTTCGGTCGGGTAAACACTTTTGAGGGACAACTTTCAAATCGTGTTGCCATTCATTCTTAGTTCGGGCTCCGAGCCAATCATTTGTCTGTTGGTCGTGGTCGCAAGCGCGAATGTTGAGCGTGGGGTCCTGGGTTCGATTCCCGGGTCAGTAATCGGAAAGCACGTTAAGACTTTCGTCCTGCGCCTAACCTCTCCGGTCGTCTCGACGACTGCAGTATAATATCTACTGCGCCGAAGGCTAGACTCAGCTATTTTGGTCTGGTGGACTATACTATATGTCTGTAGGTGAAATGCGCCCGTAACCTTGACCGAAACTACGGATTTCGTGCTGTGGGAGTAGACCCCTGTGTTTGTCGGGAAGTTCTTTGAGTACCCTACAGTCCGGACGTGTGCTCCAAGGCAAGAGTACGCGGGACAACATATTATTATAAATTAAAGGCACTTGGTGTCTGGCTGTGTGATCACGTTATTCTTCCAAATTCCGGATGTTGTTTTGGTTTTTTTCACCATCATTTAGAGAATTTATTCTGGATGGTTTATGAGTATAATACATTTATATTAATCTTGCATAAATAAATTTCGAAGAGCAAAGCAGGGTGAGACGCTAGTATAGGATACTGGCAAAAATTTTGTATGCAAACACTCGTGCCTACACCTTGTAGGAAACAGGTGTGAAGTAAACTTAACTTTTGATATTCATATCACGTACAATACTACATATCATGTACACATTTACCTACTTATCATCACGCCTGTTTTGCTCAAAGGGTAGGACAGAGGTGATATAAAACGAAAATGTAAAACAATAAAAACAAGGATGCACTGTACACCTAATTATGATTATGCATGTGCTAAATAAAACATCATGTTGAGACAAATGGCATTTTAAAATTCTTTTGTAGATTCCTAAACGTGTTCCTCTTAAGAGCGTTTACTCTGTACGGCATTTCATACAAACTTTCAAGCCGTTGTTTTTCGAAATAAATTAAATACGCATAAGCAGGATACAAACGTCTAAAAAGTTAGTTAAGAACATTTTCAAAAAATAGTGTTACAGCCAAAATAGACCGATATTTAATTTTCCATAGAAGCAGAGATTTCCAGTTATCTTTTTTTAAATAAGCTGTTTTTTTTTTTGCTCAGAAAGCGTTTCGTACCAATTTTGTTGTATGGCATCAATGTTCATATTCGAATGTAAGCTTGCTGACATTCGGTTATACGAATATGAACATTATTTATTTTACGTTTGCATAACAAGGTTTATATTCAAACTAGCTTCCGCCCGCGGCTTCGCCCGCGAGGAATGTCGATAAAAACTATCCTATGTCTTCCCCGGGATGCAATCTATCTCTCTGCCAATGAGTTCGGAAACGAGAAGGCTAATTCTCGTACCTACTTAAAAAACTGTCAAGAATTAGAGGGTTTTTGGCAGATCGAGACTAAGATTAGAATGTGGAAGTTCATACTGTATGAACTGCGCCAGACAGGAGGGTAATGATGTATTTGATTTTTTATGGTGTTTCCCAGCAACACGGTTGGCGAGGTTAGATAGGCGGTCACTCCATGTAGAATAGTTAGGTTCTCGACTGTTTTTGTTCCCGGATACCGAGACTTCTCGAGCACCATTTCCCGGGAATTCGCGTGAAGTCGGGAATTTGATTAACCTCAATAAAAATGTATGAAAAAGGTTTTAAAATAAAATACACAATTTCGTAACTAACAATAATTATGTTCATTTTAATCAGTCTTCGTCAATTAAATAAAAAATATGCCTTCTTTTAGCTGTTACTGACTAATATGATCACTTAGATTTAAAATCACAGAGTTTTAAAACTAGAATAAATTTTAAGTAAAATCTTTAAAATTAATAAAATATCAATCACAGACATTAATTATTTTTTATAATTAGCTGTTATGCTACTGACAAATATGATCACTTTGATATATAGGTACGAGGGGCGTTCAATATATTCTCGGTATCGTCGGCATGAAAAAAGACGTAAATTCAATTAAAATAATTTTAATTTTTCAATGTAATCCTCCATTACCCCAATGCATTTATTACATCTCGAAATTAACTTTTCAATACCCCGTAAAAAATAACTTTCCTCTTCATCATTGGAAAATCGTTTCCCACGAAGGTCTTTTTCGAAAATAATTGATGGAACTTCACCACAGAGTTCTAAAAACTCTACAGCACTCGATTCGCACTTGCTATTGAGGCGTCGTAAGCTTTCGCAGCACCCATCTTTCACTGACTTTTGAAAGGTATAGAAGGTCATGAAGAATACTGTGCACGGAACCAACAGAGAGGTGGGTCATCTCTGCTATCATTTTGATCTTCATTCGGGCATCCTCCAGTACCTATAAGCTTCTCAACTTTATTCACGTTTTCTTCCGTAGAGGCAGTAACCGGGCCGCCCGCGCGAGTGTCGTCGTCAATACTCTCTCTGCCCCTTTTAAATTCACTTGACCACTTTTGAACCGTAGATAACGAAGGTGCAGAATCTTGGTAAACAGCCACCATCTCTTCGTGAATAGTTTTATGACTTTTTCCTTGTTTGGTAAGGAATTTTATAACAGCGCGGTGCTCGATTTTCTTTAACATTGTCACGTTAGCCATTCCAGTTGTTGTTGACTAAGGATAACTAGCAAACTAATGATCACAACTATATAAAATTTTACCTTTATACCCTTAGATAACGTCATTAATTAATTAATTAATCAAATTACCTACATCATTAGTAAATCACCCTGGTACCGAGAATACATTGAACGCCCCTCGTAACTAATGTAAAAGTCAAATTGTTTCATTAAAATAAATAATGATGTTTATGAAATATACCTATATAAAATGTTTGTAATAATAACTAACGACAATCTCCGTTACATGCATTGTCTGATAGACGGTTTCTAATCTTTGTAACTATGTAACCAGATAAAGAGAATACTCGTTCATTTTCAGTTGACGTATTCTTTTTCTAGATTCGGCGCCCGTTTTCCGGTAGATTCAAATAAAAGAAATTCTTTTTTTTATCAGGCTTTTGGTTAACTGTGCTTCAGTAGTATTTGTACCCGTAGACGCGGTCTCAATAATCATTCTTAATTGCATCTCAAAATAGATGGGAGAGTCACCTTCAGTTTCTTGGACTTCTGGACATTCTCGTCATCGTCAGGGTTAGAAATCACAGGAATTGGCGTCAAATTGCTATTTTTTTAATTTCTCGACTTCCCGGGTAAGTAATCAACCCTTTTTTCCCCATCTCGACTAAGGCCAAATTTCCCGGGAATTCCCGTTTCGAAACTTCTCGATGAGAAACCCTAGTAAATATCCGACCCCAACAAAGTTGGGAAAAGGCTAGGCAGATTGATTGCTGCTCTTTTACTCGACTGCCCCAGCCTGAAAAGGCTAGGCAGATTCATTGCTGCTCTTTTACTCGACTGCCTCAGCCTAATGGTTTAGGTAGATATTTGAATCCGTTGACGCCGTCTAACACAATCGGTTAAACATGCATGATGTCATTCGTCAACAGTAAATGTATGTAAATAATTAAAATCGTGAAGGCTCACTGAAACTTGTTTTCAGTGTATAAAGCCAAGTGACTGACCGATATGCGAGGCCTTGGGGTTGTGCGCATAACTTGCATTTATTTAAACAAATGTCTATTATAATTTTTTTACGCGGTAATAAAATAACCTACGGTCACTACGTACACACGGCTACACATCAAGCTATACATTTCCAGTTTTAGCTGACCTCGCATTGTATAGGTTTTTCGTACAATCAGAAGTCAGCTTATACTGGTTATTTATAGCTTGATGTGTAGCCGTGTGTACACTATCAAATATACTACCTATACTTTAAAATTAAAATCTAAACCTACGACTTATAAAAATAAACCTAAATAACTCTACCTTAAACTGTAGGCTTAGTGAAAACTAAAAGGATTAAAAAGGTCGCACTGAAAAGCACGGTTTAGAATTGCAAGTAGATAGAATGCTATAATAAGAACGAACGCTCGACACGTCCGTTTCAATCAAAGTTCAAATTTATATGATGCGCGCGTTTTTTTTTTTTATAAATGGCATCTCGCAGTTCATCCTATATGAGAATGGCTACTGCTTAACCGGACTTTCCTGTGGATGCCTTAATTAAGGCCTCTAGCTAGGGCTAACAATACCTAAAACTTAAAAACTAAGCGACTGCGCTAAGGGCACCCCCCCACGGGGTTCGGACCTCGGCTTAGGGCGTCGCTGGAACAGCAAGGGACAGGCTGGATCGCGCTCAGACTCCGTCCTTATATACGGTAGCGATCCGTGGCGGCCGCGCGCCACGCGTGTTCTGCGAACGGTGCAAGCCAAATTCAACCTTCAGCACTACATTTACAGCATAACTTAGGGGCGCTGCACACGGCTAAGATACTATATAATATCGCAAATATGAAATATTATTAATTATCTTCGTCGTGTGTGATAGTCCATTGAATTGTATGGCGAGCGAAAAAAATTATAGTATCTTAGCCGTGTGCAGCGCTCCTTAGTGAACTTAACTGCGGGTGACGTAACCTAGGGCAAACTTATTATTTGCGGTTGGTACAGTAATCGTTTCTAGGGATCGAACCGCAAAATTAAGTTTGTTTTTATTGTATATACTTTTCCGGGATAAAAAGTACCCAGTGTGGTGCCCAGGATATTAAAGAATAATTATACCAAGTTTCATCGTAATCGAACCGGTAGTTTTTGCGTGATGGCTAAACAAACAAACAGACAGACAAAAGGTTTTTTAATCACATTTTTGTTTTCGGTTTCGGTCTAGTAACACCCCCTGCCATTTATTTTTTTTGATATTTTCAATGTACAGAATTTTCGAAAATCCATAATATTAGGTACAGAGGCCAGCACATCAAGCTACCCCAATCTGTCAAATTTCTTTGATAGATTTTCAACTTTACCACAAGGGAATAAGGTTCATATTCAATTGGGAATATTTGACAGATTGGGGTAGGTTGATGTGCTGGCCTCTGTACATAAAAAACATAAAGATGTTTTTTTTTTTTAATTAATGATGAATTTCAAAACATGTATAAAAGAATAATTAACTCAAATAATAATAATAATAATCAAATATAATTTAAACAGAAAAAAATAGTCAAAAACACAAAAATATTATAGTACCTTCCTATTATAAGTATGATGGGCCGCTAGCGTGCATTTCAGATACATTTGAAGATTCTTGTAAGGCGTCATGTTTTACTGTTGCTAAGTTGAGCTACACGATCTGACAAATGTTTGCACTGAGACACTGACTGCACAGGTACGTACGGCTACACGTCAAGCTATAAATAATTTCGGATACATTTGAAGATTCTTGTAAGGCGTCATGTTTTACTGTTGCTAAGTTGAGCTACACGATCTGACAAATGTTTGCACTGAGTCACTGACTGCACCGGTACGCACGCACGGCTACACATCAAGCTATAAATAATTTCGGATACATTTGAAGATTCTTGTAAGGCGTCATGTTTTACTGTTGCTAAGTTGAGCTACACGATCTGACAAATGTTTGTACTGAGTCACTGACTGCACAGGTACGTACGGCTACACGTCAAGCTATAAATAATTTCGGATACATTTGAAGATTCTTGTAAGGCGTCATGTTTTACTGTTGCTAAGTTGAGCTACACGATCTGACAAATGTTTGCACTGAGACACTGACTGCACAGGTACGCACGGCTACACATCAAGCTATAAATAACCAGTATAATATGCTGACTTTTGATCAAGTACGAAAAACCTATACAATCCGAAGTCAGCTAAAACCGAAAATGTATAGCTTGATATTTAGCCGTGTGTAAAAAGACTGCCCGTCTGCCCGAGTTTGTTTCGCAATTTCTTCTCAGGGTAGTCAGATAGGAAATGTCGACTTCACCTAGCTTATTTTTAGGGTTCCGTAACAAAAGGGTAAAAAGGAACACTTATGGTGCGACTAAGTCTGTCTATCTGTCTGTCCGTCTGAATATCTCAAAAACTACTAATGCTATATACTTGAAATTTGGAATAGTTTTAGAATGACGTTTGCCCAACTATTTTGCAAATAAGAAAGAAACAAAAATAAGTATATTTTTTGCAACAGGGACTGAAAAGGGGTCTGAAAAATTCGAAGTGGGCTACTAGGGCATGTGGGGTATCATATGAAATAGCGCAGTTTGCACATTCTCAAACATTTTTTTTTAGCCCGCATAGTTTTCGATTTTTGATGAAAAATAAAAAAAAATACCTTTCCCCCTTATCTCCGAAGTTTGCTCAGAGAAAAGTCTGAAATTATTGTATGTGATAGAAGTTTATGTAAAGAATACAGGAAAAATAAAACGGTGTCTCTAAATAGCAGACTTTTTCAATCATCAACAATACTTACTCTAGTTTCACTATCGGTCAAGAGATGGCGCTGACCTAAAACTGCAATATTCTACACCGCAACGTGCAGTGTTAAAATTCTCTGACGAATTATAGGCCTCGCCGATGAAAATTTAAAAATATATTATTATGATGGTACGGAACTCGGTGCGCGAGTCCGACTCGCTCTTGACCGTTTTTTTTTAATATGACGTGTAAAAGTGATTCCGATGTCGTATAAATTACAGAATAAACAATTAATGTCATCTCATTACGTTTTACTTGTACGAACACAATCTACTTCAATATGTTAGTCTAGTGTTCGTAAACGCGAATGCTTCATGCTGTGCAGTCGAGAGCGCGTGCGCATGGGTTCGAGCCCCAGATCGGGAAGTTTATTAGCTTGCTTGTACAGACGCCAGCACATCAACCTACTACAATCTGTCAAATTTCTTTATCGCTAAAGTATAAGATTCAAAGTTGATTGGGAAAATTTGACAGTTTCGGGTAGGTTGATGTGCTGGCGTCTGTACCATTTATAAAAAAAAGTAGTCGCTCAGTTTGAAGTCATGGCCGGTAGATGACTATAGGCTCGCTATCACATCGAACCATAGATATTCTAGTCCATCGAATGGAACATCGACGTAGACTTACCTACTAATTTCACTTCTGCCTACCCTTTTGTGATGATATTATTATTTTTTCAATTTGTTCTATACGTCATGTTCCATAGAACAAATGGGACCTACCGGTTTTTATGATAATCAAGAAGGATTGTAGCATAGCTATTCACAACTATCCGACGGGCTTCCGAGTAAAAAATGGCTCATTTTCGGTTACCTGATTTGCCTAGCCCCAGCAGCAAATAGCCGTCGGAAGAATAGCGGTCGTTTTCGAGTTTTAGATTTAGTGAACAGCGTTTAGAGGACTTCTTCGATATCATAGTGGGAAGTTCGATTCGGCATGCGGCAAGGGAGCGTATCGAATGGTTGTGAATAGCTTTGCAGGAAGAGAAAAAATTAACCTCAAAATATTCGCATGCCCTTTTCTATTTTGACATAATTATTTCCCACTACATTGATTTGGCGCCATTATTTTGGCGATGACGTAATGCTTAAGGTCAATACTATTTCGAAGTTAATTTTATTCGAATGATCGAAACGTGATGTAATGTCCAAAAAAAAAACTTTGAGACACGCGCTTTATAATTGGACAGTTTAGATAATTATTTACATGAATAATGAATTTTTATGCGTAGCTAATATTTACATTTTAAATCCGGATCTACGGCATACCATATATTTATTAAGTACTAGCTTCTGCCCGCCACTTTTTCCGCGTGAAACGGCCTCCGACCCATCGCGTCAAAATCAAAATCAAAAGTCATTCATTCAAACTAGGCTGAGAATCAGCACTTTTCGAACGTCAAAATTACAAAAAACAGTCCCCCAAAACGCCCGTCCTTCACCACTTCCTAGTGCTTTCGTCGCATCGCATCGCATCGCTCGCCCGTGCTACTTCTTCATTTTGGAGGATCCTTTCTGACGTTTTGTCCTTTTGCTCGGCTCTGAAGGGTCGTAGCGAGATGTTAAATATGTATAACCATCCTCAAGAATTGAACTTAAGTATCAAATAAAAAATAAAAAATAAACATTTCCGAGGTAGTTCCAGAGATTACCCCCTACTTACAAACAAACAAAATTGCCTTTATGTATTAGTATAGATATTGTGTAGTGTTGGTCATGTAATAATTATGTTAATTATTAATCCAGGTAGGTATGCCGTCTGCAGCACCTTGACCTAGAGGGTAGTATAATGTAGACAAGTTTTTATTAGGCGAAACCTGTTTACGTTGACATGAACATGCAATAGTTTAATGGGCGTTATTACTGTCTTGAACCGAGGAATAAATAACACTATTTTCTCTGCACTTACATACCTTGTTTATAAATGATAAATGATTTTTATTTTGTAAGTAGGTTTGCACAAACACTTTTACACGTCAATCATATTTTTTAAAATACTAGATGAGGTCGGCGTTTCCTATCTGACTACTCTGAGAAGAAAGGCCGAAACAAACTCAGAGGTCACAGTCTCTTTTAAAGTCCAGACACAATCTTGGTCAGGTTATCAAGACCAACGTAGACCATGTAGATCGATGTCTGAGATGGTCTTTTGAGGAAAGAACCACACAGATTGAGAGGACCTGTCCAGTCAGTGCACGCATTTGTCAGAAATCGTGCAGCTCAACTCAAAACTTAAGGAGCTCAACGATTCGACGAACAATACCAAAGAAAGGACATTTGGGTAGGCCACATAAATTACTCAAACTGCCAGACCTAGAAAAAAAAAACTAACAGAACAAAGAGAATAATAAAAATTTAACAAAAAAATTATAATAAAATGACCCACATTGTCTTCACATGCGCAATAATTAAAATAATATAATACTTTACAAAGTAAAAAAGGTCAAACTAGAAAAAAAAAAAACATTTAAAATGTAAAAATTGGAAGAAACTCAATCCCAAGCCTTTTTGTCCTCAATAATATAATCCTTAACAGTATAAAAGGCTTAATGGCACAACTTACGTTTAATGAATGATTTGAATTTATTAAGGCTTAGATCTTGAACGTGGCATGGTAGTTTATTATAAAAGCGTATACATTGGCATCTGAACGAGCCACCTATTTTCTTGAGCCTTGTTGTAGGTACAACAAATTTGTGTTTGTTCCTCGTTATATTATGGATATCACTGTATTTTTTAAACAATTTTATATTTTTATGGGCATATAAAAGATTTTCATTAATATACTGAGAGAGCACAGTCATCACATTAATCTCTTTAAATTTTTCTCTGAGAGAGTGTCTCGGACTTAGTTTATAAATTGATCGAACAGCTCGCTTCTGCAAAACAAAGATAGTCTGAATATCGGCGGCATTTCCCCACAATAAAATACCGTACTACATTACACTATGAAAATAGCTAAAGTATACTAAACGGGCAGTCTCTATATCAGTTAAATTACGAATTTTTCTAACAGCGTATGCTGCGGAACTTAGTTTTTTTGACAATTTATCTATATGTGGTCCCCACTGAAGCTTAGCATCTAAAGTTATGCCCAAGAATACTGTGCTGTCTTCAGGACTCAATTCCTCGCCTTTTATCAACACATTAGTTTTCACCTGCCTAACGTGAGGTAGCGTAAACTTAATGCATTTGGTTTTTTTCTCGTTTAGAAGCAAATTATTAACATTGAATTTAATATTTATTCATTACTTCTATACTTAGCAATGACGTCATACGGTAAGCGTCTGGATGCCACCTTGTATGTTACTTCTGTCCGTCATCCGTTATGAGTCGACACTCTTCAGTCTGTCAGTCGCTTGTTACCTTTGCTAGTTGTACTACTGAAGTGCAAACAAAATTGTTCTGTGAGCTCTTACATCTTACGAGCCAGCGAGATGGGTCTCTTACACGCGCCCACCCTGTGTGTGCAACATAATAATGCGTTCAGGGTGCTGATGAGGCTGCCCCGGTTCTGTAGCGCATCAGGGATGTTCGCCGAATCGCAAGTAGACTGAACGATGCACATCCATCCCTGCTGATGAGGCTGCCCCGGTTCTGTAGCGCATCAGGGATGTTCGGCGAATCGCAAGTAGACTGAACGATGCACATCCCTGCTGATGAGGCTGCCCCGGTTCTGTAGCGCATCAGGGATGTTCGCCGAATCGCAAGTAGACTGAACGATGCACATCCCTGCTGATGAGGCTGCCCCGGTTCTGTAGCGCATCAGGGATGTTCGGCGAATCGCAAGTAGACTGAACGATGCACATCCCTGGTGCGCTGAGTATAAAACAATCGCGCAGAAGTTCGATTGTCAACACTGGAATCATCATGTATGGTCTACTACGGGTACTGAGCAATTGAAGTTGTAATAAGTTTATGTGAACTCTTTAATTTTATGTTTCAATTTTGTACCACAGCTAGTACTATGATCCTTTGTTGGTCGAAATAAACGTTTATTCTTATGTAAAAATTTAAAAGAGTTTACTTAGTTGAACCCCTTTATCTTTAATTCTAGAACCATGGGCAAGGACGACAAAGAAGACTCGGGCTTCGGGTTCAAGGACAAGGCGAAGGCGGTGGAGACGCTGCGCCTGCTGGAGTCGCACGACATGAACTACCGGCGGCTCACTGTGCGCGGGCTGCTCGGCCGAGCCAAGCGGGTGCTGTCCAGTGAGTAGCCAAGGTTCCAGTAAACTATTTCATGACAGAACTACATTGTGAACCAGTGACTAAACTTACCATAAGCCCACAGTAGTGGCTGTGCGACGGCCGCGATACTGATGTAAGGTTTGTAAAATTAGGCCTATTAGGGCCTTAATTGCCTCTACATTCGATTTTAACAGTGAAAGCGCGTTATGTAAGTCTTGGCTCTACTTTATGAGAAATGTTCTATATGGGATACCTTGTTGCCCGACTGCGCGGCAGCAAAGACAGGGTTATATATTGTTAAAATGTTAGTTGATGCCATGTTGATGCTATGAACATCTACAGTCATCGCGCATGCGTTGCCAGTCTTGGGCCGTGTCTCACGTGCTCGTCAGCACCCATACTATGTTAGTAGTGGTGGCCCAGTTGCAACGGCCGCTACTTATAAAGTATACGTCGTGGGTTCGAACCCCAGCAGGCAGACAGTTTATTTCATCACCACTACTCTCAAAACAGCGAAGGAAAACATTCTGAGGATGTCCTAGAACCAACATTTCGAACACATGTGATGTGACATCTACCCACTCGCACTGCACCCGCGTGGTGGACTACGGGCCAGTCCCTCTCACAGAGAGGAGGCCGGTGTCCCAGCAGTGGGGACGTTATAGGATGATTATGCTTATGCCATGCCTATGCAGCTATGTCTGTCTAGTAATTGTCGTGGCCCAGGATGCGTAAGCGCCCACAAGATGGGCCGAGGACCTTGCGGGTCGCTGTGGTGCTGTGTGCTGGAAGCCAATATCCGGCTTTTGGCTGAATATGATGATGAGTTTTGGTGCTATATGGTTACTGATACGATATTATCATTCCACATGCCCTCCGGGCTCTGTCAGAGTCTGATCCACAGCCAGTGAGAACTGTCTGATCCTACGTTTGGTTGTCAATTTATACTAATTAATTATTTATTAATTAGCTTTTTACTCGGATAAACCTAAAGTGTAGTAGTCAACTCGTCAGTCTCGTATTTGGCGTTTGTGAATGTTTTGTATGTCCGTTTGCCAGTCGCTGAAGCCTCCTCCAACCTGCTCCATTCTGGTCTCTATGGCCAGTCTGCCCCATGCTGTTCCAGCGACCTCAATATCAATTTATAATACTTAATGGAGTAATTCTGTTTGCAGTGACAAAAGCAGAAGACAAAATAAAGAACATAAAGGAAGCGATGGAGGTGTTCGAGCAGTGGCTCGCCGACCTCGCCGACGAGAAGAACAAGAAGACTGACAAGAAGGAAGACAAGAAAGAGGTGAAGAAGAAGGCAGAGAAGAAGAGCGATAGCGAAGAGGTACCTACTGTATCGTTACTTACTGTACCATCATCACAATCAGCCTGAAATATTCCCACGCGGACACAGAGCTCCACTACGTGGCGGCGGAATAGTGGATGTCGCAGCTCTGAGAAACAAGGGCACGCCACGATAGTGGCGATAAGACCCTCTTTGAGAAGTGGCTAGAGAGGCGTCACGGCGTCCTCACCTACCGCGTGACGCAGGTCCTTACCGAACACGGATGTTTCGGGAGGTTCCTGCATATTATCAGACGGGAGGAAACGCCCGGGTGTCACCACTGCGAGGATCGCCCAGAGGATACGGTGGAGCATACGGTGGAGGTCTGCCCCGCTTGGGCGGAGCACCGCCGCGTCCTCATAGAGGCGATCGGCAGCGGCGGCGACCTCTCGCGCCCGGCCCTGAATCAAACCATGGTCCGGAGCGAGAGGGAGTGGGAGGCAGTCACCTCCTTCTGCGAAGCAGTCATGCTAGCAAAGGAGGTGGCGGGATGGGCGAGGGAGAGAGCCTAAAGAGCCTCACGTCCCAGCCGCCGCGGGAGACGCTCCGGGCGTCGGGAGCCGCGTGACGACTCCCAGCCACCTAAGCGCGGGCCTGCGGACGGCGAGTAATGGGTAGCTCGCCGTCCGATCAAGACATCTCTTCACGCCATCTCTTTAGATAAGCGTCCAACTCGTCACGCCATCTGTTTAGATAGGCGTCCAACTCGTCACGCCATCTCTTTCTGGCCTACCGCGTCGCCAATTCCTGTTATTCGGAATCCAGTCAGTGGCTACTACCCCCACCCGTATATGTCCTTTTCTATACCCCTGACAACGTATAGATGTACAAAATTACATGATGATCAGTGGACTAGGCGTAAAAAGGTAACAAACAAACTCACTTTGCATTTATAATATTAGTTAGGATTAATAGCTACTATGCTGCACTATTATAATAATAAATAAATACTTCCAGAGCTCTTCATCCTCGGACGTGGAGATGGAAGACAAGAAGCCGGAGAAGAAGGAGCTCCCGCCGGACACGGTGCCCGGGCTCGGCTTCAAGGACGCGGCCACTGCCGAGGGCACGCTCCAGGAGCTGCAGGGCAGGGACCCCGACTACCAGAAGCTGGCCATCAAGGGGCTCATAGGGAGGGCTAAGAGGGTACTGACGTGTGAGTGTTAGTTGTGTACCCACCTCAACGAGGAATAGCTATGCTGCAGTCGCCGCAGCGCAGCTAATTGCAAGGCGAGGCTTTTTTTTTTTGGCCGCGGGCCCCTAGAAGCGGGTCCCAGGTTGGGACACCCTTTTTTTCAACGTTGAGAAATGCTCATGCATTCCACACTACCACGGGGCGATAGTGCAGTTATATGTGGGACTCTAACCCACTACAACTCCACGGTGTCCTCTGCCGCTTACGGCGGGGACACGGGCACGCGTTAGCACTCATCCGTGAACCCGCCGCGGCTGTCTGTCACCGGACCCTCCTCTGGGGATTACTCCCCATCACCGGCGCACCAGAACACATAGCACGGATCCGAGACGTTATTCAACGTGCCTATTAAATTCATATTACTCATCACAAATTCCAGGCACCCGAGACGAACATCAAGGAGGCGATGTCGATCTTCGAGAAGTTCCTGGATGACTTCGACTCGCTGCACCTCAGCAAACAGAACAACCCGTACGTCAGCCTGGGCATCGTCCGGACCGCGCAGAAGCTCGCCGGGGACGATGTTAGCGAACAACAGGTAAACAAAAGCGTCCGCGTGCATGTCACACTCGCCACGTGTCGCACACGCCACGTGTCGCACACGCCACGTGTCGCACACTCGCACTCGCCACGTGTCGCAGACTCACACTCGCCACGTGTCGCACACTCGCACACGCCACGTGTCGCACACTCGCACTTGCCACGTGTCGCAGACACGCACTCGCCACGTGTCGCACCCTCGCACTCGCCACGTGTCGCACACTCGCACACGCCACGTGTCGCAGGCACGCACTCGCCACGTGTCGCAGACTCACACTCGCCACGTGTCGCACACTCGCACACGCCACGTATCGCACACTCGCACTCGCCACGTGTCGCACACTCGCACTCGGCACGTGTCTCACACTCGCACTCGCCACGTGTCGCACACTCGCACTCGCACACGGTTCCGTACCATCGTATAATATTTAACAATATTTTATAAAAACGCCGAAAGAACACACATTTTTTTTTATGAGGGTCCCCATAAAAGTAACGTTAATTTCTTTTTTTTTGCATCCTTTAGTTTTTAACCTATTATTTGTTGCTATAGCCGCAATAGTAAATACACTGAAAATTTCAAGTGTCTACCTATTACGGTTCAAAAGATAGGTACAGCCCTGTGACAGACGATGGATGAACGGTAGTCATAGGGTCCTGTTGGTTGGGTACGGAATTGCGGTACACTAAAAACTGTTCAGTGGGATAATTGCGTAGGTAACACATTTTACAATGGCAATCAATGCCTTTCATTTTTACAATTCAATAACAAATAAAGGGCCTATTGAAACTTTAGCGGTATTCGCTACCGCTGTGTGTTAGAACACGGGGGTAGAACATACCGCGTGGGTTACACTCAAACTTGATACTAATACCTGACTCCTGAGCGAAACCCGCGCGGTATGTACATACCTCTTCTGTGCCTCTACCCACAGCGGCAGCGAATACCGCTTAGGTATGAATAGGCCTTAACATTCATTGCTTCATTTAAGCTGTCGAGCAGACGAATTTTTAAAAGAAATGAATCAATGGATTAGCAATTCCCTTCAAAATAGGTACTTCGGTTTGTGATTAAAAGTGTGACTTGGCAGTTAGCAATGGCATTCTTTGCAAAATTAAAATCACTATCTCTTGTCTTGTGCCCATCGTGTGCCGATTTGTCAAGTGATGTCACTGCTTTGTCCGGTCAGGTTAGGTATTCACGCAGCTCCAACTGACCAGTGCGCAGCTGCAGTTGACATGTTCAGTTTGCTAACAGCAATGCTACAAAAAAATATGATGTTTTAATGCGTTTTAATCACATCACTAGTAGAATAGTGTGGCAACATTTTTTTACGAAATAACAGTACCTAAGTGTAATTCAGCGTTGTTATTGATACGGCAATTTCCGTATTGTACGGCAATCCACGTTTTTTTTTCCAGAAGATACGGCATACGGCAGTCCTCTCATTGCCGTATCACAAAATACGGCAATTGACTATAGGTGAAACGAACCTTTTTTCACTAGCGTAATGAATGAAACGAAACGTACCTACACAGGTAATTTTATGAGCACAGCCGGGTAAATCCCGACTACAACAAACATGAAGTTGTAATTGTACCGCCAAAGTGGCATCTCTTTCACCTTGGTTAAAATTTAATGAAAAGGTTGCAAATGACACCACGTACTCGTTTAAAGTAACGTAACTGTTTCACCTACGAGTACCACCTACATATTAGTAGCGTACTTTAAGGAGGCGTTTACGAATTGACGCGCTTCAATTTTAGGTATTGAGTCTTACTACTACACGTGCACGTCTCACACACACAGCGATATGCGCGAAGCGGCGAAATTATGAGTAAACTGACACGACTTGATACTTGAGAATACTTTTATTTAATTTTTTTATTTAATTTTTAGGCATGTATTTTTTTAAGCTTACTATGCGTTGTTGTCAAAAAGTTTGTACCGTGAAATGTTAATAAAAGTAGATACCATTTACTTACTTGATTGGTAAGCAAGTACATGCCAAAGTACCTATGTATTTACAATTTGCACGACAAGCTTTTTGAAAACATTTAATTTAAAAAAAGCTTATTTATATTCGTTTTATTTAGTATTTTTAACCGACTTCAAAAAAGGAGGAGGTTCTCAATTCGGATGCTTATACATATATATTTTTTTATGTAAGGGTGTTAGGTTAGATAACTCCGTCATAATAATATATAGACGGACTTGCAAAAATCTTTTTTTGTTCGAAAGAGGTTTAACTTTATTCCGAAATAGACCATTTCGGAATAAAGTGATGAAGAGTTTCAGAGACAGACAACGGAAGGCTTCAATAAATGCCAGCAAATCAACCGCGATTGCTGCTATCGCATATGTATGCATTGTTTACGCAATCACACAATATAACATCACGCCTGTACCCTCTAAAGGGGTACGCAGATGTGTTTAGTATACCACGGTACACCCTCATTTCTGTCAAAGTTTTTATTGGAGTACCTCTAATCTTGCAAGTAAATTCGGGCATAACTTTTTGTTTATAAATTGATTTAATAATTAACCGACTTCAAATAAGGAGTATTTCTTTTTATGTATGTTCGGGCATAGCTCCGTCATATCTCTATAGACGGATTTGCAAATTCTCTCAAACAAAAGTTTATGAATTGATTTAATAATTAACCGACTTCAAAAAAGAAGGAGTAATTATTTTTTATGTATGTTCGGGCATAGCTCCGTCATATCTCTATAGACGGATTTGCAAATTCTCTCATTTTTGAATGGATAAGGTATTTATTTATTTATTTGATACTTACTTCAAGCACAAAAATGTACAGAGGCGGACTTAATGCCATAGGCATTTTCTACCAGTCAACCTTTGAGTGATGCAGAGACAAACATAGGTAGGTGCAAAATTGAAAATTGAGGAATAAATATTAGGTATGCCTCAGGATAAGGTATACCTATAAAAGGTATGGCTTTATGAATTTTGCTTAAAGTAATTTGAATTTGTGTTGGGCAGGTACAAATAAAAAATAAAAATTGTTTTACAAAAAAAAAAACACTACAAAGTAAAAAATAACTTTTTGGAAGGTGCACCTTCAGGTCACTCCATCAAATCCGGAGGTAAGGTCTCAACATAACTAACAAAACGAGCCCAAAATCAGCACACCTAGCTCTACTCGTCTATCAGTTCCAGTAGCAGTCTTCGAAGTACACCTTCAGGTCACTTCATCAAGTCAAGGCGTAAGGTCTCAACATAACTAACAAAACGAGCCCAAACTCGGCACATCTTCCTCTACTCGTCTATTAATTCCAGTAGCAGTCTTCGAAGTACATTCAGGTCACTCCATCAAGTCCGGAGGTAAGGTCTCAACGTAACTAACAAAACGAGCCGAAACTCGGCGTATCTAGTTCTACTCCTCTATTAGTTCCAGTAGCAGTCTTCGAAGTACTCCTGCAGGTAACTCCATCAAGTCCGGAGGTAAGGTCTCAACATAACTAACAAAACGAGCCCAAACTCGGCACACCTAGCTCTTCTCGTCTATTAGTTCCAGTAGCAGTCTTCCAAGTACACCTGCAGGTCACTCCATCTAGTCCGGAGGTAAGGTCTCAACATAACTAACAAAACGAGCCCAAACTCGGCACACCTAGCTCAGCTCGTCTATTAGTTCCAGTAGCAGTCTTCGAAGTACACCTTCAGGTGACTCCATCATGACCGAAACGAAATATGAATAATCCCTACTTACTTCTAAAAAAATAATATAAGACTGTGAATAAAATCTTTCATACGATAGTCATACAGAATGCGTGAAGTATCAAGTTTGGTATGTCAAATATTTTCTATCCGTACAGCGATCTTTTTCAGCACAAGCTGCTGCTTACAACCGACACAGAGTCCACCCACAGCGGCGGCTGAGCGCAGACTAATATTTCATTACAAATTTTTGTGTAATAAAGCAAGACAGTGACCAGTAAAATAACCCTTAATACAGTGCAATAAGATTCACATGTTACAGCTAAATATGTGAAAAAAAAGACTCGATTTTTATTTTTTTTCTGAGCCAATTGGTAACATTTTGATAGTTCTTTATACCATCATTTTGAGTTGAACATGCCTGCTTACATAAAATATTTTTAAATACATAAATTTATGTTAATAAATAGAAGAAAAATGTACCTAAAGTCATTACGATATCGTCAATTTTGTGTGAAGAGGCAACGGAAATAATTTTTTACAATATTATAAACCAAACTTTTCGAATAAAAATTTACCAATATTTGAAGATGAAGGAGCAATCTATCTGTGGTAATTATTAGTTAGATTTGGTTTCGTATCATTTTCCCGCAAAATGTACCGAAAAACTGCTTATTTTTGTTAGATTCTTAAACGCCTCCTTAATCTGTGCCTACGAGTGCGACAAAATGAGAAGCAAGGACAAGACAAGTATGCTCTAGATGAATCTGAGGTAATAGAAACGATAAAAACCTTTATGGAGAAGAAAAAAAATTTTTTTTTTTTTATACGGCAATTTTTTATTTTTCCCCTAAAATACGGCAAACCAGACTGTGGCATGCGGCAACTCAGATTTTTACGATAGCAACACTGGTGTAATTTGACCGCAGTCATGACGCCCATGACTGCAGCTAATTAAAAGTTTGACCTTGACCTTAGTATATTTTGCTCAGTTAAAGAAATTTCGATATGAAATGACGGAAAGGGGAACGCTTTGGTAAACAATTTTAAAATTGTATTGACAAAACAAGATGGCGGCGTTAGTTCCGAGTTTGGCTGCGCGCCGCAATAACGTTGCATATAACTTTGTATTTGATTTGATTTTTTTGTTTCCTCAGAAAGCGTTCATCGTGGCGTACAGCTCGGTGCGCGGCGAGTACAAGCGCCTGCGCACCGTGACGCCGCAGGACGGCGGCAAGACGTGGGACATCGTGAGGAACCTCGCGCTCAAGGAGCTCAAGGAGAAGGTGCGTACAGACACTGCCTCGTTTTAGTGGCCGCAAGCGTTACTGCTGAGAATGAGGTCTTGGGTTCGATTCCCAGGTCGGGCAAAGTAGTATTGAGTTTTGTCATCAGGAATTTCTCAGTAGTAGCCCGGGGTCATTGACTCATACATATATAACTTTTGAAATCATTGCCTGGGGTTTAGATTTGTGCTCGCTTGATGGGGATAGGCTCGCCCCTTGTAACATGGGGCTGACACATGTGGGTGTGTGTAGAGGTACACTGTGCGGACTGTGCCTCACCCTTCAGGAATAATGTTGGTGGCTTGGTGCTGCTTGTAGACTATGCGCCGCATCACCGCATGCGATCAGCTAAGCAAACATAGCTGGTGATATGGTGGACGGTGGGACCTCTGCCTTACCCATCGAAGATTACAAGCGTAATGTTAGCCACGCTCCCGCCTTTTTTAAGACGGCATTTAATATACAAATTCCCATTTACAGCACGCCGACGCAAAACTTTTCAATGAAAAAGACGAACCAACAGCGGAACACTTGGAGATGCTCCTCTGGGCGTACTCCCCCGAGCCAGCGCGAGTCAAGAAGTACGTGCCGGAGACCAGGGAGGAGAGGGAGAAGGAGGACAGCGACAGAAAGAGACGACACAGTGAGAAGGAGACGGAGAGCTGCGACAGAAAGAGACGGAGCAGCGGCAGGGACGACGAGTCACCGGCGAAGAAGAACAAGGAGTGAACGTGATTGTTGATGCATTTATTATAAAATAAATATTTACGTGATTATATTGTGGAAGTTTATTTTTGGAACGAAGTTCTTTGACGGAGCTTGCGGTAGGAGTAAACTGGTAGAAATCATCACGAACAAAAAAGCGTTACACCCCCTCCATGCGACTTTTTATTTTAGAAAAAGAGAGAGAGTTTTCATTGTTTTCGAGGGTGCAAGTCATATGATTGCCATTACAACCACTAATAAAGAGGTGAAAATTTTGAAATGTCTGTACAATGTCAAATAATAAAAGGTCTTTGGTAACGACTGTCAAAGACAGAAAGATGACAGCCGGGACCAACTACTTAACGTGCTTCCCGAGGCGCGTAGGGGGGTCATGGTAGATGACCCATGGGATGGCCACCATCCAAGGACCGACTGCAGCGATCACCCGTGCGGCTGTTGTTAAGTTTAGCCTCGAGCCGAGAAATTAAATATAGCTAAATATCACACATGCTATGTTCGAGAGACACGCACCTTTTATTACAGTACATAATCCGCCTATAATGTTCCCACTGCTGGCACACAGGACTCTTCTCTTCGAGAGGGAGTGGGTTATAATCCACCACGCGGGCCCAGTGCGGGTTGGTAATGTCACATGTCTTCGAATTTTTGGTTCTAGGACATGCCAG
The DNA here is from genome assembly GCA_963669345.1 of Gortyna flavago. NCBI lineage: Eukaryota > Metazoa > Arthropoda > Insecta > Lepidoptera > Noctuidae > Gortyna > Gortyna flavago. The sequence goes on from OY770154.1 coordinate 112,598, forward strand.
TTTCCTCAAGATGTTTTCCTTCACCGTTTTGAGAGCACATTTGATTGGTAGATAGCATTCGTGGTCAGAAACTTTTTAAATAGCAAAATTGGTATTCAGTCTCACGCAGTCAACTTGAACTAAGTATCATTTGCCAACGTTGTGTTGTGAGGAGAAGAACACAAGTTGAATAATATTTGTTTACCTGTATTGTATACCAAACGCTCTGGACATCAGAGCCATCATCATCATCGTCTCATGTCCCATTTTAGCAAAAATCACTTTTCAACTAAAGGGTATTCTGTCTAGGCGATATGTTTGACTAAGTTCAAAACGATTACGTAAAAAAACTTTTTAACAAAAAAATTAAACCGCCGAAAAAACTGAAAAGAAAAAAATAATAAACCTTTTACAAGTAAACCTAAAGGGTCAGTACACACCGCGACGCGACGCGGCGCGCAGTTTTCAAGATAGCAATACATTCTACTACACAAAAAGGCACACAATTCAGTGAGGTGGGCCGCGCGGCGCGACGTAGCTCGACGTAGTAGACACCACCTCACTGAATTGTGTACTTTTTTGAGTAGTAAATACGGTCTATACTTGCTATCTTGACAATTGCACGCCGCGCCGCGCCGCGTCGCGTCGCGGTGTGAACTGACCTTAAGTAATTTAGTAATCTTTGTTCATTGATTGTTTGGCGCCGACTTAAAATTACTTAGGTACTTAAACTTGCCAAAGGTTTATTATTTTTTTCTTTTCAGTTTTTCGGCGGTTTCATTTTTTTGTTAAAAAGTTTTTATTTTATAATTTTTTGTGGCTATAATTATATATTTTGGTTTAGAGATCAAATGAAAGATGAAACTCAGCTTTCTTTCTATTTGTCAACGTAAACAAATTTCTCTTTAAGAACGTTCCTGTCTAAATAACTTCCAAACGAAATATTCACAAAGATAAGCCAATTATGTATATGGTGAAATAATATTTATGGCGACTTTCATAATAATATAATAATTATGATCATTTATTTTACCAATATATTCATTACTCTTATTCCAAAAAATATACTAGCAAGTCAGAGTAAAACACATTATTATTCCATTCAGCAACAGAACTACGAAGCTCACTTTTATCGGAACGTCGACTAAAGGGATGGGATCGATTTGACACTTTGACAGTAGATTGTAAACACAGAGTACAATGAACTCATTCATTTTAAACACAAACATTAATTATATTGCAGTAATTGTGAATTAAAACTGTGTCGTACAGTGTCCCCGCAGCGTTCTGTACCAAAGACTGCCATGTTTGAGGTTTAACTGGCGCGTTCTGTGCGCGGGTACGACGGGGCGTGTGAAGCCGCATTTCGTCTATTTTTGGACGAAAAGTGAAGCAAAAAGTCGTGTAACTATCGCAAGTTCATGTTCATGTGATCTCAGTGCCTCCGTGTAGTTTCAATGCGATACAGTGAAGTTTTTGTAAAGAAAATGTTAAAGTTTTAGACGTAAGTAATATCATAATAAATTCTTGTAAAGAGTAGATTATGTCTGTGAAAGGTGAATTAATGCTATAGAATATGCGAGGGCTACTGGAAATAGTCAACACATTCACAATCATCCTTTCAGCTCTATGTATAAGTTTAAGTACATGCCTCTATACTTAATAATAGGTATGTACATAGTTGAGTAGGTGAGATGGAAGTAGGCATTTGTCGATTATTATCAAACAGTAATGTTCACTCACATTGCTGGCCACTGGCCGTAGGTGAGAAGGAAGTAGGCATGGTGTTGATTATTTTCAAACAGTAATGTTCACTCACATTGCTGGTCACTGGCCGTAGGTGAGAAGGAAGTAGGCATGTGTTGATTATTATCAAACAGTAATGTTCACTCAAATTGCTGGCCACTGGCCGTAGGTGAGAAGGAAGTAGGCATGTGTTGATTATTATTGTAATAAGACAAATCTAATATAATATAGGGTTTAATCAACAAAATAAACGAAAATCGATAATGCAATTAGATAAAATAAGACAAGGTATGACTTATGTGACATTACAATACAAAGTTTCCATAGAAACATATCACTAAAGAGTTTGGTTGTCATACCACATTCTTCCGACCTTCTTTATGAAACAACATAATCTTCAAAACATACTGGCGGTCTGCGTTCTCTTGCTGAACGCCGGGGCTCTGAGTGTGGCGTATTATCCTTAGTATTGTCTGGCGCATTATCTTGTTCTCGGGATGGCACTAAAGTTATGGGTGGCCCCTCGATATCTTGGGCAGGAAGCTCATTTTGTAGAATGGAATCAGTTAATTCGCCATCAGCTGTTTCGCTCTCGATTATTTCTCCGTCTTGACCTAATGGTGCTAAATAACGATTTGATACGGTCGTTTCACGACCATTCGGCAAACGTACGTACGAATAATCCGGATTAACTTGAATCAGATCAACTTCTTCTACTATAGGTTGATATTTATTAGTGCGATCGAATCTCCGCATCAGTACTTGGTCTGAGTTTGTTAACCAAGTAGGTATAGAGTCACCATTTGGTGATCTCCTCGTATGTGTGAACATCCTCTCGTGCGGCGTACAGTTAGTGGCTGTGCAGAGTAGGGAGCGAATAGAGTGTAGAGCCTGGTTCAAAGCCCTTTCCCAATCCTCTATAGGCAGCTTTCGGGATCGTAAGGCCAATTGGAACGTTTTCCAAAGAGTGGAGTTAAGGCGCTCTACTTGTCCGTTCCCTTGGGGATGATACGGCGTTGATCGGCTAGTTGCAATACCGCGAGAGTGTAGAAACTGCTTGACTTCAGATGATAAGAACGATGTCCCACGATCAGAATGTAAGGCAGGCATTCTAAATAGCATAAACAATTCATTGAAATTCTTGATAACCGTTGTCGAGCTCATGTCTGAGCATGGAAATGCAAAGGGAAAGCGAGAGTATTCGTCAGGATGTATTTATTTCTTGTGTTACTTGGTAGAGGTCCTTTAAAGTCAATACTTAGTCTTTCGAATGCAGATGTCGCCTTAATTAGATTGGGATTGGGGTTGATTTGTAATTATCTAGGCTTCAACTCCGAGCAAATACGACAAGAGTTTGTCATATTTCTGATTTCTTCAATAGAATAGGGTAGATTTTTAGATTTCACCCAGTGTACCATCCTTGTTACACCGGGGTGACAAAGGATTTCATGCAGGGAAACGAGTTTTGTTGAACGAGATTCGATAGCAGCGCATACACGTTACAATACAATGTTTCCATAGAAACATATCACTAAAGAGTTTGGTTGTCATACCACAATTATCAAACAGTAGTGTTCACTCACATTGCTGGCCACTGGCCGTAGGTGAGAAGGAAGTAGGCATGTGTTGATTATTAGCAAACATGTTCACTCACATTGCTGGCCACTGGCCGGCACTAGTACTCTGTAGTAACCGGCTATTTCCAGTGGCTGTTTAAAATGTTTTAACTTAATATTTATACATTAAAGTAGGTTCTGCCCGCAACAGCGTCTGCATAAAATTTCTTGTTTTAACATAAAAATATCCTATGACACTGGGGTGACTGGGCAACACTGAGTAGCTTCCCATTAGTGAAAGAATTGTTGTAATCTGACCCGTATTTCAGAAGATGACCCCTACATATAAACTCACAAGTTGTATTTCAGAAGATGACCCCTACATATAAACTCACAAGTTGTATTTCAGAAGATGACCCCTACATATAAACTCACAAGTTGTATTTCAGAAGATGACCCCTACATATAAACTCACAAGTTGTATTTCAGAAGATGACCCCTACATATAAACTCACAAGTTGTATTTCAGAAGGTGACCCCTACATACAACGCAACACGTTCTGTTCTTTCAGTCTCGTGGCAACTGTCACTCTATTTATTAGTATAGATTTTGATAAACAAGATATATCACAATGTTGAAACACTGGCAATATTAAAACTAGACCAGAGAGATTAGAAAATACTCTTTCGAAGGTAGAGAGAGTAATCAGTGAAATACCTCTCATCAAATTATTTAGTTTCACCAAATTATCCGATCATGGCTGGGAAAGAAATCTGCAATCAGATTTGCAGATGAACAAAAGGAGAGAGAACTTCAGTTCATTTAACTGTAACATGACACCACGCCTGTGTCCCCCGACTCCCCGAGGGCTAGGCAGAGACGTGGGTACCTAATAATTCACATCTCGCCATCGATACGGCACACATCCAGACTCCGGGCTGCTACCGATGTACCGTCAGTGTATGTATGTATGTCGTTGTAAATGATTGTTGACTTTATCTTTATGTTCCAGAGTGCGGCACTCTGAGTGATGCAGGCGACGGCGGGTGCGCGCCGGCGCAGCATGGAGGCCGCCAGCGAAGCTAGCTACTGTGCGTATTAGTTACTAATAAATCATGTTCAGCAATAATATTCATGTTTGCTTAGCACAGTATAAAACTCAGTCAAAATCAGTGGCGGATCGAGTGATCTAAGGGGCTCGAGCCCACCCCAAAGGTACAATTAATTGTCATCAATTATCCAAAACTGAATAAGTATTATGTTTTCAAGTTTTAAATTGTTTACGTGACGTATTTTGAACAGCGCGCTTTTTTTAGTGTTTACTTTGCTAAAACCTACCCTCGACTAGGGTTACCATATCTCAGGACTTGTACTGAGATCTCAGGATTTTTAAACTCTTCTCAGAATTACGGCCGGATTTTGAAATCTCAGGAAAACTCAGGATTTTCAGTATTTTCATAAAATTGAGTAGAATTTTTTGATCTTTTTATTAAAAAGGTACAAAACAAGAAAAAAAATATACAGTACTAATAAAAAAATCAACTTTGGCCATGTTAATTGCACAAATAAAATCAACTATGAAACTTTCAACTACTTAATTAGCTTTTTATTTTATTTGTTTTGTGATGTTGCTTTTGTTTCGGTAGGTATATGTATGTTTTTCCTTTTTTTATTTTTGTTTTGCTCATAGAATATTGTACTTTTGATTGTTGTGCTGTCTTTTTTGTGCGCCAAATACGGAAATCAGGCTTTTTCTCCGGACTTTTAAAATTTTCATCTGGTAACCCTACCCTCGACGGGGTCACGCCCTCCCAAACGACAACGGACAATCCTGGAATGTCCTGGATCCACTGTCACTGCTCTTAGTCAAGACACAAGAATTCAAGATGACCGCGACGCCGCGCCGACCAAACGCCGACCGCGCAGAGTGGCGCCCTCATCGTTTGGTTTGGTTATTACTTTTTTTTTTTGTGTTTTGGAAACTGAGCCGATGTGGACTATTCTGCCAATGTCATGTGATGACGGCAGTAGAGCGAGGTGAGCCGTCGAACTTTGCACTCCGTGGTGTTTATTAGTAATAAATATTAGTAGCTAAAAAGACGAAAAAAAAAGAAGAATATATGTATTATTATTTATTTAATATATTATTATATACATTTAAAACACCACAAATCTTTAAGTAAGTCTGTAAGTACACATAAATTATATATTTACAAAGTTATTATTACTAGGCTATTACTTTTATTTTAAAACTAGCTGCGCCCCGTGGTTTCACCCGCGTAAGTTTCGATTTAGGGGGATGAAAAATAGATGTTGGCCGATTCTCATAAATACCGGATAAGCACAAAAAATTTCATCAAAATCGGTCAAGCCGTTTCGGAGGAGTATGGCAACGAAAACTGTGACACGAGAATTTTATATATTAGATGAAAATGCAGAAAATAAGCACGTTGACTTGTGCTCACAAGATTATATGGTAATATGATTTATTACAAACGGTAGATTTACCTTGTTTCGTTTTATTATAATCATTGTAATGGATAATTTACATTTATATGGCCACTATTATCCGTTTTAATGGTTATTTAAAAGTAATAAAACTAAACAATATAAAACTACCTTTTGTAATAATATTATCGTAGAATCTTGTGGATCACAACCTAACGTGCTTATTTTCTGCATTTTCAGAAAGAAGAGTTGTTTTTACAAGCTTTTATTTAACTTGCAATGTATGTATGTATGTAACTATGTTTGTTCGGGTGGATTCTTGCAACTCAATTTTGAAGCAGATATCTTCAACCGATTGAGCTGAAATTTTGTATACACGTTTAGTTTGGATGACAATGCATGGCATTAAGCTGTTGGTCCCGGCTGTCATTTACAGATCTTTGACAGTCGTTACGGGTAGTCAGAAGCCCGAAAGTCTGACAACCAGTCTTACCAAGGGGTATCGTATTACCCAGTAACTGGGTTGTGGAGGTCGGATAGGCAGTCGCTGCATGTAAAGTACTGGTATTCATCGGCTGCATCCGGTTAGACTGGAAGCCAACCCCAACATGGTTGGGAAAAGCCTAGGCAGGTGATGTTTAGTTCGGATGACAATGCATGGTTAGCTGTGTGACGTCATTCTAAATCCAACATGGTGGAACACCCACGATGGCGGAGAAGTTATTTTAAATGCACTCCTACAATATGGGTATCAAATGAAAGGGCTTGCTGAGAATAACTCTAATCTAAAAAGTAAAAAATAAATTAAAAGTAAAAAAACTTTTTAAAACAAGCTTTTACTTGAATGCGCTAAAAATAATGAAACAAACTTTTCCTTATCAACTATGTCATACTATGTCATATAATATAAAAGCTTTTCGCGAGATTTACCTGTGTAGATAAACAAGAAAATTAAATAACTTGACCTGATTGATTAAAATTTTCAAACTAAGTAAATACGAGTACCTACCTAAATCTCGCGACAAGCTTTTATATCATATAAATTGTGTAATGACGTAATAAGTTGATAGTAAAAGTTTTAAAGAAAAAGTTTGTTTTATTCTTTTTAGCGCATTCAAATAAAAGCTTGTTTTAAAAAAAGTTTATTTACTTTTAATTTTTTACATTTCTAAAGGAATAACCAAACAAACGATGAGGGCGCCACTAGGCGGTCGGCGTCGCACGGTATTTCGCCTAGAACATGCTAGGTGGACAAAATTCAAGTTTTGATTTCCAGGAAATCTTAATTGCATAATACAAACAACACCCCCAAACTCCAAATTCCGAGAAAAAGTTGTTTTTCAAATGCTTAACTGATGAGTCATAGAGTTCAGAAGTCAGGTAATGAGTTTAATGCAAGCGTTCCGGTCAATCAGTTGCAATTTAGCGACACTTTTGTGCACATCTCATAGTGGTTTATAGTGATATTGTGAAAGTTTTTTGTGATGGATATTAATACTGAGGGTATGTACTATTATTTAATATATTATTTTTATCAGAATCTATTAAAATGAATTTTTAGCATTTTTTTAACTTAATGCATTAATTTTTGCGTAATTTTTTTCATAAACAAAACTTTGAACGTTCAGGAAATACATTGATTCGCCTCTATTCGGGCTAGTTTTTAGATGTATTGTAGGTATGACTGTGTAGTTTGTAAAAATACACATATTGTTCAGCACACTTCAGTACAACATATTTTTTTCTTTTTTTTTTCAGAACACGTTTACTCTATTTCAAGGGTAGCCTTTTTTGAAGAGTGGTTGAAACACACGAAGAATGATAAAAGGTCGCGTATTTATGACTATCTTTCTTCAAAATTTCATTTTGGTGACATTACTGAAAGCAGCCAAAGAGAAATAAAGTTGAAAATATCCAACTTTTCTACTAAGATTGAAGCCAAATGGTTGGCTTCGGGAAAATCGAAGGAGCGTTTTTTAATTAGAAATAAGACTTGGCTGGATGAAGGAGACATACAGTTTACTGTGAGTTCTTTAGCCCCACAACCTTCGACATCGAGTGAGGCTGTGACATCTGCAGGAAGACCTCGCAAAGATTTCGAGGAATCGTCGTTTAAGATGAAGAAACGTCGAGTCGTGGATCTCGTAGAATCTCGAAGTGCCAGTGAATTAGTGACTGCTGCCGAAATTGCTATGTGATTAGAGACATTAGTGAGAGCCCAGATAATATTATTAAGTCAAAAGTACTGAGGTCATCAAAGCGGCATTGCTTCCAATTGGGCGGCTTTCCGAAGAGGCTCAAGAAGCACGTAACAAAGATTGCCGCAGATTTAGGGAGTACAACACCCGCAAGTGCTCACGTGTTGCCACGAATAGAGACTTGCTGTCCATGTTGATAATAACATCTGACCCTTTGATCAATGGCCTTCGTGAGATTCCCCGAAAAAAGCCGGAAAAAATATGTGCAGAAGTATTAAAGTTAATTGTAAGCCCGACCATGGTAGCATCAAGACCGGAAACGTCATCATATTGTCGCACATTGCCACAAAATGATGACGATTCACCAGAAGATTTTGATGATGATTCTGATGATTATGATGATTAGGTTTAGGTTAAGTTAGTTTGTACAGTAGGTATTTATTTATTTAATGCATTTTTGTTGTTTGTTTATTATCTTCTTCTATATCTATCTATCTATACATATAATAAATCTGTAGACGAGACGTTTCTGTACATTGAAAATATTTCCAAAAAAAATAGTTGGGGTGTTAAAGGATAACCAACAGATGCCATTTCATCAATTGTTGGAATTTTTGTCTGTTTGTCTGTTTGTCGGTTTGTCGGTTTGTCGGTTTGTCTGTTTGTCTGTTTGGATGTGACAGATTATTGATTTGAACAGGGTCAACGTAAAAAGTACCAAACCAATACGGTTACTTTTTATACTCAAATATGGTGTAGAACTCGGAGCAGTGATTAGTTTTTGTTTCATCGCAATCGGTTCACTCTATCAAAAGATATAATCAATTTAAAGTATTCTAGGAACAACTTTTTACGTTTTTTAGTAACACGTAACGACATCTATTGGCGCGATATAGTACCTACTAACGAAAACATATTGCTGTTGTGATGTGAATAATCACGTCCTATTAGTTTATGCTTACTTAAATGACGAAATAACACAGATACCTACTTATGTCTATGTTATTTTAAAAAGTAATGATAATGATATTAATGATATTAAAAAAATCGCTTTCCATTGATGGTTTATTTAGTGGCGCCTGTGGCGCTAAAACAATTTTTAACAAAAAGTGAGGATAATGTAAGATAATAATAATTAATGTGGTGTTCTGAGCGATAAAGAAGTTAGATAATTATTGATATAGAAAGTTGAGTAACGCAGAGCGTTTTTTAACGAAGTTCTTATATGGAGCTTGCGGTAGGAGTTCTAAGGGAGAAATCGTCAAATTACGAAAAAGCGTTATGCCTCATTTTTCATAGTAATAGATAGATAGAGACACACACACACACAGAGAGAGAGAGCTATTTTTCATGGATCCTGACCCCGGTAAGTGAGGTCAAAAAGAAAATCAAAGATGGCGGTTGCCTAAATTTTTAACTTTTTCGTCATGGGTGTCGTTTTCATGGTTTTCGAGGGTGCTGAAGTCGATAGTCAGGTCAAAATGAAAACCCAAGATGTCGGCTCCATTTTTTTTTAATGTTTTGTCATGGGTGTCGTTTTGATAGTTTTCGAGGGTGCTGAAGCCGATAGTCAGGTCAAAATGAAAATCCAAGATGGCGGCTGCAATTTTGTTTTGATTTTTTGTCATGGATGTCGTTTTCATAGATTTCAAAGGTGCTGAAGCCGATAGGCAGGTCAAAACGGCCGACTTTTTGAAACCTATAACTCACAATTCATTGATTTTGATATTTTCGCGCTGTCGCAATCTAAATTTAAAAGAATGGTTTCACAATATCTTGCGAATCGCCCATAAGACGGATGCTCTTGTCATCCGCTCCCATTGATTCGTCGGTATATAGTGTTTATCTTCTAATATCTATGCACTCTTTTAATTTGATTTTTTTATTTCTTCTTTAACATGCGTTCGTTATCATACTCAGATGTCAAGTCGTGGACAATAGTGTGGGTTATGCGTTTCTTCGATTGTAATATAACTACGTTTTGTAAATGCTGTAATGTATAACTGTTTTTTGTCCCAAATAAATAAAATAAAATAAAAATAAAATAAAAACGAAAATCCAAGATGGAGGTTGCAATTATTTTATATGGGTTACGTTTTATTGGTTTTTGAGAGTGCTGAAGCCAATAGTGAGGTTAAAATGAAACTGTAACGGCTTACCCACCGTCGATTGGCCCATGAACCGATGGTAAATATTATCTTTAAACCATTAACTTTTTTCCAAAGGACTTTTCACCCACGATCGTTTTGCCAACATAACTCTAGGTCAGTGAATGCTTTACCAACAGAATGTTTTGACCCAAAAAACAAAGCCAACAGACGCCGGGAAAGGTGAAAGTAAAATAATAATAAGACATAGTCCTTTATTTCTGTGAAAAGGGTATAAAGTAACCTAACCAAGCCTAACCTCGGGGTGCCCTTCGCTCGCTTTGCTCGCTCACTTGAGCCGCCATCATCCCCTCGAACCCTACCTGTCCGAGTCGGGGTGCCCCAAGTCCCGAGCTCGCTTCGCTCGCCCTTGCATCCTTAGTTCTATTTGACATGGGTCAAATGTTCTTTGGGTGAAAAGTTATTGGTCAAAACATTCTGTTGGTTAAGCATTCACTGACGTAGAGTTCTGTTGGGGAAACGTTCGTGGGTCACAAGTCCTTTGGATGAAAAGTTAATGATGTTGACCAACGGTTCATGGACCAATCGACTGTTGGTAAACCGTTTCAGTACTGGTTAAAATGAAAGTCCAAGATGGCTGTTGCAAATTGAAAAATTCGTAGTGTGTGTCGTTTTCATGGTTTTCGAGAGTGCTGAAGCCGATTGTGGCGTCAAAATGAAAATCGAAGATGGCGGCTGCAATTTTCTTTTTCTTTTTTTATCATGTGTGTCGTTTTCATGGTTTTCAATATAAACTTACACGACTTTGTGTGAAATAAAATAAAATACAACCAACTTAAAAACACACTTCAAAGTGCAATAGAACTTTGGTTTCAGAAGTCTGTAATTTCTTGCCAATGCGCAACGTCTTCCCAAACTAAGGTTATTTTGCACTTTGTAGGGTTTTTTATGGAAGTCGGTTATATTTTTTTGTAATTATCTTTACAATTCTTTTTCTGGTTTTCGGCAGTATAAGGTCTAAATCAAAATCATGTCTAAAGTTTTCATGGGTTTCATATTCGTAGTTTAAATGGCGGCCTGTGTCAAATATAACCAAAGTTTAATGGGTTGCTTTTTACACGGGCAACTTTATGTAGAAGCTCTTACCATTAATTTATTCTTCCTTTTATCATCTATATATCTCGATGCTTTATAAGGCATAATATTGGTAGGTATATATGATATCTTCAATACCAAGTTAAGAAATTCTAAATTTACCACAGAGAAGAAAACAAGACTTAGAAAAACTAACTTCAAACTTCACCTACTAATCTCAGATATACTTTAGATAAAATGGTGATATGATTTTACAAGTTGGTATTCTAAGACAGACGCAAAATAAAATGGACATAATTATGGCTGTTTGGTTAGATAATCAGCTTCGAGCAGGCGCTTTTATTTGAATTTATTCTCAAAAATCAAAGTGACACTTCGTCGCATTGTCATTATGAACCATGAAGACGCAGTGATTGCAGTCGAAAGGGCCGTGGTAGAGAACCCTAGGTAAGGAAAGCGTTACCAGGCAAGATCTGATGATTCTTCCTTTTCAATGAAGGAGTGGCAATTACACCTTTCCTAAGCGACATATTACCTATTGTTTTCCGACATCCACGCGAACGAAGTCGCGGGCACAGCTAGTTTTTAAATAAATTTTTGTGTTTATATATATTTTTTTTTGTTTTTTATTACAAAATCATACCAAAAACTATTAATAATGCCTCAATATGACTACTTATATATAAAAGCATCGTTAAATATCATAAAATAATATTGTCCACCTAGCATGTTCTACGCGGTACACTGTGCGTCGTCGCCTTACTTACAAGAAATGAATGAATGATATTTACTTAAGTATGTAAATAGTTTAAAAAAACACGTGTAAAGGATCTATTTATGTTTTATATAAAACTAGATGAGTTCGGTGTTTACTATCCGACTACTCTCTGAGAAGCAAGACCGAAACACACCCAGAGTATGTGGGTATGTATCTGTATCCCTGTCTAACCCGTGGACCTTGTTGCAGGTGAGAGGGAGACGTGGGAGGACTGGGGCAGTCGCTCCTCGCTCAGCCAAGTGGAGGAGGTATGTACTAGCCGACTTCCGATACGTTCGCGCGTTCGGCAGTTTTACAAATCTTTCCTTTACCAAGTCAGGAACTCAGGACATAATATTATACCTTTGGAAGCTACGGCACACTAGGTACTACTACATTGAAAAGTATCCTTAACGTCCCGAAAACAAAGGTCAAAATAGCACAAACATTTTACGTAACACTTTTTAGAACGAATTATTATTGCGGTATGAGGTGACTGGTAGAAATCGTCACGTAACGTAAGTACGGAAAAAGTAAATTAATGAGTCGCTAGTCGTATCGGTCGGGTATGGATAGCAAACGCTAAACTGTCTGTGTGCGTATGATATAGCCCCATATACCAATAACTAACCAATGTATAGTAATCATAATTGAATGAGACCCAATATTTCAACGATGTTAATATGTGTCGCATAGCCGGTCGGTGAAAGCACCTGACACAGATAACGACTTGACTTCGTGTCGTAAGTTCAAACCCCGGCAGAGGAATATTGTTTTAAAGGTTTTTATTTTTTGTCTTAAAATAAGACATCCATTTTGTGTCGAATAAAATTAATGAAACAAAAAAATTAAAGGTGATCAAATAAAATCAAAAAAATAAATTGAAATATTTTATTTTATTATATAAACTAGGCGTTGAATGCGGGCGTCTGTTGTTCCATATCGCTTGTGTCATTAGTGAATGAGCCAGCTCGTTTCGACTATTATAATTATTTCTTACAATCATTGTTTGGCATGGGCTATAATGTTAGCAAATAAAAAACTACGTGTGGCTAATACAGTAAGTAATGCAAACTATTATTCCCAAACTTTTGGATGAGTAGAACACTGCTGGTAACTTCTTTATCAGTTTATAAGACAAGACAAGGTTTTTTGTTCAATAAGAATGGACGTAAATATTTTTTCATAGTACTTATACAAATTTAAATAAAAGTGAAAATGAAGGTGAAGAGAATCAACATGCTAGATAGTAAGAAATTAAGACAATTTCTAACTGCATAACAATAACATTACCTACACAACAAAATGATTCAGATTCTGGGCCCTAATCATAGATATCCGTGGCCCTAATTGACTGATTCCTAACTTCGAAACCACGTAAATTCCTTACCTAATCACGACATCATCTTCTCTATGACACAATGAACGAAACCGCCAAAAAAACGCGAAGATGGCGCGGCGGCGGCGCGGCGCCGGCGGCGGCGCGCGGCGTAGTGGTTTGAACTGTCACTGTACCACGCTTGACAACCTTACGTGGTTTGCCCGTAGCCTCGTAGTAAGACGCGGAGAATAATAATGAGCATACAGATTTGGGGCCCTGACTCCTGAGTGACAGTGTACTCAATTAAGCTGCAGAGGATGCAACGCTCGCTCCTCAAAAACATGAGTTCTAGTTTAGTTCGGGAGTGCAATGATGCATCGCGTCTGTAGCACTTCGTAAAAATATATCTCTCAAACTGGGGTACTCAACCTTTTTAGTTATGGGCCACTATATTATGCGTGCTGTTGACTCAGCGTTGCACTATTGCTCTTTCTTGGCTCTCTACTGTTAGTCGAGGGCGTATTTTCCAGTGGGAATGGCCATAAGCCAATATTCAGGGAATATTCGCTGGACAGTTTGGTGCGCCACTTTTTCTTCCCAGCTAAAGCACTAGGAAGTGATGAAGGGCGGGCGTGACCCCTGGGCGACTGTCTTATGTCATTTTGTCATTTAAAACTTTAATTTCGGAAGTCAGTGTCAAAAAACGAAAATGCGGACCAAGGACACCGACTTCCGAAATTATTAAAGAAAAGAAGAAGAAGAAAGAAGATGAAGTTATTTTACACTTTGTAGTGTTTTTTTTGGAAGTCAGTTATTTTTTTTGTTAAAAAGTTTTTATTTTTAGCTTTTTAGAGGGTCTGTTTATAATTTATCCAAGTTACAATAGCCTAATGTCAACTTGCTCATCCCTGTCTTCATCTTTCCTTGTGTTTTCCCCGGTTCGACTGTTCGGCCAATCTTCCAGTTATTTGGAAGTGTTGAACTTGAGCTACAGGATAAAGGCGCGGGCCCACCGCGGCGCACGAAGAGGCTACGCACGTGTATTAAGCTTCGCTTTGTAAGAAAATGTATGTGGTTGTGTCCACCGCAACCCACGGAGAGGCTACGCATGAATTGACGTCATTGATACATGCGTGGCTTGCTCGAATAGGCGGTTACGTAGCTCAACACTGTCGACGTGGGGCTACATTTCCACTGGAGTACACGAATATGACCCACGACTATGTACAGCTCGCTTATCGCAGCGCAGTTTCCCCGCCCGTTCCACCTCCCGCAGTGAAGCCCGTGTCACGTTGCCAAACAAATTAATACACGCAGCTAAAATGCGCCGCGTGCCCGTGCACAGCATGCGCCGCGGTGGGACCGCGCCTTTACTGACAAATGTGTGCACTGACTGGACAGGTCCACTCAAATCTGTGTGGTTCTTTCCTCAACATACCATTTCAGGCACTGATCTACATAGTCCTCACATGATCTCACCAAGATTATGTTTGGACTTAAAAGATACTTTGACCTCTGAGTTTGTATCGCAATTTCTTCTCAGGGGTAGTCAAATAGGAAATGTCAACTCCATCTAGCTTATTTAAATTTTTTAATATCGTGTTTAAAAGTGATTCCGATATCCTGTTAACAGAGTAAACAATTTAATTTCATAAAATTTTGCGCTAATAACAAGATCCCTTCAGGGTTGAGCACCACTGCGACGTCTGCGACTCAATAAAAAAATGTGTGTCGCGTCCACATACAGTCCGCTTCCGCATAGCAGTCATAATTTTATAAAAGTACTCTGTCGGCGGCGCGCGGCGGGGAGCAGGGAGGGCTCGCGCGCTCGCCGCCGCCTCGCGCCGGTGGAACTTATTACTTTTCTTTTGGGACTCCAATTCTGGCAAAGGACTAGCTTTTTGTAGAGGACCTAGTCACGAATACTGCCAAAAGCTTAATACCACTCACTCACTGACTGGCTAATCCGTGGTAATCACGAACTCTCAAGAACTATTAAACCTACAAACTTGACAAGTAAGCTCTATTTATATGGTGTAAATATGATTATTTAAATTTTGCCTATAATGTTCTCACTGTTAGGACACAGGCCTCCTCGCTGTGAGAAGGAGTGGGTTGTAATCCACCACTCGGGCCCAGTGCGGGTTGGTAGATGCCGTAGATGTCACATGTGTTCGAATGTTTGGTTCTAGGACATAGTACGGTGTACCTAAAGTAAAATAAAATTGGGAGTCAACTTTTTTGGCAGCTTGCGTTTGACGTCTATGTCGCCAGATTCTACTTGCCGGCCACCAGCGGCCAGCGCCCAGCGGCCAGCGCGCAGCGGCCAGGTGGCCAGTGTCATTAGATTTCAAGGCACATGAAACATTTCAGCTTCGTTTTTGGGATGGCTATGAATCTGATATGGCTCTACTATTCCCGACGACTGACGAGTATAGGCGGCGGTGACCATTCCTAGATGCACCGCCTAGATATAGCATCCCGTTACATAACAAAGAACATTATAGTAGTAGTTTTTGATTGACTGAATGTTGTCACACGTGGCGTTCAGTCATTATAATCAACTCTGGCGTTGTACGGAATGTTATGAAACGCACTACGTTTGAAATCATGCACCTACAAGTATGTACACACATTTCGCCAATTATTTTCAAGTCCCGTGTATTATGGGGCGAGACTCTTGTCATCAACCGGCACGAAGCCGGGCTCCGGACTGCTACTGAGAAATGAACCCAATAACACTGCCCGACCTGGGAATCGTACCTACGACCTCGTATGCTCAGCATGGCGCTTGCGACTACTACCACAGACTACTACGCCAACGAGGCGTTGATGTCGCCTTCTGCCCCCGGGGTGCCACGGGGTGCCACGGGGTGCCATGGGGTGCCACGGGGTCGGCACGCACTACAGGAGGCCTACCATGATCTATTTAAAAACGATTCAAAAGCAAGATATTTCAGTTTGGGAACTGCATCGTTCACAGTTGTACCATGACGGACGTTCAATACACTCAGCGGCATTTGGATCGTCGAAAGTGAATGAGCGTTAAGAGCTCGTGGTAGGTATCCAGATGGCAAGGCCTAAATTGAATCGTTAAACTGACGTCATGGTACGAATTAACAGAACAGTTCAGTTTAGTTCCTAAAGTGGATCGCGTTAAGAGCTCGTGGTAGGTATGCAGAACGCCATCGCCAGCTGCTACGATCCTTAATACTCCTTTTGCTTCGTTCACGTTCATCAACTGGACTGGTCTAATCCAACTCAATGCATTTATTTCAAACTTGCTGTGCCCACGACTTCGTTCGCGTGTGCGGTATGTCGGAATATGTAGAAGTATTGCATGGAATTAGTATGTACTTTCCTAAATTGCATGGAATTAGTATGTACATCCGCCAGCACATCAAGCTACCTGAAACTGTAATTTTTTTCAAATCAGCTTTGAACCTTATGCTTTAGTGGTAAAGTTGAAAATCTATTAAATAAAGACAGATTAAAGTAGCTTGATGTGCTGGCGTCTGTACTACATTTTTGCTAAACTGTCAAGAGTGTTTCTAAGAGATGAAATAATCAACGAATTCCGAACGAAACCGGAGATCTGTGAGTCTGTTTTAATTAAACACAATAACATATTTTACTTTTCTCCTAAAATGTAAGGGTAACAGAAATAAACATTCTATTTTAAATATTTTCTAAATTTTTGCGATTCTTGATGTTTATGTGGTTATAAATAATAAATATAGTAAACTCAGTAAATGTTATGTTTAGGAGACTTTAACTAATTTTAGTCGGATAAATTGTTATAAAAATGCATTGAATATCTTTTATCGTTTTAAAATAGTTCTGTCAAAATAGATTTACTTATTACAGTCAGTATTAAAAGTTATTTTGGTCCAAATTATGATTCTTAAAATGGCGGGAATGTTAGATTTACTGGAGGAATATTGTGGATATGGGCCCGCCAATTCTGGTTCTCTTGGAATTCAACTGTGGTGAAAGATGGACTACGGTTCACGTAAGTTAATTGATATTATTGCTGTTAAAGTTGGTAACTTGCTATAGCTTTGTGAAATGGAACAAGAGATTAATATGATAACGATAATTGTTTATGCAAATGTACAATTTATGTTGATACAATACTTTAAAACAAGCTGCCATGAAGTTTTGCTTGTCCTTCCTTCTTCATGATGACCTAGTTTCGGGAACGGACCACTAATTTTCTCATTAACTTATTTAACTGACAAGCCTAATTGAAATAAATGCCTAGTCTTGTCTTTCTGTGCTTTCCTTCATAAAATCCTTTCCCTATACACCATATTCATAGGTACTTCATACAGTAAATAACTAGTAACCTCCATACACAGTAAATAACACCAATCAACCACGACAACCACACTCAAAGCTAATAATAATAATTAAGCGGATATTATACATAATCATATAGTTTTCATTCACCTTTCTGACACGTGCATGTCGGGAAACAAATTGGATCTCACGGGTTTTCTCGCGGAACCCTATTTTTTTTCTAAAATTAAAGTAGCTTTAGTTACTTCTTATAACATCAGCTCTGCCAGCAAAAATTCACGTCAAAATCGATCCAGCCGTTTCGGAGATTAGCCGGAACAAACAGACAGACTTTTTTTGTTTTTGACTTTATGAACACACACTTCAATTTTATTTATTTGTAGACGTATTGATAAATCAATTACAGACACTTTTGAGCTGTCAAGGAGTCGCTTAGTCACAAAGATGAAGCTAGTTGCCCATTCCAGAGCGTAGGTTGCTATCCTAGTCAAAAAAATAAAGTCACCGAATATGTGGAGCTACTTAATATTTAGAGCCACGTCTCGAGTCCAGTGTCCCGCTGCAGTCACAGTTGCAAACAGGAAGTTATTTTTTACACCATTATTGGACGCAGTCGCGCTATTTGTGGCTGGACGCGGCGCGGCGGCGTTTCCTTTGCCTGCCCAGCCGGCAGGGTGTCACGAGCCAATTAATGATAGACAAATTAATGGTTTATTTTTGAAGCAAAATTGCGAAGTTTTCTCCGCCCGCGCCACCACGCCACGCTGACTCGTATCGTATCAGTAGGGCAGGCAAACAATGTTTCGTAGAAGACTGCACCGATGGTGATTCGCGAGGATTGATGATTCGATGGTTTGATTCCCAGGTCGAGCAGTGTTATTGGAGTTTTCCATCTGGAATTTACGGAGTCTGGATTTGTGCCCAACCGATTTGTAAACAACTGACGAAATGTAGGTGTAGGTACTATAGGTATAGCTCTGCCCAACCCCTCGCGGCAACAAGGCGTTATGTTGTGTAGTTCACAGACACGTGTGCCCGCAGTCGGTACTTCTCATAATATTGTCGCGTCAGTGTATACCTGCTGTTAGTAAATAATAAACACCTGTAGTGCTATTCTGTAAAAATCTCACCGTGGTAACTCAGGTGAAGACGTGAAGTGAGCGTAAAGTGAGCTGTCATTAGTATCAATCCTTACCTATAGCGTCAGATGGAATGACAGTTCACTTCACCAAACTTCTCACGGTGAGATTCTAACAGAATCGACCGGCTGTACCGCAGAGATGTATACAAGCGGGTGCCCGGCGGGATTTCCCTTGCACAAACATGACGAACTCTCTTATTTCATCCCTAACGACATCATTCATTGTTTCGTACCCAAATATTGAAGTACCACGGAGAAACAGGTTTAGGACTGAAAACCGGCGGATCAATAACTGTTGTTCAAAATAATGGAATAACTGGCAAAAATATTATTTTTGGTACTTTCAAACTCAAACAGCAGCCTTGTAGATCAATGTTGTAATAGTTCAAGCGTCATGTCCGGGATGTTATAATCAATCAAAGAGATTTAAGTTTTTTTTTTTTTTTTGTAATCAACTAAAAGTTGGTATTTTATAAAAAAAATTGCTTAGTACAAATAACTATTCTAGTTTATAAAAATGATGTAAAACTAAGTAACCTATACAGGTTGAAATTGAATACATGCGACAAATCGAAATGGGAGATTGTACTCATCATTATGAACAACTTTTACTATGGGACCAAACCTGAAATCGCGAAAAAAAAACAGCTGTTCCCTACATTTTGACGAATTATGCGAACATAAATGTAGGAAACAGCAGATTTTTTTTGTCAAAAATTTACGTAAACTAGAGGTTTTGATAGATTGAGACTGATGTCTATTGCGTAACACACTATCAATGTCAATCTGAATAATTTTGAAGGATATTGCTAATCAATTGCTCCATATGTTCGAACATTTGTCTGCTCAACAACGTAAATAACGCAATGAATGTTGTTGAATTGTCAAAATGCAAGCCATTGCTACTGTTAATTTTACTCCGTGTGGCAAACTCTCGTCTAGACACAGGTGTGTGTCGGCAATGAACGAGAACCTGTCGGCCGTTAGCGTTTTATGTTCAGTAGTAGTGCTATTCTGTAAAAATCTCACCGTGACAATTTGGGTGAAGTGAGCTTAAAGTGAGCTGTCAAGAGTGTCAATCCTTAGCATTAGATGGAATGACAGCTCACTTCACCTAACTTCTCACGGTCAGTTTCTAACAGAATCGACCGGCTGTGCATTCGGCCGCCGGTGAAAGTGAGCGAGCGCTGAGTAATTAATAATCATCCATTACTTAATTATGTATATATATGAATACGAAAGTGAATCTATTTCCGTTCATTAGTTGAACAGTCCATTCCGACATATAATCAGCCTATAATGTTCCTCCTACAGAGGCATGAGGAACAGAGTGTAAAGTTCACTCATCCTCCATTGTGCTAGGAGGATCCTCCGAGCAGACGGGTGTCGTGCGGCGTGCCTGGCTGGCTGGTGGGGAACTGCCCGACGACTGATGTTGTTTAAAAGGTCAATCTATTCATTCACGAAATCTCTAAGGGGTCTTTGTATTCATCTTTACGAACAACTTTTACTATGGGACCAAACCTGAAATCACTTGCGTACGTAACGCACTATCCATCACAATGTATATTGCTACTGTTAGTGTGTTACGCAATGACCCCGTCACCCGCAGGACAGGGTTAGTTTACACTGTCATCATTATCATACTCCTGCCTGCCCATATACGTGGGGTCGGCGCAACACGTCTGAGTGCGAGTAGCTTTGCAAAACAAACAACATACATGGCGCCATGGCGGTCGCTACAGCGCAGCGCAGCGGTACAAGCACTACTATCGCGAAGCTCGCGCGCCGCGTGTGACAGCCCTGCTGCCTGCTGCGCTTTCTACCACGCTCTCTCAGTTTATGGTGAACCTAATTTTTGCTAATTAGATTCTGTACTTCAGTATTTGTACTGTTTTTGTCGTAAAAGTTTACTGTTAAAAACCATCGTTATCATCTGCCTGCCGTTTCCCAACTAAATCGGGGTCGGCTTCCAGTATAACCGGATATACATGGTGCGACTGCCTATCTGACCTCCACAACCCAGTTACTGGGTAATACGATACCCCTTGTTAAGACTGGTTGTCAGACTATTGGGCTTCTGACGACCCGTAACGACTGTCAAACATCGACGAATGACAGCCGGGCTGAGCCGGGAGTCCGGACCATCGGCTTCGGAGGGGTCTTGAAGTGTAAAGATGTCACCCATCCACGGACCAATCGCGGCAAGCCTGTGCGACTGTTATAGCCACGGTTAAAAATAAACAGATTTAATTTTTAAAGTTTTAGTCCTGAAACGTTCTCTGTTAAAAAAGGCCCGACTAGGCCAAACTAGTGGCCATGTGTAATCGCATTATTCACCAATGTTGGGATAATCACATGGTTGAGAAACAGTTAGGTGATTGCAATGACGTTACTGTTAGCCTGCATCATCCCACTGCTGGGCAAAGGCCTCTCCTCATGCAATGACGTATGTATAAAAAAGTAAAACCTACATCATTGGGTGATTCCGCCTTTTTGATTTTGACCCTCTCCATTCTTGTTTTTGTCTTTCTTTCGTAAGACGAGAAAATATCTTACCTATAATTTGTCGGGAACCGCGATTTGTTCAATGAAAGAATATTGTAAATGAACAGAATATTTTAAAAAAAGCTTTTTTTTCAAGTGAGCTTTTCATCACCGAAAATAGTTACGAAACACGATCGAGTTTGTGAGCCGTAGTTGCGTCGCAGAAACCAATGACATTGATTATAATGTTGCCAACGACTCCATATTTGCCTTGTTAATGGGTAAAAGGTGTTTCTTTACCTCGTTTTCGTTACGTTATTCGGCTACGTTATTAATTTTGAGAATATAATAGAATTGTAGGTATTGTTGTTAGTTTAAATAGTAGTGGTTAGTTACTTGAGTTACAGTGTAGTTAAGTAAACTAACGCTTATTACAACAGCAAAAACTTTCTAACCACATAATCATGTAACAATTTTACAACGAATACTCGGTTAAGTAGTTTTCGCTTTTCTTCTACAAATTATCTGTCGTTACCTTGTATGAGT
Organism: Gortyna flavago; assembly: GCA_963669345.1. Lineage (NCBI taxonomy): Eukaryota > Metazoa > Arthropoda > Insecta > Lepidoptera > Noctuidae > Gortyna > Gortyna flavago. The sequence continues at coordinate 134,283 of OY770154.1, forward strand.
TCCTAAGTTGGTTTCGGTGGTTTTTCTTCTCAGAGTAGTCAAATAGGAACTGACGACCTCATTTAGTTTTTAAATGATTGCACAGACGCGAGACGCCAGCACATCAAGCTACCCGAAACTGTAAATTTTTCGCAATCAATTTTGAACCTTATATTTTAGTAATAAAGTTGAAAATCCATTAAAGAAATTTGGCAGATTGTAGTAGCTTGATGTGCTGGCGTCTATACTTAAAGAAATTAAATCATTTATAATTTTAATGTTCATTAATCATTTCCCAAATAAAAATTATGAGTGGTAAATTGTGTTTACGTCATGGCAACCCCAGTTTAAATGCGCCATTCCGCGGCGCTCTACGTCACTCGGCGGTCGCTCGCGCGCTCGCCTTTTACGTCATCAAAATAAACTTGAAGTTATCATTTACAACAAAATAAACCATTTGCCGACGTTAAATATCGAAATAAAACACACTGATCGTTTTTAGTGCTCAGTGAATTAAAAAAAACCGGTTTTAGTGTGTTTCGCAACAGAAAAAAAGTGTTTCATTACTGTTTTGTGGTATTATTGTGAAGTTGTGAGCTGCATAAACTGCGGTGTGGTGGTAGCGGTTGCCCACGGAGCCAGGCCAGCGGTGGGCAGTGGGCCCTTAGCAGAGCAGCCGGTGTCCGGTGAGCTGGTGGGCGACAAGTAAATAAGCTCTTAGCTCAGTAAACTTGTGTGCAACGGAGATGACCTACATTTATGTAAGTGACGGTAATGCATAGTGACGTCAGCGGCTTTCGGCGTTCGATTTTGAATTATTGCCTGTATGGTTTTGGCGCGGATTTATTTTATTTGTTGTTTTTTTATTCGGTATGGCGATGAGGTTTTATAGGGTTTAACAGGATGGCTGGTATAAGCCCATAATGTTTTTGTACTCAAAGTTGTGTTTTGTTTGGTGAAAGTTAAAGTAAAATTCGTTTATTTCAACCATAGAACTATTATTACTAGCGTATTTCAACATTGAAATTACAATTAGTGTTGGTCCCAAACTAGGCACGGCCTGAACCTTGGGCGCCATTAAATAAAACTTTTAGTTTTTTTTTACTCTAATTTAAAGTAGAAATTTGGTTTTCGTTTTCCCTAAAATCTAGCTCACAACTCCATTATGTACCTACATAACTAAACAAGTCTGCAGGTCATGCAAATATGTATTGAAAAAGTTCCTAACAATCACTAATGATCATAGACAAAACAAGGTTTTTCCTGTGACATGTACTAAGACTGTAACTGGTAGGTATTGAACGTTTTGTATCCCGCATCCTAATTGCGTAACACTATTAAGTAATTGCGTAACACTATTAATCTCAATCTGAATCATTTTGAAGGATATTGCTAATCCATTGCTTTATAATCATTGAAAAATGTGTCTGCTCAATAACATAAATTACCTATGCATTGAATGTTGTTGAACTGTCAAAATGAAAGCCATTGCAACTGTTAGTGTGTTCACAATGACCCACGGTACTGTGTGAGCCGAATAATTGAAGTGGCTCCATTTGTTAAACCTGGCTCTGAAGACATGACTTAAAAAGTTGTAAATAAAAGCAAGTACTTAACAACAGTGACGTCATGCAGTTTTAAATAAAATATGACTGGAGTGTCACCACCAGCATACCATATTAAAAGATAAAGTTTTCATAATCCATTGCTGTAATGTGTAGCAGTAATCCAATCACATGAGCAAGCTAGTCTGTACACTAGGTACGCTTGGTACCGCTCCGCACTCTAATGGAACAATCTCAACATTACGTATCAAGTGATATTGATTCCTAATGCCAGCTACGTAATAAACATTGTCACAATGCTATTGTGACAATAGCTGTATTAAAATAACATAAAAATAACTGCCACTGAGCAGTTGTTTCTGACCCTCTAAAACCTTATTGGCCTTCTTGTGATGGACATTTTTAAAACTTTCTGTCCTTCTGTCACAGTTGCTCACAGTAACCAAGCTAGGGCACCGTGACCAAACTGTTACGTTGCAACTGTGAGCAGCTGCGGCCGCAGCCAGTGAGTGCTACATCCAACTTGTTGTACTTACTTAGTGGAGGTGCAACTTTTAGGAGCACTAAATGTACATGCATTCATCAAGTAGTTCACACAACTTAATGGAAGAAGTTTTGATTGTGAGAGTGCAAGTTGGACTAGCACACAAAGGGTTCCATACCACCATACTATTTTAGTGCCTTTCCTTTAATTTTGAAGTTTTTTATTTTAATGGTTGTTGTTATAGTGGCTGCGGTGGTTCACACTCTGTGAAAATTTCAAATGTCTACTTAGTTATAGTTCAAAAGATACAGCCATGTGACGGACGGGCAGGCGAGCCGTGGTAACAGGGTCCCGTTGGCAGCCTTTGGGTACGGAACCCTAAAAAACAAAAAACTGGTAATAAAAATATTGGCAGTTTTCAGTCTGTGTTGTATAATTGCAAGTCAACTTCCAAAAAAAAAAACTACAAAGTGATAAATAACTTTAATTTCGGAAGTTGGTGTCGTTGGTGCTGCATTTTCAAATTAAAATTAATTATCACTTTGTTTTTTTTTGGAAGTCTTGTTTTTTTTTGTAAAAGTTTTTTTTTTCACGTTTTAGTGAGAGAGTTTGTAATTTATCTAAGTTACAATAGTTTAACGTCAACTGCTCATCACCTTTTACAAAACATTGCTTTTCCCGATTCTGGGACGTTAATTGTTGAGTTCTCCTGGTAAGAATCAGGAGAACTCCTCAACAACCACTCACCATACGCATTGTGACGAGCATACATTGCTTAGCAACCATATTAAAGTAATCGAACCCGGAATCGCAACCCGTGAAATATTTATCATTGAGTAGTTCCGATGGTCATCTGTGGTCTTCATGATCAGCTACACTTTACCAAATGATGATTTCCGAGAGCAAATGCTCAAGTTACTCTAAAAAATATCCAAATCGCTATAGGTTTGCCAATATTTGAGGGTTCCCCTCGATTTCCATGGGATCCAACTTGCTGACAATGGGACCACCTTGGGAGTATAACCTTTCAAACAAAAAAATAATATTCAAAATCGATCCACAATTGACGGAGAAATCGGTGAGAAAATACAAAAAAAAAAAAACATACAGAAAATCGAACATATAACCTCCTCCTTTTTGGAAGTCTGTTAAAAAGGCTAGGCAGATGATGAATGGTTGTTCCTTCTCAGGCGTCCTTCGCAGCATATTATTTTCCTAATGTACGGTATATTATACATATATATAATGCATATTAGGAAAATAATATGCTGCATCTCAGTGTCCTATAGCCTACTGTCTAACACAGGTTGTTGATATTGTTTTAGGGTCCTCACAACTTTGGGAATGCAAAGAGTTCCGCAGAACAATGATGCGGTTCTCACAAAACAAACCTCCCTTCATGCATGTTTAACTCCTCCACGCAAGTACTGCGCACTACGCACCTGACCTTTACGAAGGACATCGCCAATGCCAATTAGGTCGGCTGTATCCTCCTATCATCCCCCGGTCCCACCTCCCCCCTCCCCCCCCCCCCCGGGGGCGCTACCACCCCTCGCGGCACTAGCGCTTAAAATAATATTAGCTATCCTTTCAACTGGACTATTTTATCTTATCATATTTTATCGGCGACTGCGTCTCGGTGAAGGCAAGAACGGCACCTGTTGGTGAGAGGGACGCTATGGATTGAGATACGTTTTGGGAGGGTAGGCAATGATAATTATAGTTATTAATTTTATTTGTATGTACTTTATTCTCACGAATGCAACCGGAGAAATGGGCAAAAACGTCACTCACCAGACGCCTAAGGGAGGACGTCGCCGTCGAGCTAGACCACGGCGAAGGTGACGTCAGTGGCGTGACGATCTGATGACGTTTGCAGGGCCAACATGGCCAGAGATCGCACAACACAGGGAGGTTGGAAGAAAAAAGAGGAGGCCTTTGTCCAGCTGAGGGACACAATAAAGGCTAAAAAAACTTTTTTATGCACCAGAACATATAAAAATATATTTATCAATACAAAAGATACAATGGGCGGTCTTATCGCTTTCTGCGATCTCTTCCTGGCATTCTGGGAATGGACAGCGATTGCGTGGACATAAAAATGGGGTTTTCATTGGTGCAAAATAATAATTCACATTAATAGATCATACATACATACTAAATATATAAGCTACGAAAATAAATGACCACTACAAATTATTATAGCCACGAGAACAAGATCTTAACAACAAGTACTGCAGTATTTGTCATTGATCATTATACAACAGCCTTACAAAACTAAGAACCTACAGTCTAACACAATATTGTTGACAGTGTAGTGCTGTACACCGAACTGCTGTGAACTGCTGTTCTAAGAGTCTTTCCGACTACCACTACAAACACCTGCCATCATAGGTATTAGGTACCTCTGCATTGTAAATTAACGCTAGTTTTAATAGCATAATTTTAATTAGTATATCATCTAATTAAATCAAAGAAACAATGCAAATGGATGGACTGTGTGAAAGACGATACGATACGGCTAGAAAGCGGGTGACTACAGAGAAAACTACTAGTAAAGAAGTAGGTAAGGAAGAAAAATACATTTTACACCAAAATAAATTGGCCTAACGGCTGGATAATGATGATGCTGATCATCTAATTAAACCAGTATTCTTGCACAACCAAATATTGTAACACAAGTGTAGTACAAAGTTATAACGTAAAATAAAGCGACGACGAGCTCAACCACGGCGCATAGTCGTCATATCGCGACATCTACCCTACTGACCCGTCCCCGCGATGAGATAGTGATCTGAGGGGCAATATTTCTCAAAAATACCTCTAATTACCCCACATTTTTGACAAGTTTTTGACATTGATTGTCGCAATCTCACCTTAGAGCTCTTAGTACGAGAATTGTCCCTCTGGTCATACGCCCGCACTAGATCCAGTGTGCAGTGTGCGGAACTTGGCAACTGCTCCGTGCTCCGATGTAATCCATAGCTTGGCCTTGACCTGAGCCGTCGCAGTGTCACAGTGTCGCAGATGCGGGGCTGCTCGCGACCTGAGGGCCTCAAAAGGCCACTTTGGCAGAATCGTAAAACAATTCATATCACGCAATTTCATCTGTATGACAAAGTTTATGATTTAACGTTTAAGGGTCGGTTCACATCTGACGGAAAATGCGTCTGGCGTAACTTCGATTGCGTTTATTTATTCGCACGACGCACTAACGCATCATCGGTTGCGTGTGAAAGGTTGAATGTTTTTTCATATAATTTGTCTGATCTGGCGTAACGCGACCGATGATACGCGACACATTTTCCGTCAGATGTGAACCGACCCTAAAAGTTGCAGCATCAGCTGCAGGTACCATAAATCCGTGTAAAACTTGACGGGAATCGTTAAGAAAATTCTCAGAATCCATACTAATATTATAAATGCGAAAGTCTGTCTGTCTGTTACCTCGTCACTAGTCGTCACGCTTAAACCGCTGAACCGATTTAGATGAAATTTTATTATAGAGATAGTTTGAGTTCCGGGAAAAGACAAGGATAGTTTTTATCCCGATATTTCCACGGGATCGACACATGTGCGGGTGAAACCGCTGGGCGCTGCTAGTATCTTGATAAATAAAACTATGTTCAACGAGCGACAAATATAGGTCACTGGATATCGACCAACTATGTACACTTCGTAGAAACTGTATATTTATTAAACACGATTTAATACGGAATAGGTATCATACAGGTGTTAGGATGTTAAATTAGCTAGCGAAACTCCGCGGACGTGATGGGTTTGTGTGGTATTGATATTATCTTAACACGATAAAACAAAAAAGAAAATAATTTGACGACTTTTTCGTGATTCGTGGGGTCACCGACCGCAGTTAGTGTCATGAAACATGAAATATCAGTTTAAAAATCTGCGTTTTATTGTGTAAACTTCACAAACGTGATGGGTATCTCGTTTCGATATCTCAACACGACAAAACTAAAGAAATCTGATTTTCTCAACTCATACTTCAAGCTTCAAGTAAAAGAACATCCAGCGGTCGTTAAACCCCAAAAAAAACTGTTTTAACTTTTTAGTGTTTAGATATCGATATACCCAGCCCGTCTGTACTGTTCCACCTGACTGTTTACTTCTGATTACATCACTTCAGGATGTGGCCGTAACATTCATAAGTTACGCGTTATGCTGCAGTAATTTATTGCAGAGGTCAGTGTGTAACCTCAGATAGAGACTGCATGTCTATGGTCTGACCTCAAAGTGTAATGTTATTCACTTGTTACGTGTCGCTCATAAATCTGTAGGATGTTAGAAAAAGAGTGGCTCGTGGCTAAATAATAACAGCCGAGAGTCGATCAAAGGTAAAGCTATGCTTGCTGCGGTCATTATGGATGGGGAACCATCCGGGCATCCATTACATATCGAGACCTTTCCGTGCCTCCAAAAGCAGATCTCGGCTGTCATTCGCAGATAATAATATCCTTGGACATTCCACACAACGCCATATAGTCAAGCTAAGCAACCTAATGCTTGTGTTATGGTAACGCCATGGCTGATAAACTACTTATATGTATAATTTTTTTTAAATCGCGAAAAAAAAAATCTGCTGTTTCCTACATTTATGTTCGCATAACACGTCAAAATGTAGGGAACAGCTGTTTTTTTTTTCGCGATTTCATGTTTGGTCCCATAGTAAAAGTTGTTCATAATGATGAGTACAATCTCACATTTCGATTTGTCGCATGTTTTCAATTACTCCCTGTATAATATAGTAAGTATAAGGGACAGGTTAGGGCGCTACCTCGAAAACCTACTAAGCGAGAGAAAGTGATGCAATTACTTTTGACACGCAAAAGAAGAGAGATGGCTATAATGTGCGTGCGCTCGGAATAAAAAAACGTATGTGCCAAAACGAATTTACTCCTTTTTTAATAAATGAATTAAATTTAAAACTACTTTGAGTAAACTTTGATATGATAATTCTCTATGTTTTAAACTAAATTTCATTGAATAACTCTTAAGCGTTACGCCGCCGCGCCGTGAAAGTAAAAAAATAGACATAACATTGCAATTTTTTTTTATATTGAGAAAAATTCATTAAATCGTTTATTCCTTTTACACGATACTAGACCAAAGAGTCAAAAAACATACGCGTATACCAAAATGTTAAATCCCTATTCCACATACTTAACAAGTTACACGAAATAGAAAAATCGGCCAAGTGCTAGTTGGACTCGCACACGAATTGTTCCGTACCACCATACAATATTTAACACTACATATAAAATAACGGCGAAAAAATCACGTTTGTTGTATGAGAGCCCCTTAAATATTTATTTTATTCTGTTTATAGTATTTGTTGTTACAGCGGCAACACATTCTGTGAAAATTTCAACTGTCTAGCTATCACGGTTCATGTTAACACGTTCAGTGCCGGGAGCCCTCCACGAGGGTTCACTCAAATCGCATATGGGATGCCGGGAGCCCTCGCGGAGGGCTCATTTTAAATGTACGTTTTTCTTAGCGAATATAGCATTATAAACTATGAAAATAAAATTAGTCGTATATTTTAACAAGATTTATTAGTATAATCGTTGGTTTTCAAATACCAGCATTTTTATTTTCAAAAATAATTGGGTGCTGGGATGCCCATATTTCAGGGATGGTAAACCGTTTTACGTTTAGGTACAAATATTCACTAAAAATAAACATATTTATTTTGAGATTATAAATTAAGAGGATGAGTTTATAAATAGAAGCTTCAGCATCAAAAGGGTAAAAACGAACACCCATACCCATGGTGCAACTTCGTTTGACTGTCAGTCCGTTCGTTTGTACAGCTGCTCATTTCAGGAGCATACTTCGCTACATATAAGTCGTTTGGTTTTGTCATTAGAGTATTATATTATCTGTGGTCATGTATACAATGTGTAACATAATTAACGCAAGACCTCATACACCCCAATTAGAGTAGGTATTGAGTTGAAAGCATAATACAACGACCAAAAAAAATTTTTTTAAAGCTAACTTCTATTACTATTAAGAAATCGTGTTGACCGTAACACTATTTTATGCATTTAAAATATAGTCTTATTGCTTTGAAATAACATTTAATTTTCTTGAGCTCAATCACCGGTCAGTATGGCAAAATCACTGACCTCTAATAAACAAGCTTGTATAATACCTGGTCAGTGGGCAAATTACATAATTAAAAAAAAATGTCTTTTCTCAAAAATGCTTGGAAATTTGAGCATTATTTTGACAACCTTTTTTGAGTTAAATCGAAATTGCTGTACAGGGGGCCTAAAAGGCTACTTTGGCAGAATCATGAAATAATTCATATCACGCAATTTCATCTGTATGACAGTCTTGTATGGAGATTCGTAAAATGCTATAGGTACACTCTGCCTAACCCTTCATATCCCATAGGTGTGAAACTGTCAAACAGATGAAGTGATAAGAATTGTTTTATGATTCTGCCAAAGTGGCCGTTTTAGGCCCCCTGGCCACATACATGCGAGCAGCGGCCGGCAAAAGTTGTATGAAAATCCATATCTGTCCTGGTTTAGCGGCCAAATAAACATAGCAGGTAAACTCATATATGTCGTGTTATTTAAAAATGGAACGATCTTTTACTCCAAAACATGGCAGCCAAGAAAGTAAAAAAAAAAAAACTAATTATCACTTTAACGCGGGAAAAATTATTGTTGTGCGTTGTTCGTCATTGATTTTGAAAGTAATTGTATTTTAATTTCCGCGCATTATTTGAGAAAAGTACTATACAAGCCTTGGCCACAACTAGGCATTGATGGACGAACGTGTAAATGTGGGCCGAGGCGAAGCCGAGGCACACATACGTAAGTCGTAAGTTAATAAGCTGTTACAAAATAATAACGTTTTATTACTTAAAAAAATATTAATATTGCATAATGTTACTGTTTAAAAAAATATTACTTGAAAATTTCAGAAGAGGTTGGACACCCCTGTCACGGGATCAAAGCGAGCGATTATACTTTTTCTTCATTTTTTTATTTTTTATATTTGACGTCTTCACGCCACTAGCACATGTAAATACCCCCAGAGATACTAATTAAAGCAACAAGACGTTCTGAAAACACTAATTTACTTCTTTTTATAGTGTTTTATAATACGGTTTCAAACCTAATGCCGACGACCCTCCTCGAGGGTTCACTTTAGCGCAAACGTAATGCCGGTGACCCTCCTGGAGGGTCCATTTGCAAAATGTATGGCGGCATGGCGTATGAGCTCTATGAAAAGTGGGCGGAGTCGAAAGTGTTAAGCAGCCTGGTGACAGACGGACAGTGGAGTCTTAGTAATAGGGTCCCGTTTTTACCCTTTGGGTACGGAACCCTATAAACCAAATGTTTTTCAACATAATATCCCCTTAAAAGGCATTAGAAAAATAACTTCAAGCTTGCCAACCGTACGAGGTTCCTCAAATATGAGATTAGTGGCGCGCGCCGGGCACCGGCTTGTTAGGTTAGTCGCCAGTGCTACTGCTGCGTGTGAGGTCCTGGTTTCGATTCCCAGCTCGAGCATTGTGTGGGGTTTTACATCTGTAGCAGCCCGGAGTCTGGATGTGTGCCCGGTTGCAATAGCCTGCCCCCTGTAACATGGCTCCTGTTGGCTCGCCCCCTATTACATGGGATATAACTGGCGAAATGTTGCTGTACTATAGCCACTGATCCTCTGGACAGTACAGGCACGATGTTACACAGCAAAACTCCAAAACCCTGGAGCTGAGGACGTGACTGATAACTACTTGTCGGAAGGAAACACAAATAGAAGGCGATCGATCTGTCACGGCTCAGTGCTATTTATATCGGCCCTCGCTCGCCCACGTGAGGTACACCCCCATCTGAATATTTTCTTAACTTGTTGTCATTGAAGTGTGTTCTAGGGATAACCTGAATATCATGTCACCTGTATACCTGAATTTCTAAGCAGACCATAAGCATAATCAGCCTATAATGTTCCCACTGCTGGGACACAGGCCTCCTCGCTGTGAGAGCAAGTGGGCCATAATCCACCACGCGGACGCAGTGCTGCTGGGTAATTGCGTAACACACTATCAGTAGCAATGGCTTTCATTTTGACAGTTCAACAACCTCCATTGCGTTATTTACGTTGTTGAGCGGATTTTTTTTTCGAATAGTACGATCCGAATCCTAGAAATGCTGGTCCGAAGTGACCATAGTCCTATTTGTATGAGGCGTTGCGCACTAGTAGTATTTTGTATTTTGATTATTTTTTATTTGTTACTTATTCTTATAATATTGTGTTTCATTAATTTATATCATATTTCGGGACCATTGAGTCCCGGTCCTTTGGAAGGCGTACGAGGGGCCGAAGCCAACTCGCAGAGACCCCTGAGGAAATTTTAATAAAATGTGACACCAACCGACGATTATCCCTGTATGCACTATGCAAGTGCACCCAAGGATAACCCCTGGTTGGTGTAGGACTATTGCAGCATATGGAAATATAAAAAGTTGGACTATGGGTTTGGGTGGCTAAAGTGGACTGGTTGCCAAGAACTATGGAAGAACTATGACCCCTGCCTGATCAATGTTTAATATATACACGGATAAAATGGCAGGGGGTAACTTGCACACTCAATAATGGGCCCCCGGAAACGGTCGCTAGCACATAGTGACGTAGCGACAAGGGGGCAACATGTCCTGAGGTGCTTATGAGGAGTGGAGAGGTATTCCACGGCTATCAGGACAATCCCGGAAGTACGGTCAAGATCCCTACCATCATCTTACTGGAATACTTCCTTCCTCCGAGCACGTTTGCTCTTTCGAATCTCCACTCAAGCCAGCCAATAAAGGCAAGAATGAGGTGGGAGCTCTGTTCCTCGTCATTGTTCACTCCAGCCAGCCAATAAAGGCAAGCCAGAGGTGAGGTACAAGACTTCTCCCGGGAGATAGGGTCCGTGGGGTCGCTACTGTCCAACAGCTCGCCACATGCTGCCCTGCGGATTTCTGTATCTCTCTTGGTCTGGCTCCTCACCTTAGACCCGTTCCGGCAAAGTAAACTCTTCCGGCACGAGCCTAGAGTTCGGAGCGCGCAAGCCCCACCACGACGTTAACGTAGAGATACGGCGATGGGGATATTGTTATTATAACTAGATCCGAAGTCTACCTAGTCCGAATTTAGAACATTTCCAATTCGGATTGAAGTCGGATCTTTAATTCGGATTCGGATCAGATGTAGACGATGTAGTGCGAAACCGCTCTGACGCTACCCTCCTAGTAGAATATTAACGACGCCGCAGGGCGGGGTGAGGGGCGGCAGGTATTGTCGTGAGTCCTACTGCGGTACTATCAGTTTTTATTTACGTAGTCTGGCGATGTGATGTGACGCACTCGACAAAGGTCTAACCACAACAGTTTGAGGAGTATTGTCTATTACCTTCTATGTTATGAGTCTTGTGAGGTACCATGTGGATCTAGGTTGAGTTCGTCGCAGTTAAGGGATGTAGGGAAGTGCTGAAGACAAAAGCTCAAAGGTTTCATTTGACGTACATAATAAAAGACGATTCTACGTCAAAAATACTGTACCAACTGATAGTATCGTTCATTGACGTTTAATTGCTTGACGATTGGACACAGGCTACTGATAAAGTACTTAAATGTAAAAAGAAAGTTGCTTCGTAAAGCTTCAAAAGACTTGAGTAACCAAGAATGATGTGCAGACACATTATAGCAAAGAGATGAGACGAGGTCATCTTATTAGCATCAATCTAGCGCAGCTGAGTACAGGCCTCCTCCCTTGCTTCCCTGGTCTGTGCGAGTCGCATCCAGGTCTCTCCTGAAGTCTTCTGTATGTGGTGTTATACGCTCCTTAGTTATGAGATGAGATGTGTGGTGTTCATAGCCTGCCGTCGCCGTCTCGAGAACTATCAAACTTTATGCTTGTTTTGTTAAGAGGTCAGCATTGAGATTGATGGAGCACGTACGTTACCCATATAGCCTGGAAGAGGGTAATCCTTTGAGATCGGTTTAGTGTTCTAGTATTTCTGGTACGTATATTGATAAAGCTATAGATAGCTTTTTACATCACGCCTGTAATCCCTGAAGGGTGAGGCAGATATAATACCGCTTACATTACGTCCCATGGAATAGGGGGCGAGCATATTGCCGTCAACCGGGAACGAATCCAGACTACAGGCTGCTACTGAAACATTCCTGATAGAAAAACCCAATAACACTTTCCCGACCCGGGAATCGAACCCAGGCCCTCATGTTCAGCAGTAGCGCTTGTCAAGCGCTACCAGTGCTACAGCGCGCTAGGTGGTGTAGGCACCAACATGAGGAAATGTGTGTGTACTACAGGTACCTACGGCCGTACGGTACACTTCTGAAAACCCTTCGCGGAAAGCAGCCGTGATATAATGTTATGCTTCTAAGCTGCATGGGACTATTCACCTTCAAGACATTTGTCTATTCATGTGGTCTTAGTACAAAGTTACACTGAATACCTTCCCTACCTATACTTGCATCTTAGCCAAGATTATCTTACTACAAGCGCTGCTATTAGCATCATTTATCATCGTGTTCAGGGTGTCCGAGCCTCAGGTCACAACTCCTCCCACAGCATGTCAGTACTCACACGATGCTCACGAGTATGACGCATTTGACGAATACATCGGTAGTCAGTGGCCTGTCCTTCAAATTATACAGTCGTATACCTTAATGATATGATCAGCATTGTGCACTACTTCTTTGTTCTGTCACATCCTGTGTGCTCAGTTTGGGCTCTTAAACAAATAAATTAGTTCAAGACGACTTGGTTTTTTTTTTTATTTTCATATTGTATTTACATAATACAAACTAACATTAAAAAAAACCGGCCAAGTATGTGTCGGACCACGCACAATGAAGGGTTCCGTAGTTGGAATGAATTTATCCCAAGAACAAACTTAACATTGTAGTTGAAAAACATGTTCTCCCATACATTCCAACTGAAAATGTAAGTTTGTACGCACAATATTGAGAGATTTACCATGTTGTTTTAAGATCATAGACTTCTTATTAATTTTCCTGTAATCTATAGGTATAGAACTATTTTCTGTATTTTTTTCAAAATTTTAGGCTCAGTAGTTTCGGAGATAAGGGGGGGGGGGAATGGTAAACTTCCGTCTATTGTCTTAAATAACTTTAATACAATTTACTATAAAATTATGAAAAAAATAAATTTGAGATCCTCACGGTAAGCCCTTTCATTTGATATGGTATCACACGGTACAGATTGTGAAACTTTTTTTTTTTATTGTCTATTTACCCCTCAAAAATGACTCCCATTTTCAAAACCCATTTATTTACGTTACACGTCTGTGTTTGGGTCACAGAGTGTACCAAATTTCAACTTAACCGGTCCATAAGATTCGGAGCAAATTGGCTGTGACAGACGGACAGACAGACAGACACACGAGTGATCCTATAAGGGTTCCGTTTTTTCCTTTTGAGGTACGGAACCCTAATAATAATATGTACAATTGTATGAAAAAAGAATCAAAGGGCATCAAAAAAATTCGTCCGCGTGGCTTTCAACACGAACAATGCTCAAAAGGCTGGCAGCATTACCACGTTGTATGGCGATGCTAAGTCTTTGGCCAAGAAATAGGCCAGCCCTCTGGTCACGTGAAGAGTCGACTAATCGCTTGGCGATATCTCGAAAAACCAAGTGAGCACTCGGACCCCATGGCCCTAGTGTTTCAACCCCAAACGGCTCGAACATATAACTCCCAATTAGATTGTTTGAGGTTTTCTGCACCTGCAGCAGCCGCTCCAGCACAGCCCACCGTGCTAGGAAGATGGGATGGCGCAAGGGTTTCGACACATGTTGCATCCCACACCAAAGGTCTACCTAACTTCCAGGGCATTATGGTCATTCCGTCTGGTCTCTTCCCATCGTCGCGCGCCAGGCCGTTGGGTTCTAAAACAGCTGGCACCCCGGCGGTGACAAGAGCACGACGGATGATGTCATGAATGCTGGCGTGCCGGGCTATCCGGCCTGCGCTCCTATTGCAGGATAGGCCATGGTGTCCGAGCCAGTCGACAGCTTCACCGCACTGACGGATGCGGAGCCCCGCAAGGAGCGCCCAAAACGCAGACAGGTAGCGAGTCGGAAAGTGGTGTCACCCAGTATAGTGCCTATGTTGGGTGACGGGAGTGCTTGAAGCCAGAGCCCCGACTCCCACTCACACACAGCCAGCAGGCGGGCACGCTCTGCAGAATTGGTGGACGTATTGATAAGATTATTCCGTACCAACCTGCAGAGCGGCTTGGGTTTACGGGTTTACGGGCCGATCTGTATCCGGGCAAGCCGCTTTCCAGGCATTCACCGCGTCGGTCAAGCACGGCACTTCAGAGTCAACCAGGCAGGGGCTAAAATTTTCCCGGTTAACTTTTCAGACGACTTGGTTGGATAATTTGTGTGGTGATAAGCACCTGTGAGCAATGAGGACGATTTATAACCGACCGGCGAGTCTTTGTCATCGACCGGGCATTCAATCTAGGCTCCGAGCTGCTACTGAGAAATTTCTAATGGAAAAGCCCAGTAACACTTTGCCCGACCTGGGAATCGAATCCTCAACAAAAAAACCGGTCAAGTGCGAGTCGGGCTCGCTCACCGAGGGTTCCGTATACAAATTTGTAGGTATGTAACTACAAATTTACGGTATTCTGATTTTTATTTATTTATTATATTTTACAGAAAGCTTACAGACTAATAAGAATAACACAATTAAAAATCATTCGAAGGCAGGAAAATGTACCAATTACAAGCTTCCACGTATAAACATCTAGTTAGAAATACTTTGCGTTAATTATTCATCATGACTATCTCCGAAATATTCCTTGTTAAGGATCTTTCTAATAATGTGTACGTTGGAGTTTTTCCTTTACTTGTGCTACATGACATTGCTTCTTGCCAAATTTCATGATTCTAGGTCAACGGGAAGTACCCTATAGGTTTCGATTCCCTTGCCACTCGCAAAAAAAATATGCGGCATAAACGGAACATAAACGCCCGTATCTTTTGATTGCGTTGAATTAAGTTTGATTTTTTCACTGCTTGAAGGGATTGCAGCCTTTGATATTATAAACCGATATTTCAACTTGATAACTCCACGCGTTCCTGAGAAAAAGGGTCCTGACAGACGGACAATGAAGTGATCTTAAAAGAGTTCCGTTTTTCCTTTTTGATGTACGGAACCCTAATAAACAGTAACAAAAAATTTGAGTCAGCTGAAACTGAGAGTAAAAGCACAGTACTTATAAAAAACATGATTTTTCGACTGTGGTAAAAGCCTTCGAACGGTTTGCGTGAGGGGATTCCCCACAGAAATATTAATAACTAGCTGTGCCCGCGACTTCGTTCGCGTGGATGTCGGAAAACAATATAGGTAATGTGTCGCTTAGGAAAGGTGTAATTGCCACTCCTTCATTGAAAAGGAAGAATCATCAGATCTTGCCTGGTAACGCTTTCCTTACCTAGGGTTCGCTACCACGGCCCTTTCGACTGCAATCACTGCGTCTTCATGGTTCATAATGACAATGCGACGAAGTGTCACTTTGATTTTTGAGAATAAATTAAAATAAAAGCGCCTGCTCGAGGCTGATTATCTAACCAAACAGCCATAATTATGTCCATTTTATTTTGCGTCTGTCTTAGAATACCAACTTGTAAAATCATGTCACCATTTTATATAAAGTATATCTGAGATTAGTAGGTGAAGTTTGAAGTTAGTTTTTCTAAGTCTTGGTTTCTTCTCTGAGGTAAATTTAGAATTTCTTAACTTGGTATTGAAGATATCATATATACCTACCAATATTATGCCTTATAAAGCATCGAGATATCTAGATGATAAAAGGAAGAATACATTAATGGTAAGAGCTTCTACATAAAGTTGCCCGTGTAAAAAGCAACCCATTAATCTTTGGTTATATTTGACACCGGCCGCCATTTAAACTACGAAGATGAAACCCATGAAAACTTTAGACATGATTTTGATTTAGACCTTATACTGCCGAAAACCAGAAAAAAAATTGTGAAGATAATTACAAAAAAATATAACCGACTTCCATAAAAAACCCTACAAAGTGCAAAATAACCTTAGTTTGGGAAGACGTTGCGCGTTGGCAAGAAATTACAGACTTCTGAAACCAAAGGTCTATTGCACTTTGAAGTGTGTTTTTAAGTCGGTTGTATTTCATTTTATTTCACACAAAGTCGTGTAAGTTTATATTGAAAACCATGAAAACGACACACATGATGAAAAAAGAAAAAGAAAATTGCAGCCGCCATCTTCGATTTTCATTTTGACGTCACAATCGGCTTCAGCACTCTCGAAAACCATGAAAACGACACACACTACGAATTTTTCGATTTGCAGCCGCCATCTTGGACTTTCATTTTAACCAGTACTGAAACGGTTTACCAACAGTCGATTGGTCCATGAACCGTTGGTCAACACCATTAACTTTTCATCCAAAGGACTTGTGACCCACGAACGTTTCCCCAACAGAACTCTACGTCAGTGAATGCTTAACCAACAGAATGTTTTGACCAATAACTTTTCACCCAAAGAACATTTGACCCATGTCAAATAGAACTAAGGATGCAAGGGCGAGCGAAGCGAGCTCGGGACTTGAGGCACCCCGACTCGGACAGGTAGGGTTCGAAGGGATGATGGCGGCTCAAGTGAGCGAGCAAAGCGAGCGAAGGGCACCCCAAGGTTAGGCTTGGTTAGGTTACTTTATACCCTTTTCACATAAATAAAGGACTACGTCTTATTATTATTTTACTTTCACCTTTCCCGGCGTCTGTTGGCCTTGTTCTTTGGGTGAAAAGTTATTGGTCAAAACATTCTGTGGGTAAAGCATTCACTGACGTAGAGTTATGTTGGCAAAACGTTCGTGGGTGAAAAGTCCTTTGGAAAAAAGTTAATTGTTTAAAGATAATGTTCACCAACGGTTCATGGGCCAATCGACGGTGGGTAAGCCGTTACAGTTTCATTTTAACCTCACTATTGGCTTTCAGCACTCTCAAAAACCAATAAAACGAAACCCATAAAAAAAATTGCAACCTCCGTCTTGGATTTTCGTTTTGACCTGCCTATCGGCTTCAGCACCTTTGAAATCCATGAAAACGACATCCATGACAAAAAATCAAAACAAAATTGCAGCCGCCATCTTGGATTTTCATTTTGACCTGACTATCGGCTTCAGCACCCTCGAAAACTATCAAAACGACACCCATGACAAAACATTAAAAAAAAATGGAGCCGCCATCTTGGGTTTTCATTTTGACCTGAATATCGACTTTAGCACCCTCAAAAACCATGAAAACGACAAACATTCACTGACGTAGAGTTATGTTGGCAAAACGTTCGTGGGTGAAAAGTTCTTTGGAAATAAGTTCATGGTTTAAAGATAATGTTCACCAACGGTTCATGGGCCAATCGACGGTGGGTAAGCTGTTACAGTTTCATTTTAACCTCACTATTGGCTTCAGCACTCTCAAAAACCAATAAAACGAAACCCATAAAAAAAAATTGCAACCTCCGTCTTGGATTTTCGTTTTGACCTGCCTATCGGCTTCAGCACCTATGAAATCCATGAAAACGACATCCATGACAAAAAATCAAAACAAAATTGCAGCCGCCATCTTGGATTTTCATTTTGACCTGACTATCGACTTCAGCACCCTCAAAAACCATGAAAACGACAAACATGATAAAAAAAAATTGCAGCCACCATCTTGGATTTTCATTTTTACCTGACTATCGACTTCAGCACCCTCGAAAACCATGAAGTTAAAAATGTAGGCAACCGCCATCTTTGATTTTCTTTTTGACCTCACTTACCGGGATCAGGATCCTCGGAAACCATGAAAAATACACTCAACGGCACGGAAACTTGGCCACTCGTGATTTTGCTGATTATTTGCATAAAAAAATTTGCATTTGCCTTTATGACAATAAATTAAGGGTAAGTGGCTTTATTACGTGTCTCTTATGCTTTAAGAACGTAGAAATTAAAAGATTACCTCACCAATAAATCAGTTTTTAAAATCACGCACTCACTGAAATTAGGATTTTTACACTATAAATTTAAAAACACTACAAAATAAAAAATTAAGGTCTTTTTCGTTATTGTCTATACGTTTTAATATCGGGTGTTTTCTCCTCTAGCCCTGATAACTGCCTGCATTCGATCTGGCATACTTTGGATGATGTTTCCGACATCAATTTGCAGTATACTGCGCCAAGCGGCCAGCGCTGCAGTTCGGAGCTGGTTTAGAGTTTCCGGAGGGTTGGAGCTGGACTTTATCTTTCTTTTGAGCATGTCCGAGATATGCTCAATTGGGTTTAAGTCTGGGCTATGAGCTGGCCATTGCAATTTTTGTATGCCAACCTCTTCCAGATATTCTTCAACGCAATGTGCAACGTGTGGGCGTGCATTATCGTGCATTAGGAGGAATTGGTCGTGTCCAATGAACCCCGAATATGGCATTACGTGTTCCTAAAGATCTTCCTCGATGTATCGAATAGCTGTTAGCCGATTATCGACTATAACCAACTCTGTACGTGCGTCGGAACTTGTACCTCCCTATACCATTATTGAGCCTCCATGGAAACTCACTGTTTGAGTGGTAGTAATGGGTAAAAACCGCTCTCCTCTTCTTCGCCACACTCGTTCTCGACCATCTGGAGAACGTAAAGCTATTCGACACTCGTCTGTGAACAGGTACTCTAGCCCATTGCTCGTGGGTCCAGTTAACGTGTTCTCGTGCGAAGTGAAGTCGAGCTACTCGGTGCTGTCTGAGAAGTTCTGGACCTCGTGCTGGTCTACAAGCTTTTAAATTGACTTCCTCCATTCGTCTTCTCACCGTATGCTCACTAACATTAACGCCTCTCACAATTTGAAGCCGCTGGCGTATCTCAACAGCGGTCAGGTAGCGGTTTCTCAAAATCTCCAGGTCAATAAAGCGCGTCTCGGGCCGATGTTCACCTTACGCCTCCACTGTCTGGTCTGCGGGTGTAGTGGCCTGTCTCCTGGTATCTTTTAAGGGCATTCTGCATTGATGACCGTGGTACGTTAAGAGCAATAGCAACTTTACGCTGTGTCAGCCCTTGGTTAATTAACGCAACGGCTTGTGAAACCTGTGCTGGTGTTAGAGGCATTTTTATTGCTTTTAAAGCACCTTTACTTATTGAATTAAAAGCATAAAATCACAATAATTCAAAAACCGAACAGTAAACTTTTCACAACACACAAATTTAAAACGTGAACTTAGTCGCTCAAATGACCCGATTCAACTGTAAATTAAAAGTTTCGTCGTGGTGCACTTAAACATAATGGATTACCCTCTTGAACTAAAAGTAAAAATTTTTTGACATACCTGCACAACAAACATTCATCAGAAATACTTAAAACTTTTGCTATCGCGTGATAAGCGCTTGGCCAAGATTCCGTGCCGCTGAGTGTAGCTCTCTCTCTGTGTGTGTGTCTCTTTCTACCTATTACTTTGAAAAATGAGGCATAACGCTTTTTCGTTATTTGACGATTTCTCCCTTAGAACTCCTACCGCAAGCTCCTTATAAGAACTTCGTTAAAAAACGCTTTTCGTTACTCAACTTTCTATATCAATAATTATCTAACTTCTTTATCGCTCAGAACACCACATTAATTATTATTATCTTAATTATCCTCACTTTTTGTTTAAAATTATTTTAGCGCCACAGGCGCCACTAAATAAACCATCAATGGAAAGCGATTTTGTTTAATTTTATAATCATTATCATTACTTTTTAAAATAACATAGACATAAGTAGGTATCTGTGTTATTTCGTCATTTAAGTAAGCATAAACTAATAGGACGTGATTATTCACATCACAACAACAATATGTTTTCGTTAGTAGGTACTATATCGCGCCAATAGATGTCGTTACGTGTTACTAAAAAACGTAAAAAAAAAAAATCTAGAATACTTTAAATTGATTATATCTTTTGATAGAGTGAACCGATTGCGATGAAACAAAAACTAATAACTGCTCCGAGTTCTACACCATATTTGAGTATAAAAATTAACCGCATTGGCTTGGTACTTTTTACGTTGACCCTGTTCAAATCAATAATCTGTCACATCCAAACAGACAAACAGACAAACCGACAAACAGACAAAAATTCAAAAAATTGATGAAATGGCATCTGTTGGTTATCCTTTAAATATAATAAATAATAAATTCATTTATTTCAGGTAAATAACACCCATACACGTATACAATCAAATAATAATAAAAATAAAATCAAATCCGCTAAAATACAAATTAAATAAAATCAATACAAATCAAATTAAAAGGAAACAGAATAATCACATAAAATATAATCAAGATAAACTAAAATTAATAATCGAAGCCGCAAAATGAATATAGAAATTAAAATTAATAAATAAAATAAAATACAATCAAAACCCTCTCTCCGATACTGCTACAGCAACATGTCTGCTGGAACAATGCCGAATGAAGGGGCAGTCCAGCCTTCCCGCAATCATCGTGAGTACGATGTTGGGGCTACCCCGTACTCTACGCACCAAGGACGCGGCGCGCTTGCGCATGGTCGCATGAAAGCAGTCTGTACGCGCCTCTGCGAACATACCCGAGGCACTGCAGTATCGGGGTAGCCCCATCACCGCCCTAAACGCGTTATTGTACTGGACGCGGATGGCGCTAAAACTTCTATTAGAGTAGTGAGCCCACAGACTGCACGAGTACAGCGATGTACAGTACGCTCTAAAGAGCGTAGCCTTCACCCCATTAGAGCACCGCGCAAATCTGCGGGCGATCATGTTCGCTCTCACAGACAACGCCCTCCGCTCCCGTTCCATGTCTGCGTGATCCCTGAGGTCGACAGTCAAAACATGCCCTAAGTATGTAAACTGATGAACCCTTTGCAAAGGAACCCCACTGAGACTTACTGGAGGTATGCTCTCCGGACATTTTGCACTAGCGGTCTCGAAGATCATACACTGGCTCTTCTTTACATTATACGATAAACCGTGACCACAAGCATACTCCTCACATATCTGTAATAGCTTCCTCAAGCCGCAGACCGAGGCGCTCAGCAGCACCATATCGTCAGCATAACTCAGATTATTGACACAAGTACCGTCAATGTGACAGCCGACATGCTGACTGCTGAGCGCCACGATCAGCCCGTTAATGTACAAATTAAACAGGGTTGGAGATGTTAAGCCACCCTGCCTGACTCCGCATTCGAGCTTATACGCATCCGACATTGCCCCCGCCCACCCAACACTATTAGACTGGTGCGCAAACCAGTACCGGAACATGCCGATAAGTTCCGGGGGCAAATTAACACCCCAACAATTATTTTTGGAAATATTTTCAATGTACAGAAACGTCTCGTCTACAGATTTATTATATGTATAGATATAGAATAGATAAGGCAAGATTTCTGTGGGATTCCCATTAAGGCGCAGATATACGACTTCTAATGATTTTAAATTCAACATCACTTCTAATCGACCGGACTGATTTCTTTAAAAAAAAAAAATTTTAAACTAGACCATTTGCTTCGTAATTTGATATGTGAATATTTGCAATTATATTTTTTTAACATAGTGTAATTTGTAAAGTAATGTCTACCGCGGACATAAAAACGATAATCACGCAAACACTATCGAGTGTATTTTCATAAAACTCACCATATAAAACTTTTTTTATATTTTTTTCATTTTAAAAATTACAAACTCTCTCACTAAAAAGTGAAAAATTAAAACTTTTTTACAAAAAAAAAACAACCGACTTCCAAAAAAAAAACTACAAAGTGATAAATAACTTTTATTTCGGAAGTCGGTGTCAATAAACGAAAATGCAGAACCAACGACACCGACTTCCGAAATAAAAGTTATTTATCACTTTGTAGTTTTTTTTCGGAAGTCGGTTGTTTTTTTTTTTTGTAAAAAAGTTTTTTATTTTTCACTTTTTATTAGTGCGAGAGTTTGTAATTTATCTACTTAAGTTACAATAGCCTCACGTCAACTGCTCATCACCTTTTACAAAATATTGCTTTTCCCGATGCTGGGACGTTAGTTTTTGAGGAGTTTTCCTGGTAAGAACCTGGAGAACTCCACTCCACCACCACACGCATTGTAACGAGCATAAATTGCTTAGCAACCATATTAAAGTAATCGAATCGCATCCCGTGAAATATTTATCATTAATTAGTTCCGATGGTCGTCTGTGGTCTTCATCATCAGCTCCACTTTACCAAATGATGATTTCCGAGAGCAAATGCTCAAGTTACTCAAAAAAATATCCAAATCGCTATAGGTTTGCCAATAAAATTTGAGGGTTTCCCTCGATTTCCCTGGGATCATATCATCAGATCCTGACCTGATGATCATGGGACCACTTGGGAAGTATACCCTTTCAAACAAAAGAAAAAATTTCCAAATCGGTCCCGGCGTATTCGAGAAATCGGGGAACATACATAAAAAAAAGATTCCGACGAATTGAGAACCTCCTCCTTTTTTTGAAGTCGGTTAAAAAGACAATTTAATTCCCCGAATTTTATTATACGGTTTTTATTTGTTTGGTGTTTGATAAATCAACAATAGATGATTGTTTCATATATTGCAATAAATTACCAGCGTTGTGTCATCGCGCATCTCTTTCTTTTCTGTGCAGTCCGATAGTGACCGCGCTTTAGGTCATGTAGTCGCCTTAAATGTTAACTATAAGGTGCAGCGCAGACGACAGACTATCCGTGACGCACTTTTTAGTCTGTGAAAATAGAACCTATGCAATTATATGCAGTAACGCACACGACGCGCAAAAAATCCGTGTAATTCGGGCAGACCGCACCGCGCCGCGCCGCCGCGCCGCTCGGCACAAAAAGTGTGTGGTGAAAAAAATGGAACGTTTGCTTCAACGCGCGCTAACGCAGACGGCGCGGCGCACACTTTAGTCGGCAATCTGCATTTGCTAGGGGTGGACGTAACGCACGCGAACTATTATCATGGCGCCAGAGGTCGATGTAACGATGTTAATTCAAGAAATACAAAACAGACCAGCAATTTATGATACTTCTAAGGCAGAATATCATGAAAGACATACAGACAGACCCTACAGCTCTGCCGACAGAATGTACGTCGTGTCAACGTGTGCGTTGAGTCTGTGAAAAATCCGCGACCGACTTTTTGCGCGCCATGCAGACTTTTTGTGCGCCGCAGACTCGATCGCACAAAAAGTGTGCCGTCTGCGCTGCACCTTAGGTAAGTACACGTACGTAACCTTTAAAAGTTTTGAAACTAACCGTACTTGCACAATGCACGTCAAGTCTTGTTCTATTAGTTATTCTGTGACGTTATTTTGGTGAATCCCCGACAGTCGACACTAATGATTAAATTGCCACTTCGGGAAAGGTAATCCAAATTGTAGTTTTTTGTCAAGTGTTATTAGGGTAAACTATGAATCTGCAAAATTTCTAAAGTAAAGTAAAGTTTTGGCAATAATTAGGTATCAATTGATATCGTGATATAATATCAGGAACCCTGATTTGAGTTTATTAAGTACACGAAAATCTATATTACGAAATTGAAGAGAGTAATAACTTCCCGAGCGGTGCTTTCCTTGTTACCACCCCGTTTCAAGTCAGTGACGCGTCGGAAATTACTCGCCTTCATTTCCTTGAGTAGTTCATTGTGTATTGTGTCTGCCGAGGAGACGAGCTGAATGCCGGCCGGCGACGCGCTGAGATGTAGCCGGGACTCGCCTGGATACGCCCACGATACCTGGGTACCCGAGGAGCGGGAAGTGATGCATTCAGAGGGGATGTATCTAAATAATTGTACTACTATAAGTACTACGAATGTTGCCATAGTAAGGTTGTTTAAAGAGATGCTTTAGCCCTGTTTACACGATACTAGTTCCTGGGTCTGTAGCCTGTGGCATACAATAGAATTGAAGCAAACAAAAAATCACTTGCATCGTCTAAACGAGGGTTTTTATCCATTCTCGCTACTCAACTGCCTAGCCTTATCCCATAGACTTATAAAAAAGATGGACTCCGCGCCACTCATATCGAAAGTGAAGCATAGTAAGTAGCCGGACCGTTTGTACAAACACGCCTCACGCTCACAATTTACAATTACATAATAGTCTTTCTAGTTGTAGGTCGTAGGTTCGAACCCAGACAGGGGCTTTACTTTGTGTAAATTATTTCATCACCTTTGCTCTCCAAACGGTGAAGGAAAACGTGAGGAAACCGGCATGTCCTAGAACCAAAAATTCGAAGACATGTGACATCTACCAACCCGCACTGGGCCCGCGTGGTGGATTACGGCCCACTCCCTCTCACAGAGAGGAGGCCTGTGTCCCAGCAGTGGGAACATTATAGGCTGATTATGTGTATAGTATGCCGACCGGCCGCCATTACGTGACACGCAGCGTCAATCGTCAATCAAACACACATAGATCGGTACGGTGCTTCACTTACGATATGCGTGGCGCGGAGTCCACCTTTTTTATAAGTCTATGACTTATCCCAACTATGTTGCGGTCGGCTTCCAGTCTAGCCGAATGCAGCTGAATAATCAGTATTTTACATGAAGCGACTCCCTATCTGACCTCCGCAACCCAGTTACTGTGTAATACGATACCCCTTGGTAAGACTGGTTGTTAGACTTACGGGCTTCTGACGACCCGTAACGACTGTCAAAGATCTACGAATGACAGCCGGGACCAACGGCTTAACGTGCTCTCCGAGGCACGGAGAAAAGAAACGATGGATGGACTGTGAAAGATGATATGGCTAGAAAGAAAGGGGGTGACTACCGAGATGAGGACTAATAGAGCACTGTACTAGAAGACCCCAAATAAATTAGGAGAAGGCCATGAGAATGATGATTGTGAACCATTTTAAATTGTAACTCGTTATCCAAAGCTCATCCCAAATCCTTGCAAGTAAATCCCAAGCATTTCCCTCTTTAGAATACACGTACAAATTACACTAGCGCTTTTTGTAGAACACACACAGCTGACTCGGTCAAGGTCACCTTCCCCCGCCCCTGCGCTCCGCCACCGTCGCGACGGGCGACTCGCGCGCTTTGGGGACCATTCGCGAAGGATCCTTGGTCGTGGTCGCAGTGCACAGTGGTTTAAGGAAGAAATTATTACGTTGAAGCTGTTGCTAATAAAACTTCAGATTTTCCTGCTAAGTAGCGTTATGACGCAGCATTCTTGTGGCATGATTCAATACAACAGCTTCTGTGTATATAGGTAACCATAGCCTCGGCCTGACACAGTCGCCAATTACAGGTTCACCAGCACCACAGAACAGATAAAAGTTTATCTGTTCTGTGACCAGCACTTTTAAAACAGGTAGAAATAAAACGAAGTTATTGCAAAATACTTCATAAACTTATGAATAATAACAAAAATGAAAATCAAGAAATGGGGGGGGGGGGGGGTTATTCTTAAGTGACGTCTCAGAGACATTAAATCCATTCTAATATTATAAATTCGAAAGTAACTCTGTCTGTTTGTATGTTACCTTTTCACGCCTAAACCACTGAACGGATTTCGATAAAATTTGGCAGAGAGATAGATTGCATCCCGGGGAAGGATATGGGATAGTTTTTATCGACATACCTCGCGGGCGGAAGCTAGTTCAATATAACATCATGCTTTGTTGCCCGAAGGGTTGGGCAGAGGTGTACCTATAGGACATCCACATTTCACCAGTTATGTTTAAGTCCCATTTAACAGGAAACGGACGACCCTATTGCCATAGCCGGGCACGGCTTAAGACTCCGGGCTGCTACAGAGAAATTCCAGTTAGAAAAACCCAATAACACTTTGCCCGACGTAGGAATAGAACCCAGGAGCTCATGCTCAGCAATAGCGCTTGCGACCACTAGAGCGACGAGGCAGATATTACATTTACATTGAACTTTTCCTCTAACATTAACAAGTTAGAAGCACACAGCCTAAAACGTTGCACTCCTAGGACTTCGACCTCTCTCTCTGTGAGGGACAGAGACTGCAGTGCAGCAGCACCCACAGATGGTGAATGTCATTGCGCCAAGTGAAGCGCCTAGCGCCTGGTGGATTCGAACTCTACTACAGCTCTGTAGTCGCGGCCCTTACTACTGAGCCACCGAGTTAGAAGCGCTTCACAGATCTACTTGTTATTGCTAATCCATACTAAAGTAACTCTGTCTGTATGTTACCTTTCCACGCCTAAACCACTGAACGGATTTTGATAAACTTTGGAAAGAAAGAAGATGGCATCCTGGGGGTTGTATCTCAAATAAACGCCTAAATTATTGAATTAGTATTTATTTAATACAGAGCAAGCAATACATGACACGGAAAAGTCAAAATAGAGAGAAAGAATGCGTTCCGGATCTCGCACTGGGGAAGGACATGGGCCACTTTTTGTCCCGGTAGCAAGTTCCCGTGGGATAATTTCCGCCTTCCACACAGGCGAAATCGCGGGCAGAAGCTAGTTGTCTATAAACAGTGATTACCACTATTTGTGATTACAAGAACAACGGCAAATCCTTTGATGTTACAAGTGCCTAGAGGTAGCGCGTGGCGGTCCTATTTCTTATCTTCGAAAAGTTATGTTAATCTAAGAATAATTTATTTGTTCAAAAATACCAACTTAACGTATAGTATGTAATACCAACTTATAACTTTATAAAGACTAACACTGAAGTGCACATCAGCTGACCCGGTCAAGGTCACGCCTCGCCATCCACGCGCTCCGGAGAGGGCTCCCGCCGGAATAAATCCGAAGTTGACACTGGGTACGGTCGCAGAGACAGAGAGAAAAAATCTCTGGGCTTTATAAATAATTAAGAAAGTCACTTGTGCTTCAGTAAATCTTCTGATAAGCAGTTAACGCAGTTAGCCGAAGAAGGAAAAGCATATAACCATGAACTTCATTGGGCGAGTAAAGTTCAAATAATGTAATCAATCAGAGGGGTAATTACGTAACACACTAACGGTGGGAATGGCTTTTATTTTGACAGCTCAAAAACATTCATTGCGTTATTTACGTTGTATAGCGTCTGTCACAACGCTTTGTCTTCTTTCGAAAGTCAAATTACTGAAGACTGAAAGAGAGAATTCG
This sequence comes from Gortyna flavago, assembly GCA_963669345.1. NCBI lineage: Eukaryota > Metazoa > Arthropoda > Insecta > Lepidoptera > Noctuidae > Gortyna > Gortyna flavago. The sequence goes on from OY770154.1 coordinate 161,505, forward strand.
GTGTGTGACTATTCATCTGATATAATACGTTTATTAGTAAGGGGGTATTATTATAAACGCGTAAGTTTGTGAGGATGGATGGATGGATGAATGTTTGTTACTCTCTTACGCTAAAACTTCTGAACGGACTTGGATGAAATTTGGCACACAAATTGCTTATAACCTGGATTAACGCAGAGGGTACTTTTTCTCCCGATATTCCCGCGAGATCGTAACTTATGAGGGTGAAACCGCGGGGCGCTGCTAGTAAGTAATATACTATTATTTTCCAATACTTGGAAACAAACATAACTGACGGAATGTGGTACACCTCTGCCCTTCACTCTTATTGCTGTCAAATATTGTAAAAGACACCATAAAGAGTCATTACTAAAGTACGTCAATTTTAACAACAAAACCACAAAAACTATATTGACACAATACGCGCCGGCCGTGTAACAAAACAATGAATACTTGACGCCAACTCTTTTGGAAAGCATTGTAACGAGATTATACCTGTGAGCTGCGCCATTATTACTGCACACAAAAAAGAAACCACTCAAGCGTTCTTTGAACGTAATCTTTTGACTTGTGAAGACTTTATTATTGTTCAGAGTCATCCATTATATCAAGACGGGGCGGGGAAGCTAAAGATTTAAGAGTAACATGTCGCCTGTGTTCCGCGGAGGGTTAGGCAGAGGTGGACCTTAGTACACCCACATTTCGCCATGTAATAGGGGGCGAGCATATTTCAATCAACCGGGCCAAAAGGTAGACTCCAGGCTGCTATTGAGAAATTCCAGATAGAAGAACCCAATAACACTGCCCTACCTAGGAATAGAACCCGAGGCCTCATGCTCAGCAGTAGCGCTTGTGACCACGACACTAGACCAACGAGGACTCCTGTGTCAGCTGCGCTTGGCGCGGTACGTGGATGGGTGACCAGGACCATCCATCACATAATGAAACCCTTCCGTGCCTCGGAAAGTACACTAAGCCACCTGAAATTAGGGACTGCCAAACTGTTGCAGTTTTCAAGAGAAGAGTGAAAGAACACTATCTTTCCACTTTATCATAGTTGTGTGTGTATTTATTATCTTGCTTACGTTATAATTAACATTCTAATAATATTTATTTTAGAAGTATGTATGTTTATTTGTATGTATGTAAGTATATTCTCATAATATTTGTCTACTTTATTAAGTGTATTGTTTTTAAATTTTATGTACTTTTTTTTTTTTCTGTCTCCTATACTCTTTCACATGCTGTCTACATCTCTCTATTTACTTTCCTATCGCAGGTATGCTGGAAGAGATTTCTTATGAAATAAGCATCACCTTTGTACCTATTTTTCTGTTCTGTTTTTTCTTGTCTGTTTAATATGTGTGTACATAAATGGTAAAATAAATAAATAAATAAGCCATTGTTCCCTCCTCTCAATCGTAGATGTTTGACAGTCGTTACGGGTAGTCCGAATCCCAAAAGACTGACAATCAGTCTTACGCATGGTATCGTGTTACCCAGTAACTGGGTTGTGGACATCAGATAGGCAGATCTGGTTGGATTTTAAGCCGATCCCAACATAGTTGTGAAAAGGCTAACAGATGGATTTGAAGACTTGTAAAGACGTTATTGTCCATGTCATCATTTCATAAAGATGGCGGTGAACGATGAAGCTACAAAATGAAGAATGTCTTGTTGACTTTGGCATGCTCTGTAATTGGTGTGCTGTCATTGGACCGATTTAGATAAATGAGATCTTAATCTGTTTGTGTTGTCGCCTTTCTATACAATATCGAGTGTCCAGTCTGTTTCGGAGTTGGAGCTAAACGCCCCGCTTATTATCATGATTATTGTCTGCCCACGTATTTACATCTGTAGCTGAACCAAAGAGGTCTTTGGGGCGACTCATTTCATTGCATTTTTGCTGACTTTATTAACAGAATAGTTGTGTGGAAATCGGTTGTCATGGTATGGCCATGTGAGGCGCAGGAATGAGGAAAATTTCAACAGGGAATTTATTGGTATGCATGTGTATGGTTATAAGAGTAGGGGACGACCACAGAAACGATGGATGGACTGTGTGAGAGAAAGGAGCTGACTGCCGAGATGACGACTGATAGAGAAGTGTGGAAGAAGACATGCTGCGCGGATAGCAAATATAACGGATAAAGCTTGAATATCAGGACGGCAACCAGGCGGTTATCTTCCACAGTGAAGGCATGTGCACATATCCGTAAGAAGTTCGTAGAATCATCCCAGAGCGCTGATTTGCTGGATTCGTTTCTTCCTCTACCTATCGTTAACAAACCACCTGCACCTGCGATGTCTTGTCTCTGCATCACCCTCAGGTTGACTGCTAGAAAATGCCTCAGGCATTAAGTCCGCCTTTGCACAGGATTTTTTAACTTGTGCTTAAGTTTTAATTAATAAATGCAGGAGAATCCTCTCCAGTTTCACTTGTTCCACTTCATGTTGTGCCAAAAAAACAGCTTTTGAATTATGTTGTAGAAGCATTAAAGTGAAGTACGTAGAAAAGCAAAGCTTCTATGCGTAACACAAAAGCAAAACTTGCAACATTTCCGAATAGGTTAGGTTACCCGCTACCGCCTTGAGTGAGGCCGCACCCCTTCAGGGGAAAGTTTTGTGACAAAATGCGCTTATTGTATTAGCTGCCCCCGGCGCACGGCGCTAGAGCAGCTCGAGCACAATATACACATGAGCAGAAGTTCTGCTGCACCATATGTAGGGACTTACTTTACAAAGCAAACATGTCGCTTTATGTGCACTGCCGCAGTGGCTGCAGGAACTTTAACGTACGATATAGGGGCTCTGGAGGATATAGTATTAGCTTCTGCCCGCGACTTCGTCCGCATGAAATCTCGGCCTGCGACCCACCGCGTCGCATCGCATCGCCCACGCTATTACCTCGTTTTCGCTTGGCATCATTTCTAACTCTTTGCTCGACTCCTAAGGGTCGTAACGTGATGTAGAATAGCTTAAAAGCTTCTCCAAGAATGCGCTAATCTCTAGAACTACAGGATTTGAAAAAATCTTTTTTCATTGGGTAACCCAATTGAGAAAGGCTACTTAACATCACGCTAGGACCCTTAGGAAGCTAGCCAAAACAAAAAAAAGTCAGTGTATTTCCGCATTGACACTATAATATTAATCCGATCTTGATCAAACACCCAACCAAGCGAGCCTTCTGTACTTGTCAACCCAGTGCACAGTGGCACGAGGGTGGAAAGTAGGGTAGTATTACAGGATGCCCCACAGCCCCGGCGCGCGGCCAGTTGACTCATTCACCAATAAGCCAACATGGCGGCGAATCAATGAGAGCTCCACGAACACGATGGAGGTTCAGATAGCGTGTTGTTGTCTTGTCTCCGGGAACTTCTTATCATACGAGCGTTTTTGTGGCTATTACGAGGGACGCTTTGACAAATAACAGTAGTGCTATTCTGTAAAATCTCACTGTGAAAGCTTGGGTGAAGGCCTCAGAGGGTCAGGCAGAGGTACCTACACCTATGATAGTACACACACATGTAATTTACGCAGCAATAGAATTGTTTGCCAACAATAACATCATTTTCGTCTGAAAGGATTCCTTTCATATAATTTAATGGTAATGGCGAGCTGCGGACATTACACGAAGGTCGTCCACATTGGGACTAAATACTAAATGCTTAGCCTAGACTAACACATTTTTTTTATTCTTTAATCTTTATTTATTTACAGGGTTTTTTCTATAAAGAATATGTCACCCCGATTATTTGAATCATCATCATCTGCCTATCCTTTTCCCAATGTTGGGGTCAGCTTCCAGTCTAATCGGATGCAGCTGAATGAATACCAGTATTTTACATGGAGCGACTGCCTATCTGACCCGATTATTGAATACAATAAGTGTAATAAGCAGTACAATAAGTATTATAACAAACTAGCCTACCCGCAACCTTGTAGATACCCACAATACTTGCGACGTGCCACTGCGCTGGCAACTAGGCGCAACGACAAGTTGCGGCCGACAGTTCGCATGTTGCAGATGGACAGCATGACCGTCTCTCTCAAATAGCATAATCAGTCCTCACTGCCAGGCCGCAGGTCTCCTCTCTTCGAAAAGGAGTGGGCTGTAAACTACCACGCGGGCCCAGTGCGGGTGGGTAGATGTCACGTGTCTTCGAATGTTTGGTTCTAGGACTTGTCGGTTTCCTCGCGATGTTTTCCTTCACCGTCTGGAGAGCAGTGGTGATGAAATTATTTACACAAAGTAAACCGCCTGCCTGGGTTCGAACCCACGACCTACAACTCGTAAGTCGGGGCCGTTACCGCTGGGTCACCACGCCCACCACTGCTCTATCAAATACTCAAAGAAAATTATCGCTTCCTGAACAACGTCTGTCGTAACGACTAGTCGCAGACGCAAACGACAACTCTGCGACATCTTTCAGCGACCAAACTACACTACGCACAGTCTACGCTAGCTCAAACTGTGCATATACACGAGCGACACGCGGCAACTGCAGCCGTCGACGGCTACCGTCGACAACGTGCCGTTCGTGTTTTGAGTAGGTGCTCATAGACATGACCGGCATGTTGTCGGCGGCTGCAGTTCGCTCTTTCGAGTACGCATGTCGTTCGTGTGTATGTATGCACACTACTGTGCCCTGTGGGGATATGTGGCGTGATGTCTATATAATTAACACGGAGCCTAGAATAGGACTAATTACTGCTGAGCGCACGCACGCTGCGTATTTTGAAACTATGTTTAGCGCGGAATGTGAGAGGTTGCGACATTCTAGGGTTTCCACAACGATGGCGAGGCTTCCGAGTCTACCCTTTTGAAATGGCTTTTATTTTTTGTGGCAAAAGTAATTACTCGCATGTTATGTATGAAACAAATTAACATATGGAAGGACGGCTTACATTTTTTACTAGCATAAGATTTTAGTAAAGATTATTTTCTTGTATCGGTACGAACCAGCACCCAAACACGCCAGCAAACTCGATCTGAATCATTTTGAGGATATTGCTCTTCCATTGCTGCATATGTACAGAGGCCAGCACGTCAACCTACCCCAATTTGTCAAATTTTCCCAATTGAATATGAACCTTTGTGGTAAAGTTGAAAATCTATCATAGAAATTTGACAGATTGGGGTAGCTTGATGTGCTGGCCTCTGTACGAATTTGTCTGCTCGACAATGTAAATAACGCAATTAATTTTGTTGAACTGTCATAATGAAAGCCATTGCTTACTGTTAGTGTGCTATGCAACTACCCGCAGGAAAAGTATTCACTACTCAGCACACTCACAACATTGTTTAAAAGTAGTTGCAAGCTGCCTGTTACTGCTCATGTACACGAGCGGCACGTTGCCAACGGCGGAGACACCTGCAGCCATAGACGCGTCGACGGCTGCCGGCGATAGAGGCAACTGCAGCTGCATACACGAGCGGCACGTTGTCGACGGCAGCAGTTGCCTGTGGCGCTCATGTGTATGAACACTTACACACCGAATAGCTTGTTCGACTGTGAAAGTAAAACTATTAACATACAACTATTTGTTATTTGCGGGAATTACCTGCAGCGGAGCCATCGATGACTATCTACGAATTCATCTAACGAAAATGTGCCCTTTATAAAATAATAACGACCTTGAAGAAGGCACGAAACCCTAAATAAATAGCTCTTCCTTCGAATCACCGTCTTGGGCATGACTACTTAGACCAAGGTTAGACCACATCCCTTCAAATGTCACGCCGCAGATATGCCTGTCTCTCGGAGCGGCGCGCAACGTCTGCTGGCACTGCTGGCAGCGCGCCAGGCGGGGTCTGTGAACGATGCACTATGCGACGCTCATAGCAACACTGAGGCACGCGGATGTGTAGGGACCTTGAACACTTGTGTCTTGGCGGGAACTAACCTCTAGTTACCTGTAGTAGCACTACCTGCAGGGCAGACGCCATGGTCCCGGCTGCCACTCCTAGAGCTTTCATAGTCGCTACGGGTCGTCAGACGACAGACGCTCAGCAGTCTGTCAACCAGCGGCAGCGCAGTAATTGTGTGTCACACTATCAGTAGCTAATTAGCAATGGCTTTCACTTTGACAGTGCATCAACACTTTTTTTTTTTATTACGTCATTGAGTTATTTACGTTGTTGAGCAGACAACGTTTTCGATCATGTTATGAAACAATGGATTAGCAATATCCTTAAAAATGATTCAAATTGGGATAGACAGTGTGTTACGTCATCATCATAAAATGGATGCATGTGACCTCGAGTTCCCGGAACCATGGCTCGCTGGGACACAGGTCACACAGGCCTCCTCTCACAGAGAGGGAGTGGGTTACGTTGAGCGCTACCTTAAAAAGGCATTTTTAACCGACGAAAAAACGGAGGAGGTTCTCAAGTCGACGTGAATATACAGTATTCTTATAAATAAAACATTAAAAACATTAAAAAAAATAACTTTAATAGCAAACTGCAAAATTACATGTAAAATAAAATAACAAATATATTAGCAATTAAATCGAGCACGAAATGGGCAGAGGAACAATGTTGACGGTTTAGCGACAGCTGACAAAATGACCGAGTCCACGCCGGCAACTTCCTTTTATACACGTGGCCGCGCTGGAGAGGGGCAGCTAGTGTTGTCATCTAACACGGCCTCTCCTGACATGGCGGCGTCCTCGCAGCCTTCGCCAGCTCTCGATGATGGACCATCACCATCGTCCTCTTGATTGAATTCTTGATCTTCATCGCAACCTGTAACCACAGTGAAAATACGTAAAGATCACATACAAAGTTATTACACAAGATAGCAAAAGAGTTGTAAATAAAATAGCAGTGACTTTATGTACCGAACAACACAAACACTTTGCACCAATATCAAACAGTCGTACGCAACGACTTCTCGTATCACAAGTAGGATTTACTCAGGTCATATTCCCACACCAAATACCATGCGCGCATCAGGATTTACATCGGTTACAGCAGGTCAACCATAAGACCTACTTCAGGATTTACACTCGGTCTATAGTCAGCATGGGCCCCACCGACATCAACCTCGATACCTCTACTATGAGCTGCACTCAATAGTACAGTCCACAGTCTATGCCACTCAATACCATGTGCACTAAGGATTTACATGAGCCTCGGCAACCAAGCAAACAGCATAAAACAAATGCAACCAGTGATTGTTTGGTACATACAGTCTATAAGTGTAAGCAAAAGCTGGGTGCATACAACAAAAATAAAAGCAATGAAAGTTCTCAACTAACTTTCAAAGAAACTTGCACATGTGTCAGGCGTCCATTCGCCACGCCACAACACCATAAACCCAGCAGCTGCTTGACTGGTTTTTCCATATGAACCAGCTATCAATTGTAGTTCGTACCTATCGTTAGGCAGAACACTCACAACCCTATATGGGCCTCGCATGCCACAATCTAACTTGCCAGTACTTTGTGATCTCTTAATGACAAAGACTCTATCATTGAGATTGAATTTCTTAGGAAGGTTTCTATTTTTATTGACATACGCGTTTTGTTTAGATTTGTTTTTATTTATTAATTCATCTGCGCGTTGCCTACGTAACTCACGGATCGCTTCACGGTTAGGATTTGAACCCTCAAACGTAACATCCCTAATTAAAGAGTTAATTACTGGCGTAGTGGATTCCGTACCGACTAGTAGATTTAGCGCGGAATAATGTGTAGTCTTATGTTTGGTGATATTTAATATGACCTGTAATTTCCACAAAACGGTTGGCCATTCGTTTTCGTTATTATTAACTTCGATCCTGACCATATTCAGCACGGTACGGCAATATCGTTCAACTTGACCGTTCTCCTGATGCATTTCAGGTGTAATGAAGTGTACTTCAATACCAAAATCAGCCAACCAGTGTATAAAATTATGGTTGTCAAACATACGACTGCGGTCGCACACTAATCGCTTAAAAGTACCAAACAAAGATATAGTTTGAGTTACTACTCGCTTAAACTCGTCACAATCCTGTCTGTACAGGCTATACAATAAACAATATTTTGTATACGCATCAACTATTATGAGTACATACTTAAATCCATGACATTCTCTAAGCGGACCGAGTACATCAGCATGTACTGTATCAAACGGTATTGGGTTCTTTTGCCAAGAGGATATCGGCTGTAAGGGGGCCCGCGGTACTTGTTTATGCGATATACATACGACGCAGTGTGTTATATACTTAGTAACAAATCGTCTTAAACCCGGAAACCAAAAGTGTTTGAGAATCAAATCAATAGTTTTGTCTATTCCCAAATGTTCATGTTGGTCGTGGAACACACGTAACAAGCTTAACCGAAACGCTTTAGGGACGTAACATAAGAAACGCTCTTGCTCGCCTTCAACACAGTGCTTATAATTCAGAAGATCGTTACGTTTTACATAGCGACTTGAATCTAACTCACCGTTATTTAGCTTATCTAATAGTGACAAAGTTTCTTCGTCACCCGCCTGAGCTATCTGCGCCCAATTAAAAGGTTTCTGAACGGCATTTACGATATTAACCGGATTTCGACTCAAATAATCTACATGAGACATTAAACAACCCTTACGGTATTCTAATGTAAAATCAAAATCCTGCATATAGATCCACCATCGCGCTACTCTCGGCTGAAGATCTTTCTTGCGTTGGGTCATTTTTAACGCGTTACAGTCGGTTATTATCGTAAATGCTTTACCAACTAGGTATTGACGAAAATGCTGCAATGATTTTACAACGGCTAGGGTCTCGAGCTCATAACTATGATACTTCGATTCTGCACCTACCGTAACCTTACTAAAATACGCGACGACGCGTTTACGGCCGTCTTTGTGTATTTGTATCAGAATACCGCCGTAACCTATCGCACTCGCGTCGGTATGTAACTGCGTAGGTAGATCAGGATCGAATATCGTTAATAGAGGCTCGCTAGTTAAATACGAAATAATTTCCTGCCTAGCCTTTTCTTGTTCATCGCTCCAATTAAAAACAACACCCTTTCGAGTTAAAGCAGCAATGCAGGCAGTCTTAATTGCGTAACTAGGAATATACCGCCGAAAATAACCAGCTAGACCCAGGAATTGGCGAACTTGCTTAACGTTACTCGGTCTTGGCGACCTAATCAAGGCTTCAACTTTATGTTTGCTCGGTCTAACCTGACCCTGACTGATGATTCTACCTAAGTATTCTATCTCACTAGTTAGGAAACTACACTTCTTTAAGTTTATAGAAAACCCGGCTTCTGTTAAAGTTTCTAAGACTGCGTCTAGCATAATAAGGTTCTCGCTGATTGTATCAGATAGTAACAACACATCGTCGACGTACACGAGTACTTTACCCGATTCAATAAAAGATTTCAAGGTTTTACTGATGGTTTTCTGATAAATAACGGGAGCATTGGCCAGACCGTAAGGCATTTTACAGTACTCGTAATGTCCTTCAGGGGTGATAAAGGCAGTTTTGTGGATGGAATCCTCACTAACCCTCAATTGGTGAAAACCTGAGACCATATCAAGTGCACTGAACCATTTAGCTTTACCAAGCATGTCTACATGATCATTAATCAACGGAAGTGGGTGTCTAATTTTAACTGTAATTTGATTTAGGGCTCTATAATCAACTACCATCCTATCTGAACCGTCTTTCTTTTTCACAAGTAGGATCGGGCTAGCGTACTCAGACTCAGATTCACGGATTATGCCTTTCTCTAATAAATCTTTAACTATAGCACGAACGCGTATCTTCTCGTCATAAGACAATTTGTATGGTCGGTAATAAATCGGGGTATCACTAGTCAACTTAATCTGCATTTCGCTATCCTTAACTGTGGTGGTAGCTGTGCCAGTTAGAAAGTAATCGGAATATTTGTTCAACACTTTTAACAACTGTTCCCTATCTTGCCCGGTAACATGCGTTGATATATTTTCGAAGACCAATGATGGATCTATCTGCGTAATATTATTCACAAAGTTACTATGAACGATATATTGCGAATCACCGGTACGAATGTACGCAACACCTTTCCTATTTAAGACATCGGTACCAATAATTACGGGCACATTTAAATGGCTTTTATCAACAACATAAAAATCAACTTCTAACGTAATATTATTTAACTGTATCGGTAATGTAATCATAGACTTTGAGATAACCTCCATTCCACCTAAGCCTCGTAATAATTGATAAGCCGGTTTTACTCGACACGAAAAGTACTTAATTAAGTCTGAAATTATTAAAGAAACGCCTGAACCGCTGTCAATAAGTACATCGACGGGTATATTTGATATAACGGCAGTAGTAACATCGGAGTTCTTACATTCACCCTCATTTTCGCGACAAAAATTAACGGAACTATTATTTCTAACACGTTCCTTAGCAAAACAGTGACTTTCCGTATGACCTATTTTTTTGCAAAAACCGCACTTGTCTGGACGAGGTTTTGTCGAAGAGCTATTCGTATTATTTTCAGAATTATTGCTTTGTGAATCCGATTTAGGTCGTTTGGGACAGCATTCGCGTTTATGACCTATTTCGCTACACTGAAAACAACGTACCTTAGATATATCGAAGCTTTTACGTTTAAACTGACTATTACCATTACGATTGGAAGTACTATGAGCGCTAGGTTTCTTATTAGAATTAGGCACACTACATTTTTCGAAGCTAGACAAGTAATCCACTATGCTTTCGGGAGTTAATTTAGCGTTCCTCGCGGATGCACGAACCTGCGGGTCGGTAATACCGCGTATAATAATTGCTGTTAATAATTCTCTGCTCAATCCTTTAACGATACGTAATTTCAATAAAGACTTACGTGCATATTCAGCATAGGTAGAATATTTGTCAGACTCTGTGCACATAACATTGTACAGAATGTTCGCGATATCGACAGACCGTGGGCATAACGATTTTAACTCTAATTTGAAATTAGACCATGTACGTGAGGTGCTAGTCCACTCACTAAGCCAGGTACGGGCTTCCCCTTTAAGGCAACGACCTACGCGAGCAAGGCATTCACCATCCTCCCAGCGATTAAGCGATCGAGCTTTATCAACTTCATCGCACCACGTGTCGACATCATGAACACTCGGATCAAAATCAGAGACAAAATATTGGTTTGATCTCACCGGGAATGTCATCATGGCTTCTAGAAAGCGTTCAGCTACGCTTTTGGCGTCGCTTTCCATCGACAACGGTGTAGCAGCGAACTCTTGCGTCGGGGCGGTAGACACTGAGGGTGCGCAGGCAGGTGTTGTGGCGGGCTCCACATCTGGCGGCGGCGTGCTCGGCATGGCCAGCACGTGACATGGCGACCCCGGGCTCGCCACCAAAGCAGGTCGCGACTCGTTCCCACGTGTCCGTTCTTCCAGATCTTGCAACCTTTTTAAAATCTCGTCTAATCTTTGAGGAGGCGAGGGAGTTCGTACATGACGTCTCCCTTTCCTCTTGTTATCAGAAGGCATTGTGTCTCTGCCCAACTTAACCTCAAAACTCTAATTATGTAGGTAGAACACGTTGCAAAAACTACTTCAAATTTATAGAATCAGAGATGGTATTCTAGCGGATTAGGCCTTCATATCCCACTTCTGATCTTATAAATAAAACATTAAAAACATTAAAAAAAATAACTTTAATAGCAAACTGCAAAATTACATGTAAAATAAAATAACAAATATATTAGCAATTAAATCGAGCACGAAATGGGCAGAGGAACAATGTTGACGGTTTAGCGACAGCTGACAAAATGACCGAGTCCACGCCGGCAACTTCCTTTTATACACGTGGCCGCGCTGGAGAGGGGCAGCTAGTGTTGTCATCTAACAGTATTATATATATTTTTTTTATGTATGACCACACTTAACTTTTTACAGCGTAGTCCGATTTTGATAATTCTTTTTTTATTGGAAAGGGTAAACCTCGAAGTTGGTCCCATAAATATAAAAAAAAAACAACTCTAAGGGTAGGAAAACAGGGGATGATTGATTGTTCACTCACTGTTTGATTACAATAAAAAAAAAAATGCTTAGTCAAACATTAGTTTGACTACGCATATTTTTTTACAGAATAGTCCGATTTAGATATTTCTTTTGTTATTGGAAAGGGTATACCTCGAAGTTAGTCCCATATAAATTTGGAAAAAAATCCTACCCTAAGGGTGGGAAAATAGTTGTGATTTATTGTTCACTCGGATTTGAATGCTGAGTTGTCACGTATTACAATTAAATAAAAAAAAAACCTCACGATGAATGAGCTAATTAGTAAATTATAGTCACAAAAAATTGTAAAATAAAAACTATTTAACAAAATAATAAAACCGCCGAAAAAACTGAAAAGCAAAAAATAATAAACGTATTTTACAAAAATAAAAATATTATTTTATTTTACGATTGTTTTATATCAAGATACTATTTTATTTATTTTTATGAAACACTAGCAGCGCCCCGCGGTTTCACCCGTATAAGTGTCGATGCCGTGGGAATATCGGGATAAAAAGTATCCTATGTGTTAATCCCGGTTATAAAGCCAGAACTCTTCCTTGAGGAACTTCTCGAGATGAAGTGTCGGAACACGCACCACGAACGACTTGAAGTTCGTGTTGTGACTCGACTCCAACTTCTCGACCCTCAAAGTCCAGTTGGTCTTCACACGCATGTACTCCACGATCTCCTCAACCTTCGTGGAGTGGTGCAGTCTGGACACGTACAGCTGCGTCGTCGGGATTGCTGGACGCAGCAGCATGTTGGGTCCTGCCAGCGCGGTGCCGCACTGGTTCCGACAAGGAGGCTTCTTCTTGTTCTTCTTCACCACCTTGATGAAACCATCCTTGTCGCACGTGTTCTTCCCTGGACCCTGCCTTATCAAAACCTTATTGGGTTTCGATCGGCTACGTTTACCCCCAATTGGTTTTTCCGCTAGTTTTACCGCGAGTTTTGCGACTCAGCAGGCCTGTTAGCGGCTACTATTGCTGCGTAGGCTCGTTTGGGGGCCGACGAACCTACACACGTCGTTGTCTCCACCTGTGTCGAGGCAGCGAGGCAGGGACGGCCACGGCACGCGTTGCAACGCATGCATCCTCGGCAACTGGTGACGCATTCGAGCCCGCCGACTCGAAATTGCAGATGGAGGCGTTTTGTGCCCCGCGACGCGTGTACTTAACAGACAGACGAGTTGTACTTACAGAAATCGCGTTGCGCAAGAGCACTACTTCTGCTCGTAGATCACTGATGGTGTTGTTTATTAGAGTGATTAGTAGGATTAGAGCAGTAGGATATATGAATAAGTATTTCCTTGAACATTTGACAATACAGTATTTTTTGGCTTGACTACAAGCCAAAAATCAAAAACGGTAACGGTCGGTATGTATAATAAACATATTACAACACTATGTAATATGTTTATCATACATACCAATACGCACAAAAAACTGAGGGGCAATTCTCGTAATTGTAAGAACGTTCACAGTCTGATCTCAGTCTCAATCTGTCAAAAATACCAAAAATTTCACCACTTTTGACAAGTTTTTGACATTGATTGTCGCTGAGATGAGATTGCGACTAGATTTTGAACGTTTTTAATCACGGGAATTGGCCATCTGAGTGTTCTACGGTGTCTACTTTTGAGCAGCGTCTTGTCTCAGCAGTTTATTGGAACTAGTATTTTTTGTCTGAGCCCTGGGGAGCAAGAAGCGCTCTATAACTGTGAGTTCTCCGAAGCGAACAGTTTAATTGGGAGCTATATTTAGCCGGAAATTGTTCTAGGACTATTTCTACTGACTGGGGGAGTGCGGGCTCTGGCCGGACTGACCCGACGAGAGTTATTGAGATTTATACTTACACTGCTTCGACCTGCGACTTCGTCCGCGTGTGATCCCCCGACCCATACCGCCGCGTCGCATAGCTTGCCCGCGCATTACCTGCTTCGTTTTCAATATCTCCGTAACCAGAAGGTTCCCAGGTATGGCCCAGTGTGATCACAATGATGGGAGTACAAGTTACTCTCGGCTTCGCTACCCAAGTGTTTACACCCGTTATAGCTGGTTTCTATAAACAAGGCGATATATATGTATAGTCTTGCTTAAATCATAACTTAGAGTAGTATCATTAGTAGAGTAGTAGAGATGCCAAATTTCACTCTCTCCTCATGACACTCCCGGAGTGTGACCTTATTTATCCCGGAGTCATCAACTCCCGTCTGTCGATGTACATCGTACGTGACTGCGCCGTGTTTATGATACCTTCTGATTTCTCCGTCCTTATAGGGACGTGCGGACGGTGCGTGACGATACATACTTACATTTATCTAAATATCAAAATATGAATAAGTACATAAATATAATAATAACATTAAACCACACGAATCATGCGCGAAGTTCAAACTGCCGTACAACAAACACACGTAAAGTTAAAAGGAAAGCACGGCGCGGCTTGTTATGAAGCTTATATACTAGACAAAAAGTTAAAAAGTATGTAGTAGACATGTGCGCCGATGCCAAAATCTTCGGCGGCGGCGTAGAGGTCAAAAATGGCCGGCGGCGGCGTAAACGGCGGCGTACACGGCGTCAAAAAATCAAATTTCAAAAAATTTATTAACTTCAAACTCAGTATTTTTGAGGGTAACAATCAATCAATGGCACTAGTATAATGTAAGGAATGCAGTCACAACTAAAACTAAGGTACGCGATTACAGAAAAACATACTAAAATATCTGTGTAACATATCTAACTACCACTTTAAGAGTAAATTGAAAATATTTAAGAAATCAACAAAATTATATTAACTAAACAAAGGTGCATAAAAGACATACACACGAGTAATTCCTTTATTTACCTAATTAATATCTTGAACAGATTTTTTACACTTTTCGTAATTGTGGTGTATAAAAATTATTTTATTTACATTGGTCCCAGATAGACGTGATCGTTTTGCTGTAATTGTTAGGCCAGCTACAGAAAATACACATCTTAGTTGGCTTAAGAAAACACGCATAATACGACCGACCAAAATGTGATTATTACAAAGATTGGTCGCGTGTCATGTGGCGCGAACAAATAGGCAACACGCGCGCACCGCGTAACCTAGCAACCAAGTGACCGAGCGTCCCGCGCCATTCGCGCCATTCACGCCGATTATGCTGACGGGCAGCGGCGTCGAGCCCTGACCGGCGGCGGCGGTCATCAGCGCGGCGCGGCGCACATGTCTAGTATGTAGGTAGTTTTTGCAATGGTGATTGTCCAAAATTTCTAACCATTAGATTTTATTTTATTTTTTGAAAATTTAGAGATTTTGAGAAACTAATTTGAATAAACTGCGACCGTACAGTTTATTCAAATTAGTTTCTCAAAATGCTCTAAATTTGGTGGCGTATTTTGAAGGGCACAGAAGGTCAATCGTATTTTATCAATAAATATTAATATTTTTCGTAAATTAATTAGTCCATAATGATTAGTAACGCTATTCCTCGAAATGGTTTTTCAATTATAACATTTAAAAAAATATGAACAATGCCCATTGAAAAAATTGCCAAACTTCGTTAGATTCAGACTCCACGCAATTAGGATGTGTTATTTTTGTGGTATATATGGAAGATGAAGGGCATAATTTAAGTATAAATAACTTTTCCAAATACGACGGAATTACCGAGAAAAAAGAAAAAAAAATCCTCGTAAAATCTAACGAAGTTCCGAGGTTTATTTGAACTCTAAAATATGCAGCATAAAAAACGCCGTCGATGTTTCTAAGGTCACAATTGCGTATCATATTTAGTTTCAGAGATGTGATTTTTTTTCTAAATACCCGGTTGAAAAAAAGACGATTTTCAAAAAATTATATCTCAAGAACTAAACATGCTAGTGAAATGGGGATACGAAATATTGTATTTAAATAACTTAAACTATCAGTTTTTTATATAAAAAAGCAATGTCCGAAAAATGGTCTTCAAAAAAACACTGGCAGTTTCATTAACATCGGTTCATTCATTTTGAAAAACAAGGGCTTGTAAGTTTGTATGAAATGCCGTACGAAGTAAACGCTCTAAATGTCAAATACAGATTTTTTTGATTCCGTTATAGTACGACGGCTACTTCTCTTCTAGCAAACCGCAGCGCAGCGCGGTACTCACTGCCAAACAAATATCAACATTGCGTGCCTTTAAATAAAGTTAAGAATTTATAACCTGAGACGCGCACATCTTTCCGTTTAGATGCGCGTTATGCGATAAATAATATTATATATTTTCAACTTTATTTGAAGTGTGGCATACAATTATAGACCATGTTTGTTTGGTGCCTCGCCAAATGAGCGCCGGCCCTTAGTCGTTTTAAAATTAAAAACATTTGTTTGGGACTTTAATTATAAATAACGTAGAACATAGCACTTCCTCCTGCCTGATTCCCTCAAAGGTATAGGAATTATGAATATGCATCAGTACGTACATTGCCGAGATTTACGTACTAAAAATAGAAACCTTATCGCCAAAACTATTCGAAGGTCGAACGCCGATATACACACAAGTAATCAAATATCAACCAAGTTTGTAAAATAACATGTTTCTCAACACCAAACATTCTCCACACAGACGGAACTTTCAACACCATGACATAAACAACCTCCAAAGCCTTCGAGAACATTTGAGAAAGCTCCAGAACCTTCCATAAGAATGCTATGAAAATCCAAACGCTGGCGGGGACGCGCACCCTCAGCGGGGAGCAACCGCGCTCAACCGCGTACTACTACGCAGACCTCGAGCGCCTCAAGCGCAGGAACGGCCAGGAGCCCAGCCAGGAGGGGCCGAACCCGGACGAGCTCAGCGAGTACGTAGAAACTAATGAAGTGGTCAACGATGGCGCCGTCAGAGAAGTTCCGCCTCTGCGAGACAGGGGGCGCCAGTGGAGCCTCCCAGAATACAATACTCCAGAAAACTCTAGGAAAATTGAAGAGACTTATTCCACTGCTGGGACTTTCCCGATGCCGGAGCCGAAAGAAAAGGAACCGCTGCTAGCTGAGTTGGAAGTTGTAGGAAGGTTGCCGTTGACTCAGTTGGAGTCTACCTCAGGAGTGCGGAGGAGCAGGAGCTGGTACCTGTGCTGTCCTAACGTGGCTGATGAGGAGATCTCGCGCGAGTCTTCGTGGAGGTACTCCAGCCTCCGGCCGGTGACGGCGCCGCCCGTGCCCGGACATAATGGAGTCACTATGATGGTAGGTCACTGTTGGGGCGTGGTGGTGGGGGTTGACATGGGTGTGTTTTGTTTGGTGAAGGATTTGGTTAAAGGGGATAGAATTAAGGCCTCATCAAGACGATACTAGTTGGAGAACCGGAAGATTGATCTCTGATTGATTTATGGCTCAGTCAGAGAAATCATCATCTGCCTAGCCTTTTCCCAACTATGTTGGGGTCGGCTTCCAGTCTCACCGGATGCAGCTGAATACCAGTATTTTCTCAGTCAGAGAAATAAAACTGTTAATTAGCGAACAGGAGACTTATGGTTTAGAACCATTTAACAAAATCTTGCTCGTTCACTACGCCGCGCGCCGTGTTTGGTGCGTGTGATGCTCTTGGGTGGAGTTTATTGCCCATTCTTCTTCGTCTGAAATTAACTTTTGGAAGAGGCGACTACAATCAATTCTATTTGATTGTACATTAGAACGTCATGTGCCTATTTGAAATAAACGTTTTGACTTTAATTTTGAGGTATCGACGTATCCTCTCAACTTGTATGGGCGCTTTTTTGTTTTATCCGAGTAAGGTATTTCGAATGAATATCAACGACATCATCTTTTTCTCTCTAACACTCTTATCTCTTTCTTCCAGGTAGCCACCCACAGTTCTGGTCGCGAAGACGTGGCCTCCCTCCGCGCCGAACGGGACGCACTCGCCCGAGCGCTAGCAGCCGAGCGACAACGCGCAGCCACCGCGGCCAGAGCGCATGATGCCAGGCTGGCGGAGTTACACGGAGTGATCGCCGAGCTTGTGAGGAGGAGGGCGCTTGACAAGCACGCCCGGGCCATACCAGAGGAGGAGGTGTCAGGTCAATTTCTAAACAAATTGGATTAAACAAATTGGATGTTGGATGCGCTGCGAAGTATCGCAGCCATTTTTTTGTGAGCAGTCATTAAAATTTTCGATGGGCAAAAGGGTAGTAAGAAATGCGGTGTGCTGGTGTTAAGTTGTTCTCAACCGATCTGTGTCCTGTTACTGCCGTTAGCAAACTATACGTTGATGTCAGGCTGGCAGCTGGCAGCACATCGACGCGCAGACTGTGTCCTGTTACTGCCGTTAGCAAACTATACGTTGATGTCAGGCTGGCAGCTGGCAGCACGTCGACGCGCAGACTGTGTCCTGTTGCTGCCGTTAGCAAACTATACGTTGATGTCAGGCTGGCAGCTGGCAGCACATCGACACGTAGACTGTGTCCTGTTACTGCCGTTAGCAAACTATACGTTGATGTCAGGCTGGCAGCTGGCAGCACATCGACGCGCAGACTGTAACCATAAATTCAGCACGTGATTCTAGACCCCCCCTAGCGTAGAAATTTTCCGTCGATAATCAAAAGTAAAATCAGCTGTTTCATATAAAAGTGTAAGGAACAGCTATTTTTCTTTTCACTCCTTTTTACAGAAACACAACTCCGCTTCTTGATTGGATGTTGTCCTAAGTTGCAGCACGCTCATTGCGTAACACACTATCTATCTCAATCTGAATCATTTTGAAGAGTATCTTTCAGCTTCCAGCTAATACATTGCTTCTTATGTTCGAAAAATGTGTCTGCTCAACTGGTCAAATGCTGTTGAACTGTCAAAATGAAACCCATTGCTCCTAATAGTGCGTTACGCAATGACGCCGCTGCGCGCTGGTTGAACGTCGATGTGTCTGTCATCTGCCGTAATAAAAGTATCGACAATCCTGCTTGTCTTCTATAATAAGTAAGTACGAAGACTAGTATCGCTAATAATGTATGTCGTCTCACTCCAGACGAGTGCGAGTCCACGACACAGCCGGCCGGCGAGCTCGACAACGACGCGGACCAT
The DNA here is from genome assembly GCA_963669345.1 of Gortyna flavago. NCBI lineage: Eukaryota > Metazoa > Arthropoda > Insecta > Lepidoptera > Noctuidae > Gortyna > Gortyna flavago. Next base: position 180,541 of record OY770154.1, read on the forward strand.
TCGCGGACAGAGCAGGTACCACTCACATAACGCAACATGCATAACTTTTAGTTAAACATTATCAGTCTCCTGTCCTCATCCCAATTTGTTAGTGCTCGGCGCAACATGTCTTTATCTTCCACACTTCTCTATCAGTCGTCATCTCGGCAGTCAGCTCCTTTCTCTCACACAGTCCATCCATCGTTTCTGTGGTCGTCCCCTACTCTTATAGCCATCACATTCATACTTTTACTTATTCATCGAATTAATTAAAAGAAGAATGTCAGAGTACGACAACAATGTGCCATTTCTAAGGAAGTACCGAACTTTTGAGACATTTTATCGCAGCCGGTTTTTAAAGCGACATAGGAATATTTAAAATACTTCCTGTGGTAAATCAGACCCATCCATGGCAAGCTATACAAAAATTCATTTTTACTTTATAGCGAATCTCGCTCCAAACGCGTTCGAAATAGTTGGATACGCCTGGCGTAAACTAAGAATGATTTCTTATTCCTCATGTTAAACGTATAGGTTAACTATATTACCCATACTTTCAGAACGACACCTCCTCAGCCCTGAGCCCGGAGCTGCCGACTCCTCAGGAGTCGAAGGTGGAGAACACCATGCCTGCGGCCACCTTTGAGGAGTTACCCACTGACACCGAGACGAGCGTGCAGGACCTCAGGTAATAACAGGCTGTAAACTACTGATATTGTACTATGAGGACGCTGCAGAACATCATAAGCCATTTATTCAAACTAGGCTGAGAATCAGCACTTTTGGAACGTCAAAGGGACATAAGTCCCCCGGCACGCCCGCCCTTCACCACCCCCTAGTGCTGTAGCTGGGGAGAAGTGGCGCAACAAACTGTCCAGCAGCTGTCTGTTCACTTGTTCAGTGAATGAATCTGCCTGCCTTTTCCCTACAATGTTGGGGTAGGCTTCCGGTGTTAACTGGATGCAGCTGATTACTAGTATTTTACATGGAGCGACTGCCAATCTGACCTTAACAACCCAGTTTCCCTTGGCAAGACTAGTGGTCAGAATTTCGGGTTTCTGACTACCTGTAACGACTGTCATATGTCTACGAATGATAGCCGTGACCACCTACTTAAGGTGCTTTTTGACCACTTTCTGACCCCCCCCCCCCCATACGTAAGAAACAATAAGACTTGAATAAACCCGCTCCATCTCTTTCAATCTTACGTAAGATCAGTATCTACCAAAAGTGCATGAATAAGTGGCAAAAAAATTAAAAACTTAAGCTTTGCTTACGTCTGTGATCTTACGTAAGAACAATCTAGACTCCCACCACAAGTAAGAAACAATAAGACTTGATTGGACCCTCTCCTCCCTCAAATTGTCTTACGTAATAAGACTTGATTGGACCCCTTCCTCCCTCAAATCGTCTTACGTAATATGACTTGATTGGACCCCCTCCCCCCTCAAATCGTCTTACGTAATAAGATTTGATTGGACCCCCTCCTCCTTCAAATTGTCTTACTTAATAAGACTTGATTGGACCCCCTCCTCCCTCAAATCGTCTTGCGTAATAAGACTTGATTGGGCCTAGGGAATGCAAATCCGTTCTATTTTAAAATCCGGATTTTTAAGAACGGATTTTTGGTCCAATCCTGATTATCCGGATTTTACGGATTATTCATGAAAATAAACAAATTTACCCATATTAGTTTATTAATATGATGTTTCTTATATTTGTGTAAGTTCTTTGCTAAATCTATATTTACATTCAGTGGCCTGTGGAATATCCTCCACTTATTGGATAATATATACCAAATGTGCACTCGATATAACAGCGTGCTCTAGATAAACGATAGTTGAAAAATTTTTGTTTGTAACTGAGATTGTGTCCTCCGTAAGGTCTCATGAGGTTTTCGTGTAGTCCGAAAGCTTCATCTCCTACAATTGTTTATGGAATATTGTCACCATTTTCTATCAGTGGTTTAAAAAAAACTTGTTGCTGTAAAGGAACCTGAACACGTTGCTGATGAAGAACCTGCGGAGAACCTTCAACCAGATATACAGATGAAGTACAACGTAAAAAAAAAAGAGAACAGACGCCACTACGTGTCCGGAAGATGATAAATACCTTGAAACTACAGAGAAGCATCCAAACGAGAGAAAATTTTGACGCAAAAAAATGATGACGAAGACAGGTTATTTATGTTGTCTTTGGTAGGTACATTAAAAAAAAGTACCTCCAGAAAGAGAAATGGCTACGAAAATTAAGGTAATGTCTATACTCGACAACGCAACTAAGCCTAAATATTACCCCCAAAGCTCATGGTCGCAATCCCAACAAATGCAACCGTCTCCTTCAAGCTACTATCCTGGATATGCTACTCGTTCCGGAGGATGATCCCATAAAATCTGTGCAAGTTTGAGCAAAATCGCGACACTATTCATAGAGAAATGACGTCAAACGGCCTAGACATGTAGGACTTGAGCGTGACCCAAACTGGGCGCATGACAAATGCGAAATATTTTTTATAACCCAATCACTTACAGGCCTGAGTCCCAGCAGTGGGAACATCATAGACTGTGTAGCTTGTTATAGATTGATTGTAGATTGTGTATGTTGTTCCCAGGGCGGAGGGCCCGCGCGTGGAGGTGACGACGCCGTCCGTCGCGGAGCAGTGCGACACCAGTCTCAACCTGTCCGAGAGGGAGTCAGAAGTGTGCCTCAGCACTGCGAGGTATGTACATAAAACTGAACTCAATGCGCTGGTGTTAACGTATGTATTGCGACACCAGTCTCAACCTGTCCGAGAGGGAGTCAGAAGTGTGCCTCAGCACTGCGAGGTATGTACATAAAACTGAACTCAATGCGCTGGTGTTAACGTATGTATTGCGACACCAGTCTCAACCTGTCCGAGAGGGAGTCAGAAGTGTGCCTCAGCACTGCGAGGTATGTACACAAAACTAACTCAATGCGCTGGTGTTAACGTATGTATTCTGACACCAGTCTCAACCTGTCCGAGAGGGACTCCGAAGTGTGCCTCAGTACTGCGAGGTATGTACACAAAACTGATCTCTGCGCTTGTGTTAACGTATATTATGTATTGCGACACCAGCACCAGCGTCAACCAGTCCGAGAGGGACTCCGAAGTGTGCCTCAGCACTGCGAGGTATGTACACAAAACTGAAGGCCAATTCTCGTAATTTAAAACGTTCAAAAGGACTTGTTTTTTAATGGGTTCAGAAAAAATCCCACTAATATTTCACTGTTATTAGGTGCTAAAAAGTACTGAACTTATGAAACTTAAAACGAAAAAAATCTACATATCTACGTTTTTGAGAAAAAAAAAAATAACGAAATTAACCGAATCGGCTGTTTCCTGTTGTCCATTGCTCAGTTTACGTTGTTTAAAAATTTACACGTCATTTTGAATGAATGAAACGTCAACCGCGTCAACGTCAAACAAGTGTCTTTAAAAAATGTAAACACTAAAACGAATTACAATAATAAATTAATCTTTCACCCGTAAACGTCGTAATATTGAAAAAGGTAAAATCCAAGTCGTCCAAAAAGCCGTTGGTTGTAGTTCGTGATTCACCACAAATAAACACGCAAACGCAAAAATTAAAAGTAGATTCTCTTTCAGCAAGCAGTGAAAGTGACGTTATATCCAGTGTGCCCAGAACAAAAAACTTAACAAAATGGCCGAAAGTTCTGATATAATGTTGCTGTATTTTATTTATTCATTTTGAATTTACTCAAAAACGTAGTACTCCAAAGGCTTTTTTATTCGTCTTTTATGCTTTCTAACATTTTATCTTTCATATGAATTCCAATCATTGCTGGGGTTTTTTGGGAAACCACCGTCCATACAAAAAAATAACAAGTCCTTTAGTCGCAGTCTCACCTCAGCGACAAACAAATGTCAAAAACTTGTCAAAATGTAGGGAAATTAGAGGTATTTTTGACAGATTGAGACTGAGATCAGACTGTGACCGTTCTTAAAATTACGAGAATTGCCCCTCTGATCTCTGCGCTGGTGTTAACGTATATTATGTATTGCGACACCAGCCTCAACCTGTCCGAGAGGGACTCCGAAGTGTGCCACAGTACTGCAACATTCAAAATTAAACTTTATTTGAAAACAATAAGGTTGATATTCCGGCGCATGTGTATTCTCACCGCAATCATTAGTACCTATTCTGCATTCGCAATGTAGTTTCTGAAAATGAAAACAAACATTGTAATTGGAAAAATAACTTTAATACACAAAGTTTCCCACTTATGAGCCAACTCAACATTGTAAACTAGACCCTATCCTCCTAACACTATGGTCGCTATCCCTCTACAGATGCTGCTCGGGGCCGGGCGGCGCCAGCTCGGGCGCGGGCGGCAGCTGCGAGCGCGACAGGGGCTCGCCCGACGACCCGCGCCTCTACACCTGCACGGGTACTGTGGCGTCTGTAGCTTGTGCCTCGCCGTACGCGCCAGCAGGGCCGGGCGGCAGCTGCGAGCGCGACAGGGGCTCGCCCGACGACCCGCGCCTCTACACCTGCACGGGTACTGTGGCGTCTGTAGCTTGTGCCTCGCCGTACGCGCCAGCAGGGCCGGGCGGCAGCTGCGAGCGCGACAGGGGCTCGCCCGACGACCCGCGCCTCTACACCTGCACGGGTACTGTGGCGTCTGTAGCTTGTGCCTCGCCGTACGCGCCAGCAGGGCCGGGCGGCAGCTGCGAGCGCGACAGGGGCTCGCCCGACGACCCGCGCCTCTACACCTGCACGGGTACTGTGGCGTCTGTAGCTTGTGCCTCGCCGTACGCGCCAGCAGGGCCGGGCGGCAGCTGCGAGCGCGACAGGGGCTCGCCCGACGACCCGCGCCTCTACACCTGCACGGGTACTGTGGCGTCTGTAGCTTGTGCCTCGCCGTACGCGCCAGCAGGGCCGGGCGGCAGCTGCGAGCGCGACAGGGGCTCGCCCGACGACCCGCGCCTCTACACCTGCACGGGTACTGTGGCGTCTGTAGCTTGTGCCTCGCCGTACGCGCCAGCAGGGCCGGGCGGCAGCTGCGAGCGCGACAGGGGCTCGCCCGACGACCCGCGCCTCTACACCTGCACGGGTACTGTGGCGTCTGTAGCTTGTGCCTCGCCGTACGCGCCAGCAGGGCCGGGCGGCAGCTGCGAGCGCGACAGGGGCTCGCCCGACGACCCGCGCCTCTACACCTGCACGGGTACTGTGGCGTCTGTAGCTTGTGCCTCGCCGTACGCGCCAGCAGGGCCGGGCGGCAGCTGCGAGCGCGACAGGGGCTCGCCCGACGACCCGCGCCTCTACACCTGCACGGGTACTGTGGCGTCTGTAGCTTGTGCCTCGCCGTACGCGCCAGCAGGGCCGGGCGGCAGCTGCGAGCGCGACAGGGGCTCGCCCGACGACCCGCGCCTCTACACCTGCACGGGTACTGTGGCGTCTGTAGCTTGTGCCTCGCCGTACGCGCCAGCAGGGCCGGGCGGCAGCTGCGAGCGCGACAGGGGCTCGCCCGACGACCCGCGCCTCTACACCTGCACGGGTACTGTGGCGTCTGTAGCTTGTGCCTCGCCGTACGCGCCAGCAGGGCCGGGCGGCAGCTGCGAGCGCGACAGGGGCTCGCCCGACGACCCGCGCCTCTACACCTGCACGGGTACTGTGGCGTCTGTAGCTTGTGCCTCGCCGTACGCGCCAGCAGGGCCGGGCGGCAGCTGCGAGCGCGACAGGGGCTCGCCCGACGACCCGCGCCTCTACACCTGCACGGGTACTGTGGCGTCTGTAGCTTGTGCCTCGCCGTACGCGCCAGCAGGGCCGGGCGGCAGCTGCGAGCGCGACAGGGGCTCGCCCGACGACCCGCGCCTCTACACCTGCACGGGTACTGTGGCGTCTGTAGCTTGTGCCTCGCCGTACGCGCCAGCAGGGCCGGGCGGCAGCTGCGAGCGCGACAGGGGCTCGCCCGACGACCCGCGCCTCTACACCTGCACGGGTACTGTGGCGTCTGTAGCTTGTGCCTCGCCGTACGCGCCAGCAGGGCCGGGCGGCAGCTGCGAGCGCGACAGGGGCTCGCCCGACGACCCGCGCCTCTACACCTGCACGGGTACTGTGGCGTCTGTAGCTTGTGCCTCGCCGTACGCGCCAGCAGGGCTGGGCTGGCACGTGGTAGCGGCCGCGACTTACGACTCGTAAATCGCGGGTTCGAACCCAAGCAAGCACTTTGTGTAAATTATTTCATCACCACTGCTCTCAAAACGGTGAAGGAAAACATCGCGAGGAAACCGGCATTTCCTAGAACCAAACCTTCGAAGACATGTGACATTTACCCACTCGCACTGCGCCCGCGTGGTGGACTACGGGCCACTCTCTCTCACCCGGCCGTGTCCCAGCAGGGGGCCGTTACAGGCTGACGATGTATGCAGACTAGGCCTAGTTCAACTAAGAGCCTGTTTGACCATCTCCGTTAAGTTCCCGTTAAAGTACTAGACACATTCCAACATTAATTATTGAATAGCTCTGTATTTGAACTACTTGAGCACGGCGCAGGCGCAGGCCATATATATTCGTTTTCCTTTCTGTGATAATAACTATCGAGTGCTGTGACTCGCAGGTCGCTGCGCGTCGCGCCAGGCCAAGCTGGCGGCGCGCGTGCGCCTGCGCAGGACGGACGACTCCGACTCCTCCAACCAGCACAACGACGACGTGAGTACATCATTCATTTATATGTTTCGTATTTATCTCTACACACACCTTGTGCCGGTGGGATGTCTCATCGACAAAAAACTTGCTATTGGTGCGTGCCACAATTGATATTCGTTACCACTAGCGCCATCTAGTATCGAGTAGAAGAAATAGTGTCAAGAACCTTCTAGAAATTTCGATGCTAGAACTATCGACACCTGGTCCGTCCGGGACCGGAATGTAATCGAACATTCTAGATGTTTCTACAGTAGAAGGTTCTAGAACTATCTGAGACCCTGTATAAGGCGGGTAAGGGCCGCGAGCCCAGACAGTCTTGGATAAGCGATACAAGCGAATAAATCGAAAGCGATCTTCAAGTGCGACTTAGAACGTGTTTTGTAATTAGTGCGTTAAAGTTGTAATTGGTGTTCTTAATTAAAGTGTCTATTTTTTGGTTGTTAAATCGGCAGTTTTTATTGTAACGAACCCCAAGCTTGTAACACTATACACAACCAGGAAGCCATACTGTGCTAATATTATAAAAGCGAAAGTGTGTGCCTGTCTGTTACCTCTTCACGCTTAAACCGCTGAACCGATTTAGATGAAATTTGGTATAGACATAGTTTGAGTCCCGGGAAAGGACATAGGATAGTGTTTATCCCGATATTCCCACGGGATCGAAACTTATGCGGGTGAAACCTAGGGGCGCTGCTAGTTTATGATAATTTTTTAGTTATGAAACAACAAACGCAAAAAAAACTTATTAGAATCTACAGTAGCGCTCATAAGTGGAGTAGCAATTTCACAAAGCAATCGATTGACACTGGTTTGACTTACGACCTTCTCTAATGAGTAATATAGACACAACTCGCATGCGTTGGCAACTAATTGTATTTCATATAGTATATTAGGTACTAGCTGCGCCCCGCGGTTTCACCCGCGTAAGTTTTCCCTTATCACTTAGGGGGATGAAAAATAGATGTTGGCCGATTCTCATAGATACCGGATAAGCACAAAAAATTTCATCAAAATCGGTCAATCCGTTTCGGAGGAGTATGGCAACGAAAACTGTGACACGAGAATTTTATATTTTATTTTTATTTTATTTTATTATTTTTGGAAAACTTACAGCTAATCAGATACAATAGTTACTAAGTTTTTAACATGATGATGGCCAATTACAAGTTTTCACACATAGAATAACTAATTAACTATGTACTAGGTAGAAGACAGTGTATATAATGCAAGGGCTATGTTATCTTGTCGAAGAAGTGATTGCAAAGAGCCTTCTTTAATTTAGGCACACTAGTATTAAAGAGATCTATGTCAACTTCCTGGCAAGTTTCATTATACATACGGCTCGCCCTAATCATGTAGGAGTTTTGTCTGTAAGTTGTTCTTGTTGTTGGTATGTGCAACAAACGAGGTTTACGCAGAAACGAAGAACATGCGCGCAGCCCAATTTTGCTCAGCAGCTCAGGGATGTCGATGGATCCATTTGCAATTTTGGATAAAAATGCTAAATCAGAAATTTTTCTTCTTTCATAGAGTGGAAGAACATGAAATTTTTTACACCGCACGTTGTAGTTAGATAGGTATGTTTTGGAACGAAATTGAATGTACCTAAGGAATTTTCTTTGTATGCCCTCAATACGATCGATATAAACATTATAGTTAGGGTTCCAGACTTGAGAGGCATACTCGAGGTGACTACGAACAAAGGAGCAATATAATATCTTGAAAGTCTTGATACTTCTAAAATCAGACGAGATCCTGCAAATAAAACCTAGTGCTTTCGACGCTTTGTTGACAATATTATTAATGTGAGTGTCAAAAATAAGCTTTGTGTCGAAAGTAACCCCGAGGTCTTTGATAGAATTGACCCTGGCTATTGGGGTATCTAAAAGTTTGTAAGAAAAATAGAAAGGGTGAGGTTTGCGAGTGAAAGAACACACATAGCATTTGGAGACGTTTAAGTCCAACTTATTTATATTGCAGTAGGTTTGAAAGTTATCAAGATCCTCTTGCAGTGAGAGAGCATCTGCATTTTTGGTAACCTGATTCATGATCTTGATGTCATCTGCATAAAGCAATATTTTCGAGTGCCGAAAACAGGAAATCACGTCATTAATAAAAATAATAAATAAAAGGGGCCCCAATAAGGACCCCTGAGGAACTCCCGAGGGAATACGCATAGCTCTAGATGAGTACCCGTTCAGCACCACAGTCTGACATCTACCCTCAACATACGACGCGAACCACCTTAATAGGTTACCCCTGATACCCATGGCTAAAATTTTACGCATTAAGATTACATGGTCAATTCGATCGAAACATTTGCTGAAATCGGTATATATAACGTCGACCTGGGACCGAAGGGACATGGACTCTGATAGAAAATCACTACAGATAACTAGGTTGGACGTCGTAGACCGACCTCTCGAGAAACCGTGCTGATGCTCGCTGAGACTTTGGTTAACAGCCGAATAAACTTGTTTATAAACAATTTTTTCCAGAATTTTAGCAAACACACACAATTTGGAGATCGGTCTATAATTCTCAATGGAAGTCTTTGGCCCCTTTTTGTGTATCGGTGTTATATATGCCGACTTCCAGATCGCGGGTACCACACCCGTAGCAAGTGATTTTTTGAATAGTATCGAGAGCGGAACAGCAAGACTTATGGTGCAGTTCCCGATGAAAACCGGTGGAATGTTGTCTGGGCCTGCTGACTTATTCAGATCAATTTGTTTTAGCAGCCTGAGAACCTCATCCTCACATACTTCCACAGAACTGATGTCAGATGTGTATTGTGTCGTACTGCTATCGTCCACATCATATGAAGTAGGATCATTGCCAACAGCAGTGCCTGACAGAAAATTGGAGTGAAAATAGTCACCAAACATGTTGCATATTACGTCACCGTCGCTAGAAGACAGCTGCCCAAAGTTTAGAACTGAGGGATATGAGTTTGATTGTTTCCTTGCTTTAACATAACCCCAAAAGGCCCGAGGATTGTTAATTATGTCTGATTCTATTTTTGTCATATAATCCTCAAACATAACCTTTTCAACGTCTTTAACCCGTTCTCTCAATAAAACAAAACATTCGAAATCTGATAAATTTCCATATTTTTTAAATTTTGCATGATATTTAGCCTTTTCTCTAATTATTTTTATCAATGGGGTTTTGTACCAGGGCGGATACTTCGATTGGGAAACTACTGTTTTTGTTGGTATAAAGGTATTACGTAACCTATCAATAACAGTGTAAAAGTATGTGATGGCGTCTTCTAACGGCCGACAATTTAAGTCGCTCTGCCAATCCACCAGATTAAGTTCGGCACATATTGCATCATAGTCACCCAAGTGATACAAAAATTTTACGTGGGGACGAATGGGAAGACTATGCAATTGAACAAAGTCCGCAGTAACACATAATGCTCTGTGATGCGAGTCCTCAGGTACAAGTGGATCACCACACCCAGTGACATTAACTTGGTCATTAGATAGCACTAAGTCCAGAATCCTATCATTGTCATTTGAATGACAGTTATACTGTGAAAGGTTACAGATATTGAAGTTATCAATTAGGTTTGTTTGGATAACGCCCTGTAGGTTAGTAGGGCGTAATGTATACCCGTCGGCAGTCGGTTGCCATTTTATGTTCGGTTGATTAAAATCACCTAGGATAATGAACTTATCAGCAGAATGCTGAAGGACAATATCCGATAAGTTATCCGAGAAATTACCAAGCTGGACTGCTAAAGAATTGCCTAGATGCTGGCTACAGATGTAAGTTACGCAGATGTGCATTTTATAGGATATTCTTGGTTTCTTTCGCACCAGTGTCAGTGTAACCCACAAGTCCTCAGCACTCGAACACCATTCACTGCGAGCCTCCGCCACGAGTTCACGTTTAACCGCGATCAAGACACCTCCTCCCAAAACTTGATTAGTGTTAGCATAGTCACGGTCCCGCCTCCATACGAGATATCTATCATCAAACACTTCAGAATCAGATATCCCGTCCAATAACCATGTCTCCGTCAAACAAATAACATCAAAGTTATTAACACATACATTTCTAAAGAAAACTCCTGTTTTAGTTCGTAGTCCCCTCACATTTTGATAATAAATACTAAGGGACGCCATCTAAAATGATCGAAAACGTAAGCACAACATGAATAGCAAAAGTGTAGGGTACATTCAATTCGCGGAAACCGATATTTTTTCTAGAAGTAAAGTAAATTTCTATGAATACGGAAAATAGGACTTTAACGACACATACATTAAGTACAATTAGCATACTGCAACTAAAGGAGCCATAATAAAAAATATGGTCACAAAAAACTCGGTATTTATATAATAACGAGCTAAATGGATCGTTAGGTGTAAGACGACAGCGATTAAAATCGTAATGCAAAAATATTGCGGAACGGTCAACACTGATCGATAAGCGAACAAAGGGCCGGCGAGAATGGAATGCGTAGAAAAAACCAGTGCATGTGTTTCTCAATCTTAATGAGCCGATGTAATAGATAAACAACTTGCCAGAATGATGAGTAGGTAACGTTAGTATAAAAACTTCTTAAAGTCTTGTTCAGATTTGATGTGGAGTTTTGGAGACGTGGTGTTTTTGCGGATCATGATTTTGCATCCCCTGACCCAAACATGCTCAAAACCACGTTCTTTGGCTCTGGCCTTGGTCTTATTCAGAAGGATTTTGTTTTCGAATGTCAGGTGGTCATTTACATAGACCCTATCTTCGCCTCGTAGCCCCAGGTCACCAGCATTCAGAGTCTTGTGCTTTTTCGCGGCAGCTACAAAATCATTTTTCAGGTAGCTGTTGTGCACCGAACAGATTATGTTTTTATTTTGTTTGTCGTTACGCATCGGCACCCTTGCTACGTAATTAATCTGTTCTTTTGGAATATGACAACCAATGACATCCCCGATCTTGGCTATTAATAAAAATAGGTTTTCATCGCTGGACATCGGTACTCCCTTAATCTCAATGTTGTTTATCCGGGATCGCTGCTCACTCTCATTCAGTTGATTCTCAAGCTTCTCCATATGGCTCTGCAGATGAAGAACACCTTCCTTAGTCTTCTTCATGACCTCAATTTCTTGCTCTAGTGTCGAGACCTTGCATGTCAAGGCCATCATTTCATCATTGATTGTATCCATGGATGACTTTACTTCGGACAATTCAGATCTGATGGCCTTTATTTCCGTGAGCTCTGTTTGGATTGCTTTTACGCTTTCCACTAGCGCCGGCAATGCTTCCATTTGGGCTGAGAGCCGTTTGAGCTCAGCTAAGATAGTCTCCGAGTCAGCAGTTGAAGCCTTGAGAGAACCGATGCGGGGACTGGCTGCCGCTGATGATTTGCAGCTAGCACACTTCCATGTCGCTTTACGGTCCCCGAGCTTTCTCCATCCAACTTCTGTTATACCTGCGCAGGGGAAGTCAAACTGCCCGTTACATAAGGTGCATGTCACGCCATCCCTAGCTTCAATCTCACAACCCTTGCACGTGAACATCATGAGTGAATTGAATAAAAGTTTGAGAAACGTAGTTCGTGTTCGTTCAGAGTGTAGAAACAACATGCACGCGCGCGTTCGGTTAGCTGTCTACCAACGTACTGATGATATATTAGATATGGCATGATAGCTTAGCGGTTGTCATACGTCGGTAAGCGCGTTCATGCGTAAAGAGCCGTGGGTTCGAAACTCATGCGCGGTGATAATTTTTAACGGACTTCAAAAAAAGGAGGAGGTTCTCAATACGTCGGAATCTTTTTTTTTTTTATGTATGTTCCCGATTTCTCGAAGACGCTTGGACCGATTTGGAAAATTTTTCTTTTGTTTGAAAGGGTATACTTCCCAAGTGGTCCCATGATCATCAGGTCAGGATCTGATGATAGGATCCCAGGGAAATCTAGGGAAACCCTCAAATTTTATTGGCAAACCTATAGCGATTTGGATATTTTTTGAGTAACTTGAGCATTTGCTCTCGGAAATCATCATTTGGTAAAGTGGAGCTGATGATGAAGACCACAGACGGCCATCGGAACTACTCAATGATAAATATTTTACGGATTGCGATTCGATTACTTTAATATGGTTGCTAAGCAATTTATGCTCGTCACAATGCTTATGGTGAATGGTTGTTGCAACAACGTCCCAATTAACGTCCCAGCATTGGGAAAGGCAATATTTTGTAAAAGGTGATGAGCAGTTGACGTTAGGCTATTGTAACTTAGATAAATCACAAACTCTCTCACTAAAAAGTGAATAAACGAAAATGCAGGACCAACGACACCGACTTCCGAAGTTAAAGTTATTTATCACTTTGTAGTTTTTTTGGAAGTCGGTTGTTTTTTTTGTAAAAAAGTTTTTTTAAATGTTTTAACAATCCATCCTTAGTTAATATTATAAATTCGAAAGTGTCTGTCTGTATGTTACCTTTTCACGCCTAAACCACTGAACGGATTTCGATAAAATTTGGCAGAGAGATAGATTGCATCCCGGGGAAGGACATAGGACTTTTTATCGGCATACCTCGCGGGCGAAGCCGCGGGCGGAAGCTAGTTTCTAATAATCTGTTTTATCTAGAAGTTTATTTATTTCTAGTTTATAAAATTATTACGAATAAACATTTTGAATCACTTAAAAAACATTTGAAAAGATAAATAAAAGTCTCATCTCGAGATTGGAACCCAAACCTAGGCGTTTACGCGGTACTTGCTATCGGTACTTGCTATGAACATGTGAATTTTAACAATCGTATGAACCAACCAAGGTCTACGTAATTACGTACCATGTGTGGAAAAGTGACGGTATGTTTTTTGTTTCTTTCGACGCTAGGCAGTGTGCGAAATGCGAGGTGTGCGTTCTGTTGTACCTTGTAGTTGTACGGCGTGTACGGCTTGTTCACAGCAATACGATCCTTAACGTGCTAATGCAATTTTGACCTATTACTGTACATTATCTGATCTTATGAACATTGCTTGAACTCACAAGACTCCATTGCGAATTAGATTTTCGAATATATATAGATGTAAAGGTGAAACAAAATAAATAAGTTTATATTGAATTTGTTGTTTTTCAAAATTTTACAATTTCATCCATCTATGTACTATGTTATTCTACATGTAACAGCACAAGTTACAAAATATATTTGATTGTGTTGCACAGTGGTTGAGTGCGGAGCGCCTGTCGCTGGACGTGTGCGCACACGCAGACCTGCGCGAGGCGCTACTGGCCGCGCAGCAGGACGGTGAGCAGGACCTGATATTATTATGAAAATCATAGATCAAAGTTTGTCAGAAAAGAGTTCTATGAATGACAGAATGACAGAAAGAAAATGCGTTTTTTGGCATAAATACAAAATAAAAAACCTACTTCCAGAGACAAAAAAAAAATTATGGCAAAAGGGTTAACTATATTTGGTCACCCTCATCAATCGGTCCGTCTGTTCCCAACTATGTATGGGTCGGCTTCCAGTCTAACCTGATACTGCTGAATATACCAGTATGTTACATGGAGGGACTGTCTATCTGATCTCCACAACACAGTTACTGGGTGATACGATATCCTTTATTAAGATTGGTGGTTAGGCTTTCGGACTTTTGACTACCCGTAACGACTAATGTTAATGATCTACGAAAGACAGCCGGACCCAACGGCTTAGCGCGCTGCCCGAGCCACGGAGGGGTCTTTACGTAAACTCGATGAGTTTATTAACGTTGTTTTGCAGGCGGCTGCGAGTGGGCGGCGCGCTGCGCTCGCCTGCGCGCCGAGCGGCGCGTGCTGCAGTGTGCGCTGGCGCGGGCAGCTGACACTGCGCACAGGTAACTATCACTTGCAGGCGGCTGCGAGTGGGCGGCGCGCTGCGCTCGCCTGCGCGCCGAGCGGCGCGTGCTGCAGTGTGCGCTGGCGCGGGCAGCTGACACTGCGCACAGGTAACTATCACTTGCAGGCGGCTGCGAGTGGGCGGCGCGCTGCGCTCGCCTGCGCGCCGAGCGGCGCGTGCTGCAGTGTGCGCTGGCGCGGGCAGCTGACACTGCGCACAGGTAACTATCACTTGCAGGCGGCTGCGAGTGGGCGGCGCGCTGCGCTCGCCTGCGCGCCGAGCGGCGCGTGCTGCAGTGTGCGCTGGCGCGGGCAGCTGACACTGCGCACAGGTAACTATCACTTGCAGGCGGCTGCGAGTGGGCGGCGCGCTGCGCTCGCCTGCGCGCCGAGCGGCGCGTGCTGCAGTGTGCGCTGGCGCGGGCAGCTGACACTGCGCACAGGTAACTATCACTTGCAGGCGGCTGCGAGTGGGCGGCGCGCTGCGCTCGCCTGCGCGCCGAGCGGCGCGTGCTGCAGTGTGCGCTGGCGCGGGCAGCTGACACTGCGCACAGGTAACTATCACTTGCAGGCGGCTGCGAGTGGGCGGCGCGCTGCGCTCGCCTGCGCGCCGAGCGGCGCGTGCTGCAGTGTGCGCTGGCGCGGGCAGCTGACACTGCGCACAGGTAACTATCACTTGCAGGCGGCTGCGAGTGGGCGGCGCGCTGCGCTCGCCTGCGCGCCGAGCGGCGCGTGCTGCAGTGTGCGCTGGCGCGGGCAGCTGACACTGCGCACAGGTAACTATCACTTGCAGGCGGCTGCGAGTGGGCGGCGCGCTGCGCTCGCCTGCGCGCCGAGCGGCGCGTGCTGCAGTGTGCGCTGGCGCGGGCAGCTGACACTGCGCACAGGTAACTATCACTTGCAGGCGGCTGCGAGTTGGCGGCGCGCTGGCGTCTTATTACAAAAAAATGCTAAAGTACTGGTTTAAACCAAGACTAAAAGGTCTAGGATTGTGACGGTATTAATGATAGTACCAGGATCAAAATGTGTCCCGATTACAAAACGAAGACTATCTGAGGACCTGCTAGTACCAAAGAAGATCCATGGTTCAAATAATATCCACAGATAAGAAACAAAAAAGGCATTCTTTCATTCGTTCTTACAGGCTTTATTTGAAGCAACGTTCTGTTTCTCTAAATATTTATATTGTAATAACACTTGAAATTATTAAATAATTATTTATGAATATATATAATTAATATATTAATATGTCATAAATTGTTCTTTGTTTAGGTTACAATATAATGAACAAGCACAACTTGTACTTTTGACGCGCCTTTTATAATCAAGTTGCCATATTGGTTTAGTACCTCTAGCTTGAAATGGAGTGAATTACATTCGGCGACAGGCCGCGTTATTTGAAGCAAATGTTTGCGTCCTTTTGGATAAACAAACGCACTTCTTAATATTGTTCTTAGTATTTCTGTTATTAACACTACAGTCTGATACTTGGTTTGTTCGTGAGTTGGTTGTGTCCCATTGAATCGTGAGCTAGCTAAAAAATGGCTAACAAAAGAAAAAAAGGGGTGAAAACTGGAGTTCCGAAGTAAAAGTTAGTAAAACATAAATGTTTAATTATTATTCGGTAAACAGTGCTTCGTTTCATCTTATTTCGACTACATAACGCGGATGTTCTTATTATTATATGAAATATTACATGAGCTTATTGCTCAGTCAGCACATAATAGAAGATAAGTCCACGAACACGTCAATAAACATGCAGAAAAATAAAGAGTGGAAGCATATAGGGTCGTAGAATAAATCCTCACGTAAAACATTTTTCCCCAAAACGTTTTGTGAACCTTTACTTATATTTAAAATCTTCGTCGCTCAATTTAAAAGGATTTACACGATGACGATGTCTGTAAGATCGCCGAGACGTCTCCAGCATATCCAAATCTTCCAAATCAATCATATTAATATAATTTTTTTACGATTTGTAAATAAAAAGACACAATAATAATAAACGCTAACCTCAAATAAATTAGTACTGTTGTTAAATCCATAGTTAAACTAGGGGTCTCAGCGGACTAACTTTAGGACCTTAGATAGTTCATGAACTAGTGATAAACTTCATTTTGTAATAACGTTTTGTTTAGTCATGGTTTAAACCTAGTTTTAATCCCAGTACTAAATTTAGATCGTGTTTTGGAATAAGGGGGTAAGAGTTCACCAGACAAAGACCTAACTAATTTTGTTGCAAGTCCTCAATAAGAAATGATAGATAAAATACTATTATTTCATTCTGATTATCAGGTTCTATGGCGTCACACATTAGCTAAAACTATGCTAAAACGCAGTATTCCGTGTGCCACAGATTGTACTGCGCGTGTGCGGTGCAGGAGTCCACATCAGTCGCCCTGTGCTGTGCGCTGCGAGCGGCCGACCGCGCGCTCGAGACCTACGACGTGCTGCTGGCGCTGGCCGAGACGGCGCTGCAGCACTCTGGCGAGGTACGTGGCCAGTGCAGGCCGGGCACAAGCTGTCGACAGGTAGCCCGATTCTGTAAATATACTTGTTACTCTCACGAATCATATTTATTTCAACATACAACCTGACACTGACCTTCAAAGTGCAAAACCGTAAGATAACCGAATTTCGCGGACTACCGAGCGCATCGCCCACAAGTCGTGACAAGAGGAGGGGTGGCCTGTCACACACGGGGCTTGTCATTGTGATGTTTTTATTGCTGTACGCGTGTGCCTAATTGTGTTACTAACATAGATTTAAGTAATTATTACAAATTACTAACAGGCTATGGGCTTTCGAAGCTTGAAAATTAATAAGTCCAGTGTTATAGAGGTGAGCCTCTATCATCCGGATGCCGAATTTACATGGAATGACGAAAGATTGACAGAAACGCGTAATACGGACAATAGTATATGACAATATCTGCCAAGTCAAGTTGCCGTCGTTCATACAGTTAGGCATACTCACCGGTCCAAGTATTTATGTCCTTGTACTTTTGGTGAATATGGCTTTGGACCTTCATGAATTTGAAAGAATAGAAGAACGAGAGATAAGGGAAGGTACCCGTGGAAAAGATCTTAAAGGTATGATCAATAAAAAGTTCAATGTTGTGAAACACAGTCCAGAGAAGCAATCAGTAAAATTATTTACAACATGTTGCCTTTAGGTCTGAAGAGCACGGTCCACACTAGTTGTTTAATAAAACAAAACTCAAAGAGTTCCTTTGAACAAATGTCTATATACCATTGAAGATTTGTAGTTCCTATCTGATTATTGTAAAGGGTGTCCAGCGGGATTTTTTTTATTTCAAATATAAAAAACAAGCAAACGAATAAGTTTAGAATTTTCGTTTTATTTTTAAAATGTTACAAGGTTCTGCAGATTTCACTTCTTAAAAATAATGTCTTCCAAATGACGTCTATTTCTCGCAATACACTCTTGTAAGCGAACCCTCCCATTTCTCGCAAGATACTCTTGTAAGCGAACCCTCCCATTTCTCGCAATACACTCTTGTAAGCGAACCCTCACATTTCTCGCAAGACACTCTTGTAAGCGAACCCTCACATTTCTCGCAAGACACTCTTGTAAGCGAACCCTCACATTTCTCGCAAGACACTCTTGTAAGCGAACCCTCACATTTCTCGCAAGACACTTGTAAGTGAACCCTCACATTTCTCGCAAGAGACTCTTATAAGCGAACCCTCCCATTTCTCGTAAGACACTCTTGTAAGCGAACCCTCACATTTCTCGCAGGAGACTCTTGTAAGCGAACCCTCCCATTTCTCGCAAGACACTCTTGTAAGTGAACCCTCACATTTCTCGCAGGAGTCTCTTGCAAGCGAACCCTCACATTTCTCGCAGGAGACTCTTGTAAGCGAACCCTCACATTTCTCGCAAGACACTCTTGTAAGCGAACCCTCACATTTCTCGCAAGACACTTGTAAGTGAACCCTCACATTTCTTGCAAGACACTCTTGTAAGCGAACCCTCACATTTCTCGCAAGACACTCTTGTAAGTGAACCCTCACATTTCTCGCAGGAGACTCTTGTAAGCGAACCCTCCCATTTCTCGCAAGACACTCTTGTAAGCGAACCCTCACATTTCTCGCAAGACACTTGTAAGTGAACCCTCACATTTCTCGCAAGAGACTCTTATAAGCGAACCCTCCCATTTCTCGTAAGACACTCTTGTAAGCGAACCCTCACATTTCTCGCAGGAGACTCTTGTAAGCGAACCCTCCCATTTCTCGCAAGACACTCTTGTAAGTGAACCCTCACATTTCTCGCAGGAGTCTCTTGCAAGCGAACCCTCACATTTCTCGCAGGAGACTCTTGTAAGCGAACCCTCACATTTCTCGCAAGACACTCTTGTAAGCGAACCCTCACATTTCTCGCAAGACACTTGTAAGTGAACCCTCACATTTCTTGCAAGACACTCTTGTAAGCGAACCCTCACGTTTCTCGCAAGACACTCTTGTAAGTGAAC
This sequence comes from Gortyna flavago, assembly GCA_963669345.1. Lineage (NCBI taxonomy): Eukaryota > Metazoa > Arthropoda > Insecta > Lepidoptera > Noctuidae > Gortyna > Gortyna flavago. The sequence continues at coordinate 199,545 of OY770154.1, forward strand.
CCTCACATTTCTCGCAGGAGACTCTTGTAAGCGAACCCTCCCATTTCTCGCAAGACACTCTTGTAAGTGAACCCTCACATTTCTCGCAGGAGACTCTTGTAAGCGAACCCTCACATTTCTCGCAGGAGACTCTTGTAAGCGAACCCTCACATTTCTCGCAAGAGACTTATAAGCGAACACTCCCGTTTCTCGCAAGACACTCTTGTAAGTGAACCCTCACATTTCTCGCAAGACTCTTGTAAGTGAACCCTCCCATTTCTCGCAAGACACTCTTGTAAGTGAACCCTCACATTTCTCGCAGGAGTCTCTTGCAAGCGAACCCTCACATTTCTCGCAGGAGACTCTTGTAAGCGAACCCTCACATTTCTCGCAAGACACTCTTGTAAGCGAACCCTCACATTTCTCGCAAGACACTTGTAAGTGAACCCTCACATTTCTTGCAAGACACTCTTGTAAGCAAACCCTCACATTTCTCGCAAGACACTCTTGTAAGTGAACCCTCACATTTCTCGCAGGAGACTCTTGTAAGCGAACCCTCCCATTTCTCGCAAGACACTCTTGTAAGTGAACCCTCACATTTCTCGCAGGAGACTCTTGTAAGCGAACCCTCACATTTCTCGCAGGAGACTCTTGTAAGCGAACCCTCACATTTCTCGCAAGAGACTTATAAGCGAACCCTCCCGTTTCTCGCAAGACACTCTTGTAAGCGAACCCTCACATTTCTCGCAGGAGACTCTTGTAAGCGAACTCTCCCATTTCTCGCAAGACACTCTTGTAAGTGAACCCTCACATTTCTCGCAAGAGACTCTTGTAAGCGAACCCTCCCATTTCTCGCAAGACACTCTTGTAAGTGAACCCTCACATTTCTCGCAGGAGACTCTTGTAAGCGAACCCTCACATTTCTCGCAGGAGACTTGTAAGCGAACCCTCAAATTTTTCGCAAGGAACTCTTGTAAGCGAACCCTCACATTTCTCGCAAGACACTTGTAAGTGAACCCTCACATTTCTCGCAAGACACTCTTGTAAGCGAATCCTCCCATTTCTCGCAATACACTCTTGTAAGCGAACCCTCACATTTCTCGCAAGACACTCTTGTAAGCGAACCCTCCCATTTCTCGCAAGACACTCTTGTAAGTGAATCCTCACATTTCTCGCAATACACCCTTGTAAGCGGACCCTCTCATTTCTCGCAAGACACTCTTGTAAGTGAACCCTCACATTTCTCGCAGGAGACTTTTGTAAGCGAACCCTCACATTTCTCGCAGGAGACTCTTGTAAGCGAACCCTCACATTTCTCGCAAGACACTCTTGTAAGCGAACCCTCACATTTCTCGCAAGACACTTGTAAGTGAACCCTCACATTTCTCGCAAGACACTCTTGTAAGCGAACCCTCACATTTCTCGCAAGAGACTTATAAGCGAACCCTCCCGTTTCTCGCAAGACACTCTTGTAAGCGAACCCTCACATTTCTCGCAGGAGACTCTTGTAAGCGAACCCTCCCATTTCTCGCAAGACACTCTTGTAAGTGAAACCTCACATTTCTCGCAAGAGACTCTTGTAAGCGAACCCCCCCATTTCTCGCAAGAGACTTGTAAGTGAATCCTCACATTTCTCGCAAGACACTTGTAAGTGAACCCTCACATTTCTCGCAAGAGACTCTTATAAGCGAACCCTCCCATTTCTCGCAAGACACTCTTGTAAGTGAACCCTCACATTTCTCGCAGGAGACTCTTGTAAGCGAACCCTCCCGTTTCTCGCAAGACACTCTTGTAAGCGAACCCTCTCATTTCTCGCAAGACACTCTTGTAAGTGAACCCTCACATTTCTCGCAGGAGACTCTTGTAAGCGAACCCTCACATTTCTCGCAAGAGACTTATAAGCGAACACTCCCGTTTCTCGCAAGACACTCTTGTAAGTGAACCCTCACATTTCTCGCAAGAGACTCTTGTAAGTGAAACCTCACATTTCTCGCAAGAGACTCTTGTAAGCGAACCCTCCCATTTCTCGCAAGAGACTTGTAAGTGAATCCTCACATTTCTCGCAAGACACTTGTAAGTGAACCCTCACATTTCTCGCAAGAGACTCTTATAAGCGAACCCTCCCATTTCTCGCAAGACACTCTTGTAAGTGAACCCTCACATTTCTCGCAGGAGACTCTTGTAAGCGAACCCTCCCGTTTCTCGCAAGACACTCTTGTAAGCGAACCCTCACATTTCTCGCAGGAGACTCTTGTAAGCGAACCCTCTCATTTCTCGCAAGACACTCTTGTAAGTGAACCCTCACATTTCTCGCAGGAGACTCTTGTAAGCGAACCCTCACATTTCTCGCAAGACACTTGTAAGTAAACCCTCACATTTCTCGCAAGACACTCTTGTAAGCGAACCCTCACATTTCTCGCAAGACACTCTGGTAAGCGAACCCTCACATTTCTCGCAAGACACTCTTGTAAGCGAACCCTCACATTTCTCTCAGGAGACTCTTGTAAGCGAACCCTCCCATTTCTCGCAAGACACTCTTGTAAGTGAACCCACACATTTCTCGCAAGAGACTCTTGTAATCGAACCCTCCCATTTCTCGCAAGAGACTTGTAAGTGAATCCTCACATTTCTCGCAAGGCACTTGTAAGTGAACCCTCACATTTCTCGCAAGAGACTCTTATAAGCGAACCCTCCCATTTCTCGCAAGACACTCTTGTAAGTGAATCCTCACATTTCTCGCAAGGGACTCTTGTAAGCGAACCCTCCCATTTCTCGCAATACACTCTTGTAAGCGAACCCTCCCATTTCACGCAAGAGACTCTTGTAAGCGAACCCTCACATTTCTCGCAAGAGACTTGTAAGTGAATCCTCACATTTCTCGCAATACACTCTTGTAAGTGAACCTTCACATTTCTCGCAAGACACTCTTGTAAGGGAACCCTCCCATTTCTCGCAAGAGACTCTTGTAAGCGATCCCTCCCATTTCTCGCAAGAGACTCTTGTAAGTGTAAAGTATAAATCTCACCGTGAAAACCTAGGTGAAGTGAGCTATCAAGAGTGTCAATCCCTTAGTATCAGGTGGAATGACAACTCACTTCGCGCTCAATTTACCAAAATTTCCACAGAATAGCACTACTGGCTTCGTGTCCGACAGAGCTGCAGGTCTATTCTGTAAAAATCTCACCGTGATAACTCAAGTGAAGTGAGCTTAAAGTGAGCTGTCATTAGTATCAATCCCTATAGAATCAGATGGAATGACAGCTCACTTCACCTAACTTCTCACGGTGAGATTCTAACAGAATCGACTGGCAGGCTGAGACAGCGTGCTTTTTGTCCATGACCACCAGTGAGTTCGAGCTCGCGACTAGTTTACTCTTAAGCGCCGAATATCGAAGTGGGAGCAGAAAGTACGCCGCGATAGAACCAACGATTCACCACACTTTACATATTGCTGAACCGCAAACGCGCGGTGCGCTCCCAACCAATGCCTCATGGTAACTAACAAATCCGCTAAGATGACGCAACAAACACTACCCGAGCGCCTCTAGCCCGCTAATAAATGAGTAACGAAAAATTCCCGCTGGACACCTTTTATTATTGTCCTACAACCAAAAAAAGTAAAAATTCAAAGACCTATGACATCCACTAACCCGCACTGGGCCCGCACTGGGCCCGCGTGGTGGATTACGGCCCACTCCGTCTCATCGAGGGAGGGCCTGTGTCGCAGCAGTAGGAACATTATAGGATATTGATTATTTAGAAATATTAAATCTTTGATCTTTCCGAAACAAGTGTGACCTCGGCTAAACAAGTGTGACCTCGGCTAAACAAGCGTGACCTCGGCTAAACAAGTGTGACCTCGGCTAAACAAGTGTGACCTCGGCTAAACAAGTGTGACCTCAGCTAAACAAGTGTGACCTCGGCTAAACAAGCGTGACCTCGGCTAAACAAGTGTGACCTCGGCTAAACAAGTGTGACCTCGGCTAAAAAGTGCTTAACAATGAATTTCTTTAAAGCATAATTTCTTTGGACTTTGGTTTTATTATTATTTTTTCTTAATTTAATTTTAGCATCTTGGTTCTCAAGGTAAATAACCTGTCGCAATTATATTATTTATCTTTTACATATCGTAAGTGACGATCTTTTTGCATGTTTTCTTTAATAACTTTAGGCATTGTTTGGCAGTGTGCATACTTTGTTCCACAGTATATTTAGGCATACCAGACAAGCTCTAGACGTGAAGACTTGTAATTGGCTGTCTGATTATCATACTGTTATTTATCACTATTGTATTTAGCTGTAAGTCTTCCAAAGTCTTTAAATAAATAAATAAATGATTGATGTAATTTAATTAATTTTGTAAAATGAATGTTGTTTGTTTTTGTTTTGTGTGTAATTGAATTTATTTTTTGTAAATTCAGATAAATACAAATTATTGTAAATGAATAAATGACAATGACTTCAGCCTTCTTCAACTCGATATGACCGGACACTGTATGCATGTTTGTTTGTATGGCCGTCTTTGTTTATCCTTTACGTTCTACGTTGCAGCGCGTGTCGACGGAGCAGGTGGCGAGCCAACTCCTAGCGCGCCTGGACGCCGAGCACACGAGCGCGACCATCGGCCAGCCGCTGCTGTCGCCGGGCCCCTGGCTGCAGCACCACGCGCACACGTTACTATTTTGTTCATTACCTTGTTGGTCTCGCTCATCGGCCAGCCGCTGCTGTCGCTGGGCCCCTGGCTGCAGCACCACGCGCACACGTTACTATTTTGTTCATTACCTTGTTGGTCTCGCCCATCGGCCAGCCGCTGCTGTCGCCGGGCCCCTGGCTGCAGCACCACGCGCACACGTTACTATTTTGTTCATTACCTTGTTGGTCTCGCTCATCGGCCAGCCGCTGCTGTCGCTGGGCCCCTGGCTGCAGCACCACGCGCACACGTTACTATTTTGTTCATTACCTTGTTGGTCTCGCCCATCGGCCAGCCGCTGCTGTCGCCGGGCCCCTGGCTGCAGCACCACGCGCACACGTTACTATTTTGTTCATTACCTTGTTGGTCTCGCCCATCGGCCAGCCGCTGCTGTCGCCGGGCCCCTGGCTGCAGCACCACGCGCACACGTTACTATTTTGTTTATTACCTTGTTGGTCTCGTCCATCGGCCAGCCGCTGCTGTCGCCGGGCCCCTGGCTGCAGCACCACGCGCACACGTTACTATTTTGTTTATTACCTTGTTGGTCTCGTCCATCGGCCAGCCGCTGCTGTCGCCGGGCCCCTGGCTGCAGCACCACGCGCACACGTTACTATTTTGTTTATTACCTTGTTGGTCTCGTCCATCGGCCAGCCGCTGCTGTCGCCGGGCCCCTGGCTGCAGCACCACGCGCACACGTTACTATTTTGTTTATTACCTTGTTGGTCTCGTCCATCGGCCAGCCGCTGCTGTCGCCGGGCCCCTGGCTGCAGCACCACGCGCACACGTTACTATTTTGTTTATTACCTTGTTGGTCTCGCCCATCGGCCAGCCGCTGCTGTCGCCGGGATTCTTATCTCATATCGACTTGTCTCTTGGAATACACGCTATAAGGGAATAGACGCGTATCTTATTATTATAATAAAAAGAAAAGTGACGTGAGACGATTTCTCCAAGTTAAAAGTTAAAACTCCTACCGCAAGCTCTGTTAAAGAACTTTGTTCCAAAAATCTGCTGTTCCAGACATTTTGACATGCGTTTTATAATAACCTGTGTCCTCTCAGGTCTCCGTGCGAGCGCTGGTCGGCCGAGTGCGAGGAGCGCCTGCGCGCGCACGCGGCCAGGCTCAAGGCGGACACGGTCGCACTGCGCGACACGCAGCCCGCGCCCAAGCTGTTCTCCTACCACGGTCAGTATCTATCTCTCTCCGTGCGAGCGCTGGTCGGCCGAGTGCGAGGAGCGCCTGCGCGCGCACGCGGCCAAGCTGTTCTCCTACCACGGTCAGTATCTATCTCTCTCCGTGCGAGCGCTGGTCGACCGAGTGCGAGGAGCGCCTGCGCGCGCACGCGGCCAAGCTGTTCTCCTACCACGGTCAGTATCTATCTCTCTCCGTGCGAGCGCTGGTCGACCGAGTGCGAGGAGCGCCTGCGCGCGCACGCGGCCAAGCTGTTCTCCTACCACGGTCAGTATCTATCTCTCTCCGTGCGAGCGCTGGTCGGCCGAGTGCGAGGAGCGCCTGCGCGCGCACGCGGCCAAGCTGTTCTCCTACCACGGTCAGTATCTATCTCTCTCCGTGCGAGCGCTGGTCGACCGAGTGCGAGGAGCGCCTGCGCGCGCACGCGGCCAAGCTGTTCTCCTACCACGGTCAGTATCTATCTCTCTCCGTGCGAGCGCTGGTCGACCGAGTGCGAGGAGCGCCTGCGCGCGCACGCGGCCAAGCTGTTCTCCTACCACGGTCAGTATCTATCTCTCTCCGTGCGAGCGCTGGTCGGCCGAGTGCGAGGAGCGCCTGCGCGCGCACGCGGCCAAGCTGTTCTCCTACCACGGTCAGTATCTATCTCTCTCCGTGCGAGCGCTGGTCGACCGAGTGCGAGGAGCGCCTGCGCGCGCACGCGGCCAAGCTGTTCTCCTACCACGGTCAGTATCTATCTCTCTCCGTGCGAGCGCTGGTCGGCCGAGTGCGAGGAGCGCCTGCGCGCGCACGCGGCCAAGCTGTTCTCCTACCACGGTCAGTATCTATCTCTCTCCGTGCGAGCGCTGGTCGACCGAGTGCGAGGAGCGCCTGCGCGCGCACGCGGCCAAGCTGTTCTCCTACCACGGTCAGTATCTATCTCTCTCCGTGCGAGCGCTGGTCGGCCGAGTGCGAGGAGCGCCTGCGCGCGCACGCGGCCAAGCTGTTCTCCTACCACGGTCAGTATCTATCTCTCTCCGTGCGAGCGCTGGTCGGCCGAGTGCGAGGAGCGCCTGCGCGCGCACGCGGCCAAGCTGTTCTCCTACCACGGTCAGTATCTATCTCTCTCCGTGCGAGCGCTGGTCGACCGAGTGCGAGGAGCGCCTGCGCGCGCACGCGGCCAAGCTGTTCTCCTACCACGGTCAGTATCTATCTCTCTCCGTGCGAGCGCTGGTCGGCCGAGTGCGAGGAGCGCCTGCGCGCGCACGCGGCCAAGCTGTTCTCCTACCACGGTCAGTATCTATCTCTCTCCGTGCGAGCGCTGGTCGACCGAGTGCGAGGAGCGCCTGCGCGCGCACGCGGCCAAGCTGTTCTCCTACCACGGTCAGTATCTATCTCTCTCCGTGCGAGCGCTGGTCGGCCGAGTGCGAGGAGCGCCTGCGCGCGCACGCGGCCAAGCTGTTCTCCTACCACGGTCAGTATCTATCTCTCTCCGTGCGAGCGCTGGTCGGCCGAGTGCGAGGAGCGCCTGCGCGCGCACGCGGCCAAGCTGTTCTCCTACCACGGTCAGTATCTATCTCTCTCTGCGAACGCTGCACACAGTGGCGCGCGGGGCAGTATAGCAAATAGTTTGAGTCACGGGAAAGGACATATGTAGATAGTCTTTATCCCAATATTCCCACGGGATCGAACTTGTGCGAGTGAAACCACCGGGCGCTGCTAATAGATAATAACAACGGTTATCCTGTGCAGAGGGTCTGGTATAATTCCGAAATGAATGAGGAACTCACCCTAGAGTTGGGGTACACAGTATCTTGAGGGTCAGGGAATCTCTCCTGCTAGCTGAGCAAGCAGATGTTGAAATGGCCGAGTGTTCTTAGAAAATTTGCAGTGTGGAACCTAAGATAGAAACACGCTTGTACCATACCACTACATACAGAAAGCACAGCTAATACAAATCTCTATTCTTGACAGCACGTTTTGCCGAAACCTTTGTTGATGGAAAACATTGTTTGTAGATATCTCACATGAGTCGACTATTTCCCGTTGGGAACTCTGACCACAACGTTACACTATACACACACTCCTGCGCAACTCTTGGAAAGTACAGGCGTGATGTTGGGTTAAATTTATATTCAACAGCAATTTATTGTATTATCACTTTGTTCTAGACATCGACGAGTCGGAGCTGGGCGCGGCCGGAAGCGGATGTAGCGCGGCCGAGATGGAAGCCGCAGTCGCCGTGCAAGACGCGCTCGCGCACGCCTCGCTCAACAACAACAACAACAACAATGAGCACAAGGTACAACAACAGCTACACTTTTATTGTTATCTAATGGCAAACAAGCCGATAGTATGATTGTAAGTTTCATGAAAAAGCAAAGGAAAGGGCGCCTTCTCTCTGTGTGCCTCGTGCATGTAGACACTTACACAGCACACTAACACGTATATTTTGACAAATAAATAATAATTCATTCACACATTCATTTCGAAACATTCTCCGTTACAGAGCGGCTCGAGCCGGCGCAGGCGCACGCGGCCGCGCCACTGGCTCGACGCGCAGGCCGAGACAGACCTGTGAACGTACCCATACGTCATACATCGAGCTATGCACGAGCACGCGAAATGAATCTCTATTGTCATCGCTTTATGGTATCAATTGGAATGACAAACGGGCGTTTGTGAAGTGCAGTCTGCATAGAGACTGAGCTACTGGCCTTTCATAGTTATTTTACCTCTGATTGTGCATCACTATTAAAAGCAACTTTATTGTTGTAGCAATAAAGCTGCTATTGGGTTGCAGATACTGACAAGTCTGTCAAAAGCATACTGACCTTTATTCTCGTTTCTATAAGGTTGCTTTGGGCTGCTGCTGTAAGAGGTGGAATAACTGTGAAAGAACGTACGACATATTACATAATAAACATGTGACTCTGTAGTGAGTGCAATAAGGTGTAAATTGGAGTGATAGACGCGCGTTTCTGAAATGCAACGTAGAGGCCGAGCTAAGTGAGTGTAGACAACGGACAGTGTACAGAGTGACATGGATAGAGAGCATAGATGGCGTTGCTTGTCAAGGAATATGTCAAAACCCTGTACGGTCAGCAACAGAAGTCGATTAACATTATTATTATTCGAACAAAATGATAAGATAACCCGTTTTGTAAAAAAAATTATAATAGATAAGTGTTTTTTCAATTTTATTTAAAAAAAATATTCATAGAAGTTAATTGAAAATCATGAATCGAGTATATTTGTGTCAATTTAGAAGATAATAATTTTGTAAAAGTAATGAAATGTATAATATAATTGAATTTTATTGCGGACCGTACCGCCGCTCACGATCATCGCTCGCCTCGACCAGCCATAATAGACAAGTATCTAGTATTAGTTAATGTGTCACTACTCACCGCAGCTTTGTGACTCGACCGCTCTCTGCAACTGTCTCACATCGTCTCACGCTACCGGCAGCGCGCGTGACGTCACGACGGCCGAGCGACACGTTCTGTCGCCGTCGCACCGGCGGCCGCGCCCGGCGTGCGAGCGAGACCGCGTCTGAGTGTTTACGAACACGTCGTCGGTCGCGGTCGGCGTGTGGTTAGATACACCCAAGCCTTAGCCAAACTGCGGCTAATGCCGCGCGGGAAGCGGGATGCGGGTCGCAATGCGCTGGCGTTGGCAATGTCAACTAACTTGTGTGGAGGTGTTCAAAATGGCGCGACTGGTCGCGTGGCATCTATATTCAGTAAAAACCTCATCGTGAAGACGCAGGTGAAGTGAGCTGTCATTCCAGCTGAAAAATAAATACAACACATTAGTTCACATCACACATCCAAACAACAATCAACAACAAAAAATGATGACTGATAAACAGCACAACACAAATTGAATCCAATAAAGTGCCACACCTTAGGTTGCCGAGCCCTGATGAATTGGTATTCTTTACTGCAATACATATCTAGGTTGTGTCAGTATACAATATTAATGATTATTAGAACAGCTGTGATGATGAATGTTGGTTGTGTTGTGTTGTATGTGATGCATGGTGGAATGTGTGGTGGATGATGTCACTTCACCTACGTTTTCACTTTACAGAATAGATCATTGAAAGACGCGCGCAGGATTCGCCTCGGTACGGCCGATTGAAACGACCACAGCCAATCAAATGATAGGAGTGCAATACTTTGTGTTTCTGACCTTTTACAAACTGGGTGTGAGTCTAATTCTATCATTTACTATCATTATCATCGTCTGTTTATATCGAATATTATGTATTAAAATTAATTGGGTTGTTTAAAAAGCTAGTATTTATTTTTTTTGTTAAATCTGAGAATCTTATTTTTATTGATAACTATTGAAGTATCGGAAATTATTCACATGATTTAAGTAATTTTCTCAAAAACTCAAAGTTGTTACAGTTAATCGCTTGGTCCCCGCTAATGAAACACAATTGATTTTCCTTTTGATTGGCCCGCGCCGGGACGGAGCGCTTAAACCAGAAAATTTATGCGCTTCGGTCATCTTCGTGGTTCCGAATGAGCATGAACGTCGCCACACACTGACCCCCCACAGAGGCAAAGCTTCTAACAAGCGATGATTCCTGAAGCGCAAACTTTTCTTAGAATATCTGCAAGGTGTAACAGAACAAACACAAGTCCTGAAAGTAGTTTGTTTACTACTGAATCGATTTCAGTACCTTTTATGAGCGTTTACGACGTACGGCATTTCATACAAACTTTCAAGCCCTTGTTTTTCGAAATGAATGAACCGATTTTAATGACACTTCATACGCATAAGCAGGATACAAACGTCTAAAAAGTTAGTTAAGAACATAAATTTTCATTGTAACTCCTAAAATTATTTGTAACTCCATTCGATAAAATAGTACAAAAGTAAATCTTGTAAATGTCGCGTAAATGTCGTGTGTCTTGTAAATGTTAGCGTAGTCGTCTGTGAGGCGATTGTTGTGTGAACGACACCGCACTTCAACAACTCTCTAAGATAGATCTAACTTCACCACTGAGGCGTCTTCAGCGGGATCGGGCGACACCCGCGGGTATCAATTAGATAGATAATCTATACCTATAATAGCTAGCTTCTGCCCGCAATTCCTTCGCGTGAAATTTCTTGTTCCCGCGACCCACCCCGTTGCATCGCATCGCTTGCCCACCGCGTCGCATCGCATCGCCTGCTCACCCTGTCGCCCCGCGATGTTACTTCGTCTTCGCTTAGGAGTTCTTATTTATTTATTTTATTATTTACGTACTCACAGTAAAATACATAGGGATATGACATAATTATAATTTGAGTACAAAGGTTCTTTCTGACTTTTTTCTTTTTGTTAAATATTAAATAGTAGACACGGTGTGAATCATAGTTTTGGTAGAACAAACATTGTTCAGACCATGGTGTACTACCATTCTATAGCACTAAATATGTAGGCAGTGTAGGCACAATGGTCTGCCTCGTGCGTGCGCCGCGCGCCGCGTCGCAACAACTTTGAAACGCGCGCGAGCGCGGTGTCTGTGTTGTAGTTAGTAACGATAATCCCGACTTTTTCATCTTTGTCATTTTTGTTTTTTAAAACAATGACTGATTTTTTTATTTGATGCACATTTTTTTTAGCCTATTTTGTGTCCCACTGCTGGGCAAAAGTATTTTAATAAAATGCAAAAGAAATTTCAAATCCGACTGGTAGTTCCAGAAATCCAGATATTACGCCATACAAAGCAAACAAACTTTTACCCCTTTATGATATTGGTATACTTAGATAATTAAGGTGAAGAGTTTGTTTGTTTGACCGCGGTTATGTCTGGAACTACTAGTCGGATCGGAAGGCTTCTCAACAAGTCGCTACGACCCTTAGGAGCGAAAAGATTTAAAGTCAGACAGAACTCAACGAAAACGAAGTAACAGTACGGGCAGGCGATGCGACGCGGTGAGGTAGGCAGGAGATGCGATGCGACGCGGTGGGTCGGGGACACCACCCGGACGAAGTCGCGGGCGGAAGCTAGTATTCTATGAGACCGTTTACGTCCATTGATGGACATACGCACATTGATAAACTATTAATCGGACAAAATATTACCATATTGATGAAACATACAACTCTGAAAAGAAACGTATGTTAACATCACTCTACCGGCCTCTCTCCGGGCGTACGACTCGCCCAGTGATATTTATTCTTCTTCTAGTCTTTTGCATCACTGGCAAAATGATCTTTATCTCCTTTATAATAAGGTTGCTAGGTGTTAAGTAACTGTGTAAGGACTACCTCTGTCAGTGCCCTCGGTCCTGCTGTGAGCATCCTGCCATCGCCGCGAGTCACAAACTATCGACATGTCATCAACTTAGAGACAGAATGATCTGTTGTTGATATAAAACGTTGTGATGGGGAGACAGTGTCATGGTTACATATGCTTGAAACTCTGGTACCTAGTTATTATGAATAATATAGCCTGCCAATATCACACAACGAAGATTGAAATGAGTTGAGCCCCGCAGTACCTAGGTGGCCACGTTAACCGGGGCATCAGTGGCGTTTTATTAGGTCTTCAGAAGTGCAGGTGTATGGACAACAGCGACACGCCAAGCATACGCCACCTATGCGATGCTCTTGACCAACCATTACCATATGTTAGCGTGTCCAATTGATACTGATGCCTTTTTCGTGTTCTTGGGCAATATTTAAGAGCAGAATTCTAAATGCTTTCTCTAATATGTCACGACTGCAATCGACATACAATCACCCATCCTTAATCCTTAATCTTACATTTTTGGTCCGTTTCTTGAGTGTCCTGTGAGCAAGTTGTCCTGCTCGTATGCTCGTATACGAGTACACTAATCAAATAAAGCTGAAGAGTTTGTTTGAACGCGCTAATCTCCGGAACTAACGTCGTATTTGAAAAAATATTTTTCGCATTTGATAGCCCAATTCTTTAGAAAGGTTATAGGCTACTTAACACCACACTACCACCCTTACGAGCCGAGCGAGGCGGGTGACACCGCGAGGCCCTGTTAGTATTTTATAAAGCTAAGCACAGCTCACCACCCAACCTTCCGATCCAACCTGTCCCTTGCTGCCCTCTCCCAGAGCGACGCCCTAAGCCGAGGTCCGTACCCCACAGCGCAGCGTGTAGGCGCTAGTACTTTTTAAGTTTTGAAAGCCCTGGCTGGAGGCCTTAATTTATTGAGGCATCCACAGGGAAGCGCGATTAAGCAGACGGCTACCTCCTAGGTTGAATTGCGAGATGCCATTACCACAAAAAAAAAAAGCTAAACCGTAGTCACTATATCGCCAAATAAAGTTTAAGTAAGCCATGTGACTGTCTCCCTATGGTTATAAATAAGATATACTTTAATGTAAAATAGTTCGCTTGAGGCCGCGCCCCCGTCCGCGCGCCCGCTTTGCGCTAGCGACAGACGCACGGACAAATTGCATTTATATGATATTGATTGTACACTGTACAGCCCCCTCGCTTATACAGCATCTATCAGAAAGGTGTGCTCATATTCAAGGGTGCGGGTCGGACCATCAAACTGAACAACTTTCTCCATGGGACGGCTGATTATTTTATTACGATGTTGGTCCCATTGAGGAAGTTGTTCAGTCTGGTGGTGATCGGGTTACAACACCCTTGAATATGAGCACACCTTTCTGATAGACGCTGTATAATATTGTTAACAATATAGATTCCGTCAGATATCGAATGACTTGTTAGTAATATGATATGTATTACAAATGTATGGAAGTGTATGTAATGTATGTTAGCGGGGCAGGGGGCGGGGGGCGGGATGGTGCTAGAATACACTACAATAATTTAATGATCTATTGAAATAAATATAACTACGGAATATTAACAGTGGTTTTATTTTCTCGATCGTTACGAGTAGTCAGAAGCTCGAATGTCTGACAAACAATTATTGCATAGCACACGTGTGAGTCGTGTGACCTAAACTTAAAAGCTGCCATTACTGGGTAAGTGGGTACGTCTTTCATAGACTTGAATGTGCCCTGGCGGTTGACAGGGTTAAGTAGTCACGACCTCTAAAGGTCAACTACGAGATGCCAATAGGAAAAAAAAAAAACTTGAATGGGCCCTGGCGGTTGACAGTATGTAATGCTCACACAAATTTTGTCTCGCTGGTTGTAGCGTGTGTGTTGGATCATTGTTCCAAAATAGTTTTGAGCTTTCGTTCACTGGGTTGAGCTGAATGGGTGCAGATCGATGCGTCCTGTTCGTGAACGGGCGCCGTCAATAGGGACTTTTCATTAATTTCCTAGCCAAGCAACATCATAGTATGGTCTTGATGTAAAATTTAAATGATCTAAGGTCTGCTATCACATTTTCCGCATTAAGCGTAGGTTTGTCACAAAACTTTCTTACTTCCGTTTCTTGTAAAGCTATTAATGATTGAAAGGTCTCAAAATTACTTGAAAATTTTGCATAGGTCACTGTTGTTCCCCGGTGTTTCTTCACAAAATACGGGTCAGAGACACCTCTCTGCGAATGTGGGTTGGATGAAGGTACTTTGAAGCACATCTTTTTAACTGCTCCAATAATAACCCTGCCCATGACTTGTATAGCCATCTCTATAAATTAAAGATCCCGATCCCAATTAACTTTCCATCCCTGCTAACATATTCTTCCCCGAAGCTCCTTGAAGCTTTGATGCAAAGAGTACTTTGTATATACGGAAATAGAGAGCCATCTTGCGCGATTTGAACGATAACATTAAAAAAGCGCCCTCTGCGATTAAAATACTAAACTACATCCGTGTCAGTATTATAATCGCGCGACCTAGATCCATTCATGGTCCAACTGTTTACAATAACAGAGATAGTAAAATTATACCGATATAAGTATTCAAAATCTGTTTACTACAACATATTTAGATATTATTTAAATTACACACCCCCTTACTAATAAACGTATTATATCAGACGAATAGTTACACACCGATTTCTCTCTTTCAGTCGTCAGTAATTTGATTTTCGACAGAAGACAAAGCGTTGTGTAACTATACAGACGATACACAATGTTTATTAGTAAGGGGGATATAGGTACAACGAACGATCACAGCAGACAACGAACGATCACAGCATTCACAGCAGAACGACATCAAAACAACAACAGCCATTTTTGTTTATTACTTGCCAGTGCTGCCAGGGCATATATTTAAATATCTCTAAATTCTTACCAAAGTATGTAAGATCTTTTTATTTAAAAATTTTTATCAGCAAAAATGACTTATCATCATGGACACGTATGTTTATATTTAATTTATTCTAACGAACCCTATATTTACAATAAACACTCTTTGCTTATCTCCAATAATAGAACTAATCAAACTTCTATGTAGCAAATAATGAATGAATTATGGTAACACATTCTTAACAGTACTACTAATATTATACCATTTATTTAGGGAGAACATTGTAAACCTTAGTGTAGTATTATATTTTGAATATTTTTTATTTTCCTATATTATACGCCACACTAGCGCCTCTGATTGTACAATACTAAACTGACAGATTATTATACTACGAAATTGTAAAGCTAATAACCAGCTGGAAATATATCTTTTGTACATGTCATTTGTAATAAGTTGGGTTATCACAATGCTGTTGCAGGGTTTCTACGAGTAAGATTGTAAGGCATGCTTTGATGTATTAGGTTGGGGAAAAAGTCTTTTCGCATTATAGTATGTATGAACTTGTAATAAAATCTCTTTGGCTATACTATTTGTATCTGGCTGGTTTTGGTATCATTGAAAGTTTAAATTTTAAAGAACATAATTCCAAATTCAAATTAGGAAAATGTGTGATTTACATTTGTTTTTCGTACTGTCAAGATGAGTGAATCTAATGAAGAAATTCGATACTTACAAAGAAAAATAGAATAGAATAGTCATGACATTGAATCTGTCTTCTATTTCATTAATTACGCTTTCAATCCCTTTAAATGTTTTGATGGCGCATGTCATGACGTCATCTATGACGATTCACGGGCCACGCACGGGACATCGTTATCGCGCTCACGCTATTTCGGTACGGGTTTAAGCACGCTCAAATCGATTACATCGATTATTTTCCCAATTCGGAACGTACCCTTACTATCTCAGTTCCAAATTGGCTATAATTGCTCACAGCACTCAAAGCAATGACCTCAATGACTCAAATCGACTCACATGCGTTCCGTATTGGATATTACGATTATGACAGCTGAGAACTGTCAACGATTCGGAACACTCGTGAACGCGCTCACAGTTCTTACTCGATGTCAAAACGATATTACAGCGGTATTTCTTTGTATAAACACCACACATTTCTTCCTTTTCTTTGTTTAGGTGGCGACTGTCAGCCAGAATCACAATTTCGAAAATGCCACGTTAATATAAAGATATGATGCAACTCAAAACAAAACACACACTGACACGTCCACATCCTCACACACACACACACACACAGTCATTTTTGACAGCGCTCACGGTGATATTATTATAAGGCATGGTCGGCGTTATCGCAAGATGGCACATGTCATGACGTCATCTATGTCACGACACGTCGTTATCGCGCTCACGCTAATTCGGTACGGGTTTAAGCACGCTCAAATCGATTACATCGATTATTTTCCCAATTCGGAACGTACCCTGTACCTGTGAAATCAATAGCTGTTCACCCATTTGACATACAAGTGTTAGGAATCAGTTAGGAATTGTTATAGTAAGTCATAAATCTAATTTTATAAGCGTTAGAAATAATTTAAGAAGTATATTTTCAAGCAGTTATTTTTATGGATTTTTGTTTTCATCCTGGCAACACGGACTCGCTCGCTGTCCGGTTGCGCGATGGCATGGAATTAATGAATAATGGCGGGAAATCTTCAAGCGTGGGCAACGGACGAGGATGTCAAGTAGTTACGGTAAATAAATAGAGTACAAGAGTAGATAAATCCGAAAGTGTGTTTTATGTGCGGTTCGAAAAGAATAAGGTATGTAGGAATACTTTTCCAATAAGTAATAACAGATATATAATGATTGTCAACCATTCACGGTGTTATAGGTGCACAACACCTTTTAATAACATTATTCCATGTTTTGTTTCAACAAAAATAAATGTCTGAGAATCAATTTGGAGTTTCCTTTCATCTCAGAAGTGGGATGAACGGGTTTCTGCTTCCATTGTTTGGTCTGCAAACTACCTGTTTATCCCTGCCCATACATTTTTTTACCGTTTGCTTTTCTTGACTTTAATTTTCCTTTCAGATCCATAATTGATTCTCGATTTTTTTTAAATTTGGCCATTCAATATGAAGACATTTACTTTGAGATTTAAAATTTTACAATAATTTCCATGTTTCTTTTCTTAAAACAGATACTTAAATGATGTTACAAATTCAAATTCATTTATTGGTGTGATTTTTCGTCTACGCATCTTACATGAAATCTTAATAATAAATAATTTGTTCCTCAAAATCTACCCTCAGGTGTACACTCTTTCACACAATTAGTAATTATTATAAACAAAAGGAATAATCAACATAATCACAACATAACTTACGACGCAAAGAGAAACCAGTAAAACATTAACAATTGAGTATACTTGTTATAAATAATGAATGGAAACAAAGATAATAATACAATGTCAAAATTAAATAAATATCAATGTCAAACAACTTACAAGAATTCATTAATAGTATACTTAATAACATTTTTTTTTTTTCAGTAATAGATGTCTTAATTTGTTTTTAAATTAAATAATAATTAAGTAAGTCCTTAATTCTATTTGGTATTTTATTAAATATTGTTGGGGCCATGCAAAGTATGTTTATGTGCATCAAGACGGTCTTTGATGGTCGAACTCATAATAATTCATGACTATATTCTTGTCTAATCATTTTATAGCGATGATCAGAAGCGAATTGAACACTATGTCCTTATTGCATAAGTTATAATTTTAATAATACTAATAATTTTTATTCAATTTGTAAAATAAGCAATAAACTTGCCATTTTTTTTTTTATAATGCTTAATAATGCTAACATTATGCCTTATGTTAGGCTCGACCAGGGCACTCCCAGCCGGTCGATTCTGTTAGAATATCACAGTGAGAGGTTAGGTGAAGTGAACTGTCATTCCATCTAATGCTGGGGGCTTACACTAATGACAGCTGACTCTAGGCCGACTTCACCTGAGTTATCACTGTGAGATTTTTACAGAATAGCACTGCTGGTAGCATAATTATTGGAAAGTGTTTTGTCTTTTAAATTACTGAACTAGAATAGGATAGCACGCTGGTTCTGTGTAATGTGTAATAATATAGTGTGATTGGATTAATTAGGTAAGGGTCAAATTAGATTAGGACACCCCGATGGGATGGTTCTTTCCCTTTTGTGGTATATTTTGCCAGAGCTACCCTCCAGAACACACAATAATCATCATATAGTTCTATTTATTACTCTTAAAGTTTTTTTTTGTTTTTAATTCTATTACCCACTTGTTACTAAACATCACATCACCACACAGATTTCCGCACTAGAAAGTACACCACCATAATAATTTTGATTAAATGGCACCATATTGATTTTTCATAACTGAATAATGGCCTTTATAAAAATGCATTCTCATCCTTTCGACTCTTACTTAATAGAGTCACATGCTTCAATAGCCATTAAATAATTTCAAGTAAGTACGGCTTATATACGTGCAGTACATTAAATAAGTACAAAATGTTTTTTGGGCTTTTCTGTCTGTCCTAAAAGCTAGCCAGTATAACAACGTACATAAGTATTACCTTATAATATAACGTTATTATTAGGTATATACTTTATGTTGCTATCATTTAAAATACTGGTATTCAGCTGCATCCGGTTAGACTGGAAGCCGACCCCAACATAGTTGGGAAAAGGCTAGGCAGATGATGATGATGTTGCTATCATTTCATTATCACCTTAATGTTACCTTACTTTCATGTTAACTTAGCATAATGTCAACTTACCGTAATGTCACCTTACCTTGAATGTCATCTTACCTTAATGGTACCTTCCCTTAATGTCACCTTACCTTAATGTCACCTTACCTTCATGTCACCTTACCTTCATGTCACCATACCTTAATGTTACCTTACCGTAATGTTACCATCCTTTGCTTACATCGATATCATATCGTCTTACCTTCAACAACATTCTATGGATAATGAATGGGGCATGAAATAAGTTTCAGATTCATGGATAACACTACATCAGACGCTGTATCGGAGGGTGAGCCTACTAACCATAACCGCGATAATCCAAGCGGAGGAAGGCAGACTCCTGAGCGTGGCATGAGCGAGGGAGTGGAAGGGAGCCTTCGAGAGGAGCAAGTCCACAAGCGCTCAGGACAAGACCAGAGCGAGGGAGTGGATGGGAGCCTCCAAGAAAGGCAAGTCCACAAGCGCTCTTATAACTTTAATTCACGAAGCCCGAGTAGGGAGGTGTCGCGACAACGTAAGGGTCACAGGGAGTCGCGACATCAAAACTCGGCAAATTTAACGATACTAAGTAGTCCATGTAATAAAGACGTCCGTCGTTACGAAGCTTTTCACTATATGCGACAGAACTCTCAAAGGTCTCGTCCACGACGTCGGATCTACAAGAAGTCGCGATATGATCATAGTACCTCACGCGAATTCTCATATAGTTCTGAAGATGAAGTACGCGGAACGAGGAGACGTCGGCGTCGGTCATATTCTGATAGCGAAGACGATCTCAAGCATACAAGGAAGCGACAACGCCAACGTTCCCAATCTCGTCGCTCGCGATTCAACAACGTGAACAATAATTTTAAAGATATGCCAAGTGATGATAAAAATATTTCAAATAAGTTTTTAGATATACTCAGTAATGTTAAAGGGTCATCGACCTCTAAGCTTTCTTTGACGAACGTCCTGCCAGAATTTGATCCAACATCCAAGGATCAAACTATAGTCACTTGGCTCACAAAGGTTGAAGAATGCGCCGAAATATACGGGTGGGATGAACGAGAAGTCATACATTTTGCTCTTCCGAAATTGACGGCCGTAGCTAAAACATGGTACCAGGGGCTAGATACAGTACTTTACAGCTGGTTTGAATAGAAAAGAAAGCTTATAGAGTCGTTTCCTTGTAGAGATGACTATGCAGAACTTTTAACAGACATGCTGGCCAAACGCGTGCGTTATGGGATTACTCCAAAATTAATTTGATTAACAGATGTGGAATTAAAGGTAGGAAAGCTGTCGATTGCCTACTTCATGGTATAGAGGACCGCGCTATTAGGGTGGGAGCACAAGCTGCCCAGTTTAAGGAGCCGGAAGATGTCCTTAAATATTTAAAGACCGTAAAACCAGGCCACAATAGGGAAACTTCCGAAAAGGCAAAATCGGAACGTAAGGGTCAAACTAATATGAATAAATCTAAACCTTACGATTCCTCAAGTAAAATAAAATGCCACAATTGTAACGAGGATGGCCATAAAAGTTTCAAATGTGGTAAACCGCCTAATAAATGTGCATTTTGCGGAAGAGTAGGACATTTAGACTTGTACTGTAGGACAAAACGAAATAATAATTCAAACGAAAAGAAGCCAACCGCTGAAACCAAACAGGAAAAACAAGTTGCTTTATTAGATAATAGTGAAGAGGCTAACTGTTGAATTCTTATAAATCGTGTGGACTGTATTTTCGCTGGTCTTGATGGGTCAGGTTATTAAATAAGACAACACACATTAGCTCGCTAGCGGTATATCGTTCAACTGACTTGATCTTTTTATTTTAGCACAGATAATCAATAACATTGTGTTGCCATAAACATACTGCCACCCCGGGAAAACAAACATAACATAAGCTAGGTTTAGTTAACAGGTAAGTACAACTCATAACAATACATTAATGAGTAATCTATAATTTATGTATCTCTTTTAATTAAGTTCCGGTTGTATCTATCATAACCAGGTAAGTATGCAATATTATGTATTTATTAACACAGTAGTTAAGTAGCATATATTATTATACAATAATAACAGATACGTATTCTATACTATATATTGTTTGTTGACTGAGTAACTAGCCTTTTATGATTATGTATAAAACTAGAAATTAACATAAAGACCTCTTAATTAGAAAATTACTTTTCAATAGGTAATACACTTAAGCTTTGCGAGAAAAATAGAAATTAACATAAGGAAAGGTATAAATAAACCCAAAGACCTCTTAATTAGAAAATTACTTTTCAATAGGTAATACACTTATGCTTTGCAATGACCTAATATATAATTTCCCATTAGCAGTTTTTAGCTGCAAGGCTCGAACCCTGCCGTCATTTCCAGGAAACACCTTTACTACACGTGCCATGGGCCACGCCAAAGGAGGAGCATTTGCTTCTCTAATAAGCACAAGTGCACCCACATTTACATTAGGCATAGATTGACACCATTTGTTTCTATTCTGTAATGTATTTAAATAATATTTATACCAAGCTTTCCAAAATCTTTGTTGTAATTGTATACATTGTTGCCAGAACCCCAGTCTATTTGTTTTGGTTTCAGAAATGTCTACTTCAGGGTACATAGTTAGGGCTGTACCTATAAGAAAGTGACCTGGAGTCAGGTAACAGTAATCATTGATGTCTTGAGATAGTGGCAAAATAGGGCGCGAATTAAGCACGGCCTCTATCTGACATAAAACAGTGTGTAACTGCTCATAAGTTAATGCTGCATCTAATACAATTCTTTTTAAATGGTACTTCATGCTTTTTACAGCCGCTTCTGCAAGTCCTGCGAATACTGGTGCATAACTAGGCGTAAAATGAAACTTAATTCCTTCTTTCGCGGCATAAGCTTGCACAAGCGTCTGGTGATCTGCAGAACTATTAAGCTTGTACAACTCAGCTAGTTGGTTCCTTGCCCCACGAAAACAACCACCGTTATCGCAAAATACGTCGCTGGGCAAGCCACGCCTACTTATGAATCTTTTGAAAGACGCCAGAAATGCATCAGTTGACAGATCTGAAGTCAACTCTAAATGAATAGCCTTTGTGACAAAGCACACATATATGCATACATAACCTTTACCGACTAAAGCCTTTCTTACACGCGAATTCCTGACTTGGATTGGCCCAGCGAAGTCCATGCCTACTTTTTTAAATGGTCTGCATGATGTCACGCGGTGTTGAGGCAAGGATCCCATTAACTGCTTCGCTGCAACAGCTTTCAGCCTAAAACAAACCAAACATTTATGAGTAACTTTCTTGACTTGTCGCATGCCATTAATTAGCCAGTATTTTTGATTTAAGTTAGCCAGTAGTGACTTAGGTCCAGCATGTAACAACCTAACATGTTCACTCTGTATGATAAATTCAGTTATTCGAGATTCTCGAGGTAGAATGATAGGATGTTTTTGTGCAATCGGTATATCCGAATTGTCTAAACGACCCCCTACCCTGATCAGGCCATCTGTATCCATAAATGGATGTAGGGATTGTAGTGGCCCTCGCACGGAGTTACCTTTCCGCAACGTGTCTATCTCTTCACAATAATGTATTGATTGCTCATGTTTAATTATTGAATGCAACGCATGTTGTAGCTCATTAGGACTGAGAGCGCCTTTATCTTTTGTATTCTCTTTTAAGTTTCGACAAAATCTTTGCACATATGCAATTACCCTTGTCATTTTTCCTATTTCTGAATATTTATTTATTATTTGAAATATATCATGCTGTATACCTGCTGTCAACGCAACTTTAGCCTGAGTGGACGCGGACTTTGCCTTTATTTCAGGTAAGCTTTCAGGTAAGACTAACATATCAGTACCAAAGTTGTACCTTGATTGCAGAAACTTCGGTCCTTCCCACCAGAGGGCGCAGGTCGGAAGTTCCTGAGGGCTGATACCTCTACTAATCAAATCAGCAGGGTTCTCTGCGGACGGTACATACAGCCAGCGCCACCTATTGGTTTTTTGCTGAATTACCCCAACTCTGTTCGCTACATAAGCCTGTAGTTTAGTGAGCTCAGTTTGAATCCAAGCTAAAGTTATTTTGGAGTCGGTGAAAAGGTACACATTATCTATTTGAATATTTCTATGTAAGGTATCATAGACTCGCTCCATTAAAATGGACAGAAGCAATGCAGCATTAAGTTCCAGCCTAGGTATCGTTAATGCGTTCGCACGTGGGTTTACTCGCGACTTTGAACAGAGTAGGGATAGTTCAGCTTTACCTGTTTTGTCGACCACGCGTAGGTATATGCAGCACCCGTACCCCGTCGTGCTGGAGGCGTCGGCGAAGCCAATCAGCTGGACTGCTGCTGCGCCGTTAGTTGGGATGTGTCTGACTAAATTGATAGGCTGCATGGTAGCTAAGCTTCTAGCAAATTGAAGCCACTCGTTAACAAGCTCGTTAGGTATATGTTCATCCCATCCAATATTATGTGACCATACTTTTTGAATGATACTCTTAGCCTTAATTACAATCGGACTAGCAAAACCCATGGGATCATAGAACTTTGATATATAGCTAAGAACCCCTCTTTTTGTCATAATATTTTCATCAAATGGTTCTGGGCTATCTATTTTAAAACAGTCCTTTTGAATATCAAGCGTAAGCCCCAAAGCTTTCATGTTATAGTTGCCCTTTTGAAGGTCAAGCTCGCTGAATTGCTGTTCAACCTCTGGTATGCCAGAGAGAACAGAAGGTGTGTTAGAGGCCCACTTATGCAAACTGAAGCTTCCATAACTTAACATTTCACATAACTGCTGTTTAGCTTCAAGCAATTTGTGTATATCAGAACATGAATAAAGCACATCATCAACATACATACAATTTTTTATTATAAATGATGCCAACGGTAAATCATGCTCATGCCTTTGTGCAAGTTCAAGTAAACAGCGCGTTGCCAAATAGCTTGAAGACTTCACACCATAAGTGACGGTGTTGAGACGCATGCATTTTATAGTCTGACTAGGGTCGTCACGCCACAGAATGTTCTGGAGTGAAGTGTGTTCCGGGTTCACTAGTATATTGCGGAACATTTTCTTGATATCTGAGCTCAGAGTGAATTCTCCAAGACGAAATAACAAAACAATATCAAATAATTCTTTCTGTACTGTAGGCCCATTCAATAAAATATCGTTCAATGAGATCTTTTTACTGGTTTTCATAGAAGCATCATACACAACTCTAGTACGAGTGCTTTTGCTTTGTTGGTTTATAACCGCATGATGTGGCATAAAATAAATAGGATCTTCATTGAAATTGTAAGAATCAATATCGACAAATTGCCCATGACCGAGCTCTACATACTCATTTATGAACTTCTGATATTCAGTAAATAAGTTAATGTTACTTTGCAGTCTTTTTTCCAGACTGAGGAACCTGTGTAAAGCTAGGTCAAATGAATTCCCTAGAGTATTATTTATTTTGCAGGTTTCTATCTTCAAAGGTAAGTCAACAGTGAATTTTTTTTAAGATATTCTCAGCTAATTTTTGCTCTGAATCCCTTTCCACTAAAAACTCCGGAACGCTCTCCACCTCCCAGAGCCTCCTGACACCATCACTTACATCTGTTTCACACTTTGTACAAATTAGAGATACAACCTGATTTTTTGCGATGCTAGATGCCAATGCTCCGGCAATGACATGGCCAAACTTCGTGTTTATGATGCCTGCTGCTGAAGACTGCTGCTGGTTGCCCAGATCACTGCATGCATGTAAGTGCTGAGGTTTCTCAAGCGGTAGAAGGACCTGGACAAAGATATCAGCACCTATTAGCATATTGATTTCTGAAGGTTGATTAAACGTTGCATCTGCTAAAGTGACCCCAGCAGGGATTTGCATGCCTTCTAAGCTGACTGGTGATTGTGGTAAGTTACAAGTGATTTTATCTACTACATGATAGTTAACTAGAGTGCTAAATTGGGATGTCAGAGAATGTACTGTTAATGGAATACAATAGCTGATTTTGTTCTGGCTCTCTGTCACACCAATGAGGTTAATATCATTTCGCTTAGGAGTATATCCTAAGACCTCCACTGCCTTTGTAGTGATCAGTGATGCCTGAGAACCCGAATCTAGTATGCACTTTATATGCACTTCTCGCCCATCTTTCGCAAACACCTTTACGCGTGCTGTGGGAATTAAAATATTATTAGCAGGGTCCCCAGATAAGAGGACTACTGGGCCTGGACCACCTTCTTCATCGAGATGCAGCAGCGTGTGATGAGCCTTCTTGCACTGCCCACACCTAAAGTGGTATTTACATTTGCCAGGGTGTGAATTTAAACATATGTTACATAAGCTTTTTTGTTTTGCAAATGAGATTCTCTCCTTACTAGACTGCAATTTAAATTTTGGACATGAGTATAATTTATGATCTGAACACTTACAGTAGAGACACTCCTGCCGCTTTCCACCTTCTGCTGGCTCAGCCCGGCTATCAGTGTTCTCTAGAGCGAGAGCACGCCTATCCATATAGGCTAAAAATTCTTCAACCGTAGGGTCCTGCTCTTGATCTCGCTCCAGCTGATAGGACCGGGAGCTATAGAGGTCCAGCTTGCGCACCAAGATGCCCAGTAGAATAGGGTCCCAAGCCTCCACCTCTGCCTTCAGGTTGCGCAGAGCGCTTAGTGACTGCCTTACTATGGAAACAAAATTCCTAATCTCATTAGCATTAGGAAACTTGGTAAGCTTGTCCAAGTCTAGGAGAGTGTTTACATGCTCATTTACAATCTTATATTTGTTATAAAATCGCTTGTCTAACAATTGCAATGCATTGTCATAACTTTCATTGTCAAGAGAAAGATTACTAATTAATTCGTAAGGTGGGCCCTGGAGGAATGATCGCAGGTAATAGAGTTTTTGAACGTTGTCCAACGATATGTCGTGGTGGATTACAGATTTGAATATCTCTTTAAAGTTCACATATTCGGAATATTTGCCTGTAAAATTAGGTATATTGATGTGGGGTAATCTAGTTCTAGAAACAACACTGTTACCTGAGCCCGAGGCTTTTCCTTCCTTACTTGTACTTTGTAACTTTATATTCCCATTTAAAAGCGTCAGACAATGGAAATACTTGTTTTCAATATCCCCTATATTTTCGTTGTCTGAAGAATCTAATGCTAAAATATCTTTGTTATAATTTTCGTAGGTACTCTTTAAAAACATCTAACAATCTATCCCTCTTAGTTATCAGCGCTTCAATTGAGTTTACACTTAATTCGTTCGATTCGGTTACAAAAGAATATAATCTGGTGATTGTACCTTTCGAGTATCCCCTGCTCACTCGCAACTTTTTTAACACATCATCCATCTTAACAGCTTAAATTTACACACACTAGGATATTTACTGCTGAAATTACACAAATATGCAGTAAAATAAAGAGTTACAGTTCAATTTCTAGATTCCTAGTGGCACGTGGAAAATGGCGGACGAATCTCGAAGTGATGAACAGCATTGGGTGGACGGATGTCCGCTGCCCGCTAGGGTGCGCGTTGATCGCGTTGCACGCCGTACACCAGTCGTACCAACCTAACCGCACTTTCGCACCAATGAGAGCGGACCGTTGCCTTGTTGACAGGAGATCGCCGCGTTGCAATTGGTCAAATTCAGCGCGCGCGAATGTTGGCGCGAATTCACGCGTGGACGCCACCGGTGTTTATAGAGCCAAAATGAGGAAGTCGCGTCATTGAACGATGAGGTGTGAGTGTCGTCTCTTTCACTCTCACTCGAAGGGAAAATTGCTATCCTTCTCGCAATCACCGATAAAACTCAAAAATTGCAATGGCCGATCGATTTCTATTGCGTAGGTTTGGAATTTCTTGAAGATAAATGTATGTTGAAGTCTTGAAGCACGAATCTTACTATTCTTTTTGCAGCAATCGATACCTGTTTTTATCGCAGGCATATGCCGAAATCCGTTTGCTTCACCTTCGCCGCTGCGCTGCTGTTGCGTCGCGTTGCCGTTGTTATCCCTTGGTACTGCCCACGTTGTACGGACTCGCAGTAACGATTATTTTCGCCGCAAAATCGTGGACGACGGTCGACGGCTCGTAGGGACCAATGTTGAATTCTTATAAATCGTGTGGACTGTATTTTCGCTGGTCTTGATGGGTCAGGTTATTAAATAAGACAACACACATTAGCTCGCTAGCGGTATATCGTTCAACTGACTCACAGATAACTATATTCTATTCTATTCTATTTTTCTTTATGGCAATGGTGCCGATGTCGACAATTCTGCCAATGTCAGATGTGATATGAGAAAACGTAGTGATTTTTAGAATTATAACAAACAAAAAAAAAAAAAAAAAAAACTAATATTTTACATCCATGATTATATCCAAAGAAAATAGTTGAATTTAATGTGAAACTTGTTGAAGAATATTAATAAGTACACTGAAATAAAGATAACTATATACAAGTCAGAGAAACTGACTTGATCTTTTTATTTTAGCACAGATAATCAATAACATTGTGTTGCCATAAACACTAACGAAAAATATCTGATAGAAATTAAACTAAAGGGAAAACCAGTAATGGCACATGTGGATTTAGGAAGTCAGTGTACGCTCGTTAAAGAGTCTATAGCAAAAGAATTAGGTCTCGATTATAATTCTGACAAGTTACCGATTTTGCAAGGTATAGGTGGTTATCGTGTACAACCACTAGGAGAGGCTCACGTTGACATTGTTGTACAAGGTATAGAAGAAAAAGTTAAAATTCTTATTGTAGATGATTCAATTATAAAACACCCCGTGTTATTAGGGCACACTTTCACGGAGAAACCAAATATTACGATAACAAAAACTCCCAAACAGATTATTTTCGAGAAGCATCCGAATACCAAAATTTTTCTAATGGCTTGTATGGATACAAATCTTAAACCTAACGAGTTAGTAGCGGTACCAGTTGAAAGTCTTACTAGATTTCAGGGTACGATATTTGTGAACGGTAACGTACGAGGACAGGTTAACAAAGAACACTACCTGCTTCCTGGTGCGTATACACTTGAAAACGGTCTAGGGAAAGTTCTTGTTCACAATTTGTGCGGTAACGAACTAATGTAAGTTCGTTAAAAACAAAAAGGATCACTTATAACGCGTGCTGTTCCTGTAACTCATAGTTTTGATGTGCTACCTGTGTCTTTTGATGACGACATGGTAAAAGAGTCTGTACATTGCGGAGACCAACTCTCTGCTGACAAAAAAAAAAGAGTTACAGGAACTTCTAGCTAAATATTCGGATTGTTTTTCTTCTGGCCTCAAAGATCTGGGTTTCACAACTGCGGGGGAGATGAAGATTGAACTTGAAGATTCCGACCCAGTGGTTTACAGACCCTACCGTTTGTCCTATGGTGAAAGAGCCCAAGTACGCGAAATGGTTCAGGAGATGCTGGATACCGGAATTGTCAAGGAATCTTCATTGCCATACGCGAGCCCGATCGTACTGGTCAAAAAGAAAACTGGTGAAAAAAGATTGTGCGTCGATTACAGAGCATTGAATCGACGTACCAAAAAGGACCACTATCCTCTTCCTCTTATCGAGGATCAGTTAGATAGGCTGTCTGGTAACACTCTGTTTATATCTTTAGATCTAGCATCTGGGTATTACCAAATACCTATAGAAAAAAAATCACAAGACAAGACTGCATTTGTGACCCCGGATGGCCAATTTGAATTTAGAAGGATGCCATTTGGTCTAGTTAATGCCCCGTCTGTGTTCCAAAGAACAATTAACAAAATTCTGTCAGACGCGAAATCCAAATACGCACTTGTTTACATGGACGATGTCCTTATCCCCGCTCGTTCTTTTAAAGAGGGTATGTCCAGACTGGAGGAGGTTTTAATTCTCTTAAAACAGGGAGGCCTTACCCTCAAACTAGCTAAATGCAAGTTTTTCCTTGATTCTATAGACTTCTTAGGATTCAAAATAAGCGCGAACGGAATTCAGCCTGGAATTACAAAAACGGATGCAATATCCAAATTTCCCGTCCCCAAATCACAGCATGAGCTGCGCCAATTCCTCGGACTTGCCAGCTTTTTCAGGAGGTTTGTTCAGGGCTTTGCTATTGTGGCAGGAGCACTCACAAACCTTCTCAAGAAAGATACCGAGTGGATTTGGGGGCCACAGCAAGACGAATCATTTCAGCAACTCAAGTCAGTTTTGACTAAAAGGCCCGTACTGGCATTGTATGATCCTGAGAGAGAGACCCAGGTTCATACCGATGCCAGCAAGCATGGCATAGCTGGAATCCTACTACAAAAGGATGATGACAGCTTATTGAGACCAGTTTCTTATTTCAGTCGTAAGACAACTCCCGACGAACAAAAATATCACTCGTTTGAGTTGGAGACACTCGCCGTAGTATCATCCCTAAATAGATTCAGAGTCTACCTCATTGGAATGCCCTTCAAAGTATTGACAGACTGTAATGCCCTTAGAACGACTTTAACAAAGAAGGATCTTATTCCCCGTATAGCTAGGTGGTGGGTACAACTCCAAGAATTCGATTGTGAAATCGAGTACCGCCCAGGCTCTCGCATGCAACACGTGGACGCCCTCAGTAGGAACCCTGTTGGGGATGCGGTTGGAGAACTCCATTTGTTGGATGTTCTAAACGTTGGCACTGAAGACTGGATAGCAACTGTTCAGTCAAGTGACAGCGAAGTAGTTCGGATAAAAGAGATTTTAAATGACCCTAATGCTGTAAAAGCCGTGGAGGTTTTAAAGAATTATAAACTTAAAAACGGCAAGGTATATCGTATCATGGGTGAGGGGGATAATGATATTCGGTGGTTAGTGCCAAAGGGTGTTCGATGGCAGATTGCAAAGATGAACCACGATGACGTAGGGCATTTTAGTTTTGAAAAGACACTGGTTAGGATTCAACAGTCTTATTGGTTCCCAAAAATGCGCAGATTCGTAAAAAAGTATGTTAGGTCTTGTTTAGAATGCGCATATCATAAGGGGGTTGCAGGCAAGCAAGAGGGTGAGTTACACCCAATACCAAAAGTTGGGGTACCGTTCCACACCATTCACGCAGACCACCTTGGACCATTCATTAAAAGTAAAAAAGGCAACTGCTATCTTTTAGTAATTATAGATGGTTTTACTAAGTTTATTAACATTACACCTGTTCGAAATACAAAAAGCAGCACGTCGATCAAGGTCTTCCAGGAACACATAAGTTATTTTGGTGCCCCTACTCGATTAATAACAGACCAGGGAACATCTTTCACAAGTACCAGTTTCCGTTCATTTACAAAATCTACCGGCATCAAGCATATTCTCAATGCAGTGGCTACGCCACGTGCTAACGGCCAAGTCGAAAGGTTCAATAGAACAATCTTAGACGCTTTGTCGGCCAAAACTCATGGCAAGGATGATAGAAGTTGGGACGAATACGTACTTGACGTTCAAATAGGTCTAAATACTACTATTCATAAAACAACCGGTAAAAGTCCTTCTGAGCTCTTGTTTGGTTTCAAAGTTAATAGTGGTTCCGAAAACGTACTTAGTGACATCATAGACGATACTAGGGACTCGTCTACCAATAATTTAGATCAAATTCGAGAACAAGCCAGTGCGCGTATTATAGAACAACAACAAAAAGATAAAGCTAGATTCGACTCCAAAAGAAAAAGCAAACATAATTATGCAGTGGGCGATCTAGTAAGCGTAAAAAGAGAGGTTCCTAGCGACGGAAAATCTAAAAAGCTAGTTAATAAATAATTATCAAGGTCCTTACCGCGTAACTAAACTACTACCTAATGACAGACTTGCAATCGAAGACACGCCATTGACACGCAAGCCTGGCCGGCCCCTATACAACAATATTGTTACATTAGATAAACTTAAACCTTGGTTAGTTTTTAATAAAAATTATGATTCCTCTGAAAATTCCGATGATGATGGCGTTATATCTCAAAATGATGACCAGAACTCTGATAGCGATTAAAAGCGTAATTTTGTTTCTCTTGTTGAACTAACAATGTGTACTTTGTATCCAGTATCTAAATCGTAGAATAAAAAGTGGGTTGAACCAAATATTATTACATAAAAAAAAAAAAATGTTGTGATACCTAGACTTAGACACCTAGATTAACTTACAAGTACCTAGGCTAAGATGCTTAGTTTAAAATGTCTAGATTAAAATGGGAAACATTTAAGAACCTTTCAATGGTAGATTACTAAACTGCATAAGTTAATGTACCTGCAAGTACGTATGTGTGATACAATAATTAATAACGAAATTATTAATTATTCACAATTGTTTAATAAGATGATTACCTATATCGGTTATGCTTCAGCTTTTTTTATTTTTTTTTGTTCTTAAGGGTTTTCATGAAAATTCACGACACCAGTTGGCGCCATTTTGACAAGAGGTCTTCCAATATAAAACATATGACGTCGTTCATCATTCGTCTCATTCGTTTGTTGATAATTCAGTCACGACTATTATTATACGTCCATGTTCAGGACTAACAAAAAAATATGCGTTTTGACACTTGTGACAGGTGCCCGGACCTGACGTCTCAGTGCTGCCACCTAGTAAACGTCGTTCCTCGAAAACCCTCATGACATAGGTAGGTACTTACTTGAACTTACCAGTAACTTGAAGCGAAGGGACTCGCTAAAACTGCAGGATGACCGAGCTGTTAGGAATCAGTTAGGAATTGTTATAGTAAGTCATAAATCTAATTTTATAAGCGTTAGAAATAATTTAAGAAGTATATTTTCAAGCAGTTATTTTTATGGATTTTTGTTTTCATCCTGGCAACACGGACTCGCTCGCTGTCCGGTTGCGCGATGGCATGGAATTAATGAATAATGGCGGGAAATCTTCAAGCGTGGGCAACGGACGAGGATGTCAAGTAGTTACGGTAAATAAATAGAGTACAAGAGTAGATAAATCCGAAAGTGTGTTTTATGTGCGGTTCGAAAAGAATAAGGTAAGTATGTAG
Organism: Gortyna flavago; assembly: GCA_963669345.1. Lineage (NCBI taxonomy): Eukaryota > Metazoa > Arthropoda > Insecta > Lepidoptera > Noctuidae > Gortyna > Gortyna flavago. Next base: position 231,358 of record OY770154.1, read on the forward strand.
GAATACTTTTCCAATAAGTAATAACAGATATATAATGATTGTCAACCATTCACGGTGTTATAGGTGCACAACACCTTTTAATAACATTATTCCATATTTTGTTTCAACAAAAATAAATGTCTGAGAATCAATTTGGAGTTTCCTTTCACAAGAGTCACATCATCTGCCTAGCCTTTTCCCAACTATGTTGGGGTCGGCTTCCAGTCTATACGGATGCAGCTGAATACCAGTATTTTACATGGAACGACTGCCTATCTGACTACTGGGTAATACGACACCCCTTGGTAAGACTGGTTGTCAGACTTTCGGGCTTCTGGCTACCCGTAACGACTGTCAAAGATCCACGAATGACAGCCGGGACCAACGGCTTAACGTGCTTTCCGAGGCACGGAGGGGTCTCGATATGTAAAGATGGTCACCCATCCACAGACCAACCGCGGCAAGCGTAGCTTAACCTGATCGATCGACCATTGACATACAAGAGTATGGACAAATACCTACAAAAAAGGGTGCATACCCACAACTCATATTGTCTCATAAAATGGCTGCCACTGCTAGGGTTGTGTCAATCAAGGAACATAGGTGTTACTATAGCGAGTATCGATACTAAATACGAGTCTTACTAGTTTAAGTATCTGAAATAAAATATTTTGATTTTGGTGCTGTGAAGTGTGAACCACAGGCCGGACCTAGCAAGGTCACTCGGACCTAATAAGACGCAGAATTATTTGTTAACATCGCAGAATATACCGATATCGTTTCTACTAGTTTCGGAAACGATTACGGTAAGTCGGCAACGGTACAACACTATTCCATTATGACATATTATTAATGATTAAACGAACTTACCTGTACGTGAAGTTCGATCATAATTATACGAAGTGCTTCGTCCGAAGAGATTAGTAAGAGAGATATTAATTGAACACAATGTAGTAACGCTTAGGTGTTACCACTTCAGCACTATAGTTTAGAGGGTATTCGTTATACCCATTATGGCAACACAATTTATTACCCTAATGATCCCTGCCTGCATGGACATCCAGTCGGTAGAGCTTCATTAGTTTAGAGACTTAAACATATTTCCGGAACTTCTGGGGTACAGGGCGGGCGGGACTTACTAATCTCTTCGGACGAAGCACTTCGTACAATTATGATCGAACTTCACGTACAGGTAAGTTCGTTTAATCATTAATTATACTCGTGCTTCGTCCTCAAGATTAGTAAGAGAGATATTAATTGAACACAATGTAGATGTTGAGAGAGAGAGAGTGGAGGAAATATGTAATTAATTAAAATAAATTTTATCTCATAGGAAGAACATTTATTTTAATTTAATTTAATGCCACAAAAAACAGAAATCAATACGTAATTGTGCTTATTAACTATATTTATAGCTAACAATAATCATTTATTTAATGTACAAGGGGAACATACTGCCATTGCTACAGCGACATTATCCTCCTTGTCAATAATTGGTCTGTTATAGAATTTAGCAAAGGTAGTGGAATTGCCGCTCCATCCAGCAGTTGTCGTATGGCGTCAAGGCTTACTCCTTGTCTATATGCCATAGATGTTGCAGCATGTCGTGTGCTATGACATGGTTACGTCAATTCCACTATCTTTCAAGGTAGACTTAATCCATCTACTAAGAGTTTGGCTCGTAACATGATTGAAGGGTTTACGATAGCTAATAAACAGTTGATTTGATTTTCTTAGATTTATAGTCTTATCTAAATAAGCTATGAGTGTTCTTCCGGACATATTTCAGGTCGCTCGCTAAAGAATGGCAAATAAAGAGTCGGTTGGTTTGTACCTACTTTTGATGTTTTAATAAGATCTTTAATTCTTATTATAATTTTATCATTTAAAGTAATTATTTGATCAGTATACATTTTAGACAGTGTCTGTGCCCGATGGGCTGTAACGAGAGCTAGAAGGGTAGAACACTTCTTCGAAAGCTGCTCTAGTGTTAGGCAATGTAACTGTAGTCTGTGTGTTAGGCTTTCGTTAGGAAACAATGTGGTTAAATAATTTAGAACGACATTTGCATCCCATGTTACGTTATACCGTGGTAACGGCGGTCTTAATTTATATACACCCTTACAAAACCTTATGATTCGATCATCGATCGTCAGAAATGTCACCAATAATTAAGGAAAGTGCAGCTCTATGGCTATTAATTGTCCCATATTGGGCACCATCATTAAATATCTGTGTAAGAAAATCTAAAATGATTGGAATGGATGGTTGGTACATATCAATTACATTTGTAGAACAAAAATTATACCAACGTTTGAGGCAAACGTCGTATTGTTTGAAAGTGTTGTCTGACAGCGAAGCGAGCACGATGTCTAAGGCTGAGGCCGGGATGCATCGCTGCTGCATGGCCGTCCGGATAACACTCCGGCAACCAGGGTAACATGAGCTTGGATGTTTCGGTTGCTGGAATTGGGAATAATGACATCGTTAGAGTCTAATTTTATCATATTGGAGATAAGTAATCGCTGAAATAATGGATACCATGGTTGTGTAGGCCAATCGGGAACAACCATGATACCTTCAGCATTATCTGCTATAACCTTCCTTAAGGCCTTAAGAATTATTGCTACTGGTGGGAAAGCATAGAACAGATGGTTGGACCAATTTAAGGTGAAAGCACCTATCGCAAATGCCCCTGGATCTTTGTGCCAAAAGACACATATGTTTCACATTTTTTGTTAATGCGAGTAGCAAATAAATCAACTTGTGGAACTACCAATAAACGATCTATTATTTGTTGATAACCTGTGTGAGACAGTACCCATTCTGTGTCTGGATGGGTTCGTCGGGATTCCCTATCAGCAATAACATTTTCTGATGATTTAATATAAGAAGCAAATATGATAATTTTACGGTCTTCACACCAATGCCATATATCTTTTGTGATTTTGGTAAGATGAGGATATTGGATACCTCCCATGCGGTTAATGTAGCTCACAGCAGTGGTGTTGTCAATTCTTAGTAATATTTGGCAATTCTCATAATTTATAGCAAATATTTTGAGTGCAAAATAGGCTGCTAAGAGCTCAAGGTTATTTATATGCAGCGTAGCCTCGTTGTTAGACCAACTACCACTGCCTGTTTGCCCATTACATGCGGCACCCCACCCCGTTGTTGAGGCGTCAGAGTAAATTTCTAGCACGTAAGTATCGTTCCTAATCCTATGTACGGAATGATCTATGGCCTTAGACCACCAGTTTATATTTGGTAACAGTGACTGTGGTATTGTCATGAGTCTTTCGTAATCATCGTCATTTCGTAAACTAAGAAACTTGCAGCGTTCAAGTTCCTTTGTATATATAACCACCCGTACTCTATGGCAGGGCAGGCAGACACTAACAACCCTATTAACTGAGCGAATTTCCTAATAGTTATTACAGCGTTTTAATCTTTTAAAATCTTGTAGCTCTGTTTTGATTCGAATTCTTTTCTCGGAGGGTAGACTTAATTCCCATTTATGAGTATCTATTACGTAACCTAAATATTTACAGGTCCTTGAAGGTATTATATTACTCTTTCCCTCGTTAATAACAAAACCTAGTGCTTGTAATAGCATCTGAGTGGTATCAATGTTTTGCAAGCATTCATCGTAGGTATATCCAGCAAGGAAGAAATCATCTAAATAAATAGATGATACAAAACTAACATAGTTATTAAGTTCCTGTTGTTACTAACCATAATGGATCATGTAATCTGATAAATAAATAAATAAAACCACACGATCGTAACAACTTGATGACAGGTTTCATCAATTTCGTAAGTAAATATGAATGGAGCCGTACGTATACCGAATGGTAGGACGTTAAATTCATATAACTTTTCATCAATAATGAACCGAAGGTATCTCCTTGAATCGGGATGAATATTGATAAGAAAATATGCATCTTTTAAATCTAATGTTGCGATGTAACAGTCTCGTGATACAAGTTTCAGCGCAGTACCTACGTATGTCCTCTAATTTAAAATGTTCTGAATTAATAAAAGTATTTTTTTTTTTAAATTAAGAATAAATCTCATCTCGCCATTTGGTTTCGGTACTAAAAACACATGTTACACAAATTGATCAGAACATGGTTTAGCTTCGGATATGGCGCCAATGGATAACAATTTATCAATTATGTTTACTAACTGAACCTTCTCAGAGTCAGAAAAATTATTTGGTGTGGGTACACAACGTTGATGTACGGGATGATTAAACTTCATTTTGTAACCGTTTATCCACGACAGTACGGTACGGTCTTTAGTTAATAACGACCATTGTTTATGAAATTGGGCAAGTCTGCCCGCGTAACGTACCGGATCTATTGAGGGCTGTTCCGCTTGTGTCGCTGCGAGAATGCTTGCGACGAGTTCCTGTGCGGTTGCGCGTTCCGAGCAGCAGGTGGTGGTTGCTGCGGCGGTGGACCCGTCACCTGCCTGCCAGCCGGGATCCTCGCCTTCCAGTTTAAATGCCTGTGGTTGTATGTTTTATTCGCCGAAGTCGAAGCCTTAAGTTTAGTTGTTTCTGGTTTCATTTCAGAGCTGGATTTTGAGACGGCCTTCGCTGTTTTGAGGGTATCAGCGAGATCACTTCCAAAGAGGAACTTGTCGATCTTTGTTGTATCCAGCTGGTCCTTCAACTCTTTTTTGAGTGAATATAGTGCAAAATTACGCCTAGCTTGAGATTCTGAATGTTGAATATCACATAATATTCGACCAACATCCATAAGATCTTTTATCAGAACATGGTTTCTCTCCCTGGCATCAAGCTGTTCGGATATAATCTTGCCCAAGGATGAAATCCCTGCAGCCAAATATTTATTTATTTATTTATATTTTATCCTCACACTGGAACGCCATATTATAGCAATTACACCAACGTGCAACGGAGTAAAAAATAATTTCATGTACTGCTTTCCATTCATCCTGTGCGCGGTGGACAAAGCGGCGATGGATCACGCACGCTCACACAGGCGCAGCGTCAAGACAATCGCCATAGCCCCATCACTCCTTCCACATAGCGCACATTCTTTGCGAATTTTTAAAACTCAATGAATTTTTCAAGATGTAATAAGTTGTAATATAGATGTAATAAAAAAATACATTTAAACTAAAAAAAATAGTTGAGGTGTCATCCTGCCTGACAGATTACTTCTTATTACTTTAAATGCTTCTGTCTCGATTCTATGGCTTTGTCTCTTTTATGAACTTGTTCGGTTGTGGCGGCTTTAATTTCTGCATTCAAGAGTGGTGCAGCTATCGTAGTGCAGTTTCCTGGCACTAAAAACTTACTGACAAGATCTTTACGAACATCTTTGTCCAGACCGGAAGTTGCGATATGAGAAAATCTGGATGAGACATCCTTGTTTATATCTGGGCCGTATTCAACCGTTATTGACGGATCTGAAATGAAGAAATGTCCAGGATTTCAGTATTGCAGTCTTCGTGGTCCTTTGGGATGATCACATCTTCTGCCGGGGCAGACACGGCTATCATTGGTGATACATCATCATCCACCACTGGCGGATTTACAATGATGGTGTCTACATGCTCGTCAGGGTTTGTCGTTGCTTCCTGATCTGTGAAGAGGGGGTAGCAATCAGACTATTTGTCAAAACGAAAATGCATACCTACATGGAAATGCAAAATCGGGGGAATGTGAATATCGGAAAATCACGATATAGTGATTATCAAATGCGGCGATGTAGTCCCATAGACTAATCTGATGCATAAAACTAATATACCTACAAAAAAATTACTTATACTTAAGTATTTCAATTATGCGGCAATGTAGTCCCTCAGACTAATCTGAAGCATAATAGTAGGTAGGTAGGTAAATTACGGGCAAAGACTCCATGGACTCCATGCATGATTACTATTATAGGCGTCGATATAGTCCCTCAGACTAATCTGATGCATAAAAGGTGGGTAGTATTCAACAGGTTACTCCCTTTTATTACGTATTTATGCGGCGATATAGGTAGTCCTGCAGACTAATCTGTTGCATTTAACGTGATCGTTGTTCATTTCCAATATCCACTTAATGATTTGCGATATGTGGGTACTTACTGTCTGGGTTCTCAGATGGCGCCGGCGCAGGTGTAGAAGCCCTCGATGAGCATGAGGACGAACTTGAAGACTGGCTCGAAGATGATGACGAACTTAACCGAAAACAATTACTTCTGTCGCGACGCGAACGTTCTATTTCTTTTTCTAATTTTCTTAATTTTTTTGCTATGAATTTAAAATTATTTTCGTTAGCGCGTTTTGGCATTATTGCTTATAATGGTAACTATTATCATTATTTTGTGCGAAGTGGTTGAGCACTGAAAAGCGAATGAAGCTCTACCGACTGATCATTAGGGTAATAAATTGTGTTGCCATAATGGGTGTAAGTAACGAATACCCTCTAAACTATAGTGCTGAAGTGGTAACACCTAAGCGTTACTACATTGCCCGTCAGGGTATTTATGTTCTGTGGACCTACCAGACAGTTATTTTTTTCTCAGAATTTTCCAAGTCTTATTAGTACTAAACACGGAAGGTAGGTAATCTTCAAGTAAAATATCTTAACCTTGTGTCTATGGTTCACATATCTCATTTGACAGTTCCTTCCCCTCCCGCCTTCCGTACTTCTGTCTGTATGACGCCATTCCGCCATTTTGCTATCTGTCTGTTGAAGTTTATTACAGTTTCAATACTAATTTTTTTTCCTCTATGGTCTGTGGTTTCAGTTGGATTTATTTCCGTAACATAACCTCTCAATTTTTGTAGCTGAAATATTATCGTGCAACATGTATGTACACACGGCTACACATCAAGCTATACATTTCCAGTTTGAGTTGAACTCGCACTGTATAGGTTTTTCGTACAATCAGAAGTCAGCTTATATTGGTTATGTATAGCTTGATGTGTAGCCGTGTGTACAACAAGTGCTGTGTTGTGAACGATGCTAGTAGACGAAAGGACGTCAGTTTTCATGTTTCCAAAAAGTGAGATAGGACTCAAAAAATGATTACAGTGCATTAACTGTGAAAGACTGCGAAGCTTGAGCTTCCAAAAACTTCGCAAACAGTTTGTGTGTCGAAATCATTTCGAGAAGAGGTTTCTTTATAAAAATACGGTACATAATTGGATTTCCTTTAGAGAGTTCAAGAGCATAATACGAAATTGACCTACCCTTCAGAAAATGCTCTGAGATTTTTCGGAATCATCATGGAAGAAGCAAACAAATACTTAGAAAATCAACCTGAACGGAATCCTGATTTAAAAGGAATTAAAAATCGTATCAAATCTAAGTATTTGTTTGACTTCATAAATTGTGAATTGCATAAGGATGCTGTTTCTGACTGCTTTTTCGCATCAGCTTTAAGATTGGTAGTATTTAATTGGTGCAATGTTATTAATAAAATATTATAAGGCACAGATGTCTTCAGACTAGAAAAGAAATTGTTGCCCCTGATGCAATTAAAAGCTTTTAGTAAGTATATAACAATATTAAAAAATAAAAAGAAATGAAAGTAAGAAAAGTTTTTTTTTTCCCTAACATTCCCTTTTTAACTTATTCGAACATATTTTAATAATTGCAATAAAATTGCAATTATTGCAATATGCTCATAAAATAAAATGAAACTAAAATTACCAATAGCAAGAAAAACCTTTTAGGCTGAAGCCGTACCACGCCATTAAAATTTAGCGCCAGGTTTAGTTCCATTTAAAAAAAAAAAGCTGTCATACATGATATGTGAACCACAAGGCGCGTCGATTTTTACTCTGAGAGTACCCCGAGTGCCCTGTCTGAATGTAACTGTAGTCTGTCCGTATGTATAATATACTCTATGCTGTAGTCTGTGGTACTAAACAAAACTTCTCGTTAAATGTACGCAACGCAACAGTGTTTCTCTTATAAAAACATAAGTGATAGGTACTTTTAGTGTAAAAAAATGGAAAAACTGCTAATGTGTCGGATATGTTTAGTGGAGAATGTTCGCATGCATATAGTGGCCAACAGGAACTTGCACGAACTTTATGAGAAGCTGACTGATAATCCAGTAAGTTGAATTTTTTTAATAAGAGTTAAGTGAATTACTTACCTAATAGTTTTATTTGCCTCCAATGCGAAGATTACATCATTTATCTATGTATGAAGATTTGATCTGAGGGTTGTCTTATAGTGGTGGGTGGTGGTGGTGGGTTGTCTTGTGGTGGTTGTGGTGGTAAGCATTTTGTCAAGTATTTCCCATGTAATGTAACATTCTTACGAATGGTACAATACAAGCAAAATCTCTGTTTCCAAAAGTATTTCCATGTAATAACAGTCCTGTGAATGCTCGACTCTGTGTTCAACATAATGAAAGAAAGAAAATACATTTATTTAGCGTAGACTATAATACACACAGTACACCAGAGACATACATCAGATAAAAAACAAATAGTGTGAGGTCTGATGTAAGAAATAAGCAGGAAAGTGTGCCTCACGGCTATGTCGGAAAGGCCCAGTTCAGCAAAAATACCAGACAACTACTGCCTGAAGCTGGTTATCAACTGGACCTGATGTGTGAGGTGACAGATGTAAATCAGTTTTATACTGCAACATGACGTGTGTATTCATACTTAAATAAATAAAATTGTCACATACAAACATAAATTAATATGTAATAAATATATATGTAATAATTAATATGTTATAAATAGTGTGATATTGAGTAACATTGCAAAAAATACTGATAAATAAATACATGAGATGGCTGCATGATAGACCTTCATTAATATGTAAGCGAGTGTACTCATAACATTTCTTTTTACCTTGCATTCATTGTTGAAATTTAGATTAATATTAAAATTGTAAATATTTGTAATAGCCCTCTTCCTGATTCTTATTTTGTTGTGCCCGACAGGGCCCACAATGCTTTAAAACTAATCTATGTAAGTATGTTCTTATGTACACACTGCCAAAGAGTTTGATTTACATTTCACACATAAGTACGGGTTGTTGTCACTGTGTGCGTAAATTAATGAGTCGGTCGGTCGGACCTAGCAAACCGCTAAACTGTATGTGTGCGTATGATATACCCACATATAACTAATATACCAATGTATAGTAATCATAATTGAATGAGGTCCAATATTTCAACTTTATAAATATGTGTCCCATAGCCGGTCGGTGTAAGCACCTGGCATAGTTACTTTGTGTCTTAAGTTTAAACCCTGGCAAAGGAATATTGTTTTATAGGTTTTTATTTTTTGTCTTATAATAAGACATCAATTTTGTGTCAATAAAATTATTAAAACAAAAAAAAAAGTAAAAAGGTAATTAAATAATACCAATAAAATACGGAGTCCAATAAAATGGGAGTCTACGCGCACGCGCCGATCCGTGCGGGTGTGTAATTAGAAAATGGCGAGCTCTAAAATCGTAAAGTGTAATATCGTGATTAACGAGTTGTTGGCTTTTGTGCAAAATAAGCAGGATGTGATGGACAATGAGAGCCTCATAAATATTTGTGCAACGGGTTTCTCAGGTGAAGATATCGATCAAGCAAAGTCGTTATTATTTGAATCTTTGTCGTCGGGCAAGCGTAAAATATCCAGACGTAAAGACAAGCGTCATAAGGACCTGGAAGACATCATAACTCTGTTCAAAAATACAGACCCTGAGCTAATTCCTATATTTGTGGCAAGAGAACTGAGCAAACTGCCTCCCGTAACCTTTGACCACGTTGACGTTACGGGATTGCTTAAGGATTTAGTGCTACTTAAAAACGAGTTAAAACTTGTAAAGAGTAGCTACGCAACGGTTGAGCAGCTTCAGGAAATAAAAAGTGAACTACATAACTTCAGATATGGGTCATATGTGGGAATAGATGACTACAACGGCAACGTAAACACACGTAGGCGAGGCGCATTTTGTATGGATAGCGGGCCAATAGGTATATCACCTGTGATAAACAGAATCAAGGAGTCGACACAGAGACAAAGCGGCAGTGAGAACACAGCACAAGTGCTATCTCCGTCATACCTACGCCCGGAGGATAACTCAGTGAGAGAGACCGGTGTAACCGAGCGGGACACAAATATGCACAGTGTCGCTTCAGATGGAATTCAATGTGTTTCGATGTCGGGTAAATTGTTATCACAAACAGCAGAGGAGGTGCGTGCAACTGTGCCGGTTCGTACCATGACTACGTCCACTGAAGGCTCCGAAATTCCACTAACTATGGCAGAAATCGTGAAAAAAGACGGAGTTTTCAAGACAACTAATCCCGATCCGGGTTGGACTGTCGTTCAAAGAAATCGTCTACGAAATCGCTTTGTGAGTCAGTTAGGTAAGGCAACCACGAAACCTCTTGAGTAATTTTAAGGCGGCTGACACTAAAGTGCCCCAAGTTAAGTGTTTGTATCCAATGTACATAAAGACACTGTGGATGATGACGTAATGCAATACATTTATAATAAAACGCAGGAAAGAGTGACCCTTACTAGAATTAGAATGAAATACGATAAAGGGTACAACGCATTTAAATTGTATGTATCGAAATGCAGAATGCATTTATATCTTGATGACAATCTATGGCCGGACGGAATTAAGTTCCGTCGTTTTGTGAGTATGAGAAAGGGGTCGGATGAGCAAAATTTCAATGGAACGCAACCAAAACAGCATACTGGTGAGCTTTAATTGCAAAAATGTGAAAAGGAGTGTGGAATGTGTGCGATCACTATGCAAGCGCGTGGACTTAGTGGCACTTCAGGAGACGTGGCTGGTGTCGCAAGACCTGCCTTTCCTGGGCAGCATCAACGATGAGTTTAGTTATACCGGAAAATCGGCGATTGACTTATCGTCCGGAGTGAGGCGAGGCAGACCATTCGGTGGTGTCGCGATTCTGTGGCGTCTGACAAGTCTGTTTACGAAAGTGTCGGTTGTGAATTGTGAAAGTGACCGTATTACCGCAATTAGAGCGACTACAGGTGAGAATCGTGAAGTTGTAGTTATATGTGTGTACATGCCTACTGACCAGTCCGACAACCTACCAATGTTTACGAATTGTCTTGGGGAGATTAGCGCTATTGTACAACAAAATAACGTGGAATCAGTATTTATTCTCAGTATTTATTGTCAGTTCGTCAATTGTTTGTATTTCATGTGGTGATGAAGCAACACTCTCTACTACAATTCTCAAAAGGTGATCTAGCTGGAAGACGAAATGTTATTAATAATATTAACCGACCTTCTTTCAGACATGCTTACGTAAACAAATACTTTTGCTTCCTAGGGCCGTACTTATATAATAAGATTAATGACTCCTTGGAAATATACCCTCTAAATATAAAATTATGTAAAGGTATACTCTATGAATATATTAGTAAACTCACATATGAAGAGACAGAAAACTTATTAAAAATATTGAAATAGACAACTCTTATACTCACCCTCTCTCACTCTTCCACACACTTTCACACTCTACTCACCGAGAGGTTCACACTCTACATACCCGTTTGATTATTTTATTTTATTTGAAACTTGTTTTTCTGTGTAATGATATACTAATATCTCTAATTAAGCTAGTATTGTAATGGTCATTATAAGGAAGAGCGCTGATGTCTGAGATACAGATATTTTTTTATCTAGTTCAGACTCAGATGCCTTCATTATTAAACTAAGAAAAAAAATTTTAAATTGTCCTGTATATCTGTCTAAATGTAACATACGTTTTTGTGATAAATAAATTATTATTATTATTATTCTGGGTGATTTCAACGCTCACCCGTCAGCTCCTTTTTGTGACGAAGTATTTGATTTTTGCGACGATAATAAATGGATCTGCGCAGACATAGCTAAGCTTGGTAGGTCGTCAGATACACATACGTTCTATAGTGATGCACACTGTTGTAAGCGCTGGTTAGATCACTGCTTAGTCACGGAATCAGCCTGGAAAACAATAACTAGCATTTATGTTGACTCTGGAGTGTATTGGTCGGATCACTTGCCTTTAATTGTAAAATGTAATCTTGACATGATTAAAACTAAATGTATTACTGACGATTGGATTTCTAATGACATTTTGTGGGGTGATAGAGAAAGTGACGAAATAGGAATTTATTTTGACATTTGTAATAGTAAACTTAAAGACCTTGACTTCCCCAATTAATTTTGTGTTTGTGCAGACAGTATGTGTAGTAATTTTGAACATAGATATATTATTGATAATTTATACAATGACATTGTTAACATTTTATGTGAGGCATCTGTGCAAAGCAAGAAGGTGGGAAAGTTTAAAAAGGGCAAAATTGCACGGTAGTGGGGTGGAATAAGCATGTGAGAGAGGCTCATAGTCAGGCTAGGCAGGCATATCAAATGTATGTAGGGCATCATAAACCTGAAAGTGGGCCTGTGCATGACAACATGTACCTTACAAGGAAAATATTTAAATCTAGACTGAAGTTCTGTCAAAACCACCTAGACCAGCTTAAAATGGATGTATTAGCCTCACACGTTAGGGATAAAAACTTTCGAGCTTTCTGGAAGGGTACTAAGAGGATGAACGGTAGGGTCAGTATGCCAGTTACTGTAGGTGAGTGTAGTGAGCCAAAGGATATAGCTAATCTATTCAAAAATCATTTTAAAGTTGAGTCACCGCTTGCCGACAGTTCTGTTGCCGCGGATGTTGAGGCCGTCACTGTCTGTGAGAACCCGATGTGTACGTTACCCCAGCAAGAAAGTATCTCCTAGAGTTATATGAGTAGAACGTATAGTTTGTGCCTTATATGCTGTAAATGTGCCCCCACATAAAAAATGTGTGCCCCCTGTCGTTTTGGAAAAAACGATTCTTGCTAGGGTAACGTTTTTCTAGCAGGAAAATTCTAAACGAATGATCGGAGAGAGAAAAATTGTGCATGGTCAGAGAGCTTATACGTGTGCCAAAATGTGCTCCAAAAAAAAAAATCTGTGCCCCTTCAGATTTTCGAGATATTGCATTTCCTGCTGGAGTAACGTTTTGATGAATCATGTATCTCTAAAACCATTGCATGTGCCCCTGTAGAATAAACATACACGAGTAGCTCTTATTGTGTGCCCCTATGTGCCCCCAATTAGATTTAAGAAAATATTTATAGTTTTCAAGTTATCGTGGTTTTATGAAAACCCGAAAAAACATCGCAGCGCCTAAATGAGGCAGGGCACAAGTTCGCTGAAAACTGTATTCGGTCCTTCTTGACGCTAATAATAACCATACAAAGTTTCAAAACTGTTCATGCATGCGTTTTGGAATAATCTTGCTAAAAGTCAAAACGATGGTGTCATAACTTTGACGGCAAAATACAAGGAACCGGCTCAATCCCAGATGTGTAGGTGTAAACCAAAATCATGTGCCTTTAGTCAAAAATATATGGTGAAAATATTTAGCTTGGAATGTTTCGCATTAAGTAAATATTATCAAAAAACCAAAATATGTAAACAACGGCTGGTTATCCGACCAAATTCGAATGACTACTAAAAAGCGACTGATTCATACATATCGATGACCTTCTTTATTGGACGTTTTTCGTTCCCGTACAGTCGAGTTCAAAAGTTTTGGGGGCTCATTAAAAAATATATTAAATGCACCTTGTGACTATATTAAATGAAAGAGCTTGTTGATGTGGAAATTATTATTTTTATTCCCTTATTTTTAATTCTTAAAGTAATTATTGCATCAAATCACAGATCAAATTTCCTACATATAAACGTGTTATGTCGGTACTCCTATAATAAATGTATGCGGGTTGATCCAAAGTAATAATAAAGCAGTCGTTACCAGATCTCTGCCTTTTATTGACGTAAACACAACATTGGCGCAGTCGGTCTAGAAAGTTCGGCACTTACGTTGAATTCTGTTTGCCATAATGCCGATTGGGAAGATAGAACCTTTTAATATCGAAGGCCAAAATTGGGACAGTTACATTCGTCGCGTAAAACAATTTATATTGTTAAATAGTATCGATGACAAACTAATAGTAGCAACGCTTTTGACACGCGCGCGGGCGTTTACGAAAAAAAGTTTGCGCGTTTTGGCATACCGAAACGAATTGTAAGCGACAATGGACCGCCTTTTTCCTCGGCGGAATTTAAAAAATATATAGATATAAACGGAATTCGCCATACCCTCGTTGCACCATACCACCCATCGAGCAATGGGGCGGCTGAAAATGCCGTGAAGCAGGTTAAGAGGGCATTAAAAAAGGCCCAAGTTAATAATGAAAATATTAACACGGCTCTCAGTAAATTTCTTTTTTCGTATAGAAACACTGAGCATAGTGCCACGGGTCGCGAGCCTGCAATGCTTATGTTCGGACGGCGATTGCGTGGTCGACTAGACCTGCTGCGGCCCGACACGCGAGACTTGGTGCGACAGCGGCAGGAGGTTAGTGAGCGGCGACGGGACACCACTCTGCGGGTGGCCGAGCCCCAAGACCCCGTGCTACTACGGGACTATTCAAAAAACAGGGGAAAGTGGACTGAAGGGACAGTGGTACGACGAGAAAGTCCAGTTTCTTATACGGTGAAATCGCAAGATGGTCATGTACACAAGAGACACATTGATCAAATCTTAACAACTAAACAACCAAAGTCTAGATTTTCATTGTCAAAGGTGCAAGAGGAAGTGTATAAAAAAGCTGATGCCGAGCCAATGGCGACGCCTGATAAGGACGATCAAGTTGCAGAGGAATGGCAACTGGCAGAGGAGTCGCCTCCCTCGAGAACTGTGTCTGAAAGACTTGACGATCCACTGGCAACACCGAGGAATCGTAGGAAGGCTGCTTTACGTTGCATTGACAAATTAAAAAAGTTGAAATGATATTATATTGTGTACTTTCATACGTCACACTCATCATTGCACAGTTACTAATGTAGGAGTAAGACGTATGTTGCTACTATCGATATTTAATATAGATAGATGTAAATATGGGTTTGTCTGCTGTAGTATTTTGGCATCTCGTGTATATAGTTACGTTTAAACTAGTTAGGTACTGTCTGAATAACTACGATTAGTGGATTTAGTTGTGTTTCCTTTTACACATGGTTGAAAGTTATAGATATAGGCATGCCTTTCGTTTATTTGTTTAAGTTAGACTATTTATATAGGGGGGAAGTGTTATGTCGGTACTCCTATAATAAATGTATGCGGGTTGATCCAAAGTACTAATAAAGCAGTCGTTACCAGATCTCTGCCTTTTATTGACGTAAACACAACAAAACGCACCTATTTTTCATAATAGAGCGACGTTACATGTAACTGTCTCTGTCACACTAATACCATACGCGTACTAGCTGTCTCACTTTCTCCAAGCTAGACAAAGCGACGCCTTGCGACACGACGTCAACGGATGCCGCGGGGCTAAGATATATGCAGCTGTGTGGGGAGGCGAAAAAAGGGAATCTTCTAAAAACTTACTGTTAATTTATCTAACCTACGGCTTATCAATAAATATATATATATAAAAAGACAAATAAGGGCTTTTTATTATATAAAAAAGAGCTACATGTTTTTACTAGTAGGTATTCATCACACATTTCATGAACTATTTTTTTTTTAAACATCGGGACCAATCAAATTTTGGGTCAAAGACCTGGCAAGTGGCAAATATCTGGATGTATTTCTTTCGTTCACACATAAATTACTGAAATTTAGAATGGAGAAGATAGCTTACCTTGGAATAGCACTTAGGCTACTATTTATAATGTACTTAATCATATGTGTAAGGTCATAGAAACAGCTAGTAGAATATAATCCAATAACAACTTTATTTTATTACTTATTACTTTTCTACTTCAGTGTACTCAGGCACAACACGTGTGAACCGGTTAGTGAGTGAAGTAAAGAAGGTCATCGATATGTATGAATCAGTCGCTTTTTAGTAGTCATTCGAATTTGGTCGGATAACCAGCCGTTGCTTACATATTTTGGTTTTTTGATAATATTTACTTAATGCGAAACATTCCAAGCTGAATATTTTCACCATATATTTTTGACTAAAGGCACATGATTTTGGTTTACACCTACACATCTGAGATTGAGCCGGTTCCTTGTATTTTGCCGTCAAAGTTATGACACCTTCGTTTTGACTTTTAGCAAGATTATTCAAAAACGCATGCATGAACAGTTTTGAAACTTTGTATGGTTATTATTAGCGTCAAGAAGGACCGAATACAGTTTTCAGCGAACTTGTGCCCTGTCTCATTTAGGCGCTGCGATGTTTTTTCGGGTTTTCATAAAACCGCGATAACTTGAAAACTATAAATATTTTCTTAAATCTAATTGGGGGCACATAGGGGCACACAATAAGAGCTACTCGTGTATGTTTATTCTACAGGGGCACATGCAATGGTTTTAGAGATACACGATTCATCAAAACGTTACTCCAGCAGGAAATGCAATATCTCGAAAATCTGAAGGGGCACAGATTTTTTTTTTGGGGGCACATTTTGGCACACATATAATCTCTCTGACCATGCACAATTTTTCTCTCTCCGATCATTCGTTTAGAATTTTCCTGCTAGAAAAACGTTACCCTAGCAAGAATCGTTTTTTCCGTTTTTTTCCAAAACGACAGGGGGCACACATTTTTTATGTGGGGGCACATTTACAGCATATAAGGCACAAACTATACGTTCTACTCATATAACTCTAGGAGACACTTTCTTGCTGGGGTAACGTACACGAACCCGATTGGGTTTTCTGCTAAAGAGGTGAAAAATATTACTAATAACATGAAACGTGGTAAATCTCCGGGTAGGGACGGACTTAGCATTGAGCACCTGCAACAAGCGGTTAAACATTTGTTTAGAGTACTGGCTATGTTCTTTACTTTCTGCATACGTCACTCGTACTTACCAGCTAAGTTGACGAAAACTATTGTTGTGCTTATAGCAAAGAATGTCACGGGTGATGTAACTGACAAGAATAATTATAGACCTATCTCCCTGGCTAATGTCTTGGCGAATGTCTTCGATGGTCTTCTGGATGCTCAGCTCAGCAAGTTTATTAGCCTACACGATGCCCAGTTCGGATTTCGTGAGACTTTGTCAACCGAAAGTGCTATATTGACACTAAAGCACACAGTCGCTTACTATGTTGGTAGGAAAACACCCATATACGCTTGCTTTCTTGACTTATCGAAGGCTTTCGACCTGGTCGATTATAATAAGCTCTGGACTAAGCTTGGAGAGGTCGGGGCTCCAGCCGAACTCACTAATATATTTTCTTTTTGGTATATAACCACCAAAAAAACTTTGTCAAGTGGGGAAACGTATATTCTGAAGAATATTCACTTAAGTGTGGAGTGAGGCAAGGGGGACTAACCTCTCCAAGACTTTTTAATCTGTACGTCAATCAGCTGATAGGTGAGCTCAGCGACAGTCATGTCGGATGTCATATAGATAACATTTGCGTCAATAACATCAGTTACGCGGACGACATGGTGTTGCTGAGTCCATCTGTCGGAGGTCTAAGGAAGCTGTTAAGTATCTGTGAGGCCTACGCTGAGGGTCACGGCTTAAGGTACAACGTTGGAAAAAGTGAGTATATGATCATCAGAGGTAATAATAAACAACCTGATCATATACCACCAGTCTATCTCAGCGGGGTATCTTTGAGTCGGGTCTCTCGGTTTAAGTATCTAGGGCATGTTGTGACCGAAACCCTGCATGATGACGCAGATATTGAGAGGGAGCGGAGAGCATTGTCGGTGCGCGCTAACATGTTGGTGCATAGGTTTGCGAGGTGTATATAACTTTGTTCAGAGCCTATTGCCAAAGCTTTTACACCAGCGCCTTATGGACCAACTACACGCAGCGGGCCTACAATGCTCTCAGAGTACAATACAACAACGCCTTTAGGATTCTGGTGCGTCTGCCTCGATTTTGCAGTGCCTCGGGCATGTTTGCCGACGCGAGGGTGAGTGATTTTTACGCTATAATGCGCAAAAAGTCAGCCTCACTAATTCGCCGAATTCGAGGGAGTAGCAACGGAATCCTAAGGACAGACAAAACAAACAGACAGACAGAGTGCAGACAGACCAAATTCGGCAGCTGTGGGAAGGCTGATCAGGCTGCATGTAACCTGATTCCTTTGTATTTTAATTTAATCAGATATTTCAATTTAATTTTAATTTCAGTTTCATTTTAAATTATTTATTTCAATTTAATTTTAGTCCATTTAAAATCAGTTATTTCAATTTTAATTTAGTTATTTCAAGTTTCATTTCATTTATCTACTTAAATATATTTTTTGATCTCCTCATGACTAACATAGTTTTAAGATAATGTAATACTAACAAAATATGGACATTTAAATAGTCTGAATTAAATGAATTTTATTTTTATTTTTTTTTATTTTTTAATAAATTTAAATATTTTATTAAATGAACTAGGCGTTGGAATGCGGGCATCTATTGTTCCATAGCGCTTGGGTCATTAGTGAATGAGCCAGCTCGTTTCGACTATTATGTTTCTTACAATTGTTGGCTTAAGGTTCAATTTGGCATGGGCTATATTTTAGCAAATAAAAAACTACGCGTGGCCAATACAGTAAGTAATGAAAACTATTTTAAAGTAAGTCTTTAGACCTCTTATTGAGAGTGCTGGAACCAATTGAAGTGTTTTTCTATTTAATGAAATAACCTTTAAACTATGCATTATTTTGTTTTTTTTATTGCAGAACAAATTTAAACTAATTCCTATGATAAGAATCCGCTTAACCGTTTCAAAGATCTAGCAAAACCAAAAACGTTACCCCAGCAAAATCTCGAATAACTTCGCAACCGATGAAAGAACAAATACAAAATAAGGCACAACATTTACTTCATCTAGACAACTAATTTTATAGCTAGTATTTATTTAAATATTCCCATTAGAAAGAAAAAGGGCTGGCTGGGATAACGTTACCCCAGCAGGAAATGTTTTTGTGAAATAATTAAAAACCTATAAGCTCAACAAATTTAAAAATGTGCGCAACAATTACAGAAGCCGCAAAACTAATTATGTATTAGATTCAAATGACCATTTTCGACAACATCTGGCCTGGGTAACGCACACCATATGGCACTGTAACGTGGTCGCTCACAATGGGCCTTATTAGAAGTCACATCAGTCATAGAGGACTATGCTTGGAGTGTCCAAGCATAGTCCTCTCTATTGCCCTTTGGATGACCCTGCGTGATCGAATCAGAAATGAGGAGATCCGCAGGATAACCAAGGTAACCGATATAGCCCGAAGAGTTGCGAAACTTAAGTGGCAGTGGGCAGGGCACATTGCTCGCAGAACAGATAGCCGATGGGGCCGAAAATGTTCTGGAGTGGCGATCGCGTACCGGAAGGCGTAGCGTTGGAAGGCCTCCCACAACCACCACCACCTCACCCCCCCCCCCCCCTCTCCTCTCCTTCTCACCTTGAGAAGGCCGCAGGAACCCGTTGGATGCGCGAAGTACAGAACCGGTCGAATTGGAGGTACTAGGGAGAGGCCTATGTCCAGCAGTGGACGTCTTTCGGCTGAAATGATGATGATGATGAGGGTGACCATGCAAAAAAGTCGATGGACTTCTATTGGATTTCCAAATACAGCGTGTAAGGGAAACGCTTCCGAAAACGAAGACAGGTGATAGGGCTAGTGATTCTCGATACGATACCATCAAAAAATTTGGAAAAAAAAATTAACAATTTTACCTATTTTTTTTTGCATTTTTCGTACACTATGCTGTGAGAACAGTTAAATTAAACCATTATTTGCGATTAAACACATTTTTTTTTTTTACAACTCTAACAAGCAAGTATTCGTAAATAAAATCATCTGACGCTCGCGCATGACCTAGAGTTCAAAGTGCGCGCGCGCTCGCCGCAGACGAGCGGCCGACGACCCCAAATCCAAGCGACGCGCGACGCGACGACAGCTGGCAGCGGCGGGCGGGGTGCCATGTGATCTATCCTCCTAACCTTTACTCGATCGCTTGAAGCGAATGTCTTTTCAGTTCACTTCTACCTACTTGTGGGATATCTGGTTTCGAATTCCATTCATGCAAGGATCGTAATGATTTTCCCCTTGAACAAGGTTTCAATTTTATTTTGATCCGAATGTTCGCAAATTTTGCTTACAAATCAGAAAAATCAAGTTAACTTTTCTTTTACTTTGAGACCCATACCGAGGTTTGAACCCGGGTCACCTAGTTTGAGAGAGAGGCGTCCACGGCTCCTATGCGGCGCGTGGCGGTGCGGTGCGGGGCGGGGCGGTGCGGGGCGGGGCGCGGCGGCGACCTTAGGCATCCTTTGTAAAGCGCCGCCGCCGCCGCCGCCAAAATAAATAAGAAGAAACATTACAGAGGCGTCAACAGTATTAAATTGATGCACTGTGTCGTGCAATTACTGTTTTGTATGTAAGTCGATAATCTATAGTAAATAAAATAAAGTCGCGACCGCAACTTTAGCCGTGATTGACTAAAACATTTTCATCGCGTGTAGGTACAGTTTGAAGCAACTAGTGCGCGTGAATCAATTGAATTTGAACTTTATGTCAATGTAATTAGTCACACGACACGCGCTAGTTTATTGCAATAAAAGTATCCTTAATTTAGTAAGTAAACCCAATCAATTTAAAGAGGATAATTAAATTAGTTTAATCTTAGAAACAAGTTAAATCTTATTAAAAAAGTTTGATAGTGAAAACAGTTTAGTAAGCTTAGCAGTTTAGTAAAGCATAAGTACAATTTCCTGACAATTAAAATTAATTGGTTTCTGATTTCATAATTATTCTTTAACATTTTCTCCTCTATAATTTGTTGATCTTTGCACTTCAAAAGACACCGCTATGACGGCGTCCGCGCGGCGGCACCGTTTGTCAGCCGACACCGCACGCAGGCGGCATCCGCGGCATGTTTGATCTTCTAAGTACTTCTTTAGTAATCTAGTTAGTACTTAGTTAGTTCCTTCTCGACTCGGTTCGTGAGCGAACGTGCGTTACGTTACGTAAATCGATCAATAGCTATTGAATCGTATTTAATACTGTTTTGTTAGTTTTCAATTTATTTAAACTTTTCGCACAAAAAGGTACAAAGGCGGACTTAATACCTTAGGCAGGCTTAATTTGTGTTATTGTTACGTTTTTAGTGCTGTTTTATTGTGTTTTAGTTATTATTTTTTGTTGTATTAAACAATGCCTGAGTCATACGTGTACAGTGCTTGTGAATACGGCAACATGATGATCGAGAATGTGACAGTGCTGATGAAATGCGGGCAGAATACTGAGCATTTCTAATAAACTACGTGCAGAATGTGTTGAGGATCCTACACTAATGCCTCGTGTTCACGGGTCGACACAGCGGCCTGGCATTGTATTGAAATGGATGGAGCGCAGTTCGAGACTTCGAGCCATACATCATAAGGTCGCAAAGGATTTAGACAGGTACTTACGCAAAATGGCTCTGTCAACTTTAATTTTTAACAGTGGGCTATTTATGCAATAAAAATTCATAAATTTGTGAAGTGTTGTAGGGGTAGGCATTTTGAAAGTGGTGTTTGTAAATTCCGTATAAATCCCGTGACTCGGCGTGACTCGGCCGTACGGAGCGCTAGGCGCCCGCGACGAAGCCCGGGCGCGCGGTCACGTGGTAGCGCGACGTTGCTTTGCGTGTCAGCGACCTCACGTGTTGTACGGTTTCCATTGCGCGTTTACGAAATATGAAATCTTGAAAATAACCAATATAAAGCGAAAGGTTATTGGTATCCGTTTGTATTTAGGTTGTATATAATCTACGTTCTGGCTTCGGAAGCGTTCTCCTTACACCCTGTATAATAATTATTGTGGAAAATTACCAACTTGGAAGTAGCACTCGCTCGGCTCACAGCGAGCGCGGGTGGTCACATTTATAACCTAACCCATTTGGGTTTCGGGGTGGCACCAGCGGCGTGATTTTTTTGTTTTTTTTTTTTACTTATTTCAGTGAATTTTAAAACTACACGCTGCGGTGTACAATATTTCAGTTTTAGGTCAGCGCCATCTCTTGACCGATATTGGAACTAATGTAACTTTTGTTGATGATTTCTAAAAAAGTGTGCTATTTAGGAACATTGTTTTATTTTTCAGATTTTTCGCGCGGGTAGACTCGAATCTTTGAAATACATAGACGATGCGCGCTCTTTGACTAATGCCAACGGCACGTGTAAGATAGAGGTAATTTTTATTTCGGTAGCCGGTAAATACAGGTTGTATTCAATATTTAGGAATTAAGGTAACCTTTGAAAATACCTGTAAAAAAATTAAGGTTGTAACCGAAAAATACCGGTATTGGTCGTACCGGTTTCGGTCCCTGTCTGAAATAAAGATTAATTATTATTATTATTACTAGCTGTTGCCCGCGACGTCGTCTGCGTGAAGGCTCTACAGCACCAAAAATACCTAAGATGCCAGTGTCGCTATAGCATTATAAGTAAACAACTTTTAAAATAGCATTAAAATATGTTTTTTTTTTTGCAAGCGAAGCAAGTGAAAAGAGTTATATGGGAATCCTGCTGAGTTCAGTCATAAGATGTGACTAAAGGAAATAGAGAAAATAATGCAGGAATACACTCCAGGACACAAAAGAGTAAAAATACGTCACACATAGATGGCACTGCTTCAAAATTGTCTTTATACTACTAACGTTCATTAAACTATGTTTCTCTGCCCAAGTTGCTTAAATGGCGTAGCTTTTATAGTGTAAAGCTAGATAATAGCATGGCTTACTCAAAAACAACATTTAAATATGCGTCGTTAGATTACACGCTATCACAGAATGCGTAAAGAAAGAAAGAAAATACATTTATTTAGCATTGACTAAAAGCCACACAATACAACAAATACATACATCAGATAATCAATAAAAGAAATTTGCAGGAGAGTGTGCCTCACGGCTGCGTCAAAAAGGCACACTTCAGCAAAAATGCCAGACAACTAGTGCCTGACGCTGGTTTTCAACAAAGAAAAATAAAGATTCACAGCTCCTCCCCCGGAGGTGATAGCGTGATAAAATGTAGCCTATATTATTATGTTGACCCGACCTCTTAGTAATATTCATGCAAAATATGAAGTAAATCCGTGCAGTACTTTTTGAGTTTAGCCCGAGCATACATACAGACAAACAGACAAAAATTCTAAAAACTATATTTTTGGCTTCGATATCGATTCTAGATCACGCCCCAAGTATTATTTTTAAATAATATTCAATGTACAGTTTTGACTTTCTTACGATTTTATTATAAGGTAAGGTCACTAATGCCAGACAGTGACCTAAAGGATGACACCTACGAAAAAATATTCTTGTATTAAAAACAACTTTAGTAAAATTACTCTTATTACAATATCATAGGACACCTAGCACCATCTATGAATTGTTGTCAAAAACTCCGAACAGTTTCTAAACGAAATTTCAAAATGTCGTCAGTCGTCAATCATGTAACGGAGTGAGCACGCGTTTTCTTATTTGAAGGTGAGTTTTGAATCGATATATATTTAAAAAATACTTTTTACTCATTTGTCAATGTATCAATGATAAGTTGGGATAGTGATAAACGTGCTTTTCTTGTGTTTGCTAATATTTTTTCTGACAAATTATGATGTCTACTATTAGTTCCAAAAATAATGAATATCTAATAGATGACAGGCGTGTCATCCATTGGTGTTTCAAGATATTAAAATCTTATGTTAGGTTTGGTACGATTTTGAACTCTATTCCCAATGAAAAGATTACTGTAGAGATATCAACAATTTTGGATCACTTTAACTAAAGGTAGACATGGTGTCTATTATTGGGGTATACATGATGTCAATTATTGGTTCTATTGTTCCAGACTAATAATTATGCCGCCAATAAAAGGACAGATGTTTCGTTACTCTGAGGCTGATATGGAAGCCGCTATTCAAGAATGCAGACGAGGAGTTCCGACGTCAACTGCGGCAAAAAAAATTCGGGTACCTAGGGTAACTCTGCTGAATAAAGTAAAGGGTAAGACACCAATGAAACGAAAAATGGGAAGAACATGCTACATCTCAGATGATACTGAAGCTTTGCTTGTAAAGTGGGCTAAAGCAATGGTGAAACAAGGATTCCCAATAGGCAAAGAGAATTTACAAGAAAGTGTGAAAAAAATTGTTGATGATTTGAATTTAGAAACTCCTTTTAAAGATGGGAGGCCTGGTAAAAGTTGGTACAGCAGTTTTTTAAAACGGCACCCTGACCTTATCCCTAGATAGCCTCAAAATTTAACTTCATCCAGAGCTTCAGTCACAACTTCACAGTTAAAGAATTGGTTTAAAGAAGTCAGCACCCACCAATCTTGAAGAAAACAATTACACAAATATTTTGGTTGAACCTAATCGAATCTATTCTATCTATCTTCTATCTATATCTTCTTCTATCTATTCTATATCTATACATATAATAAATCTGTAGACGAGACGTTTCTGTACATTGAAAATATTTCCAAAAAAAATAGTTGGGGTGTTAAAGGATAACCAACAGATGCCATTTCATAAATTTTTGGAATTTTTGTCTGTTTGTCGGTTTGTCTGTTTGTCTGTTTGGATGTGACAGATTATTGATTTGAACAGGGTCAACGTAAAAAGTACCAAACCAATACGGTTACTTTTTATACTCAAATATGGTGTAGAACTCGGAGCAGTGATTAGTTTTTATTTCATCGCAATCGGTTCACTATATCAAAAGATATAATCAATTTAAAGTATTCTAGAACAACTTTTTACGTTTTTAGTAACACGTAACGACATCTATTGGCGCGATATAGTACCTACTAACGAAAACATATTGTTTTTGTGATGTGAATAATCACGTCCTATTAGTTTATGCTTACTTTAATGACGAAATAACACAGATACCTACTTATGTCTATGTTATTTTAAAAAGTAATGATAATGATTATAATATTAAACAAAATCGCTTTCCATTGATGGTTTATTTAGTGGCGCCTGTGGCGCTTAAATAATTTTAAACAAAAAGTGAGGATAGTGTAAGATAATAATAATTAATGTGGTGTTCTGAGCGATAAAGAAGTTAGATAATTATTGATATAGAAAGTTGAGTAACGCAGAGCGTTTTTTAACGAAGTTCTTATATGGAGCTTGCGGTAGGAGTTATAAGGGAGAAATCGTCAAATAACGAAAAAGCGTTATGCCTCATTTTTCAAAGTAATAGGTAGATAGAGACACACACACACTGAGAGAGAGAGAGAGCTATTTTTCGTGGTTTCCGAGGATCCTGACCCCGGTAAGTGAGGTCAAAAAGAAAATCAAAGATGGCGGTTGCCTAAATTTTTAACTTTTTCGTCATGGGTGTCGTTTTCATGGTTTTCGAGGGTGCTGAAGTCGAGAGTCAGATCAAAATGAAAATCCAAGATGGTGGCTGCAATTTTTTTTATCATGTTTGTCGTTTTCATGGTTTTTGAGGGTGCTGAATTCGATAGTCAGGTCAAAATGAAAACCCAAGATGGCGGCACCATTTTTTTTAAATGTTTTGTCATGGGTGTCGTTTTGATAGTTTTCGAGGGTGCTGAAGCCGATAGTCAGGTCAAAATGAAAATCCAAGATGGCGGCTGCAATTTTGTTTTGATTTTTTGTCATGGATGTCGTTTTCATAGATTTCAAAGGTGCTGAAGCCGATAGGCAGGTCAAAACGAAAATCCAAGACGGAGGTTGCATTTTTTTTTATGGGTTTCGTTTTATTGGTTTTTGAGAGTGCTGAAACCAATAGTGAGGTTAAAATGAAACTATAACGGCTTACCCACCGTCGATTGGCCCATGAACCGTTGGTGAACATTATCTTTAAACCATTAACTTTTTCCAAAGGACTTTTCACCCACGAACGTTTTGCCAACATAACTCTACGTCAGTGAATGCTTTACCCACAGAATGTTTTGACCAATAACTTTTCACCCAAAGAACAAGGCCAACAGACGCCGGGAAAGGTGAAAGTAAAATAATAATAAGACGTAGTCCTTTATTTCTGTGAAAAGGGTATAAAGTAACCTAACCACGCCTAACCTCGGGGTGCCCTTTGCTCGCTTTGCTCGCTCACTTGAGCCGCCATCATCCCTTCGAACCCTACCTGTCCGAGTCGGGGTGCCCCAAGTCCCGAGCTCGCTTCGCTCGCCCTTGCATCCTTAGTTCTATTTGACATGGGTCAAATGTTCTTTGGGTGAAAAGTTATTGGTCAAAACATTCTGTTGGTTAAGCATTCACTGACGTAGAGTTCTGTTGGGGAAACGTTCGTGGGTCACAAGTCCTTTGGATGAAAAGTTAATGGTGTTGACCAACGGTTCATGGACCAATCGACTGTTGGTAAACCGTTTCAGTACTGGTTAAAATGAATTAATGAAAGTCCAAGATGGCGGCTGCAAATCGAAAAATTCGTAGTGTGTGTCGTTTTCACGGTTTTCGAGAGTGCTGAAGCCGATTGTGACGTCAATATGAAAATCGAAGATGGCGGCTGCAATTTTCTTTTTCTTTTTTTATCATGTGAGTCGTTTTCATGGTTTTCAATATAAACTTCACGACTTTGTGTGAAATAAAATAAAATACAACCGACTTAAAAAGACACTTCAAAGTGCAATAGACCTTTGGTTTCAGAAGTCTGTAATTTCTTGCCAACGCGCAACGTCTTCCCAAACTAAGGTTATTTTGCACTTTGTAGGGTTTTTTTATGGAAGTCGGTTATATTTTTTTGTAATTATCTTTACAATTTTTTTCTGGTTTTCGGCAGTATAAGGTCTAAATCAAAATCATGTCTAAAGTTTTCATGGGTTTCATCTTCGTAGTTTAAATGGCGGCCGGTGTCAAATAAAACCCAAGTTTAATGGGTTGCTTTTTACACGGGCAACTTTATGTAGAAGCTCTTACCATTAATGTATTCTTCCTTTTATCATCTAGATATCTCGATGCATAAGGCATAATATTGGTAGGTATATATGATATCTTCAATACCAAGTTAAGAAATTCTAAATTTACCACAGAGAAGAAACCAAGACTCAGAAAAACTAACTTCAAACTTCACCTACTAATCTCAGATATACTTTAGATAAAATGGTGATATGATTTTACAAGTTGGTATTCTAAGACAGACGCAAAATAAAATAGACATAATTATGGCTGTTTGGTTAGATAATCAGCCTCGAGCAGGCGCTTTTATTTAAATTTATTCTCAAAAATCAAAGTGACACTTCGTCGCATTGTCATTATGAACCATGAAGACGCAGTGATTGCAGTCGAAAGGGCCGTGGTAGCGAACCCTAGGTAAGGAAAGCGTTACCAGGCAAGATCTGATGATTCTTCCTTTTCAATGAAGGAGTGGCAATTACACCTTTCCTAAGCGACACATTACCTATTGTTTTCCGACATCCACGCGAACGAAGTCGCGGGCACAGCTAGTTTTTAATATGGATGAGACTGCATTTTTTTTTTAATCCGAAAGGGAACAAGGTACTAGCAGCTAAAGGCGAAAAGTTGGTGTACCAGCAAGTTAACTCGGACGAAAAAGAATGTTTCACAGTTCTTTTAGGTGGTAATGCTGCTGGTCAAATTCTACCGCCCATGGTTATTTTTAAGTATTTAAGAATACCAAGAGAATTAAGCTTGTCTATTCCTGTAACTTGGGGTAATTGACGGTCCGACAGTGGTTGGATGAAGATGGAGACATTTTATGAATATACCTGCAATATATTTGATAAATGGTTGAATGACAATGGTATTCAAAAACCAGTCATACTTTTTATGGATGGGCACACATCACACATGTCATTCCACGTGAGCAAGTTTTGTTCGGAAAATGGGATAATCCTAATTGCTCTCTTTCCTAATGCCACTCATCTCTTGCAGCCCATGGATGTTGCTATTTTCAGAAGTCTAAAGGGCGCCTGGAAAACTGCTGTGCAGTCTTGGCGTTTAGAACACATTGATTCCCCCATTTTGAGAAAA
This sequence comes from Gortyna flavago, assembly GCA_963669345.1. Taxonomy (NCBI): domain Eukaryota; kingdom Metazoa; phylum Arthropoda; class Insecta; order Lepidoptera; family Noctuidae; genus Gortyna; species Gortyna flavago. Next base: position 259,359 of record OY770154.1, read on the forward strand.
GTTAATTTTTATCCTTTGCTAAACAAAGTACTTAAAGACACATTATCACCTGAGATGTTTCAAAACGGGTTTCGTAAGTGTGGACTCTCACCCTGGAATCCTGATGAAGTGTGCTGTGCATCAGAACAACCAACAGATGAATTCATGGCATTACAAAAAATGGCGAAAATTAAAGAACTGGAAATGGGCCTTAAATTCCTGGACAAATATATTGCTTCAGAAAAAAATTACAAAATATTGGATTGTTTCAATTTTATAAAAAGCTTGAAGACCTACTAACAAAAACTAAAGAAGTCTTACCACCAACTGAAAATCTCTCTACCTTGAATAATTCTACATCAGAACAAGGCAGTACAACTCAAATATTACCACCGCTTAATACAGTCCCGAGTAGCGATCCATTGACAATGCCATCCACGTCACAAGCTACAACTTTGGATTTTCCGTTCCAATATTTACCCCTAAATGAAGACCCTAAAACTCCCTGCAAAGAAGTCCAAGAAAGCACTACTCAAAATCTCGAAGGCACAATAAACACAGGATCTTTGATAGAACAACCTATATCAAGTCATTATAGGCCACAAGAAAGTTGTTCAAAGAATTCAGATAATATGTTAATACCTAGGCCATTTAAAAGAGCATTGTTTTGGCCAACTCCTAAACAAAACTCAAAAGGAAGAAGGAAAGAAAAAGTGCCATCTGTTGTATCATCTTTGGAATGGCAAAGATACCATGAAAACAAAGAGAAGAAAAAGATTGAATTAGAGAATGAGAAAAAAAGAAAAGCTGAGGAAACGAAAAAAAAGAAAGAAGATACTGAAAAAGCACGAAAGCTTAAGACTGATAAGAAGTTATTAAAGAAAAGTAAAAATATTATAAAAAACAAACTTAAGAGTAATCTAGTTGCGAGCTCGAACTCACAGGTGGGCGCAGCCAAAAAGCACGCTGTCTCAACTCGCATCGTGTCTGACAGAGATGGTATCAGTGATGAGCAGTTAGACGATAGTCTACACGCACAATGTCTAGTTCAACACACACAAATACCGTTCCGAACTGAAACGACACGTTAGACGATGCACACATGCACTATAACGCTAGTACATTCTGTTTGACATGCACCGCCATTCAACTGAGTCATCGGTCGCCCGACGCTCAGCCGGTCGGGCGGGGTGATATTATTATTACCTACTGTTTATGTTATGCCGCATTACTTAGTAATTGACTACCTAGATATTGTTTTCAAGATTATTTACCTATCTTATTTTTTTATCAATACACAAAAAATTTAGGTACCTAAATGTAAACAATCTTGACACATCTTTTTATTTACTGTTTGAAAACCTAGTGTTTTTTACAAACGAATTAATAATAATTTGAGTAAGTTCTAGAGTTATATGAATTTCAAGACGTGACACATCAATATTGTTTGCATATAGTATGTAAGTACTTACCTAAAGTTATTGGGGTATAGGTATGTAGTGGTGGGTAGGTATGTAGGTAGGTATCAAACTCGTAACTTTGAGTGAGTAGCGGTAGATTGCAAGGGTTGTCAGTTGCTTACTCAATTATTATAAGGGTGATTTTGTAGTGTGTTAGGATAGGTTTAGGTATACCTATTAATGAAACACTACTATAAAATAAAATATAAATGTTTATTATCAATAATAACAAAAATGCGCGGCGTGAAAGGAAGAAAGAATTTATGGCATGCATTGGCGTTGAGGTTTGTAGCGGACTGGCGAGGGCCCGAGGGGCGCGGTCCGAGCGCAGGGGGACGCGCCGGCGCGGGCGGCGATCCGATCCGATCGTCCTCGCGTCGCACGGTGGGCTGGAAATCGGCTTTCATAGACATAGGGATTTCAATTTGCAAGTGCCTGATTTTTTGCCGGATATCGCTTCTATTAGTCATTACTATGTACAAAAATGACACCCGAGTTAATTCTGCCCAAAAACGAAGGATATATAATTTTTTTACGAAAAATTTGTATGAAGCTAGTATGAAAAATCGAATTATCTCCTAAACGGCATGTTTAACCGTAATATCCTTGGAGGTGGTCATAGTGCTAATTATTTATGATTTTTTGGTTGCCGATTTGACGAAAAATTTAATGCCGTTTTTTTTTTAAAAATCGTCAAAATATTTTTATTTATTTTTACGTGTAAAACGATCCTTTTTAGTGTCCAAGTTAATAAGTTCGATATGTTATTAACCCAAATATTAAGAACACACAAAACAAGAAAAATTAAATAAAAAAATTGCTGTTTTTGACACATTTTTATTAATTTAAATAAAAAAAGATTATCAAACTCTTATTTAAGTAACATATAAAGTTATATTATATACAAAATAATTTAATTCAAGGAATTAATGCTTAGTATTAATTCCTTGAATTAAATTATTTTGTATATAATATAACTTTAATTTGTAAAATAAAGTAAAATAATAAAAAAAAGACAAAATATCATTAAATATTACAAAAAAAACCCAAACACACTCAAATACAAATTTACAAATATGTACATATATATTTTTTTTACAAATTTTCCTTATCACTCTCGTTATCAGACTCCAATTCTGAGTCAGCATCCAGATTGGATATGTCCAAAAACTCGAACTCAGTTTCCTGAAATTGAATTAAGTCGAGAGTTTCAGCAAAAAAGCTCTGCTTTTTCTTGGCATCTAATTTAGGCCTTTGTGCACTTAGCAAAGGATCCGAAGAAACAACAAGCATATTTAAAATGTCTTGATTGGAATCCTGCCTACTTTTTTTCCGCGAATGATGTTCTCGAAACCTCCTAAAATCTTTGTTTCGAAACTCTGAGGCTTCTTCCGAGAGAGTCCCAATCGGCACAATATTATTTTTCTCGATTATGTCAGCCCCATGGATTAATAATTTATGAACGGTTGACGACATGGTAGTACCAGTCGTATAATAATACGTACTTTTCTGCTGTTTTGCGGGCATAATCTCTAAATTTTATTATATCGACCTGCTCTCCAGATGTAATTGCTTGTAAAATTACAGCAAATCTTTTGATGAGGTCTTCATCCAAACCGGTTATAGCTGCGGCTTTATTAGGAACAATATTTGCTCCCAACCAATTCTCGTACTTTCTCCTGAAATTATCAAGGAATCGGTTGGATTTCTGCCACCTTTGTAAAGCGGCTCGCGTAAATCTCCGACAAAATTGTTTGAGAACAACACGATCTTCGTCAGACAGGCAATCGCCTATGCGGGATACAACTGCACTGAACAATACTTCATGATCAAATGAAGTACTCTCACTTCGTAGTTCCATTCTAAGATTTTATAGTCGCAGATTTAGTGTTAGCAGTTACACAGTTGTGAACAAACTAAATTATAAAACAAAACTTTAGCCCTTTTATTGCAAAACGCCAATAATTAGGTAACTTCATTAGTTATCTCCTCATTAGCTAATGAAAATTTATAATTGTCACTAACTATTCTTAGAACTCATAGCACTGCTAATTAACAAATTAGCTTACTTATCAGGAAAAGTTGAATATAATCCATAGTTGGCATTGTCGTGAGATATTGAAAATCATTAAATCACCTATAAAGACTCATTAGAAGACCTAATCAGTGTAGTTACTTAATCACTTCTTTTCGGACTCATTAGAAGAGTAAACAATTGGTAATTTGGTTGTATGAAAAGTTTTAAAACTCATGATGTGTTGATAAATATCTAGCTCAAACATAGTTGTCTACGTGTGGGTGTACTATAAACCTCTGCCAACTCCTTCGGAAATATAGGAGTGATGCTATTTTATGTAACGTGTAGTTAAAAGTCCGTGTTCTTCAACATAAACACTAAAAGGGATATTTGGGTTAATAACATATCGAACTTATTAACTTGGACACTAACAGGGATCGTTTTACATGTAAAAATAAATAAAAATATTTTGACGATTTTTAAAAAAAAAACGGCATTAAATTTTTCGTCAAATCAGCAACCAAAAAATCATAAATAATTAGCACTATGACCACCTCCAAGGATATTACGGTTAAACATGCCGTTTAGGAGATAATTCGATTTTTCATACTAGCTTCATACAAATTTTTCGTAAAAAAAATATATTTCCTTCGTTTTTGGGCAGAATTAACTCGGGTGTCATTTTTGTTCATAGTAATGACTAATAGAAGCGATATCCGGCATAAAAACAAGCACTTGCAAATTGAAATCCCTATGTCTATGAAAGCCGATTTCCAGCCCACCGTGCGTCGGTCTTCGGCGGTAGGTAATTAGGTATACCTACGCAGCTACGGTACAATTCTCCATTCACCAATTCTCTTTTGGATCTGTTTCATAAAAAAACCAACATTATATACAGGGTCAAATTAAATTAGCAAGCGAAACTGCAGACGTGATGGGTGTCGATATCTAACCATAATAAAACAAAAAAATAAAATAATTTTATGACTTTTTAGTGGAGTCAATGACCGAACTCAGTGTAGGAGACACTTGTAATATTATTAGTTTAAATTTACAGTTTTTTTTATTTAAACTTCACGACGTGGTTGGTATCGATTTCTCAATACGATAAAACAAAAGAAAACAGATTTTTCTATCTCATACTAAACTTCAAGTAACAAATCTAGAAGTGGTCGTTGACCCCCAAAAAAATACATCAAATCTTTTTGATTTTTATTTTATAGTGTTTAGGGAACGATACCATCACGTCTGCAGAATTTCGCTAGCTAATTTAATTTGACCCTGTAATAATAAAGTAATATATTTTCCTACACACCATTATTTATTTATTTTATAAAAGTAATGTATTTATTCATACAGGGTGGCAGGGACATCGACGCGCAACCGCTTACCATGGATTCAGTACATGATTCTGGACCCCCCTGCGTGGAAATTTTTCGTCGGCTTTTTCTTAACTTTTCCGTTTTTTTTTGCAATTTTTTTTATTGTAAACCGTATAAAATCATTATTTCTATCTAACCCAATGAGATTTTTAATTAAAAAATAGTAAATTCACTTATTTCACTTAAAACAGCAATGTAAATAAAACTCGAAAGGGCTACCTGATCAGCTGTTTGCAAAAGTTCATTTGCGAGGTCAACACTGGCTTAGTACCTTGACGCTATTCGTTTTCAAATGCCGACAAAGGGACCGCGGCGGCGGCGGCGGCGCGGCGGCGGCGAGCGGTCTCGTAAGAAGCTATGCGACGTATCCCAATGAATCTAACAGACGCGTCACATGAGGCATTTTAATCATCTACATAAATGAATGACCCATTTACTACTTTTATTTTAGATTCATTATGGGGATAATTATTTCTCTAAAGCTTCATCGATTTAAGTAAAGAAGATTAAAAAAAAACGTGTAGAAGTGTATTGATAGTCACGTAATTTTTCATTTTTTTTTTTATTATCAACATTAATTTTAGTTTTGAATGTAATTCAACAATGTAATTTACTGTTTCATTAAAAAATAATACATCCATTTTCGCAATTAATTTCGTGAGTAGGTACCTAGGTACAACTAAATGTGTTTGTACACTCTATCATTTTGTTGATCTGTGTTCGGTGTAGGCACTGTATTCACAGAATAAATGCAAGTACTAACTGTCGGCAGCAAGTGCGGCAAACTGAAAGAAAGATCAGCTAAGTACATTTCTTTTGATTTCGCCGATTTTTTCGGATTTTTGCCAGTTCCTAGATTTCGTTGATCGCAAACGGGCGTGCTGTTTGTCGCGAATTTGTGATCTTAGCGTAGTTTTTAAAATCAAAAGTAATTTTCTTTCTCTGTGTGTGTGTCGTGTGTGTTTAAGAGTGACGTTCAAAATGCCTTCCAGACCTGAACAATTCTTCAGGCACCAAACCCGATGGTCGGTAAATGTGTGGGCCTTTATTTATAAAGACCGCGTGATTGGACCCATTTTTCTCCCTGAACGATTAAACGGGTCACGATATCACGAGTTCCTAAAAACAACTCTCAAGGAAATAATCGAGGAGGTGCCTGTGCTCCAGTTCCGCGAGACATGGTTCCAACACGACGGCGCGGCGCTCCCCCACACGTGACCCTTCCTGTCCGAAGCTGCCTCACCGTATCTTTTAGAGACCGGTGCATTGGAAGATTCGGTCCACAACCATGGCCAGCTCGCTCACCGGACTTGACTCCATTAGATTTTTTTCATTGGGGTTACGTCAAGGATAAGGTGTTTATGACCAAGTGCGATACCGCAGCAGAAATGAGAGATCGCATTGTGAATGTGTTTGCGACGCTGCGTGAAGAGTGTGTCCAGGTTCCCACTTTTTTGCCCCGTGTCCACGCTGAAACTCTGCGCCGCGCTCAGATCTGCGAGCGGGTTGGTGGCGGCCACTTCGAACCCTACCTACCCCATATCTCATTAGGAATGAGCGAGATTAAGGTAAGTTCATCAATTGAACATTACTGGATCGCTAAGTTCTTATCAAGCATCTTTTTTGTTATCAATCCTCATCGGTATCGCTATTTTATGGGAATAAGCTTATTGTTATCGGTTATCAAGACTAATTAAACATGATTTTATGTGGTAGGTACTATCAATGTTGTCGTTAGGCGATATTTCGTAGGTACGTTCACGTTCGTCCGGTCGCGGCGGGCGGCGGAGGCGGCGGGCGGCGGAGGCGGCGGGCGGCGGAGGCGGCGCGGCGGCTGCGGGGCGGGCGGCCGCGCCACAGATTTGTATGTGTGTGTAGGTTAGGCAGCGCGCGCGCTCGCCATCCGCGGAGCGTTTTAATCGCGTTGTTTGCAATACATTGCGCGCTCAAAAATGTAAATTTTTTTAACCGGTCATTTCCGAGATGAATGACTTTCGTAATTTAATTTATGGCATCAGGTGTAACCTTTTGACAACGTTTGCGCGTCGATGTCCCTGCCACCCTGTATACCGTTTTATTTTTTTTTGTACTAGCCTGCGATTCAGTGGTTTAGGAGTGAAAAAATAGCACAAAAAGGTATTTTCGTCTTTATAATAAATATTAATAAAGAATTTTCGTCTTTATAATAAATATTAATAAAGAATTTTCGTTTTTATAATAAATATTATTAAAGAATTACTAAACTCTATCAACAGTCACATAATAATTTGTGACAACCCATTGTGACAACATTCGTTCTCGCGCCACACGCGCCTTAGACGCGAGCGCGTTGCGCTCCAAAGGCAATGGCGAATAGCGATGCGACGCGACGCGGCGCGGCGCAGGTATTTTGCTACCTCATAAGATCAGCTGCTGCCAGTTCGTAGATTTAGTAATCCATAGGAAGAACTTAATTTTATTATATCTATAATGTGGCATCATAGTTCTATATTATTATACAGGGTGTAAGGAGAACGCTTCCGAAGCCAGAACGTAGATTATATACAACCTAAATACAAACGGATACCAATAACCTTTCGCTTTATATTGGTTATTTTCAAGACTTCATATTTCGTAACCGCGCAATGGAAACCGTACAACACGTGAGGTCGCTGACACGCAAAGCAACGTCGCGCTACCACGTGACAGCGCGCCCGGGCTTCGTCGCGGGAGCCTAGCGCTCCGTACGGCCGAGTCACGCCGAGTCACGGGATTTATACGGAATTTACAAACACCACTTTCAAAATGCCTACCCCTACAACACTTCACAAAATTATGAATTTTTATCGCATAAATAGCCCACTGTTAAAAATTAAAGTTGACAGAGCCATTTTACGTAAGTACCTGTCTAAATCCTTTGCGACCATAATTATGATGTATGGCTCGAAGTCTCGAACTGCGCTCCATCCATTTCAATACAAAGCCGGGCCGCTGTGTCGACCCGTGAACACGAGGCATTAGTGTAGGATCCTCAACACATTCTGCACGTAGTTTATTAGAAATGCTCAGTATTCTGCCCCGCATTTCATCAGCACTGTCACATTCTCGATCATCATGTTGCCGTATTCACAAGCACTGTACACGTATGACTCAGGCATTGTTTAATACAACAAAAAATAATAACTAAAACACAATAAAACAGCACTAAAAACGTAACAATAACACAAATTAAGCCTGCCTAAGGTATTAAGTCCGCCTTTGTACCTTTTTGTGCGAAAAGTTTAAATAAATTGAAAACTAACAAAACAGTATAATACGATTCAATAGCTATTGATCGATTTACGTAACGTAACGCACATTCGCTCACGAACCGAGTCGGAAAGGAACTAACTAAGTACTAACTAGATTACTAAAGAAGTACTAAGAAGATCAAACATGCCGCGGATGCCGCCTGCGTGCGGTGTCGGCTGACAAACGGTGCCGCCGCGCGGACGCCGCCATAGCGGTGTCTTTTGATGTGCAAAGATCAACAAATTACAGAGGAGAAAATGTTAAAGAATAATTATGAAATCAGAAACCAATTAATTTTTATTGTCAGGAAATTGTACTTATGCTTTACTAAACTGCTAGGCTTACTAAACTGTTTTCATTATCAAACTTTTTTAATAAGATTAAAATTTAACGGGTTTCTAAAATTAAACTAATTTTATTATCCACTTTAAATTGATTGGGTTTACTTACTAAATTAAGGATACTTTTATTGCAGTAAACTAGCACGTGTCGTGTGACTAATTACATTGACATAAAGTTCAAATTCAATTGATTCACGAGCACTAGTTGCTTCAAACTGTACCTACACGCGATGAAAATGTTTTAGTCAATCACGGCTAAAGTTGCGGTCGCGACTTTATTTTATTTACTATCGATTATCGACTTACATACAAAACAGTAATTGCACGACACAGTGCATCAATTTAAAACTGTTGACGCCTCTGTAATGTTTCTTCTTATTTATTTTGGCGGCGGCGGCGGCGGCGCTTTACAAAGGATGCCCAAGGTCGCCGCCGCGCCGCCCCGCACCGCCACGCGCCGCATAGGAGCCGTGGACGCCTCTCTCTCAAACTACATAGGTGACCCGGGTTCAAAGCTCGGTATGGGTCTCAAGGTTAAGAAAAGTAAACTTGATTTTTCTGATTTGTAAGCAAAATTTGCGAACATTCGGATCAAAATAAAATTGAAACCCTGTTCAAGGGGAAAATCATTACGATCCTTGCATGAATGGAATCCGAAACCAAATATCCCACAACTAGGTAGAAGGGAACTGAAAAGACGAGTAAAGGTTAGGAGGATAGGATCACATGGCACCCCGCCCGCCGCGCCGCTGCCGCCGCCAGCTGTCGTCGCGTCGCGCGTCACGTGGATTTGGGGTCGTCGGCCGCTCGTCTGCGGCGAGCGCGCGCGCACTTTGAACTCTAGGTCATGCGCGAGCGTCAGATGATTTTATTTACGAATACATTGCTTGTTAGAGTTGTAAAGAAAAAAAATGTGTTTAATCGCAAATAATAGTTTAATTTAACTGTTCTCACAGCATAGTGTACGAAAAATGCAAAACAAAATAGGTAAAATTGTTCATTTTTTTTCCAAATTTTTTGATGGTATTATATCGAGAATCACTAGCCCTATCACCTGTCTTCGTTTTCGGAAGCGTTTCCCTTACACGCTGTATAGTACTTACTATAAGTACCTACCGATATAAATATTTTTAAGTACCTACCTACTAATATTAAAAAGTTGAAGAGTTTGTTTGTTTGAACGCGCTAATCTTACAAACTAGGTACCAGTTTAAGCTTTTTTTAGGGTTCCGTGTGGATAACAACAAATACTAAAAAACAGAATAAAATAAATATTTAAGGGGGCTCCCAAAAAACAAACGTGATTTTTTTGCTCGTGTATGCTCGATATTGATAACGGCAACAGGTAGACGCTTGAAATATTTACAGAATATTTAGTTATATATTCAATATATATTTATTTATATATTCACTTTAAAAAGAAATAATTAAATTAAAACAAAACATTTATCTAAGGGGGGCTCCCCTAGAACAGACATGATTTTTTTGCAGTTTTTATAGAAAATGGTACGGAACCCTACGTGCGCGAGTCTGACTCGCACTTGGCCGACTTTTTGTGTTAGGTAGCCTATAGCTATTGAGAAAGATTATGTTAGGTACAGATAATGAAACATCACACTGCGACTCATGGGAGCGGAGCAGTGGGATAGATTCCTACGGGCCTACGGGAACGGGGGTAAAAGCGTGGGGAAAAGTACAAGTATGCCTATATGAGTACTTAGTACGATATAAAAACAGGTACATACCTACATACGTTATCAAAAGGCCACCGTTTTCACCTGATTCACGACTGCCCATTGATTTTACGATAAATTATGTTATAAACCTCACTTTATACATAAGTATGTATGTATTATACATTTTTGTTACCTACTTAAAATACAAACAACACGAGTTAGGAATAGGTAAGGGATAGTGGTTAGATATAATTATGTATGGATACCTACTAAATACTACTCGAGCACTCCTCCCCCCATTTCCACGAGCACAAAATAAAAGTTACTAGCGCGCCGCTTTCTGAGCGGGCGTCTTGCCTACATAAGGTACCTTGTGTGTGTACGCCGCCGCCGCCACTGAGCCCGGCCGCGCGCCGCGCCGCCGCCGGTCTTCATTCAAGCCACAAGCCCCAAGTTTTAGGCTCTTAGCTGTGCAGAAAGCCACAAAGTGTATTAGCTAAAAGATAATTTATTATATATAATCTATTATTAAAAAGCTGAAGAGTTTGTTTGTTTGGTTGAATGCGCTAATCTCAGGAACTGCTGGTTCGAATTGAAAAATTATTTTGGTGTTCGATACTTGAATAGTCCATTTATGGAGGAAGGCTATGCTATATAACATCACACTACGATCAATAGGAGCGGAGCATCAATGAAAAATGTTGCAAAAACGGAAAATAATATATTCCTTTTGTGAGCTTCCGTTGCGTGCGTACGCTGCGTAAACGGTTAAAGTTACTCAAAAATAATGTTTGACGGATTTGTTCCCTTTTAAATGTACTAAAAAAAAGGCCGCGACAGCATATGTCTACCTTATAAGGTTGACTCACTATAACCTTTTTTATGGTAATCAAATTTGTTCTAAAATAATGCATTATGTGTGAAGGTGTTTTTATTATCATCATGTTTTACCTTATTGAAATAAACACATTATTCATCACAAGTATTTAATGTTGAACAAAATTGCCCTTGACATCACTTGATTTCAATGAATATCTTAGAAGATAATTATCATAGTTTTAAAATAATACAAATAATAATGCTAAAGAGTTTGTTAGTTTGAAAGCTCAAATCTTTGGAAGTATCGGTTGGATTTATGAAAATCTTTTTGCATTTGATTGCCCAACTCTTGAGGAAGGCTATAGGACCCTTAGGAGTTGAGTAGTAATAGCGAAGGCGATGTGATGCGACGGGGTGGGTCGGGGGATCAAAAAATTTCACGCGGACGGAGACGCGGGCAGAAGTTAGTTACCTATATTATAACAAAAAATATGCTCAAGGAGGTCCCTACCTAAATAGGTTAGTTATAAGAAATTGTACGACTTACCCATTGTTTATTTGTAGTTGTTCACAAATCACACCAGTTCCTCAATCAACCAATACAACTTCACTGACACAGCGTCCACTCAAACCAAAAATTCCAATTTCAAATGAAAATACGAAGTCCAAATTGTAGTGCGAAGTCAAACAGATAATGTAGGTAGTATCGAAATCCAAAGTTCAAGCCAGGGGTCAATGTAGTGTTCACGTGCGAATGATAATAATTTATAGCGCAAAGGAGTTTAGTCTACATACATACGAACGACATAGGCCGCAGCCGGCAGCAGCAGACTGAGTCCAAATAGTTCGAAACGTGCGCAAGCGGCAAGACAGTATTGTGCAAGTGTGCGTGAGCGTCTTCCCCCCGCACCGCGCCAGGGTAACATTATTGAGTGAAACGCACGATAATTCCATAGTAAAACGAGCGCGTAAAAATTACGAAACGTCCTTTGGAAGATAGAGTTTTATGAAAAAACCACTAGATAAATCAATTACAAATAAAGCTTATTGAATTCTTCGATAATTGATCTTTGTCGGGACGGTTTTTGTTTTTCAGATTTTATCCTTCTTTTATTACTTATTTACACCCAAAGTTACGTTAAAATTAGCAAGAAAAACGAATCTTTGTTGGCTCATAACTTTTTAATGGCTTTTTATTTTACAATTCTGCTACCGTACAGACAAAATTAATAATAAGACAAAACGATAGAATGTTTAACTTTGGATGTACATAGTCAAACAGTGGAGTAAAACACTCCCGAAATTTGTATGGAGAAACTTCGGCAAAGTGTACCCTTAAAAAGACTGACTATAATAGCTCAACTACCGAAGAAGAATGGGTAGAATCTGGAGACAGCGTGAATGATATTTCTGATGAAGTCACTGATGATGAAAACGACGAAGAAAGAAATGAGGGAGAGAGTAGAATTAAGCAAGGTGACTATGTTATCGTTAAGTTTCCTGGCAAAAAGAGATATTACAAATATGTTTGTATTGTCCAAAAAGTAACTAAAACAGAAATTGAAGTTATGGCAATGGTAGCATGTGATGAGTCTAAAACAGTATTCAAAGAAAATGATAGGGATATCAGTGCTATAACTGAATCTCAAATAATTAAAGTCCTTGATGAACCAAATATGATTATAACTGGTGATAGAATTAAGTACAAATTTGATAGTGCCTTAGAGGTTGATGGATAAGTAATTATTATCTAAGTCAATTAAGTATATCAAGCACACTGATGCCCTTAAAACTCCAACTGCATTTAATTAAATATTATGTCAACTATTAGTGCATTTGACTGTCTACTTAAGGTGATTTTATTTTTTTGTGATGTTATCTATTAGTACTTAAGACAATATAAAAAAAAAATTAATAATAATTAAAAGTATGTTGATTATTGGAAATTTTATTACTTAAGATAATTTTCTAAGATACAGTGCATTCATATAAAAAAGCTGTGATTGTTTTGTTTGATAAATATATAATTATTTTCATATAAACATAGTCTTTTCATTAAAGTGTCGAGCATTAGTGACAGTACCTTATGTATAAGATAAAAACAAAGTAGTGTAAGACAAATTTTGTTGCAGTTTGTAACCGAAGACAATAGACCAATTCTTGCTTGTTTCTTCTGCTGCACTAAACTGAAGCAATGCTATCGATTCCTGAGAAAATGCCTGGAAGCTGAAGAGCTGTTCGCTCTGATGATGAACGAGGATTATGAGGTGAGGTATTCTGTAATCGGGGCAGCGGGATTGTCGGAAAGGGTTACCGCTGCCCCGGAATATAAAGGGCTAAGGAAGGAACACGGATGGGTTTTAGTCAGTAAGAGTCTGACACTCCCTTCCGCTCCACCCAGAGCGGGAGGGGTCATTTGATGATTTCCCATAAGGTATTCTGTAATGGACATTTATTCATAGTTTCTAATTTCAATATAATGTGGAAGTGATTCCTCTGATCTTCAATACATATAAGCTTCAGAGGAATCACTTCCATGTTTGGATTTCACACCAACTGTATAATTGAGTGTTGAATATGTACACTTTTGTCAGTTTGGTAAACCTTCACATACCATACTACTGCTACAACATCTGTATGAAACTTGTATGTGGCAGCTTGAAACGGTCCTCTCTCATGTCGGCACAAGCCATGCGACAATAGCTTGTGCAGTGGTCAGTGAGGTTGGTAGCATGGTCAATCTCAGGGTACATTGGACCTTCTTAAATATCCTCACTTGTGGGGACTCTTTTGAGTGTCTTTAGTACAATGATGAAAGGTTTGTGCTTGTGGGACTGTGATCACCAGCATGTTTTCCTAATACTATAATCATCTTTTTACAGCCTAATCCTTTAACTAACCAAAACCACCTCGAGGCTATCAGTGGGTTTATTAAATCTCCAATAGTGCACATAAGTACAGTTGATGAATGTCAAACAGAAAGCATTGCTATCGATGAGGAGTTACCAGCTGTTTGTGATGATATAATTATTGAGCCAAAGGAGGAACATCAAATGGGAGGTATGTTTTTAAAAACAAAAATAACAATAACGTAACATCAAAAATTAAGTAGTGTTTAGTTTAATTCAACTTAACGGTAACCACATTACATTACGAAATAAATCAATTTTCTGTACAATGTACAGACGCCAGCACATCAAGCTACCCGAACCTGTATAATTTTCCCAATCAAAGTTGAACCTTATACTCTAGCGATAAAGTAGAAAATCTATTAATGAAATTTGACAGATTGTAGAAGCTTGATGTGCTGGCGTCTGTACATACTAACTTTAAACTGACCACTTTCGGAACAAAACACATTTCATGTCGATGTTAGTTCAATTTTGTACTTTATGTCGCTGGTGATAAAGTGTACGACTTCATCCGGCATAGCGCTTTTATTTTAATTCGTGTGCATGTCAATATTTTCCCTACATTCTACTTACCAGCTTTATAATTACAGGGGCACCCGTTGCTAAGAAACCAAAATTAGAAAAACGAAGAATAAAACTAGAAGATGCAATAACAGCCCAGCAAACGAAACTAGACAAACCAGACTCGAAACTTACTCCGACAACTCAAAAACGTACGTCCAAACCTAGCATTTATTTCAAAGAGCCTTACAAATGTGATCAGCGTAGTTTGAATCGAGTTAAAACAATCATAAAACATACTCACACACAAGTTGGTAAAAAATCTTACAAGTCCAATGTATGTGAAAGTCGTTTTATTGAAAAGGGTACTTTAATAAATCACATTCGTGTACAAACTGGTGAAAAATCTTTTAAGTGTGATAGATGTCAACGTAGTTTCAATGATAAGAATGCTTTATCAATTCATATTCGTACACACACTGGTGAAAAACCTTTTAAGTGCGATATATGTCACCGTAGTTTTAGTGATAAGAGCTATTTTTCAACTCATATTCGTCAACACACTGATGGAAAACCTTACAAATGTGATGTATGTCAACATAGTTTTGTAAATAAGTCGGCTTTATCAATGCATAATCGTATACACACTGGTGAAAAACCCTATAAATGCGATATATGTCATCGTAGTTTTACTCAAAATGGTTATTTATTATCTCATATTCGTATACACACTGGTGAAAAACCATTTAAGTGTGATACATGTCAACGTAGTTTTAATCAAAAGAGTTCTTTATCAGCTCATATTCGTTCACACACTGGTGAAAAACCTTTTAAGTGTGATGTATGTGAACGTAGTTTTGGGCGCAAGAGTTATTTAACAACTCATATTCGTCAACACAGTGGTGAAAACCCCTATACATGTGTTGTGTGTCAACTTAGTTGTAGAGACAAGTCTAATTTATTAGCACATATTCGTACACACACTGGTGAAAAACCTTTTAAATGTGATGTATGTCAACGTAGTTTTAATCAAAAGAATGCTTTATCAATTCATATTCGTACACACACTGGTGAAAAACCTTTTAAGTGTGATATATGTCATCGTAGTTTTAGTCAAAACAGGACTTTGTCAACTCATATTCGTCAACACACTGATGGAAAACCCTACAAATGTGATGTATGTCAACGTAGTTTTGTAAACAAGTGGACTTTATCAATTCATTATCGTATACACACTGGTGAAAAACCCTATAAATGCGATATATGTCATCGTAGTTTTACTCGAAATGGTGAATTATTATCTCATGGTCGTATACACACTGGTGAAAAACCTTTTAAGTGTGATGTATGTCAACGTAGTTTTAATAAAAAGAATGCTTTATCAATTCATATTCGTACACACACTGATGAAAAACCTTTTAAGTGTGATATATGTCATCGTAGTTTTAGTCAAAACAGCAATTTGTCAACTCATATTCGTCAACACACTGGTAAAATATATTATTTGTAAACACACTCTTCAAAAACCTTTCAAAGTCAATTAGCAAAGCTCGCAGACAATAATTTTTAATGTAATGCCACTACATAATTATTGTATGCCTAGTAGGCAAGACATAGTGGAACTTTAATTTATTGTTAAGACCTGTAACTAAAATACATATGTTATGTATTCAGTCTACTTTAGCTACTTTCACAGCATTATGTCGTACGGCATTTTACTATGGGGTCGAGCTGCTGACATTGAATCCATCTTTATTTTGCAAAAGAGAGCTGTCAGAGCCATTTATAATCTACTTCGCCGCGAATCTCTCAGGAAATTTTTAAAGGGATTAATGTTATGACGGCACCTTGCCAACTCATTTTTGAAAATATTATGTATGTGAGAAAAAATCTACATCTTTTTAATAAAATAACGATAGACATAATTTTAATACTAGAAATAAAGATAAAATACATCAACCATTTTTCAGGTTAGCCAAAGTGCATAGGTACATCTTTTATGGGGTATTGTGTTAAATGTTACAATAAAATACCTTGTGATATATTGCAATTAAATGAAAGAAAATCCAAAACTTACATTAAACATACACTTTGTAAACAAGCATACTATAAATTAGAAGATTATATCCTGGATAAGAACGCTTGGAAACATGCTGGTCCTGCTCCATAGGACAATCTAGAGTCTAGACAAAATCAAACTGGTTGCTAATTTAATTATTAAAAGGAAACGACCAATTGGAACCGTGCACCTAGCTTCTGACGTTTCATAAGTGCCCATGTAGGTTTATGTGAAATAAAATATTTTGATTTTGAAATTGAAATTTTTTTTTTACTTTGTTTACATTCTGTAATTACCCTAAGTCGGTGTGACTTAGAGTAATTACAGAATGACATATTACTTGTTAATTTTTTTAAATATTGTTTTTAAATGAAAATCGTTTACTTTTACTATATTTGTAAATATGTGAGCACCATGTATCGATCAGATATTTTTTTTTAGGTGCATCGTCTTCACATATTATCTTATTCAGTATGTAACAAAAACCCTGTTGTTTGTTCTACCTACGTTTTAAGAATCGGTATACATACGTAATAAAGCAAGTCATTTATAAAAACTGTTCAACAAAAATAATTAAAATAAATATTTAATTATTAGTATTTCCAATGTTTAACTGATTTCTTACCTCTGCAATTCTGCATGAAGCAATGACGCGAAACCAGAAAGAGATAGAACGTTCCCGCCACTCTCTTTGATCGGTGCCGCGGTGCCGCCGCTGCCTATCTACCTAATTTTCTACACAAGTGACCTTATCAGCTGTCGTTTATCACTTTTGTAATGAAGGAGTAAGGGAATCCATCCACTCCAGGAGCAGAATCCCTTACATGGGCGAGGACCGATCTAAGCTCCTCCAGAGTAAATGGCTTATCCAGAGGGTCGTCTGATGCTAGCGAGGAGCCCGTAGCGACACACTCATCCAAATTAGGAACATAGACTGGAGCCAGTTTAGAGAGAAACTGGTTACCCAGTTCCTCAGATAGTATGGTCCCGGAAGGGGATCTCAAACTAATCCTGAACGACTTCAGCTTACGCCACACGGCCGACATCGGAGTGGATGGATTCAGCGAGCCACAATATTTCCGCCAACCTTCTATGATTCTCTCTTTTTATTCTTAAGTAATTTTTTGGACTTAGCCAAGGTATGTTGAAAGGCAATGATGTTATCCAGGTTCATGTCAGAGTTGAATTTCATTTCGGCCTCATTCCTGGCCCTGATCACGGCAGAACATTCCCTATCCCACCATGGCGGGGATGGAATACTGCCCGTTGGCGCTTTTTAGGGTTCCGTACCTCAAAAGGAAAAAACGGAACCCTTATAGGATCACTCGTGTGCCTGTCTGTCTGTCCGTCCGTCCGTCTGTCACAGCCAATTTGCTCCGAATCTTATGGACCGATTAAGTTGAAATTTGCTACACATATGAATCTCTGTGACCCAAACACAGATGTGTAACGTAAATAAATGAATTTTGAAAATGGGAGTTGTAGCACAAGGTCGTTGACGCCGCCGCCAGTACAATAATCACGCGCGCAGTGGCTGAGCGCGGCACGTGTAAGCGCCGGTGCACTCGCACTCGGAGACAAACAAAAATCATACGATTTGCATGTTTGGCCCAAGATTCATGAGCGGAGCGATTCCGCTCTAAAATGTAAGGTGGTGGTCCAATAGATTATTGATCCGCCACAGAGTCATTTTTGAGGGGTAAATAGACAATAAAAAAAAAACAGTTTCACAATCTGTGCCGTGTGTCATATCAATAAAAGGGCTTAACCGTGAGGATCTCAAATATATTTTTTTCATAATTTTAAAGTAAATTGTATTAAAGTTATTTAAGACAATAGACGGAAATTTACCATCCCGGCCCTTATCTCCGAAACTACTGAGCCTAAAATTTTGAAAAAAATACAGAAAATAGTTCTATACCTATAGATTACAGGAAAATTAATAAGAAGTCTCAATATTGTGCGTACAAACTTACATTTTCAGTTGGAATGTATGGGAGAACATGTTTTTCAACTACAATGTTAAGTTTGTTCTTGGGATAAATTCATACCAACTACGGTATGAATTTATCCCAATCATTGTGCGTGGTCCGACACGTACTTGGCCGGTTTTTTTTTGAAGGGAAGCAATAATAATAATCTTTTATTTTCTCTCCTCACAAAGGTTAACACAGTTATAAACAGAGACAAGAATTATAGCGTTATGACAAAAATACATAAAATATGATCCTTTGTGAGAGACTGGCGTCCATACTAGGATACCCTGTGTGACGGATCACCAGGCTCTCACCCCGAATTAAACCCAATAAACAACGTTACATCTATCATTTTTATAACTCTAACTAGACAAAATATAGAGGAAAAAGAAAAAAATAAATTATAACATTAGGAATTAGGTAATATAATAAAACAATGAGCTTAAACAGTTAAACTAGGGCCGCGGGCCGCACGGGCGCACATAAAATGACACACAAGCGACGCGCACAAAGGATTTTCGTCAACTGCCGGGGGATGCGCGCGCGCGCGGACAGGCCACAGAGGGTGGCGGGGTGTCGTACGACGGGGCAAGAGGGGTACCAGGGACGCACTCATCACAGGGCCGTACTAAGGGCACACCTATTTAAAAACATACAAAGGTATTATAACAAATTAACCAAAAGAGAAAAAAAAATAGAATAGTAAACGAAAATAGGTATAGTGTAATGTATGTGTGGTGTGCAGGTGAAGTGTACGGAGATGAAGAATGATAGTGTGAGTGTGGGTGTGTAGGGTGTTTGTTACAGTCAAGAACCCGAAATTATTAAATATTACGAAGGAACCATGAGTAGCTGCTTCGTGGCATCATAGTCCAATTTTAGTAACCAGGCTGAGAGGGTTTTTTTGAAACGCTGTTTGGGTAGGGCATAAATAGACAAAATTCCGTTAATTCTGTTATACAAATAGTTTCCAAGAAAACCGAAATGTCGACGGGAAAAAGCAGCATGGAACTGAGTTTTGGGACAAACTGCGTGTTTACGTCGCTTACCTTCAAATAGAGTAGGATTATAGGTAAGACGAGAATGTTTGCGCAAGATCGTATTTAGAATGAAAAGTTGACGTACAGTTAACAGTCCGGTTCGCTCATAAAGATCTCTGATGGGAAATAAGAAAGGTAGGAAATTGATAACCTTTATAACGGACCTTTGTGCACGTTCAATCCGGAGCACTGACGTTTTTGTCGCTCCACCCCATACACTTATGCAGTACGAAAGTAGCGATTGGCATAATGCAAGATAGACTGATCGCAATAGCCCAGTGTCCGCAACATGACTAAGATTTTTAAACACAAATATTAGTTTACGGATTCTTGTGGAAAGAGTATCTATGTGCGGGTGAAAACTTAGCATGCTATCCAGCATGACGCCCAAGTACTTTATTGAATCTGTTTTATGAAGGTGAGGACACAAGCAATGAGTATTATGAGACAAAATGCACGAGGATGAATGAGCAGTAATTTTGAGATAATGGAGTGGATAAGTCGGTTTCTTTATGTAGAAAGAAATATACTTTGTCTTATCAACATTGAGAGCGAGTCTATTATTAGCTAGCCATGACAACACCACGTTCAACCCCATCTGCGCACAACTGTAAACCTCGGCCAGGCGTCGGCTTCAAACAAAAGCGCTGTGTCATCAGCGAAAGTTATGATCCTTCCTCTAGGCATCTTGAGCTCACAAAGGCCGTTGATGAAAGTCAAAAATAAAGGGGGACCGAGTATACTGCCCTGTGGGACGCCGTGTACAACAGGAAGGTCACTACTGGTCCACTCGTCCACTTCAACTCTCTGGAATCGGTTGGTGAGGTAGTCGGAAAAAAGCTTAAGTTGTGCATCCCTTACACCAATGCTCTCCAACTTCCTCACCAACAGTGGGACGGAGACTGTGTCAAAGGCCTTGGCTAGGTCTATAAAGATTACTATAACCTTTTTGTTTTTGTCAAGTTTTTCAGAAACAAACTTAGTTAACTCATTAATGGCGTCGCTGGTCGACAAGCCAGATCGGAAACCGTACTTAGAAGGTGATAGCAGTGAGTTGTTTTCCAGGTAATCGACCAGGCGCTTCTTCATGCAATCATCTGCTGTAGAGGAATCTTTCATATAGATATTGTCTACGTAAGTGGAGGGGCGGCTCTAAACATTCTACCTGAAGGGCATTAATAGGTGAGCATTTCATAGCCCCCGTGATAATACGCAAACATTTGGATTGAATCCTTTCCAGTTTGGCCAGGGCTATTTTGTTGCATGGTTCCAACCACGGAGTAAATACAAAGAGGAGATGGCTTAAGCAACTGTGCACTGTGATTACAACTAGGCCGTGACGTCAGTGGATTGTTGGCGTTCGTCCTGTGCACAACTTTGTAAAAGTACCCATTTTACAGCATATTCGCGCTAGAAGAAAAAAAAAAGTGAAGTGTTGTGTTTTATCTTGTAAAAACTACTCGGATAGACGTTCTGAAGCTATGGACGGCATCACATTTCATTTGTAAGTAATTTTATGCGTAATTTAATAAAATTGTTCTAGAAAAATCTCTTAGCGTCGGCATTTCCAAACACAATTCTACCCGACACTAGATGGCGACACTTGGTGTCATGGGAACTAAAAATATTTAGGTACGTAGAGCTCAGTACTAACATATTTTAATAATCAAATGTACTGAAATTTGTTCGACATTCATTCTTATAAACCCTCTAATGGCCAAAATACTATTTTTGTAGTTTTTATATCATTTTGTAAACGGACTCCCATCTATAGTCAACTCAACAAAAAACAAAAACATAACAAAAAGACAGGACCGTAATTAGAATCCAATTATTTTACCGAATGTCCCGCGGCTGTCTCATAAATGGAAAATACTTAAAACGCTGGACATATAAATATAATCTCCTTTACATTAAATATTATATATACCTATCTACAATAATTTATTGAAAGTACTTTCCCTCCGTGAGACAACTAGTATAGTAGTTGTTGTTTACTTAATTTAAAGTACTTAAAGCCTGGTTTATTTAGTTAAATATTAAATGATGTATGTTCTAGATTACCATCCGAAGATAATCTAAGACAGCAATGGATTACAAAAATTAATAGACAAGTCTGGTCTCCGACTCATCATCATCTGATGATGAGTCTGAGACCAGTTGCAGTCTAGTCTCAGTTTAGTCTTCGACTAAATATACAAAAATTTGTTCGTGCCGTTTTAATAATGAAGACTTCACAGTGACAAAACAGCCTTAGAAAATTACAGAAGGGAACTTTACCTTGTTTAAAACTGGATATATCGGTTCGTTTCAATGCAGTTTGTATTTACCCGTTTCATAACTTTTGTGGGAAAATGAGTAAATTTCATATTTATTGTTTTATCCTTTATGTTACAGCTAAAACCAACAATATCATAATTTTTCCAACAATATCGTACGTAAGGAAAAATTTACATCTTTTTAGTAAAGGAGGTGAAAGACACAATTATATCACTAGAAATAGGGTCCAATTAGTTCAACCAGGTTTCAGGCTGGCTAAAGTAGACTTATAAAGAATGGGCTACTGTTTAAAATGTTACAATAAAATACCTACCCACATACTTCAACTGAATGAAACGAAACTGCTGAAGATTTTAAAATACTATTTTTGCATTATATAAATTCAATCTCCTAGTATTGTATAATTGCATAGCACATGTGTGAGTACTATGTACATACTATAAAGCTACCATTTACTGGAAACGTCCTTCATTGACTTGAATGTGCCCTGGCGGCTGAGAGTATGTCATACTCACTTAAATGTCTCGCTGATGGTGGCGCATGTGTTGGATCATTTAGCTCCTTTCAAAATGTTCTTAATTTTTTTTATTTCAGATTTCAGGTTTGGTCCCATAGTAAAAGTTGTTCATAATGATGAGTACAATCTCCCATTTCGATTTGTCGCATGTTTTCAATTTCACCCTGTATAGAATTTTCTGAGAAGTTGGATGAGCTCCCCAGCGAACTCCAGAAAGGGCACGTAGGACATTGACGCCTCTTTCGCATTTTTTGGAGATGTAATCCAAATGATAGAGATCAGATAACTTTGAGTCAAGAATGAGGCCAAGAAATTTTACTTTGTCCCGGATCAAAATGGGTTCATTTTCAACATACAGGTTAATAAGGGGAATATTACGCTTGCGGGAGAAGACAACTGCATTGCATTTCGAGACTGTTACATACGGGATACGGGCGAGTAAAACGCATGCTGGCTGGAAACGCACTGTCGTTTATTTTCACAAGCAACTGTCACAGAGTCTTGCGGGGTGAGACGCGCGGGTGCGCACGGTCCCGCTCGCGAGTAGTCGCGAGGCGTTGTCTCGCTCTCGCTCGGCGCAATACCTATGCTTGTACACAACATCTCCCCACCCTATTCTGACAAGCCCACTTAAAGAATATCGAATGAATAAGAAATAACAAGATCAAACAAACATAGCAGAAACAAGAATGAAGGCAGTACACAACATACATGGCATTTTCATAATACACTTAGTTAGCCCGTGTGACAAATATTATTATTAACTATCTTACAAGTTTATAACTAATCATTTGCCTAACGCGAGGCTTCTATAATTTACCCTTGGGATATTGCGCAACACTCTATCGGGATGTTGGGACGCCACTGGCGGCGGTGGTGACGACGAATCATTCGTTGTACTTGCACCCTGTACCCCCTCTCCCGCGGAGTCGACTGGTACAGCGGGTTGGCGACTCGGTGATGTTGATCGTGACGTGGTGCCGTCACCCGAATCGTCCCCTTCGCCGTTATCCCAAGATTGTTGTGAGTTGGCGTAACCCTTATAAAATACAATTTGATTTTTGTGTTTTTTCACTACACTTCCCGTTAGGTGGTCGTTAATCAAATAGACCACTTTACCAATTTTGTCTGTGATTGTGCCTCTGCACCACGTGAACGTATCTTTATTCAAAAATTTTTTGTATAATACTTCGTTTCCGCATTTAAAAGTCTGATCATTTTTGCCGCCGTTGTATTTACTCTGCAAACACTGTTTTGATTTTACTGAAGTGTCCAATGACGCGTCTGAGGGTGACAACGGTATTGGCGATAGCATATCCAAGCGTGACCTTAGTTTGCGTCCAAAAACTAATTGTGCCGGAGAGAACCCTGTGACAGAATGTATCGAGTTTCGGTAATCAAAAAGATATCTTAACAGCCTGACCCTACTCTCTTTCTGACTTTGGCTAGAGAGGATACACGATTTTATACCTTTTTTTGCAATCTTCACAAAACTTTCGGCCTGACCATTGCTCGCGGGACTATAGGCCGGTGACGTCACGTGGTTAATCCCGTTTATTGCACAAAACCGTTTGAAGTCGTGTGACGTGAAAGCCGTGCCATTATCGCTAACAATTGTGTTAGGTAGCCCAAATCTAGAAACAAACTCGCAAAGTTTTTCTACTGTGGCTGATGAGGTCGTTGTACCGCACATGTCATAGACTTCCACCCATTTAGTATATGCATCTACCACTATTAAATAATGCTTATTCTCTATGGGACCTAAAAAGTCTATATGTAACCTGTGAAAGGGTTGGGGGGGATATTGCCACGGCGCAAGTGGCGCACATGGGGGGGTTGGTCGTAAGTGTATGCACACAACACAGTACAGGAGTTAATCATAGTTTCGATCTCATTGTCAATACCCGGAAACCAAAAACGGGAACGAGCTTCGGCCTTTGTTTTTACAATTCCTAGGTGGGAAGTATGGAGTTCGTTTAGTATTTTAATTTTAAGGCTTTCGGGCAAAACTACTTTATGCCCTCTCATGACACAGCCCTCTTCGTATGACAATTGATTTTTGCATGCATGAAAGGGTTTTAATTTTATATCAGCCATGCTCAAGCTAGTGTCCCGGCTAGTTTCCCTGCGCAATTCGTCTAGTGTGACCGGCATGTTACCATCTATAACGAAATGAACGTAGGATGCGCGGTCAATGGGAGCGGCAGCGGCGGCAGCGTGCTGCGTACTGTCCCCGCACTCCCCGCCCCCGGGTTCACTGTCCGCCGTGCACTGCGGCCCGTCGCCCGCGCCCGCGCCGTCGGTGTCGGGGAGACTGGCGCGGGTGCGCACGGTCCCGCTCGCGAGTAGTCGCGAGGCGTTGTCTCGCTCTCGCTCGGCGCAATACCTATGCTTGTACACAACAGAGACTGACAAATGGGACTTAAGACCAACCCCTGGGGTAGACCCTTCCACACAAGACGGGATGGGGAGAGGTAGTTTTGATGACGGACAGAAATAGAACGAGACATAAGGAGACTACAAATGATGTTGACCATCCTCACGGGGATACTCAGCTGTAGCAGCTTTTGCCTGAGTATTGGAAGTTGGACATTATCATAGGCTGAAGCTATGTCTAGGAAAACACCGAGAACACTTTCATTATTGGAAAAGGCTATGCGGACATCAGACATGAAGACACTTAGGCTATCTAGGGTTCCCATACCTCTTCGAAAACCGAACTGAGAACTGGATTAGATGCCTATAGTTTCTAAGATCCATTCAAGTCGATTCTTGATGAGATTCTCCATAATTTTAGCCAAGACAGAAGAGAGGGCGATAGGACGGTAGGAAGAAGAATCTTTTGGGTCTTTCCCAGGTTTTAAAATTGGGATAATTATTTGGGATTTCCAAGACTCTGGAACTTGGCCAGTAACGAAAAAGGAATTAATTAGATTCAGAAAGATTAGTTTGCAGTCGGTAGAAGATTTGGAAATAAAGGAGTAGGGTATACCATCGATCCCCGGAGCAGAATCCCGAAGATGATCTAAGGCACAAATAAGTTCTGAATAAGAGAAAAGGTCATCAAATCTATCAGACGAGGAGGGAGGAGGAGGATCTATAATGGTTCTGGTCCTGTTCCTAGCACTCGGAGCTAGGAACAAAAGGGGGGGCTAATTTGGAAATAAAGTCTTCCAACCAAGTACTGTGGTCATTGTTGAAACATCGGGAGAGAAGTTGTCACAAGCTCTGCGGTAGATTTTAATTATTTTCCATAAAAGGGAAACTGGAGAGCGTGGAGACAGTGACTCGCAAAACTTGAGCCAGCCACATCTTTTCTTTCTTGCCAATAACCTACAGGTAGTTGCAGAAGTCTTTTTAAAACTTAAATAGTTGGGCATATTTATACTAATTTTTGAATTTAGAAGACTCTATCGTCCCGAAGCCATGAATAACCGGGAACCCTAAAGAGAGATCCAGGCCTGAGCCACTGTGGGCGCGTTCACTGCGGCTTCGAGCCGCCCACTACCTGAACGCGCCCCAAAAGGTGGTAGCCATACGGCTGATACGGGGGTACCGCACGATCTCGCGCGAGGCGGCAAGCCTCCTTGCCGGACTGCCGCCATGGGATCTGGAGGCGATAGTCCTCGCGCGCCTGTATGAGTGGCGCGCGGAGGCACTACGCCGGGGGGAAAACCCGCTTCCGCGGCAAATTGCTGCGGAGCGGACGGACCTCCGGCGCGATCTCATGGCGGCATGGAAAGCGCGACTGTCGCAACCCAGCGCAGGGCACGCCGCGATAGCGGCGGTGAGGCCCCTCTTTGAGGAGTGGCTAGAGAGGCGTCACGGCGCCCTCACCTACCGCCTGACGCAGGTCCTCACCGGACACGGATGTTTCGGGAGGTTCCTGCACATCATCAGGCGGGAGGAACAGGCAGAGCACCGCCGTGTCCTCGTAGAGGCGATCGGCAGCGGCGGCGACCTCTCGCGCCCGGCCCTGGTCCAAGCCATGGTCCGGGGCGAGAGGGAGTGGGAGGCAGTCACCTCCTTCTGCGAAGCAGTCATGCTAGCGAAGGAGGTGGCGGGATGGGCGAGGGAGAGAGCGGAGAGAGCCGCCCGTCCCAGCCGCCGCGGTAGACGCCCCGGGCGTCGGGAGCCGCGTGACGACTCCCGGCCACCGTAGGCGCGGGCCTGCGGACGGCGATTAATGGGTAGCTCGCCGTCCGATCAGGACCAGGCCCGTGCTGGACGGCGCGTATGTTTTCCACGCGCGCCTCAAAGAGATGTCAGCAGACAAGGAGGGGCCCGTCAGGGCCGAAGCCTGCCGGGGCAGCGGGATTGTCCGAAAGGGTTACCGCTGCCCCGGAACATAAAGGGCTAAGGAAGGAACACGGATGGGTTTTAGTCAGTAAGAGTCTGACACTCCCTTCCGCTCCACCCAGAGCGGGAGGGGTCATTTGATGATTTCCCATCCTTAAAAAAAAAAAAAAGGCCTGAGCCACGTCTCCGACACAGCAAAGACAACGGGTTTATGTCTATTTATAAGATAAGTTATGTCGTGTTTTTTCCTGCGGATGGATCTAAAGTTCCACTGAAGGATTTTTTCTCATTTTGGCGAATCCAGGTTTCGAGGAGTTGTTGTACTAATATAATGACATTGTCCGGTATTGCGTCACAAAATTTAGACAATATGTTTGTGATGGAGCAAGTCAGGAGCTCTATCAAATTGTCATTAGGTGTGGGAAGGGGAGTGGTTTCAACATAAGGGGAATTCAGAGCACATCCATTAGGCTGAGAAGAATTAGGGGTATAGACCATCGATTTATGGGCTTGAGTATCATAAGACTTGCCCAATTCTGGCCTAGGTCTTGGGGAACGATAAACTGTCTTGGTATAGGAGGTTTTAACAGGGGATGTATATGGAGAAGAAGTAGGAGTGTTAAGAGGGGACGAGAGAAGAATGGGATCAGAAGGATAAGCTAGAGGAAATTTAGATTGGGAGGGACCAGCTGTAACATTAGAGTATGGCAATTTACGGGGACGGGGAAACCTTGCTGAGTCCTCACGGTAACTTAAATTTTCTTGTGACATTACCATTTTTATTGACTTCTGTCTTGAGTGTTCAGGACATTTATTAACAGTAGCCTTGTGGCTACCACCATCACACAAAAAACATGAGACCTGTGAGTCGGGGACAATACAGCTATCTCCAGGATGAGGTTGAGCGCAACGGTAACAGCGGGGCTTAGATCTGCATTGAGTGCTTATATGGCCAAATCGTAAGCAGTTGCGGCATTGGATAGTGGGGAGTTGGTAAATAGAGACAGGAAGAGAAACATTGTAACAGAAGACCTTCTCTGGGAGAATTTGACCAAAGAAAGTAAGCACCACAGTCGATGATGGGGACCAAGAAACGGAGTCCTCCTTTTTGTTTTTAAAATTAAGCCTTCTTGCACTAATAACTTCTTCACAATTGCGTGGGGTTTCTATACCGAGGACTAGCTCCTCAAGTGTCCAGTCCGTGGGAATATCCCTATCCCTAACAATTCCCATGCGACTTACATGGAAGCGAGGGATAGTTGCCGAGTAATTGTATTCAGTTAGGATGGGATTGTTCACAAAGTTGTTGGCATTACCTAATGTCATAAAATCAACGGACATCCTGTTACGGCCCAAAGACCTGACACTGCCTTGGACAACACCTTTATTAAAAATGGTTTGGGCAAACTTAAGGGAGTTCAAGGTTAGGCCTTGCTTAGGGTCAGTTTCCACCCTTGAAACAAATACCGTGAAGGGAGCTCTGTCACTCTCACTATAATTCAGTTTGGAGTCATTCTCAAAACCTGGTTTAATATAAACGGACTGAATTGAGTCAGACGGCGGCTTATTTCTTTTCGCGTCCACAACGGAAAGCTCAGGGTCTCCTGGGCGCTTTCTAACATCGGGTCTCACGCGATCAGTATTTTGGGAACACTCCACAACCTCCATAATATCTGGAGGAATCCCTCTACCCCCATCAGGAGGTTCCTCGGCACTCATTTCCATAGGAAATGAGTGCCAAAAAGCTTAAAGTACCAACCTTATACCCAAACCAGACGACACAATACAATTAACAACAAACAAGATTTTGATATAAAAGAAAAGTATGAGGTTAAGAATCGCGTGCTTAACTCAGACTAAATTAGTCTAAGGTGCTTAATCTCACCAAGACAATAGCAAAAAAAAAACCATTTTTTTTTTTTTTTTTGTTGTTGTTGTGGCACTAGTTGTACTTTGTGCCATTTTCAGGTAAAAATTTGGGAAACAGGGAAATAAAAAACGGAACGGAAAGGATTACAATGATAGGAAATATGGATCAGGCAAGTCATTCAAAAAAAAAAAAAAAACGATTTCTCATTAAATTTGATCAAATTTTACCACAGACAGTCATGCCAATTTGACCAAACAGTGTTGCCAACTCGACTAAAGCAAATGTCGCCAGACAGGAAGTCAAAAGTCGCCAGATGTCGCTAGATACTTAAATATTAAATAATTGCTCATTTATTTAGTTTTTTTTTTACGTATATAATTACCCAACTAGCAAAATCGTCGTATAATTCCAGTCTTATAAGACTTCATGTTATGTAACAGTTATATAGTGGTATATAGCTAACTATTATGATATATAGACGTTTATCTTACGACGGTTCAGTTGCGTGACTGTAATGTCTTAATATAAAGTTGAGTAAACGTTTTCAGGACTAACTTGTATGACGTCATATAATGGTGGGAGTGGATAAGTTGAGTAAACGTTTTCAGGACTAACTTATATGACATCATATAATGGTGTGAGTGCATATGTTGAGTAAACGTTTTCAGGACCAACTTATATGACGTCATATAATGGTTAGAGTGCGTATCTTGAGTAAACGTTTTTAGGACTAACTTATACGACGTCGGATAATGATGGCAGTCATGACGTTTATTGGACAATGTATTGGTCATTTATACGTTTAGGTTAAATAAAAGGTTTTCGTAAAACAAACGACGTCGTGTGTGAATCTTAACAGAACTTTTATATAATTATAAAACGCCGCTTAAACGTTTTTGCATGACCTTTATATAACAAAACTATTTTGGTCGAATGAAAGACTAACTAATACTTGTATGCGACTAAAATGTTGAATTTCAACGGTTACATAACTTTAAGTAGACTTTTAAATCATTTAAAGGTCAAACCCACAGTTTAATTAAACCATTCCTATTTAGTTTTGGCAAATTCAAAAGTCATGTAATTAAAATTATGGATCCAAATATATGGAGAAAAATTAAAAGAAGTGGGGCCTTCAAGCGAAAAATTAGGAAAACTTTCCACTCATTGAAAAGTGAGCCGATAACCTTTTCGTTTTCTGATCCCCCCAAAAATGACGTACAAGAACGAGCGATTGTTTCAGAAAATGGTTCCGTTTATTATTATAGTTACATTTTAATTTTAAAGATTATAACTAATAATTGTTTGGTGTTGTTAAAAATGTTTGCTTTATTGATTATCTACCTATTTCAGATGATACTACTAAGGCATGTTCGGAATTGAATAGTTCAAGTGGTAACGAACAGAGTAATAATGTACTAGAAACATACGGTTAGTCACAGTTAGGTAGATAATCTTAAATTTTTATAGGTTACAGATTTATTTCAAATGAATTTAATGATTTATTTTTAGATTACTCTGAAACTGATTACTTAGAAGATTTGGAGCTATCTGAAGCTGCTTCTGAAAATTCAAACACATCAGACGATGACAAAGATTTCGCATTTCGGAATGACATACAGAAATGGGCAATAGATTTTAACATTTCTCATGAAGCCATTAAGTCTTTGAGCAAAATCTTAAATAAAAAACTTCCCAATATAGTTCCTATAGATCCCAGAACGCTTCTTAAAACGAATAAGGTCAATGTAAAACTATTTACTGTTGACGCAGGCCAAAATTGGCATAATGGCGTATTAGCACCACTGAGAGAAATACTGGAAAATATGTCTGATATAACAGATAATCTTACACTGACATTTAATATTGATGGACTTCCTCTTTATAATAGCTCACGACAGCAAGTATGGCCTATGCTTTGTAATATTTTTGAAAATGAAGATATTCCTCCTTTTGTTGTCGGTATTTATGCAGGAAAAGGCAAACCTAGTGATCTATATGCTTATTTACACCATTTCGTAGCGGAAATGAAAATACTTCTTCAAAATGGTTTGAAAGCTACCACCAAAAATGGATTAGAAAAGTTAGTCAAATAGCAAAAAGGATTATGGAGAGAAATTACGTAGAAATAAAGCATTTTGACCAGAAGCACATAAAGGGAACTCCATTTATAAAAACTAAAAGGACCAAACATGGTGTTATTTCCATTGTTCATTTTGAAAATTTTATTCAATTCTCACAAAATCATAATAAATGGTTTCTAAATGCAAATAATCATGTAGTTAAAACTATTTCAGTGAATGACAACGATGAAAATATTATATTTGGTAACCTTTTAGAAAAGTGAACCGATGCGTTTGAAAAGCCTATTAAATCTTCATTTTTAAATATTTATAAGTGTGATACTAATACTGCTACTAAATCAGCATTAACTTATAAAATATCAGATGTTAAATGCAAGTTGGTTAGCGTTTCTTATAATGAGCATACATTTTTTATACCTTTAATTCACACATTGTCATCGTAAAAAAATTAAAGATCTAAAGTATCAATTTGTTTGTATTCACCAGAAAAATCACAGTACAGTAAAATAATAGATTAATTTTGGTGTTGACAACCAACAACAGTCTGTTTGTCACCTTATTATTAATGAACACTTAGCTTAACAAAATCGAATAAAAAATTTGGTACAATTGTGGTACATTCGGTTAAAACATTATCAACTTCAGTTTGTTTATCACTTATTATTAATGAACACTTAGTTTATAGTATTTTTATCTCACGAAGCGACGCGCGCTTTGCTTATGGTAACCAAGTGTACAAACACGCTTTGACTGTGTGCCTAAAGACGAGTAGCGTCTGCACATTACACACACACATACACACATACCCTCACACACTTTCGACTTCATCATGATCTCTCTAAGCTGTACCGTCAGAGACACGGACGGTACAGATAGCTCCTGCGCTGACACACACATTCACAGCGGTTTGTACACTTGGTAACTACAATTAAAGCGCGCCGCTTCGTGAGATAAAAATACTGTAACATAATCTAATAAAAATATAGGTACGAATATGGCACATTCGGTTAAAAAATTTTCAACAACAGTTTGTTATTAATTAACACTTAGCACACTTGTTATTAATTAACACTTAACATAAGGACCCTTTTACTATTACGCGGATTTATATCCGCATGCGTGTCTGGCCCGTATTTAAGGGTTTAAGGGTATCAGTAGCAGTGGAACTGTAGCAGTTATAACATCTACTTGACAAGGTAAAGTGAGTTCTTCTCCAAGGCCATTTTCGTCTTTTAAGACGTTTTAAATCATTCCGAGTCAAAAATTTATCGATGTCCAAGAACACTACCATATTTCATTGAAATCCTATGTTAGACCTGAAAATAAATTTAATTTTTCATTTAAATAAGCGAATTTGAATTTGATTAGATAGCTAGTGACACGAAAAGAAGATGAATTATATTTTAAAGGTCCGCGTTAGATCTCTGTTCAAGATAAGAAATGTTTATTAGATCTTATGTAAGTAAATGATTAGGGAACCCTAAAGTCGGCTGAACATGGCCGCGGCGTCATGGTTTGGAAAAGTCTACGCGACCTTTTTGTTATATTAGTGTAATATAGAGGTCGCTATATAACGTAAACAAGATGGTTGGAGCTTTACTATGAAAACATATTTTGGATAATTAACTAAAACCATTGAAATACAAAGAAATAGGGGAGGGCGCTAAAAACTTCGCAACAACACATATATACATTGTCATAAAACTAAAGTTCCCAGAAAGATTAACCTCTATTATCATATCAAACTCGCTTAAGTAATGTACAGTATAGATATTTTGTAATCATGGAAATTAACTTCACTTACCATTGTTGTTATTTTTTTATCACACGCACACGCACCGGCGAGCACACGAGAATCAAAACGGTTGTCGTTTAGTCGTATTGTTGGACACCAGTACAACGTTTCGGTTATTTGAAAACGTCATTATAACTGCTATGTGACATAAGCGGTCACTTAAGGGTCTCATCACAACCATTATTGGACCGAAAAGTCGGTCTCTGTACTTTTACTTAACTTGTATATAACATTCAACGGTCATTGGCTGACTTCTACATAACTACTAAACGATATTATGGTCTTATAATTTGGGCCTAATTCGCGTTTTATAAACGTTAATATTTACGTTTATGCGACCAATCTTAAAAAACTAATTGAAAATGTAAAACGTTATCTTAACTATTATAAGACATTAATTTGTTAGTTGGGTAGTTTTTATGACGAGTTACTGTTATCAACAGACAAAAAATTGGAATTACGTTTGGGACGACGACCGGCGTCTCTGGCGTGGACAGTACGAAGTGGAGGCGCCCGCGCCAGCGCGGACAGCTCTCTATAGTTTTGATTTGATCAAGATACAACCTGACACTGACCTGCAAATTACAAAAAAAAAATTGAATTTCGCGGGTTACCATTGCGGATCCACCCTATGTAGCGCGCTTACAAAGTCACTTATAATAAAATCGTATTAAATAAAAAATGATAGCCAAATTAGAAAAGTCGCTAGAAATGTCGCTTAATTATTTTTGTCGCTAAATCGAAATAAAATGTCGCTTTTCATGTCAAAATGTCGCTTAATCTGGCGACAAAGTCGCTAAATTGGCAACACTGTGACCAAACTTTCAAATTACTTGAACGTCTGTGGCGGCCATACATAAGTAGTCTGTGGTTGAACGCGTGTTCCGCGCTTTGTTGAGTTTGTTGTTGTGAAGTACACAGAGTATGTACAAACAATAATATACTGGTGAAGTAGTATCGAATTAAACGTGAACTACCGGTATATTTATGTAGTACAGTGGTTATGGCACTTTTATACTAGTTCCGGCCCTATGACGACCCACTGACCGGTCCATTGAATTACCAGGACTGTCTGGAGTACCTACTAGACAGTTTTTTTTTTTTTTTTTTCAGGAAATTATCCAAGTCTTACTATTAGTAATATATATATACAAGCCTTCTACTCGTTCAACAGTGTTTCTCATATAAAGACATAAGTGAACACAGTGTACACTTAGTTCGCAATAAACGTTTTGACTTTGACTTTGTGATAGGTACTTTAGTGTTAAAAAATGGAAAAACTGCTAATGTGTCGGATATGTTTAGTGGAGAATGTTCGCATGCATATAGTGGCCAACAGGAACTTGCACGAACTTTATGAGAAGCTGACTGATATTCCAGTAAGTTGAATTTTTTTATGAAGAAATAAGTGAATTACCTAAGTTTTATTTGCCTCCAATGCGAAGATTACATCATATAAGTTTTGGTCTGAGGCGTTTTGTTGAGTATTTCCCATGTAATGTAACATTCTTACGAATGGTACAATACAAGCAAAAGCTCAGTTTCCAAAAGTATTGCCATGTAATAACACTCCTGTGAATGCTTAACTCTGCATTCAACATAATGAAAAAAAGAAACAACATTTATTTAGCGCAGACTAAATTACACACAGTACACCAGAGGCATACATCACATAAAAAACAAATAGTGTGAAGTCTGATGTAAGAAATTAGCAGGAAAGTGTGCCTCACGGCTATGTCGGAAAGGCCGAGTTCAGCAAAAATACCAGACAGCTACTGCCTGAAGCTGTTTATTAACTGGACCTGATGTGTGAGGTGACGGATGTAAATCAGTTTTATACTGCAATGTGACATAAATAAATAAAATTGTCACATACAAACAGTCATTAATATGTATAGTGTGATATTGAGTAACATTGCAAAAATACTGAAAAATTAATAAATGAGGTGACTGCATGATAGACCTTCGTTAACCTTTTAAACAAGTAACAGACTGTAGACAGTCAAAATTGGCTTTACCAATGCTCATGCAATCTTTGCAAGATGTGCACAGAAAACATTCAGGATATACTAGAATTTTCTTCATAAAAACAAAGTAGTGTAAGACAAATTTTGTTGCAGTTTGTAACCGAGGACAATAGACCAATTCTTGCTTGTTTTTTCTGCTGCACTAAACTGAAGCAATGCTATCGATTCCTGAGAAAATGCCTGGAAGCTGAAGAGCTGTTCGCTCTGATGATGAATGAGGATTATGAGGTGAGGTATTCTGTAATGGACATTTATTCTCATAGTTTCAAAATTCAATGTTACGTGGAAGTGAACCGAGATCCGTGATCTTCAATACATATAAGCTTCAGAGGAATCACTTCCATGTTTGGATTTCACACCAACTGTATAAATGAGTGTTGAATATGTACACTTTTGTCAGTTTGGTAAACCTTCACATACCATACTACTGCTACAACTTCTGTATGAAACTTGTATGTGGCAGCTTGAAACGGTCCTCTCTCATGTCGGCACAAGCCATTCGACAATAGCTTGTGCAGTGGCCAGTGAGGTTGGTAGCATGGTCTCAGGGTACATTGGACCTACTTAAATATCCTCACT
Source organism: Gortyna flavago (assembly GCA_963669345.1). Taxonomy (NCBI): domain Eukaryota; kingdom Metazoa; phylum Arthropoda; class Insecta; order Lepidoptera; family Noctuidae; genus Gortyna; species Gortyna flavago. Next base: position 294,242 of record OY770154.1, read on the forward strand.
TGTGAGGGCTCTTTTGAGTGTCTTTAGTACAATGATGAAAGGTTTGTGTGCTTGTGGGACTGTGATCACCAGCATGTTTTCCTAATACTATAATCATCTTTTTACAGCCTAATCCTTTAACTAACCAAAACCACCTCGAGGCTATCAGTGGGTTTATTAAATCTCCAATAGTGCACATAAGTACAGTTGATGAATGTCAAACAGAAAGCATTGCTATCGATGAGGAGTTACCAGCTGTTTGTGATGATATAATTATTGAGCCAAAGGAGGATCACCAAATGGGAGGTATATTTTTAAAAAACAAAAATAACAATAACGTAACATCAAAAATTAAGTAGTGTTTAGTTTAATTCAACTTAACGGTAACCACATTACATTACGAAATAAATCAATTTTCTGTACAATGCACAGACGCCGGCACATCAAGCTACCCGAAACTGTAAAATTTTCCCAATCAAATTAAACCTTGTACTCTAGCGATAAAGTAGAAAATCTATTAATGAAATTTGACAGATTGTAGAAGCGTGATGTGCTGGCGTCTGTACATATTAACTTTAAACTTTGACCACTTTCGGAACAAAACACATTTCATGTCGATGTTAGTTCAATTTTGTACTTTATGTCGCTGGTGATAAAGTGTACGACTTCATCCGGCATAGCGCTTTTATTTTAATTCGTGTGCATGTCAATATTTTCCCTAAATTCTACTTACCAGCTTTATAATTACAGGGGCACCCGTTGCTAAGACACTAGAAGATGCAATAACAGCCCAGCAAACGAAACTAGACAAATCAGACTCGAAACTTACTCCGACAACTCAAGAACGTACGTCCAAACCTGGCATTTATTTCAAAGAGCCTTACAAATGTGATCAGCGTAGTTTGAATCGAGTTAAAACAATCATAAAACATACTCGCACACAAGTTGGTAAAAAATCTTACAAGTCTAATGTATGTGAACGTCGTTTTATTGAAAAGGATACTTTAGTAAATCACATTCGTGTACAAACTGGTGAAAAATCTTTTAAGTGTGATAGATGTCAACGTAGTTTCAATAATAAGAATGCTTTATCAATTCATATTCGTACACACACTGGTGAAAAACCTTTTAAGTGTGATATATGTCACCGTAGTTTTAGTCATAAGAGCTATTTTTCAACTCATATTCGTCAACACACTGATGGAAAACCTTACAAATGTGATGTATGTCAACGTAGTTTTGTAAACAAGTCGACTTTATCAATTCATAATCGTATACACACTGGTGAAAAACCCTATAAATGCGATATATGTCATCGTAGTTTTACTCGAAATGGTGATTTATTATCTCATATTCGCATACACACTGGTGAAAAACCATTTAAGTGTGATACATGTCAACGTAGTTTTAATCAAAAGAGTTCTTTATCAGCTCATATTCGTTCACACACTGGTGAAAAACCTTTTAAGTGTGATGTATGTGAACGTAGTTTTGGGCGCAAGAGTTATTTAACAACTCATATTCGTCAACACAGTGGTGAAAACCCCTATACATGTGTTGTGTGTCAATTTAGTTGTAGAGACAAGTCTAGTTTATTAGCACATATTCGTACACACACTGGTGAAAAACCTTTTAAATGTGATGTATGTCAACGTAGTTTTAATCAAAAGAATGCTTTATCAATTCATATTCGTACACACACAGGTGAAAAACCTTTTAAGTGTGATATATGTCATCGTAGTTTTAGTCAAAACAGCTATTTGTCAACTCATATTCGTCAACACACTGGTAAAATATATTATTTGTAAACACACTCTTCAAAAACCTTTCAAAGTCAATTAGCAAAGCTCGCAAACATAATAATTTTTAATGTAATGCCACTACATAATTATTGTATGCCTATTAGGCAAGACATAGTGGAACTTTTATTTATTGTAAAGACTGTAACTAAAATATGTTATGTATTCAGTCTACTTTAGCTACTTTCACATCACACACACATCACAGGCATTTTACTATGGGGTCGAGCTGCTAACATTGAATCCATCTTTATTTTGCAAAAGAGTGATGTCAGTGCCATTTATAATCTAATTCGCCGCGAATCTCTCAGGAAATTTTTAAAGGGGTTAATTGTTATAGAATAGTATTTCTCTTTACGACGACGACGATTTCTCTTTCTCTTTTTTCTCGTTATGACGGCACCTTGCCAACTCATTTTTGAAAATATGTATGTGAGAAAAACCCTACATCTTTTTAATAAAATAACGATAAACATAATTTTAATACTAGAAATAAAGATAAAATACATCCACCATTTTTCAGGTTAGCCAAAGTAGGTACATAGGTACATCTTTTATGGGGTACTGTGTTAAATGTTACAATAAAATACCTTGTGATATATTGGAATTAAATGAAAGAAAATTCAAAACTTACATTAATCATACACTTTGTAAACAAGCATACTATAAATTAGAAGATTATATCCTGGATAAGAACGCTTGGAAACATGCTGGTCCTGCTCCATAGGACAATCTAGAGTCTAGACAAAATCAAACTGGTTGCTACTTTAATTGTATTTCTTTTTTTTAATTTGTTTACATTCTGTAATTACTCAAGTCGGTGTGACTTATTACTTGTTAATTTTTTTAAATATTGTTTTTAAATGAAAATCGTTTGCTTTTACCATATTTGTAAATATGCGAGCACCATGTATCGATCAGATAATTAATTTATGTGTCATGGTTTCATTTTTAATTCTTTTACCTATTGTGGTATAGTTATTTTATTTTAGGTGCATCGTCTTCACATGTATTATCTTATACAGTATGTAACAAAAACCCTGTTGTTCATTCTACCTACGTTTTAAGAATAGGTATATATACATATGTAATAAAGCAAGTCATTTATAAAAACTGTTCAACAAAAATAATTAAAATAAATATTTAATTATTAGTATTTCCAATGTTTAACTGATTTCTTAACTCTGCAATTCTGCATGAAGCGATGACGCGAAACCAGAAAGAGATAGAACGTTCCCGCCACTCTCTTTGATCGGTGCCGCGGTGCCGCCGCTGCCTATCTACCTAATTTTCTACACGAGTGACCTTATCAGCTGTTGTTTATCACTTTTGTAATGAAGGAGTAAGGGAATCCATCCACTCCAGGAGCAGAATCCTTTACATGGGCGAGGACCGATCTAAGCTCCTCCAGAGTAAATGGCTTATCCAGAGGGTCGTCTGATGCTAGCGAGAAGCCCGTAGCGACACACTCATCCAAATTAGGAACATAGACTGGAGCCAGTTTAGAGAGAAACTGGTTACGCAGTTCCTCAGATAGTATGGTCCCGGAAGGGGATCTCAAACTAATCCTGAACGACTTCAGCTTACGCCACACGGCCGACATCGGAGTGGATGGATTCAGCGAGCCACAATATTTCCGCCAACCTTCTCTGACTCTCTCTTTTTATTCTTGAGTAATTTTTTGGACTTAGCCAAGGTATGTTGAAACTCAAAAGGCAATGATGTTATCCAGGTTCATGTCAGAGTTGAATTTAATTTCGGCCTCATTCCTGGCCCTGATCACTGCAGAGCATTCCCTATCCCACCATGGCGGGGATGGAATACTGCCCGTTGGCGCTTTTTAGGGTTCCGTACCTCAAAAGGAAAAAACGGAACCCTTATAGGATCACTCGTGTGTCTGTCTGTCTGTCCATCCGTACGTCTGTTACAGCCAATTTGCTCCGAATCTTATGGACCGATTAAGTTAAAATTTGGTACACATATGAATCTCTGTGACCCAAAAGATGTGTAACGTAAATGTCGTAAATAAATGAAGTTTGAAAATGGGAGTCATTTTTGAGGGGTAAATAGACAATAAAAAAAACAGTTTCACAATCTGTGCCGTGTGACATATCAATGAAAGGGCTTACCGTGAGGATCTCAAATATATTTTTTTCATAATTTTAAAGTAAATTGTATTAAAGTTATTTAAGACAATAGACGGAAATTTACCACCCCCCCCCCCACCTTATCTCCGAAACTACTAAGCCTAAAATTTTGAAAAAAAAAAAACAGACAATAGTGTTACGGTTATTCGCCAGCTGCGAGCCCAGGAAGCTGAGGAAGCCCCCTAACTACACATCACGCACCGTCAAGATCACAACCAACGCCATCTACCGGCATTGAAAGCAACTAGTATAACAACAGTCATCAGGATCAAGTGATGCAATCTATGTAACATACTTACTAACGCCATCTATCGCCTCGTAGAGAAACTAATATGTTTAGTCATTTTATATACTAATAACTGTCCCTATTTTCTCGGAGTATTCATTTTGATTGTCTTGGAAATAGCCATGTAAATCATATTCAATTATAAAATTGTAGTTTATAAATCTATATCTCGCATTATTATAAGTTTTGTTATAACTTTATAAGGATGTCCATTTATGTAAGTGCTTCGAACATTTTACAATAATAATAAAAAGGGGAGAGTAGTTGACTTCCTGCGGGGGCGGGAGATTGGGTTTTTGGCTGGCGGTAACGGGTGGCGCTGTTTTTTTTGGGTGCTTGCGAAGTACGAATCTAAAATACAAGTTTAAAGTGAGTGTTTCTATCGTTTCATTTTCCACTTCTGAACAACCTATTACAGTTCAGAAGTGGGATGGAAGAATTCCACGGCCCATATATCCGCGGCTTGGGGAGACGGTCGCCAAGCGTAGAGTCTCAGGAAAATGGCGGACGCCACGAGGGAAAAAGTCCCGATTTTTTTTCTTCGCAGCCCTACTTTAATCAGCCACCTAGCAATAAACGACCAAGAATAACATACCTGGATACAGAGATCATCCCCAAATTCGATCCTGCGAAGGCAAATATAAATGTGAAAGGTTGGCTTCACAAGATAGACCAGCCAGGTGAAATTTATAACTGGGAGGAGAAGGACAGGGTTTTCGTGATGCAAACCCGGCTACGCGGCGCAGCGCGTGACTGGTACGACGACCTAGAGGATTATAGCGCCACTTGGAGCACTTGGAAAGATTGGCTTACGAAGGCGTTTCCACGCACCACCGATTTCGTCGACCGCCTCGAGGAAATGTTGGCACGCCGAAAGGGTAATGAAACCATGACCCGGTACTACCATGACAAAATATCTTTAATGAAAAAGTGTGGGCTAGATGGGGAAAACGCCATCTCATGCCTCATTCGCGGATTGCCGACTGAGCTGCTTGCGAACGCAAAGGCATGTGGATACAAGACGCCAGAAGAATTATATTACGGATTCCTTTCTTCACTTGAAAATTACGGGGAAGCGAGAACTGAAAAAACTAGACGGCCCTCCGACCAGAAGCCAAGCAAGTCAACTTGGCAACGGGGCTCTCCTGCGGGGAACCTTGCTCCGAAGGTGTGTTATAACTGTCGGCGACCGGGGCACGAAGCGCGGGATTGCCGAGCTGCACCCGCCACACGCTGCCAGATCTGCCAGCGCGCCGGACACGCTGCTAACACTTGCTGGTATGCGGCCGGGGGCACGCGGGACACGCCGGCGGCGCCTCCGCAAAGAAATCAACAGGTACGGCATGTTTATCATGTCACCACAGAAATTATTTCTGATTTATATCGAAAACATATGTATATTAATGGTTTTGAAGCAATTGGCTATATTGATACTGGCAGTAAAGTAAACATAATCACAATAAATGCGATCGAAAAATCGCAAGTACGTTTAAAACCATCAAATGTAATAATGAGAGGCTTTGGAGGTTTACTGATAAACTCCTTAGGAAAAGCGGTCTTAGACCTAATTATAGATAATATAAGTTTACAAACGTGTGCCGAGGTAACAAACACAAACCTCAACGATATAGATTTAATTGTGGGGCAACCCATTATTAATCAGCCGAACGTGAACTTAATTATAACCTCTAAATCTGTGACATTAATAGCAAATACTGAATATGGTTGTCCTTTGTCAAGTATGCGTTTGTCTAGCCAGGACTTTATATCAAAAGCCGCCCTATTCCTGTTCGATGATGTCGAGGTTCTGCCGGGCTCGAATTCAGAGGTACGCGTCTACACATCACATGATTTAACGTCAAGTGAAATACTTGTAACCCACCCACTATTGTATTCTATGGGTAATGAATCCTATTATATACCACAGTTGGTCTTAGAAAACACACCAATTTTACAATTACGCGTAATTAATTTAGGTGATTCTTGCTTACAGTGGTCCGCGGGTCGGCTAATCACACGCGCAAATTTATTTACGCAAAGCGACGTAGCTTTCGTTACTATAAGTAGTGCCGCTAATAGCACACAATATGATTATATTCAGTCGAAAAAAACGCTTGACTTGTCTGACATAAATATTGGCGACATAGAAGAAAAACATTCTAAATTATTATTAGACTTACTAAATAAATATCCCGGTTGTTTTGCTGAATGTAGCAGTGAACTCGGTTGTACAGATTTAATTGAAATGCATATTTCTACCACATCAGAAACGCCCGTGTTTTGTAAGCCATATCGATTATCCTACAAAGAAAATGAAATTGTACAGGAAAAGGTGAATGACCTTTTATCCGCGGGAATAGTGCGAGAATCAAACTCCGAATATGCGAGCCCCGTAATTCTAGTTAAGAAAAAGGAGGGCGACTATCGGTTATGTATCGACTATCGCGCTCTCAACACACGTACTGTAAAAGATCGATTCCCTCTTCCACACATTGATGATCAGATCAATCGACTATCGGGAAAAGTATACTTTACGGTTCTAGATATGGCGCAAAGTTACTACCAAGTTAAAATGGCGGAAGACTCAATTCATAGAACCGCCTTCATAACTTCAACTGGTCAGTATGAATTTTTAAAAATGCCGTTTGGCTTGGCAAACGCCCCGGCGGTTTTCTCACGGTTAATTCGAAAAGCATTAGGGTCCCTTGATAATAAAATAGCCACATATCTTGATGACGTCACATTACCCACTGTAACAATAGAACAGGGTATAGAGCTATTGGAGGATGTTTTGAAACTTCTCTCTCGTGCTAATTTAAAACTAAATTTAAAAAAGTGCTCTTTTTTGAAAACCAGTGTAAATTACTTGGGTCATGAAGTTACTGAAGGGTCTGTACGCCCGGGGCAAGCAAAGATTACTAGTGTTATGAATTTTAGACAACCGCGAAACGTCCATGAACTGCGTCAATTCATCGGGTTGGCATCGTATTTTCGTAAATTTGTAAGAGGGTTCGCTGAAATTGCCCGACCTTTAACCAGCTTAACAAAAAAGGACGTACCCTGGATATGGGGTTCAGAACAAGAATATTCATTTAATCTTATAAAAACTAAGTTGACTGAGCGACCTGTGTTAGCAATCTATGACCCGCATGCTAAAACAGAAATACACTCGGATGCTAGTAGTTTAGGGTTAGGCGGTATTTTACTTCAATATCAAAATAATGGTGATTTAAAACCTGTTGCTTACTTTAGCCGCGTTACTAGTAGGGAAGAAATGCACTATCATAGTTATGAACTAGAAACTCTCGCCGTAGTTGAATCTCTAAAACGCTTCCGTATTTACGTAACAGGTACTCCGGTTAAGGTAATTACCGATTGTGCGGCATTAAGAACCACACTGACAAAAAAAGATTTAATTCCGCGAATAGCCCGATGGTGGTTAACGATCCAGGATTTCGATATTGAAATCGAATATCGCCCTGGCAACCGTATGAAACATGTTGACGCACTCAGTCGCAATCCGGTTGAAAGCGTTCCTATTCTTCGCATTGATGAAGCTAACTGGCGCATCACGCTGCAGTTGCAAGATGATACGGTACAAAGTATTATTCGACAGATCAACGCGGGTACCGATAATCCAGATATAAATAAAAATTATACCATTATTAACGGATGTCTGTTTCGAAAAACTTTACACGGAGATCGATTCGTAATACCTAAACTGTCAAAGTGGTCATTGCGTGTGCGTTACCCTGGCAAAATTCCGAAAAATATTGTGCTTTAGAAAGGTGGGACTATAACAAATAATTAGTGTATCATGAGGAGCAATTTGTTTACTAATAGCAAAATTTGTTTGAATTGTAGTTTTAAAAATATTTGAGGGAAACAGATTTTGCTGCAAACGTTACCCTGGCAAAATCGTTTTTCAAAAATTCGTTTTATCGCGGAACCAAATACATGAATAGACAGCTTTTGTTGCGTAGTAAATGTTTGTAAATAGCAAAATTTGTGTGCGTTATGGTTCTTAAGTTATTTAAGATTTTGCTGCGGTAACGTTTTGCGATTTCCTAGATCTCGAAAACGGCTCAACGCAGAAGTTTGAAAAAAATACCAATAATAGACCTTAATTTGTTTAAATTTGTTTAAACATTCGTTTTTGCTTTGGTTGACGTAAAACAAAGTAATTTAATGGTTTCAAAATTCAGAAAAGACGGATTTTCAAGTAAACCAATACACTTATAACCAAATAAACAGCTGGAATAAATACATGTGGTAGACGCTTATAACGTCAGGAATTTTAGATTCTGTAACTTTACACAATATGAAGATAAAACAAATTTGATTAATTTTAGACAGGTCGTACTTTAGCGATCGAATACGTAGTTCCCATAAAATTAAGAAACATGGCATACATTAAACAAATTAAAATGATTCATAAACATTCGTTCCTGTTAATTTCAGCTTTCAATTACGGCTTTTATGAAAGATGTATCAAAAACAAGGATATATCAGCAATTCTCTAATAAGCCGACCAAATTGAGATGGTCACGTAAAAGCGACCGCACCATACATAAGCGCATCCATCTTAAATGAACGGGATAATATGGATGTTTTGTTAGTACAGTTGCATACAAAAGTTTCCTGGTCAGGTTAGTAAAAATAATAAAATGATCATGATTATTATTAATTTTTCTATTTGTCTTGCAAGATTTCATCGTAATATATACTTTGCTCAGTAGTCCAAAAATACAATATAAAAGGAACAAGACAAAATTTTTTTAAGAAACTGTCATACGGTGGGCTACAGGTCATAGCATACAGTGATAAAATAATATTTTTAACAAACTGAAGAGCGCTTCTAGCTTCATGCCGGTATTTCCTAAAATTCAATAATTTAGGCAAAGTAGGCGGTTCTTTTGGATTATCCATGCTCATAATTTCATCGGCCGTTGAATTTCGTACCCTTAAAGCCTTATTGTTTTTAAGTTTTTCTTTGTGCAGATTAACCCGGTGTGAAGTTAATTTATTTTTAATTTGAGGGTCATGCCGATATCCTTTTTTAAAATAAGTTAAATGAAGCGTTATTAAAGAATTGTCGGCTGTTCCAGGGGATATTGTCAAGAACAGACTAGCTTTGCATTGCGTACAACTTCCTGTACATGTTATGTTCTTATCTTTAAAATTTGTTGGCACATAATTGTTTTTAAACGAGAACGTGCATTCTAGATCGGTTTAAAAAAATATATGATCTTGCATTTCGTTGGTCCACTTATTTTGTGCGAGATGGTGGGATTCAATAGGCGCAATTTTATAGTAGTCATTTTTAGTAATTTCAAAAGAAACTGTTAAATCAGATGAAGCTGCATGTCTTCGATTATCTTCACAATCTCCACGAGAATTAAAAAATATAACTTTATTTCGCTTCGCAGATATTTGCAGGGCTGCTTTGCTGACTTCGTGATTAAACTGAAGACGCAGTTCTTGTTGTACCTGGTCATAAACTTCATTTGAGATTGGGGGAATAGAAACATTAAATATATCTTTATATTTGGAGAACACAACTCTTAGGTCGTGAAGAGGCACTTTTCCTTTTCGGCCTGCCATTTTATTGTACCTGCTGGTACACACAGTTTCACACACTCAGTTTTGAGGAATGTAACGTTGTATCCATAGAGTAGAATAATTTAAATAGGGGAATCGTTACTTTCAACAAAATAATAAAATGACATTAAAGAGTCAAGTCAAACCACAGACGTAATAATATTAGGGACGTCCTAGGTTACTAAACAACATAAACTTGATGTTGGCACTAGCATCGAGAACGTTAAAAAATTTTATTTTCACTTTTTAGTGAGAGAGTTTGTAATTTATCTAAGTTACAATAGCCTAACGTCGACTGCTCATCACCTTTTACAAAATATTGCTTTTCCCGATGCTGGGACGTTAATTGTTGAGGAGTTCTCCTGATAAGAACCAGGAGAACTCCTCAACAACCACTCACCATAAGCATTGTGACGGGCATAAATTGCTTAGCAACCATATTAAAGTAATCGAATCGCAAACCGTGAAATATTTATCATTGAGTAGTTCCGATGGCCGTCTGTGGTCTTCATCATCAGCTCCACTTTACCAAATGATGATTTACGAGAGCAAATGCTCAAGTTACTCTAAAAAATATCCAAATCGCTATAGGTTTGCCAATAAAATTTGAGGGTTTCCCTCGATTTCCATGGGATCCTATCATAAGATCCTGACCTGATGATCATGAGACCACTTGGAAAGTATACCCTTTCAAACAAAAGAAACATTTTCCAAATCGGTCCAGGCGTCTTCGAGAAATCGGGGAACATACATAAAAAAGAAAGCTCCGACGAATTGAGAACCTCCTCCTTTTTTTTAATTCGGTTAAAACGTTTAGAGTGGCGTTGCGTTGTGGTATCAAAATAAAACATTAATTGGTTTGACCAAACAGAAACAACAAATTACTAAATATACAGGATGGAACTTTCGAAGCGTACCTGGAGGAAAAGTACTCCAAATACTGAAGACAGCTTTACTCAAAGGAAACATTCTTTTATTTTAAAAAAGAAACAAAACTATCTTTAAAGATTTTTGAAAATACGCTTGCTGCACTCGGGAATCGAACCGACTAAAATCCGAAAAAATAACACCTGTACTTTTATGGCACCAATCGATAGGAACATCATAAGGAATCATAAGGATCAAATCTCTCTAGCAAACATTAAAGGAGAACCATAAAAACCAAACTTATAAATTCAATGGGACAAGATGAAGCACTTTTACTCATGGGTCCATGGGTATAGGATGCTATTTTGTCGGATTAAAGTCGATTGTTTATTTTTAATTATATAATGAGATTATTACTTACCTTTTTAGTTGCTTTGACTTTAAATAATTAAAATAAGAAACTAGTAGAAATTGTGTAATATGGTCCCTGCACTTAAAAATATTAAAAAATCGCCTTCACGAATAACATTTTTCTGCTTAACTGTACAAAATGTCGGATACTAAGCTGCTAATTTGCGAAGATTACCCGTACGTACGGTGCGATCGCTTTTACGTGACCTTTTCAATTTGGTCGGCTTATTAGAGAATTGCTGATATATCCTTGTTTTTGATACATCTTTCATAAAAGCCGTAATTGAAAGCTGAAATTAACAGGAACGAATGTTTATGAATCATTTTAATTTGTTTAATGTATGCCATGTTTCTTAATTTTATGGGAACTACGTATTCGATCGCTAAAGTACGACCTGTCTAAAATTAATCAAATTTGTTTTATCTTCATATTGTGTAAAGTTACAGAATCTAAAATTCCTGACGTTATAAGCGTCTACCACATGTATTTATTCCAGCTGTTTATTTGGTTATAAGTGTATTGGTTTACTTGAAAATCCGTCTTTTCTGAATTTTGAAACCATTAAATTACTTTGTTTTACGTCAACCAAAGCAAAAACGAATGTTTAAACAAATTTCAACAAATTAAGGTCTATTATTGGTATTTTTTTCAAACTTCTGCGTTGAGCCGTTTTCGAGATCTAGGAAATCGCAAAACGTTACCGCAGCAAAATCTTAAATAACTTAAGAACCATAACGCACACAAATTTTGCTATTTACAAACATTTACTACGCAACAAAAGCTGTCTATTCATGTATTTGGTTCCGCGATAAAACGAATTTTTGAAAAACGATTTTGCCAGGGTAACGTTTGCAGCAAAATCTGTTTCCCTCAAATATTTTTAAAACTACAATTCAAACAAATTTTGCTATTAGTAAACAAATTGCTCCTCATGATACACTAATTATTTGTTATAGTCCCACCTTTCTAAAGCACAATATTTTTCGGAATTTTGCCAGGGTAACGCACACGGTCATTGCTACAAAAATACCATGATCAAATTGGGCACATAGGTTTCGAAAAATGCGAAAAAACAATAAAATCAAAGTTTTGGTTCTCTGGTATGACTCGGTTTATACGAAAATATGTAAACTCCTGCTTACACTGTGCTTATGCTAAAGGAAACCATGGGAAAGTAGAGGGCGAGCTGCATCCCATTGAGAAAGCAGCAATACCAATGCATACTTTACATGTAGATCATTTGGGCCCATTTTTGAAAACACGTCGTGGTTACTCCTACATACTCGTTATTATTGATTCTTTTACGAAATTTGTATTTGCTCGAGCCGTTAAGAGCACTGGTTCTATAGAAACTATTCAAAACTTGAAAGAAATAATATCTACGTTTGGTAATCCTCATAGAATAATTACGGATAGAGGCGTCGCTTTCACAAGTCGGTATTTTAAAGAGTTTTCCATGCATAAACAATTCAAACATGTATTAAATGCCATTGCTTGTCCACGCTCGAACGGTCAGGTCGAACGAGTAAACAGAACTATTGTAAACGGCCTAAATACTACTGCAGAAAGCGAATGCACATGGGATGAAAAACTTTCGGATGTAGTCTGGGGTATAAATAACAGTCCTCATACTGTTACAGGATTCTCTCCGTTTAGCCTTATGTTCTCACATGACAATTCCTTATTACCTGCGTACACTGCAAACGTTGCTAAAAACAGTGATCCTCAAGAGCAGTTACTTGAACGTAGACGCAGTGCAAAATTGCGCATTGATAATAATATGGCAATTATGAAAGGTCGCTATGATAAGAAGCATAAGAAATGCACAAAATATTATGTAGGACAGTTGGTTTTGTGGAAAGGAGGTTTATCTCGTGACAATACAGTCGGAGTCACTAAAAAACTAGGGAGTGTGTTTACTGGACCATACAAGGTCACTAAAATAGACCATACTATTGACCGATATGCAATAAATAGTATTCAAGGGGTCAAAGGATATAAAAAGTTCACCGCAGTAGTTCCCGGTGATTCACTTCGCCCTTATAAGTCATCAGTGCCAGACAGCTCTACAGATTCTGATCACGAAATAGATAGAGATGATTTAATAGATTTATTAGAGAGTTAAAATTGTCATATCATTTGTCTACATTACTTAGATAATAAACTTTTATTCATAATATTATTTGTTGTACAGATGCCAGCACAAGTTGCTACGATCTGTCTAATTTCTTTGATAGATTTTCAACTTTATTGCTAAAGGATAAGGTTCAAAGTTGATTGGGAAAGTTTGACATATTGGGGTGGCTTGATGTGCTGGCCCCTATACTATACCCTTACTCTTGCAAATTATTGTTATCAAGACTTGTTCAAATCTCTGATAGTTTCAAAGTAAATACATACCTACTTAATATTATAAATAATTGTATCATTCCACCTTCAATGTTGAACCCACCATAAGTATTCAAGAATTCATTAAATAGCTAGGTATTAAAAAGATGCACAAACAACAGAATCTAATTGATACCTAAACAGAATAAATTGCTAATCTGTGTGATTCAGACAGATCTGTGTGTATATCTGTCCTGCTATGCTGTGTGATACGACAGACAGTATATCTGTGTGAATAACCTGCTATACTGTGTGATATGACAAATAGATCTATGTGAACTGCTATGCTATACTGTGTGATGATGACAGATAGGACTGTGTGAATATCTGCCCTGCATACCTACCACGAGCTCTTAACGCGATCCACTTTAGGACCTAAACTGAACTGTTCTGCTAATTCGTACCATGACGTCAGTTTAACGATTCAATTTAGGCCGTGCCATCTGGATACCTACCACGAGCTCTTAACGCTCATTCACTTTCAACGATCCAAATGCTGCTGAGCGTATTGGACGTCATGGTACGACTGTGAACGATGCAGTTTAAGAACCTAAACTGAAATGTCTTGCTTTTGAATCGTTTTTAAATAGATCATGGTAGGCCTCCTGATCTACGGAGTGATACTGCAGACAAATCTGTGTGATTATCTATCTAGCCATGCTGCTGTTAGATGCCAGTGAATGTCATTCCGGTTATACTTTGTGAAAGTCCAAACAGATCTCGAGTGCACTAAATAAATCTGTGTGAAGGCTAATGAATAGTTGTCTTGATATAGAATAAAAAAAATAAAAAAAAACACTATAAATAAGTAGAATTCAGCCAGTTTCTTGAGAAAATAATCTATGTGATATTTTATCAACATAAAAATGAAGAGTACACATTTCTTCAAGTAAGTTTAGCAAATATACTGTGGGCTTGTTCTGTTCCCAGGTACTGCCAAAAATGGATTCTGGTGTCACTGCCATTGCTGAAGGAGCTGCAGCCCAACGCCGTGGGGGACCACGACAATAGCAGGATGGCCGAGTGTTACGGTTATTCGCCAGCTGCGAGCCCAGGAAGCTGAGGAAGCCCCCTAACTACACATCACGCACCGTCAAGATCACAACCAACGCCATCTACCGGCATTGAAAGCAACTAGTATAACAACAGTCATCAGGATCAAGTGATGCAATCTATGTAACATACTTACTAACGCCATCTATCGCCTCGTAGAGAAACTAATATGTTTAGTCATTTTATATACTAATAACTGTCCCTATTTTCTCGGAGTATTCATTTTGATTGTCTTGGAAATAGCCATGTAAATCATATTCAATTATAAAATTGTAGTTTATAAATCTATATCTCGCATTATTATAAGTTTTGTTATAACTTTATAAGGATGTCCATTTATGTAAGTGCTTCGAACATTTTACAATAATAATAAAAAGGGGAGAGTAGTTGACTTCCTGCGGGGGCGGGAGATTGGGTTTTTGGCTGGCGGTAACGGGTGGCGCTGTTTTTTTTGGGTGCTTGCGAAGTACGAATCTAAAATACAAGTTTAAAGTGAGTGTTTCTATCGTTTCATTTTCCACTTCTGAACAACCTATTACAATAGTTCAATACCTGTAGATTACAGGAAAATAATAAGAAGTCTATGATCTTGAAACAACATGGTAAATCTCTCAATATTGTGCGTACAAACTTACATTTTCAGTTGGAATGTATGGGAGAACATGTTTTTCAACTACAATGTTAAGTTTGTTCTTGGGATAAATTCATACCAACTACGGTATGAATTTATCCCAATCATTGTGCGTGGTCCGACACGTACTTGGCCGGTTTTTTTGAAGGGAAGCAATAATAATAATCTTTTATTTTCTCTCCTCACAAAGGTTCACACAGTTATAAACAGAGACAAGAATTATAGCGTTATGACAAAAATACATAAAATATGATCCTTTGTGAGAGACTGGCGTCCATACTAGGATACCCTGTGTGACGGATCACCAGGCTCTCACCCCGAATTAAACCCAATAAACATTAACGTTACATCTATCATTTTTATAACTCTAACTAGACAAAATATAGAGGAAAAAGAAAAAAAAATTAAATATAAAATTAAATTTTAAAAACATACAAAGTATTTTAACAAATTAACCAAAAGAGAAAAAAAAATAGAATAGTAAACGAAAATAGGTATAGTGTAATGTATGTGTAGTGTGCAGGTGAAGTGTACGGAGATGAAGAATGATAGTGTGAGTGTGGGTGTGTATGGTGTTTGTTACCGTCAAGAACCCGAAATTATTAAATATTACGAAGGAACCAAGGGTAGCTGCTCCGTGGCATCATAGTCCAATTTTAGTAACCATGCTGAGAGGGTTTTTTTGAAACGCTGTTTGGGTAGGGCATAAATAGACAAAATTCCGTTAATTCTGTTATACAAATAGTTTCCAAGAAAACCGAAATGTCGACGGGAAAAAACAGTATGGAACTGAGTTTTGGGACAAACTGCGTGTTTACGTCGCTTACCTTCAAATAGAGTAGGATTATAGGTAAGACGAGAATGTTTGCGCAAGATCGTATTTAGAATGAAAAGTTGACGTACAGTTAACAGTCCGGTTCGCTTATAAAGATCTCTGATGGGAAATAAGAAAGGTAGGAAATTGATAACCTTTATAACGGACCTTTGTGCACGTTCAATCCGGAGCACTGACGTTTTTGTCGCTCCACCCCATACACTTATGCAGTACGAAAGTAGCGATTGGCATAATGCAAGATAGACTGATCGCAATAGCCCAGTGTCCGCAACATGACTAAGATTTTTAAACACAAATATTAGTTTACGGATTCTTGTGGAAAGAGTATCTATGTGCGGGTGAAAACTTAGCATGCTATCCAGCATGACGCCCAAGTACTTTATTGAATCTGTTTTATGAAGGTGGGGACACAAACAATGAGTATTATGAGACAAAATGCACGAGGATGAATGAGCAGTAATTTTGAGATAATGGAGTGGATAAGTCGGTTTCTGTATGTAGAAAGAAATATAGTTTGTCTTATCAACATTGAGAGCGAATCTATTATTAGCTAGCCATGACAACACCACGTTCAACCCCATCTGCGCACAACTGTAAACCTCGGGCCAGGCGTCGGCTTCAAACAAAAGCGCTGTGTCATCAGCGAAAGTTATGATCCTTCCTCTAGGCATCTTGAGCTCACAAAGGCCGTTGATGAAAGTCAAAAATAAAGGGGGACCGAGTATACTGCCCTGTGGGACGCCGTGTACAACAGGAAGGTCACTACTGGTCCACTCGTCCACTTCAACTCTCTGGAATCGGTTGGTGAGGTAATCGGAAAAAAGCTTAAGTTGTGCATCCCTTACACCAATGCTCTCCAACTTCCTCACCAACAGTGGGACGGAGACTGTGTCAAAGGCCTTGGCTAGGTCCATAAAGATTACTATAACCTTTTTGTTTTTGTCAAGTTTTTCAGAAACAAACTTAGTTAACTTATTAATGGCGTCGCTGGTCGACAAGCCAGATCGGAAACCGTACTTAGAAGGTGATAGCAGTGAGTTGTTTTCCAGGTAATCGACCAGGCGCTTCTTCATGCAATCATCTGCTGTAGAGGAATCTTTCATATAGATATTGTCTACGTAAGTGGAGGGGCGGCTCTAAACATTCTACCTGAAGGGCATTAATAGGTGAGCATTTCATAGCCCCCGTGATAATACGCAAACATTTGGATTGAATCCTTTCCAGTTTGACCAGGGCTATTTTGTTGCATGGTTCCAACCACGGAGTAAATACAAAGAGGAGATGGCCTAAGCAACTGTGCACTGTGATTACAACTAGGCCGTGACGTCAGTGGATTGTTGGCGTTCGTCCTGCGCACAACTTTGTAAAAGTACCCATTTTACAGCATATTCGCGCTAGATGAAAAAAATAATGAAGTGTTGTGTTTTATCTTGTAAAAACTACTCGGATAGACGTTCTGAAGCTATGGACGGCATCACATTTCATTTGTAAGTAATTTTATGCGTAATTTAATAAAATTGTTCTAGAAAAATCTCTTAGCGTCGGCATTTCCAAACACAATTCTACCCGACACTAGATGGCGACACTTGGTGTCATGGGAACTAAAAATATTTAGGTACGTAGAGCTCAGTACTAACATATTTTAATAATCATATGTATTGAAATTTGTTCGACATTCATTCTTATAAACCCTCTAATGGCCAAAATACTATTTTTGTAGTTTTTATATCATTTTGTAAACGGACTCCCATCTATAGTCAACTCAACAAAAAACAAAAACATAACAAAAAGACAGGACCGTAATTAGAATCCAATTATTTTACCGAATGTCCCGCGGCTGTCTCATAAATGGAAAATACTTAAAACGCTGGACATATAAATATAATCTCCTTTAAATTAAATATTATATATACCTATCTACAATAATTTATTGAAAGTACTTTCCCTCCGTGAGACAACTAGTATAGTAGTTGTTGTTTACTTAATTTAAAGTACTTAAAGCCTGGTTTATTTAGTTAAATATGAAATGATGTATGTTCTAGATTACCATCCGAAGATAATCTAAGACAGCAATGGATTACAAAAATTAATAGACAAGACTGGTCTCCGAGTAAATATACAAAAATTTGTTCGTGCCGTTTTAATAATGAAGACTTCACAGTGACAAAACAGCCTTAGAAAATTACAGAAGGGAACTTTACCTTGTTTAAAACTGGATATATCGGTTCGTTTCAATGCAGTTTGTATTTACCCGTTTCATAACTTTTGTGGGAAAATGAGTAAATTTCATATTTATTGTTTTATCCTTTATGTTACAGCTTAAACCAACAATATCATAATTTTCCCAACAATATCGTACGTAAGGAAAAATTTACATCTTTTTAGTAAAGGAGGTGAAAGACACAATTATATCACTAGAAATAGGGTCCAATTAGTTCAACCAGGTTTCGGGCTGGCTAAAGTAGACTTATAAAGAATGGGCTACTGTTTAAAATGTTACAATAAAATACCTACCCACATACTTCAACTGAATGAAACGAAACTGCTGAAGATTTTAAAATACTATTTTTGCATTATATAAATTCAATCTCCTAGTATTGTATAATTGCATAGCACATGTGTGAGTACTATGTACATACTATAAAGCTACCATTTACTGGGTACGTCCTTCATTGACTTGAATGTGCCCTGGCGGCTGAGAGTATGTCATACTCACTCAAATGTCTCGCTGATGGTGGCGCATGTGTTGGATCATTTAGCTCCTTTCAAAATGTTCTTAATTTTTTTTATTTCAGATTTCAGGTTTGGTCCCATAGTAAAAGTTGTTCATAATGATGAGTACAATCTCCCATTTCGATTTGTCGCATGTTTTCAATTTCACCCTGTATAGAATTTTCTGAGAAGTTGGATGAGCTCCCCAGCGAACTCCAGAAAGGGCACGTAGGACATTGACGCCTCTTTCGCATTTTTTGGAGATGTAATCCAAATGATAGAGATCAGATAACTTTGAGTCAAGAATGAGGCCAAGAAATTTTACTTTGTCCCGGATCAAAATGGGTTCATTTTCAACATACAGGTTGATAAGGGGAATATTACGCTTGCGGGAGAAGACAACTGCATTGCATTTGGAGACTGACAAATGGGACTTAAGACCAACCCCTGGGGTAGACCCTTTCACACAAGACGGGATGGGGAGAGGTAGTTTTGATGACGGACAGAAATAGAACGAGACATAAGGAGACTACAAATGATGTTGACCATCCTCACGGGGATACTCAGCTGTAGCAGCTTTTGCCTGAGTATTGGAAGTTGGAAATTATCATAGGCTGAAGCTATGTCTAGGAAAACACCGAGAACACTTTCATTATTGGAAAAGGCTATGCGGACATCAGACATGAAGACACTTAGGCTATCTAGGGTTCCCATACCTCTTCGAAAACCGAACTGAGAACTGGATTAGATGCCTATAGTTTCTAAGATCCATTCAAGTCGATTCTTGATGAGATTCTCCATAATTTTAGCCAAGACAGAAGAGAGGGCGATAGGACGGTAGGAAGAAGAATCTTTTGGGTCTTTCCCAGGTTTTAAAATTGGGATAATTATTTGGGATTTCCAAGACTCTGGAACTTGGCCAGTAACGAAAAAGGAATTAATTAGATTCAGAAAGATTAGTTTGCAGTCGGTAGAAGATTTGGAAATAAAGGAGTAGGGTATACCATCGATCCCCGGAGCAGAATCCCGAAGATGATTTAAGGCACAAATAAGTTCTGAATAAGAGAAAAGGTCATCAAATCTATCAGACGAGGAGGGAGGAGGAGGTTCTATAACGGTTCTGGTCCTGTTCCTAGCACTCGGAGCTAGGAACAAAAGGGGGGGCTAATTTGGAAATAAAGTCTTCCAACCAAGTACTGTGGTCATTGGTAGAAACATCGGGAGAGAAGTTGTCACAAGCTCTGCGGTAGATTTTAATTATTTTCCATAAAAGGGAAACTGGAGAGCGTGGAGACAGTGACTCGCAAAACTTGAGCCAGCCACATCTTTTCTTTCTTGCCAATAACCTACAAGTAGTTGCAGAAGTCTTTTTAAAACTTAAATAGTTGGGCATATTTATACTAATTTTTGAATTTAGAAGACTCTATCGTCCCGAAGACATGAATAACCGGGAACCCTAAAGAAAGATCCAGGCCTGAGCCACTGTGGGCGCGTTCACTGCGGCTTCGAGCCGCCCACTACCTGAACGCGCCCCAAAAGGTGGTAGCCATACGGCTACCGACCGGGGTACCGCACGATCTCGCGCGAGGCGGCAAGCCTCCTTGCCGGACTGCCGCCATGGGATCTGGAGGCGATAGTCCTCGCGCGCCTGTATGAGTGGCGCGCGGAGGCACTACGCCGGGGGGAAAACCCGCTTCCGCGGCAAATTGCTGCGGAGCAGACGGACCTCCGGCGCGATCTCATGGCGGCATGGAAAGCGCGACTGTCGCAACCCAGCGCAGGGCACGCCGCGATAGCGGCGGTGAGGCCCCTCTTTGAGGAGTGGCTAGAGAGGCGTCACGGCGCCCTCACCTACCGCCTGACGCAGGTCCTCACCGGACACGGATGTTTCGGGAGGTTCCTGCACATCATCAGGCGGGAGGAAACGCCCGGGTGTCACCACTGCTAGGATCGCCCAGAGGACACGGTGGAGGTCTGTCCCGCTTGGGCAGAGCACCGCCGTGTCCTCGTAGAGGCGATCGGCAGCGGCCGCTGCCCCGGAACATAAAGGGCTAAGGAAGGAACACGGATGGGTTTTAGTCAGTAAGAGTCTGACACTCCCTTCCGCTCCACCGAGCCGAGCGGGAGGGGTCATTTGATGATTTCCCATCTTTAAAAAAAAAAAAAAAATGCCTGAGCCACGTCTCCGACACAGCAAAGACAACGGGTTTATGTCTATTTATAAGATAAGTTATGTCGTGTTTTTTCCTGCGGATGGATCTACAGTTCCACTGAAGGATTTTTTCCATTTTGGCGAATCCAGGTTTCGAGGAGTTGTTGTACTAATATAATGACATTGTCCGGTATTGCGTCACAAAATTTAGACAATATGTTTATGATGGAGCAAGTCAGGAGCTCTATCAAATTGTCATTATGAGTGGGAAGGGGAGTGGTTTCAACATAAGGGGAATTCAGAGCACATCCATTAGGCTGAGAAGAATTAGGGGTATAGACCATCGATTTATGGGCTTGAGTATCATAAGACTTGCCCAATTCTGGCCTAGGTCTTGGGGAACGATAAACTTTCTTGGTATAGGAGGTTTTAACAGGGGATGTATATGGAGAAGAAGTAGGAGTGTTAAGAGGGGACGAGAGAAGAATGGGATCAGAAGGATAAGCTAGAGGAAATTTAGATTGGGAGGGACCTGCTGTAACATTAGAGTATGGCAATTTACGGGGACGGGGAAACCTTGCTGAGTCCTCACGGTAACTTAAATTTTCTTGTGACATTACCATTTTTATTGACTTCTGTCTTGAGTGTTCAGGACATTTATTATCAGTAGCCTTGTGGCTACCACCATCACACAAAAAACATGAGACCTGTGAGTCGGGGACAATACAGCTATCTCCAGGATGAGGTTGAGCGCAACGGTAACAGCGGGGCTTATCTGCATTGAGTGCTTATATGGCCAAATCGTAAGCAGTTGCGGCATTGGATAGTGGGGAGTTGGTAAATAGAGACAGGAAGAGAAACATTGTAACAGAAGACCTTCTCTGGGAGAATTTGACCAAAGAAAGTAAGCACCACAGTCGATGATGGGGACCAAGAAACGGAGTCCTCATTTTTGTTTTTAAAATTAAGCCTTCTTGCCCTAATAACTTCTTCACAATTGCGTGGGGTTTCTATACCGAGGACTAGCTCTTCAAGTGTCCAGTCCGTGGGAATATCCCTAACAATTCCCATGCGACTTACATGGAAGCGAGGGATAGTTGCCGAGTAATTGTATTCAGTTAGGATGGGATTGTTCACAAAGTTGTTGGCATTACCTAATGTCATAAAATCAACGGACATCCTGTTACGGCCCAAAGACCTGACACTGCCTTGGACAACACCTTTATTAAAAATGGATTGGGCAAACTTAAGGGAGTTCAAGGTTAGGCCTTGCTTAGGGTCAGTTTCCACCCTTAAAACAAATACCGTGAAGGGAGCTCTGTCACTCTCACTATAATTCAGTTTGGAGTCATTCTCAAAACCTGGTTTAATATAAACGGGCTGAATTGAGTCAGACGGCGGCTTATTTCTTTTCGCGTTCACAACGGAAAGCTCAGGGTCTCCTGGGCGCTTTCTAACATCGGGTCTCACGCGATCAGTATTTTGGGAACACTCCACAACCTCCATAATATCTGGAGGAATCCCTCTACCCCCATCAGGAGGTTCCTCGGCACTCATTTCCATAGGAAATGAGTGCCAAAAAGCTTAAGTACCAACCTTATACCCAAACCAGACGACACAAAACAATTAACAACAAACAAGATTTTGATATAAAAGAAAAGTATGAGGTTAAGAATCGCGTGCTTAACTCAGACTAAGTTAGTCTAAGGTGCTTAATCTCACCAAGACAATAGCAAAAAAAAAACGATTTATCATTAAATTTGATCAAATTTTACCACAGACAGTCATGCTAATTTGACCAAACAGTGTTGCCAACTCGACTAAAGCAAATGTCGCCAGACAGGAAGTCAAAAGTCGCCAGATGTCGCTAGATACTTAAATATTAAATAATTGCTCATTTATTTAGTTTTTTTTTTTACGTATATAATTAGTTTTTATGACGAGTTACTGTTATCAACAGACAAAAAATTGGAATTACGTTTGGGACGACGACCGGCGTCTCTGGCGTGGACAGTACGAAGTGGAGGCGCCCGCGCCAGCGCGGACAGCTCTCTATAGTTTTGATTTGATCAAGATACAACCTGACACTGACCTGCAAATTACAAAAAAAAAATTGAATTTCGCGGGTTACCATTGCGGATCCACCCTATGTAGCGCGCTTACAAAGTCACTTATAATAAAATCGTATTAAATAAAAAATGATAGCCAAATTAGAAAAGTCGCTAGAAATGTCGCTTAATTATTTTTGTCGCTAAATCGAAATAAAATGTCGCTTTTCATGTCAAAATGTCGCTTAATCTGGCGACAAAGTCGCTAAATTGGCAACACTGTGACCAAACTTTCAAATTACTTGAACGTCTATGGCGGCCATACATAAGTAGTCTGTGGTTGAACGCGTGTTCCGCGCTTTGTTGAGTTTGTTGTTGTGAAGTACACAGAGTATGTACAAACAATAATATACTGGTGAAGTAGTATCGAATTAAACGTGAACTACCGGTATATTTATGTAGTACAGTGGTTATGGCACTTTTATACTAGTTCCGGCCCTATGACGACCCACTGACCGGTCCATTGAATTACCAGGACTGTCTGGAGTACCTACTAGACAGTTTTTTTTTTTTTCAAGAAATTATCCAAGTCTTATTATTATTAGTAATATACAAGCCTTCTACTCGTTCAACAGTGTTTCTCATATAAAGACATAAGTGAACACAGTGTACACTTAGTTCGCAGTAAACGTTTTGACTTTGACTTTGTGATAGGTACTTTAGTGTTAAAAAATGGAAAAACTGCTAATGTGTCGGATATGTTTAGTGGAGAATGTTCGCATGCATATAGTGGCCAACAGGAACTTGCACGAACTTTATGAGAAGCTGACTGATATTCCAGTAAGTTGAATTTTTTTATGAAGAATTAAGTGAATTACCTAATAGTTTTATTTGCCTCCAATGCGAAGATTACATCATATAAGTTTTGGTCTGAGGCGTTTTGTCGAGTATTTCCCATGTAATGTAACATTCTTACGAATGGTACAATACAAGCAAAAGCTCAGTTTCCAAAAGTATTGCCATGTAATAACACTCCTGTGAATGCTTAACTCTGCATTCAACATAATGAAAAAAAGAAACAACATTTATTTAGTGTAGACTAAAATACACACAGTACACCAGAGGCATACATCACATAAAAAACAAATAGTGTGAAGTCTGATGTAAGAAATAAGCAGGAAAGTGTGCCTCACGGCTATGCCCAGCTATGCACGGAAAGGCCCAGTTGAGCAAAAATACCAGACAACTACTGCCTGAAGCTGTTTATTAACTGGACCTGATGTGTGAGGTGACGGATGTAAATCAGTTTTATACTGCAATGTGACTTATATAAATAAAATTGTCACATACAAACAGTCATTAATATGTATAGTGTGATATTGAGTAACATTGCAAAAATACTGAAAAATTAATAAATGAGGTGACTGCATGATAGACCTTCGTTAACCTTTTAACCAAGCAACAGACTGTAGACAGTTTTTTAAATTAAAAAACTTTTTAAATTGTAAGAAAATAATTTTGTGTGCTTTTCCATATTTTGAGCACTTGTCAAACAGACAAAACAACTACATTCACATGTTAAATAATTACATGCATTTCATAGTTAGTCACTATAGTGACAAGTTTATATTTTTTGATACCAACATTTTTGTTGATAAGCTAAGGTCGACTAGGGATACTGTGTATCTGCCCATTAGTTTTAGACGTCAAATAGCTAGGCTATTAGCATTTAATATTAACTCAGACATAATTAGTATGTCGAAGTCATCCTTAATTAGCACCACAATTAGTAATAGTACTAATGGTAATGTGGTTAGCTCTGATAGTTTAAACTAGTTTGTAAGACAACAGAAGGTACCACTAACAGTATAGTTACACTTAATAACAAAAAGGTATTTTCTAGCACTAAAATTGTGAACTGTAAAAAAGGGACTAAGCAGAAATCCTTGAAATTATTTCATCAAAATATTCAAGGTTTTTCTTCCAAACAATTGGAAATTGAGTTGTTTTTAGAAAAAACAATGTTTGACATTATTTGTATAACTGAGCATTGGTTAAAAGATTCAGAAATGTTAATTAACTATGACAATTATAGTGTGGCCAGTTGTTTTAATCGAAATTCAATGCTGCGTTGTGGTTCATTAATCCTAATTAAAAGTTGTATTAAATACAAACCTCGTAAAGACATACTTGATCTATCGGTTGAACATAACATTGAACTGTCTTGTGTTGAGCTAGATAAGCATGTTATAGTGTGCGTTTACAGACCCCCAAATTATCAAAACTATTCTATATTTGAGTCAGTAATGGAAGATGTTTTGGCAAAGCTTGCAACTGGTAATAAGGCAGTAATTATCTGTGGTGACTTTAATATTAACATTTTAGAAAATAATTTAAATACCAGTAGATTATTAAATTTGTTTAAATCATTTAATTTGTCAAATGTGTTTGTAGAACCAACCCGAACAACTACGACTACTGCTACATGTATCGATAATGTTTTTTGTTGCTGCGACTATTTAGATAAAGCCATTGTTAATTATCTCCCTTCTGATCACAGTGGTCAAACTGTAACCTTTGAGTCCAGCATGCCAATACAAAAAGTGCAGATCCAATCCAGACCAATAACATCTGTTAATTTAAAAAAATTCAATAGCAGTTTAATTTGTAAATTAAGTAATCAGAACCTGACAGTGAACGATGTTAATATTTTGTATATAGAATTCTTTTCGGTTGTACAAACGGAGTTCAATAATTATTTTGAGAAAATCACTAAAAGTATCAGCCCTAAGTTTTTATTTTGTGACTGGGCAACTAAAGGACTTAGGAAAAGTAGGGAAAGACTTTTCGAGCTGTATGGCCTTAAGCCTTATATTAACACAGATACTTTTACTAAATATGTTGCTACTTACTCTAGAACTTTTAAGAACGCTTGTAAGGCAGCTAAAGCCTTATACATTAGCAACAAGGTTAAATCAGCAGACAATAAAATTAAGACGGTTTGGAAAATTATTAATAACGAAACGAACAGGAACAAAAAACATAATTCTGATTACACACTGCAGACGTCAAGTGGTCTCATTTGCGATGACAAAAATGTTGCTCAAGAATTTGTAAATTTCTTTACTAGTATCCCACTCAAAACAACTGAAACCTTAAATTCCTCGCCCTCGCTCGCTTTTGATTTAGTAAGGGCGAACGTTTCAGCCTGCCCGATTGAATTTAACTTTAGGCATATTAACCCCATAACAGTAATTAAAGCTTTTAAGCAAATTAAGATCAAATTGACCGAAGATCTTTGGGGAATGTCCATTAAGGTCTGTACCTCCATAATTGAGACTATTGCGCCTTACTTAGCCTTAGTATTTAACTCGTGTGTGGATCAAGGAGTCTTCCCCGATTTAATGAAATACAGTAAGGTAATACCACTTTACAAATCCGGGGACAGTAAAGACACTAATAATTATAGACCCGTATCCGTGTTGCCGGTTTTCAGCAAGGTGTTTGAAAAGATAATGCTTAATCAGATGCTCAATCATTTTAACACGAATAAAATCCTTCACGATCAACAGTATGGTTTCACCAAAGGACGTTGTACGACCGACGCCGGTGTAACCTTATTAAAACACATTTTTAACGCGTGGGAAGAGGCTCAAGATGCCATAGGAATCTTTTGTGACCTCTCCAAGGCATTTGATTGCGTCGATCACGAAACCTTGCTTTTGAAACTTGAGCATTACGGACTTGGAAAACTTGCGCTCAGTTTAGTTAATTCTTATTTAAATGATAGACAACAGCAAGTTCAAATAAATGGTGTCAATTCGCTTAGTTTAACAGTAAAAATGGGTGTGCCACAAGGCTCGATAGTGGGTCCTTTCCTCTTTTTGGTGTATATTAATGATCTACTCTATTTATTAAAAAATCAACCACAAATGGTGTTATTTGCTGATGACACTTCCTTAATTTTCAAGATAAATAGACGTGCTACAAATTTTGACGACGTAAATAATGCCCTACTGCTGGTCCACAATTGGTTCACTGCTAATAATTTAGTATTAAATGGAAAAAAAACTAAGTGCATAAGATTTTCTTTACCAAATGTCAAGGGTAGTGATTGTGAGATAATATTGAATCAAGAGAAACTAGAATTCGTCGATGAAACTGTTTTCCTTGGGATCACGCTCGACTCAAGGCTACAATGGGGTCCTCATTTAACATCTCTTGCAGGACGGCTAAGTTCAGCAGCTTATGCTGTCAGAAAAATCCGTCAATTTACTGATGTAGATACCGCGAGATTAGTCTATTTTAGTTACTTTCATAGTATCATGTCATACGGTATTTTCCTTTGGGGACGGGCTGCAGACATCGATTCTATTTTTATTCTGCAGAAAAGAGCCATCAGAGCCATATATAATCTCCGCAGGCGCGATTCTCTAAGGGAACTGTTTAAGGATATTAACATCATGACGGTGCCTTGTCAATATATCTACGAAAACATCATGTACGTAAGGAAAAATTTACATCTTTTTAGTAAAAGAGGTGACAGACATAATTATAGTACTAGAAATAGGGACCTATTAGTTCAACCAGGTTTCAGATTGGCTAAAGTAGACTCATCTTTTATGGGGTACTGTTTAAAATGTTATAATAAAATACCTCCCCACATTCTTCAACTGAATGAGACAAAATTCAAGTCTTGTATAAAACGCACACTATGCAGGCAGGCATATTATAAGTTAGGGGATTACATCGTTGATAAAGATGCCTGGATCAATGCTGGTCCTGCTCCACAACCACAACTAATTGATTAACACTTGAACATACTGTTGGAGCTGCTGAAGATTGTGGGACTATATTTGCATTGTATAAACTCAATTTCCTTTGTATTGTATAATTTCATAGCACAGATGTGAGTTCTATGTGAGCTACCATTTACCGGGTAATATTATGTCTTTCATTGACTTGAATGTGCCCTGGCGGCTGATAGTATGTCATGCTCACTAAAATGTCTCGCTGACGGTGGCGTGTGTGTTGGATCATTTAGCTCCCTTCAAAATGGTTGAGCTGAATGGTGCTGATCTATGCGTCATGTTCGTGAACGGGCGCCGTCAGTTGGGGCTGGTCATCAATTGGCTGCCTCGGCTTATTTAATTTTTTTTTTTTTGGATTGTTGTTTTGTTAAGTACTATTTGCTGTACTCTGGACGCTCTTAACACGTACGTCTTTTTTATTTTATTACATCGTTCTCACATATAATTATAAATTCAACATTAATGATGTAACTAATATTTTTGTAAAAATATAATTTAAAAGAGTGTCCATGGAGTTTCTTGCCCGTTCTTCTCCATAGGTACCTACGCTTTGGAATGGGCAACTAGCTTCATATTTTCTGACTGACCGACTTCTTGACAATTCAAAAGTGCCTGTAAATGGTTTAATTGAAATAAATGCTTTGAGTTTGAGTTTGACAGTCAAAAGTGGCTTTACCAATGCTCATGCAATCTTTGCAAGATGTGCACAGAAAGCATTCAGGATATACTAGTATTTTCTTCATAAAAACAAAGTAGTGTAACACAAATTTTGTTGCAGTTTGTAACCGAAGACAATAGACCAATTCTTGCTTGTTTCTTCTGCTGCACTAAACTGAAGCAATGCTATCGATTCCTGAGAAAATGCCTGGAAGCTGAAGAGCTGTTCGCTCTGATGATGAACGAGGATTATGAGGTGAGGTATTCTGTAATGGACATTTATTCTCATAGTTTCAAAATGCAATGTTACGTGGAAGTGAACCGAGATCCGTGATCTTCAATACATATAAGCTTCAGAGGAATCACTTCCATGTTTGGATTTCACACCAACTGTATAAATGAGTGTTGAATATGTACACTTTTGTCAGTTTGGTAAACCTTCACATACCATACTACTGCTACAACATCTGTATGAAACTTGTATGTGGCAGCTTGAAACGGTCCTCTCTCATGTCGGCACAAGCCATTCGACAATAGCTTGTGCAGTGGCCAGTGAGGTTGGTAGCATGGTCTCAGGGTACATTGGACCTACTTAAATATCCTCACTTGTGAGGGCTCTTTTGAGTGTCTTTAGTACAATGATGAAAGGTTTGTGCTTGTGGGACTGTGATCACCAGCATGTTTTCCTAATACTATAATCATCTTTTTACAGCCTAATCCCTTAACTAACCAAAACCACCTCGAGGCTATCAGTGGGTTTATTAAATCTCCAATAGTGCACATAAGTACAGTTGATGAATGTCAAACAGAAAGTGTTGTTATCAAAGAGGACTTACCAGCTGTTTGTGATGATGTAATTATTGAGCCAAAGGAGGATCATCAAATGGAAGGTATGTATAAAAAAATAAAAATAACAATAACGTAACATCAAAAATTAAGTAGTGTTTAGTTGAATAAAACAATTTTCTGTACAATGTACAGACGCCAGCACATCAAGCTACCCGAAACTGTCAAATTTTACCAATCAAAATTGAATCTTATACTCTAGCGATAAAGTAGAAAATCTATTAATGAAATTTGACAGATTGTAGTAGCATGATGTGCTGGCGTCTGTTTCACAAATCCTTCACAATTAATTAAAATGCAAATTATAAACACATTGGCAGTATATTCTTGGATACGCGTTATGGCTTTTTCTTCAGTTGTCCAGATTGAGAGATCCAGTTAATGATTTCTAACTTTCTTTGTTTAGGCTTCACAAATTTTATACTTTACCATGAAGTTTTCACAATTATTTCCTAAATCCTCTTATAATTTGGTTGGGATTGGAAGAGTTTTTCGAAAACATCACTCAATCCACACGCACACTATAAATTGTAGTCCCTTTCGATATCTGTCTGTATGACCGTGTTGTTCTTTTAAACTGTTACTGTTAGCCTGCATCATCCCACTGCTGGGCAAAGGCCTCTCCCCATGACTTCCAGTTCTTTCGATCCAGGGCTAAAGTGGGCCACTGGTCGTTTGTTTTGTCCAGCTCGTCCCGCCATCTTTTACGGGGTCTGCCGCGACGCCTTCTAGCTGTGTCAGGGCTCCACGTGGTGGTTATTTTGACCCACAGCTTATTGGGCATACGTTAGACGTGGCCAGCCTAGTCCCACTTCAGCTAAGCGGCATTTTGAGCAACGTCAGTAATCTGTGTTTTGAAACGCAGTGTGGTGTTGCGAATGTTGTCTGTCAATTTGACGCCTAGAATACTGTGCTCCATTGCACGTTGGCAAACCTTGAGTAGACTTTTGAATGTTTGTCAAAGACCAAGTCTGGGATCCATAGGTCAGAATACCCAACGGATTTTGATGTGGTTTCACCATTGTTTAGAGAATTTATTCTGGAAGGTGTATGTGTAAAATACTTACTATTAAACTTACATATAATAATAAAGTCTCAATATTTTGTCAATTCGTAAAAACCGTGCCAATCAGGGGCGGGTCGCTAGTCACATCATACTTATATTATAAAGGCGAAAGTTTGTTTGTGTTTATATGTTTGTTGCTTCTTCACGCTCAAACGGCTGGACTAATTTTGATAAAATTTTGTATTAAAGTAGCTGACACCCTGGATTACTTTTTATCCCGATATTCCCACGGGATCAAAACTTATGCGGGTGAAACCGCGGGGCACAGCTAGGTGATTATAAAAATTGACTGTTTTGGTTACTTACAGAGCTAGAACCGACAAGTTTTGACAATAGCTGTCTAGCTGTAGCAGATATACCACCAAACCATTCCGAGTCAGATGTAGAAGATGATATAATAAAGTTAAACTCGGTTGAAACTGAAGTGGAAGAAGAACAAGAAGTATCTCAGAAGAAACGAGGAACCAGTGGGACGGTAAGTAAGTACGAACACAGAACACGTAATAGTAGAACAGAACATTCACTCTGCCAAATTATTAGGTTGCACAGCGCTTATTGCCTACAGTTATATTCACGTAGAAGTTGCCTCTCTTTCTATAGCATAACTCTTATCTCCTCTGGCTACGTTAGGTTTGTCTTCTTTAGATTAATTAATCTGAGAAGTTAATCACCAGTAATATGGGCCTATGACACCAGTTTTGTAAACAAATGAAGTTTCAAATAAACCTTGGCTAGGTACTTAGGTCCCAACGTAATTGGGCAAATAAAAAGTATGTACGAGTACCCTGTTGTCTACATAATCAAAATATTAGTACATATTGTTTAGTTATAAGTAGTTAGTCCATGTTAGGGGCCGCCGCCACGAGCGAGAGAATCGCGGCGATATTATGGTCGTGCTCGTGCCACGTATTTCTGTACACTCTCTTAGAACGTGTCTCCGCGGCGAAAATTTGATGGGACGGCGAGACTATCGCCGCGATTCTCTCGCTCGTGGAGGCGGCCCCTAAGTGGTAACTCGTCAATACTAAAATAAAATTCCGCCTATGCAAAGCTAAACCTGACGTTGTAGACAGAACTAATGAAGTACCTAACTATACTATAATAATCATCATATCAGCCTACAGCAGTCCACTGCTGGACGTAGGCCTCTCCTATTGCACGCCATTCAACTCGATTTTCAACTATAATAATAACAATTAATATTCTGAAAACGTAAATACGGGTGACTTAAATAAAAATAACAAAAGTAAACATTTGGTAGGTAAGCTGGATGTGGTGGCGAGTCACTAATTAAATACGCACTAAATAGGACACTCGTATTATCACACTCACTTTTACATCTTGTGCGTGTTTCTAAACTTTTAAATATTCTATCAGTCAGTAGCAGGGGTTTCGAATACCGGTATTAGTACCGCATAGAAAATTGAAAATTGTTTCTTTTAGGGCTGATTTCTCCATCGCCGTATAACTGTCTATGTCGAAATTTCAAAATTATTCCTCCAATAAAGTTATCAGATGATTGAAAAATCAGCCCTTAATGAAATAACTAATAAGTTTCATAACAAAACAATAAACTACCGTATCTTAAATAGAAATTCACTTTTTAATAGAGAGCAGGTGGCTCAGTGGTGACAGCCCTGACTTTGTAGGTTGTGAGTTCGAACCCAGGCAGGCACTTTTTGTATTTAATTTGTTCACCACTGCTCTCAAAACGGTGAAAGAAAACATCGTAAGGAAACCGGCATGACCTAGAACCAAACATTCGTAGACATGTGACATCTATCAACCCGCACTGGGCTGGCGTGGTAGTTAACGGGCCCCCTCTTTCTAACAGAGAGGAGGCCTGTGTCCCAACAGTGGGAACATTATACAATGTGTCGTTTTGCATCCTCGTCAAATTCAAGGAGGTAACTATGCTAATGATTCTCGATACGAATCAATAATAAAATAAGTAGGTAATTTTTTTATTGTTTTTCTAATTTTCGGAAATCGGCATGTGTGGGACACGCATGTTAAAACGCGACCCGTGTGATACCGCACTGCAATTGCTCTTTTACACACACTTAAAAACTCATGTGGTTTAAATACGATACAATAATTTTGCCTACCCCTGCGCGCGCGCTCCCTCACCGCCGCCAGCGCCCTACTATTATCCCTAAACCCACCCGGCCACGCCCACATTTCGACTAGTGTGATTGATGTCGCCGTCGTGAGCACGTCTTTCGCGATTTCCCGGCTCGCGGTCATTTAATTTCGTTTTAAATACGACACGATGACGGAAAACTACTCCAATGTTGAGTTAGTGGAGATGGTGCGTTTATACGCGATAAGTGGAGTGGCGTGGTAGTGGAGTGGAGTGTTCTGTGCAGATGTTCGCGGAAATGTTTCCCAATCGGCCACCACCGCGGCGTCGAGGAGATGCTCGATGACGTTCCCCTGGCAATCCATCGCAACTTGTTTTACCAGCAGGACGGTGCCCCTCCTCACTACGGTCGTCAAGTACGCGAGTAGGTACTTGACCGAAAGGTTCGGCAATCAGTGGATTGGCCGCGGTGGACCTGTGGCCTGGCCTCCGCATTCTCCGGACTTAACGCCCCTGCATTAAAAGACTAGTGTACACAGACGAAATAACTAGTGTTACAGAATTGAGGGAAAAAGTGTTTAGTGCTTTCGACACTGTAAAAACGAATGTGTTTGTGTTGCGAAAGCTAAAAGAAAACCAGCGACGCGACGTCGTGCTAGACTGTGTTTAGAACGTGAAGGTGGCCACTTCGAACAATACCTCCGGCTAGCGTAGGTTATTTATTTATTTGTACATACAATCATTTGTGAATACGTAGTTAGTTAAATCAATTGGTGTAAATAAATTGATTTAAAATTTTTAACTACGCCTAAAATACCGGTCTAGAATATCTGATAACCAGTGCTCCTAAACAAATGTATCACTTAAAAAGCTAGCTTTCCATTTTTATTACAAAGTAATAAACCATTTTAGATTTAGTACATTACATAGGTACACTAACTGAGGTATTTTTGACGGTCCTTTGCCCGTTAAATAGGAAGGAAAATTTGAAATCAACCAATTTCATGCACAGATAATAATTAAACAATACATTGCAGAAAACAATGACTTTCAAATAAAAACAAAAAATAAACAAAGTCGTGTAATAAGTGCGCAGGCGACCCGCCCCGCGCCAACAAAATAATTCGCGGAATATTCGCGGACAAGCCTAACCGCTGCAGTTCTCGGGAAGCGGGACGGGTGAGTGGATACGATTTACAATTTCCCAATTTTATTATTTACTGACCATTTATCAAAAATAAAATAAATTGTATACGTAATGCAAAACTAACACTTTATTAATCAAAGCTGGTAACTACGTACCTAGTCTTACAGGTTTTTATTATTACCTACTTATCTAAACTACGCACGGCGCGTATTTCGTGCCTACACGTTTTTATAACTAAGATAAATTTACAATTTTAGGATTACTTACTGTCCGATTAGCAGGAATGAAATACATTTTATAAGCAAAACTAACATTTTATTAATCAGCTGATAGTTACGTCACAAATTATTTAAGTTGTAACAGATACCTCACTCCCTACAAAATCTCCTATACTTACCTATCGCGATAAAAGCATTTTTCATGTCGTCGGCGACCGCTACGTGCTAAACTGTGCCTAAGACGCTCGACCCTAGAGTTATTATCGTTCCGCTGCCACTTGGGCTTACAGGCAGTTATCGCGCGCAAGTTCATGAAGTGATGTAGCCCTGGCTACGTTTTTTGCATTACCTACGTTGACTTTTGACCTTTCCTTGGCGCATAGTGAGTCATTTTTTACTAATTCTAATTAAGCTTAAAAATTATCTAAGTAATTATCCACAGTTTATGCCATGTAGGTGATTTTTGCTATTGCTAGCCGCACGCGCCGCTGTTACGTGGGCGGGGTCTGCCGGTCGTCGACACGCACGCACACAGCGTCATATTCGTGCGACACTGCCTACCGCATACGCTACGGGGCGATTCTGTTCTTTGCAAGTGGTGTATTCTGAAATACTGTCAAACTTAAATAACGAAAAAAACAAGTATGTATTTATTATTGAGCAGGTATCGTTATTGTATTTGATTATTTATGTCTTTCATAACAGCCTCCTGAAATTTGACGAGGATGCAAAACGACATATTGTAGACTGATTATGTATACAGGTCAGTCACCGTAGACACAAAGATCCCGTAAGGTCGCAAAAAATTGCACTGAAGATTTTTTTGGATGTTGTTAGGAATGTTAGGATAGAAACCAATAGTGTAAAACCAAGTTTGCAGCTGCGAAAGATCTGTGCTGATTGCGTGGCGCTCGAAAAACCTCGAAATTTTTAGACTTCTTTCAGGTTTTGACGTAACTCCTATGGAAAACTCACCCAATATAGTTTTAAAGCATACAAAACTATATCTAGAGTTTTATTGGACCTGCAGAGCTATGGTTGCGCTCAAATTGTGTATACTTTAAAAATGTATTAATGATAAATGATTTGATTTCTGTAAGTAAGTTTGTACAAATACTTTAACACGTCAATCATATTTAAAAAAATAGATAAGATCGGCGTTTATATTGGGTGACTTTTCCGTGGGGTGCACCTTTTAGCGCGTAAGAAAATC
This sequence comes from Gortyna flavago, assembly GCA_963669345.1. Lineage (NCBI taxonomy): Eukaryota > Metazoa > Arthropoda > Insecta > Lepidoptera > Noctuidae > Gortyna > Gortyna flavago. The sequence goes on from OY770154.1 coordinate 329,193, forward strand.
GCCCCTCTCCCTCCCCCCGCCTCACCTAAGGAATCTCAGGATACCTCTTTGTTCTATGTACCTCTTGCCTTGACCGAGAGGCAAATTCAAAACTCAAATTTTCATTTATTGGAGTGATTTTTGGTACATTTTACATGAGAACTTAATAATAAATTATTAGTTCCTCAAAAATCTACCTTCAGGTGTACACCCTTTCAAAGACAAAGAACACCATTTTTTTTAAATCCCATTCTTTACCTGTGCAAGTAGCAGTACAAAAGTAGTAAAATTCGCAGTTTTTAAAACTCACCCAGATAAAAAATTGGTTGGAAATATATAATGTGCAACAGAAATAAATTGTGTCACTGTAGTTTCTTCTGAAAATAAAATAAAACCACCAATACCGGGATCCCTGTATTAGTTATTTCAATACCGGTATATGACAAAAAATGTATTGTACGCCCTAGTCAGTAGTCTGTTTCTCCTTTTATACCAGCTGACTTTTTTTACCGTCTGGACAAATCCAGGGAAAAAAAGGTGAACGCAGTAGAAGGCAGTGGCACAGATATCGTATTTTTTTTTTTTTCAAAAATCTGGCGTGAAGTACACCTATCAATTGTTTGATGTTGTTTGTGATGATCCAGTACTACTCAGCTGAAATGTTTCAGCAGTAGATGATTGATGTTCCTAAAAAAGATGATTTATTAACATTATTGCAATACGTTAAAGCTAAAAAGGTAAGTTCCAACAGACAGTCAATGAATAGACGAAGAGTGTGTCTTTCACCTCTATGTTGATTACCTTAGCATTTTGTATGTAAATACGACTTTGTCGTTCTAACAACTTTACCTTTTCAGAAGGTAACACGGGCTTTTGAGACGACTGAAAAAAAAATTACTAGGTTAATTAATTTATTCTGTCATGTAATTACCTACTAAGTATCACTAGGTACTTTATGACTAATATTGCTATAGAATTACTTATAGAGGATGGATATAGGAGTAGAGGTAGGTTAAAGAAATTATGGATAAAACATTATGAATTTGATTTAAATTTTGAATTATGGATTTTAGGTGAAAGTGAAAGATGCCATTGGGTAAGAAAGACCACTGAGATGATGGATGATTGAGGAACGTGGAGAGAAAGAACCTGTTGTGTGGGATAAGGGCAGGAAGATGATGATGATGGCTACTACAGAACTCTTAACTGCTAAAACTACTTCCATGTAGGTTTCTATTTAGGATTATAATACATGCATACTTATATGCAATACAATATCACCCAGACAGAGCATCCAGATTATCACAAAAATGTTTGTTCTCGGTGGGGATTGAACCCACAGCCTACGGCACAGAAGGCAAAGCTACTACCAACAATGAGATTATATATATAACATCATTGACTACCAAATGATGATTACTAAACTACTAAAGCCTATTTCACACGGGGGCAGAACAGTGGGCAGCACAGTACTGCTATTGTTTGAAAGCACAGAACAGTACTGTCTTGACAGTAACCAAGACAGAACAGTTAATAGCCCGCCGGTCTATTTTTTCGGGGCAGTTTGCTTCCCCCAACACCTTTCTCGCTCGTCTTGTGGTTGGACTCTTGTGAACGCAAGGGCAGTGCAGTCTAAAGAGTAGGACAGTAGGTGCGCGCGCGTTTCGACTTGTTTTGCATTTGGTGTGGTTTGTTTTACTTAAAATTTGTTTGTTTTTATATTAAAATGGCACCTCCTAAATTATCAATGGACGAAACTATAAAACTATTTTGTTAGATTTACTTGCAATGTTCACATTGACACACTTGCAACGTTCCATTGTTACCACAGCCACATATATACTGTATGAAAAATGGTAGTTTAATGCTCCGACTATAGTTATTTTGTTATATTTACTTACAATGTTCACATTGGCACACTCGCAACGTTTCATTGTCACCACAGCAACATATTTACTGGATGACAAATTGTAATTAAATGCTATTTTGATAGATTTATTTACAATGTTCACGTTGACACAGGTGCAACGTTCCATTGTTACCACAACCAAATATATACCCCCTTATTCCAAAACACGATCTAAATTTAGTACTGGGATTAAAACTAGGTTTAAACCATGACTAAAAAAAAACGAAGTTTATCACTAGTTCATGAACTATCTAAGGTCCTAAAATTAGTCCGCTGAGACCCCTAGTTTAATTATGGATTTAACAACAGTACTAATTTATTTGAGGTTAGCGTTTATTATTATTGTGTCTTTTTATTTACAAATCGTAAAAAAATGATATTAATATGATTGATTTGGAAGATTTGGATATGCTGGAGACGTCTCGGCGATCTTACAGACATCGTCATCGTGTAAATCCTTTTAAATTGAGTGACGAAGATTTTAAATATAAGTAAAGGTTCACAAAACGTTTTGGGGAAAAATGTTTTACGTGAGGATTTATTCTACGACCCTATATTCTTCCACTCTTTAGTTTTCTGCATGTTTACTGACATGTTCGTGGACTTATCTTCTATTATGTGCTGATTGAGCAATAAGCTCATGTAATATTTCATATAATAATAAGAACATCCGCGTTATGTAGTCGAAATAAGATGAAACGAAGCACTGTTTACCGAATAATAATTAAACATTTACGTTTTACTAACTTTTACTTCGGAACTCCAGTTTTCACCTCTTTTTTTCTTTTGTTAGCCATTTTTTAGCTAGCTCACGATTCAATCGGACACAACCAACTCACGAACAAACCAAGTAACAGACTGTAGTGTTAATAACGGAAATACTAAGAACAATATTAAGAAGTGCGTTTGTTTATCCAAAAGGACGCAAACATTTGCTTCAAATAACGCGGCCTGTCGCAGAATGTAATTCACTCCATTTCAAGCTAGAGATACTAAACAAATATGGCAACTTGATTATAAAAGGCGCGTCAAAAGTACAAGTTGTGCTTGTTCATTATATTGTAACCTAAACAAAGAACAATTTATGACATATTTTTGTATTCATAAATAACTATTTAATAATTTCAAGTGTCAAAAGTCAAAGTCAAAGATTTATTTGCTTACTAAGTGTACATTTTGGTGTTGTTTACAAATGTAGGTACTTACAACTTAGCGGCCTTTTCAGACATCGCAAATTTGAGGGCTAAACTAGCAAACATTTAAACTATGATGTAGGATTAATCAAATCTAATAATTCAATTCTTAGCATTTTAACGCATGCACATTCTTATAATTAATTAATTAATTTACTCCAATTGGGTGATTGTGTATAATGTCTGTGTGCGAGGCTACGTGAGTGTCCGTATTTTTTAGTTGTTCATTCAGGTGTATGTCTGTATTTGGTATTTACTTTTCAACTATTAATTATTCAATTATTTAGGTATGACTGTATTATTTAATTTTGAAATTATTTAGCTTTTTATTATTTTATTATACAATTTTTTAATTTTTATTTTATTATTATACAATTTTTTAATTTTTATTTCATTTTTCCTGATTCAAGAATTCCTCAGTTGAGTAGTAGCAGTTTTCTAGAAGAAATGTTTTTAATTTGTTGTTAAACGGAGTGAGTCTAGTTTCATTTTTTATCTCTTGAGGCAGCTTGTTGTATATTCTTATTGCCATGTGTTGTGGGCTTTGATGTAATATTTTAAGTCTTGAAGGTGGTTGGTATAAGTTATGTTTGTGTCGGGTGTTGTAAGTGTGTATGTCCTTTACTTTAGTGAATGTGTGTGTTTTTGAATACGTAGATACATATATCGTGTAAATATATACATGGGAGCGTGAGTAATTTATATTTAAGGAAATAGGGTTTACAGCTTTGTCTATTGTTTATTTGGGCTAAGATTCTAACACATTTTTTTTGTAAAATAAATATCTTCTGTATGTTTACACTGTTTCCCCACAACATAATACCATAGCTTAGCCACGAATAGGCATAAGCGTAGTATGCTGATAGTGCAGTTTTTGTGTTCGTGCTATGTTTTAATTGGAATAGTGCGTAGGTGAATTTTGATAATTTAGTTGCTAGTTCTTCTATGTGACATTTCCAATTTAGGTGTGTATCTATATTTATGCCTAGTAATTTAAAAGTTTCTACCGTTTCTATAGGTGCATTTTGAAATCTGATTATTCATTTGGATGGGACATTTTTTATATGATCTATACTGCATAATTTTTGTTTTATTCAAGTTGATTTCTAGGTTGTGGTCGTAAAGCCATTGTGTTATTATTTGTAAAGTTTCTTCTATAATTTGTTGGAGATTTTCAGAATTTTCGCACTTTATAAGTAGTGATATGTCGTCTGCAAATAGAATGGGTAGAATCTGGTTTGTGTTTAGGGATTTTGGTAGGTCATTTATATAGATTAAGAGTAGTATGCACCCTTATTATAATATAAATATTTAGAGAAACAGAACGTTGCTTCAAATAAAGCCTGTAAGAACGAATGAAAGAATGCCTTTTTTGTTTCTTATCTGTGGATATTATTTGAACCATGGATCTTCTTTGGTACTAGCAGGTCCTCAGATAGTCTTCGTTTTGTAATCGGGACACATTTTGATCATGGTACTATCATTAATACCGTCACAATCCTAGACTTTTTAGTCTTGGTTTAAACCAGTACTTTAGCATTTTTTTGTAATAAGACCGATATTGTCTGACAAGTGGTAGTTAAATTCTACGACTATAGTTATTTTGTTAGATTTATTAACAACTAGCTGCGTCCCGCGGTTTCACCCGCATAAGTGTCGATCCCGTAGGAATATCGGGTTAAAAAGTATCCTATGTGTCAATCCGGGTTATAAATTATCTGTGTACCAAATTTCATCCAAATCCGTTCAGGAGTTTTTGCGTGAAATAGTAACAAACATCCATCCTCACAAACTTTCGCATTTATAATATTAGTAGGATAGTAGGATAGTAGGAAGTAGGATAGTAGGATAGTAGGATTAGTAGAAAGTAGGAAGTAGGATGATCACGTTGACACACGTGCATACGTTCCGTTGTTACCACAGCCAAATATATATTGTCTGACAAGTGGTAGTTTAATGCCACGACTATAGTTATTTTGTCAAATTTACTAACAATGTTCACATTGACACACCAAAAACGTTTTATTGTTGCCACATCCAAATATTTATTAACTTTAATGTAAGGACAAAGCTAATTTGTTCCTAGCACATTAAACGACGGGCAATCAGCTCACAATAAAAAAGTTGCTAATCTCAACTAAGCTCTTTCTGTAATAGTAACAAAGTGTTTAGTTTCTCCGACAGAAATTATCAACAAAGCATTTATTATGACTTTGTTGACCCGTTTTTTTCTGAGTGCAGAAAGTAAAAAAAAATTGCCAGCCTGTTTTATTAGTTTTAAGTGTGTTTTTTATTAATTTTATTTTTCAGATTGGAACGGATAGCAATGTTTCATCTCCTATAATATTCGGAACAGATGATGGGTCAATAAATACGTCAATTCTGGTAAACCATACTTCATATTAAAACTAAAAGACTTCAAAAAAAGGATGAGGTTTCTCAATTCGACCTCGTCGTTTATGAACCGATTTTGATGATTAATTTTTTGTTGGAAAGGAGATAATGAATGAATAATGACTTGTTTTTGAATGAAATGAAATTATTAATGACTTGTTTATGTATTTTGTACAGAACTGGAATTCACAATTAGACAAAGAGTTGGAAAATTTGGATAGTCAAAATATTAGAAAAGACGGCTGCAAAAATTTACGCCAGTTGTTGTCATCTCTGACTTTGGGGAAATTGCTACTAAAAAAAGCAGACAATTCAGAGAAGCTCACCTCGCGCGACCGTGCGTTAATAGCAAAACTAGTAGTGGAGACTGAACTCAGGGCATTACAGGACATTTCGACAACTATACGAAAAAATATTTGGCAAGAATGGGCACGTGAGGTGGTGTCTTTATTCAAGGGAGAGGATACAGAAGTGTATTATGTCGCTTACCATGTCGTTGGAGGAAAAGTCGTGCAGGCCAGTGGCCTCTTCCACAACAGGTTGATTACACATCGACGACTACTTCTTTCTTCAGAAACTAAAAAAAACAAAAGGCGCTTAAGCAGCGAGAGCGATAACAGCTGCTCTGAAATTGATAATTCCAAACGTGTGAGGCCTCTTCCAAAAAATTTTACTGTTGACGATTCTGATTTTGAATCCACCTCATCTCCACAAGAATGTTTGAAATGGTTGCGGGGAACATCATCGCCCCGAGAGACAGTGGTGAAAAAGTGGCTCACCACTTTTCAATTACGAAACAGTAAACTGAAAGCAGAAGGTCTATCATACAAAGAATACTTTGACTGGTTTCCTGCCCTCACTTTGCCCGATGGACATGAACTGGTGAGTCTTAGTTGCATTAGACATTAGACGTTTAAAACCTGTCTGATCTCATCAACAAATTGACATATTCCGCTCAGACCCAATACCTGTCTTTAATCCCGCATCTTTAATTATATTATAATGTAGTTCTAATTTTACACATGTTATATGTTTTAATTGTATTTGTTGCAGTTATCCTTGGACTTTCAGACAGTGTACCCAGATGCTGACAAAGTTTTTGAGAAAAAATTCCCAATTATTAAAACAAAGCTTCTGGAACTTCTGGCAGAGAAGGGAAGTTCTTCCAGGCAAGATCAAATTAAAGTTGAGCTGCTTGATTTAGCTACCGGTAATTTTAATTACTAAGATTATTTAATTGCATATTTTCTAGTACTTATCACTTTTATTTTTCAAAAATCTAAATGGATATATGAAACGCAAACAATAACAAAAATAAAATAATATTGATAAAAAAATAAACCAATAGATCGGTATATAATATTATAAAAAGGTTAAGATACGACGTAATGTAATGGTGTTAATGTATTTTCATAATGTATTTTTTAGTCGGAGAACACCAGGCATCATTAGCAGCATTTTTGGGAATAGTAACGCTTTTACGTCAAGTGCCAGTTGTTTCTGTGCCAAGGAAAAAAGTGTGGAGGCTGTCAAAGGAAGAAGTACGTTCAAGCTTTCTTGCTCGTGTAAAAACAGCTTCAGATATCGAAAGATATTGCGCCGACAGGGATGCATTTGTGGCTGCTAAAGGTATTCCACCCCAACCATATGTACTTGCTGTAGGACGTTCGTGGGCTACAGTAACTCATTATGAAATCGTCGTTTATAACGGATTGAGATACCAAATGCCTGATGTTTGCTCTGCAATAAAAACAATTTATCACATCTATTGGGCACTAGATTCAGCATACCCAATAGACTCTGGTATTTGCTGGATGTTTATACAACGTGCAATGTTCAATATGAGGTCTAAGTATGACATTGAGGGTGTACCTTTGCGTGAATTGTTACATGTATTAAACATTTAGGTTTTGAATGTTAATTTACTTTATTGATTTTGGATGAGATAATAATTATCTAACAATATGATACCCTGCGAACTGTGCCAAAACTCATTTCAGACATTTCGACATTTAAAAGTCCACATGCAGTTTTATCATACCTCTGTAAAAAAAAAATTATGTGCTAGTTCAGATTGCACCAGAAATTTCCAATTATTTAATTCGTTTAAAAGACATTACCAAAATATTCATATGTTGATAGATGAGCCCGTTAGTGATATATCTCCAGATTTTCCAGACATAGAAGCTCAACTTACTATGTCACAAAATAATTTAAATACTGCAGACACTTATCTTCTGTAGGCGTAAATGTAGCAATGCCCTTTGAAATAACTCGACTCTTTTCATCTCTCTATGCCAATCCTCAAATACCACAAAATACTGCAGATATTGTTTTTGGAGCTGTTAAAGATATATTCAACCATTCGGTACTGCCTCATATAACAGAACCTTCCAACGTATTAAACAATATTGTTCTAAGTACTTTGTCAAATTTCGACTCGTATTACAAAAGATTAAAGTATTTTATAGAACTTGGAACTTATATTGAACCTCAGTCTTATATTGTAGGACGTGGATACGATTACGTAAAGAGAGGCGGCACAAGAATATATGAGGCAGTGGAATGTAAAGCACATATTGTGCCATTGCGTGTTGTTTAAAAAAAAAATAATTCATTGCCGCACATATTGCAAAAAACCTTGAATTGTTGAACAAGTTAATGGCACATGATTCCACTAAAACGATAGAGCATTTTATGCACGGTTCATTTTGGAAATCAAGAGAATCCCTTCATCAAAATTAATTAGTAATGCCATTATTTTTACAAGTAGATGACTTCGAGCCTCTAAATGCTCTGGGCAGTCATAGTTCAATCCATAAATTAGGGGCCGCTTATATTTCGCTGCCTTGTTTACCTGAATGTTATGTTTCAACTCTATCAAAAATTTTTTTTGTTTTACTGTACCATTCTTCAGACAGGGTCGAGTTCGGAAATCGTATTATATTTCAACCCTTAATTGACGAATTGAATTACTTAATACAACATGGAATATCGTTTGATCTTCCAATTTTAAGGGTACCATATATTTTGAACTTGGCTTAATTCTCGGTGATAATTTGGGTCTTCATAGTATTACAGGCTTCGTACAGAGCTTTTCCAGTAATTTCAGTTGTAGAAGACAGGGCTCTATTAAGAAACATGGAAAATTATACTGATGATTTGAGGACAAACAACTTGTACCTTACTGGCGTTAAAGAGGAATGCATTTGGTTACGCATAGAGAATTTCGATTTGTTCTCACAAATTGGAATGGATATCATGTATGATTTAAACGAGGGAGTTATCAAATATGTAATGATTGAGCTGTTTGTTGTTCTGGTGGATAAATGTAAATATTTTACAATAGAATTTATTAATAAAAACTCGCTTCTTAAGACTACGGCCCTGATAATGCTGATAAGCCAGTTTCACTTTCAATGGAAAATTTACGCAAAGAAAACATGCGCTTGAGTGCTTCTGAAGTTGGAGTATTTTGCAAGTATTTCGGAATAATGTTTGGCGAAATGGTTCCCCGCGATGATAAGTATTGGTCTATTTATATTCAACTAATGCTTGTGGTAGATATAGTAACATCTTCAGGGTTTCGGCCTGAACAAACAATATATTTGCAATTCTTAGTTGCCGACCTTTGTGAATTGTTCACTTTGTTCTTTGATCAATCGCTTAAACCAAAGTTTCATAATTTATTGCACTATCATTCTGCAATGCATAAATTTGGACCATTACGTTATTTGTCGTCAATGCGTTTTGAAGCCAAACACCACCCCAATAAATTAGCTTCTAAATCTACAAAGAACAGTTAGCGTCAGAATGGCTGGTTGCCTATGGCAAGCGGCTCTGAAAGTATATTCAAGAATTGCTACCCAATTGCTTATATTTGCTACATTTCTTCAATAATTGCTACATATGATACATTCAGAGAAATATGAATATTTTTTTGACCAGCCATTCTGACGTCAGGATGGCTGGTGGCCTCCGTGTTCAGCATGAAGGATGCAGAATTTCTAAAAGTTTGTTGTAGCAATAATTGCTTACTAATTGCTACTTTCACGAATTTTAGTTTGAGCTTCGTACATACATTAGGTAAAAAAATATAGATTTTATTAATAATTGTACGAAGAAGGGCCTAATAATTTAGAAAGGCAACAGTTTTTTTACTACAGCGAGCGTCTCGTTTAAATCGTGCAGGCGTTCACAATTTATTTATTTATTTATTCCCACCATACAATTATCTTTACAGATTTGTCACCTAATGCGATAATGTAGACAACTTACTAACTACAGTTACACCGTTACCAGCTAACAATTCTTGATCATATTATGTCCCAGCATGATCATAACATATTTCAAAGAGAGCTCTCACTGTGAACTCACCCAGAGTGAATTATGGGTCACCCACCCCAGATCTGTTGACGCGGAATCGACTTAGATATCTGAAATTATTAATGAACACAAAAAAGACAACATATTATTAATCAAGTAGCACAACCTACAAAATAACGAGAAACACAAGAAATGTATGAAAGATAAAACCGTAGTATATCGTTAAATCTTTATTTAATAATATTTCCACGTGAACATAAAATCTGTAATTTTTTTTTTTCTTGGATATCTTTGTAGTTTTTAAAGTGTACCTGACCCAGCTATTAAACATACTGATACTAGTAAATATTGTGTTGAGGGTAGGTACGTTTTATAAATAAACTACTCACCAAACATCATTAGAATAAGTCGTTGAACGCCTGCAAGATTTGAACAAGACGCTCGCTGTCGTAAAAAGAACTGTTGCCTTTCTAAATTACTAGGAGCTTCTTCGAACAAATATTAGTAAAATCTATATTTTTTTACCCAATGTATGTACGAAGCTCAAACTAAAATTCGTGAAAGTAGCAATTAGTAAGCAATTATTGATACAACAAACTTTTAGAAATTCTGCGTCCTTCATGCTGAACACGGAGGCCACCAGCCATCCTGACGTCAGAATGGCTGGTCAAAAAAATATTCATATTTCTCTGAATGTATCATATGTAGCAATTATTGAAGAAATGTAGCAAATATAAGCAATTGGGTAGCAATTCTTGAATATACTTTCAGAGACGCTTGCCATAGGCAACCAGCCATTCTGACGCTAACAAAGAACAGGATTAATATGACACTGTCGATTGCCAAAAGACATCAGCTAACGTTGAATGATATTTTGCTAAAAAAGAAATTGGATAGTCCTTTTTCTTTAGGGCGTCTATCAAATGCCACAACATGAAGCATCCACACTTGCACAAAAATTTTATTGGTTTGATACAGAAAAAATAAAAATATCCACATGGATCTCAGTGTTCTCAGCATATTTTCGTTATGAGTATGCCATTATTCACAAGGTGGGTCCTGATATTTTCCATTTCGCGAAAATACGTAAGATCTACGTGTATAATAATAGTAAAATAGTCTTTACGGCGCTGCCTATGGTAACTTTTGCTTTTGACTCGCATTATCATGCTTATAACGTAACAGACGCCCAGACTGATACGCAGTTAATTTATATTGATTATGATACTATGCAGTATCAGTTTCCCTGCAACATTGTAAATATCGGCTATGGTAACTCGCATTCTGAACAGTACGTTGTTTTGCGAAAGTATACTAGCATAAAATTGTCATTAAATGGTATGGTTCAAAACCAACTGAATACTGGTATATGTTACGAATATTATAGGAGGTGAAACATTACTATCCGTTTTAATCTGAAAAATAAAATTAATGAAAAAACACACTTAAAACTAATAAGAATAATAAAACTGATATGATAATGCTATTTTTTTTAGTTTCTGTTAATTTGCTAAGAAACACATAATAACTATATTATATTAAATAAAAAATAATCATCAAAATCAGGCTCTTAAGCTGCAAAAGCTAAAATGTGTAGTCGTAAAGTTTTATTAAGGGCGCATTCGACCAAACTTTTATACCTAGAATAAGTCTTATCCTGATAATAATTATTGAATTTTTGACAGTTAGTCCATACTAGAACTGTCAGTCGTCAATTTTATTCCAAGAATAAAAGTTATCTGACTGGTAAAATCAGCCCTAAGTGTACTAACTTAAACTGATTATTATGTACCTACATATAAGAGTAATTCCTTTTGTGTAATCATACCTTTTATAAAACTTATACAAAGTATTGACCAGATTTGACTTGTAACCATTTTTTTTTTGTTTTTTGTTACATTAGACTGCTAGAAGTGTACTAGCCTAAACTGATTATTATGTACCTACCCACTTATATCAGTAATTCATTTTGTGTAAACATACCTACTATAATATTTTATCTACACCCATGCTATAAATCCTCTATAAGTTTCTGAAACAGTTAGATTATTGCCAACATTAAAACAGCCACTTTCATAGTAACCATAATATCATCCAAACAAGTGTTATAATGTTGTACTAAATTTCATTATGCAACTCCTTTTCCAAAAAAGAACATTGTCATGTAAAAAAGAGCTTATGGGTTATTCGAATTCACGTCGTAACCCTCCGGCTGTTCCATTTCTGAACCTTTTAAGAGGATTCATATCATGGGTGCAGATAGTCTTGTATGCAACTGTACATAATTAGGTATTAAAACACTCATGTGATGAAACCCACATTCGTGTTTCATTCACGTTTCGTCAAGTCGTGAGTGTGTACTTTTTTTTTTCGTTTTTGGTTTTCCGTATTGTGGGTGCCCGAAGATTGTGTTAGATTTTGTATTGCAATCCTTAATTTAATTTTATCTACAATGCTTGATGATGACTGATAGCTTGTGGTCGTAAAGGTCGGTAGGTACAGGTCAAAACTGCGAGCTCGCAATACAAAGAACCTGAAACGAAAAAAAAACTTGGACATAACAGACTTGGGTTACTACTTGTAATGTTAGGGTTAGTTCACACCGCGACGCGACGCGGCGCGGCGTGCAGTTTACAAGATAGCAATTATAGACCTTATCTACTACTCAAAAAAGTACACAATTCAGTGAGGTGATGTCTACTACGTCGAGCTACGCCGCGCGGCCCACCTCACTGAATTGTGTGCCTTTTTGTGTAGTAGATAAGGTCTATAAATGTATTGCTATCTTGAAAACTGCGCGTCGCGTCGCGGTGTGAACTGACCCTTAGATTTTATTGCAAGAAGTGTACTCACTTAAACTGATTAATGAACCTACTTATAAGAGAGCATGTAAATATAATACACAAATACCCTAAAAATAATGTTGTTTTTATCATAATTATGACCACTGTTAGGTACACTCAAAACCGTATAATTTAGGTGTTTAGAATTTAATTTCAGTAGCTATTCTTACAAATATACTGCCATTGTTACTACTAATATGCCTTTGTTTCACTAACGTATTATTGTGTGTGTGTTTAAATAAATTTATTCTCATAAAAGACTAGTCACTAAAGGTGCTCCCACACAGCAGTTATATAACGAACGGATTTGAACCGGTGAACCCTCTATAACATTATTATTCCATTTGTATGAGTTCATCAGACTAGCGCTAATCGATGAAAAAATACAATAAGAATACAGATACGCAAATAATCATGGCAAGATCCTTACATTAATTAGTACAAAAAAAAAAGAGTTCATTTAGAGGGTTCAAAACATTTCCCAATGTTGAGAATACATTACCAGGAGTAGATTGATATTTTTAAAACTACTGAATACCAATACTTATCATATTTTTAAAACCCCGCATAATTAAAATGTTTCGATATGAATATATCAGTTTTTCGTTTCATGTCGTTGCCCATTTTGTATTTATAAAAAAAAAAAAAAAAAGTAGTTGACATTAAGTCATACCCCGCCCCTTATAGATTAAATAGATTTGCCCTCACCGTACTTCGGCCGCCTTCCGAATTGGCTAATATCGCTCACAGCACTCAAATCGTCTCACATGCATTCCGTATTGGATATCACGATTATGACAGCTGAGAGCTGTCAACAATTCGGAACACTCGTGAGCGCACTCACAGTGCTTACTCGGTGTCAAAAAGATATTACAGCAGTATTTCTTCGTATAAACACCACACGTTTCTTCCTTTTCTTTGTTTAGGTGGCGACTGTCAGCCAGAAGCACAATTTCGAAAACGCCTCGTTATTAAAAAGATTAAAGATATGATGCAGCTCAAAACAAAACACACACTGACACATCCTCATCCTCACACACACACACACACACACACACACTCTCATTTTTGACACCGCTCACGGTGATATTAGTACGAGGCATGGTCGGCGTTATCGCAAGATGGCGCATGTCATGACGTCATCTATGACGATTCACGGGACATCGTTATCGCGCTCAAATTCGGTACGGGTTTAAGCACTCACTCACTCAAATCGATTACATCGATTATTTTCCCAATTCTGAACGCGCCCTTAGTCACAATAAAACGTGACAATACTGAAAATAGTGAGCTCGCACATTATTATATAGAGTTTCTATGACAATCAAGTATACCTAATCACTGCGTTATTGTGTATCAGAGGTGTCAAAACGAATCAGGGGGTCTACTCCCTAAGCACGAAGTCCGTCGTTTCGGCCTTCGTTACGGGCGTTTCCTACTCCCTATACCCTACGGACGGATGATTAGCGAAGAATGAATGACAACGCGATTTGATAGTTATCCCTACCCCCGATGTGTTTTAGCCCGTCCGAACAATTAAAGTTGACACTGGTTTTGACGGATAATTATGTCAGTTGATACGACATCAAAATAGTTCTCGTGCTGTCGACGAAAGTTACCGAATTCAAACTAAGTATGGCTGTTTTTTTAAATATTTAAGAAGCTTTACAGGAATTTGAGCGTGCCTAAACCCGTACCGAATTAGCGTGCGCGATAACGATTAGATTTTCTAATTAAATCTGACTATTTTTAATGGCGACTAAAAAGGTGTGGAATAAAATTAGTTGGCACACCAACAAAAACAGTACTGTATCTTTTTTCTTTTGCTTATATCTCGAAAACGGTGTGTCCTATCGTAAAAATAATGAAAATTTCGACCCCCTTTATAATACCCAGTAAGGGTTAAGGACGTCACGGATGTCAATCAGTCATAAGCTCTCTGTTTTCTTCTCGCAAAATAAAATAAAAAACAAGTTTGTTTTGCCAAAGTTTATTGTGGAAATACATGTCTAAGTGCAACGTACAAGCAACAATATTTTCCAGTGTTTATGTGCAGTGTTAAATATAATAAAATCTAAAAAACGTTTAATCGATCCCCGAAAATATTTAAAGTACCTGACACGAAGGAAAATAAACAGTGTTTTGTTCGTAAACTTGAAACAATCCGTGACCAAACTTTTTAGTGTGTGCGCACCTTTGCACCGATGCTGTGCTGAACCTATGGTGTTTAACCGTACTATATACACCGTGAAAACTGCCATAAACGTGTTTCTCAAAACAGCGCCATCTGTTGCCATATCTGTGTACTACTTGGTCGTGATCAATAACAAAAATTGTCAACAAGTTTACCATGGCTAAGTGCGGTGGCTGTGGCAAGTTTCTGTCGTCGACAGAGGCCGCAAATTGCTGTAAATGTAGGTCTTGGTACCACCGAACGTGCGTGGGTATACAGAATACCGGCCCTTTAACAACCCCTTGGCACTGTCCGGAGTGTACTAAAAACCTGGTGAGGGACAATCAGGCTGAAACACCGGTTAGGGCGCGTACACCAGCGCCAGCTGCACACGAGGAAAGCCTCGTTAATCTCATGGACACCAGCCCCATAAACAGCACAGTCCTAGACACCACACAGGAGCTCAACCTGGGCATTCTCAGGGCGGAGTTAGGCATTTTTAGGGAGGAATTTCTAAAGACAGTACGGAATGAATTCCAGCTGCTCCGTGATGATCTGTCCGAGTTGAGATCCTCTCTTAACGCAACGAACGATAGAATGAGTAACCTGGAGGAGAGAGTAGCTGTGTTAGAAGCTAAACACACTCAGCCCCAAGCATCGTCGGAGGTAAACGGTCTGATAGCACAACTGCGGAATGATATTAATGACCGAGATCAGGAGCTGCTCGCTAATGACATCCAGATCTCCAACATACCCGAAACCAGTGGTGAAAACCCAATCCACACGGCTATGTTGGTTGCGTCTAAGATTGGCGTCAAGATCAAAGCGCGCGACATAGTGAGCGCCGAACGTGTCGGCGGTAGGCGTATCAACGCGACGCAGGCGACGGCGCCGGTGGAGACCCGCCCCCGCTTCCTCGTCGTGCGCCTCGCGCGCCGCGACCTGCGTGACGAGCTGCTGGAGGGTGCACGAGTGCGACGCGGCATTACTACTGCGGACCTGGATTTGCCGGGCCCTGCTACGCGTTTTTATGTGAACGAGCGCCTTACAAAGGTGAATCGGGAGTTGTTTCGGAGCGCTCGTGAGGCCGGGAGTCGCCTCGGTTGGCAATTTGTATGGGCAAAACGAGGCCGTATTCTCGCCCGGTTCAAACCTGGAGACGCTCCTTGCCAGATCCGCTGCGAGGCTGACTTACAGCGCACTTTCGGATCGGCACTCGGTAACGACGGCAATAGCGCATAATACAGTAATATACTCGTATATTATGTCAATGAATAATACCTTTTCGTTTTCTTGTTCTTGTTTTGCTAAACCGATTATTTATCTAGTTTGTATGGTGTTTGTAATTTGTTTGTTTGTCATACTTTCCCGTACTGTCACGCTGTTTCTTAAAGTAAGTTTTTTGGTAGTAAATGTCAGCATTTCAAAAATATTAACTTTATGTTGCTTTTATCTGCTATTTATATTGGTAGGTGTGTGTCTCGCGACGGTCGCGGCGCGCCTCACTCAATTATACGTAAACCAGTTTTATAACACTACACATATGTATCTACACCTATCTATTACCAAACTAATATTTATATTTACAAAACCATTATTTACATACCGCAGTTTGCCTTTGTTTCACTTTTATTTAATTATATTAATTATTTACATATTTATAATTAGACTAAAATTAATAATATTTTTTGAAATTAGAATTGAAACTACTGTATATGCACTGATATTGTTCTATGACGGAATTATTTTATAATATTATAATGATGACTAAAAGAGAAAAGTTTCTTAAGGTTGGTCTTCTTAATGTTGGATCATTGGGTACAGGTCATGATAACTTGATTGGTGCACTAGACAGGCATTGTTTTGACGTTATGGCCATTAACGAGACTTGGTTGCGACCGGGCGAGGAGGGGCGCGCTGCGGTGGTGCCGGGCTACTGTCTGCGTCACACGCCGCGGCCAGCGAGTGTGCGCTCGGGTCGTGGTGGGGGCGTCGGTTTTTATCTGCGGCGGGGTTTGAGCGCGCGTACATGGACTGGTGCGATCGACCCAAGGTTCGAATCGGTCGAACAAATGTGGCTAACGATCTCAATGAACGGCAAAAAAATTGCTATAGGTACAGCTTACCGACCACCATGGCATGACCTGGTACTTTTCCTAGATGCTTTAACAGATTCTATTAGTTCACTGGGAAATTGCGACCACTACATTTTACTTGGCGATTTCAATGTTAACTTGTTAGACACGAATGGGATAAAAACTAAGAACATTAATCAATTTTTGAATTGCCTCAGTCTTACACAATTGGTCACAACTCCTACCCACTTTACAGCATCCAGTCAAACCCTGATCGATCTCCTATGTACTGACCTAACAGCAAGAAATACAACGGTAGTACCTTTAGGTTCAATCAACGGTCACTCGATTGTAGCTGGTGAATTCCATATTAAACGAGACAAGTTCAAACCATACTTGGTAAAATTTCGGCCTCTAAAAAATGTGTGCGCGGAAAACTTTAATTTAGACTTATCTTTTTTAGGCTTTGGAATAATTTCATCGCTTGACAGCGTTAATGATATGGTGCATGTCTTTAACACCCTTATAACTTCCCTGTTTGATGTTCACGCACCGATCAAGACGTGTACTGTTAAGGAAAAGTCGTATCCGTGGATTACAGATACCATCAAAGTTATGATGAGTTTACGTGACGACGCACTTAGTAGTTATAGGAAAACAAAAGCCGATTCCAAAAAAATATACTACAAAAACCTAAAACACTTAGTAATTAGTTCGTTGTACAACGAAAAAGTTGCGTATTTTAAGCACAACATAAATAATAAAATAAAAAACCCAAAATTATTATGGAAAAATTTAAAATCCACCTTATCGCCCTATAAGCCAAGACAAGACCTACCGTCGCACTTTACAGATCCTGACGTAATTAATAACAACTTTTTAAATGTCCCCGGTAACCCCGTGGCAAGCACATCACTTATAAACTACTATGAAAATCATAGACATGGTGAAGAAATTTTTGCAATCATTCCAGTGGAAGAGAACGACATCTCTCGCATTATCTCCAACCTAAAAAGTAACGCTGAAGGTTACGATAACATTACCCTGGATATGATTAATATGACCCTGCCGCATACGTTAACTGTTGTAACGGACATAATAAACTGCTCCATAGTAACGTCTACGTTCCCCGACCTATGGAAAATTGCCTCCGTTAGGCCCTTACCAAAAAATTCTAATCCATCCACTTTAAAAGACCTACGTCCTATAAGTATATTACCATGTCTATCCAAAGTATTAGAAAAGGTCGTTAGCCGCCAATTAACACTTTTTTTGGAACAAAATAGCGTTCTACCTGATTTACAATCTGGTTTCAGAAAGCAGCGCAGTACATCTACTGCTTTGCTGGATGTTACTGATAATATATTATCTGCCCAAGATAGGGGAATGTGCTCATTACTGGTTTTACTCGATTTCTCACGTGCATTTGACGCAATAAATATCCCGCTATTGCTGTCCAAGTTAAATTATTATGGTTTCGACGCCAGCGCTGTACAATGGTTCCGCAGCTATCTAACTAATAGGGAGCAACTTGTTGACTTGCGTTTGGGTGACGGCACTACCCTTAGATCGACACGTATTCCTGTAGACAGAGGAGTCCCACAGGGTTCCATTTTGGGCCCGATTCTTTTTATTTTGTACTGTGCGGATATTGTAAAGTGCCTCCAGAGATGCAAGTACCATATATACGCCGACGATGTCCAACTTTATATATCTTTTAGACCAGAAGAGTACAATAGCGCCATTAAGGATCTTAACGATGATCTTCAAAGGATCACCGCCTGGTCAGAGGAGAACTGCCTGTCATTAAATCCAATAAAAACGAAATACATGGTATTTGGCACAAGGCAGCAGTTGGCTCGACTACCTGTGACATTTGACTTGAGACTTATGGGTGAACCAATTGAGCGAGTGTATGAAGCGCGGAATCTAGGTGTCATTATGGATAAAGACCTACGTTTTGAAAAACACGTAGCAGACTCGGTTAGAAATTGTTTTTATCGTCTAAAGGTTTTATACAATAGGAGGCCTTATTTATCGGAAAAACTGCGGGAACAGCTAGTGGAAAGCCTGGTTCTATCTAGGTTGAACTACGCTGACACGGTTTACGGCCCGCGCCTATTATCTCGTACTGACCGCCTCATCCAAAGGGTACAAAACGCTTGTGCTCGGTTTTGTTACAATGTTCCTCGCAGAAGCCATGTAACACCTTTTCTAAACAAGCACTTTCAACTGAAGATGAAATCCAGACGCAAACTACACTTGGCTTGCCTTCTGTTCGGTGTGGTTAAATATCAAAAACCGGACTACCTTTATAACAAGCTAAGTTGGGTTACGAGTAGACGGGAATGCGGGAGAAGGTTATGCTCACAACAACTCTCGACTCAGTCTCAGGGTACGGCTGCATTTAGAGGCAGCTTTCGTTATGCGGCTTCCAAAATATGGAATAACTTGCCACCACCGATTAGAGTAATTAACACAATAGGCGTTTTTAAACGACGCTTACGGCAGTACCTCATAGAAGCGCAAAGGAAGCTAGATATGGTCACACTAAATGTCTCAATTATATGATGTATGAGTACCTACCTACCCACTTGAGTATGTGTCAGTGTTTCTGTCGGTGAATGTTGCACGAAAATGTAAATAGCTGTTATAGATACTACACAGTCACATTATTGGGAATTGCTCCTGTTCATGCTCACGCTCGGCTGGGTTAGCTGGCTGGTGTCCCCTGCCCGGTAGTTGTGGTTGCGATGTCCGCGGCACTGCTGCGTCCCATTCACAGATGTGAGACCTGCAGAATAAAAAGACAGACAAATAAATTAAACGTTTATATCAACTAAGACATCGCGGACCCACATTTGCTTGTCAACGTACCCAATGTTGCCTGGTCTACTTGCACACGAATGAGACGTACGATGTCGGGATGGCGCCATTTCATCCATCCTTCACCAAGAGCTGGCAGTGGACGAACCTCTGAGCGGTTTGCGATTGTGACATCCATGAGGCTGTAGAAAGGAGACGGGAAAGTAAAATTAAAAGTGGGTAATTTTCGTTTTCTTTCACATTGAACAAGAATCCATTATTTATTTATTTATTATACAAGTATATCTATTATCGACTAGCGCTTACCTTTCATCCTTATATTTTTTTCCTTTTTTTTTCGGTTATTTACACTTTCGCCAAAAACGTTTTGGCTGACTTATTTAAGGACTTTATTTTGGTTTTAATAAACCCAATTCAAATAAGAGCTAAGGCAAGTTTAAGTTTGAGTCAAAACCAGGGTGCTCAATCTTAGTACAAAAAACTCGGGACAGCAGTGGGTACAATGATACAAAATCACGAAGTATATGTTGTCTCTGAACAAAATAAGTTTGAATGTGTTTTTTAATTTTGTCGGATTATAATTGAACTTTACGCGTACTGTGGCTAAGAGATGGAACTCTGAAGCAATGTTCACTATTAATTTGAAAGATGGCTCTAAACATAATCGCAACTTTGATACGTCGGTAACCTATTTACTACTAAAATAGTATATTTTTAACTGACTTCTGTTTTAGTGTATCCAAAAAATATTTTAAATTATGGATCATTGTCAAGAGTTTTAATTACATTTATCGCACAGTTTGACATTTAATTATACGTTGCGCGTTTGTCGTTGAGTTGAGCGAAAGTTCCTACGACTAATCCATATTTGTGACCAAAAAGTAATTTTGTGAGTGGTTATGTCAAAACCAAGATAGGATTCCAGTGTAGTGTTAAGTTTGAGATAGTCTTTTAGTGCATCAGGTCATCGGATAAGCACTGCTGTGTAACTGTGTTCCTGGGTGCAAGGACAGGTGGAGGTATGTCACATTGTCATAGCTGAATCTTGGAACTTGGCCTTGTACTTGAATGCAATTCAAAATTACGTTTTACCAGTTGTATGGTTTTCTTAAATTTTTGTTACTTTTCAATATAAAGTTTAATTTATTTCGAAACAACAATATTATGGGTTTACTAATGTTTGACAAAAAACGAATCACAAATTAAATAGAAATAAAAATTAATAATTGTCTGCAATTTTTTTCAGACATGCATGCAGTTCTCCATGGATTTCCGAACCCTGAAAAAGACCGATTTAGATTCAATACTTGGCTTTAATCTATTGGCACGGGAAGTGATATTTTGTGACTTGAAAATGCCCACTTCAAACACTTTCAGGATAAATATTTATGTCGCATTAACAGAATAAACAATATTGCAGTTCCAACATTATATTTAACAGGTTTGTTCATTACCTTCATAATGCTACTTTGTATAATAAAAGAATAAAGTTGACAATATTCCTTTAACTGATAAAAAAAAAACTATAAAGCGCCTTAGTAAATTTATTAATGCAGTTATTCCTTTATAATTGTTTCAGGTCTAACATTACAATCACAATATTCACAACCAAACTTGCCATGTGTTGGAAGAAAATCATTGCAAGAACTTGTACATCAGCCAATTCCATCAACTTCTTCAGGTATATTATGTTTTTTTTTATTTGACTCTTCTAGGGTTCCACATCAGAATATGTGTCCATATGGTCTCTATCTATCCATACTAATATTATAAATTCGAAAGTAACTCTGTCTGTCTGTATGTTACCTTTTCACGCCTAAACCAATGAATGGATTTCGATAAAATTTAGCAGAGATTGTATCCCGGGGAAGGACATAGGATAGTTATTATCGATATACCTCGCGGGCGGAAGCTAGTACCAAATAAAATGAAGGTAAAGTGTAATAGTCTTGATGGAATGGAACCCTTAGGCCTGTATTAATAAACGTTACTCAGCCCAGTAGCTCGCACTTATCGATCTTGAGGTCATGATCGTATTAATAAACATAATAATTGACATACTCAAACTACAGTTTGGGTTTACGAAATAAAAAAAAAAATGCCTCTAGCCTTTCCAAGTATGTTTTGGTTGTGGCCAAGATTTCATCTTTCACCGAGTTCATCTGAAGTTGGTTGTGAATTTCAGTATATATAGTAATCTTACGACATACCTACCTAGCAAGAACGAAATGTGATGAATGATAATTCTAAACTTCGGCAATGTGACGTACAGCGTCGACTAGCTGAGCTTGGTAACTGAGATACTGTTTTCATGTGTTTATGAATTAGCAATGATCTTGAGATGCTGATATCGTAATAATGGCGTTTCAAATGATAACGCACTTGAGTACTTCCGTTGTTCAGAAACGTTTATTAATACGGCAAGTCTAAGACTTGCAATTTAATAGTTGAATTAATGTAATAATCCTACTGATTAGAAATTATTTAAAACAGATTTACTTTTGCACTCATACAAAATCATTTTCTACTTTACAGGCAGGAAAATATCTGCCAGGACAGGACAGCTCTCCAGGGCAGAAAGAGATCTACAGCTGAAAATAATGGCTGCCAAAAGAAGAATATGTACATTAAAAAATTAAGTTAATAAGCAGACAGCTGAAATAAGGCAGCAAAAAAATTGTTGCCAATCCTGCAGTACTAGATGTACTGCAGAGTTGCTCAAGCACTGTAAAACTATTAATGCGGATACAGTGGAGAGAAGAAAAAAAAATTTATAAAGGACGACGATTCACGCTGCAAGAAAAAATTGTAGCATTATCGGTTTTTAAACAGAGTCCAAAGGCATATAGATTTTTAAGAAAAATATTTATATTGCTCGCAAATCAGACATACGCCAAAGTTATACAATATTTTTTTAATGATGGCGTGACCAAAACTGCCAAATGGTCTCATTTATTGCAGCTTCTTAAAGAAAACCCTGGCTATAAAGGCATAAGACTGATTCAAAACTGACTGAGGCAAAGCTAACAGAATACCACTTAAACCCTGATAAACTAAACAAAATGAAAGTAAATTTTGCATCGCAAGTATTTAGCAGCACTGTGGCTTCCAATGTAGGTACCTAGCAGGTAATTTATATTTTAGAAGAAGGCGGATAGAAGCCAGTGGTGCCGCAACGTTAACCCGACATGCGACCAATTTGAGTCTGCTTTTGCCACTTTGCTAATCAACAACTTAAACAATGTCTATACCCAAGAAGAAATTGTGAAAATGACTATTGTGATGCTTTATGCTTTTAAAAACTAGTTAGAAAAATACATCAAAAGGGTTATAAAAATATCAAGTATATTTTACGTTCTATTATTAACCTTAAGCTCTATGAATTCAGTCAATGTGTTGTTAGCGTCCGAATGGCTGGTTGCCTATGGCAAGCGGCTCTGAAAGTATATTCAAGAATTGCTATCCAATTGCTCATATTTGCTACATTTCTTCAATAATTGCTACATATGATACATTCAGAGAAATATGAATATTTTGTTGACCAGCCATTCTGACGTCAGGATGGCTGGTGGCCTCAGTGTTCAGCATGAAGGACGCAGAATTTCTAAAAGTTTGATGTATCAATAATTGCTTATTAATTGCTACTTTCACGAATTTTAGTTTGAGCTTCGTACATACATTAGGTAAAAAAAATATAGATTTTATTAATAATTGTACGCTCTGATATCTTATAAGATATTCATTTTAATGATATGCTGTAAAGGGCAATTTTAACCTACATGAAATGCACAACGTATCTAATGTATTTAATTGGAAAAGGAATGATACTGTATTGTTTAAAATAGCTTGGTAAAATAATTAATAATTTTTATGTAATATGTGAAAGATGAAAATTTTTACTGTGGGTTATATGTAGGAGATAAACATATACCATCACGGACTTTTTTTATCGATATTTTTTAAGATATATGATTCAGTAGAACCTACGTAGAACATTAATTTGATCTATCTCGTAAGGTTTAGCCGGCGTTTGCAATGTAAGCGCAGAAAAACGTTTTTGTTACGACAATCACTCTTGAATCACTCTTATCTATTGCTGAAAACTACATTTCACCTTGTTGACAGAAATTAAAAGAGAAATACCCAAAATTTACAGTTTTCTCTATCAATGTTACAGGCACCCCTCTAAATTACTTTATAAAGACAACCTTTTGAGTTCAGCCGTTGGTTGTCAACAAGGTGACCCTCTTGGGCCATTTATTTTTAGTTTGCAATAAATCCAATTGTTCGACAACTAAATTCTAAATTCAACGTATGGTATTTGGATGACGGAACCCTAGGAGGTGATATAGACAGAGACACAGTCTTAAAAGATTTAACTTTTTTAAAAGACAAATTCAGTTCCATTGGCCTAGACCTGAACCTTTCAAAATGCGAAATTTATCTTCCCCAAACGACTGACAGACAGACTACCATAGAAAAATTTAATACAATAGCTCCAAATATCAAAATTACGGAAAGAAACTCTCTTCACCTACTAGGGTCCCCAACTTTTGACGAATCCTTTCCAACGTTCTTTGAGGAGAAGATACAAAATTTTAATGATATCTCGGAAAGACTTTTCAAAATTAATATTCATTCTGCCTTCACACTCATTCGGTACTGTTGTTTTGGACCAAAATTTACATATAGCCTTCGCTCCTCTCATCTATGGAAGCATCCATAACTTTTAGAAAAAGTAGACCAAATTATTAGAAACACATTAACTTCCATCCTAAATGTGGCCCTGGACGACCGTGCGTGGCAGCAAGCCACACTACCCATTCGCTTGGGTGGTCTCGGCGTCCGCAAAATTTCAAGTATTAGTTTACCGGCCTTCCTCTCCTCGGTCCACAGTACCGATAAATTAACCAGGAACATTTTATCTTCCTCACTGGTCGATTTTGAAGTACCGTGTTTGACCGATGCGATGAACGCTTGGAAAATGGCTTGTCCCAATACGGTTTTGCCCTATAACCCGTCTTCCCAGAGACGGTGGGATGAGCCGCTCTGCAGTATTATACGGAATACCCTTGTAAACACGTCACGTAATACTGTTGAGCGTGCTCGTCTGCTGGCTGTGGGAGAATGGGAGTCAGGCTTGTCGCATCGGCGTGACGTTGTTGCCTTGGAAGGTGGGTAGGCCTCTGGTGTGGGACGCAATGTGTGTCGATACCCTTGCGCCATCTCATGTTCCTAGCACGGCGGGCTGTGCTGGTGCCGCTGCTGCGGCTGCTGAAACCCTCAAGCGGCGCACCTTATAGGCAACTACAGCTTTGAGCCGTTTGGGGTCGAAACGCTCGGGTCATGGGGCCCGAGTACGCGTCTCCTTTTTAAGGAAATTTCTCGCCGGTTAGTCGACTCTTCACGTGACCAGAGGGCTGGGTCGTTCTTTGGTCAAAGAATTAGCATTGCCATTCAACGTGGCAATGCTGCCAGTCTTCTGGAAACGTGTTTCCGGATGACAGCGATGCGGACGAGTACTTCAACGCCTAGGTGTCCTTCGTTTTTGTATTTATTTATATAATAAGTTAGTTAATATACCTATATATATTAGATAGATATTACAAGAAAGACAGAATAAAGTTTATTCTTACATTAAAATCCGTTGCGTAGTTTGAAAGATCTAAGCTTACAGACAGTGGATGAGACTTTGTTTCATACTATGTAAAGATTTTGTACCCAAACTGTTTTGCTTTAGCTTTTGCTTTTAATTTTGTTTTCCTTTCTATGATATTCGTAAGTACTGTACATATTGTGATTTATTTTAATGTGTTCGTCCTTGTCCTTAAAACTTGCACCTCTATAAATGTTAGGTGAATGATGTGTTGGCTTATTTATTTAGAAGCGCACACTTGTATTTTGTTTAAATAAAAACATGATTAGCCAAATAAAATTGTATTTCATTTATCAATCCCTGAAATGAACACTTGAATACTACCGAAAAAAAAAAACACAAAAGTAAAAAAAAAGAAAAAGTACAACAGTGGTGTAGTTCTAACTCTGAAAGCTGGGTGGCGCTAGTTTCTTCAGAAACGCAAATGACCCGTTCCACGGAACAAGATTGGTCTCTATCTCACTCTATTAAAAAGTACTCTGTGGTCAAAACACACACAAGTTGCAAAGTGATCGAAAATAGTCCACCGCGCTCGGCTGCTTGCAGCGTATTGAGCGATGACATCACACTGCACAGATTAAAAATTTGTTATTATGACAATGTGTTGAAGCATGGAATTCAGGCATCGTATAAAACAGGTTTTTGTTCTGACTCGTTTCGAAGAATTTCTCTATTTGCGAAGGTCTATCATGCAACAATCTCACTCACGGCTTTAGTATTTTTTGTTTATTTTTGCAATGATTACTCAATAATCACACTTATTTATACATATTCGTTATTGTTTTATCTGACACCAGTTTATTTTATTTATCTATTTAAGTATGTATACACACGTCACGTTGCAGTATAAAACTGATTTAAATCCGTCACCTCACACACCAGGTCCAGTTGAAAACCAGCGTCAGGCACTAGTTGTCTGGCATCTTTGCTGAACTGGGCCTATTTGGCGCAGCCGTGAGGCACACTTTCCTGCTTATTTCTTACGTCGGACTTTACACCTTTGTTATTTTGATGTTTATTATTTGTATTTAACTGATGTATGTATTGTGTGCTTTCTAGTCTGTGCTAAATAAATGTATTTTCTTTCTTTTCTTTCTTTCTTTTACCTATAAACCCCTAAAACTCAACACGTAGGTAATAATTTTTCATATTTTCCATACAAAAAGAGAAAAATTCCATATAAAAATAAAATATCTTCTAAAAACAAAATAAAATATTTTCCACGTGGTGTCGCGATTGTCAAATTCGATTTAGTTGTGTCTAAATAATTTTAAAATGTAGAGGTATTTTTTTTTTCTTCTGGCTGACTGTCGCCACCTAACTAAAGAAGAAGAACTGAAGAAGAAATGTGGTGTTTATACAAAGAAATACTGTAATAATATCGTTTTGACATTGAGTATCACTGTGAGCGCGTTCACGAGTGTTTCGAATTGTTGACAGCTCTTAGCTGTCATAATCGTAATAACTAAATCGGAACGCATGTGAGACGATGAGACAAACTAAATTCGGAATGCGGCCTTTGACATATTATAAAATTTCCTTCAAAAAAGTAAACAGGCAAAGGTATAACAGGATGATGCCAGTTTCCAGACAAAAATGGCAAAAATAATTCTATATTTATAGACATAATAAAAGGTATATTTTTTAAATGTGGTCATTTTCTAACGACAAAAGTATTAATTTTTGTTTAATAAGCTAGAAAACTACGAAATAAGTAAACCGGTAATCGACCGGTAAAATAGTGCAACTGTATCGCCATGCGTTGTTCGTTCACGAATATTGTCTATGATTCCGTTTGAAACTGATGAGTCCGAAATCGTTAGGGAGTAGGGTTCACACCGTCGTATCGGGCTACTGTCGGACGGGCCGACGGACGGACGGACGGAGTTAGGGAGTAGACCCCCAGAAATGCGACTATGTTTTAACGCGGTAGGGCGAATCTAAAGATTTAAATCTACCCCTGCTGTTTACACAGCAGCATGCCTGTAGATACTCTTTAGGCACCCAAGAGTATAAGAATTTGAATTCCAACTTCTCTAGACATCCTATTTTTTTTGGACAAATCCTGCCATGATTCTTGGGTCTCTAGGCACGCCACTGTCATTTTAATATTGTAACTTTAATTATTGTATGTAGGTACGTAATTGTTGAGTAGGTATCGGCCAATTGGGGTATAATTAAGAATAAAAAACGTACAACGTAACTAAATTACTATTATATTAAATTATTCATTAGTATATTTACATATTTTAGTTTCAAATAAATTATTACAGGCTTATGTTATGGCATGGGTTATAGGCACTTTTGGAGAAAAGAACGAGCAAGAAACTTGACTATCAAAATATGATTACACCATTCATATTGAAATTACACAATAGAAAATTAAACAATAGAAAAAAAAACACAAAAGGAGCAGAAGTCTTTGCAACCGAAAAGTACGGCACACCCACACGCACATTGCAGAATAACCACTTCGTCATGCCTGCTTTGGCAATACAAAAATCGAAAAAAAATTAAATGAAAGAGAAGATGTGTGAGGTGACCTGAGAACAAAAAAACAGTCACACATGTAGCTGTGTGTGATACGGCTTCATACATTCAATACACAAAGGCACATTACACACGTCACACACCCACATGGTTCGACTTGGGTTTTTATTCTCAGTACACCACACACAACTTCTCCTTAGAGGGGCCTGTGTGATTTTTATACTGAAGTGGTTATTCTGCAATATGATCCTGGGTTGCTTGCCGCGTGCTGTGTTGGGTATCAGGCGTGTGGCTTCCACCCTTGATGCAACTTGGGGAGGGACGTATGGTTGCCAAAAACTTTTTAGGAGGCCATCAGCGAGTTGAAGTCGAAATTTTCGGTGCGTAATGCTTTTATCCTTATGTTTGTAAATGATAAAAGCATTCTGCACCGAAACATTGAGCAGCCTCCTAAAAAGTTTGTTGTACCAGACGCTGTTCTTCATCCGTTCTATCGGGAAGTTTGCCAGCATCTGGTCCTTTTTGTCCACCCCCCCCATGGCCTGATTATAATCTAAGACCACCCGAGGTTTGAATTTCCAACGGCCGTACTTTTCAGTTCCACCGACTTCCGCCTTGTGGTATGTGGACACCATGCTCACAAGACCGTCATCCTTCCAAACGATGACATTTATGTCACCGCTTGTGGATGATACAACGTCGCCCTTCCTCATTTGTAGCTTGGTGAGGTACTTCAAGCTATTGGGTACGTTCTCCCTATTCAAACGCAAGGTCCCATAGCAATCAGTACCTCTCAGCTTAAGGCTACGCGCTAATAATGGACTGTTGTAAAAGTTGTCCATTATTAAAGTGTAGCCTTTTTCAAACAGAGGACTGGCGAGGTCGTACACAATCTTCGCCGAAGCACCAGCAGGCTGATAGTCTGTCCTGTCAGGTTGGCCGGTCACGTCATCCCTAGTTTGACTGTCAGTGGTGGAAGTCTTTCCAGCGTAAATGCAGAATTTCCATAAATACCCTGTATCTGACTCGCAAAGTTCATAAGATTTGATACCTGTTTTGGCCGCTTTTGTCGCTATCTTCTGAATGAAAGTTAAGTGGCCATGCCACTTAAGCAATGATTCGTCAATAGCGACGTTTTGGCCTGGCAGGTACAAATCCTGAAATTTGCGATTCAGATGGGTATTTATGGGCTGAATTTTATGTAGCCTTCGCTCCTCGGATTCAGAAGTACTGCCACTATTGGCGAAGTGGAGGAATTTTTTGAGGAGGAGATATCGGTTATAGGAGATATATTTTTTGAAGAACGGCATGGAAGTCGCGTAACAAGTGGGATAAAAGTATTCGGACTCTACTGTAAGGGGATGAAGGCTTTGGAGGATCATGAGAGCGAAGAATACAAACAACTCATGCACGCTGGTTGGATGCCACCGTCGCGCGCGGGAGCTAGCACTAATATTATGTCTGTCGAGACATCGCGCTGCGTACTCGTTCGTTTCCCTTTCAATCAGCGACATGATTGGCTGGTCCCAGATCTTCATGAAGACGTCTACAGGACTCCGGATCTCCGACATTGGGAATGTAGGACCCGGAGTTCCTGTAAACTCTTCTCGAACACTCGTGAAAGCAGCCATATCAGATCGCCAATCGAAAGAGATACGATCGATAGGGAGTGTAGCACGTATCGCAATGTCATTCTGTCTGTCCATCTGTGCTATGTTGTTCAAAATTGTCGGGTCAATGTCCTCAAGCACTGCTGGGCTATCGGTAGCGAGAGTTGGCGGTCTTGCTCGCACCAGGCAATCCACATCGATGTCAGCTTGGTGTTCTTCTGCGTCTACGTCACTGTCAAAACTATCAGCAGCAACTAAAACAATATAGACAGAAAGTAATTAAATTATTAAGCTTGCGGGAGGGGGGGGGGGGGGGAGGGCATGACACACAATTAGATGGAGAACTTACCAAGATCTGCAGAAATACCAGACACTGCTGGACTCGATGTGATCGACCCGGCGGCGTCCACACCTGAACGAAATAGTGGACCCTCATCATGTGCAGTGTCCACTTGAGGCGGCGGCGGCGTCCAGCTAAGGTGTCTAAAACAATAATGTCATGTTAAAATAATGTCCTTAGTTGAATGGGACGTAGGCTCTGCATTATTAAAATATGCGCTCCACATGTCCTCCTCACCGCTTTACTAGAATAAAAAAAATTAATCATCCTTTGGGCAAGTCAACATAATGTAATTCGTAATGTAACACTGAAGTACCTGCTTGTCTGATGGACAGTGGCTGATGGCGCAGACCTCGCCGACGGCGGAGGCAGAGGAGCCGGTAATGCTGCCGGAGTACCAGGCGCCAGAGGGAGCACACTTGCTGTGTCTAGCGGAAGTGCACTAGCACAATATATATTACAATAAAACACCACTTTTTGCTCACCATGTAGTTATAACTGATTTATTTTTCTGTAAGTACAAACAAACTCAGAAGTCACGTCAGACAGTCTCTTTTAAAGTCCAGACAAAATCTTGGTCAGATCATGTGAAGACCATGTAGGTTGGTGTCTGAAATGGTCCTTTGAGGAAAGATCCACACAGATTGAGTGGACCTGTCCAGTCAGTGCACGCATTTGTCAGAAATCGTGCAGCTCAACTCAGAACTTAGTCCTTACATTCACAACAATTAAATAAAAAATACTTTACAAAGTAAATATTTATGTCATTGTATATATAAAATTCATCAATGTCAATGTGTATTTAAAAATCCGGACATAATCTTTGACGACCATGTAGATTGGTGTCTGAAATGGTATTATAAACACAAGACAAAAAGCATAACGTGCGGTCAAACAGATTAATTATATGCATTACCTCTGCCTCCTTCTGGAGACGTCTTCTGGTACTCCTGGCAGACTCCCGACGTCTTGCTCCTTTGCCGATTTCCGCAGTTTTGTTCTTTGTGTGTCTAGTTTTGGTTTCTTCGCAACGGTCACCCCTGTGATTATAAATCTGGTAAATACAATGTTAGAAGATGACCATGCACACGAATCAAAATAATAGCGTTTTGTTTGATTCACACTAGCACCAAAAAAGAAGTTCTGGTGACATTGAATAATACGCTTTATCACCAGAGACATGAATTACAAAATTGTACTAACATTAACATTATGGCCTGTTTCAAAACTCAAAAGTATCTGATGAATGTTAAAACAAACCCTGTTCAAGGGAATTAGTATCACATTCATCTGTATCTAGAAGGTCTCACCACGTTATAACAGACTGGGGCTACCTCGACGGTACGGAAGCCGGGTGTGAATGTGGAGCTGTGCGCGTAACCTAAGTCCCACCTCTTATGCTGCCCTGTGTGCCCCAAAAACTGCAGCCATAGACCTCTGCGCTGACGCAGACGATGCAGTGGAACGGCAAAAGGCATAATTATATGGTTTGTAATTTTTAGGGTTCCGTACCCAAAGGGTCAAAACGGGGTCCCGTTTATTACTAAGACTCCACTGTCCGTCTGTCATCAGGCTGTATCTCATGAACCGTGATAGCTAGACAGTTGAATTTTTTTCAGAATGTGTATTTGTGTTGCTCCTATAACAACAAATACTAAAAAACAGAATAAAATAAATATTTAAGGGGGCTCCCATACAACAAACGTGATTTTTTTTGCTCGTTTTTGCTTGATATTGATAACGGCAACAGGTAGACGCTTGAAATATTCACAGAATATGTAGTTATATCATCATCTGCCTAGCCGGTCGGCTTCCAGTCTAACCGGATGCAGCTGAGTACCAGTATTTTATATGGAGCGACTGCCTATCTGACCTCCACAACCCAGTTACTGGATAATACGAAACCAAACTAAACTAAAAAAAAAAATAATGATGAGTACAATGACCCCTTTTAAGGATTAAAACGATCAAAATGTAGCGGTGTATATTCACTTTAAAAATAAATAATTAAAATAAAACAAATATTTAAGGCTCCCATAGCTAAGATATTTTGACCACTTGGGATGTTTACGACAACTTGGATGCAATGTCTGCGAAGAAATTATGTTCTTCACATGATTTTGACTACTTTGAAAGCTCCAATCTATCTGATGCTGACTGTACACAACAAAATTGTATAGGCCGGTACTACCCGTGCGCGAAAACTTGGGACCTTCTAGGAATAAGACCGTAGACAGAGTAAACTATAGACTCGTGGAGTCAGTGTCACCGAAAGGGACACAAAAAAAAGTACATCTATTAATAGGGTTACCAAGTAAGGTAAATTTTACCCAATATTTTATAAATAAGAAAAACATTGTTGAAAAATGTTTAATTTAAATGAGGTTTGTCACAGCAGGCTTATCTTTACGCATTGGCAGGGTGGGCTTCGCTTCGGCGACAGGAATTAACCAACAGTCAATGATACTGCAAATGAAAAAATCGGAGTTACCTTTTATGCCAGTTTAGGTTTTTATACGTGCCAGCACATCAAGCTACTACAATCTGTTAAATTACTTTAATAGATTTTCAACTTTATCGCTAGAGCATAAGGTTCAAAGTTGATTGGGAAAATTTGACAATTTCGGGTATCTTGATGTGCTGGCGTCTGTACCTATGTACACATATCACATTACTTTTTACATATAAGTATTATATAAAAATATAATTATACTTGTTGTTCATTCCAATTGATGAACCACCTTATAGGTCTCTTATTAACTGGTCCGAGGTTAAAATCCTCAATTGTCAAGGACCCCACTTAGCTAGACGGCCCTGCCAGTTCAGGTTTATCAATCTGCCTAGCTCTTTGCCAACTATGTTGGTCGGCTTCCAGTCTAACCGGATGCAGCTGAATACCAGTATTTTACATGGAGCGACTGCCTAGCTGACTTCCACAACGCAGTAACTGGGCAATAAGATACCCCTTGGTGAGACTGGCTGTCAGACTTTCGGGCTTCTGCCGATGCCGGCCCGTAACGACTGAATACATATTTATTACCGTATTTGGAATAGCATCGGGGTATAAAAAAGCTTTGCATCCTTTTTTTATTAACATATTTTGTCAAAATGTTCGCTACAAATCCTTGAACTAGTTTTTGGAGCCCACTTAGGCCTACTAGTTGCAGTAATCCACATGCTTCGTAATTCGGGCTCATTTGGAAATCTGCAAAACAAGTTCAATAATAATTTTGAATAATTCTTAATTTTTATTAAAGACATACAACTTTGGTTTATTTAAGTTCATGCATTGCATGAAAAAATAATAAGGATCAATCTTTTAACAGGGAATTAGGGTAAATTCCCTGTTAAAAAAGTGGCAACATTGGATTTTGAGGTTAAGAAATAAAGATTTATCAAAACCACGATTTTATTAGATTTAGCGCGTGAAACTAATTAGTTCGTACATAGCTGCGACTATTTGATTACGAATAGTAATACGCAAATTGCTTAGAAACACTTCAACATTGCAATTATCGAATAATTACGAGTGAAAGGACAATCCGGCAATCTTCATCATACTATTATTTTTACAGCCTATTTACACTGCACCTTACCATTTTCACAGTTGCGCAAATGTTCTATTATTAAGTTGAGCACGAAACGGATCTTATTTTCTGTTGAATCGAGGTGTACTATTTATTATTTAGCTAAAGGTCAATCTGCATCCTTCATAAACGTCAAACTTGTTGGGCACATTAATGTGCCTTAGCCGACACGCAGTAAGGGACAGAAATATTCTTACTCCGTCTCTTTTCTTTGCTAGTGAGTTAAATATATTTCTCTTTTTCTTGTGCGAATGCAAAAGAAGATATGCAGCAGTCTATAGTTTACTCTGTCTACGAATAAGACTCCCCGTCCGCTTCCCCCGCACTTCCCCGATGGCGCCCGTATTGTACCGGGCGGTACAAACACGCCACTGTGACGTCACCGCGCTCAGGTCACCTTATTTCGCACAGGTAGTAGTAAACTAATGACTGTTTCTTCAAGTGGACAGACCAGTGTACATTACACAGCTTGTTTTGTTTTAAATTACTTTGATTTTTTCAATAATTGTTTATTTTATTTATTTGTGTACAGACGCCAGCACATCAACCTACTACAATCTGTCAAAGGAGATGTTTCAGTTTTCTATGGGACTCCGGTCATAACATGTACACTTTAGAAAACCTGGAAAACGAAACCCTGAATACAATAAAGAATGTTTTTTTTCATAATAACTAATATTCTTTAGGCACTAAATAAAAACTGAAAATGTTTGACGTTTGTTATTGACCATCGACAGCCAGCCATGACAGGTTGGAGAGATGACGTTTACATAACCTAGAATTTGTCAAAACAAAACTCAAAAACCGTGATTATTGTTTTTGGGATTTGGGCCCACCAAGACACGATCTGGGTTTCAGCTGATCTTGATTAGGTTATAAAAGTGCGTAGAATGGGTATTAACTGTCTTATTATTATAAAGTTATAACAGCCTCACGGGTCAATCGATCAAGTTAAGCTACGCTTGTTGCGGTCGGTCCGTGGATGGATGGGTGACCATATTTACATACCGAAACCCCTCCGTGCCTCGGAAAGCACGCTATGCCGTTGGTCGGTTGGTGCCGACTGTCATTTGTAGAGCAGTCGTTACGGGTAGTTAGAAGACCGAAAGTATGACCAACCAGCTTTAAAGAGTGCACGTGCAAGTTGTTGTCACCGCCTGCGGTACCTATGTGAGTGGTGAGACGAGGGAGGGTGCTGTTGACAAGATTGGCATACTAGCTTGGCCTTTGTCTACCTCCCTACCCGTCTCACCGCTTACATACCTCAGGCGGTGACTACAACTGGCGCGCGCACTATACAAAGGGGTATCGTATTACCCAGTAACTGGGTTGTGGAGGTCAGATAGGCAGTCGCTCCATGTAAAATACTGGTTAGACTAGAAGCAGCAGAAGAATGGTGAAAACATAGTGTGGCATAAGTGCATAGATGTCCTACATATAAATAAATTAAACTACAATTTTCAGATTTCAAAGATTTATTCTTCTTCTCTTACTAATACATCGTCAAGAAAAGATGCTGGTGCCACAACATTATTTTGATATCGAGCCCAACCAAGGTACCAGACTATTGTCATCACATGTGCGCAACATCCAACAGTTCGCATGCCACAGATGCAACTACAATAATATCCTTCTATACTATTTTCCCAATTACTTTGTGTGGTACTTATGAGGATGTAGGAATATTATATTTTGTTACTGCGGTGTAGAGATTGAATTCTTCCTCTTATGAAAATAGTTTCATGTGATGACAGTTTGCCTGGCACCTTGGTTTCACTGCATAGTTCTAGCACAAAAGATCCATTCTGCCTTATATGTTCACCAAAGTAACTTCCTGCTTGTTTAATTTGGTATATCCCCAAACCAAATAATATAAGGTCAGACATGGTCATTTGTGGGAAAACTTCTAGCAGCGGGTGATTTGCGTCTATACTTGAAAAATTAGCTCTCAGTCTATTTATATTATTTTCAACAACGAAATCTCCTAATGCATTAGGCAAATTCACCCGCTGCTGGGCTCGATTCAATATTGCCTCAGCATCTGGATGGTCTACAAGGGGAGAATGGAAGGCATTTAAAATAGCAGCACATATCTTAAGGTCATCCATTAAATGGGAGGATGCTACATTGAAATATTCTTGTCGAAATAATTTAAATTGTAGTTTAAAGCGACCGTTAACAACCTCCACAACCCACCTGCACAAAGTTACAAGCCTACTTTTATTTGCCTTGATTGTTGACAGTTGGGTTTGCCCTGCCTCTAAAGACTCAGGTTTGCAAACCTTATACACTCAGGAAAAAATGGGTCAACAAAGTCACAATAAATGCTTTGTTGATAATTTCCTGTCGGAGAAACTAAATATTTTGTTACTATTACAGAAAGAGCTTAGTTGAGATTAGCAACTTTTTTATTGCCCGTCGTTTAATGTGCTAGGAACAATTTAGCTTTGTCCTTACATCAAAGTTAATAAACATTTGGCTGTGGTAACAATGGAACGTTACACGTATGTCAACGTGAACATTATTAATTAATCTAACAAAATAATTATAGTCGTAGAATTTAACTACCACTTGATATTTGGCTGTGGTAACAATGGAATGTTGCACCTGTGTCAATGTGACCAATGTAAATAAATCTATCAAAATAGCATTTCATTACAATTTGTCATCCAGTAAATATGTTGCTGTGGTGACAATGGAAGGTTTGCAACCTTCCATTGTCACCACAGCAACATATTTATCAATGTGTGTCAATATGAACATTGAAAATAAATCTTACTCTTCATTATTATATATATGTTGCTCTCTACTTATCATTAATTGTGTGTAATAAATCCTGCTACTCACATATCTCGATTTTGGCCTTAACTAGATAATTCTTTTGACCTAATATTAAGGGCAAATCTTTTTCTATTAGTTCATTGCTTATTTCGCCCGTACATGCTCCCCATAATAGGATCTTGCCTGTTTTAATTGGTAAGATCCTAAAGCAAATCTTCTTAATTCGATTAATGATAATCTTGATCTTTTATGCAGACTATATCTAAAATAATATGATATTTATAATTGCCGCTACTTTGCACATAAACATAATATGTGCCATCACATATTACAATGGCAGGTTTAACATTTGAGGCCATGTTGGCATCCCCAAAAAAACCCTCCGGTACCTACCTATGATTCTATTCCGTGATGCTACATTTTGGATAGATGTGTGATTTATTCCTAAATGTCGAGAAACACTGTTCATTTAAACAATTTCTCAATATATTCATTTTTCTTTTCAAAGTGGATCTTGGCATTTTAAAAAGAGTTGACAGTAATCACCTGTTCTGAGTTTTACTAAGAATATGCTGAGAGCAACAGAAGGATTTGGAAAGTCAAACTCAAACTCGAACTCAAAGCATTTATTTCAATTAAAACATTTACAGGCACTTTTGAATTATCAAGAAGTCGGTCAGTCAGAAAATATGAAGCTAGTTGCACATTCCAAAGCGTAGGTACCAATGGAGAAGAACGGGCAAGAAACTCCATGGACACTCTTTTAAATTATATTTTACAAATATATTAGTTACATCATTAATGTTGAATTTACAATTATATGTGAGAATGATGTAAAAATAAAACATATGCTTATGCAAATGATATCTGCAGATTCTTGCAGTGAAGGGAATATATACTTTATGAGGTAACAACAAAACTTCTTTAAAGTGCTTGGTACTAACAGACGTTCAGTGTTCGCAAAACCAAGGAACGTGCAATTTCGTGAACTTGCCAAAACCCGTTTGTACTTTAGTGAATTAATTATTGAATATGTTTGAGGTAATTGTTGTTGCTGAGGTGGTCGAACCGGCAGAGGTAGTGGAGGTGGTACAGGAATCACAATGTCTACGATGTTATCAGTCATCGGCGCAGACTCCACTGTGGGTCTGTTAACGCCACCAACGGCCTGGCTCTGTATTCCTCTCGATGCGGCTTCCCAACAAGCATAACAAACTCGTTCCAAATTCAAGATCTAAAAATAAGAAAATATTATATTATATACTATTTATTTTTGTTCAATTATAATATAATACTAGCTGACCCGGCCACGCGTTGCTGTGGCTAACGTTTTTGTCATATTTTTTTTTCTATCCTATCTTTCAAGTTGGATCAAACTGCACACGGTGTACAAATTTGATTAAAATCGGTTAAGTAGTTTAGGAGTCCATCGCGGACAAACCTCGTGACACGTAATTTATATATATTAAGATATATAATATAATATCCTTGACATTTCACACAACGCCATATAGTCCCAAGCAACAAACAAATACTTGTAGGTCGTACAAATATTTGTTCCGTGCGGGAATTGAACCCGCGACAATTAGTTCAATCATTGTTATAATGCCACAATTAAAACACTTACATGATGAGCTGGTGTCCATCTTAGTATAACGTTCCTTGGAGGACAGTCTTGACTGACCCAATGAGTTCTGCGACTTGCAATTGACATGCCACACGCAAAACATATGTTGAGATGTCTAAAAGCAAGGGATACAAGGGTAGAGTTGTGCTTGATGATGTCCGGTTTTGTAATAATACAAAACATTCAATACACAGGACGTCATTAGAGGATATCTGAAAAGATAATAAAAATAAATGAGTGAATTCCTAAATAGAAAATACGTACATTTATTCATGTGCTCATTGCAATGGTCTAGGCTTTCTCAAAGATCACCTTACACTGCCTAAAACGTTAATTTCTGTTATAGTGGAAATACTTAATAGAGATTTACAGTCTGGATTGACCAAGTACAGGCATCCTAAATGTTCGTATAAGTCTTGTAAATGACATATTATAAACTTACCGGTGTAGGTGTTACCCAGGATCTCAGAAGGATAAAAAGTATTGGTTTATCTAATTCTTCGATTTCACGTTGTACGACGATTAGGCGCCAAACGTAGGGAACAATTGACACATCGGCGAGAGAGAGGGCGGTTTACCCGACCTCTACCAGGTGCAGACATTTTTCAGGAGTAAAACAA
This sequence comes from Gortyna flavago, assembly GCA_963669345.1. Lineage (NCBI taxonomy): Eukaryota > Metazoa > Arthropoda > Insecta > Lepidoptera > Noctuidae > Gortyna > Gortyna flavago. The sequence continues at coordinate 367,622 of OY770154.1, forward strand.
GAGTCCAAGACTCACTTAAAAACTAAAATAGAGTCAATTTGCCAGTCACATCACTAAAACAAGAGTCCAAAGCTCAGCGTCAATGTGCTCACGTCTCACTAAAAAAGGAGTTTAATATCTCAAAACAAAACCACTGGAGAAACCGGGAAACGTAAGTAAACGCTCAACTCGACAGCTTCAAATTGCAACGAACAAGTAAATACGGAGGAATAAATTCAACACGATCCAAAACGTACAGCACGAAACAATTTCATTGATGCTTATAACATAACAATATTAACAATAACATATTGCATTGATTTGACAGTTAGATCTGTTTAAGTGTGACCATGTTAAATATTTTAGTAATCGATTTACCAAATCGATTCGTTATAAATAATATTATTTACATAATTAAAAAGAAAATAATTATAATATAACAATTAACTATTTAGGTATGTATGGGAATTACTAATACTAACCAGGGGGTCTACTCCCTAAGCACGAAGTCCGTCGTGTCGGCCTTCGTTACGGGCGTTTCCTACTCCCTATGCCCTACGGACGGATGATTCGTTCGGGGCCCGAGCGAAGAATGAATGACAAAGCGATTTGATAGTTGTCCCTACCCCCGATGTGTTTTAGCCCGTCCGAACAAATGAAGTTGACACTGGTTTTGACGGATATTTATGTCAGTTGATACGACACCAAAATAGTTCTCGTGCTGTCGACGAAAGTTACCAATTTAAAAGAATTCAAACTAAGTATGACTAAGCTTTACAGTAATTTGAGCGTGCCTAAACACGTACCGAATTAGCGTGCGCGATAACGATTAGATTTTTTTTCTAACTAAATCTGACTGTTTTTAATCGCGACTAAAAAGGTGTGGAATAAAATTAGTTGGCACACCAACAAAAACAGTACTGTACCTTTTTCTTTTCTTTTGCTTATATCTCGAAAACGGTGTGTCCTATCGTAAAAATAATGAAAATTTCGACCCCCTTTATAAAACCCGTAAACCCCTAAAACTCAACACGTAGGTAATAATTTTTCATATTTTCCATACAAAAAGAGAAAAATTCCATATAAAAGACGTCGAGGCTCCCCCCTGCGCGCTTCCGGCTCAAAATAAAATATTTTCCACGTAGTGTCGCGATTGTCAAATTCGATTAAGTTGTCTCAAAATTATTTTTGAATGTAGACGTAATTTTTTTTTTCTTTTGGCTTTCGCCACCTAACTAAAGAAGAAGAACTGAAGAAGAAATGTGGTGTTTATACAAAGAAATACTGTAATAATATCGTTTTGACATTGAGTAAGCACTGTGAGCGCGTTCACGAGCGTTTCGAATTGTTGAGTCTTAGTTGTCATAATCGTAATAACTAAATCGGAACGCATGTGAGACGATGAGACAAACTAAATTCGGAATGCGGCCTTTGACATTTCATTATAAAATTTCCTTCAAAAAAGTAAACAGGCAAAGGTATAACAGGATGATGCCAGTTTCCAGACAAAATTGGCAAAAATAATTCAATTCTATATTTATAGACATAATAAAAGGTATATTTTTTAAATGTGGTCATTTTCTAACGACAAAAGTATTAATTTTTGTTTAGTAAGCTAGAAAACTACAAAATAAGTAAACCGGTAATCAAATCAAATCAAATCAAATCAATTTATTTGTGAAACATAGGACAACATAACATAGGATTTTGTGTAATCGACCGGTAAAATAGTGCAACTGTATCGCCATGCGTCGTTCGTTCACGAATATTGTCTATGATTCCGTTTGAAACAGGGGGTCTACTCCCTAACTCCGACCGTCCGTCCGTCGGCCCGTCCGACAGTAGCCCGATACGACGGTGTGAACCCTACTCCCTAACGATTTCGGACTCATCAGTTTCAAACGGCATCATAGACAATATTCGTGAACGAACGACGCATGGCGATACAGTTGCACTATTTTACCGGTCGATTACCGGTTTACTTATTTTGTAGTTTTCTAGCTTATTAAACAAAAAATAATACTTTTGTCGTTAGAAAATGACCACATTTAAAAAATATCTCTTTTATTATGTCTATAAATATAGAATTGAATTATTTTTGCAATTTTTGTCTGGAAACTGGCATCATCCTGTTATACCTTTGCCTGTTTACTTTTTTGAAGGAAATTTTATAATGAAATGTCAAAGGCCGCATTCCGAATTTAGTTTGTCTCATCGTCTCACATGCGTTCCGATTTAGTTATTACGATTATGACAGCTAAGAGCTGTCAACAATTCGAAACGCTCGTGAACGCGCTCAAAGTGATACACAATGTCAAAACGATATTATTACAGTATTTCTTTGTATAAACACCACATTTCTTCTTCAGTTCTTCTTCTTTAGTTAGGTGGCGACAGTCAGACAGAAAAAAAAAACCTCTACATTTAAAAATAATTTTGACACAACTAAATCGAATTTGACAATCGCGACACCACGTGGAAGATATTTTATTTTTATATGGAATTTTTCTCTTTTTGTATGGAAAATATGAAAAATTATTACCTACGTGTTGAGTTTTAGGGGTTTATGGGTTTTATAAAGGGGGTCGAAATTTTCATTATTTTTACGATAGGACACACCGTTTTCGAGATATAAGCAAAAGAAAAGAAAAAGATACAGTACTGTTTTTGTTGGTTTGCCAACTAATTTTATTCCACACCTTTTGAGTCGCGATTAAAAATAGTCAGATTTAATTAGAAAATCTAATCGTTATCGCGCACGCTGATTCGGTACGGGTTTAGGCACGCTCAAATTCCTGTAAAGCTTCTTTAATATTTAAAAAAACAGCCATACTTAGTTTGAATTCTTTTAAATTGGTAACTTTCGTCGACAGCACGAGAACTATTTTGATGTCGTATCAACTGACATAAATATCCGTCAAAACCAGTGTCAAGTTTAACTGTTCGGACGGGCAAAAACACATCGGGAGTAGGCACAGCTGTCAAATCGCGTTGTCATTCATTCTTCGCTCGGGCCCCGAACGAATCATCCGTCCGTAGGTCATAGGGAGTAGGAAACGCCCGAAACGAAGGCCGAAACGACGGACTTCGTGCTTAGGGAGTAGACCCCCAGATGTGTCCGAAATCGTTAGGGAGTAGGGTTCACACCGACGTATCGGACTACTGTCGGACGGGCCGACGGACGGACGGACGGAGTTAGGGAGTAGACCCCCTGAGTACCAACTACTAACCGTTCCACAATAATATCTGTGGCGCTAAGTTTTTTTTAAAGAGATTAATTAGGTATGAATGTAGCGGCATATTTCTGACGGTAGCAAATACCACGAAACACAATGATAATATTTTTTTTAGTTTATTTACTACTTTTTTTTATTAAGCCCGCCCTTCGTGTACTTCGCGGCTAATCAGTTACATCAGAGTGTTAGCTAGATTACGACGGGAGAAAAGCTATTGTAGCCTATCACCGGTCATTTTAGTCGGCGGATTAGTAAAATATCGATATTTTCAATCGATTACAATTATTTAATTCACATAGTCTGTCATCTGGCAACATTCAGATTAAGTTTTAATGGCGGAAGTCGGAACTGATACAAATTCAGTAAAACAAATATTAATTATGTTTTCCAATGCTAGGGTAAGAGAAATGTTGATAAAAAAACCTTAAGCATGTAAAAATACGACTTAATTTATTTTTATTTATCGTACAATTAATTATTTTTGATACTTTGTAATAGTTTGCTACAGAATGCCCAGTATACATTTTTAGGTAGGCTGAGCAAAAGTTTGGGAATGATGATAAATTAATTGTAGGTATAAATTGGGTATTCCGTATTCCGCAATCACTTTACATTTTAATACCTATGTGTTGTTAGTTGTATGAGCTTGGTAGTTTTTGTTTCTATTAGTTTACTTGAGTACCTAATAGAAATTGTTTTTTTTTTGTGGTAAGTAGTTTCCCAACGAAATAAAAAAAAAACTGGCCTTGTTAATGTCGGACTACGCACAGTAAGAGGTTCCGTAGTTGGGTTGAATATTGCACATCATTAATAACTGCAAAAATAAGTTTGTATTTCATAAACTTGTCATTCATAAGTTCATAAAGTACCCAAAAATTTAAGTGCCAGAAAATAAATGTACTGTTTTCTTATGGGGAATAACATCTTGAGCATTTACAGCGAAAGTCTGCAATTAACCCCCTCGGCTACTACTTGACATTGAAAATGCCAAAAATCTTATTTTTATAAAAGTGTTTTAGGCATAACATTTAAAAATACCAACTTTAAACTGAATATAACGTCCTGAACATGTTTTGACTATGACCTTGTAGGTAAGTATGTAGGTACGCAGTATATTGAGAGATTTGCTATTTTATTTTGAGATCAGACTTCTGATAAGATCTCCTGGGGTATGAATCCGGTATCTCTGCCATCGATTTAAGGGGTGGTAGTGGGAGGGGGGAGGGGGGTGTACAACGGTGTGAAGGAAAACTGGCGAACCCCACCCCCCTTTTTGAGATTTGAAATTTTTTATATTCTAACCTCACTTTCAAATTTTCATGTATTGACACCTATTTAAAGGTCCGAAGAAGTGGTGGGTGACGAATAAAATGAAGGGGGAATTAGCAGGCCCCTCCCCCCTTCCTTTCAATTTTTTTTTAAATAGATGTGTTTAGGCGTAATCGACGGAGCCCCGCTTTGCGGGGCTCCTATTTCTGGGTGGTTTAAAAAAAATAACCACTTCTAACCTAACCTGTCCAAGTCGGAGTGCCCCAAGTCCCGAGCTCGCTTCGCTCGCTCTTGCATCCTAAGTTGTCTAAGAAGAAGGCTAATCTATCTAACCTGCTCGTGCAGAGAGGTTAAGGTGAAAACGCCAGGGTAGCCCGCGAAATTCAATTTTTTTTACGTTTTTTGCAATTCGCTGGCCAGTACTAAGTTTTACGTTGATTAAAATATGATTCGCGGCCGTAACAAATATGTATTTACAGAATTATGATCATTAAAGTCATCAACACAACTCTCTAAGACCAAGTAATCCTACCGAATGACTATTTCATGAAATCTTGACATTTTAGGATTACACTAACATATCAAGTTGTATTACTAATTGTAATGATTATAATTCTGTAAATACATATTTGTTACGGCCGCGAATCTTATTTTAATCAACGTATAACCTAATACTGACCAGCAAATTGCAAAAAAAGTAAGAAAATTTGAATTTCGCGGGCTACCTTAGCGCTTCCCCCTTAAGGGATGACAGTGCATGAAACCTATTCTATGTTATAAGTTGCAGTAGCTAACTAATACTGCCTCATGAACATTGATCCAGTTATTTTTGCGTGATGCGTAAACATACGTTGAAGTGGGTACACGGGAGATGAATAAAAGCCGTGGGTTCACTTGCCTTGTTTACTCTTCAGTCCAAACACACATATAAGGTTCGAAGATTAGAAGGAGAAAGTCAACACAAGAAGAAGCACAGATAGGAAATTATGCAAGCAGAGTTCACTAGTTTAGGTCACAAGCGCGCGAGGAGCATACGGTACTTAGCGGAAGCATGCGTACAGTTAGAGGGCATCTAGCGGACTACCGATTGGTGAAGCGCGAGGAAGCGGGAGGGGTCCCGTTCGCAGCGCGGCCGCCACCGGCCGGCGCAACCGGTCAATGACTCACGCGCTTGTTTGTTACATTTTTATAGTATTAGTTAAATCAGTTTGTCCGTTGGTTTACACATGATATATGTGCTAATAATTAATTTATATAAAACGAAGTATTTATTTATGTATGTAATTAACACTATATATATATACCTACATTTATATTTGTATATAATATATTTATATGTAAGTACATTTACAAATGTCGCTACACCACCCCCCTCTTGAGACCGTCAAGGGCGATAGTAGTCAGGGAAACGCACCCTACGGCCTGACCGTGTCCTTTTGATATTGTCGTCTTCGGTAGCCGGCGTCGGATTTGTGACTGGTGTATTCTGTGAAGTCTGTTTTTGTTCATTGTCGTTACGGGTATGTCTGTTGTTGTGTGTTATTGTGGTTTGTGAGTCTTGAAGTATGTAGGCCGGTTTCAGTCGGTCCACCGATACTGTGACTATTTTACCGTTAAAAAGGAGTTTGAATATTTTGTCACCCCTTTCTAGTACTTCATGTGGTCCTGTGTATGCTGGCTTGAATGAACCAGATGACGCGTTATCCCTTAAGAATACGTGGGTCGCTGTGGGTAGGTCCTTAAACACAAATATAGCCCGACTGTTGGAATGTCGCGATGCTGATGACGGCTGTATGTTTCTAGCGAACATGCGTAACCTGGAAACATAGTCGGTCACGTCAGTGTTGTTGACCGCTTCTGGGTCGAAGAAGTCGCCTGGCAGACGTAATGCTTCCCCGTACACCAACTCAGCCGGAGTTGCGTGTACGTCATCCTTGTGTGCACTTCGGATGCCCAACAGAACTAGCGGTAATGTTTCTACCCAGTTTTGATTCCCGGTACAGGTAATAGCTGTTTTTAGCTGTCTGTGGAACCGCTCAACCATACCATTACAGGCAGGGTGGTAAGCGGTCGTCTTCCGATGCTCGAATCCAGCTATATCCGATAGGTGTTTAAAGAGAGCCGACTCAAACTGTCTGCCACGATCCGTTACTATTTTTGTAGGGCAGCCGAAGCGTGCAATCCATCCATATAGAAGAGCATTGGCCACTGTTTCGGCTGTGATATCCTTGATTGGTATTGCCTCAGGCCATCGCGTGAAGCGATCTACAGCGGTGAGGCAGTACCGGAATCCGTGAGAGATTGGAAGTGGCCCGATCATATCTATATGGATGTGCATAAACCGCGATCGTGGTAGTTTGAAGTTGCCCAGGGGTGCGGAGACATGGCGAGTGATTTTCGCTCGCTGGCATGGCAAACAACTTTTTGCCCATTCTCTGCAGTCTTTCTTCACTTCGGGCCACACATAACGCTCTGATACCAGCTTGGCACTGGCATTGGCTCCTGGATGGCTCAAAGAGTGCAGGTTGGTAAAGACTTGGCGGCGAAGGTCTCTCGTGACGTATGGTCTTGGTGTCTTGCTACTCTCATCGCAGTACAGTTCAGACAGTGTTCCTGGCAGCGTGATTTTCTTCAGGCGTAATGATGTTTCCCCGTCTAGCAGCCGTTTGAGCTCTGGGTCAGAAGATTGAGACTTAGCTAGGATGTTCAAGTCAATAGGCTGGGTGATTGCCTCTATGCGTGACAGGGTGTCGGCGACTACGTTGTCCTTGCCTGAAATGTGCCTGATATCCGTGGAATATTGCGAGATAAAATCTAGGTGTCTGAACTGTCTTGGTGAGCAATTCTCCTTACGTGTATGAAACGCGTAACAGATGGGCTTGTGATCTGTATAGATCACAAACTCTCTGGCCTCAACCATATGTCTGAAATATTTAATCGCTTCATATATCGCAAGCAGTTCGCGGTCATAAGGGGAGTACTTCCGCTGACTTGAGCTTAGCTTACGCGAAAAGAAAGCTAGGGGTTGCCATTCCTCATCCTTTAACTGCTGCAGGACTGCTCCCATGGCGGTGTCGGAGGCATCTGTCACCAAAGCCAGTTTAGCTCCACAATCAGGGTGTGCTAGCATTGCGGCCTGGCAGAGACCTCTTCTGCAGGCTATAAACGCTTCGTCCTCTTTCGCTGTGAAATTTACTGGGTGCGAGCCTTTCACAGACCCTTCTAGAAGCTTGTTCAGCGGTGCGTGGTGTTGAGCCGCCTCTGGGATGAACCGCCTATAAAAATTCACCATCCCTAAAAATCTTCTCAACTCTTTGACAGTCTTCGGTGTTGGAAAGCTGTTGATTGCCTCTACCTTCTCTGGCAATGGTTTCGTACCGCTTGAGGTGATTAAGTAGCCTAAAAAAGTTACCTGTGAGGCTCCAAATACGCATTTCGATGTGTTTATCACCATCCCGTAATCTCTCAATCTGGAGAACAGCTGTCGCAGGTGGGCTTCGTGTTCTGCCTGGTCTTTAGAGTAGATCAAGAAATCGTCCAAATATCCGAAGCAGAAATCCAGACCTCGTAGTATTTCGTCGACAAAACGCTGGAAAGTTTGCCCTGCGTTGCGAAGTCCGAATGTCATGTATGGGAACTCATATAGCCCGAACGGTGTAGTGATGGCTGTCTTCGGTATGTCTTCTGGGTTAACGCGTATCTGGTTATATGCCTTGACTAGATCTATTGTCGAGAATACTTGACATCCAGAAAGGTTGTGGGCGAAGTCATGGATATGGCGGATAGGGTATCTATCGGGTATCGTACGCGCGTTTAGCATCCTATAATCACCGCATGGTCGCCACCCACTATCCTTTTTAGGTGCCAAGTGTAAGGGTGATGCCCAAGGTGAGTCGGAGGGTCTGGCTGTGCCATTTGCTAGCATAGATTCAAACTCCTCCTTAGCGATTTTTAATTTGTCTGGAGCCAGTCGCCTCGGTGTACCCGATACGGGTGGCCCAGGTGTTGTACGTATGTAGTGTAAGGTGTTGTGTGTAGGTGCACGGTGTATACCCGACGGCCGGGTTATGTCAGGAAACTCCCGGAGTATGTCGTGGTATGTGGTGTCACCAATTCTTACCTTCACCGATGAAACAACATCAGAAGGACGAGCAGGCAAAGCAGGGGTCGCGAGCGTAGTGTTAGCGTCTATTAGGCGCTGCATTCGAACATCCACTACCAAGTTATAGTGTGACAAAAAGTCGACACCTATAATTGGCTTTGTTACATCCGCCACTATAAATCGCCAGGCAAAGTCACGGCGCAAGCCTATACTTAATTTTAAATACGTGTACCCGTAAGTATTAATCGCACTACCATTAGCTGCACATAGTTCATAGTTTGTTTTGGTACGGCGCTCTTTCATGGTAGACCTGGGGAAGACGCAGACGTCACTACCGGTGTCGACGAGGAACTGCATCTTCGTACTGTGGTCCGTCACGAATAAGCGACCAGTGCTACGACAGTCGCCGGTCGCCATTATCGACTGCCCGTGGCTTTTCCCGCGTGGTCGCAGGGTTTTATGCACCTGGTTGCCTTGTCGCCAAACTTAAAATGGTACCAGCAGGTTGGCCATTTCCTGTAATTGGAATTTGATCTTTTAGACCCCGATCTTCCCCGACTAGTACTTCTGCCGGACCTTTGTTTCGACCGGGACAGTCTGTCAACCTGCGAGGTCAGAGCTTGCACTTGTCTAGTGAGTTCGGCGATTTGACCACTCATCTGTTCCACGCTGCTTCCTGGTGTCGATGTCGCTGTTACTTGCGGGCTGGCTGGCACTACATCTTGTATGCGGTCCGCCAGCTCGGCCACTTCTTCTAGGCTCACCTTGTCCTGCGAGGCGATGATGCTTTGCGTACTGCTCGGCAGGCGGCTGGTCCAGATCGTACGTAAAAACTCTTCCGGCACGCTCGGTCCCGCCAGGTGGCGGAGGTGTCGCAAGAACTGCGAGGGCTTGCGGTCACCAAGCTCCTCGTGTGTTAAGAGCTGCTGTACCTTCTTTTCCCTCGACGCGGACAACCTCTTCACAAGTTCGGTCTTCAGCCTCTCGTACTTGTTTGAAGCTGCAGGAGCCGTGATTATATCCTCGACTTCCGATGCATATATTGGGTCTAGGCTCCCAATTGCGTGGTGAAATTTCGTGGCATCAACAGTGATGCCCGCCAACACGAACTGGCTCTCCAGCTGTGCAAACCACAACGCCGGTTTTTCGGGATAAAATGGCGGTACCCGCACACCGACACGGAATACGTCATAGCCCAGCGCATCATGACTCGCTGATTTTTCTTCGCTTTGTTGCTGACTCATGGTGTTCTTCCGGGGTCACCAGTGAAGTGGGTACACGGGAGATGAATAAAAGCCGTGGGTTCACTTGCCTTGTTTACTCTTCAGTCCAAACACACATATAAGGTTCGAAGATTAGAAGGAGAAAGTCAACACAAGAAGAAGCACAGATAGGAAATTATGCAAGCAGAGTTCACTAGTTTAGGTCACAAGCGCGCGAGGAGCATACGGTACTTAGCGGAAGCATGCGTACAGTTAGAGGGCATCTAGCGGACTACCGATTGGTGAAGCGCGAGGAAGCGGGAGGGGTCCCGTTCGCAGCGCGGCCGCCACCGGCCGGCGCAACCGGTCAATGACTCACGCGCTTGTTTGTTACATTTTTATAGTATTAGTTAAATCAGTTTGTCCGTTGGTTTACACATGATATATGTGCTAATAATTAATTTATATAAAACGAAGTATTTATTTATGTATGTAATTAACACTATATATATATACCTACATTTATATTTGTATATAATATATTTATATGTAAGTACATTTACAAATGTCGCTACACGTTAAGTAAACAAACAGACAGACAGAAACAATATTTTTTTGTATTAGTATATTCCCACTTTTGCATTTTTTTAAGAACTACTCAATAAGTACCTCATAATTTCTTTATTGGCAAGTTTAATTTGTTTTCTAAATATATTTTTTTCTGCCAATCGCTTTCGCGGTATCGCGTCGTTGGGAGAAAAAATAAACGAGTTTGCAACACTGCGCTGGCATGTGGCGTCATGGCGTGGAGCACCTACCGCACCGCGGTCCGCGCGTGTCTCTCTCTTTCTGTCTCGGACTCTCGGGCCAGCCGGCCGCCGCCCGCCTGGCTCCGCGCCGGGCGGCCGGCGGCCATTTGTGTTGTGTTGTGCGTCCGTGCGTATGGGCATTACGGCGTGAATATTGATAATTTTCGTTAAGAAAATGGAAGAATTTCTTAATTCTGCCGGTTTGGATCATCTAAAGGATAGTTTCATTGGTAAGTTTTCATGTTATTAGCTTTTTTTTATCACAGATGAATTAAATGGTCCGAATCATGTAAAGTAAGTACATAACTTGAGATTTGATTCATCATCTGCCTAGCCTTTTCTTGCCTTTGACTGCATAAAGACAAAAAAATATGTCGTTTGAGTAATTCTAATTTAACCTTGACCTAACTTTTGGCAGTGCAAGTGCATCATGCGTACGTGACCATTGATAGAATTGCATAAATTTATTACATTCCATTGGTTTAGCTGGTTTACGTATTTTTAAGCAAGTTATTTAAAAAAAATATTCATTTAGTATAGTAGGTATAAGGTTATGTTCTAATAGACGACATTTTAAGATTCTGCGCTGTACCTACCATTATTAAACACATTGTGCAGGCGCACTCTTTAAGTATCTATGAAGGGTAATTTTGATCACGATATTAGATTAAATGTTAAAAACCAGAGTATTCACGTTTGCTTTAAGTACCGTTAGCCCATAAAAAAACGAAATTATATACTTAATCCATTGTTCTACAAATTATCAGAAACGGAACGTCCATACTCCATGCCAAATATTTCTTACCCAATCCACATACGCTACTTAATATCGGTACAGTATTGGAACAGGTCAGCGGCTATATTGAATAAAATATTCGGATTAGGTAAATGGATTAGGTATTTTTAAATACTAGGATTAGGTGGAATAGGTATCGTTTTTACCTAATCCGACCCATGTCTAGACGCCATTTTGTTTCTTATTTTCATTTAGTAGTCAATGATGTTATTTAGATAATCTCATTGTTGGTAGTAGCTTTGCCTTCTGTGCCGTAGGCTGTGGGTTCAATCCCCACCGAGAACAAACATTTGTGTGATAATCTGGATGCTCTGTCTGGGTGATATTGTATTGCATATAATATGCATGTATTATAATCCTAAATAGAAACCTACATGGAAGTAGTTTTAGCAGTTTAAGAGTTCTGTAGTAGCCATCATCATCATCTTCCTGCCCTTATCCCACTTCATATTGTGAGGTCGGCACAACAGGTTCTTTCTCTCCACGTTCCTCAATCATCCATATCTCAGTGGTCTTTCTTACAAAATGGCATCTTTCACTTTCACACATCCATCATTCAAAATTCAAATCAAATTTATTATGTTTTATCCATAATTTCTTTAGCCTACCTCTACTCCTATATCCATCCTCTATAAGTAATTCTATAGCAATATTAGTCATAAAGTACCTAGTGATACTTAGTAGGTAATTACATGACAGAATAAATTCGTTAACCTAGTAAATTTTTCTTTCAGCAGTCTCAAAAGCCCGTGTTACCTTCTGAAAAGGTAAAGTTGTTAGAACGAAAAAGTCATATTTACATACAAAATGCTAAGGTAATCAACATAGAGGTGAAAGACACACTCTTCGTCCATTCATTGACTGTCTGTTGGTTACCTTTTTAGCTTTAATGCATTGCAGTAATGTTAATAAATCATCTTTTTTGGAACATCAATCATCTACTGCTGAAGCATTTCAGCTGAGTAGTACTGGATAAACAACATCATACAATTTACTAGAGGTAATTTACATCATATTTTCTCTCTTTCTACTTTCCCAGCTTAGTCTGATTTTGATGATTCTTTTTTAGGGTTCCGTACCTCAAAAGGAAAAAACGGAACCCTTATAGGATCACTCGTGTGTCTGTCTGTCTGTCCGTCTGTCACAGCCAATTTGCTCCGAATCTTATGGACCGATTAAGTTAAAATTTGGTACACATATGAATCTCTGTGACCTAAACACAGACGTGTAACGTAAATAAATGAGTTTTGAAAATGGGAGTAATTTTTGAGGGGTAAATAGACAATTAAAAAAAAAAGTTATCTGTACCGTGTGACATATCAATGAAAGGGCTTACCGTGAGGATCTCAAATATATTTTTTTCATAATTTTAAAATAAATTGTATTAAAGTTATTTAAGACAATAGACGGAAATTTACCATTCCCCCCCCTTATCTCCGAAACTACTGAGCCTAATTTTTTTTTTTTTAATACAGAAAATAGTTCTATACCTATAGATTACAGGAAAATTAATAAGAAGTCTATGATCTTGAAACAACATGGTAAATCTCTCAATATGGTGCGTACAAACTTACATTTTCAGTTGCAATGTATGGGAGAACATGTTTTTCAACTACAATGTTAAGTTTGTTCTTGGGATAAATTCATTCCATCTACGGAACCATTCATTGTGCGTGGTCCGACACGTACTTGCCCGGTTTTTATTTAATATAATATACTTAATATTATACTTGTTTCTTAGCAAATTAACAGAATGTAAAAAATAATAGCCAGCCTGTTTTATTTTTCAGATTGGAACGGATAGCAATGTTTCATCTCCTATAATATTCGGAACAGATGATGGGTCAATAAATACGTCAATTCAGGTAATCCATACTTCATATTAAAACTAAAAGACTTCAAAACAGGAGGTTTCCCAATTCAACCTCGTCGTTTATGAACCGATTTTGATAATTTTATTTTTTTTTTTTCGGAAAGGAGATAATGAATGAATAATGACTTGTTTTTGAATGAAATGAAAATGAATAATAACCTGTTTATGTATTTTGTACAGGACTGGAATTCACAATTAGACAAAGAGTTGGAAAATTTGGATAGTCAAATTATTGAAAAAGACGATTCTGATTTTGAATCAACCTCATCTCCACAAGAATGTTTGAACTAGTTGCGGGGAACATCATCGCCCCGATAGACAGTGGTGACAAAGTGGCTCACCACTTTTCAATTACGAAACAGTAAGCTGAAAGCAGAAGGTCTATCATACAAAGAATACTTTGACTGGTTTCCTGCCCTCACTTTGCCCGATGGACATGAACTGGTGAGTCTTAGTTGCATTACACGTTTAAAAACTGTCTGATCTCATCAACAAATTGACATATTCCGCTCAGACCCAATACCTATCTTTAATCCCGCATCTTTAATTATTGAATCATATAGAAGCAAATGTAGCAATATCCATGTAAGGTGATTTTGGGAAATTTAAATAAAACCAATTTTGATAATCATACCTATTTTTTTTGAACAAAATTGTATTGTATTGCAACGGTGTTGTTAAAATACACATGTGCAAGTGATTATATAATAAAATAACTAAACGATGACGTTAAAATATTGAAAAATATACTGGATATTGCTGTTATTGTCCTTGACAGTAGGATATTGCTGTATCTGAATCTCCTACTTTGGGATTTTGCTGGCATTGCACCGATGGACGCCATATTTAAAACACGTATGAATTAGATACTTTAATGAGGTGTGTCTAATATTATGAAATTTTATTGATCGGGTTTAAAAAAAACAAATAAAAATTGTAAAAAAATATTTATTTATGAAATTTTCATTAGAACAGATGCAATCAATGCTTTTTTGTTTTGTAAAAGTACATACAACAATAGTATGTACGTTTACAAAACAAAGGTAATAATTATAGTTATGGGGCTAATTGAAAATTAAATTAGCATGCTTGCAATTTCTTCTTGGGGTTCACAATTAACTTCTTCTATAGTTTCAGTATTATGAGTATTCATCATCTGCATTTCATCACTGGGACCAGAAATCAAAGAAACGAAAAAGTTTAGGCGCTCAATAGTTTGCCAATTTTCACCATAATGATTGGTTAAAAGTTTACAAACATCCGATGCTTTGGAGTCACTTATTTTATTGGTAGGAAAATTTTCTATGGGATGTAAATGAATAGACAGTTTCCCTGGAAGGTTGACGTTCTTAAAAACTTAAATACACAAACATACTGACAGATTTTCTTTTTTATAATATTAGGTACTTAGTATGGATAGAAACCATATTTATAATCAATAATAATCATGTAATTTTATGTCGAGTATTTTGATCCCTGGTGTCCTCCGCGGGTTAATAACTCGACGCAAAATTGGTTCAGTTCAGCAATATAGGCATAAAAAACAACAGACACAAATAGTTTAAGATAATTATGAAGATTCAAGAATGAAATTGAAATAAAAAGAATATGTTACCAAAAAAGTATCAAGGCATAGGGAGTACTGTATAAAATTTGAGTACTAACCTCTGAACTTTGGCGAGATTGCGTTTCCAATTTTCGGGGTTTCGTTGACGTTTTCTTGCAGAGTTACTATTTACAGGGACCGGAGAACAATCCATCTCAACGATGTAATAACTAGATCACTTCAAAACTCGTTAAAATCTAAGAATAATTATCGAAATTAGAGCACGTCTTTACGCCGTTCAACCGTTTTCGCCATACTGAATAACGCTCCGTGATTGGCTAGTTGGGACTTTGCTTGCTGCAATTGGTTTTGACAGGCTTGGATTTTGCTATTTTTGCACCGAACATTAAAAGTTCAACTACTTTTTATATGGGATATTGCTGTTTTAGGAGCGCTGATACTTTAAATAAAACGGTTGAAATTTTACATAGATGGTGGCGCTATCATCAGGGTCATTTGAGAAAGAAGTGGATATTGCTGTATTTGCTTCATTATTATAATGTAGTTCTAATTTTACACATGTTATATGTTTTAATTGTATTTGTTGCAGTTATCCTTGGACTTTCAGACAGTGTACCCAGATGCTGACAAAGTTTTTGAGGAAAAATTCCCAATTATTAAAACAAAGCTTCTGGAATTTCTGGCAGAGAAGGGAAGTTCTTCCAGGCAAGATCAAACTACTCTTGAGCTGCTCGATTTAGCTACCGGTAATTTTAATTACAAAGATTATTTAATTGCATGTTTTCTAGTATTTGTCACTTTTATTTTTTCAAAAATCTTCTAAATTGATATATGAAATGCAAACAATAACAAAAATAAAATAATATAGATAAAAAAATAACAATAGATCGGTATATAATATTATAAAAAGGTTAAGATACGACGTAATGTAATGACATTAATGTATTTTTTTAGTCGGAGAACACCAGGCATCATTAGCAGCATTTTTGAGAATAATATTGCTTTTACGTCAAGTGCCAACTGTTTCTGTGCCAAGGACAAAAAAGTGTGGAGGCTGTCAAAGGAAGAAGTACGTTCAAGCTTTCTTGCTCGTGTAACAACAGCTTCAGATATCGAAAGATATTGCGCCGACAGGGATGCATTTGTGGCTGCTAAAGGTATTCCACCCCAACCATATGTACTTGCTGTAGGAAGTTCGTAAGATTTTTTTATTTTTTTATATTTACGTGTGTAATAATAGTAAAATAGTCTTTATGGCGCTGCCTATGGTAACTATTGCTTTTGACTCGCATTATCATGCTTATAACGTAACAGAGGCCCAGACTGATACGCAGTTAATTTATATTGATTATGATACTATGCAGTATCAGTTTCCCTGCAACATTGTAAATATCGGCTATGGTAACTCGCATTCTGAACAGTACGTTGTTTTGCGAAAACCACTTTAAATAATAAATTGTTGCTACGTTTGTGTTAAGTATACTAGCATAAAATTGTCATTAAATGGTATGGTCAAAACCAACTGAATACTGGTAGTTTTAATATGTTACGAATAGTATAGGAGGTGAAACATTACTATCCGTTTTAATCTGAAAAATAAACTTAATAAAAAAACACTTAAAACTAATAAGAATTATTATTCTTATTAGTTTTAAGTGTTTTTTTTTTTTTTTAAATAAAAAAATAGCATTATCATATCAGTTTTATTAAACTGATATGATAATGCTATTTTTTTTTAGTTTCTGTTATTTAATAAAAAATAATCATCAAAATCATGCTCGAAGCTGCAAAAGCTAAAATGTGTAGTCGTAAAGTTGTATTAAGTGTACTAACTTAAACTGATTATTATGTACCTACATATAAGAGTTATTCCTTTTGTGTAAGTAATCAAACCTATTATAATATTTTATAATACTTGTACAAAGTATTGACCAGATTTGACTTGTAAGCCTTGTTTTTTTTTTTGTTATTTCACACCGCGACGCGGCGCGGCGTTTAGTTTACAAGATAGCAATTATAGACCTTATCTACTACTCAAAAAAGTACACAATTCAGTGAGGTGGTGTCTACTACGCCGAGCTACGCCGCGCGGCCTACCTCACTGAATTGTGTGCCTTTTTGTGTAGTAGATAAGGTCTATAAATGTATTGCTATCTTGAAAACTGCGCGTCACGTTGCGGTGTGTACTGACCCTTAGATTTAGTTGTAAGAAGTGTACTCACTTAAACTGATTAATGTACCTACTTATAAGAGAGCATGTAAATTTCAATGCATGTAAATATAATACACAAATACCCTAAAAATAATGTTGTTTTTATCATAATTATGACCACTGTTAGGTACACTTAAAACCGTATAATTTAGGTTTAGAATTTAATTTCAGTAGCTATTCTTACAAATATACTGCCATTGTTACTACGAATAAGCCTTTGTTTCACTAACGTATTATTGTGCTGCCAGTATCTATGTATCAAATACTCATTTGTGTTTCAAACAAAAACTAGTTGATTGTAATATATAAATAAGTTGACAAACTAGTTTATTCAATGAGAAATCAAATGAGTACTAGTTACTGGTACCAATAAATTAGTAAACTACAATTTGATTTTAATGCAGGAGCTACTCTACTTCGCGAAAATACTTCCTATGTTAATATGAATGAGCCTTCGTTTCAGTAGCTTATAACTATACTTTCTTCGTTTATACATAAAAGCTTTTGTCCAAGTACCAATATTATTTAAATGCAGGAGCTATGTCCTTCGCCAAAACAATTATATTTTCATTGTTCATATTATAAAAAAGTGTTTGTTCGAGTAGCTTCTATAAAACACAACTGTATTTTCTTTATGACTAAGGATAAGCCTTTGGTTCAGTAGCAATTATTTGCAAGTATATTTATTAGCTACTGTACCAAAGGTTTATTCGCAGTAAAAAAGAAAATACAATTGTTTTATATGGAAGGTACTGGAACAAAGGCTTTTTTTATATGAACAAAGGATGTATAATTGTTTTGGCAAAGTTGAGTAGCTCCTGCATGTAAATGATATTGCTACTTGAACAAAATCTTTTATGTAAGTATAAACAAAGTGTAGTTGTTTTAACAAAGGAGAGTTAGCTACTGGAACGAAGGCTCTTTCATATTAACCAAGGGAACATTGTTGTTTTAACGATGTGGAGTAGCTCCTATATTTAAATTACATTGCCTCTGAAACAAAGGCTCTTTCATATTAACAAAGGAAGTATAGTTGTTTTCGCGAAGGAGCGTAGCTCCAGCATTTACATAACATTGCTACTGGAACGAAGGCTCTTTTATATTAACAAAGGGTACATTAGTGTTTTCGCGATGTAGAGTAGCTCCTGTATTTAAATTACATTGCCTCTGGAACAAGGGCTCTTTCATATTAACAAAGGAAGTATAGTTGTTCTCGCGAAGGAGCGTAGCTCCAGCATTTACATAACACTGCTACTGGAACGAAGGCTCTTTCATGTTAACAAAGGGTACATTAGTGTTTTCACGATGTAGAGTAGCTCCTGTATTTAAATTACATTGCCTCTGGAACAAAGGCTCTTTCATATTAACAAAGGAAGTATAGTTGTTTTCGCGAAGGGGCGTAGCTCCAGGATTTACATAACATTTCTACTAGAACAAAGGCTCTTTCATATGAACAAAGGGAACATTGCTATTTTCACGATGTAGAGAAGCTCCAGCATTCAAATAACTTTGCTACTGTAGATAATTATGAGTTGATTAAGTCAAACAACCTTAATACCGTGACTAAGCTGTAATGGTGGTTACAAAGGCAAACTATTTAATTTAACAAAGTACAGCTGTTGCGTTCATAACTTAGTATTGTTGTGCACAGACTAAAGAACACATTTTGTTGAAAAAATACTGTTGTATTGACAATATAGAAACATTGTTGTAGTATCAATACATATATTTGTTGAAAGAATATTGTTGTACTAACAACTTAATTCCTGACAATAAAAACGTTTCCGCAGGAACTATACACTATGGTGGGCTCTCCCCTGTTAAAGTTTTATTGTTGGAGCCAACAATATTTTTTTCTGAGTGTATATATTTTGTAATAACGGCAGGGCATCTCGAAAACCTCTGTCCAGGATAAAAATATCCCCAGGTCGAAAATATTGCCTGTATGGGCCATTTTCATTTGCAAATAATAATTTCATTATGTCTGCATCAGACATAGTCGCTGGATATGGGCCGCACACATCTATTATGTGACCATCACTTGCCACTAACACAAAAGGCTTAACTAAATTACGGTATTTGTGGAGGCTGTAAGTCATTTTTTGATATAGATAATTGGACGATTTCTGAATATATATGTAAGTGCCATCGAAAATGATTATTGGTTTCCTTTCTTCCCTGTTACCGAATAAGCCCTCAGGTATTAATAAGTTTTTGTTAATTATGTCTTCTCGGCTTATGTGTCCTAACCCCAAATGGGTAGGCACGTATTGTGTTAATAAAGCTTCTCGAGCCTTTTTAAGTAGACGCGTGACTTTTCCTTTGCTCATTCTAAACAAAGTTCCTAGCCTGCCGTGAGAATCTCCTGTACGAGCTTTTACAAAAAATAATGCGAGGGCTGTTTTTGGCATTTTACAATTTTCTGCTAATTGGGGGATTTCATTGAGGACACTTAAAAACTGCTCTTTGATCAAGCCAGTCCAATAATGAAACATTGAATCATCAATATTTTCTAGATTTGAAAAATTAAGGTGTACGGTTTGGGAATCATTATTTATTTGCATCATTTTTTCAATGTCCTCAGCACTGAAAACATTATTTAACATGTCCAAATTCAAAATATGGTCCCAATCATAGGTGGTTTTGTGAATCATGCAAACTCTTGCATTTTGAGCTATATATATTTTATAATTTGTAAGAATATTTTTTCGTAGGTAACTAGGTACTATGTGACGTTCTGTATTTGTACACCCAGGTACAAAACAACTAGAACCGGACATACCTATTTTTTTATATGAGTTTCATTGAATACAGTGGGGCATATCCAAAACTTGCTCAGGCTCTTCTTGATTAGGTTGATCAGGTTCATTTGCTTGATGAACAGCATCTTGAGCCCAAGTCCAACAGTCATTGCACACCAATGGATGATTAGTGATCTGTAAAAAAAAATGTATTAAATAAACTTAAACTCACACATTCATTGATAAATACATAATTCATAGATTTACACTTGAGTATTTTACACACCTGTCGGGGATGTATTCTTCTTGAAATTACGTCCCTTACTGGACCATTTAGTGCTAGATGTGTTCGCCTTCGTACAGTTGATGTTGAACACACAATACAAACATTTCTGTTGTTTAGGTGAGGATTGATTGCTCGCTGAACATTTCTTCGAGCTGATACCCAGCATGCGTAACAAACTCGATCTCCAGAATTTATCTACAAATAATTTTTAGTCTTGTGACATTGTTTTGAGAGCATTAGTTTTTGACAAATACTCAAAAACAAATGCTGTTAAACAATGGAACCAAGCTTGATAGTATATTTTTTCATATTTTATTTTACATATTCTTTTCATCCATTACAGTAATATTTGATGATCACCCTGTCACATCAATCAGTCTATTGTAAGACAACTGTAAGATTAATCTGAACATAATTATGATTATGGAAGTTATTTAACAGACGTGTCGTGGAGCGATTTGTGCTGTGATTTCATCTTTCTCAGGACCTTGTGAAATAATGTGTGTTCTTCTCCGAGAAAGAGAAAGTCTACACCAAACACAAATATGTTGTGATTGTCCAGAGTTAGATGCTGATGCGCCCACCAGCCTGCAGGCACGTGTCCAGCATCGGTGGCAAACAAGGCCACCATCTGGTACCTGCATTTATTATTTTGAAGTTATTACTAACCATTGTTGTTAGGTAACAAAATAAATATAAGCAAAGTATGAATCACACAAAAATAAAAGTTACCTGTCTTGGGGCAATTATATTGGATATTGCATCTCTCTGAGGCCCACTTGTTAAATAATGAGTCCTTCTTGTTAGTAAAGGTACAAGGCACCACACACATTCATTTGTTTCATAAGTTCCACTGACAGATTCTATTGTAGAATCCTGAATTACTACAGTACTGCTATGAGTGCTCTGAAGAAGATTACCTACAGAATTAAAACATGCCTCGCATAGTGCAGCATCAGCAGCAATCTGAAACAGAGATTTATATGTCTCATGTTACAATTACATAGGCATACTCTGAAAACAAAAGTTTTTCTTTAAGTATATTTATTAAAAACACTGTTCAATTATTAGTTCAAAGTCGCAAGTGTTTAATCTGTTCATTTGAAAGTAAATTCTTACCTCATGACCCATGTCTTGTTCAATAATAAACAAAATCTCTGGACCCAAATCTGATGCAATATAGTGGTTTTCGTCACTGGGTATACTTCTGTTGCACTTAACACAAGCCATTTTGTAACAAGCCAAGAAACCTGTAAGTAACAGAGATGAAATGATGGTGATTCTTGAAACTTGTCTTCTTAACTTAATTCAACTGATTTATAACGACATTCATTCATTTACCTGTGCGTAAAAACAGAAGATTTTCAATGGGCAGACAAATCCAAGTCGCAGAATGTGAATTCAAGTACCGTTAAACAAAGCCAAATCCAAACAAGAGCAGAAATCACAAAAACCGTTATTCAAAGCCAAAGTCGTAAGAAGTTATAAGAAAGAAATAAACGCAAAATAACACCGAAAGCCACGAAGTCGAAACGAACCGAAACGAACGAGACCACAACGAGACTGACAGACTGATGTGATGTCAATGTCATTGTCAACAATACAAACCAAGGTTAGAATTTTTCGTCCAGAAGTACGTACAAGTGTACAATCCACAAAAGTAGAATATATATTTTTTTACGATGAATTGCGTCGTTACTCTTTCTTGTAATTAGTCAAAACAGTTGTTTGAGGTAGATGTCTTACTATCTTATCATAATAGCAAAGAAAAACATGCCATTTAAATCTAAATAAATAACGTCTAAGTGATATTATTATGTTTTAATGTAACATGATTTCTGGACGAAAGCAGTATGCAAGTTAGACGACGCCATATTCAATAGAATATGGCAATAGTTTGAAAAACTATTATTTTTTTGTGCCGAAGTAATCAGGGGAATATTCAGAAAAGAGTATTTTTCCACAATTCCTGGAATTATTTCCTATTTTTTCATCACTGTACAGTTTATGGCCGAAAACGAAACGTCTCCTTTCTTTGATAGATTTTCAACTTTATCGCTAAAGTATAAGGTTCAAAGTTGATTGGGAAAATTTGACAGTTTCGGGTAGGTTGATGTGCTGGCGTCTGTACATTACACCAATAAAAACAAAAAAAAAAAAAACTAAAGCGATGACCCTATTTTTTTACTTAGGTACCTAAAAAATAGCCTCATTCATACTGAATCGAATGACATAATACATACCATTGTTTAGACCCTTTTCACAGAAATAGGGGCTCCGTCGACATTGGATGCAAGAGCTACCTAAACCAATGGAGCATAGTTTATTTATCATCTGTGACCCCAAGATAGTCCTATGGACAGAATTCAACACTGCACATACACTCTTTAGTGGATGCTTACCACTTGCTATTCCTGTCAGGGTGCAGGGGAGCCATCGGCCTGTTTGCTTGCCTATAGAGTAACTAACTCATACTTACTATGTGTCTCTGTGGCTCTTCGTTTCTTCTGAGATACTGCTCGTTCTTCTTTCACTTCAGTTTTAAACTTTATTATCAAAGGTACATCATCTGCTACATCTAGACCGCTATTGTCAACATTTTCCAATTCTAGCTCTGTAAGTAAACAAAAAAAGTCAAGAGTATTACTCTTTTTACCCGACAACGGCGAAGCAAAACGGAGGGTTATGATTCTGACCGGTATGTATGTTCATCTGTTCCCTCATAACTTCAAATGTGCTTATAATAATTTGACAAATGAGGTATCGTTAGAAGCGTCTTGACCGGCCGCTGGTTATAGGCTATGTGACGTCACACTAAATTCAATATGGCGCCCTCAAGAGGACATAAAGTAATGAATTTAAAAATATATATTTTAGGATGGTGCCTTGTGGGGTATAAAATGAAAGGGCTTAATTAGCACATTTCAAAAATATAATATTACTGAAATAAGTCCCAAAATAATTAAATAAATAAAAAAAGTTTAAAAACTAAAACCAAGTTAGTTTAGTTTTTAATTTTTTTTTTAAATACAAAACAGGGGCAAGTCACTACGCTTTATAACATGTAACTTTAATATTTATGTATTATATGTATACATTCACCTTCCAGAATATACTTTAAAGGATGGTGAAAATTGATCAAAATCCTTTGGATGATAGTACCTATTGAACAATGCAGTCATACAGACAAATGCAACTTTAATTTATAATATACAGATAATTGTTTTATTTCAAACATAATGTGGTTGCCGCTAGGTTGAATTAAATCAAACACTAAGAAAGCTTTGAAGTAGATCAAAACATCAATTAAAATAAATAGATTTTATCATAAAAGATGGAAGGAGTGGAGGGAGGCCTTTGCCCAGGAGTGGGACAGCGCAGACTAGAAAAAAAAAACGTAAATTGTTATTTTTGTTCATAAAAACATACCGTCACTTTGGTGTTCCAACTCATCTTTGACAGCAATGCTTTCCATTTGACTTTTATCCACTATACTTATGTGCTGTATTGGAGATTTCACTAAACAACTGAAAACCTCTAAATGGTTTTGGTTATTTAATGAATTGGGCTGTAAAAAGATGATTATAGAATATTATAGATATCACAGTCCCCACATGAAATCAAGTCATTTATTCAAAGTAGACTGAGAATAAGCACTTTTGATCATCAAAATTACATAAGACAGTCCCCCAAAACTGCACAAGCGAATGTCGCATTAAAGAGCTTAATAATTATTATATGATTAAAAGCTATGTTGAAGACAAGGTAGTTTTGCAATAATTCCTTCTGCACATGTGACTCCCTGGCACCTCATTAACAGCATAACTATGTAAATGTATATTAACTGCTCCAAAAATTAAGATGTTTATTTTTTAAACTTTTTTGTCAAACTTTTTTATTAAGTATTTGATATTATATACAGACAATTCTAATTTCAACTTTTTACTAGTGGTTGTAATAGCAATCATATCTTATTAGGTTTTAATATTTTATTTATCTTTTTGAATAGAGATTCAAATATTTACATAATTTAAAAGCTAACAGTTTTAAAATATTAATATGCACAAGTATATAAAACCGGCCAAGTACGTGTCGGACCACGCACAATGAAGGGTTCCGTAGTTGGAAAGAATTTATCCCAAGAACAAACTTAACATTGTAGTTGAAAAACATGTTCTCCCATACATTCCAACTGAAAATGTAAGTTTGTACACACAATATTGAGAGATTTACCATGTTGTTTCAAGATCATAGACTTCTTATTAATTTTCCTGTAATCTATAGGTATAGAACTATTTTCTGTATTTTTTTCAAAATTTTAGGCTCAGTAGTTTCGGAGATAAGGGGGGGGGGGAATGGTAAATTTCCGTCTATTGTCTTAAATAACTTTAAAACAATTTATTTTAAAATTATGAAAAAAATATATTTGAGATCCTCACGATAAGCCCTTTCATTTGATATGTCACACGGTACAGATTGCGAATCTTTTTTTTTTAATTGTCTATTTACCCCTCAAAAATGACTCCCATTTTTAAAACTCATTTATTTACGTTACACGTCTGTGTTTGGGTCACAGAGATTCATATGTGTACCAAATTTCAACTTAATCGGTCCATAAGATTCGGAGCAAATTGGCTGTGACAGACGGACAGACAGACAGACAGACACACAAGTGATCCTATAAGGGTTCCGTTTTTTCCTTTTGAGGTACGGAACCCTAAAAAGGGGAGGGGAAGTAATCAGAGGGCATCAAAAACTTCGTCTGCATTGCTGTCAACAGGAAACGTGCCCAAAAAGCTGAACAATCTATTCTATCTTTTTGATAGAATCTTTTATATTTTGGGAATGTGAGAATGTTGTAGGCCTAGTAGACTATAGATTTGTAGAGTAGAGAAGTACCTGGGGGCCTAAAAAGGCCACTTTGGCAGAATCATAAAACAATTTGTTTACAGGTCTACACTATCCTCCCATATCTATTAATTCTGCAATTTTAAAACAATGTAAGAGCCAATTAGGTATTTGAAAACAGTAACCGTGGAGTTTCTGGCCAGCTCTTCTCCACAGGAAACACTAATTGGAACCGTGCAACTAGCTGCTGACGTTTCATAAGTGCCCATGTAGGCTTATGTGTAATAAAATATTTTGATTTTGAATTATGCCGACATGACAGAGGACCGTTATCAAGCTGCCACCACATACAAGTTGCATACAGAAGTTGTAGCAGTAGTATGTGAAGTATTTAACAAGTAATAATTACATTTGACAAAAGCATACATATCAATATTCAACACATGATGTTATGGTTGGAATGAAATCCAGACACAAGGTATGAGCTCAAGAGGAAACATCTACATTACACTGAAATTAGTAATTTTGAGAATAATGACTGTTTAAGAATACCTCACCATATAATCCTCCTTCATCATCTGAGCGTACAGCTCTTCGGCTTTCAGACATTGTCTTTGCAATTGGTAGCATTGCTTCAGTTTGGTGCAGCAGAAGAAACAAGCAAGAATCGGTCTAGTGTCTTTAGTTACAAACTGCAACAAAATTAGTCTTTCAATTGTTGTTTTATGAAGAAAATACCTGTATGTATATCCTTACTGCTTTTTGAGTTCTTCTTACAGAAAAGGCGTGCATGTTAATCACCGCTTATGTTCAAGTGAGCTTGCATAACATAAATATTAATTTTAAGTCCAGAGTTTGTCAGGCGATTTTCATTTTCTGCTAAAAAGACCCTCGGACCAAACATACATGTAGCCCCTCGTCTATTAAGGTAGGTCATCATCTGTCTAACCTTTTCCCAACTATGTTGGGGTCAGCTTCCAGTCTAACCGGATGCAACTGAATACCAAAATTTTACATGGAGCAACTGCCTATCTGACCACAACCCAATTACTGGGTAATACAATACCCCTAGGTAAGACTACCCATAACAACTGTTAAAGATCCATGAATGACAGCTGGGACAAACGCCTTAACGTGCTTTCCGAGGCACGGAGGGGTCTCGGTATGTAAAGATGGTCACCCATCCACAGACCAACCGCGGAAAGCGTAGCTTAACCTGATCGATCAACCTGGGCTGTTGTTATTGGGCTGGGCCCCTCAACAATATAAAAAGTAACTGAGCAATAATAAGTCAAGTGTACTTACCTAGAGATTTGTACTATATTAATGTTAACATTGATATTTGATTAAATTAAATAAATTATTATTATTAGCTCATAAATAAAATAATATCAACTTACTGGAATACCAGTTAGCTTCTCATAAAGTTCGTGCAAGTTCCTGTTGGCCACTAAAAGCATGCGGACATTTTCTGCTAAACATATCCTACACATTGGCAGTTTTTCCATCTTTTATCTTAATTAATTCACTGTTAATTAGTTCAACTTTACACTTAAATTATTATTAGAGAGATACTGTTACGTTGCGTACAAATAACGAGGGAGGCTTGTTTATTAATAACACGATTTCTAGTAATCTACCAGATATTAAAATTCTCTTTGTAATCTACGAACACTGTATGATTACAAGTTAGTATATTTCTAATATATCTCTGGTACACATTCCAGCCAGTCCAACTCCAGGTAATTCATAGAATAGACCCTTACACCAATAATTTTAATTAAACCGTTGGATCACGTTTATTTTGACAACATGTTTTGTTTGTAGCTGTAGCTGTCCCTGTCAGTGTTGTCAGTAGTGATTGAAGATTAAAGGAACGAAATTAGCGTAGAAGGAACGCACAAAATATATTTAAAAAAAATCTATGTAATCATCATGAATCAATTTTTGTAGTAAGTTATGTTAGTTTGTCAGTCAGTATCATGAAGGCGGCAAACGTCACATCTTATATTATTACTTTTGCAGATATATCATTATCGCTCACAAAGTACCTACATAAATAAATAAGTACGTATGTTTAAAAAAAAATTGCTTGATGGCAGCCTCAGTCACATTTATAAAAAAAAAAAACACCTTTCTTATAGCCACTTATAGCTCACACACAGCACAGCACAGCTTCCAGAAATTTTCATTTTGTGTAGGCTCATTATACCCAGTGAACGAAAATACGTTCACTGCATATACCTCCTTGAAGATGTATGCCGTCACTGGCGTGCATGGCATGGGCTGTTAAAAGTGTCTTTATTTATTTATATGTCATGGTTTCATTTTTAATTCTTTTACCTATTGTGGTATAGTAATTTTATTTTAGGTGCATCGTCTTCACATATTATTTTATTATATAATTAATGTATGCAAAATATTGTAAAACATTTTAAAAGAGTAACGGTGGAGTTTCTTGCCCATTCTTCTCCATACGAAAACTACCTTTTGGAAGGGGCGACTAGAATCAATTCTATTTCATTGTAATTTTTGACGTTCAAAAGTGCCTTTTATGTGCCTATTTGAAATAAATGCTTTGACTTTGACTTTTTAATTTCTTTCGGGTTTCCGTTTTAGTTAATTTAAGTTATCTGAAGACACGTTCTACAGATGCGGCGTCGTCGCTAGAGGTCACAGAGTACTTTTTGATAGACTGAGATGAAGTGGTACTTTTAGTACCAGGTAAACAAAAAGGAACGAATAGAACGCATAAAAGATGGGAACGCAAAGGGAACGAATGACCGTAAAATAGAACGCAAAATGTTCCAAAAGGAACGATTTGGCAACACTGGTCCCTGTCAGTGCTGCCACAAAGGATGCACAAAGCATTCATTGAGATAGGAGAAACATGGAAATGCCCTATTCTACTGTAGAAATAACAGTTATGTATACAAATATCTATCATATCGACACACACATGTCAAAAAGCGTTCTGTTTCTTTTTAACTAATCAAGAGCTGCATATGAAAAGAGAAACATCTAAATGTTTGTCAAGTACTAAATTTGGCAACACTTTTGTGTGAAGTCAATATCATGTCTATGCGTGACGGGTCGCCATGTTGAGTGCCGAGTTTTATGAATGGATTTGTGGTAGATGCGCTGTCAAACGGTTGATTGCTCAAAATATTTTTGTTGTTTTCGAGAGAAATACGTCTAGAAACAAGGTGTTTTGGTGTCCATTAATAGGAAAATCATGCTCTCGTGTTGTATAAAACAGTGTGTTGCGAGAAAAAACAAAAAGAACCCTACGAAAGGCGGCCATATTTAGTGCCCGATTTGTGTATGCTCAGTAGCAGTAGGTATGCTCAGTCCATAGGTTTATTTAGTCATACAGAGAGTCAAACGCGGGCGTGTTTTTTGTGTAATAATTTTATTTTACTTACATATTCTTTAATGGTGCGTACAAACTGATACCTTTGGTGGATTACAGGTACCTCCAGCTGATTTCGTTGAATACTGTACTAAACTGCAAGCCTGTTTTTAGACAAAATTTCCACTCGTTTGTTGGAAACAATATTAAGTATATTTAAATAGATTATTTGAAATACTAAGTACTGTAGAATTTAAATCAAAGCCATGTTCATGTTTTCCTTATTCTTTTCTTATCAGATTGTTCATCCGAATGCGTATAGGTACATTACATAGTTAAATTTTGTAATAGACAGTTAAGAACTTACAAAAATACAGTCTCACATAAATAATTATTTAGCAATGCAACATATGTAAATATATATTTATGAATAAATAATTACATTAGATTTAATAATCACAATTATTTTGAATGTACACACGGCTACACATCAAGCTATACATAACCAGTATAAGCTGACTTCTGATTGTAAGAAAAACCTATACAATGCGAGGTCAGCTAAAACTGGAATTGTATAGCTTGATGTGTAGCCGTGTGTACATATGAATAAATGATTACATCATAATAGTAATAATCACAATTGTTTTATTTCCCATTTGGTGACAACCCTAGCATATCTGCATGTGACAGCGTAAGTACCTACACTTGCGGCGGCATCGCGCGACATCAAAGGCGTTGCGCTTACTGTAGGAAATATTGTAATACTGTGACAAAGCTTTCCTCAGTAATAAAACTTATTTGATGGAATGTCCGGAACGAAGTCTTAAGGTACGCGACCGAAGTTCGGCATGCTTACGCCTGCAATGCTATTTGAATTAATGACAACACATTATGCCGAAATTACGTTGCGTTATTAATAGCGTGCAGTAAAATCGGTCGCGGAACATCGGTCGCATACCTTCGGCACAGTGTGTTTAGACACTTAAGGCTACAGTAATTAGGTTTTTATTGAGGTCACAATCAATCCACGGAACCCGAGAAATCTCTGGCTGGATAGTTCGATACCATATCCCTTTTTCTTTTGATCTCTCATCAGTCTCATTCACTTTCAACGATCCAAATGTTTTGCTTTTGAATCGTTTTTAAATAGATCATGGTAGGCCTCCAGAGCATGGTATTAACTCGGAAATCTATTTCAAATGCGCTTTGCAAAGTTATGTAACTTTCGTAGCTACACGATCGTTTTGGTTCAGGTATGCCAAATAAGTCACTGTCGCATCGGAAAAATAAAAAGTCAGAAGTTGTGAATAAATATTTAATGTATACATAATAATAATGATCTGTCGTAACAACAGCCGGGACACGAGCCCACCCACACACACACACACACACACACACACATCTCCGCTCACACACAAACGGCTCAATGTTCTACGTTTTATAAAAACACGCAACTGTCGTTATCTACAAGTATTACTTTATACAACGTTATACATTATAACAGAACACGAACACGTCGTCGCGATGTATTATACATTATTATACACTGCGTCCTAGCTGTCAAACAACTTGTATATCACTTTGAATTCTCGGCATTTACCACCCCAAAATAGGAATTATTTGAGGTTCACAAAAAAGAGGAACAATCATTTTATTAAGTGTTCAATAATATTTTTAGGGGCGCAAAATGGGAATTATCGGAGGTTCGACCAAATACATGTCATTTCAAGGTGACCACAACATGGCGGGCACACTCTACAGACGTCTCCTGCTCACGCGCACACTAACGGTCCAGCTCGAAACACACTCAACATAAAAGGCAGTGTAGAGCTTTACATGACATGAACAGCCGTCCACAACTTGCGGACAACCACAGGCGCATGCAGGTCAGACAGCAGGGACACTGTGACGGTACTGAGCGCAGTGACTGACCAGCGTGTTGGTGCGTGTCAACCATCCGACACGACCGGAGAGATTACGACCTTATCGTGCTTTCCGAGACACGGG
This sequence comes from Gortyna flavago, assembly GCA_963669345.1. Lineage (NCBI taxonomy): Eukaryota > Metazoa > Arthropoda > Insecta > Lepidoptera > Noctuidae > Gortyna > Gortyna flavago. Next base: position 397,901 of record OY770154.1, read on the forward strand.
CGTGTCACACCGCGGGCTGTTACTAAGAGAGTCGTGTTGGACTATGAGTGACGAAAGAGTACACACACGCTTGCATTAGTTTCTCTATTATCTAAATTTGCTAGCGAAACTCTGCAGACGTGATGGGGATGGGATATCTAAACACGATAAAACAAAAACCATGATTTCGTCAACTACAGTACCAGCGGTCGTTGACCCCAAATATAGGAACATCAAACATTTTATTTTGTTTCGATATCCATCACGTCGGCGGAGTTTTGCTAGTTAATTCATTTGACCCTGTACTTGGTGCCGACACGAGAGATGCCCCATAAAGTTGTAGATAGCTGTAGTCACATTAAAAGAGTATGTTAGGAATGAAACAAAATGTTTATAATAGAATAACAGGATGATACAACTAACTTTATTGAACGTCGTCTTGTGTGGAACGAGCGCCAGGCTCGCCCGTTACCACATGCATACACTCACGCCTTCTCCCCAGGGGGTGTGCGCACACGCCGGTAGCAAGTACTACGCACCTGACCTTTCTCAAGTACAGCACCAACAAGGTCAGTATAATTATGTCCTTCTAGGGCGTGTCCCCTCACATCGCCCCCTATGACATGGGACTTAAACATAGTGTGAGTGTTCTATACAAGTCTGCCTTACTCTTGGGGAAATATATGCGTGCATGCATGAAGTGTTGAAGGGCGGGCGAGCCGGGGACTGTCATATATTGACGTTAAGTCTATGTTTAAAATTAAACAAATATAAACTTTATTTTAATGACAATTAAGTTAATTTCAAACTGAACTTTATGGTGTAGGATTTAAAATGTTTTTCGTAAACTCATATTTGTTTACATTTTTGGCCGAATAAATAGCGAATGCAGATTAGTAGGTATATATTTACCTACGTGAGGTGGCGTACTGTAATGTAAAAGAGCGCCTCTCGCCATCAAACGTAAAAGTTTAGCGAGTTTAGAATTAAGTAGGTGAGACCTCCTGCAATTAAAAAAAATATTTTTGTTTGAATAAATGAGTTTCCTTTTTACAAGGTACATACATGAACAGTGATTATTGAACACTGAAGTCATAAAAACGGAATGAATTTTAGTCAAAACGTTGTGACATACAGTCGCACAGTCATCGTCACTATATATGTCAGTATAATTATTATATTACTATGTACAGCTTAACAATAGTTATATATATGTATTTGTTGAGTTTGTTGTGTTATTGCGGCATCAGTGGTCTTGTATCAACTATGCTGGCCGTCCTGTGTTCCATCTTTGATGTCCGGGCGTTCTGCTGTCAAGAACTTCTCAACCGGAATCTGAAGGCCAATACCGCCGCGCCGGGGGGCGCGGAGCTAGTTGGCCGCGCCGCCGGGGGGCGCGGAGCTAGTTGGCCGCGCCGCCGGGGGGCGCGGAGCTAGTTGGCCGCGGAGCTAGTTGGCCGCGCCGCCGGGGGGCGCGGAGCTAGTTGGCCGCGCCGCCGGGGGGCGCGGAGCTAGTTGGCCGCGCCACCGGGGGGCGCGGAGCTAGTTGGCCGCGCCGCCGGGGGGCGCGGAGCTAGTTGGCCGCGCCGCCGGGGGGCGCGGAGCTAGTTGGCCGCGCCGCCGGGGGGCGCGGAGCTAGTTGGCCGCGCCGCCGGGGGGCGCGGAGCTAGTTGGCCGCGCCGCCGGGGGGCGCGGAGCTAGTTGGCCGCGCCGCCGGGGGGCGCGGAGCTAGTTGGCCGCGCCGCCGGGGGGCGCGGAGCTAGTTGGCCGCGCCGCCGGGGGGCGCGGAGCTAGTTGGCCGCGCCGCCGGGGGGCGCGGAGCTAGTTGGCCGCGCCGCCGGGGGGCGCGGAGCTAGTTGGCCGCGCCGCCGGGGGGCGCGGAGCTAGTTGGCCGCGGAGCTAGTTGGCCGCGCCGCCGGGGGGCGCGGAGCTAGTTGGCCGCGCCGCCGGGGGGGCGGTGTGGGTGTTACATATCCCTGCTTTAAGGCGTTTGCTACGTTAAGCATATGCAGCTCTTGATTAGTTAAAAAGAAACAGACCGCTTTTTGACATGTGTGTTTCGGGACGAGCCTTTGAAATTCCTGATGAAAAAACCAAATGACTCACTGCCCGACTGGGAATCGATCCCAGAAGCCCCAGAAACCTTTATCTAGCAGTACAAGAACCAACAGTAACACAACACAATATTAACAAACCTCGGATACAATACAACGCAACTCTTCATACATTCTTACAAGCTATATTTATACAATGACCCAGTTTAAACTTGCTCAAAGACTTGCTGTCGAATCTCCTGACAGGACATCCTCCTGCGCTCGTCACAATGCACTAGTGCCTTTTTCTTCCATACTTCTCTATCAGTCGTCATCTCAGTAGTCAGCATATCATCTCTCACACAGTCCATCCATCGTTGCTTTGGTCTTCCTCTACTCATATAACCGAAATAACAACTATTTTATTTGACGCGAGACTCGACAGTAAGTATTAAAACCGGGCTTCTTAAATTACATTAATACAGCGTCTATCAGAAAGGTGTGCTCATATTCAAGGGTGTGGTACAAACATCATCAAACTGAACAACCTTCTCCATGGGACTATGGAGTTATGAGGAATAGGATGTAAAGTTACTATTTTTCTTTTAGATATGAGCACTTTGTATCTCATTTTAAGTGAACTATGTTATTTAAGTTCTTATGAGAAATAAAATATCTTTAAACCTAAGTTCACTCATCCTCCATAGAAAAGGGAGGATCCTCCGAGCAGACGGGTGGTGTCTGGCGGGCAAATGCCTGATGATTCATATCGGGCCGTTGTATCTATGCTAGTTGCGCGGTAAACTCTGCTTGCGAGATGCAGGATTTTGCGTGACGTCAGTATGACGAGTTGTTCGCATGTGGCGTTGTAGATATCGCTACAGGACCAACATCGTTAACGAAAAGGGGATTTAAGATTTTTATATGGAGCCTGGCATACATATATCTGACCGTTATTTGTTTTTTTTTTTTCAGAATGTCAATGTAGCAAATATGCATGTCACGTGATCAAGTTTGAACGTTAATATTTCGGAAACGTGACGCTTTACGGGGTTCGGACTTATTGTGTATGTATCGATTTATATAGGTTACAAAGGCGCCGTCATCCAGAAAAAAAAGGCCGACAGGTAGGTATGCTACGACCTTCAAAGCCATCAACTGTCAATAAAAATGACAATTTAAAAGTGCCTGTAATTGGTTTATTTGAAATAAATGCTTTGAGTTTGAGTTTGTCCCATATAAAGCTTTAATAAATACTGGACCCAAATGTATGGGGCAGCTGATTATTTTGTCGGTCCCATGGAGGAAGTTGTTCAGTTTGACGGTCTGTACCACACGCTTGAAAATGAGCACACCTTTCTGGTAGATGCTGTATCCAGCGATATATCTATATTATACAGTCATTTTTATAACACAAGGTCTGTTTAAATTAATTGGCAAAACTTCATAGACGAGGGTTTCATAATTTGATGGATAAACATCGCGAGGAAATGGGGAAATTGCGATACACACATAAAATGACAATTGGTCGCATTTTCTTTAATTTTGACAGTTCGGCCACGTTCATTGCGTTGTTGAGTGGACGAATTTATTAAAACTATGAAGCAATGGATATAAAATATCCTTCAATACTCTCGGGTTGTAATTGAAACTGTGTTACGGAACCAGGGTGCTGGACTTGTAGTCAATATGTCTGACATCGCCATCTGTTTTGAGCAAGCGTGGATATCAATGCTCGTGCCTTCTCTGTGTGAGAAGAGACCATTGCTAAGCAGTGCGACAGTAATAGACTAGTACATTTCACGGCGTCACTCACGCCTTTCATTAATTATACACGTCTGTGGAGTTCTACTAGCTAATTTAACTCGACCTTTCATACTGAGTGTGCACACTATATTCACGCCGATATTCTATACGAATGAACTTGTGACCTGTAGCGCAGAAGCCAATGTTTCAGCCACTGCGCTTGTGTCGAAACATCAGCGTGTTTATAAGAATGTGTTCACTGTAGCCCAATGACTGAACTGAACTGAACGATGACTATCTTATACTGTAAGCGTCAGAACCCCTGGACCAACAGAGATATTTGATGATTACAAAATACCAAAATGCACCAACTTTTTCCTTTCTTGTAAACGGACATGTTTAAAAAATAATCTATGGCAAAAACTATAGTATAATGACAAACAAAAAGTGACCATTTTCTTGTTGCACTAAGGCTATCAGCGGACTACGATTTTAATCGTTGCGATTTGGTTACAAAATCGAAAACGATTTTTTTCCGCAGTGCGCGGCCTCTACTGCATTTCTATTGTTCACAGATTGACGAATTTTCTTCGCAACGATTAAAATTCGTAGTGCGCGCTTAGCCTAAGTGTCCATGCGCTAACTTCTCCGCCAAAACCTTGCCAAGTGACGTGCCGGCGACTGTACCTATCCGGACACTGAAACCGGCACTAAATCATCCATTTCTTTCCAATTACACTTGCTAGAGCGAGACAGCGATACTTTCAGTTCAGTACAGTCATCACCCACAGAGTATCGTCGGCAACATATCAATGTAATACTTATAAGAAACTTATTCACTGACAGTGTAGCTAAGTTCTATATTATACAGTTTATATAATATACTTAAATGATGAGATCATAGGACTGGATGGGTCGGGGGGGGGGGGGGTGAGGGAGGGGGGACTCTCTCTGAACTGGAACACAGCTATGTTAATGCAGAAATTTGTAGTGGCAGTATTTTTTTTCTTCTCTCGTTCCAACTATATCGGGGTCGGCTTCCAGTCTAACCGGATGCAGCTCAGTACCAGTATTTCACATGGAGTGACTGCCTATCTGACCTCCACAGCCCAGTGTGTGTGTGTGCAACTTATCCAATTTTCATGATTTTTGTTACAATTCTTCTGTAAGTGTGTATGTCACTGATCTCCTCTAAACGGCAGGACCGATTATGATGATATTGTTTGCGTGTGTTTGAGTGGGTTCCTGGATGGTGTAGAGTCACAGTTGGACCCGGCAGGTGGCGCTGTGCGGGCAGGACGTCTGTCGGGTGCGCTGGCGTCGCTGGCAGGTTGTGTTGCGACAGTTTGTACATAGTCAAGTGTCAGAGAGAGGGGACAAGGTCGGGACAATCGCGCACGCGCGTGAACTTGGAACATTCATTATTAATTAATCAACGAATAGTTTGTGAGCACTGCAGCGGCGACCGTTGCCGGCGACTGTGGCACGACTGTTGCCGGCGATTGTGGCGCGACTGTTGCCGGCGACTGTGGCGCGACTTTTGTCGGCGACTGTGGCGCGACTGTTGTCGGCGACTGTGGCGCGACTGTTGTCGGCGACTGTGGCGCGACTGTTGTTGTCGCTAGCAGTCGTACCGCGAGTCCTGCTCCGACTGGAAGGAAACAATCATTCGTTTATTGGTTAACAAAATTAGTACATGACATAACACGACGCTTGTACTCCGCGCAGGGTTAGCCGCAGGGGTACCTACAGTACACTAACATTTCACCAGTTATGTTTAAGTCCCATGGAATAGGGGCGAGCCTATTGCCATCAACCGGACAGAAATACAAATAAAATGGTCTATCCCAGTCATGTTGTAGTGAGCAGTGCTGGTTACCTGCGGCCGGGCTGCGCCTCACGCATACGTGTGTCTGCTGCCGGAGCTGGAGCCCGAGTACGACGGCTCCAGTCTGGAACAAACGCTGTTTTAATCGACCAGAAATACATTAAATTATTTTACAAAAAAAAAACAACCGACTTCAAACTCAAACTCAAAGCATTTATTTCAATTAAACCATTTACAGGCACTTTTGAATTGTCAAGAAGTCGGTCAGTCAGAAAATATGAAGCTAGTTGCCCATTCCAAAGCGTAGGTACCTATGGAGAAGAACGGGCAAGAAACTCCATGGACACTTCAAAATCAAACACTATAAATTTCGGAAGTCGTTTAGTCCAGTCATTTCGTTCGAAAAAAAGGCAAATAAAAGAAAATGAATTTGCGCTTCTAATTTTTTAATATGTTGTAGGGGATACCTAGAAAAGCTTAACTTGAGATTGTCGACCAAGCTTTCCTAGGAGCTTTCGCCGCCATGTTGAAAAAAGGGGTAAAATTTGTTTTTCGGCAATAACTCGGCTATCCGATGAGATTTCGAAAATTTTTGTAGGACACTTTTTGTAGCTTTCTTTGTGCTCTACAATAACGCCTGAATCATTTTTAGCGTATCATGCATCGTTATCGAGATATCGATCGATAAAGTCAAAAATTTAGGACACAATTTTTGTTTTTTGCTTTTTTTTTCTTTGGGTCTTAATAAATATGAAAAATTGTGGAATTCAAACTTGTAGAGCATATTCAGACCTACAATTTCCTTCTTGGATTTTTTTATGTTGGACAAAAATTACGATCTCCAGCGCGCCGCAAAGTCGGTGAATCCACGCTCAGCGTCGAGCGAGCTGCTCGCTCGGTTGTGTCTGGATGTCGAATCGAATGGGAAATTGTTCAGGAAATTGATGGGATAAAAAATAAGTACATAGAGCAACAAATTAAGGATCACACAATAGTAATTTATTAAACAAATAATTTGTTTGTGCAGTAAAAAATATTATTTTTTTACAATACAAAATAAAGAAAACAAAATAAACGGAAAGAAAAAAAATTTTTTTCTGCACTCGAGACACGAACGATGGACTTTTTTCATGTCTTTTTTCGCTTGGATGGTCCAGGCTGATGATCTTCGTCCTCCGTAAACTCTTCGAGTTGTTGTGTCTGTTGAAACGTTGGAAATGATGCTGATTCGATGAGAGCATCGTCATCATCATCGTTACAGACATCGTCGTCGTCGTTAAGCAAAATGTCGACTCTGGCGACGTTACTGCATTCACTTCTTTAATTGCCGTGTTCACAATAAGAGTATCCGCGTCCTCAAAAGCCTGCTCCACTTTTATTCCGGTCGTTGTAAAGTAACGGCAAAGCATTTGTATTAGTTGGTTCTTGTTTTGATCCCTTGTGAGAAACTTCTCCTGGCTAACTTTTGGAGTAGTTGTCTCATCGAATGTGAACTCCGGCGATTGGTTTTTTCTCGAACGTCGTACTCTTTCCGAAGTTTTGGTTCCAGCGAGTGTCATATCAGTCGGATAACCGTCGAATATGATTGCAACCTTTCCTTCGAAGTTATGTTGTACGTATCTGACGTATTTCTGGCAGATAAGGTCAAACGTTTCGATTCGACCCCACACAACTTTGTGGAGAAGGAATCCACCGTCGATTATGCAATGATGTCTGTTGGAACGTTGTAAATTTTCGGTCAAAGGTTCGAAGGCTTTGTATAATAATGACTTTGTTCCTTTCCGCATTCCTTCTTCGGTGAACAGCGACAGCGGGAACGGAGCAAGTTCGTATGCCAGAAAATGTTTCAGATCAGTCTCGGAATTTTTAGCAATGCACATTCTTTGAAAAAGTAGCAGTGGGTTGATCGGAACTGGTGACGAGTCGATTTTAATGCTGGTAGTTACTGCCGATAAGGGAAGCACTTTATCCTTTCTCTTGAAAGACAAGGATGCGAAATTTGCTCCGACGATTTTGGTCATCATCTCGCAACCAATTTCGTATGCACGATGACAATTAATGTTATCGTTTGCGATAACTCCTGTCCCGATAGACGTCAATTCTTTTTGTTGAGGAAAAGGATTGTGACCTGCGAGCCACATGTCCAGTTTCTCCACGTCGGAATTGTCTCGAGAAATTCGCGAAGGCCTCATATCGACGTGCTGTTCGGTTGTGCAACAAGATACTCCGGAAAAGTTTTCAATCTGTTCACAAATGTTTTGGAGCTGGACCATACCCAAAGTCCACGATGCTATTGTGCTGTCCGTAATTCCCCGTCCCTGAGTTAGTCCTCCCGTTGTCTTCACGTAGACCCTAACAAAAGGGTCCCTTTATACCTGACCCCTCCAACTCCAACGGACGCTCTATGCGGGCACTCCGTTATAACGAGTTTACAGCCAACTAGATATCGAAATTTTTGCCCAAAATATCGGAACCCTCGATTTACACTACGCACAGCAAAAACTCAACACGATACGATATACTAACTTGAGCGCGCTCGACGCTGAGCGTGGATTCACCGACTTTGCGGCGCGCTGGAGATCGTAATTTTTGTCCAACATAAAAAAATCCAAGAAGGAAATTGTAGGTCTGAATATGCTCTACAAGTTTGAATTCCACAATTTTTCATATTTATTAAGACCCAAAGAAAAAAAAAGCAAAAAACAAAAATTGTGTCCTAAATTTTTGACTTTATCGATCGATATCTCGATAACGATGCATGATACGCTAAAAATGATTCAGGCGTTATTGTAGAGCACAAAGAAAGCTACAAAAAGTGTCCTACAAAAATTTTCGAAATCTCATCGGATAGCCGAGTTATTGCCGAAAAACAAATTTTACCCCTTTTTTCAACATGGCGGCGAAAGCTCCTAGGAAAGCTTGGTCGACAATCTCAAGTTAAGCTTTTCTAGGTATCCCCTACAACATATTAAAAAATTAGAAGCGCAAATTCATTTTCTTTTTTGAATGTACGTAATGACTGGACTAGTTGTCAAAAATCGAAAATGCGGAAGCAACGATACCGACTTCCGTTTTTTTGTAAAAAACGTTTTTATTTTTCACTTTTTAGCTAGTGGCTAGCAGGGCTCGCGTGTCCACATGGCTAGTGCGACTGGAGTGCTTACAGAGCTAGCGGGGTTTATTTGGTTGATCCTCTAAAAACTTATTGAGTTTCTAATGATGCAAACTTTTTTAAATAATTGAGCATTTTTTTAGTTTTATGACCTTTCTCACGGTTGTTAGCAGTAACCAAGTTAGGGCGACCGACCACAGCTAGATAACAACTGTTTAATGTCAGGTAGGTCATGGGGGGGGGGAGCCACAGGTACCAGGATGGCTCAGACGTGAGCAGGTCTGTACCTGTAGTGCGGATGGTTGAGCTGTTGGTGCCTGTACAGCAGGTCGTGCGGGTGCGGGCTGGCGGGGCTGGCGGGGCTGGGGCTGCGGGACGGGCCCGCGCCACCCGCCGACCCGCTACCGAGGCGGCTCACTGGAACACAAGCCAATACTTCTTAGATATAAAAACTCAGTAACACTTAGTACAACCTGGGAATCGAACCCAGAACCTTATACTCGGTATTTACTTTCCAATCATGAGAGAGAGAGAGACAAAAATATGTGTTTTTGGAAAAACAACCTTAATACTAGCACATAGAGTTCAGTTTGCCATGCAACTTCCAACATTTTTATATCATTCTAAAATCAACTCAATTTACACTGGCATAAAGTTGTTTTTGTTTAAGTGGAAGTAACATAGACGTGAATAGTGTGGAGCAGCGCCAGCTCGCACTAGCGCGCGCAGTCCGTGCAGCAGACACTCACGCGCCACGTGCTGCGGCGCCAGCAGCTCACTGCGCAGGCGCGCCGGCGATGCGCACGCGCGGCTCCTGCTGCCTGCGCCACGAGATTGTTTCATTTATAAACAGGGACGATGGTCATTTCGGAAGCACAAGTCAATCAAGCAGTTGATCAGAAGTGATTAAAATAAAGATGATTTTGGATTTTTTTGCCGTTCACAGAATGAGGCGCTAATATAATATTACAGCACAGGTTCTCAACGTTCGATAACGTTTCAGACTTTCAAAGGTTCTGTTCATACATCCTATCTACGAGTATACGAGATGACACGTTTAAATACGTGTAATGTATGCATATCTGTTCATATGTACTGTGGCCTGGTTTATGTATATTGTGTACGAGTTTTGTATTTATTGTGTGTGAGTTTTGTATATTGTGCATTAAAATTATAATTAACTGTAATTTTAGTTTACAAGTATATGTCTCTCTAGTTATAAGGTAAGTATTTAAGGTAATCTGTGGAAAACGTAGTGGGTAGCATATTTATCACAGTTTAGTATGTAAGCCTTATTATAACACTGTAATATGTTACTGTTTGTTTTTCCTTAATAAATAAATATAATCGTTACAATAGGTGTTTCATATTCGCGACAGATGGTAAGTAAAAAAAATATACAACATTATTTTTAGTATATGCGAAACCCGAAACACGTGTCTAGTATTTTTATGTTAAGAATCTATGTACAACATTTCAAAACTGTATCATGAGAAATCACAAAGTTATAAGCTTGTTATGTTACCTGGTTGTCCGTTCAAAAACATGCTCACCACGCGGCGCGGCGCGGGGTGAGCATGTTTTATGCTCCTCCAGCATCGTACGCTCATTGATAATAGTTTGGCAGTAGGTACCTAACTGTACGGCGATTTTATTGTAATTAAACATTGATTAAATATTTTTGGGAAAAAATATAACATGGTGTAATAGTAGATTATTAAACAAGGGCTGTATGACATCAATTGCATACGAGGTTTTTGGCGCCTGAGCGAAGCGAAGGCGCTAATTAACCCGAGTATGCAATTGATGCTTACGCCCGAGATAAATACTCTGCTTTACATATCGATTGTGAGGTAAGTAAACAACAAGACAGCAGGTTTCAATGAACATTTATTAAGAAGAAAAAAATGTGTATTTAATTAAAATTAATAGTAAAATTATTACAATTTGTAAGAGATATGGTCACGTTCTTTTTAGGTATATTTATAGTTTGAATATGAGTTTGTGATGATAAGACTTGAGTTTGAGTGACTTGAGGTTCTTGCATCGTAAATGGCGGCAGTTGACTGATACTATTTTCTTCATTAAAAAATGGCTCAGATGATGTGCTTTGACGTGGTGATTTTAAGTTTATATTTTCTGTTATTTTAGAAGTAATTTTGCTTTTGTTTGCCATCGAATCTTCGATATAACCTTCGGCCACTTTGCTGGACTTCCAGCCGCCGTGCCTTTTTAACAGAGTGAGGTTGGCTCCCGAATCAGCCAATAGAGTCGCTGATGTTCTGCGAAAGCAATGCCCGGTGTATAACTCTACGTTACTCAGTTTTAAATATGTGGCTATTTGCTTTGGCATGCCTGTAAATTTGTTTTTTCCTATTACTTGTCTGTGGCATTTTCCTTTACTGTAATTAAGAAAAAAACGATTTGTATCCACGTTTTCAGGCCGAAGAGCTTGATATTTTTCAACATAATTTGCAAATTCTTCATGCACAACAAATGACCGGTCAATTTTAGTTTTCGTGTTAGGCAGTTTTATGAGTAGTAATTTGTTATGTTTTTCTACATTTTCTATTGTCAAGTTTGTCAATTCCACGGTTCTGCAGGCTCCCGATATCCCAAAAATTAGAACAACCTGTAAAAAAGACATAAGTTGTATTAAAGGCACCAAATTCGCATAGTATTTTTGTGAAATATTTTGGTAACTTATTAAAAAGGGCAAGTAAATACGTAGGTACCTTTATTGCTAAATAAATTTCATCCGGAGCTTCATTTAAGAATTTCTGTACTTCTTCTGCAGTAAATACCTTCGATTTCTTGCTTTTAAAGCCGTCAGACTGCCTTTTCAAGAAAGCAGTAAGTTTAGAAAAATCTTTCAAATTCACGTCATGTTTTGTCATCATTGTAGATTTTAGCATGGAATAAAAGCACCATAAACTGGAAGGTTGTAGCCTCTTAGATAATTCATCAAAATATGATATAAAAACACTTTCAGAAAGAGATTTCACTTTTTTTTCTGACCGCCATTTCATAAATTCGTCGTATGCCTTTACATATCTTTCTTTCGAGTTCGGCGGTAATATATTTTCGACAACTGTTTTTGCCCTTTCTTTAATAAAATCGGGCGTTAGATCTATGTCTTCGTCACTAGACATGTTTAAAACTTTTGAAAAAGAACTCAAACAAGAAAATTAATTATTTTCGCGATGCTTTCGCGCCTACTAGTAGACTGCCTTTTTTTTTCACGCACGCAAGCGCGTCAAATCTTGCTGGCCAGTTTGATTTTTAAATCGATTCCATCTAACATACGATGTGGAAACAAATAGTTCCATATTTAAAATAAAATCTTTATAAAATAAATTGTCTAGATTCCGATTCGAGTAATTAATCGATACCGAGAAAAAAAAAATTAACTTTTTAAAAATATTCTTCGTGCAGTATGAGTATGACAGTTCTTCTTTCAAATTCCAAAACCTATGCTGTAATGATAGTCATACACCCCGGCATTCAGGGGTGTAAGGGTGTACTTACAGAGCAAGAGATATGTAAAAATTATTTAAATCGATTCAGGTACTTATTCTGAACAAACTATATTCAGGTTTCGCATGTACTAAAAATAATGTTGTATATAATATTGTCAAAGTAAAGTATGTCCTCGCCAACATATTGACATCCAAGTGGGCTAAGATAAATTGAAGTTTAGTCCTGTCACATTAATCAGCGATTGACACTATTCCATACAAGTTTAAACGTGATTAAAAACTTGCTTATAAATTTAAGTCAGGAGCTGATTGATTTGACAGTACTAACCTTAAATTTATCTTCTGTCCTTTTCTTAATGAAATAGAAAGAAAAAGATGCGCTGAACTTAAATTTAGTTTAGTTTGTGAACAAGGGAATCGACAGCATTGAGTGACAAAGTGAGTGTACTCACTGTTAGGCTGATGCGTGGGAGCATGCTGGCTGGGGCCGCACAGAGCCGGCCGGGCCGCGTGCGGCAGCGTGGCGGCCGCGCGCGGGGGCCCGGGGGCCAGCGGGGCCGCGCGCGGGGGCCCGGGGGCCGGCGGGGCCGCGCCCGCCGGGGGCCGGGACGACGAGTAGGCTGCGAGTGTAACGTGCGCTGTTTATTTTATGATGCGACACTGCCAGTGTGCGGGCCGCGGGACAAACCCGGTCGACCAGATATGGTTGCGCATTTCAAAACACACGTGATATACAAAGATGATAAAAAATAAAAAACAATATTGGAGGTCAAACAGGAATATCACTATAATCTTTAAAACTTTAGAAGAGGTCAGAAAAACTCCATCACAAGAAATTGTAGTATTGAGTTCTATCAATCTGTACACATTACACTTATTCGCTGGGTTGGTAGACACAAATTGAAAACTCCTCGTAGATTTGACGATGGTTTATTTGTTTTACTGTTTTCTTAAGTAGCAAAAAAACAGCAGAAAAGGATTAATTTAATTTTTGAATTGATTTTTTTTACATTTTTATTACGAACGCTTTTAACGTTCTGCATTGTTCTCACATACATAATTTCATCATAAATGATGTAACCAATATTTTGTAACCATGCGCAAGCGGCGGGTGCACCTCGCGGGCGTCAGTGCGTGTACATCCCGGCGCACGCGCCGCGTAAATAAATCAGATACAGTAAAGACACAAACAAAAGTATACAGATTGCGATCCTCATAACAATTGTTACTACACATCTGTGTTTGTCCCGCACACATTCACCCACAGAGCACTCTCACCTCTGATGACGGACAGCTCGATGGCCGCTCGCAGCTCGTCCTCGTCGGCGCGGCTGCGCAGGCAGGACATGGCCTGCAACACCAATATATGCAAGCCATTAGCTTTACGTTCACACACACGGTCGGTCTGACATTGAGCTGGCCACGCGTAGTATAGACTTTAAAGAATGATTTCCACCAAACGACTCGCATCGCATCGCATCGAATCGGAACGGATTTTACAATTTTTAAACGATATTAAATCGTGTACACCGTATTTAAAGTCTATATTACCAAGTCGCGCACAGCAGCTTGACCGTGGACGTCTTCCGCGACACGGAATCGTAGCCGACAGTATGCTGCGACGCGCGATCGGCTCCGTTCGCCTGTCGTCGTGTCCGATCGAATCCTTTCGGCTGTCGTCTAAATTTTTCTTATCCTCTTGTATTTTATGATTATATTCTTCTTCTTCTAATGCAACAGTCAACAATACTACGTCAACTTCAACCATTTTGAAAAATTAGAACACGTCGACACGGTAGGAATGAAACTATTTGACTTGACGCAAGCGACGTACGGAGCCGGTCGTATGCGTCGACATGCTGCCGGACGCGGTCGGCTGTCACCGTATCCTTTCCGATCCGATGCGGTGCGCCGTTTGGTGGAAATCATCTTTTAATAGAATAAGTGGCAGCTTATTTTGGTTTTGTTATTACTGAGGTGAGATCTGCCATACAGTTACTAGTCATTATAATGCTCCCACTGCTGGGACCCTGGCCTCCTCTCTGTGAGAGGGAGTGGGCCGTAATCCACCACGCGGGCCCAGTGCGGGTTGGTAGATGTCACATGTCTTAAAATTTCTGGTTCTAGGACATGCCGGTTTCCTCGCGATGTTTTCCTTCACCGTTTTGTGAGCAGTGGTGATGTAATAATGATCACAAACTACGCGCCTGTCTGTGTGGGTTCGAACTCACGACCTACAACACGGAAGCTGCCACACACACGGTGGATAATAGTCCCTCAGACCGAATTTCGGCCATGGCGACCTAACCCAGCGGAGACCAGTCTCCGGCAGATGTTATAGCGCAGGTGTGCGCACGCGCAGTGCCCTGTGGCGCATGCGCAGGCGGCTAGGTGAGGCACTCACTGGCGTGTGTTCCCTGTGATGTCGACTGCTCTGTGCTGCGCCCGCTCGCTGTGCGCGCGACCCTGCAACATTCACATGACCATATTTTAATGGAACATATGCAATTACAGGTGTTCACCTTCTCATTCTCTACAAGTTTAGAAGGGTTTACAAGTTGAGGACCGGTTGGTAAGAAGCCTTCTAAAAAAGTATGTATAAATAAAATATTTTTTACTTATTTAAGATCAAAAAAATACATGAGACATAAACAATGAGCAACATCAGAGAGACAATTCTCGTAATTTTAAGAATGTTCACAGTCTGATCTCAGTCTCAATCTGTCAAAAATACCTCTAATTTCAATACATTTTGACAAGTTTTAGACATTTGTTTGTCGCTGAGATGAGACTGCGACTACATTTTGAACATTTTAAATTACGAGAATTGGCCTTCAGGTATTACGTAGGTGCACTCCTTCACTGAGACTACAGCATGCACATGACATAAATGAAACTAAGCCAAAACATGAAAATTAAAATGTTTGAAGAAAATTTTAATTATAATGCAATTTTGGTGAGTTAATACATTTTTAATTCAATTCATCATCATCATTTTATTACAATTTATATAAGTAAACATGGAACCTTAACATTTTGTTGACACGGCAAATTTTTCTGTATGACAAAGTAAACGCGACCTTATTAAAAACGTAACATTGCAAAAATATCTAGCGATGATGCAAAAAAGTAGCATACTTTTTTTGCTGAAATTAAAGTAGATAAATAATTTACTATTTGTAGGAATTTGAGATACCTACTAATACTTATGTATAAGCACTTGAGTGAGATACCTGAGATACAGGTTTATTCCTAGTTCAGGTAGAATCCAATTATTTCTTACCTACCTCTAGCTTAAGGCCCTATTTTGTAAATATTTAAAACAATTATTTTAATAAACAATTATTATTACATCAGCCTACAGCAGTTCACGGCTGGACATAGGCCGCTCCTATTGCACGCCATTCAACTCTTTTTGGCAACTCGCATCCAGCTGCTACCAGCCATCCTGCCTAAATTCAATTAAATGAAATTTATTTCTTGAAATTCCCACTGAAGGCAGACTTTATTCAATGTAAGACAACCATGATTCCGGATTCTATCCGAATGTGATTCATGACGATATGAAGATTCTTTATTTTTTATTGTATAATGAGTACGTAATTGTTTTTTATACTGAATGTAATAATATTGTGCTCACCCGGTCTCGGTGTATGCGTGGCGCCATCGCCCAGGTCTAACTGTAGCACAGCACCGCCGCTGTACTCTGCAACATGCAACACGTTAGTATTAGTTGAGGGGCTCGTGGCTAAGTAACAGCCTCGCGGCTCGAGTGATCAAGGTTAAGCTAGGCTTGCCGGGATGGGTGTCCCCTCCGTGCTGAGGGCAGCACGTTAAGGCCCCCGGTCTCGGCTGTATTTAGTAGGTCTTTGGCAGTCGTTATGGATAGACAAAGCCTAAAAGTCTGACAGCCCTGACTTACGAAGAGGGTTGTGGAAGTCAGATAGGCAGTCGCTCCATGTAAATACTAGTACACGAACGAAGACGCGCCCCACTCTTCTTCCTAATCGCTGACAGTACAAGTGTGCAACATGACGCTAGTGTTTTAGTTTTGTCGATACACAATAATTACTTATTAGTGGGTAATTAATGTATAAAACAGCAGCGGGATGCACTAGCGACATCCCTTGGTGTGGTGCATACCTCTATGCGGAGCGTGCCGGAAGTAGTCCCTTGCAGTGAGCAGGTGCGTGTTGGCGTTGGGTGCCATGGCCACGTCCGGCACGCAGGCCGACAGGCGCGCCGGCCCGCCTGCGCCTGCGCCGCCCGGCGCGCGGCTGGAGCACGCCGAGAGGGACTGTCTGTAGTTACACAGTTAAGGTAATCATGCCATTCTGATAGGAATAGTAGACATTTTGCATAACCTTCGTTTTCTTAGTTTTTGAGAATGCGGAAGTCAATATTGAGGTCACAATGAAAATCCAAGATAACGGCTGCGATTACAATTTTTTCATCGTAGACATCGTTTTCATGGCTTTTGAGTGTGAAAATCCAAGAAAGCGACAACATTATGAGAGCTTCTCTTTATTAAAAACGCGCATTAAATTTACACTTTATCTCTGCCTCTTTCTAGTAGCCGAGTGTGCGCGAGCGAGTACCGCGTGAGCAACAAGTGACATGCGCGAGTTACCTGTGCTGCGCGGCGTCGCCCGGGCGCGCGCCGGCTTCTGTCCGACACGCGGCTGGACGACAGTTGTCTGAAAACACATTTTCCAAAATCAAAACAGTTGTATGAAGTATGAACATAGAAAAACTCTGTGAAGGTTAAGTTATAACTTTAGTAAGTTTAACTTTTATATTAACTACTAGCTGACCTCGCAAACGTTGTTTTGCAATTGTACAGTCTTCAACTGTTCATAACATTTTGCTGACACTACGATCGTTGAGCGCACAGCGAGGTAGGGAAGCTGTAGGACTTACCCATAGCTAGGTGCGGCGCGGGCTGCGCGCGCAGGCCGCGAGGTAGGGCAGCTGTACGACTTACCCATAGCTAGGTGCGACGCGGGCTGCGCGCGCAGGCTGCGAGGTAGGGCAGCTGTACGACTTACCCAAAGCTAGGTGCGACGCGGGCTGCGCGCGCAGGCTGCGAGGTAGGGCAGCTGTACGACTTACCCAGAGCTAGGTGCGACGCGGGCTGCGCGCGCAGGCTGCGAGGTAGGGCAGCTGTACGACTTACCCATAGCTAGGTGCGACGCGGGCTGCGCGCGCAGGCTGCGAGGTAGGGCAGCTGTACGACTTACCCATAGCTAGGTGCGACGCGGGCTGCGCGCGCAGGCTGCGAGGTAGGGCAGCTGTACGACTTACCCATAGCTAGGTGCGACGCGGGCTGCGCGCGCAGGCTGCGAGGTAGGGCAGCTGTACGACTTACCCATAGCTAGGTGCGACGCGGGCTGCGCGCGCAGGCTGCGAGGTAGGGCAGCTGTACGACTTACCCAGAGCTAGGTGCGACGCGGGCTGCGCGCGCAGGCTGCGAGGTAGGGCAGCTGTACGACTTACCCATAGCTAGGTGCGACGCGGGCTGCGCGCGCAGGCTGCGATGTAGGGCAGCTGTACGACTTACCCATAGCTAGGTGCGACGCGGGCTGCGCGCGCAGGCTGCGAGGTAGGGCAGCTGTACGACTTACCCATAGCTAGGTGCGACGCGGGCTGCGCGCGCAGGCTGCGAGGTAGGGCAGCTGTACGACTTACCCATAGCTAGGTGCGACGCGGGCTGCGCGCGCAGGCTGCGAGGTAGGGCAGCTGTACGACTTACCCATAGCTAGGTGCGACGCGGGCTGCGCGCGCAGGCTGCGAGGTAGGGCAGCTGTACGACTTACCCATAGCTAGGTGCGACGCGGGCTGCGCGCGCAGGCTGCGAGGTAGGGCAGCTTTACGACTTAGCCATAGCTAGGTGCGACGCGGGCTGCGCGCGCAGGCTGCGAGGTAGGGCAGCTGTACGACTTACCCATAGCTAGGTGCGACGCGGGCTGCGCGCGCAGGCTGCGAGGTAGGGCAGCTGTACGACTTACCCATAGCTAGGTGCGACGCGGGCTGCGCGCGCAGGCTGCGAGGTAGGGCAGCTGTACGACTTACCCATAGCTAGGTGCGACGCGGGCTGCGCGCGCAGGCTGCGAGGTAGGGCAGCTGTACGACTTACCCATAGCTAGGTGCGACGCGGGCTGCGCGCGCAGGCTGCGAGGTAGGGCAGCTGTACGACTTACCCATAGCTAGGTGCGACGCGGGCTGCGCGCGCAGGCTGCGAGGTAGGGCAGCTGTACGACTTACCCATAGCTAGGTGCGACGCGGGCTGCGCGCGCAGGCTGCGAGGTAGGGCAGCTGTACGACTTACCCATAGCTAGGTGCGACGCGGGCTGCGCGCGCAGGCTGCGAGGTAGGGCAGCTGTACGACTTACCCATAGCTAGGTGCGACGCGGGCTGCGCGCGCAGGCTGCGAGGTAGGGCAGCTGTACGACTTACCCATAGCTAGGTGCGACGCGGGCTGCGCGCGCAGGCTGCGAGGTAGGGCAGCTGTACGACTTACCCATAGCTAGGTGCGACGCGGGCTGCGCGCGCAGGCTGCGAGGTAGGGCAGCTGTACGACTTACCCATAGCTAGGTGCGACGCGGGCTGCGCGCGCAGGCTGCCGCTGGACGCGCAGCGCAGTGAGCCGCTGTCGCTCAGTGTCCTGCACACAACATATTGTGTTATATAGTGACGATGCAACATGCAGGTCCAGCACATGACGTCACACCGGCCCGCACCTGCAGCACTCGTGCGCAGGCTGCTCGTCCACGCACCACACGCGCCCGCTGTCCGCCTGTCTGTCCGTCGCACACTCCCACTGCTCTGCGTCTCGCTCTCTGTGGAAACAAACAATTAGAACATAACAACAATGCACTCAATATTCAACTGTAGGTAAGTGAAGTTTCAAGCGATTTTGAACCCTATGCGGCTTAATTATTAGTATCAATTTGTCTTGCACTTAAATTGTGGTTTGAAATAACTTTATTCTCATGAGAATACAATAATTCATTTACAGGAGTATATTAAAACAAAAACTAAACATTTGTACAATAACCTCCTTACTAATTAATAAACGTATTATATCAGATGAATAGTTACACACCGATTTCTTTCTTTCAGTCGTCAGTAACTTGACTTTCGAAAGAAGAAGACAAAGCGTTGTGTCACTATATAGACGCTGTACACATATATTAGTAAGGGGGTAATTGCTTTCTGGATAGAAAAAAAAAACAACTCAATGTTACACAGGCTCAAAACTTCAAATACAAAAATAAATAAAGTCTCCATTCAACACAAATAAGCGCACCTGGATATGGCTTGAGATTATTGTAGAGAATGTGAATTTTTATGATGTACTGTTTGAGTAGTAGCAGTAGATGTATCAACGTGGACACACCGAGAGGAGTACGTTAGTTCCTGCTTACTCCCATATAAAAAGGCGTGAACATATGCGTGTTATCAACTTACCTGTCGTTATCCAATTCGGCGACCAGTAACTCCGCACATGCGTCCGGTAGCGACATCTCGCGGACTGCCCGCAACGCTATCTGTAGAAGACAATAAAATATTAAAGAAACTATTCCTTAAATACATCGCGAACTGTTATTAAAAACAGTCATTTAGATATTAGCCGTCTTTGTGAAGGAGTTCGTCCAGGAAAGTACAGACACCAGCACATCAAGCTAACCGAAACTGTAAAATTTTCCCAATCAACTTTGCACCTTATACTTTGGCGATAACGTTGAAAATCTATTAAAGAAATTTTACAGATTGTAGTAGCTTGAGATGCTGGCGTCTGTACTTCTGACGTCCTGTTGTGTTCAGGATTGCAGGATATCGATGTATGATGACAGGCACATGAGACATGTTAGCCGACTGCTAAATTTTTATTGCAGGTATCGATTGGTGGTGAAAAATACTTTTGAACTTCTATGTTATGTCTGGTGTGTTACCAACCGATTTTTGTCGTACATTCTAATCTTGCAAAAAATTGCTTGAGCAGCAAGCTTCTGTGACACACACACACACACACCTGCCTGTACACCGTGACAGTGTCGCTGTCGTGCAGCGCGGCCGCCCGGCGCGCGGGCGGCGCCTGGCGCAGGTGTCGCGCGCGCGCCCGCAGGCCCGCCAGCACGTGGCGACACACACACACACACACACACACACACACATACACACCTGCCTGTACACCGTGACAGTGTCGCTGTCGTGCAGCGCGGCCGCCCGGCGCGCGGGCGGCGCCTGGCGCAGGTGTCGCGCGCGCGCCCGCAGGCCCGCCAGCACGTGGCGACACACACACACACACACACACACACACATACACACCTGCCTGTACACCGTGACAGTGTCGCTGTCGTGCAGCGCGGCCGCCCGGCGCGCGGGCGGCGCCTGGCGCAGGTGTCGCGCGCGCGCCCGCAGGCCCGCCAGCACGTGGCGACACACACACACACACACACACACACACATACACACCTGCCTGTACACCGTGACAGTGTCGCTGTCGTGCAGCGCGGCCGCCCGGCGCGCGGGCGGCGCCTGGCGCAGGTGTCGCGCGCGCGCCCGCAGGCCCGCCAGCACGTGGCGACACACACACACACACACACACACACACATACACACCTGCCTGTACACCGTGACAGTGTCGCTGTCGTGCAGCGCGGCCGCCCGGCGCGCGGGCGGCGCCTGGCGCAGGTGTCGCG
Source organism: Gortyna flavago (assembly GCA_963669345.1). Classification (NCBI taxonomy): domain Eukaryota; kingdom Metazoa; phylum Arthropoda; class Insecta; order Lepidoptera; family Noctuidae; genus Gortyna; species Gortyna flavago. The sequence goes on from OY770154.1 coordinate 418,783, forward strand.
CGCGCGCCCGCAGGCCCGCCAGCACGTGGCGACACACACACACACACACACACACACACATACACACCTGCCTGTACACCGTGACAGTGTCGCTGTCGTGCAGCGCGGCCGCCCGGCGCGCGGGCGGCGCCTGGCGCAGGTGTCGCGCGCGCGCCCGCAGGCCCGCCAGCACGTGGCGACACACACACACACACACACACACACACACACACATACACACCTGCCTGTACACCGTGACAGTGTCGCTGTCGTGCAGCGCGGCCGCCCGGCGCGTGGGCGGCGCCTGGCGCAGGTGTCGCGCGCGCGCCCGCAGGCCCGCCAGCACGTGGCGACACACACACACACACACACACACACACATACACACCTGCCTGTACACCGTGACAGTGTCGCTGTCGTGCAGCGCGGCCGCCCGGCGCGCGGGCGGCGCCTGGCGCAGGTGTCGCGCGCGCGCCCGCAGGCCCGCCAGCACGTGGCGACACACACACACACACACACACACACACACACACATACACACCTGCCTGTACACCGTGACAGTGTCGCTGTCGTGCAGCGCGGCCGCCCGGCGCGCGGGCGGCGCCTGGCGCAGGTGTCGCGCGCGCGCCCGCAGGCCCGCCAGCACGTGGCGACACACACACACACACACACACACACACACACACACACATACACACCTGCCTGTACACCGTGACAGTGTCGCTGTCGTGCAGCGCGGCCGCCCGGCGCGCGGGCGGCGCCTGGCGCAGGTGTCGCGCGCGCGCCCGCAGGCCCGCCAGCACGTGGCGACACACACACACACACACACACACACACACATACACACCTGCCTGTACACCGTGACAGTGTCGCTGTCGTGCAGCGCGGCCGCCCGGCGCGCGGGCGGCGCCTGGCGCAGGTGTCGCGCGCGCGCCCGCAGGCCCGCCAGCACGTGGCGACACACACACACACACACACACACACACACACACATACACACCTGCCTGTACACCGTGACAGTGTCGCTGTCGTGCAGCGCGGCCGCCCGGCGCGCGGGCGGCGCCTGGCGCAGGTGTCGCGCGCGCGCCCGCAGGCCCGCCAGCACGTGGCGACACACACACACACACACACACACACACACATACACACCTGCCTGTACACCGTGACAGTGTCGCTGTCGTGCAGCGCGGCCGCCCGGCGCGCGGGCGGCGCCTGGCGCAGGTGTCGCGCGCGCGCCCGCAGGCCCGCCAGCACGTGGCGACACACACACACACACACACACACACACACATACACACCTGCCTGTACACCGTGACAGTGTCGCTGTCGTGCAGCGCGGCCGCCCGGCGCGCGGGCGGCGCCTGGCGCAGGTGTCGCGCGCGCGCCCGCAGGCCCGCCAGCACGTGGCGACACACACACACACACACACACACACACATACACACCTGCCTGTACACCGTGACAGTGTCGCTGTCGTGCAGCGCGGCCGCCCGGCGCGCGGGCGGCGCCTGGCGCAGGTGTCGCGCGCGCGCCCGCAGGCCCGCCAGCACGTGGCGACACACACACACACACACACACACACACACATACACACCTGCCTGTACACCGTGACAGTGTCGCTGTCGTGCAGCGCGGCCGCCCGGCGCGCGGGCGGCGCCTGGCGCAGGTGTCGCGCGCGCGCCCGCAGGCCCGCCAGCACGTGGCGACACACACACACACACACACACACACATACACACCTGCCTGTACACCGTGACAGTGTCGCTGTCGTGCAGCGCGGCCGCCCGGCGCGCGGGCGGCGCCTGGCGCAGGTGTCGCGCGCGCGCCCGCCGGCCCGCCAGCACGTGGCGACACACACACACACACACACACACACATACACACCTGCCTGTACACCGTGACAGTGTCGCTGTCGTGCAGCGCGGCCGCCCGGCGCGCGGGCGGCGCCTGGCGCAGGTGTCGCGCGCGCGCCCGCAGGCCCGCCAGCACGTGGCGACACACACACACACACACACACACACACATACACACCTGCCTGTACACCGTGACAGTGTCGCTGTCGTGCAGCGCGGCCGCCCGGCGCGCGGGCGGCGCCTGGCGCAGGTGTCGCGCGCGCGCCCGCAGGCCCGCCAGCACGTGGCGACACACACACACACACACACACACACATACACACCTGCCTGTACACCGTGACAGTGTCGCTGTCGTGCAGCGCGGCCGCCCGGCGCGCGGGCGGCGCCTGGCGCAGGTGTCGCGCGCGCGCCCGCAGGCCCGCCAGCACGTGGCGACACACACACACACACACACACACACACATACACACCTGCCTGTACACCGTGACAGTGTCGCTGTCGTGCAGCGCGGCCGCCCGGCGCGCGGGCGGCGCCTGGCGCAGGTGTCGCGCGCGCGCCCGCAGCCCCGCCAGCACGTGGCGACACACACACACACACACACACACACATACACACCTGCCTGTACACCGTGACAGTGTCGCTGTCGTGCAGCGCGGCCGCCCGGCGCGCGGGCGGCGCCTGGCGCAGGTGTCGCGCGCGCGCCCGCAGGCCCGCCAGCACGTGGCGACACACACACACACACACACACACACACATACACACCTGCCTGTACACCGTGACAGTGTCGCTGTCGTGCAGCGCGGCCGCCCGGCGCGCGGGCGGCGCCTGGCGCAGGTGTCGCGCGCGCGCCCGCAGGCCCGCCAGCACGTGGCGACACACACACACACACACACACACACATACACACCTGCCTGTACACCGTGACAGTGTCGCTGTCGTGCAGCGCGGCCGCCCGGCGCGCGGGCGGCGCCTGGCGCAGGTGTCGCGCGCGCGCCCGCAGGCCCGCCAGCACGTGGCGACACACACACACACACACACACACACACATACACACCTGCCTGTACACCGTGACAGTGTCGCTGTCGTGCAGCGCGGCCGCCCGGCGCGCGGGCGGCGCCTGGCGCAGGTGTCGCGCGCGCGCCCGCAGGCCCGCCAGCACGTGGCGACACACACACACACACACACACACACATACACACCTGCCTGTACACCGTGACAGTGTCGCTGTCGTGCAGCGCGGCCGCCCGGCGCGCGGGCGGCGCCTGGCGCAGGTGTCGCGCGCGCGCCCGCAGGCCCGCCAGCACGTGGCGACACACACACACACACACACACACACATACACACCTGCCTGTACACCGTGACAGTGTCGCTGTCGTGCAGCGCGGCCGCCCGGCGCGCGGGCGGCGCCTGGCGCAGGTGTCGCGCGCGCGCCCGCAGGCCCGCCAGCACGTGGCGACACACACACACACACACACACACACACATACACACCTGCCTGTACACCGTGACAGTGTCGCTGTCGTGCAGCGCGGCCGCCCGGCGCGCGGGCGGCGCCTGGCGCAGGTGTCGCGCGCGCGCCCGCAGGCCCGCCAGCACGTGGCGACACACACACACACACACACACACACACACATACACACCTGCCTGTACACCGTGACAGTGTCGCTGTCGTGCAGCGCGGCCGCCCGGCGCGCGGGCGGCGCCTGGCGCAGGTGTCGCGCGCGCGCCCGCCGGCCCGCCAGCACGTGGTGACACACACACACACACACACACACACACACATACACACCTGCCTGTACACCGTGACAGTGTCGCTGTCGTGCAGCGCGGCCGCCCGGCGCGCGGGCGGCGCCTGGCGCAGGTGTCGCGCGCGCGCCCGCAGGCCCGCCAGCACGTGGCGACACACACACACACACACACACACACACACATACACACCTGCCTGTACACCGTGACAGTGTCGCTGTCGTGCAGCGCGGCCACCCGGCGCGCGGGCGGCGCCTGGCGCAGGTGTCGCGCGCGCGCCCGCAGGCCCGCCAGCACGTGGCGACACACACACACACACACACACACACACATACACACCTGCCTGTACACCGTGACAGTGTCGCTGTCGTGCAGCGCGGCCGCCCGGCGCGCGGGCGGCGCCTGGCGCAGGTGTCGCGCGCGCGCCCGCAGGCCCGCCAGCACGTGGCGACACACACACACACACACACACATACACACCCGCCTGTACACCGTGACAGTGTCGCTGTCGTGCAGCGCGGCCGCCCGGCGCGCGGGCGGCGCCTGGCGCAGGTGTCGCGCGCGCGCCCGCAGGCCCGCCAGCACGTGGCGACACACACACACACACACACACACACACATACACACCTGCCTGTACACCGTGACAGTGTCGCTGTCGTGCAGCGCGGCCGCCCGGCGCGCGGGCGGCGCCTGGCGCAGGTGTCGCGCGCGCGCCCGCAGGCCCGCCAGCACGTGGCGACACACACACACACACACACACACACATACACACCTGCCTGTACACCGTGACAGTGTCGCTGTCGTGCAGCGCGGCCGCCCGGCGCGCGGGCGGCGCCTGGCGCAGGTGTCGCGCGCGCGCCCGCAGGCCCGCCAGCACGCGCGGCGACACGCACGCGCGCGCCGCGCCCGCCACGGAGCACGTGGGCGACACGGAGCGCGGCGAGCGCGCGCCCGCGCGGGCCGCAGCCACCTGGGACACACACACACACAGCTCAGCGGACCGTAGCGCGCCACATTGCAACAATGCGCGAAGCACATAAGGAGGCGCAACACGCCACACCGTAGCGCAGTAATTGTGTCAAATTCAAATTTCGAATTTGAATTGGAACCATTTCGTCCTAAATCACTTTCGTACATTTTTAATTTTTATCTGTTTCATTTCTCATCATTCACTCGCCCGCAATCGTCTCGGGGTAAAATGACTTCTTTTATGCACTTGCTGTACAATCTACTATTTTTAAGTTAAGTATGTATTTTCTAGTGCACAATTATTATAGTAGATTGTACAACTAGTGCATAAAAGAAGCAATTTTACCCCAAGACAAAGGTGGATAGTTAAGTCGAGGGGTAAAATGGCTCGTTTATGCTCGAGTTACACTGCTTTTCACTTCAATTGCAAGAAAACGAAACAGGCATAAATTATATAATAGTATTTTCACTGTTCAAAAATGTTGCAAAATTAAAGAAGCTAATAAATAAGTACCTAATTCCCGCCACGAAACTTTACAAAAGTTTTTTTTTTGTGTCAACATGTGTTATTCGACTTGGATACTTCATACTCCCAAGTCATAAAACATTTCTTTACGTTTTTAAACAATAAATGACAACTATTTTATCTGGTTTTATTAAATTAATAACGATAGAAAACACGGAAGTGATATAAATTAAAGCAAATGAAATAAAATAACGACTTTAATCTGCGCCGTCTTATTGTGCGTGTGGCTGTTGGGCCTGATTATCTTAGTATTAGAAAAAAAAAACTTTATGCACTAGAGCATAAAAAGCGACTATGTCGCCCACGCATAACATAAACAAGAACTTTTAGAGCATTAGATGTAAAAAGGAAAATTATTTAGATAAATATAAGCATTACTCACCATGTACAAGGTATCAGGTATCCTGTGCAGGTATCTCTCTCGTCTGGCGCGAGCTAACTCCGCTTCGGGCACCGCCTGATCTTCTAGTAGTGCCTGCACACAAAATTGGTCACTTTTAGTTAGACTCTAATTTCCCTATAAAATATATATGTCGACGGCTGCTGTTGCCTCTATCGTCGACGTGTGTCACTTGTGTGTACGACTACTAAATAGGCTTGGTACTTAGTAGAACGGATCCAAACAGGTGTCTAGCGCCAAATCAGCTACAAGTGACGTAGACATACAACACTACCTTGATCTCGTCGAGGTAGGGCAGGAAGCAGCGCGGCGGGCGGTAGGAGCCGCGCCCCAGCCACGCCGGCGCCGCGCCTGCGCCCTCGCCGCCCGCGCCCGGCACGATGCCGCGCCGCACCACCTGCGGGCACGCGGAAACCATGAAAACGACACCCATGATGAAAAATTTTAAAGTATTTGCAGCCGTCATCTTGGATTTTCATTTTGACTTTATAATCGGGTGCAGCACCCTCGAAAACCATGAAAACGACACCCATGCTGAAAATTTTCGCAGCCGCCATCTTCGATTTTCATTTTGACCTCACTATTGGCTTTAGCACCCACGAAGGCCATCTTGGATTTTTGTTTTGACTTTATTATCGGGTGCCACACCCTCGAAAACCATAAAATAATAATAATAATAATTTATTTAATAAAAAAGTTTACAAAAAGGTGTACATTTAGCCAAGAGGAGAGAATTTTCCATACAAATATAGTGCTTAAAATAAACTAATCTAGAATGTTTTATTACAGGTGCAGGTTGGATGGTTCGGAATTAGAGTGTTAGGTAGCGACCCACCCGAACTAGGTTTATTCAAACCTGTGTTTCAGGACATCACTTTACATTTACAATAAATTGGAGCATTAATTTTTTAATAAAACTGATATAAAAATAATTAATTACCAACTCAGAGAAAAAGCAGAATGGTACATTAATACCTAATACTAAGCCTAAGTTAAACATACAATAGTAAATACTTTAGAGAGAATAAATTATGATCATGACAAAATTTCTAGAAGTTTTTCTGTGTCTGTGTAATTGAGTGTCGCTAAGTATTCTGTTAACATTGTACTACATTTTTTAAAGCTGACACTATAGAAGCTTAGTAACTTGTTGAGTCTATTATACAGAAAAGGTATATACATGTCGCAGCCAACTGGTTAAATTAGCCGTTCAGTTAACCGCCTAGCCTTTTAATTAAACGGCGGCCGTTCAACTAACGGCCTGAATGATATTCAATTACAGTTTAGGTTGGAAGTTTGTAACCAATCATGCGCGAGCCGAATTGGTCGCAGTAACTAAGCCAGGGCACCCTGACCAAATGGGTTAGGTTAGGTTAGAACTGTGATCAAACGCGTGCGAGCCGAGAGAGCGAAGGGAGGCGAGCACTACTTCTAATGGCCAGGCGGTTAACTGAATGGCTAATTTAACCAGTTGGCTGCGACATACATATGAAAACGACACCCATGATGAAAAATGTAAAAAAATTTGCAGCCGCCATCTTGGATTTTCATTTTTACCTCACTATCGGCGACCTCAATATCCATCCCTTTCTTTGCTCGGCCAAATTACGAAGTATTATTTTAACATTCATACTCGGTTGGTTATTTGAGTAGGCATGCCTACATTAGGGTGATAAATTGCGAAGTTCGAACGTCATGGTATTACGCGTGAGACGTATGTATTTTTAATTTCGTCGTATTAACTTGATCGAGTAAAGACCAATGACAACGCGCCAATAGCATACGGGAGCCGAGTAGGCCGTCTGGCGAATGCCTACTGCCGCGCGTGTTTGTATGCGTTTTGTAAGCAGATTTTGTTTTTTGTTAGGTATGATAATTTAGCGAGTTTCTTAACTGTGGGGCATACACACTAAAATGTAATTGACAGGCTTATGGTGATTTATCGAGGTAGGCACTGATTATGTGCCTTTTTCTACACCCATGCTATAAATCCTCTAGTTTCTGAAACATTTAGCTTATTGCCAACATTAAAACAACCAGTGTCTTAACCATAATATCATCCAAACGAGTGTTATAATGTTGAACTAAATTTCATAATGCAACTTCTTTTCAAAAAAAGAACATTGTTATGCACGCGCGTTTCAGTACCGCAGCGCCGTAATTTAAAAAAGAACATACCAGTTATTCGAATTCACGTCGTATCCCGCCGGCCGCCATTTTTGTTCGATATTATTATTGTGAAAAACTGTTTCAGAACCTTTTATAGAGGATTCATATCATGGGTGTAGATAAAGTCTTGTCTGTACATAATTAGGTATTAAAACACTCATGTGATACTATAAACCCAAATTCATGTTTTAATACCCCTTATTATAGAACAGTTGCTTAAATAACTATTATACAATGCACGGCACTGGTATGATCTACTGGTATCCCGGCACTCGCGGGGAAAGATCAGGCGCAGGACCAACAGCGACTCGTGCGCACCGAGCCACGGGGTATCACACCGCCAACTTCCAAACTCCGGGCTGTTACTCAGAAATCCCTAAAGGAAAACCCAATAACCCGGCCTAGGAATCGAACCCAGGCGTCCACGCTCAGCAGTCGCACTCGCAACCACGAGAGCAAAGGGACAGGATCCTACAGAACGAAGCCCACCGCTGGACAACTCACCTGCGTCAACAGCTCGTGGTCGGGCGGCAGATGCTCGAGCCTCAGCAGCGGCGCGAGGGGAGCCAGCGCGTCGCGCAGCGCGGCGTCGCCCGCGTCGCGTCGTCGGCAGCCGCGTCGCCCGACCGACTGCGCACGCGACCACACGATGTTGGATTCTAGGAGATGGAAATTATGGTATTATACTGTCATTATACCATTTAAGCCCAAACTTTTGATGGCTTCTAAATAATATTGCACCTATCTTCTAGTGCCGTTTTACTTTGTTATGTTACGAAGAATCTATCTACACTAATAATAAAGCTGATGAGTTTGTTTGAGCGCGCTAATATCAGGAACTACCGGTCAGCTTTGAAAACTTATTTTTGAATTTGATAGCCCAATTCTTGAGAAAGGCTATAGGCTATTTAACATGACGTAAAAAAACATAGTAAAATTTTACGCGGACTAAGTCGCGGGCAGATGCTGTGAAGAATAAGGAAAGAAAAAAACAATATTCTGCACAAATAATTATTTTTTAACTAAAGTTGCATTTCATACGAATATGTACTTTTAGTTTGGTAAATAATACTAAGTCCAGCGCACCTCTCTGCGGCAGGTCTGCGCGCGCAGCCGCGGCCCAGCGCAGCAGCGCGCGCAGTGCCTGCGGCTCGCTGGCCTGCAGGAAGGGCGACGCCAGCGCCTCCGACAGCGCGTGCGCAGGGATGCGCGCGCAGCTGCTGGACGACATGATCGTGGGGAACTCGTCGCGCAGGTAGCGCATCGCTTGTCTGCGGACAACACAAGCAAATACATCGTTAATAACTTGCAATTATACTTCATAGGTGAGTGCAGCGCGACGCACGAAACATACTACGACTGCAGAGCATCCTGCTATGGCGTAGCTCATACTGCGCTACGGCGTAGCTCATACTGCGCTACGGCGTAACTCATACTGCGCTACGGCGTACCTCATACAGCGCTACGGCGTAGCTCGCAGTGTTCTAGCAATGCACTACGGCGTAGCTATTACTGTGCTACAGCATAGCTCATACAGTCGGCCAATTCCCGTAATTAAAAAAGTTTAAAATCTAGTCGCAATCTCATCTCAGCGACAATCAATGTCAAAAACTTGTCACAAAGATAGGGAAAGTAGAGGTATTGACAGATTGAAACTGATCAGAATCTTAAAATTACGAGAATTACCCTTCCGAGCTTAGACGTAGCTTAAACTAAACAACAAACCTGTAAAGATAATTGTATGGTGGGAAATAAATAAATAATAAAACACGCTACAGCGAACTCATACCAGACTACGACGTAGCTCATACCACGCTACGGTGTAGCTCATACCAAACTACGGTGTATCTCATATCACGCTATGAAGTAGCCTATACCACGCTACGGCATGTCCCATTCCAAGCTACGGCGTAGCCCATACAACGCTACGGCGGCGTAGCCCATTTTACGCTACGATGTACTCGTAGCTCATACCACACTACGTCGTAGCCAATACCACGCTACGGCGTAGCTCATACCGCTCTACGGCGGCGTAGCTCATACAACGCTACGGCGAAGATCGTACCACGCTACGGCGTAGCTCATAAAACCTACGACGTAGCTCATACTCCGCTTTCGTTTTCCATACTGTACTGCGACGCAGTTTAATCTGTGCAATTTTTACGAAAATACTAAGCCCCTCAATTTAAAATGTAATTTTAATCTTTGTTATTATGTTCAAATGTTATATGCCTTACAGTATGTGCCGAATAGATACATCTAGTTCTGTTACCTCTGCACCCACTGTGAAGCGTGCGCCTGCGCAGCCCAGCGCAGCACGTGCGGCAGGCTGTCGGGACACAGCGCCTCCACGATGGCGTCCTCGCAGCCCTGCACCACTATCGGCATCTCCAGGAACCTGGGGAGACACACACACAAGGATATGAAAGAAAGTCTACTATGTGGCGGCGTCCACATCGTCACATGTGAATTACACATCACACTGACGTCACGCAAAATCCTGCATCGCGCAAGCAGAGTTTACCGCACGGCTGGCATATATATATAGCCCGATATCAATCGTCGGACACAACTCTCCTAGAACTTGATGGCGTCACAAAGCACGGAGACGTCTCGGTGAGTCTGTGTAGCAATTACCTGGCTATCTCGTAGAGCTGGAAGGCGTCGTCCAACATGGCGGCGGTGACGGGCCGCGTGCCGCTGCGAGTCACGCCCGCCCACGCCTGAACAACACAATACATTCATATTCATTAATGTAATTGGTATTGTACCGTTTTAATCCTATCCTAACTAATATTATAAATGCGAAAGTAAGTTTGTTTGTTATCTTTTCACGCCTAAACCACTGAACCAATCATCCTGAAATTTTGCACATACATTGTCAGGTGTACAGAAACGGACATACAAGTGCTGTTACAAAAGTGCTGTTCCCGAGGAAAACAACAATAAAATTAATATGATAATAGATGGCGCCACGTGTCTTTTGTCTTGTTTGCAGACGAAATCGCGGGCAACAATTAGTAATAATATAAATGTGAAAGTTTGTAAAGATGTTTGGATGTTTGTTACTCAATCACGCAAAAAATACCGAACGGATTTGGATGAAATTTAGTACACAGATAGTTTATAACCAGAATTTTTAACACATAGGATACTTTTTGTCCCGATATTCCCAAGGAATCGAAACTGACGCGGGTGAAACCGCGGGGCACTGCTAACTATAAATAAATCAGTAATAATTGTTATTAAATGTATTCGATAAAACTTAGGAATTTAGGGCCGTTTTTCCGAATCTGAGTGGAAAAGAAGCCTCTAGCAGACAGATTTTTATTATTTAAACGAAAAATACAGTCAGAGAAGTTTGGAAGAAAAGACAGGTTGCGCAGACTCCAAATTATAATGATTTACTCAATTTAAACGCAGCCTAAATAACTTTTTAATAGACAAATGCTACTATACTATTGACGAATTTCTTGTTGACAAAATGTCTTGTGACTGATCCTGTATTTATGATGTAATATTCCTACCAGACTTTAAATTCATTAGAATTGTGTCGTATTTAAATAATGTTTGATTTAGTATTGTTAAATTAATAGTGTTTACCCTAAAGGGTAGTTTTTTGAGTTTCTATAAAATATCTGTAAGACCTGTTACATCACCAAAAGTCGCACTAATATATACTTTGAATAGAGCTAGAAAATGATAAGGATGAGAATGAAACTGTACAACACACACATACGTTGGTCCCACTGCCGGCGCTGTTGGTAGCTGAGGGCGACGTCGAGTTGCGACCGATCAGGCTCAGGTCCACCTGTTGAACAAACAACAATGTTATGTTTTGTAACATTACTGTGAATTACGTGGAATTCGCGTTCTGAGTCTTTATGATGTAACCACGACTTGTCTTGTACTGTCAATGCTCACACATCGTCGACGTGGCGTGTGAACGGATTTAGTCGAAGGTGCTGATGGCGACAGTGAGATCATGGGAGGGCGCGACATCACGCTCCAGCAGAGAGAGACTCACCATGTCGGTGTAGGCAGCGTGCAGCAGCGCGCGCGCGAACCGGCGCGGCAGCACCTTCTCGTCCACGCTCCAGTAGAGAGAGACTCACCATGTCGGTGTAGGCAGCGTGCAGCAGCGCGCGCGCGAACCGGCGCGGCAGCACCTTCTCGTCCACGCTCCAGTAGAGAGAGACTCACCATGTCGGTGTAGGCAGCGTGCAGCAGCGCGCGCGCGAACCGGCGCGGCAGCACCTTCTCGTCCACGCTCCAGTAGAGAGAGACTCACCATGTCGGTGTAGGCAGCGTGCAGCAGCGCGCGCGCGAACCGGCGCGGCAGCACCTTCTCGTCCACGCTCCAGTAGAGAGAGACTCACCATGTCGGTGTAGGCAGCGTGCAGCAGCGCGCGCGCGAACCGGCGCGGCAGCACCTTCTCGTCCACGCTCCAGTAGAGAGAGACTCACCATGTCGGTGTAGGCAGCGTGCAGCAGCGCGCGCGCGAACCGGCGCGGCAGCACCTTCTCGTCCACGCTCCAGTAGAGAGAGACTCACCATGTCGGTGTAGGCAGCGTGCAGCAGCGCGCGCGCGAACCGGCGCGGCAGCACCTTCTCGTCCACGCTCCAGTAGAGAGAGACTCACCATGTCGGTGTAGGCAGCGTGCAGCAGCGCGCGCGCGAACCGGCGCGGCAGCACCTTCTCGTCCACGCTCCAGTAGAGAGAGACTCACCATGTCGGTGTAGGCAGCGTGCAGCAGCGCGCGCGCGAACCGGCGCGGCAGCACCTTCTCGTCCACGCTCCAGTAGAGAGAGACTCACCATGTCGGTGTAGGCAGCGTGCAGCAGCGCGCGCGCGAACCGGCGCGGCAGCACCTTCTCGTCCACGCTCCAGTAGAGAGAGACTCACCATGTCGGTGTAGGCAGCGTGCAGCAGCGCGCGCGCGAACCGGCGCGGCAGCACCTTCTCGTCCACGCTCCAGTAGAGAGAGACTCACCATGTCGGTGTAGGCAGCGTGCAGCAGCGCGCGCGCGAACCGGCGCGGCAGCACCTTCTCGTCCACGCTCCAGTAGAGAGAGACTCACCATGTCGGTGTAGGCAGCGTGCAGCAGCGCGCGCGCGAACCGGCGCGGCAGCACCTTCTCGTCCACGCTCCAGTAGAGAGAGACTCACCATGTCGGTGTAGGCAGCGTGCAGCAGCGCGCGCGCGAACCGGCGCGGCAGCACCTTCTCGTCCACGCTCCAGTAGAGAGAGACTCACCATGTCGGTGTAGGCAGCGTGCAGCAGCGCGCGCGCGAACCGGCGCGGCAGCACCTTCTCGTCCACGCTCCAGTAGAGAGAGACTCACCATGTCGGTGTAGGCAGCGTGCAGCAGCGCGCGCGCGAACCGGCGCGGCAGCACCTTCTCGTCCACGCTCCAGTAGAGAGAGACTCACCATGTCGGTGTAGGCAGCGTGCAGCAGCGCGCGCGCGAACCGGCGCGGCAGCACCTTCTCGTCCACGCTCCAGTAGAGAGAGACTCACCATGTCGGTGTAGGCAGCGTGCAGCAGCGCGCGCGCGAACCGGCGCGGCAGCACCTTCTCGTCCACGCTCCAGTAGAGAGAGACTCACCATGTCGGTGTAGGCAGCGTGCAGCAGCGCGCGCGCGAACCGGCGCGGCAGCACCTTCTCGTCCACGCTCCAGTAGAGAGAGACTCACCATGTCGGTGTAGGCAGCGTGCAGCAGCGCGCGCGCGAACCGGCGCGGCAGCACCTTCTCGTCCACGCTCCAGTAGAGAGAGACTCACCATGTCGGTGTAGGCAGCGTGCAGCAGCGCGCGCGCGAACCGGCGCGGCAGCACCTTCTCGTCCACGCTCCAGTAGAGAGAGACTCACCATGTCGGTGTAGGCAGCGTGCAGCAGCGCGCGCGCGAACCGGCGCGGCAGCACCTTCTCGTCCACGCTCCAGTAGAGAGAGACTCACCATGTCGGTGTAGGCAGCGTGCAGCAGCGCGCGCGCGAACCGGCGCGGCAGCACCTTCTCGTCCACGCTCCAGTAGAGAGAGACTCACCATGTCGGTGTAGGCAGCGTGCAGCAGCGCGCGCGCGAACCGGCGCGGCAGCACCTTCTCGTCCACGCTCCAGTAGAGAGAGACTCACCATGTCGGTGTAGGCAGCGTGCAGCAGCGCGCGCGCGAACCGGCGCGGCAGCACCTTCTCGTCCACGCACCACGCGCCCGCCGCGCTCGCGCCCGGCGAGGCCGAGCGGCGCGACATCACGCTCCTGTGGGGAGACAGAACATTACAACAACGTTCAGAAAAACGATGCCAGATTACTATAACTGCCAACAAAGTCCCTCAGAATTCAGAGAGTATAACAAAATGTTATTTGAATCAACTAAGGAGGTGCATTTCACGTGGGATAAGACTGGAATACGATACGGCAGCTCCAGGAACCCGTACGTGTGTGTTCCTCTCACCTGAAGAACCGTGAGCGCGCGGCCAGCACGAGCCGGTGACACGGCAGCTCCAGCGCCGTGCGGAACCCGTATGCGAGCCCGCAGCCGCCTTCCAGCCGAAACACCAACCGAGCGTCCGCCATCTCACCTGGGACAACAAAAGTCAAATCAGGCTGAGAATCAGCACATTTCGAACGTCAAAATGAAATAAGACAGCCCCCTGGCACGCCCGCCTAATAATTTTCATGGTTTTCGAGGGCGCTGAAAAATCCAAAATGCCAGCTTCAAAAATTAACTTAGTCATGATTAACATTTCCATGGTTATCAGTTTGTAGCAGTACAGATGTCGCTACAGGTTCGTGCCGAGGGACAGGGGCACCCCGCTGCGCAGTAAAGGCATGAGGTTATGGATGTGGCCTCACCAGAGTCCAGCAGGTAGCGCATGTCGTGGTGCAGCGAGTCCAGCGAGAAGCCCAGCAGCGCGCCCAGGCGCCGCAGCGTGGCCGCGTCCAGCCGCGCGCGCCCGCAGCCGCACACCGCGCTGCTGCGACACGCTGAGGGAGACAGCGGGGGTAAGAAGACGCCTAACGAAGCCGACTCACTTGTACTGCCCGTCATTCATTTTTTACATTCTCGATTTCCTTAGTAGAAGGTTCTCAGGTATGGACCTGGGAATCTTTTGGTTACGGAGATCTTGAAGGTAGAAGCATTAACGTTTTTTCACCAAAACAAGCTTTATATGTTGCACCCTATAATTCATGTACCATTACATGTACTCATAAGCACACAATGTTTTGCGTGCATTACATTGCGCACTAACGTCAATACAAAGAGCACAGAAGTCAATCTACATACAAAGTGCGCTCGAGCACATAGACACCGCTCACTAGTGATGTTCAAATCCGCTTTAAACTAAAATCGTGTTATAGACTATAAACTATATTTTTCTAGCGCGCTATTTTATACGCTATCATTATAACACGTTATTACAAAACTTGGCCGCAGTCTGAACGCGGAGACATTATCATTTTATCTGGCAACACGCTAGTTATCTCGCAACGCGCTGTACACGAAAGAATATAATAATATCTCATGAAGCGTTATAGATCAATGAACTTTCCTTCATACTTTCCAGGCTTAGGACTGTCTATAATAAAATTAATTAATTTTATTATAAAAGTTTTGTGAGACAATTATTATTTATTATAGGTGTATTTACTAAAACTTATTTACAAATCACTATCCACAGTTTCACTTTGTCACACAGTAACATCCTACCTATTTACAATTATTAAAAACGAACACACAACAATAGCACGACGAATGTATGTACGAAACATGAGAATTATTATATTTATAATTACAGTACTGTAGTACTTATATGTTGCACAGCAACAAAATTATTATTTAGAAAAAAACGTGCGAGGGCCGTGTTTGTTTACAAAACAATGCGTACGTAATAACAGGTACCGCGATCCAACCGGCCGACTGCCGCCCGAGTTCACACGACTTCGCCCGAGTGCCCCGACGCGCTGTGACGCTGTGAGTGAGACTAGTGAGACTATAAAAGTTATAAAACTATAATGCTATCCCGCTCTAGCCTCGCTGTGTACGTTTAGAATATGAGACGCCTAGTTTGTTGAGACGTTATATTTCTAGCGCGTAAGTCAAAGTCGGGACAACAAACGCTAGATGCTATAAATAAATAGCGTGCTATTTTTTGACGCTATACGTTTTATTAACCACCACTACCGCTCACGGACACGACATCTCGGAATGGTTGGGACGAGTGCGAGAGCGAGTGCCATGCGCTTGAGACCCAAATATTACGTAAGTTGAAAACATGATTTTTTGTTTGTGTAGATATTGTGTTGTTTTAGTGTCATTTGATAGGTTTAGGTCTAAAACGGTAGGGCAAAGGTAATCCGTTTAGAAGTTATTAGGGAATTTCGATAGTGAAAATTGACAAATGTAAAATTTGATGTTTTTGTTCTGTAAACTTTAACAACTTTACAACAATAAATCAAACAACTAGATACGAGTGCCACTACCAGTACTACCGCGATAGTTTTTTGTGCAAAAGCCAAAGTTGACAACCCTAGCGCGACCGCCGAGCGTAGGTATGACAAGTGAAGTACATACATGTGACTTCTGTACCTTTCTGTTTTGTGGTAACGTTAAACAGTGATTTTTCGTAGATAGCGGCAAAGATTAACAAATTAACTGTTGTACATGCCTGCCTAGCTATAAATTTTCCAAAGCTAATACAACCATTGTTTTTTTAAATAGCATATCAAAATAATTAAAAACAATCATTGGAAAAAATGCGTTGCATCCCAAATATTATAATAAATCGACGTGGATTTGAATTATAAAAATAGGAACAGTTAATATGAATAAACTTACTGCCATTATTGTCCACGTTGATGATGTCCAAGTCACCGTCCGCGTTCACGCCGCGGTCCCACTCTATGAGGAATAAAACAGTATTGTTAGTCACTCTAAGGCCGAGATCTTGAAATGACAGTGGCACAAGCTTTTGATAGAGTTTGGCATTAAGTTTGATATACAAGCTAAAACTAATGCTGCCCAATGATTTTGCCCGATGTCTTGCAATCATACATTACAGAAAGAATGTTTCGAGTAAGGCACAAGAATGCCTCTTCCGAGAGAATAATTATTTAAGTTGGCGTGCCTCAAGGTACTGTGCTGGGTCCAGTCCTGTTGTACACATATGTTATACCAGCACGCATAGCATGACCACCATAGAAACGTGTTTTGTCGACAGAAGACTAGACGTACAAAATAAAGTTAGATTAAAATTGCTTGTTATTCTTATAGGTTAGATTGTTATGAATTATAAGAACCTAGTTTTTAAGGAGGCGTTTACGAATCTAACAAAAATAAGCAGTTTTTCGGTACATTTTGCGGGAAAATGATACGAAACCAAATCTAACTAATAATTACCACAGATAGATTGCTCCTTCGTCTTCAAATATAGCAAAAATTTTATTCGAAAAGTTTGGTTTATAATATTGTAAAAAATTATTTCCGTTGCCTCTTCACACAAAATTGACGATATCGTAATGACTTTAGGTACATTTTTCTTCTATTTATTAACATAAATTTATGTATTTAAAAATATTTTATGTAAGCAGACATGTTCAACTCAAAATGATTGTATAAAGAACTATCAAAATGTTACCAAATGGCTCAGAAAAAAAATAAAAATCGAGTCTATTTTTTCACATATTTAGCTGTAACATGTGAATCTTAATGCACTGTATTAAGGGTTATTTTACTGGTCACTGTCTTGCTCTAATACACAAAAATTTGTAATGAAATATTAGTCTGCGCTCAGCCGCCGTCGTGGGTGGACACTGTGTCGGTTGTAAGCAGCAGCTTGTGCTGAAAAAGATCGCTGTACGGATAGAAAATATTTGACATACCAAACTTGATACTTCACGCATTCTGTTACTGTATGACTATCGTATGAAAGATTTTATTCACAGTCTTATATTATTTTTTTAGAAGTAAGTAGGGATTATTCATATTTCGTTTCGGTCATGATGGAGTCACCTGAAGGTGTACTTCGAAGACTGCTGCTGGAACTAAAAGACGAGCTGAGCTAGGTGTGCCGAGTTTGGGCTCGTATTGTTAGTTATGTTGAGACCTTACCTTCGGAATTGAGGAAGTGACCTGCAGGTGTACTTCGAAGACTGCTACTGGAACTAATAGACGAGAAGAGCTAGGTGTGCCGAGTTTGGGCTCGTTTTGTTAGTTATGTTGAGACCTTACCTCCGGACTTGATGAAGTGACCTGCAGGTGTACTTCGAAGACTGCTACTGGAACTAATAGACGAGCTGAGCTAGGTGTGCCGAGTTTGGGTTCGTTTTGTTAGTTATGTTGAGACCTTACCTCCGGACTAGATGGAGTGACCTGCAGGTGTACTTGGAAGACTGCTACTGGAACTAATAGACGAGAAGAG
Organism: Gortyna flavago; assembly: GCA_963669345.1. Lineage (NCBI taxonomy): Eukaryota > Metazoa > Arthropoda > Insecta > Lepidoptera > Noctuidae > Gortyna > Gortyna flavago. The sequence continues at coordinate 436,851 of OY770154.1, forward strand.
CTAGGTGTGCCGAGTTTGGGCTCGTTTTGTTAGTTATGTTGAGACCTTACCTCCGGACTTGATGGAGTGACCTGCAGGTGTACTTCGAAGACTGCTACTGGAACTAATAGACGAGCTAAGCTAGGTGTGCCGAGTTTGGGCTCGTTTTGTTAGTTATGTTGAGACCTTACCTCCGGACTTGATGAAGTGACCTGCAGGTGTACTTCGAAGACTGCTACTGGAACTAATAGACGAGCTGAGCTAGGTGTGCCGAGTTTGGGCTCGTTTTGTTAGTTATGTTGAGACCTTACCTCCGGACTAGATGGAGTGACCTGCAGGTGTACTTGGAAGACTGCTACTGGAACTAATAGACGAGAAGAGCTAGGTGTGCCGAGTTTTTGCTCGTTTTGTTAGTTATGTTGAGACCTTACCTCCGGACTAGATGGAGTGACCTGCAGGTGTACTTCGAAGACTGCTACTGGAACTAATAGACGAGCTAAGCTAGGTGTGCCGAGTTTGGGCTCGTTTTGTTAGTTATGTTGAGACCTTACCTCAGGACTTGATGAAGTGACCTGCAGGTGTACTTCGAAGACTGCTACTGGAACTAATAGACGAGCTGAGCTAGGTGTGCCGAGTTTGGGCTCGTTTTGTTAGTTATGTTGAGACCTTACCTCCGGACTAGATGGAGTGACCTGCAGGTGTACTTGGAAGACTGCTACTGGAACTAATAGACGAGAAGAGCTAGGTGTGCCGAGTTTGGGCTCGTTTTGTTAGTTATGTTGAGACCTTACCTCCGGACTAGATGGAGTGACCTGAAGGTGCACCTTCCAAAAAGTTATGTTTTACTTTGTAGTGTTTTTTTTTGAAAGTCCGTTGTTTTTTTTTTTTGGACAACAATTTTTATTTTTCATTTTTTGTTTGTACCTGCCCAACACAATTTAAATTACTTTAAGCAAAATTCATAAAGCTATACCTTATAAAGGTATACCTTATCCTGAGGCATACCTAATATTTATTCCTCAATTTTCATTATTGCACCTACCATTGTTTGTCTCTGCATCACCCAAAGGTTGACTGGTAGAAAATGCCTATGGCATTAAGTCCGCCTCTGTACATTTTTGTGCTTGAAGTATTAAATAAATAAATAAATACCTTATCCATTAAAAAATGAGAGAATTTGCAAATCCGTCTATAGAGATATGACGGAGCTATGCCCGAACATACATAAAAAATAATTACTCCTTCTTTTTTGAAGTCGGTTAATTATTAAATCAATTCATAAACTTTTGTTTGAGAGAATTTGCAAATCCGTCTATATAGATATGACGGAGCTATCCCCGAACATACATAAAAAGAAATACTCCTTATTTGAAGTCGGTTAATTATTAAATCAATTCATAAACAAAAAGTTATGCCCGAATTTACTTGCAAGATTAGAGGTACTCCAATAACAACTTTGACAGAAATGAGGGTGTACCGTGGTATACTAAACACATCTGCATACCCCTTTAGAGGGTACAGACGTGATGTTATATTGTGTGATTGCGTAAACAATGCATACATATGCGATAGCAGCAATCGCGGTTGATTTGCTGGCATTTATTGAAGCCTTCGGTTGTCTGTCTCCGAAACTCTTCATCACTCTTCATCACTTTATTCCGGAATGGTCTATTTCGGAATAAAGTTAAACCTCTTTCGAACAAAAAAAGATTTTTGCAAGTCCGTCTATATATTATTATGACGGAGTTATCTAACCTAACACCCTTACATTAAAAAAATATATGTATAAGCATCCGAATTGAGAACCTCCTCCTTTTTTGAAGTCGGTTAAAAATACTAGATAAAACGAATATAAATAAGCTTTTTTTAAATTATATGTTTCAAAAAGCTTGTCGCGCAAATTGTTAATACATAGGTACTTTGGCATGTACTTGCTTACCAATCAAGTAAGTAAATGGTATCTACTTTTATGAACATTTCACGGTACTAACTTTTTGACAACAACGCATAGTAAGCTTAAAAAAATACATGCCTAAAAATTAAATAAAAGTAGGCTCAAGTATCAAGTCGTGTCAGTTTACTCATAATTTCGCCGCTTCGCGCATGTCGCTGTGTGTGTGAGCCGTGCACGTGTAGTAGTAAGACTCAATACCTAAAATTGAAGCGCGTCAATTCGTAAACGCGTCCTTAATGAAAGGATATAAAAAATACCCGTTTTATAAGATATGGGATCACATCGTAGACCTGTGAGCAAGCAGCACTTACTGGCACACACGGCGCAGAGCGTGCCGAGCGAGCAGACCGACGTGCCCGCGTACAGCGCCAGCACGCACGCCTCCAGCTCGTCGCGCGACAGCGACGCGCCCGCGCCCTCCAGCGGCACGCGGCAGCACGACCTGCGGCAGTACGGCGCGTTAGTGGCAGCAGGGGACCAGCGAGCCGGCAGCTCTAGCAGGACAAGCACAACACACTCACGGCGGATAGCGCTGCAGCAGGTCGCGGAAGTAGCTGCAGCGCGCGCACAGGATGGCGCGGTGCGCGGCCAGCGACCAGCCGCTGCCCACCAGCTCCACGTCGCACCACCATCTGAGGGCAACAACAGCGTCAGTACAAGCTACAGAGACATTATACAAGGTGTTTCAAAATTAACCCAACAAACTTTAAGAGGTGCTTTAGACCATCGAACTGAACAACTTTCACTATGGGACCAACTCTGAATACACGAAAAAAACATCAGCTATCTGAGGGTAAGGAAGGATAGCTTCAGTACAAGCTACAGAGAAATTATATAGGTAGTCAGTTTATACTGCATAAAGAATGTAATAGCAGTGCTGGCCGTCATACGACGATTGCATACATGGACGGAAATATCTCAACATAATCAGCCTATAATGTTTCCACTGGACACAGGCCTCCTTTTTGTAAGAGTGATAGGGCCATAAACCACCACGCGGGCCCAGTGCGGGTTGGTAGATGTCACATGTCTTCGAATTTGTGATTGTATGACATGCCAGTTTCCTCACGATGTTTTCCTTCACCGTTTTGAAATGTTTCATGTGCCTATAACTACACGGACCCTTCAAATCAGAACAACAAAATAAATATGGCCTGTTTCAAATACAATAAGCCAGTGGCGAGTCCATCAGCAATCTTCTCAAATACCTCCATGCTTGTTAGATCCTCTCGCCCCTCACCTGTCTTTGTACGCTTGCGCCAGGTCGGCGTGCAGGGCGCCCGCGGGCTCCCGCGCCAGCTCTGCCTGCGTCACCAGGTCGCGGAGGGCGGCTCCGGCCTCCAACTCCTCGCACAGCAGGAACACTTCCGCGAGACGCCATGAGCTCACCACCGAGCGGATGAAGCGGGCGTGCTCGCAACCTGGCGGGGAGGGAATGACGTCAGTGTAGAGTCTCGACAATTAATTAAATCAATAGAGGAATCATACAGGGTTTCTGTTTCTCACTTGTAGAGTTTTTCTTGTCGGTAAAATGACGGGAGCTGGGAGTCACTCTAATTTTTTCTCGCTTATCCATTTCTTACTTACCCAGATTTGACTACAGGTACCTCATAAAATGGCCAAGCCATTAAAAAGGCTTCAGGTTGATGTCAACTCGACAATGTGTATGCTATTTTGATCGTTGTAATCATGTAATTAAATGTAGTTTTCCATGGAATAGTCAGCTCATTTCCCTAGCTTCAAAATGTGTTAGGTGTTCTGACTTGACAAAGGAAAGAATTTGAAAACCGACGAATATGTAAAAGACTCGGCTGCCCGTACCTCTGTCGGGCCGGTTGTCGCGCGGGCGCCGCACGAGCGCGATGCGGCGCCGTAGCGTGCCGAGCCCGGATCCCGCCGCCTTCTTCTTCCTCTCTCTGCAACAGAGCGAGATAAAACATCAGCATGATAAATAAAGTCCTCTAGAGCGAGTTTCGGCCATGGCGACCAATCCCAGCGGAAACCAGCCTTCGGCGCGTGAGGAATGTACTGCACAAGTGTGTGCAGACACAGGGGTACTCTCTATTCCCTCACTTGAAATAGTCATTTAATGGGATTATACGAGGGTTGTATTGATGATTTTAATGATAATAATTATGTAAAGTCATATCTGTTACGCTAGCTAATCATATTGCAAAACGTAAGAAAATTTGAATTTCGCGGGCTACCCTGCGCTTCCCCTTAATGGAGACACCTGAGCTCGAAGACTGCGGCGTTTTTGTCATAGTTGGGTTTTAATGTTGAACTTCCTTCTTTCTTTCTGTGTGTTCAGAGCATGGTGCACATGGTGCACTCACCGTATGACATCTGCCATGGTGGGAGGCGCGGCCGCCACGCCGGCGCCGTCGCACGCCTCGCCCTCCTGTTGACAACGTAGTCAAGATTAACAAGAGAGGAAGAACAATTTCACAGATTCAGCAGAACAGCTTCGGCAATCTTCGTATTTGCCGAGGCGCATACTTTGCATAGCAGACTTCCTAGTATGTCATAAAACAAAAAGTACAGAATTTGGGATGCATTAAGAGCCTCCACGAATCATCATCATTTAGCTTCCACTGCTGGACTATCGTCACACAACCGATCATCGTACCAGTCGATGCTTTCCGCATCCAGCGGATTCCCGCGACCTTTACCAGGTCTTTGGAACACCTTGTTGAGGCGTAACTACGCTACATCTCCATGAGTGGTTATGATAAAACGTACGTCTGCAATCACACGCGCTTAATCTTAGTCAGGGCACATAGCTTGCAGAACAGATGGTCGATGGAGCCGAAAGGTTCTGGAATGGCGATTGTGTACCAGAAGAAGTAGCGTTGGAAGGCCTTCCATAAGATGGTCCGATGACCGAGCAAAGACTGCAGAAAACTGCTGGATGCGAGAAGCACAGGACTTGTCGAAGTGGCATTATTGGGGGAGGTCTACGTCCAGCGGTGGACGTCTTTCGGCTGACATGATGACAACTTAGTCAGGGCATGTTTCCTAGTTCAAGTGTAATTACTGAGGTGAGGATGAGCGTGCTTACCTGAGGATGCGAGAGCGCGGCGCCCATGTCGGCTCGGCGCTCACACAGACAGCACAGCAGCCGGCTCATGGGGCGCCCGCCACCGCCATCACCGCGCTATGCAAGCGCCTGCACCGTCTGTAACAACACAACATACATTACAAAGATATGTCTTCTGAGCGTTTAGCGCCTGATCGTTATCGTTGAGCTCCTTAAGTTCTGAGTTGAGCTACACGATTACTGACAAATGTTTGCACTGACTAGACACGGACAGGTCCACACAAATCTTGGTTCTTTCCTCAAAAGACCATTTTAGACATAAATCTACATGGTCCTCATATGAAGTCACATGATCAGGACCAAGGAGACTGTAACCTCTGAGTGAGACAGAAACTCAGAGGTCACAGTCTCTCAACAGTCGGAAAGGAAACGCCGAACTCATCTAGTTTTTTATTATTTTTAAAACATGATTGACGTTTATGTACAAGTGTTTATACAATCCTACTTACATAAATAAAATCATATTTTATAGTCACATCAATATCGCAGTTTTACGATAATCCACCAGCGAGATTTACGCGCAAGCCAACAAGACTGCAGTCAAGCTCGCTGGTGACTCATTCCCTTTAGATAGTTCATAATGTGCTTTCTTGGGGTCAATTAAAAAAACTGGGTATTTTGTGGAACTGACGCCTGCCCAAGCTACACACATCAAAAGTGTCTAGGGATCAAGCATTTTTATGCGGATTTCTTGAGATTGAGATTTGGCTTTGTAATAAATTTATGATTTTATAAATTTATATGGATCCTTTTTGGTGCATTTCATAATTTGAATCAGGAACTGTGAATCAAATTCGAGTAAAAGATGAAAATCAGCTGTCAATATTTTCCCTATAAAAACATACAACGCATTGAAGACATTATTAGTGCTACTGTTTCCCTACTACTGATTAAAACCAACGTTATTATGGAGCGGCGACGTCATTTAAGCAGGGAAGAAATGCTCAGAGCCGTGGGAATGATAGAAGCTGGTTCCCGGCAACGTACTGTGGCTTTAGCTCTGAATACAAGTCAGAGTGTTATCAGTCGACTTTGGACACGTTACCGAAGCACTGGTACCGTGGCTGAGCGCCATGGAGGACGGTATCGCTGCACCACACGGAGACAAGACCGATACATTCAAATCTTAACTCGAAGAGCTCCAACAATAACCGCCATGATGTTAGCCGTGAGGCTTCATCACTCTTCAGGGAACTTAATTTAGCGACCAAACAGTCAGAAACCGCTTGCATGAAGTGAACCTTCATTCCCGAAGACCGCTATGGGTACCACCTATAGCAATGCACAATCGTAGGATTCGATATCAATGGGCTCTTGAACACAGAAATTGGGCAGAAGAACAATGGCGTTTCGTGTGCTTTTCTGATGAGTCTCGTTTTGGTATGAGACCGGATACAAGACGTATACGACACTGGAGAACCCCTGGACGCCAACAGCGATTAAAATCCTGCCAGGAAGTCCATCCTTATAGTGGTGGAACCATCATGGTATGGGCGGGTATTTGGATCGGCGGAAGAACTGAGTTGATTTGGATCAGAGGCAACCTCAACGCTCAAATTTATGCTGAGACGATTGTATCAGACGTCATCGTTCCTCTACAAGTGCAAATCGGTCCCTTATTTCAGTTAATGCATGATAATGCACGACCGCACACCGCAAGAGTTGTAAGACAGACTCTCGCCGCAGCTAACATCAATGTCCTGCCCTGGCCTGCTCAGTCGCCAGACTTGAACCCGATTGAGCATGCATGGGATATGCTACAGAGAAGAGCTCTGCCGAATATGGAGGGTATCCAGTCGCAAGAAGACCTTTTTTTGTTGTTGCAACGAACATGGGCGGCCATTCCACAGCGTGATTTGGATGAACTCATTTTGAGTATGCCAAACCGATGTTCTTGTGTTGTTAGTGTTCGCGGTAGAAACACGGATTATTAATTGTTTAAGTTACCCAATAAAATTTTAAAGAAAACTGTTATTTCAGTCTTTTTTTCGAACTTTTGTGTTAGTGGTTCAAATGTCAAAAATCCCTTTATTAGGAAAATGGCAAATTTCTTTATTAATGCAAAGGTGACTTGGTTTATCGTTACTGTGACAAACGAAAACACTTTATTTGATGAATCCTTAAAGAAAATTTTAATTAATATCAATCAGGAGAAAAGTTATTGCAAAAATATATGTTGATCCCTAGACACTTTTGATGTGTGTACTTGTGCACTATAATATCTCATTGTATTTTATTTTTAGGGTTCCGTACCTCAAACGGAAAAACGGAAACCTTATAAGATCACTTTGTTGACCGTCTAGAGTTCTAGACCCTTTTTCGTCGTTACGTCGGTCAAGACCCTTTTTCTCAGGAACGCGTGGAGTTATCAAGTTAAAATTAATACCAAATACTCAGGGCTGCAATCTCTTGAAGCAGTGAAAAAATCTTCCAAGTCAATACAATCAAAAGATACGGGCGTTTATGTTCCGTTTATGCCGCGTATTTTGACGCTCGCAAGGGAATCAAAACCTATAGGGTACTTCCCGTTGACCTAGATGGCAAGAAGTAATGTCATGTAGCACAAGTAAAGAAAAAAATTCGAAAATTGTAAAGTTGTAGTCTTTGTAGATTCTTTTATATTGTTTAAATGTGAGGACTTTGGCCTTGTAGACTTTAGATCTGTAGACCATTTTTTGTACCTGGTACTTGTTAACAGGCCTACGCTGTCCTCCCATACCAACTGTAATTTGAAAACATTGTAAAAGCCAATTATTTTTAAAAGAGTAACCGTGGAGTTTCTTGCCGGCTCTTCTTCATAGGAAACGACCAATTGGAACCGTGCACCTAACTTGTGACGTTTCATAAGTGCCCCATGTACTCATGAAGGTTTACGTGAAATAAAATATTTTGATTTTGAAAACCAGCTTAAAGCTTGATGTTAGTATTGATTGCACAGTGTGTATTTTTAGGGTTCCGTACCCAGAGGGCAAAAACTGGACCCTATTACTAAGACTCCACTGTCCGTCTGTCCGTTTGTCACCAGGCTGTATCTCATGAACCGTGATAGCTAGACAGTTGAAATTTTCACAGAACTAAAAACAGAATAAAATAATTATTTAAGGGGGGCTCCCATACAACAAGCGTGATTTTTTGCCGTTATTTTATACAATGTAGTGTTAAATAGTGTTTGGTGGTACGGAACCCTTAGTTTGCGAGTCCAACTCGCACTTTGCCGGTTTTTCTTTTTCCGTTCTTTATATTTTTTGTTTATCTACTGAACATTCAATAGCTCTATTTTCACGTTAGGAGTGAAAACAATCGTGTGTATGACGGATTGTTTTTAGCGAAGACAGGAAACATTTTATTTAAATAAACATTAGACAATAGAAATGTGTAAGTGGTAGGTTTACGAGTTTGTTATCGATGCTGAGCTAACTGGCCGACTAACCGAAATGAAGAGAGGAAGGACGAGATGGGTGGAGATGTCGGAAAGATATGACATCATACATATGTCGCAGCCAACTGGTTAAATTAGCCGTTCAGTTAACCGCTTAGCCTTTTAACTAAACGGCGGCCATTCAACTAACGGCCTGAATGATATTCAATTACAGTTTAGGTTAGAAGTCTGTAACCAATCACGCGCGAGCCGAATTGGTCGCAGTAACTAAGCCAGGGCACCCCGACCAAATGGGTTAGGTTAGGTTAGAACTGTGATCAACCGCGTGCGAGCCGAGAGAGCGAAGCGAGGCGAGCACTACTTCTAAAGGCTAGGCAGTTAACTGAACGGCTAATTTAACCAGTTGGCTGCGACACATACATGGCTTGTGGCTAGGTAATAACAGGCGCACTGGTCGATCGATCAGGGTAAGTCTGACAACCAGGCTGACCAAGGAGTATCGTATTACTCGGTAACTGGGTTGTGGTGGTGGTCAGAGACGCTCCGTGTAAATAAAATACCGGTATTCAGCTGCATCTGCTGTTGCGGGATATTTTTCTCGTAGGGAATACGAGGCTTTTAAGTCATAGGACATCGCGTTCTGCAGTTTCTGTCTGCAGTCTGCACCCAAAAACAATAAGGAAAAAGCAAGAGTTAAATGTATTTTGAGGTCGTTATAACTTCCATAAACAAATATGACTCTCCAATTCTACTGCCACACACTAGGAGACTGACCACAACTATACGATCGAGGTTTTCATACGTTTTGAGTGAGCTATTTCTCCTGCCCTAATCCCAATTTATTAGTGGTCGGCGCAACATATCTTTTTACCCGTCTACTAAGGAGGGTTATTATCTTGACCGGTATGTATGTATGTAAGTATGTATGTTCATCTGTACCCTCACAACTTCAAAAGTACTTTTAATAATTTGATAAATGAGGTCCGCTGGTAATAGGCTATGTATGTAACGTCACAATAAATTCAATATGGCGCCCTCTATAGAACATAAAGTAATAATAAATAATAATAATAATAATTCCCCCATCGCCGTATCTCTACGTTGACGTCGTGGTGGGGCTTGCGCGCTCCGAACTCTAGGCTCGTGCCGGAAAAGTTTACTTTGCCGGAACGGGTCTAAGGTGAGGAGCCAGACCAAGAGAGATACAGAAATCCGCAGGGCAGCATGTGGCGAGCTGTTGGGCAATAGTGACACCACGGACCCTATCTCCCGGGAGAAGTCTTGTACCTCACCTCTGGCTTGCCTTTATTGGCCGGCTGGAGTGAACAATGACGAGGAACAGAGCTCCCACCACATTCTTGCCTTTATTGGCTGGCTTGAGTGGAGATTCGCAAGAGCAAACGTGCTCGGAGGAAGGAAGTATTCCAGTAAGATGCTGGTAGGGATCTTGACCGTACTTCCGGGATTGTCCTGATAGCCGTGGAATACCTCTCCACTTCTCATAAGCACCTCAGGACATGTTGCCCCCTTGTCGCTACGTCACTATGTGCTAGCGACCGTTTCCGGGGGCCCATTATTGAGTGTGCAAGTCACCCCCTGCTATTTTATCCGTGTATATATTAAACATTGATCAGGCAGGGGTCATAGTTCTTCCATAGTTCTTGGCAACCAGTCCACTTTAGCCACAAAAAACCCATTGTCCAACTTTTTATTTTTCCATATGCTGCAATAGTCCTACACCAACCGGGGGTTATCCTTGGGTGCACTTGCATAGTGCACACAGGGATAATCGTCGGTTGGTGTCACATTTCATTAAAATTTCCTAAGGGGCCTCTGCGAGTTGGCTTCGGCCCCTCGTACGCCTTCCAAAGCACCGGGACTCAATGGTCCCGAGATATAAAAAAGAAAATAAATAATAATAATAAATAAAATTTATTCAAAAATATATGGACTAATGTTAAATACAGTTTTTCTTAAATCTATGTCAAGTTCACCATGATTTGTGCCTGAACTAGGTAATCCTGTGTTTCAGGCAATTGGAGGTAACATTAAAGTAATGAATTTAAAAATAAATATTTTGGGATGGTGCCTTGTTGGATATCAAAAGAAAGGGCTTAATTAGCACATTTCAAAAATATAAATATTATTGAAATAAGCCCCAAAATAATTAAATAAAAAATTAGTTTATAAACTAAAACCCTACGACTATTAAAAAATTTGTTTAATAAGAACTACCGTATTGCCTTCTTGTTTCATCCTTTTCAGTAGTCCGGTTTTAGTATTTAAACTTATTTCTTTGTTCCACACTTCTCTATCAGTCGTCATCTCGGTAGTCAGCCCCTTTCTAACACATCCTCTCTCACACAGCCCGTTCATCGTTTCTTTGGTCTACCTCTACTCTTATAGCTTCATACTCAAACCTTCCCACACAGTAGTCACATGATACAGCAGCATATAAAAAAAAAAACAATTTTTTTGTGTGCCAACTTCCCAGATGTGAAGGATATTGATAATTATTTTATCAATAATATCTTATAACAAATATAACACAAAAAAACAAAAGTTATTTATCTATAATCTAAGTTTGGTGATAGTGTGTATAATAGCCTTGGTAATCTGGGTCAAATAAATAGATATATATATATAAAATATGACAAAGAAATTCAATATTTGTACAGATAATGGGTACATGTTAGTAGCATAGCAATACATGCGGTGTATTTCTGTTGCCGCTATAACAACAAATACTAAAATCAGAATAAAATAAATATTTAAGGGGGCTCCCATACAACAGACGTGATTTTTTGCCGTTATTTTAAAGTAGTGTTAAATATTGTATGGTGGTACGGAACCCTCGCACTTGGCTGGTTTTGTTTTTTATTACCGACGAAAATCTTCTATGCTAAATGGTCTAGAATCATCTGCTGAATTCAAGGTTTCAGTTTGCGCGTCGATGAATCAACAGAGCTTAGAAGCCTGAAAATAGTATTATTCCGAATAGCCCAAGGAATTGCCAACTTAAACCAAGGCAGTGGGCAGGGCACACTGCTCGCAGAACAGGAAACCGTTGGGTGCGAGAAGCACAGAACCGGAAGACCTATGTCCAGCAGTGGACGTCTTTCGGCTGAAATCATGATGATGATTCCAAATTGCTGACCATATAACTACAATCGGAAAGCATGTTAAGCCGTTGGTCCCGGCTGTCATTCGTGGATCTTTGACAGTAATTACGGGTCGTTAGAAGCCCGAAAGTCTGCCAACCAGTCTTACCCAGTCACTGGGTTGTGAAGGTCAAATAGGCAGTCGCTCCATGTTAAATACTGGTTTTCAGCTGCATCCGGTTAGACTGGAAGCCGACCCCAACATAGTTGGGAAAAGGCAGGCAGATGATGATACTACTCTGTCAAAAAGGTACCAGGAAAAGATCAATAATGCACAAAAAGTGTCATTGATCCAAATTTATTCTATCGCCTTCAAAGTATGATCTCCTCCTTCAGAAACGATACACTTACGCCAACGAATAACCCAATCATCAAACATTTATTAAACGATTTTTTTTCCGGAATTGAAATTAGTTCTCGCCGCGAATTCTCCTTTATATTTTCTACCGAATGCAAACGGGTGCTACGAAGTGGTAATTTCAGTTTAGAAAAAAGAAAGAAGTCAGCTGGAGCCATATCTGGTGAATAAGGTGGTAGCTCGATGGTATTTGTTGAGTTTTTGGTCAAAAATTCGTTTACAATGATGGCCTTGTGCAAAGGCGCATTAACGTGGTGCAAAATCCAACGATTTTTACCTCTCTTAAACGCCGCATAACGCTCAAAGAATATACTGAGATATAGCAGTGTTCATAATCTATCCATACTAATATTATAAATTAGAAAGTAACTCTGTCTGTATGTATGTTACCTTTTCACGCCTAAACCACTGAATGGATTTCGATAAAATTTGTCAGAGAGATATATTGCATCCCGGAGAAGGACATAGGATAGTTTTTATCGACATACCTCGCGGGCGACGCCGCGGGCGGAAGCTAGTATTATTTAAAATTCAAAGTCCTGACTGACTGATATATCAATGCACAGCCTAAACCGCTGGTCCTAGAGACATAAAATTGGGAGGGTGTTCTTTGTGAAGAGTAGGTATCCACTAAAAACGGGCTTTTTCGAAATTCCACCCCTAAGAAGGTGAAATTTCACGAGGACGAAGTCGCGGGCAGAAGCTGGTCTTACATAATTTACATTCCAACGCCACTTAACCAATTATCTTCTTTAGTGAAATGTATTCTAAGTTGATTTTTGAGTGACCATTTGACATTTCTAACGAAAAGGTCCTAATAAGTTTTTGGTGGCAATGGAATTTGAACTTTGTTAAGACTATGACATACAGTTTGTTGTTCCATAACTTGAAATCCATAATCCCAAACTAATATTATAAATTATAAAACTGCTGAACGGATTTAGATGAAATTTGGTATAGAGATAGTTTGAGTCCCAGGAAAGGATATAGAATAGTTTTTATCCCGATATTCCCACAGGAAACTTATGCAGGTGAAACCGCAGGGTGCTGAAGTTTTTAATAATATAGGACACATTACCTTCATAATCTGTTAAGGGTTCTCTTTAAAAAAATCTAACTTTAGTTCTAGCCTAAACCATTGAGCCCGTATTTGTATTTCGAGCTTTATTTTGATTTAGGCAAAATTCTTAGTACTGAAATGACAACTGGCTTTCTAAAAGCTGTAATTTTTGTCTAAAGAACTGCCTTTCTATAACATTTAGGTTCTTATTTCAATACCTGGCTTGGTGGTTCAACACATTGACCGCCACCGCGGTCACACGGTGTCCGCAAACAATAGATTTTCTATTGTGTCTGTTGTCTGGCAGTCAACATGTTAAACCTGAGGGGCGATTCTTGTAAATCAATAAAAAATCCATTCACAGTCTGATCTGTCTCTATCTGTCAAAAATACCTCTTGTTTAATTTCCCTACATTTTTATAGATTTTGACATTGATTTTCACTGAGATGAGATTGCAACTACATTTTGAACATTTTTAATTACAGGAATTATTGACCTTCTGATCTAACGAAAACCTAATTTTGTAATAAGAGGGGTTATAGTCTAAGACAACATAGTATAAAACTTAGAGTATGTTAGTGGCAAGTAAATTTTGTTATATTTTGGTATGCCTGGTAATGTTTGAATTACTGAAAGTCAGAGTTGACCATTACTGTTCCATTACAACAGTCAGTTATAAGAGACCCCTCTTTAAGAAATTCACCCTCATTATTGAAAGATAATATTTAATAAATAAACTATGCACATACTCAAAAGATCCAAAAACGGGGCCAATGACCCATTGCATTAAAAATATCGACCATAAACAAATACAGATTAAAAATACCTGACACAGGGTTCCTATTCAACCTCCTTTCCTGCATGACCTAGCTTGCACATATTTTATATTTTCGTGTACACAGAAAGTGAAAATATGTGCTCGGGGTGGCAGGGGGAGGCCTGACGTCACTGGCTCAGTGCGCGCGCATTTGACCCCAAACTGCCTGACCCAGATACTCTCTTGCCTTGCGACATGATTCTGTAAAATGTCAACATAGCTCGCCCTGAGCGAAATACCGGATATATTGACTAACATGCGCGCTCTACTACCTTTAAAACACCGCGATCAAACTCAAAAACATATTCATGACCTATTTTTTTTAACTTTCAGGATCTAACTTTCGTCTTCGTCAAAAAACACATTAATCGATACATTTCCGCACGACATACGGAATTTAAAATGTATGCACAATGTACTGACCAACAACTAAACACATCACAGCAGCTTCCTCCGATTATTTCACGTTTTCACACAAACATTTTGATTTTATTCGGTCCTGGACGCCATTATCAACACCGACGAGCGACGACCAACTTTAGGCACTATTTCACAGCTCATGCGGCGTCCATCGTGTTGTATCGCGCACTCGAAACACTTATCACTATCGACTTATAATTATTTTACACAAATAAGTCACGGATCAAGCTCGTAGTATGTGAAAAATGTTAAAAAACGGGATCGGGCGCAATCCGCTACGCCACCCCGTTCCACTGCAATTTTGTCACTGCTACTACCAACTGACAGTAACATAAATAAATACACATCACATTACCAACGGTACTTTACGCAACCTCATTGGGTAATACAATTTATACGAATATGATTGGCTTAAAATTTGACACTATTTATTTTTTAACCAATCAGAAGTAAGTTTGTGCAAAATCGTTTATTTTTCCTATGATAATGTAATAAGTTTCGAAAGTTACTCTTCTGCGTTTGGATACATCAGAATTACTTGAACAAGTTTTTGTAAGTTAAGAAGGTAGGAAAAGTGTCTGTTAAATTCAAAATATTTTTAGTTTGGTTACTAGGTTAGCCCTGTGGGCTAATTGCGTAACACACTACCAGTAGGAATGGCTTTTTTTTCTTTTTGACCGTTCAATTGCATGCATTGCGACATTTACTTTGTTGAACATGAAGCAATGGATTAGCAATATCCTTATAAATTATTCAGATTGTGATTGATAAGTGCAGGATAAGGAAAATTTATAACATAATAATAATTAGCCCCACCGCCGTATCTCTACGTTGACGTCTTGGTGGGGCTTGCACGCTCCGAACTCTAGGCCTGTACCGACAGAGCTTACCTGGGGTTACCTTGTAGGGTGAGGAGACAGACCAAGAGAGATACTGAAACCCGCAAGGCAGCATGTGGTGACCTGTTGGGCAGTAGCGACTCCACGGACCCTATCTCCCGGGAGTAGTCTTGTTCCTCACCTCTGGGTGCTAACTCTCGAATATAATTCCGATAGATCGATATTGGTCAAACGTCAGTTGGTCGAGTTAAACGTCAGGGATTGGCTAGACTCAGTGAGTCCAGCCATGTTCCATGTTCCTTCCTTAGCCCTATATGTTCCGGCGTAGCGGTAACCCTTTCGAACTTTTGGCCGGCTTGAGTGGAGATTCGCAAGATCAAACGTGCTCAGGGGAAGGAAGTATTCCAGTAAGTGCTCGTAGGGATCTTAACCATCTTCCGGACTCTGAGATTGTTCTGAAAGCCGCGGTATTCTCCTCAAGCATCTCAGGCCATGTTGCCTCCTTGTCGCTACATCATTATGTACTAGCGACGGTTTTCGAGGGCTCATTATTGAGTGTGCAAGTCAACCCCTGCCATTTTTTTAAGAACCAGCCTATCATATATTATCTCCGGGTGTTCTCGTCTAGCTAACGAAGAGTACTTGCATATACACAACCTCATAGCCAGGATAATGCAACAGCAACATACTCTGAAACACAGCCTTGTGGAATCGGAGGAGCCGTACTACAGGTAATGGCCCGACCCAGTTCTCGAAAATGGAAATATGACATTGTACATACTTGGATCGATCCATCATCACTGACAGGACTATTGTTGCCAATAAGCCTGATATAGTAGTGATGGATCGATTAGAGCGGCGCGCAGTGATTGTTGACATAACCGTCCCGCATGATGAGAACCTCGTGAAAGCCAAGCAGATAGACAAATCAAGTATCTTGACTTGGCTCGCGAGGTTATTGACATATGGGATGTAGACTCAACGATCATTGTGCCGATAGTCGTGACAGCCAATGGGTTAATAGCCAAGAGCCTCGAATAACACCTGAGGAGGCTCTCGTTCGGCAGCTGGATCAAGGGCTTGATTCAGAAAGTGGTACTTCTGGACACAGCCTGCATTGTTAGGTTCCTCTCTCTGCCGGTAGCTTGGACCCTGTTCCTAGGCTACTATTTGGGTGAGCTACTATTTTTTATATTTTTTAATGTTTTTAAGCTAAATTATTTATAAATATCATTTATATGTAAATAATGAAATTTATGAAAATAAAAATCAGCCTCTATTGTTCTCAATAATGGGACACAGGAAACCTCTCTTCGAAAGGCTAACATACTAATAAAAAATCATTCAATATGAACCAGTGCAACCGCAATGGACGAACAATACTATTGATTATTGCTTTTAGTGATCGCGTTCAATAAAATTCACTGATATCATTTTCAAGTGTTTAGTTTGAATAGTTCGATTAAAAAAAGCAGTTTCTCAGCTCAGCCGCACAGCTTCCATACTAATATTACTCCTAACGGAGCTCAGCCGTGACTGTCATAATAATATTTTTTTCAGACGTGTATCCGATTATTTAAACTGTCAGAGAGTTTGTAACAGATGGCTTGTTTTGTATTTCTCCAATTTCTCACAGAGTACTTTATATTTTAAATAGGGTATTTCTTGACCGATTGTAGTCGATCGATATTTTCAACATTTCTCTCGAACAAATAGTTAATAAACCTAGGCGTTTAATTTCAAATCACGACCGGGTTTATTTAGAAACAAATGATAATTTAAGTGGTTGTTAAGTGTTTGAATTTTACAGTTTTGATAAAAAACAGAAAGGAATCGCATGGTTGTGGATACTCCAGAAGCTTTTCTCTTGTTTAGGTAAGTAACTTTACGTTTGTAAACTTTAAATTAATTGATTATTCATTTACTAAGCAGTTAAAATTGGTTATAATAGTTACACATGGTTAGATTTCCTTGTACAAAAACTTACTCATTATAAGGCGCACTATACCCACTTTAACAGAACTATAGTTGCTAAATTAAAAGCGTATTTCTTATAATAATTGATCGAAAACATCATGAATTTTACAAGGAATATGTTGAGATGAAAATCTTGTGTACCCTATGTTATAATTTCTGTAATTTTTGGCCAAAATGATGTACAATAAAAGTATAAAGGTAGGTTCATAAGTTATCAGTAATTCAGTCACTGCAATGGTATGAATACAAACATACACTCACGCCTTCCCACGGGGGTCGGCAGAAACTACAGAACGCCACCTGCTACGATCCTTACATACTCCTTATGCTTCTATTTCATTCATACATCTAGTGATACAAGCACGCCGGCTGCGAGTACTGCGCGACTGTTGTTATTTATCTAGTAAATAACTGCTGGAGCATAAAAGTTAATAAGTAATACAATAGTAAGTACCTATTAGTAAAACGGATAATGTAATGATAATAGTTACAGGTAATCCCAACTTGTTAAAACTTGTGTCTATAGGTATGAGGAACAGGGCTACAAATAAGTAACATATTTGTAGGAACAGGGTGTAAAGTTCACTCATCCGAAAAAAAAGAAAAGTGAGGAATCCCTGGAGGACTAGGCGGCTAGTTGTGTCTGCTGGGCCACTGCCCAAGAATTGATGTTGGGATGTTGTATATCGTCCGTGAACTTCTGATACCTCCTAACTAGAATTTTTTCGAAAAACTTAGTTTTACGCCATCTTTTGGCAAAGGTTAGAAACAACATAATACTAAATGCATTTAATTAGGATTACATAAAATACATAAATGTAAACCAACTACTTTCTTGTTCTACCAAAATTCTCCACGAAATATTAACATAAATTAGTTTTATGTTCCTCCTGTATTTTTTTGTAAGTAGATAGAAGATCTCAGAAGTTCACGGACTATATATGCTAGTTGTGCGGTAAACTCTGCTTGCACGATGCAGGATTTTGGGTGAGGTCAGTATAGTTACGTGTAGTTCGCATGTGGCGTTGTAGATACCGCTACACAGTAAAAAATAAAAAGGTTCCTATCTTATCATGATGCAATCAACACACTAATCATGGAGAATAGAAGTAAGTAGAACTGACACTTATGGGGCGAAAGTTGAAAAAGTGTCCAGCTATATTATATGCAGTAAATAACAGTTCAGAAACCCTCCACAGTGGCGCTAGCGTAGACAAAGGATACGGTATGAGTAGCAGTTGTTGACAGATTGAAGTATGCCGAGTTAGAATATTTTTTGTGAATACCAAACCTCAACTATTTGTGTGTGAAACTGTCAAACAGATGAATTGCGTGATATTAATTGTTTTATGATTCTGTCTATGGTTCTGTCACGCGAAAAACTGTCCATACTGAAAAGAGTTAGCTCACACATGATTATCATATTAGTGAAGCCACTCGTCACTCTGTGTTGTCGGTCGAAACGCGACATCTTTTGACGCGGGAGGGCTATCATTGCGGCCGTTATGTGCGATCTCCGCTTTTCTAGTAGAAACCGTAGTTTAACCATCTAAGAGAACGTTTTTAACATACGCAATATGATATGGTATAAAAACAATAGGGTTTGGGGCGAAGATAGAGATTCGTAAAATTATACACTTTCGGTGTGCAGCACCATTGACGGCGTCAGATGACACTTGTCAAAAAAAAGGTGTGCGTCAAATGTTTATAAAAGAAGCTTCTAGAATGTTCTAGAAGCTTGTCCGAGCAGGAACGAGAGGCGTTTCCGCCAGAAGCGCATGGATTGTAGCGGTAGCGGTTAGAAATATATCCTTCGCGTTAACACGTTGTGTTAAAAAAGCGCTCGTGCGTACTTTGGTATAACTATAAAGTGTATTATTCACTTTGATTTCATCCCATCTTTTCCTTGCAGATCCCACATGACTCACGATGAGTAGCTCTTCAGCTGACCGGGGCGGTTCGACTGACCGAAGCAGTCCCATTGACCGGGGCAGTCCCACTGACCGGGGCAGTCCCGTTGACCTGGGCAGCCCCAATGATCAGGGCAGTCCTGACCAGAGCAGCCCCAGCATTTTGGTAACCGTGCCTCTGGCTATTAACAACGATCAGATCTCCGAACCTATGGCACAGCAGTCGAACGAGCCCAACTCCACTCAATCCTCCAACACGTTCACACAAGACGACGACGATATTAGTACGTACAGAACTCCTCGACCACGTTACAGCGACATCGAACGCCTGAGGGAAGCTCGTCAGAGGCTCGCCTTTGCAATTGATGACACGTATCTGCGTATAGGCAGGATTGTGGAGACAGCACAGAGTCGAATTAGGAATGCAAGACAACGCGAACCTGTCGTCCAAAACGAGGATAGTAACAGTAATATGATTTCTTCAGCGAGCGAGGACTCTAATCAATCGTTACCGGAGAGCAATGTGAAGGAGAACATCGACGTCGACGTGGAACCTCCCGCTAAGCTCAGGAAAATCACCTCCCCTGACGAAGACTTGGATGGTGAGACCTGTCCCATCTGTCTCGATATTTGGGGTAACTCCGGTAACCACAGACTTGTAGCTCTAAAATGCGGCCATTTATTCGGTGCTGAATGCGTTGAACGGTGGTTGAAGGCACAAGCAGCTAAAGACAGGTCGTGTCCTACATGCAAAACTAAAGCGTCACTCAAAGACTTAAGGTGCATTTACGCAAGAAGACTTACAGCTGCAGACAACTCCGAGGTAACTAGGCTACAGAAACTAGTGGATATACTACAGGCCGACAAGTGCCGAACGGAATTAAATTTACAGTCAGCTAGAATAACTCAGCGCGCTTTAGCAGCGCAGCTAGAGGACCTAAAGAGAACAATAGCAATGTCCCAAGGCAATACGCAACATGCAGACAGATCCTGGCGCTTCGCTCTCGAGAAAAACTTGGAAATGACCAAAGAAGGAGGCTGTCGAGTCCTCACTTATAACTGCAGGACATACGAAATCTACGCGTCGCAGAAAAGTGCCAACTACCTGTTCCCTGGCTATGGTATCAGGAGGGTCAGCTGTGTGGACTATACCCTCGGACAATTCGTGCATCTGCATTCTAAACCAATCAGGGGAATAACTTACTCTCAACCCAACGATTTGCTTCTAACTGTAGGATTAGAGGGTACTGCGAAGATTTTAGAGAGAGGCATTCCAAATATGTCGGTAAACGCAGGAGTACCTCTATGGTCATGTGCTTGGGATCTCCACAGACCCAAAGAGTTCTATCTCGGTGGAGTCGGTACGATATACCAATACGACTTAAGGAACCCATCGACATGTCTACGCACCTTCTCAGGGTCAGGGGACAGGTCGCCGGTCGTCTCCGTGTGGTCAACAGAATACGGACCTATATCTTCGCAGTTAAACTCCTGCTGGTTATGGGAAACGAAAACTTCGGAGTGTCTGCCAAAAACGTTCCCTGTTAGCGGTCCGTGTCTGGCGTTAGGCTACGACAACGAAATTCAGAAAGCATTAGTTACCATGCGACCGAAGGGAACAGAGCCTTCGAAGCTGGTTGTCTGCTCATTTTCACCGACAATTCAAGGTGGGGCTGATGTTATCGTGGATTGTGTGATCAATGGATCGGCGCGCGCTTCAGTTATGGCGAAATCGACGTTCTGTAAGACCCCTGCCGCTACTTGGGTGGCTGCGCATTCGGAGACTGATTCGGCGTTGTACCTCCACGGCTTAGACGGCGCCAGAACAATGTCGATGCCGGCTAGCGAGCGCGCTCTAGATGTGTGCGCCGCTCAATGTAATGGTAGCATTATTTTGGCATCCCTATCGGATTCTAGATTAAGGATTTATAAAGGTGTGCAAACTGGTTGAATTTGCCCATGTTCGCACTTTTCACGTTCAACTCTCTGTGTTGAGCCGAGCGTTGAGAATCCAACAGAGCGCATCACTGTTGGATTTTCAACTCTCTGCGCTAAGCAGTGTGTTGAAAAGACAGTGCGCGAAAAAAATCGCTCGTGCATACTGCGAAATGGTCATTTTTGTAATTGAAAGGGATCGAAGGGAATTTAATTGTAATGGCTTTTAAGCTTTGACCAAACTGAGGCGAATCTGAGGGATGCTGAACGATATTTGCTCGCCCCGATTGCATCAATTAACTTATATGGCGCGCATAGGCAGGTGACTTAATCATTAAAACAAAAAGACACGCGAAGTGCGCCCGCGCAGGATTCGCTTCAGTGTAGCCAGAGTTATTTTTATACTTGAAAGTGATTGATAACAATTGTGATGTAGGTAAGTTCTGCAGGGCTATTCTGGAATAATCTCACCTTGAAAACTTCCCCGCGGAGGACCGGCCGAGCACTGACACCTGCTCAGAAATAGTATTGATTACATCCTGCAGCTTTCGTGTCACAGATAATATATAGTTATTTAGGTAAAGTCAGCTGTCAATAGTGTATGTAATTAAACTAGCTGTTCCCCCGGCTCACCCCGTCAGATAGCATCGCCTGCCCGCGCTATTTCTTCGTTTTCGCTTAGCGTTCTTTCTTACTTTTTTAGGGTTCCGTACCTCAAAAGGAAAAACGGAACCCTTATAAGATCACTTCGTTTTACGTCTGTCTGTCCGTCAGTCAAGACCCTTTTTCTCAGGAACGCGTGGAGTTATCAAGTATCAAATACTCAGGGCTGCAATCCCAAAACTCCTATGTCAACGCAATCAAAAGATATGGGCGTTTATGTTCCGAAATCTAAACCTATAAGGTACTTCCCGTTGACCTAGAATCATTTGGCAAGAATCAATGTCATGTAGCACAAGTAAAGGAAAAAATCCGAAACCTGTAAATTTGTAGTTACATTACAAAAAAAAAAATATTGTAAAATTTAATGAGGTGTAGTTTGGTTGTAAATGTGTGCGTGTGAGCGTGTATGTACAGAGCGGAGGTGTAGTTTTGGCATACTTCACTGTATCGTTCTCAGCGCTCAGTCTTGGTATTTTATTTGGTTTGAGTACGGAGCCGTCGCTGCGCGAATCCGACTCGCACTTGACCGGTGTTTTTTTCTTTTTGCTCAACTCCTAGCTTTTGTAAATCTATGTTAAAGCCTTCCTGAAGGCTTGGGAAAGGCTTAAGGCTTCAGCCATTGGCTATCAAAACCAAGCTATTCCAAAACCTTCCTTAGTCTTAAGGCTTCAGCCATTGGGTATCAAAGTCAAGCTATTCCAATTGGGCTATCAAAAGAATTTTTCAAATTCGACTGGTTGTTTCAGAGATTAGCGCTTTCAAACAAACAAACTCTTCAGCTTTATTATTAGTATATAGAATTAAACAATTTAATTTAAATCTTATATATAAAAATGAATCGCTAAAAGTGTTGCTAAGCGCAAATCTCGAGAGCGGCGGGACCGATTTCCCTAATTCTTTTTTTATAATATTCCTTGAAGTACGAGGATGATTCTTACGGAGAGAAAAAAAAATTGTTCGAAAAAAAAATTGCACCCGTGTGAAGCTGGGGCGGACCGCTAGTAAATAATAATAATAATAATAATAATCTTTATTACTTAAGAAAGTGGTCACAAATTGTGTGAAGTCCCTGACACTTGTGCTAGGTGGTAAAACTGTGTTACAAGTTTCAGTGCCCTCTCCCAGGAGGAAATACTATTAGAAACTTATGCAATAAGATTATAAAGTAAAAAATTGGTTGTCTGTAATGTCGATTTACGGACGATAAATTTACGTGATAAAAGAGATAGATGCGTCACAAGCCGAACGCTTAGGCCGATCGTTCCTCTCTATCGCTTGTTCCGCGCTCTCGCTTGCACGCTCGGCTCAGGCGGAACGTGATAATGAGTCATGCTTTTTCGTGCGTGCAGCCGGCGTTCATCGATTTATAAGACGTTATCACGTCAGAGTGACGACAGATGTGAAAACAAAGAAACAATACTTTGCCATCACTCACTGACATATCGGATGTACATTAAAACCGAGTACATCCCGAGGACAGCCGAACACATCCGAATGTAGCGCGGTGGCGGTAACAGTGTCGCGAGTTCAATGGTTTTTCCCATCTCAAAAAATGCCCTGAACGCGCCTAAAGAAGTTTTCACTTAAGTAATCGAAATCACACAAGTAATCGAAATCAAAGGAATACAAAACAATAATAATGAAAAAAATTCTTAGAAAAGCCTGTAATGGTGGTTGTGTGTCTGCGTGTAGTGTGCGTGTGAGTAAATTGAATTGAATTGAATGTTCAGGAAAGATTGATTTGGATCACGAGTACGGAGTGAGGTTGAGTGTCTCTCATAGGCTACAATTGGTTTTACGAAAGAGTTAAAATAATTTGCTCTGTTTCATCGTAATTGACGGACAGTAGGCATGGCTTAAGACTCTGCTTGACCTTATTTATGCAGGGTAAGTTTATAAATTGTTAGGTTCTTGTTAATTTTGTTGTTCTTATTATTTATGTGTGAATCCCTAGCATCAGGTGAATGCCAGCTCACTTCGCCAAGTTTCCAGGGTGATATTTTTACAGAACAGACTAGCTATAATATTTTTTATTTGAATGTGGTCTTGAAGATCATTTTACGGGTTTTCGTCAGCCATTGAGTCAATAACTGTAATTAATGTTGTAGACCATCGGGTACTTCCCGTGTTAGTTATAATCTAGTTATGTATAAAATCGATCTGCCAAGCGATGTTAGATTTTAGCTTCTTCTAAATACAGGACATTGTTTAATATGTGTGCTTTTTGTGTAAAACGGTGGCCATAGCGTCCGCAATTTACCGACGAATGACGTCACTGAAGCGTTATTTATAAGAGCTTTTGTTTCGTCAGAAAGCGGTGAATGGTCACACAATAACGGCTTTCCAAATACAGCAGAGCGTTTTTTGACACATACTGGTAAAAATTACAGATTTTCATGACAGCTGTCACTGAGTGGCGGCCACCGGTCGAAACTTTACTATATAAACAGTATTGGAACCCAAGTAGGGATGACGTTACGACTGTCAGTTGTTTAATTAAACTTGGCTGGTATTGCTAGTCATGTAATTTTATTGATATTCTCAATGTTAGCATAGTATCAATAACGCAATTGTCTGCTGAATGCATTTACTGTCGGACTTGTTTACGGTTAAATCAGATTTAGTCAATTTCGAATATCCTGGCCTTAAAACGATGTTTCATTGCGTTTTAATCACATCACTAGCATAGATAGTGTGACAAATTCTTAACGAAATGACAGTAAAGTGTCATTTTACTGCAGCTAATTATTAAAAGTCGGACTTTAATCATGTAATTTTGTTGATATTCTGAAAGTCTCAAACGCCCACGCGCGACGGGGCGTTATCGCTCACGTGGAGCACCTATGGTATAGATTGATATTGATTACCTGTAGATCATACTGGTGAGAATGCAAGTTCGATCGGTGCGAAATAGCTGCAGGTTGGAACCTGCAGCAGGTTGCACCTAGCTACTGATAAATCAGCTGGTTTATTCTGTAGAAATCTTACCGTGAAAACTGAGGTGAAGTGAGCTGTCAATAGTGTCAATCAAAGAGTACACTAGATACTACAAGGAAAAATTTTATGTTCTACTAAGAGGTGTCAATCGCCTGCATCAGACGGAATGACAGCTCACTTACATAGCCATTAATCCATAGATTTATTTCTAGTTTGATGCTGATGTTGTTTTTATTCTTAACTTTTTGTTCATGTTTAGCTTAATATACTTTTCAAGGCATTAAGATATATAATCAATGCTAAGTACGCCGTAATTGTCATGTGTACAGACGCAAGCACATCACGCTACTACAATCTGTCTAACAGATTTTCAACTTTATCGTTAGTGTCTAAGGTTCAAAGTTAAAAGTTAAAAGAAAAAATTTATAGTTTCGGGTAGATTGATGTGCTGGCGTCTGTATATTAGTCCTTTAGTTATTAAGATTATTCTAGCATAAGTTTCATTTACATACTTGATGTGGCTGTGCTTTTTTAAATAAATAAATAAATAGATGCTGACTTCACATAAGTTTTCACGCTGCCTTTTTTACAGAATATACCGGCTGTTGTATTACTTTTGATGACGTCGGACGTACTGGCTGCATTCTGAAAGCCTATAGCCTGTTCCAAAAGTGTTTAATGGAAGTGTAAACAAACCTGTTCAAGTTAAATTCTAACCACAACCACTCATTAAAGGGAATTAGTAACACATTCATATGTATTTAAAAGGTTTCAATTTTGTATTTCACCACTTTACTCAACAATTATTGTTTGAATAAGTAATATATCAAATTGTGATTGAAAATCGACGACGACGAAAATTTAGGACATAAAAATACACATCAATTAATCAACATCTATGTTGATTTAAACCTCAAAATTGGTTTAAGTATTCCAATAATACAATCAATTTGCTCAATTCGTAAGCGGGCACTACAATTTGCTATCCACCGTCCACGAGTGCGTTGTGATCCATTTGTTAACATTTTCGTCAAATACTAGTGTTTCGTTCAATGAGAAGTCAGATTAACTAGAAATGTATAGCTAATATAAAAAAATTGTGTCTACCTATTACGGTTCAAGAAACAGCCCTTAGTAATAGGATCCCGGTGGCACCCTTCGGGTACAACAATGTTAGTCATTTCTCTTATCACTGTGTTAGTTAATTAAAAAAAGACACGTAAGGGCAACTTGACAAGTAGGTACTAAATATTTTTCTAACTTCGTGTAAACTGGAAGGGTATTGTATTGAGTATGTAAATGTTGTACACACGGCTACACATCAAGCTATACATTTCCAGTTTTACCTGACCTCGCATTGTATCGGTTTTTCGTACAATCAGAAGTCAGTTTATACTGGTTATGTATAGCTTGACGTGTAGCCGTGTGTACATACACCTAGCTCAATGTGCAAGAGTTGACGACTGAAGTAATGTAACAATTTCATTATCTGTAGTTCAGCAATGACTGTTATTAAAAAATCTGATGTAATGTAACCATGGACTTTTAATACAAACGATGTAACTAATAAATGTTTTGATGTTTTCCGTCATCGATATATATGTTTTTTGTGTTTTGTTTTTGCCACATCACTTAATCAGCCTATAACTTTCTCTGTCTACGCCTATAATTTCCCCGCCACGCCTAGGGTATTAGTTGGTATTAGTGTTCTGTGCCAGGGGGGAGACAGTTAGAACAAGCACCACTTCAGTAAACGAAGAGTCGCCATCTACTTTACTTAACAGGAAACTATTAGTTTCATAATTATCGATAGATGTCTCTGCAATCCCGATTTTAACCAAAAATAACTTAGTTGACTAATTTAATATAAAGTATTTTTCTAGAGAATAATTGTTATATATTCCATCAAAATGATCACATTATTATATTTCATACTGTCCAGTCAATGATATAATTGCTGTCCAGTATTGTCCAGCGTTATCAATTATGGCAACCTTGTCACGGAAATACATAATTATTGTGTGTGACATATTCTGGCAACATCATACATTATGGCCGCCGCGACTTGCGTCTGCGCTTGTTTGTGTTTGTTTGTTTCCAATAAATGTAGCTGTCGATATTCAAGTCAAGTTTTCTTGTGTTTTTTGCAAATAGAAGCTGTGTTCACATCGTATGTTGATCAAAATGCGATTCGCTAATATAACGATGACTCGTTTACTCACTGAATCACGATCATTAAAGTATAAATATTAACTCCTTCAGTTATTAAATTCTAATGATTGTAATTTAGTAGGTAAATGTATCATCATTATATTCGCAAATCGCATTTTAATCGACATACGACGTAAACACAGCTGTTATTTGCAAAAAAACAAGAAATTAATAATGATCACATATACATATTATACATCTATAAAAAGAGTACTAAAACCTATACGTAAGTAGGTATATATATAATAGAGACATTCCTGCCTTAGTTCCCGTTAAGAAATGCAGGTGGCGACTCATCGAATTTGGATGCATCGAAATCGCACAAGAGGGCTCTCTTCTCCCGTATTATTATTATACTCTTTGTTCTGTGCTTTCGCCAGAAGCCAGCTAAAAGGACGTATGCGCGCTACGTACACTAGCAACATTGCAGATTGCAGTTACTTCCAACTTAGAAAATCCTCATGGATGGCCTCCTCCACAGATCATATGATCTGTGTCCTCTACCATTTCCTCTATGTCCTCGGCCCTTGGGCGGGAGGAAGGGTCTTTCAGACTCTTACTGAGTAAAAACCAACCCGGTGTTCCCTTCCTACACTTGTATCGTGGATCATGGGAACACGGCCACATCAATCATTAAAACTAAACAATGTAAAACTACCGTTTCTAATAATATTAACGTATAATCTTGTGGAGCACAACTTAACGTGCTTATTTTCTGCCAATTATTTTAAAAGTAATTTATATGTCATGTTTTCTACATTTTCATTCTAAAATAAAAGAAATAACCAAACAAACGATAAGGGCGCCACAGGTTGGACAAGTACGCTCTAAAATACAGTTCAGTGGTCCATTCTCATAAATGCATAATTATTATAAAAAAACATAATACAGGCGACGCGCGACGCCAAAGAGAATGTATTTAATACACTGGCGTTTTTTTTACACTAGAGGTTTAGGGCGACGCGACGCGCCTAGTATTCTAGGTATGTACAGACGCCAGCACATCAAGCTACACTACAATCTGTCTTTCTTTGATAGATGTTCAACTTTACCCCTAAAGTATAACGTTCAAAGTTGATTGGGAAAATTTTACAGTTTCGGGTAGCTTGATGTGTTGGCGTCTGTACACACGGCTACACATCAAGCTATACATTTCCAGTTTTAGCTGACCTCACATTGTATAGGTTTTTCTTACAATCAGAAGTCAGCTTATACTGGTTATGTATAGCTTGATGTGTAGCCGTGTGTACGTTCACAAATAATACAACGTGACATCACACTATCAATAAGTAGAGTCTGACCAGCGAAAGCTGACCAAGAAAAAAGCTGGCAATTAAAAAAAATCAAGAGCTGTTACCCTCGCTATACACTGCGTAAACGCAATTGCATAGAGGAAAATTCGCAATTATTCGTTGTCAGCTTTCGTTGGCCAAACTCTAGGCAACATTGAACATTGCCAAGCCCAAACCATAGATTAGAGGCCCAACGGCCCAATCCCAAACCAAAACAGCTGTCAATGCTGTCATTGTCTCATTGATGTCATTGTCAATTATTGTTTGTGAACGAAACAGCGGAAATAGCGGTGCCTGTGCTAAGTTCACAAAAAAACGTTTTTTAATTATAATTTGACGACAGATTCCATTGAAAACTGTTTTAATACAAGATTTTACCTTGCTATTGCATAGTTCCACTTTCTTTCAACGCGAAAAAAGGTTAGTTTTTGTTATATTGTTAGATCGATCAACATGTGTTTTGTGCCGTGAGGTCATGGTTCGTATACAAAAGTTTACATCTTTGCGAGAAGCATTTTAAGTGATACTAGCTGTATAAAAAGGAGGGTATGAATAAACACCTTGGTGATCGTTATGGCGGGAGATATTGAATAAAAACCAAGAAAATAACAAGTTTTGTGACAAAATATATTGTAATTACGCCTCCGCTCCGCTTGTCCTAATTCGAGGAAGACACTAGATTCCAGTTATCGTAAGTGATTCATATGATTTCCAAGTCATTTTGTACTTGAAAACACTTTATTTACAGTAAGTTAACATGGCGAAAGTAAACAAAGAATATTCTAGAATTTATTGTTTTTCATACAAAAAATTGTTTTTTACAAATTATTAATTTTCTTAGGGTTGATTTTTCAATAGAACATCAGCACAACATAAAACTTGAATAAATCAAGTTTTAAGTTTTTTGTTTTTTTTTTTGTTTTATGTTTTTTATTTTGTTGTTAACCCAACAAATGTTCTATGTAACCAGCAATTGAAAAATACTATTGAAACAACAATACCGTGAAAACCGTTCTAGTAGGTGATTGTTTGAAGGGTTCTATGTTATATGTTTGGTTTCCGCACTTTGTCCTTTAAGTGAATCATTGTGCGTGGGCCATGGCGGCCGTCGGTGGTTATTCCAAACAGCCCTCCTCCATCCAGAAGTTGAATATGTCCTGTGCAATCAAAAAGCACATGCGCAATGGTTTCCTCAGCCTCCATGCAGGCCATGCACAGGGAACTGTCTTTTTATGCCAATGTTTAAAGGGTTAATTAGAGTTTGTCATCAAAACATAAAATATTATGTAAACGATATGTGTTTTATTTATAAACAATGTTTAAAGTTAAGTAATAAATGTTGTCACTACTTAGCTTTAAGCAATATTAATTAATTAATAAAGAGACAACTATTCACAAGTGTTACCTTTATATTTTCAGAAAAAATCTTCAATCATGGATCAGTTACTCCATCAAGTGGCCTCCAATATGGAGAAGCAGCTGGACAGTGAGATCGAGAGGTACTGAAACTCAAAGCATTTTTATTATCTATTTTTTTATCTATCTATAATAAAATTTATATAATCTATTATGTTCTGCTGGTGGGCACTGGCCTCCTTTCACTTTTCCACACACATCTGCCTGCCATTGCGGGTGAGTTCTTCCAGTAGGAGTCAAGTTTGTCACAGCATTTATTTCAATTACAGTCACTTTTGAAGTGTCAGCTACAGATTTTGTTTTTTTTTTTTGTTTAGCCTATACTGTCCCACTGCTGGGCAAAGGCCTCCACTAAGTCCTTCCAGGAACTCTTTTCCCGCGCCACCTCAAACCAGCCTTCGCGGTACGCACAGACGTGACCTGGACAAATTTTTTACTGCAGAAAAATTGTTTTTTCATCTTACTTTCTTTTTTTATGTGAGATAAGTTGGGCCCAGTATGTGGCCACGCCAATTGCAATGTCAGTAGCATTTTTTAGGTCCTCAGAAGTGTAGGCGTATGGACACTTCAGACACTCCAACATATTGGAAATGGTTTCTAGTCCCCACATAATACAAAAAGGGGGTTATCCCTTTTTGTATTATGTTTACTGTGGTTAATGTTTTTCAAAGCATTTATTTCAAATAGGCACATAAAAGGCACTTTCGAATGTCAAAAATTACAATAAAATAGAATTTTCATAAAATGTTTAAGATATTTTTGGGTCCACCGCGCCTCCCTTTGGTTATTCTAGGTCCCCCAAGTAGGGCTACTAGGCTACTAGGGTTCTTGCCCCAGATGTAAAGAAGACGTTAATAAAATAAAACTGTGAATATTGAAGCCATTTGCTTTGGAACAGGTTGGAGACGATGGACACAAGTGACCTGGAAGCGATCAGACAGCAGCGCATCGCCGAGATGAAGAAGAGAGCCAAGTCCAAGCAGGAGTGGTTGGCTAATGTGAGTAGCATTTCAATTAGTATTTACTGACTTCAGCCTGCGACTCGCAGAGCAGTGGTGGCCCAGTGGTATAACGACCGCGACTTACGAGTTGTAGGTCGTAGGTTCGAACCCAGTCAAGCGCTTTACTTTGTGTAAGTTATTTCATCACCACTGCTCTAAAAACTGAAGGAAAACATCGTGAAGAAACCAGCATGTCCTGATGTCCTATCTCCGAAAACCGTAAATTTGTAGTTACATTACAAAAAAAAATCTTTCTAAACTATTTACATACCTACGTACAGAGCCCTCGGTTCGCGAGTCAGACTCGTACTTGACCGACCTAATTCGTTTTTGTTTATCGTAACCGAGCTGTGGACAACGAGCAGTGGAAATGTGAGTGTACAGTAGGTGCTCTTCTGTGTAATCCTTTGGGGCATGCAGGCGTGATGCTATGTTAGTTTCTTGGTCATCTGCCCGCCACATGCACCTCACATGCAGTTGGTTCCTAAAACCACCCACATTCACAATTTTAAAACCACATCTTCAATATTACATACCAGACCCCTCCGTGTGTCGGAAAGCACGTTAAGCCGTTGGTCCCGGCTGTCATTCGTGGATCTTTGACAGTCTTTACGGGTCGTCAGAAGCCCGAAAGTCTGACGACCAGTCTTACCAAGGGGTATCGTATTACCCAGTAACTGGGTTGTGGAGGTCAGATAGGCAGTCGCTCCATTATTGACGTGTAAAAGTGTTTGTACAAACCTACTTACAGAAAATAAATCATTTATCATTATCCATGTAAAATACTGGTATTCAGCAGTTGGGAACAGGGTCGACAGACGATGATCCTCTTCAATTCCAGGGTCACGGTGACTACACAGAGATAGACGGCGAGAAGGAATTCTTCGCCGTCTGCAACAAGAGTGACAACGTCGTCTGTCATTTCTACAAGAGCGACACGCCGCGCTGCAAGATCGTGGACATGCACCTGAAGCTGTTGGCCAAGAAGCATGTCGAGACACGGTTTGTCAAGCTGGACGTGGAGAGGGCTCCGTTTCTTACAAGTAAGTTAATCATTGTTATCGTCCTGTCCTTGTCCCTTGTGGTCGGCGCAACACGTTTCCCTCTTCCATTCTCCCTGTCAACCGTGACGCTGTCACTCACTGGTCAGATACTATAGCATAGGTATTTCCACAGGGTTACCCAGTAAAGTAGCTGGGTTGTAGAGGTCAGAAAGGCAGTCATCATCTGCCTGCGTTTCTCAATAACATTGAGGTCGGCTTGGCTCCCAGTCTCACGGGATGCAGCTGAATACCAGTATTTTACATGGAGCGACTGCCTATCTGACCTCCACAACCCAGTTACTGGGTAATACGATACCCCTTGGTAAGACTGGGTTCTCAGACTTTCGGGCTTCGGACGACTCGTAACGACTATCTTTCCACGAATGACAGCCAGGACCAACAGCTTAACGTGCTTTCCGAGGCACGGAGGGGTCTTGGTATGTAAAGATGGTGACCCATCCACGGACCAACCGCGGCAAGCGTAGCTTAACCTGATCGATCGACCCGTGCGGTTGTTATTACTTAGCCACGAGCCCCTCCGTGAGTTATGTGGGTATGTTTAAATAACTAAGATATTTGTGTTACAGGTCGCCTGAAGATTCGTGTGATCCCCAGCATCGGGCTGGTGAAGGAGAACAAGACGAAAGACTTCATCGTGGGCTTCACCGACGTCGGCAACCGCGACGATTTCTCCACGGAGATGCTGGAGTGGCGGATAGCTCAGTAAGTCATCTTAAAAATAATTTATCTATAATCCCGCCTCCCGACCGTTGCACAAGTGTGTGCGCAAACACAGGTGCACTGTCTGTTCCTTTACTTCCGTCCGTCCGTTCCGTCCTAGAACCAAAGATTCCAAGACATGTGACATCTACCAACCCGAACTGGGACCGCGTGGTGGATAACAGCCCACTCCCTCTTAAAAAGAGGCCTATGTCCCAGCAGTGGGAATATTAAAATAGGCTGACGATGATATCTAATGTCA
This sequence comes from Gortyna flavago, assembly GCA_963669345.1. NCBI lineage: Eukaryota > Metazoa > Arthropoda > Insecta > Lepidoptera > Noctuidae > Gortyna > Gortyna flavago. The sequence goes on from OY770154.1 coordinate 469,286, forward strand.
CCCCTTTCCTTTCAGAGCGGATGTGATAGAATATAATGGTGACTTGCTGGTGCCGCCCGCAGAGGCCCGCAAGGCCCGCATGCTGCAGATACAGAGCAAGAAGACCATCCGCGGCCGACCCGACTCAGACTCCGATCTGGACCTTAGCGATTAAGGACTATATGACAGACGTTTTAGAACCATATTTGTTGAGATGGCATACTTGATGACAGAACGGATCGCACCATCTCTTCTAGCATGGTTTTAGTACTAAATTATTTTAAACTTTGTTGCTAAATTATATTTTTGTGTATGGCAATATGCTGTTGTGGTCTGTGTTGCCATGTTAAAATTGCTTGAATCACTATTGGTACAACCCAGTGTTATCCACCAACCCGTGCTGGGTCCGTGTGGTGGATTAAGGGCCCGCTGTCACTCATGCCAGTGTGACTGTCGTTTGTAAAACGCAATGCGTCTGGGTACAGTCGTTTCACAGTCTGTTGTGGCGCGTTTACATTATTTCAGTGACCGAATGCGTCGGGGGTATACGGTTTAACCGGATTGGTTAACCGAATTGGCCTGTACTCATTAGGTCGCTGACCGAATGCGTCGATCATTCAAGTGTCGAACATTTTGTACCCAATATTCCGGCCAGAAAAAATAAGTACTATTTTCTTACTGTAAATTTCATCTTGAGCCTAAAGTTAATGGTAGACTTTGTGTTGTAATAAATGCTCAAAAGGTCATTTCCCACAAGACAGCAATCCTTTTTTTTTTGGCTGACACAAATTTTTTGGTACTAAATGAATGATGTCCTTTAGCTTGCGCGCTCTCCGACCAACAGCAAGTTTCCACAAGTCGGCTAAGTATACCCGAAGACGGTCAACTGTAATAACCGAATCACAGTTTTCATTAGTCGGTGACCGAAAACGGTTGCAGTCGCCGTACTCGACTGCAACCGTTTTCGGTCACCGAACCGAACCAAACCGACCTAATGTAAACGTGCCATTAGTTTACCTCTGACAGGAACCCAATCAGCAACCTGTATCGAGATTATAGACCATTGTGATTTTGACAGTTATGCAAAATTTAGAGGTTAACCATAACTGAAAGGACTGTACTGCAGTTGACGGTATTCCAATATTAATTAACCAACGAAAAGTAATCGAAATTATTGAGACTGAACAATATTTGTCTCAGTAAAATTCATTCCATTTCTGACATTTGCTTGCTAACAATATTTTAAATTATGCCCTGAGAAGCCATAACGATATATTAAGTACAGAGGCCAGCACATCAACCTACCCCAATCTGTCAAATTTCTTTGATAGAATTTCAACTTTACCACGAAGGAATAAGGTTCATATTCAATTGGGAAAATTTGACAGATTGGGGTAGCTTGATGTGCTGGCCTCTGTACATTAGATTAGGAGAATGATTTGAAATGTTTTTTTTTTTACTTTCTAACCTAAAAACTACTATGTATGTGTGACTGGGGCTAAACGATTGTAGATTTTATAAAGTACAAGTTAAAGTTGATTGTTGTTTGAGCAGGTGTTTGTAGTGTTGCCAGTTGCCGTTGTGGTAATTAGGTAGTTTTCGCTAGTTGTGTTAGGGTTATCAAAGTATTTTGTGTGTGAATTAAATTAAATGTTTAACGCTTTTTATTATTATACATATTTTGAATAAACACCTTTTTATTAACAATATGATTGTTTCCTTATTCAAGTTTATTTTCACTAATGTTTGTCATTCATCTGTGCCGCCTCTTGTAAATAGCAGTCCACAGATAGACATAAACATCGTTAGCCTAAAGCAGTCAACTGCTGGACATAGCCTCTCCAATCGCACGCCATTTAGCTCGATTCTGGGCAACTCTCACCCAGTTGCTACCAGTCACCCTGCGAAGACCATCGCTCTACCTAGCCTGGGGGTGTACGTTTGCCGATTCGCGGTCTCCACTCAAGAACACGTCTACCCCAACGGTCATCGTTTCTACGGCTATTATGGCCGGCCCATTGTTACTTCAGCTTGCTTCTTCTGCGAGCTATGTTGACAACCTTGGTTCTCTGCCGGATCACCTCATTCCGGATTCTAACCCTGAGAGAGACTGAACTTAGCTCGCATAGCTGAACATAAATCACTCCCTAATTCCATTTTTTTTTTATTTTTATATCGGCCCGCTCTTGACCCCGATCACGCCTGTTGGAAAGCGATAGATGAGGTTTATGATGGAACGAGCGTGCCCAGAAGATGCCTGTTCACTCTTGATATTAGGAACTAAAGTTGAACAAGGATCCTTCGGTCTTCTTCTTCGTAGTATTGATTTGCATTTTGTATGTTTTGGGCCTAAAGCTAAAAATAGCGCAAGTGCACGCTCGCATGTCTTTATTAAAAAATAGTACGAGCAGCTAACTGCCATGAAGCGGGTGTGTGCAACAGGTTTACAAACACGCGGCGCGCGGCGGGCGACGGGCGCACGGCGTGGTGGCGGGTCGCGGTAGCCCTGAACTAACTTGTTTCTCCAAATCAAATGAGCACTGCTACGTGCCGCGCGCCACACACGTCGTAAGGTGTGTGTGCTGTTATGAACACGCTGCACATCTATGTATTTCTTATAATGGCGGCAACACTACCAATATTATTCATCCGCTGTTTAAATGAAATTAGTAGAATTTTTAATCTCGTGCGTGAACCCCACGCGCTTCTGTCATCGCATCTCAAGTCCTGTCATAAGTAACATCAGTCAAATTCAAATGTCACTATTATTGTTATTCTACTTTTGACAGCTGACTGAGCGAGTTGTAGTGCCGAATTACGTGCAGTGTTTTTCACAATTTTCTTTGAAAAAAGAAAATTATTGACTTAACAATGAACTCTCCTAGTGTCGAAATTCTTCAATTCATATCCTGAACTTCGAAACCAACCTCTGAACAGTGTACCTTTTTGTGATAATTTGAAAAAAGTTAACATTTTTACGGAAATCTCGGTGGCGTGTTGATATAATTTTTCTGGGTAAGTTTTTTGTCTATCGTTGCTAGGAACATTTCCTATGAATCTATTTTTAGATCATAGACGTCGTTTATCGCTCTTTAGCCCAAAAATAATCATTTCAAGGTTACAACTTAGACTTTGAACTATCGAGTTTGATGTTAATCAAAACATTAAATAAAAGTCCTATTGTATCAGTTACCTTCGCCCCACTCCAAGTTCTTGTGACGTAATGTTTCGTAATTTAAAATTGCGCAATTCTTCAAATTGTATAATCTATACGTATTAAAAATAAAAGTCGCTTTTCGCGTCTGTCTGTGTGACCGACTGACCGCGTTGTTCTTAAACTACGCAACGGATATTGATACGGTTTTAACCATCATTTGGATAATTTCTTCTGGAAGGTTTATGTTTATAATACATAAAGTTATTAAAGTTACTTATAATAAAGAAATCTGGATGTTTTGTCAAGTTGTAAAAACCGAGAAAAGGAAGCAATAAAAGTAATAAGTAACTTTATTTCGTGATAAAACTAAACATAATATATTTTGCTGTATCATGCCCATTTACAATTTAGTTCTAAGATAGGTCCCAGGCCCAGGTGTACAGTTTGAAGTATGATTATTATTATTCTTTAAAAAAAAAGCATACTACATTAAAGGTCTATTCAAACCTAAGCGGTATTTACTCGCTGCCGTTGTGGTTAGGGTACGTACTGCGCGGGTTTCGCTCAGGTATTTAGTATCAAGTTCCGCGGCGAGAGCGACCTGAGCGGTATTCGCTGCCGCTGTGGGTAGAAGTGCACCTTCCTGAGCGAAACTGGAACTTGGTATTCTACCCATAAGGATAACGAAATCTGCTTTGGTGTGAACAGTAATATTACCGCATACCCACTCGGTTTTCTCTACTGCAGATGGTAGCGAATACTGCTTAGGTTTGAACAGGCCTTCAGCCCAGGCCTTCGCGGGTATTGGGGTCTTACTTAATTGTAGCATTGAGAAATTGGAACAAATGTTAAAATATTTATCCCCTAGTCTATTAGGCAAGCCAACTACTTTTTTTTTTTTTTGGGAATGGCATCTCTCAGTTCAACCTATGAGGTTGTCATCTGCTTAACCGGTCTTGCCTGTGGATACCTCAATAAATGAAGGCCTCCAGCCAGGGCTTTCAGTCTCGATGCAACAGCCGCACGGGTCGATCGATTAGGTTAAGCTACGCTTGCCGCGATTGGTCCGTGGATGGGTAACCATCTTTACATAGGTAACAAGACCAAGACCCCTCCGTGCCTTGAAGATCACGTTAAGCCGTTGGTCCCGGCTGTCAGTCGTAGATCTTTGACAGTCGTTAAGGCCTTAAGGGTCGTCAAAAGCCCGAAAGTCTGACAACCAGTCTTACCAAGGAGTATCGCATTACCCAGTAACTGGGTTGCGGTGGTCAGATAGGTAGTCGCTCCATGTAAAATACTGGTATTCAGCTGCATCCGGCTACACTGGAAGCCGACCCCAACTAAGTTGGGAAAAAGCTGGCAGATGATGAGTGTACCTATGTACTGTAGAGGCTATCTGTGTAGCCTTGTCTGAATAGCACAGGCTGGTCATAATTGACAGCATATTCCATTCGAACGTTCAAGCAGACGTCAAATATTTTATTTGGGTATTTTTTGTTTAGTAGAAGCAGGGCTAGTCGAAACTTGATAATGTAAAGTCCCTCCTCTCAAATACATATAAGTAGTAAAAGTTATCGCTGCCGCGCTGTTTGATTATATCGTGAGGTCCCTCTGAGCCTCACGTCCTCACAGTACCTACTTAATTTATTTTTAGCAGCAGAACGTCCGAATCCTATTGATGTAATAGTTAATTGATAACGTGTCGTATCGTTATCATACGACCTTGAACTAAAACATGGTCAAACGTTGACTCTAGATTACATAACATAACAGCACGCCTGTTACCCGAACGGCTGGGCAGATGTGCACCCAATATCAAAATTAAAAGTCATTTGTTCAAACTAGGCTGGGAATCAGCACAAACAAAAGACAGTCTCCTTTCACCATTTCGCTTTAGCGAGGAAGAAGTGGCGCCACAAACTCTTCAGTAGCAGAGCTGTCCCACATTTCGACCGTTACGTTAGCTACAACTCGTAAGCCGGGCTGCGTTACCACTGGTAGTGGAACTGCCGCAGCGAACAGGTTAGACTAGCCGTTTAGTTAACCGCCTGACGACTTTTGGAAGTAGTGCTCGCCTCGCTTCGCTCTCTTTGTTCGCACGCGGTTGATCACAGTCCTAAACTAGAACTGTGATAAAAATGCTCATGTCATGCATTCTGCAATACCACGGGGAGATAGTACAGTTATGTGGGACTCTAACCCACTAAAACTCCACGGTGTCCTCCTCTGCCGCTTACGGCGGGAACACGGGCACGCGTTAGCACTCATCCGTGAACCCGCCGCGGCTGTCAGTCACCGGACCCTCCTTTGGGGATTACTCCCCATCACCGGCGCACCAGAACACAGCACGCCGTGACCACCCTAGGGACCAAACCAGCACATGGTTCACAGTGGGTGACCAAGCTACGGCTACTGAGCCCCCCTCCTCGACAATGAACCCACCGGGGGGATCACAGTTCTAACCTAACTCATTTGGTCGGGGTGCCCTGACTAATTAAGTCATTGCGACCAAATTCCAACCTAAACTATAATTGAATATCATTCAGGCTGTTAGTTAAACGGCCGCCAAACGGCTAATTAAACCAATTGGCTGCGAAAGAACCACAACCAAAAAGTGACGATTAAAAAGTTTTTTAGAAAAGTTTTTCTTAAATCAATTTACCATTTTAACGAACACAAACAGCACTCTATTTGCATAACACACTATCATTCAGAATCTGAATTATTTTGAGGGATACTGCTACTAATATATTGCTTCATATGTACGAAAAATTTGTCCGCTCAATAACGTAAATATAACGCAATTAATGTTCACTGTCAAAATGAAAGCCAATCCTTCTGTTAGTTTGGTACGCCGCAGCTAGTGGCAAAAATACGTATTATTAAAGCTAACTCAAAAACTACCCAAGCAAAGTTACCTAATAAAATTTATATGCTACCACCCCTGAGGCATACCGATCCATTAAATAAAAAAATAATGTTTGAAATCGATTTACTATTGCCGGAGATATCGCGTAACAAACGTAGAAAAAAAAACATACAGTCGAATTAAGAACCTCCTCCCTTTTGAACTTGGTTAAAAAGCATGTCAGCTACAAATCTTACCTCACCCCACTGCATACAACTAATTACTTCTTATCATAAATTATCACAACGTTATCACGCTATCACGTTGTTGGCAGGTAAAAGAGCTATAAGCTTATAATTGGCAATCAGTCTATTTTTATAGCATTTAGATTGATAACCTTGTAAGTATGGTTGGTGAACATTTTTAAAATCACGCCTTCCCACGGGGTCGGCAGACACTACAGAACGCCACCTGCTATGATCCTTACATACTCCTTTTGCTTCGTTCACGTTCATACATCTGCATAGCTGTTCACAACCACCCCATACGCTGCCGTACTATGTGATGTTATTTATTTATTTATAGTTAATTAAAACGGTACAATACCAATTACATTAACATAGAGACAATAACTACGTTGACAATAATGTAGTATAATTTAAAACTAACATAGAACAGTGGACTCCCTTGCAAACTTTCTCTCACAGAACACCAGACATATACGCATTATCCGCATACACCTAACATTAAGGGTTGCCGGTCAGAAGGGCGTTTAGCACGTTTAGAGTACAACAGACTGGGGATTCGGCTCTGGCTACAGTTTTGGCTGGCAGTTGCAAACAGATCGTGCTGACGGCTCTGACGGTGTCCGATGTATTTGTTGGGCACTAATAGTCGGCAGAAACGACCATGATGGAGGTCCGTGCAGTCGATACGTCCCCGTAAGGTCTTACAGGCTACCGTGAGCTGACCAAAGCCTCTTCTCATCTCCAACGAGTTAAAAAATAAATTATTAGTTATAAAGAGTAACGTTATTTTCGAAAAAGAATTAGGGTTCCGTGTAAATCATCATCATCTGCCTAGCCTTTTCCCAACTATGTTGGGGTCGGCTTCCAGTCTAACAGGATGCAGCTGAATACCAGTATTTTACATGGAGCGACTGCCTATCTGACCTCCACAACCCAGTTACTGGGTAATACGATACCCCTTGGTAAGACTGGTTGTCAGACTTTCGGGCTCCTGACGACCCGTAACGACTGTCAAAGATCCACGAATCACAGCCGGGACCAACGGCTTAACGTGCTTTCCGAGGCACGGAGGGGTCTCGATATGTAAAGATGGTCACCCATCCACAGACCAACCGCGGCAAGCGTAGCTTAACCTGATCGATCGACCTGTGCGGCTGTTATTATTTAGCCACGGTTCCGTGTAAATAAAGATAACATTATTGTTTTCCGACAAGCACGCGATGTCGAGGGCACAGCTCACAATAACAGTCGCCTCGGGTCAGATTCGAAGCCGACCACAACATAGATAAATCAATAAAGACAAACAAAATGGAGGAACGGTATGTAAATAAATGATGAACGCACTCAAATAGTTCACAGCAGTTCAAACTCTGTTTTGATGTAATGCGTGGGTGCGTGGGGGCCACGGATGGTGGCAGCTGTTTTAGTAGCTGTTGCGATAAAAATAGCTTTTTTTTTGCATCAGCAATCAGCGCATTCACTATTAGCAGATGTGTTGCATGCTTCTCTCATTCAGAGTGTGTCCTCCAGCGAGAACATCTACTCATAATTCTCTACACTATAGGATGTTTATTATAGCTGGATATTGTGGGCTGTCGTGCGTGGTATTTGGGGCTTCTAGCCGTTTCATGTATGTAGTCTTGATATTAGTGATTTCTTCTCTCACTGTGAGCATTTCCAGGTGTTCGTGATGGCATTCATTATTGATTGTTCGGAGAAATAAAAATAACTAGATGCGTCGGTTCGTATTATTAGCATTTCTCAAGTATAAAGTGAATGGAGAAGGAGGGGCTCGTGGCTAACGGTGAACATGACGAAGATGCCTCATTGGGATACCCCGCGATTGCGGTTTAGCTCGCTACCTCGATCAAAATCAAAATCTAAAGTCATTTATTCAAACCAGGCTGAGAATAAGCACTTTTCGAACGTTAAATGACAAAAGACAGTCCCCCGGCACGCCCGCCCTTCACTCCCTAGTGCTTTAGCTGGGGAGAAGTGGCGCAACAAACTGTCCAGCAGCACAGCTGTCTGTTCATGTTCGATGACACCTCCATGTAACACAAATGCATGCTGATAGACACGCACGCACATGTCGAAGGATACCTCACTGCGATACATCGCGGGCTGCTTGGGGGTTTACCTCGATGCTCGTATTCAACGTACTCGTACTGGTATTCAACTGCATCCGGTTAGACTGGAAGTTGACCCCAACAAAGTTGGGAAAAGGCAGGCAGATGATGAAGAATCATGAGATGAGGCACCTTCGAAATTACAAACGTCATCGTCAAATGTCAAGTCAAAATAAAAATTATAAACAATGTTTTATTACTGCAATGATAAGAGGCTTAAAGATATTATATTAGTTAACTTGTGTCAGTCACATTCACCGTCATTCACGTATGATAACTAATGACGTGCACTGCTATAGTTGCCGCGTTTTAGCATCGTACTAGCGGTTATTGCCCTTTCCTGATTATATCTCCGTAGGAAAGCAAACAATAAACGTATTGTATGTATGGTTTTTCGTTATTGGAACATGTTGAATCGCCAAGGCTCCCACAGACAGGCGCGAGCGCGACGCGACTCTAGTAGAACCAAGTAATAACATGTCAATGAGTAGAACAATTTCTATGAAAACTTTATGGAAATCTTTCTTACGTTTTTTACAATTTGCAGGTCAATATCTTGATCTAAATATGATTCGTGGCCGTTACAAATATTTATTTTTAGAGTTATAAAAATCGTCAATACTACTCTCTAAGTTCATATTAGCATATTGAATGAATATTTTATGAAGTTATGACATTTGAAGTCATTTCTAACATACTGAGTTGTATTGCTGATTCTAATGGCGATAGTTCTCTAAAGCCATATACGTTACGGTAGCGAATCATATTTAATCAACATACAACCTGACACTGACCTAGAAATTGCAAACAACTTAAGAAAATCTTTTTCGCGGGACACCCATCACGTGTGCAGAGTCTCGCTAGCCAATTTAATTTGACCCTGTATTTAATGTAGATTGAGAACGTACTTAATTAGATATACGCAGTTTAATTTATTGTCGTACTAGCAGCGCCCTGCGGTTTCACCCGCATACGTTTCGATCCTATGTCCTTTCCTTGGACTCAAACTATCTCTATACCAAATTTCATCTAAATCGGTTCAGCGGTTTAAGCGTGAAGAGGTAACAGACAGACAGGCACACTTTTGCATTTATAATATTAGTATGGATTGCCGTCTCTACCTGGCATATTTCGACACATACCCTGAGTAAGGACGCCCCAGTTTCGCGTCATTCAATTTCAATTGCTGAGCTGAGCAATTGAACGAGTTAAAGGTGCCTATTTGGGATAGGGACGATTGCTTGCTTAATTGAATGTTACTGAGGATTTTTTTACCTAATGCGATAGATGAATGATTGAAAATCGAGTGAAAAATAATAATGATGTCTCTCCTTTCCAGGTATTGCCAGTGATGTGAGTACGTGACGTCACAAGATGGCGGTTGGCGAGGCGCGAGTCCCGCTGCTGCATGGCGACCGCCCGGCGCCCGCGCATCAGGCTAAGACAGGTCAGTCATTAAATATCATAAAATTAGATTCTGAAAGACCATAGAAAAAAATGTCCCACTGTTGGTCAAAGGCCTCCCTTCCCTCTTTCCACTTCTCCCGGTCTGCTGCAATTGTGGGCCAATCCTTTAAGAAAGAATCCAAGTCATCCCGCCAGCTTTTTCTGAGCCTGCTGCGCAGTCGTTTCCTGCTGTTTGGGATCCGCTGCGTGGTGGCTTTTGCGTGTTGCTCCTCCGACATGCCACAGTTTGTGGCCAGCCCACTTCCTCTTTAGTCCAGCAGCTGTGCGGCCAGCGTCTGCTATTTCTTTGTTTGCGTGTGTGTAGTGCACTCGTGAAAGTCATATAATATTTTTTTCAGACTAATTTTTTAACCCCTCTTCAAACCTCACGTGTTTAAAGGACCGCTTGCCGGCAGTAATAAGGTACACAAAGTGCCTCAGAGAGCAAACACATCATGATGAGATAAAAATCAATCTCCCTTATAAATAACGGGAGATACTTCACATAATGATATCAGTAACTGACGCTGAATAGCAACTGATAACGGATATATAGTAATGTGTTGTTGTAAGTGGGAGATGAGATGATAATAATGTTTGTACTGTTCATTGATAGTAGTGTAGTGATGGGAATAATGCGGATATTATTAATTAGATCCGATACTTGCACGGTACCGCGAAAACGCCCGGCGGACAGTATTTTACATGGAGTGATTGCCTATCTGACTTCCACAACCCAGTTACTGGGTAACACGATACCCCTTGGTAAGATTGTTCGTCAGACTTTTGGTCTTCTAAGACCCGTAACGACTGTCGGGACCAACGGCTTAACGTGGTTTTCAGAGACATGGAGGGTTTTCAATATGTAATGGATGGTTACCCATCCACAAACCGACCGCAGCAAGCGTAGCTTAACCATCGATCGACTCGAGCGGCTGTTATTATTTAGCCACGAGATCCTTACATACTCTTCTGTTTTTTTTTTGTATTACTGAAGTACCTACTTATATTTTAATTTGACGTAATTAGAAGCTCCCATATCGGAACTTATCCGATAAAATACACCTCTATCACATCACTACGCATCTCTGGCCGTCTCTACTGCAGATAAGAGTAAATTGATAAATAACGACTATTACTAGTTATCAGAGATATCAATCGGTACTATACAATAGTAGTACGTAGAACATTCTTCTCAAATTACTTTATGAGAGTGAAATTAACATAACATCACGAAAGTATACCCCGAAGGAGTGCACAGAGATGGATAAATGTGTAGTATTACATTTGCACACCACACAACACCACCACACTAGTTCACACAATACACCACACAGTACACCATGACACTACACCACATACCACGACTACTTAGTACACCAGCACACACACACCACACCACCACCACCCTATACATATGTCGCAGCCAACTGGTTAAATTAGCCGTTCAGTTAACCGCCTAGCCTTTCAACTAAACGGCGGCCGTTCAACTAACGGCCTGAATGATATTCAATTACAGTTTAGGTTGTAGGTCTGTAACCAATCACGCGCGAGCCGAATTGGTCGCAGTAATTAAGGCATTGCACCCCGACTAAGTGGGTTAGGTTAGGTTAGAACTGTGAACAACCGCGTGCGACCCGAGGGAGGAAGCGAGGCGAGCACTACTTCTAAAGGCCAGGCAGTTAACTGAACGGCTAATTTAACCAGTTGGCTGCGACACATACATCACATCACGACAACACACACACACACCACACCACTCCACACACTACGACCACCCTATAAACCACCATACTCACAAACACACACACACTACCCCACTCTAGCACATCACACCACACACCAGACCATGACACCACACCACCACACAAACCCACCATCACTTTGGGAATTTCCATCAGGGATTGATAGCAATAGGCTCGCCCCCTATTACATGGGACTTAAACATAACTGTCGGACTGTGTGTGTCCTGTAGGGGCACCTGTGCGTAACCCTCCGGGGATTACAGTTGTGATTTCGTGTTGTGATGAGGGGCTCGTGGCTAAGTAATAACAGATGCAAGGGTCGATCGAACAGGTTAAGCTACAGTTGCCACGGTCGGTCCGTGGATGGGTGACCATCTTTACATACCAAGACCGGCTGTCCCGGCTGTCATTCATGGATCTTTGACAGTCGTTACTGCTTATCAGAAGCCCAAAAGTCTGACAACCAGTCTTACCAAGGGGTATCGTGTTACCCAGTGTTTGGATCGTGGAGGTCAGATAGGCTGTCGCTCCATGTAAAATACTGGTATTCAGCTGCATTCGGTTAGACTGGAAGCCGACCCCAACATAATTGGGAAAAGGCTATGCAGATGAGTGATGTGTTATATTACTTCTCCCGCAGAGCCCCCCGCTCACAAGGCGCCACTAGACCACTCCCGCCTGGGCGGCGGCACAACTGTGGTCACGTCGCTCATAGCAGGCGCCACGGCCGGCGCGCTCGCCAAGACTGCCATCGCCCCTCTAGACAGGACTAAGATTAACTTTCAGATCTCGTGAGTATACCAAAGATTAAAAGCACAGGAAGATAAAGTATAAAGTAATGGCAATCACATGAAATATGGCAACAATTTAAAAATATTAAATTCCTACGAGGCCCATAGGACATCTCAGTTTTGAGTAATAAGGAGCATATAAGCATTGTTAGCCTATAATGTTATACCATGTCGGTGAAAATATAATAACCACTTAGCCGAAGAATTTAGAAGTGCTACAGATTTAGAATTTAACACAAAGCTATATAACTGGTTGTGTGAGAGATTTTTTTATTCCATCAATGAATATTTTGAGTGTAAAATGTAAAACTTATTTATTATAATTATTATGACATCTGATCTACATATTTACATTACTTAAATAATATTGAAACTGTTTCATTATTCTTGCTATTTTTCATTGACATGGCATTATTATTATTAATCGCTATTTTTTATATAAATTATTATTTTAAATGTATATAATAAATTGTATAATTTTATTTTATTAATTGCATTGTAATCCAAATTTAAATTATGAAATTATTATTAATATTTTTATGTTATTGCTAATTATTAAATATGTACTGCATGCTATATGACGTATAATCAAGATGTAAAATCTAAATATTTACACGGCTGAAATGCTGAATATAGTGAAACCCATAGAGAACTTAAGAACTTATGTTACCTACCTATATTCTTGCAAATAATTATATCATTCATTCATTCAATGTTCCCACTACTGGGACACGGGCCTCCTCTCTGTGAGATGGAGTGGGCCGTAATCCACCACGTGGGCCCAGTGCGGATTGGTAGATGTCACATGTCTTACGCATCATGCAAACTAAAAATATAATTGCATTGATTTTGATTTTATTTTATTACGCTTTTATTATTACGAGCTTTTATTTAGTTTCACCTGTCCCGATATCTGTAATCAAATCTTGCAAGTTAAATTTGATCCACTTCCCGTCTGCCGATTGGGTTGGAATCGTGCATGCATATGTAAATTGAATGACAATGCAATATTATTATGACATGGAGTTGATCTGATGATGGAGCCGGAAGATGGCCATGGGAATTCTGTAAAAACACGATGCAACCCCGTCGAGTTTGGGCTCGTTTGATTCGTCTTGAGAGGGACTCCTGGTCCTAGATGATATCCAGGGTCTGATGATGGAGCCAGAAGGTGGCACCCTGGTAGGGTTTGGCTTCCTTTTTAAAGATTTTTTCGTTAATTTTTTATTAACCCAGTCTTGTGTATTATAACTTCTACTTCCATCCCTCCACAGCCAAACCCCCTACTCATGGCGTGCTGCCGTCGACTTCCTGCTACGCAGCGCCCGCACCGAGGGCCTGGTCGCACTGTGGCGCGGCAACAGCGCGACCATGGCCCGCATAGTGCCGTACGCCGCCATACAGTTCACGGCGCACGAGCAGTGGAAGAAGGCACTAGGAGTTGACACGCCGCAGAGTGCCAAGTAAGTCACCAAGTAAGACCTGCGCTGCATTAGGAAAGTATGAACAGTTCCACCGGTAGCTTGGGCTCCGAGCCTCTCGAGATCGAAGTCTTCCGGGATATGAACCTTTCGGGATTCGAGTCTTCCGGGATAAGAGCCTTTCGGGACCCAGTCTTCCAGGATATGAGCCTTTTGGTTCTCGAGCCTTCCGGGATAAGAGCTTTTTGGGACCCGAGTCTTCCATGAAAGTATAATTATTAAAAGACTATCTCCCTTGTTCCAGAGCCAGCCCCGTCCTCCACTTGATAGCCGGCTCTCTGGCCGGTGTGACGTCACAGTCGGCCACGTACCCGCTGGACGTGGCGCGTGCGCGCATGGCTGTCACCAATGCCACCGAGTACAACACGCTGCGGGCTGTGTTCGTGAACGTGGCCAGGGACGAGGGGCCACGCACGTTGTACAGGTAATCATATATGCAGGGTAATTTTAAATTGGCTAGCTAAACTCTGCAGACGCGATGAGCATCGAAATCTATGTATTGTCACCTCCCCTCCGCGCCTCGGAAAGCACGTTGGTCCTGGCTGTCATTCGTAGATCTTTGACAGTCGTTAACCCAAAAATCCAGTCTTACCAAGGCGTATCGTGTTACCCAGTAACTGGCTTGTGGTTTTTTTTGTGACCCTTTATTGTGTCCCACTGCTGGGCATAGGCTTCCCCTTTTTCCTTCCAAACCGCTCCTTGTGTTGTGCGATCTCTGGCCATGTTTTCCCTGCAAGCGTCATCAGATGGTCACGCCACTGACGCCACCTTCGCCGTGGTCTAGCTCGACGGCGACGTCCTCCCTCAGGCGTCTAGTAAATGACGATCATTGCCAACCAAAGTTGTCGACATAGGTCATAGAATAAGCAAGCTGAAGTGGCAATGTGCCGTGGAACCGATGACCGTTGGGGTAGATGTGTTCTTGAGTGGAGACCGCGAACCGGCAAACGTAAAGTATGTAGTTGCCGTATGGGAGTTGCCGAAAATCTGATTCAACGGCGTGCAATAGGAGAGGCCTATGCCCAGCAGTGGACTGCTGTAGGCTGCTGATGATGAGGTTAGGACGGGCAGGATGCACGTGTCGATGGGTTGTTAGATAGATTGATGTAGATTGTTGTTTCTCGCAGGGGCTACTCTGCGACGGTGCTGGGCGTCATCCCCTACGCGGGCGTCTCCTTCTTCACTTACGACACACTCAAGCGCAAGTACTTCGGTAAGTGTGACTTTTTGCACTTCTTGTTCTTTTCGTGTACTTCGTTTTTAAACAGGGTCGAGTTTAATTAGCTAGCGAAACTCTGCAGTTGCAGGTATTTTTTTATAGGTCTGATTCCGGGACATAAACGCCCGTATCTTTTGATTGCGTTGACGTAGAAGTTTGATTTTTTCACTGCTTCAAGGGATTGCAGAACTGAGTATTTGATATTAATTTCAACTTGATAACTCCACGCGTTCCTGAGAAAAAGAGTCTTGACCGACTGACAGATAGACGGACAACGAAGTGATCTTAAAGGGGTTCCGTTTTTCCTTTTGAGGTACGGAAACCTAATAGGTATTTTTCCAAAAAAGGAAATAGTTAAATATGTCTTGTTGGTCTAGTGGTCGTAAGCGCGACTGCTGAGCGTGGACTCTTGGGTTCGATTCCCGGGTCGGACAAAGTGTTATTGGATTTTCCACTAGGAATTTCTTAGTAACAGTCCGGAGTTTGTAAGTTGGCGGTTTAATCAAATCAAATCAAATCATTTATTTCAGATAAATATCCATAAAAATAAAAATAAAATCAAAATAAAAAACAAAAATACAAAAATCAATATAGCAAAACTTATAAAATTAAAATCAAAATTAAGCTCAAAAATTTAAATTAATTAATTAAAAACAAAAACGAAATAGAAACAAAATTAATTAAAAACTAAACAAAATAAAATTAAAACCAAAATTAAATTATGGAATTTAAAACACACATTACATTATATAATAAACGCAGGCGCTTGCATGCAGCTGCAGCCACCTCCGCAAAAAGGTGAGTCCCACCGCCCGGACAACACGCAGGAGCCCGCTCGAGCCGCCACGGCCACGGCGCAGAAGCGACGCACTCCTTTTTCTAATTATACCGTGGAAATCATCGGTTCTAGCCTCAGCGTTACAAAACCGTGGCCGCCCCAACAGAATCCTAAACGCGCTGTTGTACTGGACACGTAGCGCTTTGTACGCCCGCTGAGTGAAGTTGGTCCACAGGCTACACGTGTAGAAGGTCTGGCAGTACGCCTTGAATAGAGTTACCTTCACCTGCGAAGAACAACGCGCAAACCTGCGAACCAACATGTTGCACCGGACAGACAACGCCTTACGTTCCCTCTCAATGTCCGCATTGTCAGACAAATCCTCAGTGACCCAGTGAACCAGATACTTGAACTGATTTACCCTGTCCAAAAGTGATCCACAAAGAGTGACAGGAGGTACAGTTGAGTAACTTTTAGCACCCGCTTTAAAGATCATGTATTCACTCTTCTTTGGATTGTATCTGAGCCCATGGTCCTCCGCGTAAGTTTCACAAATACTCAACAGTTTTCGGAGTGCCGAGAGCGAAGGGCTCAGCAGCACCATGTCATCCGCATAACTGGTGTTGTTTATGCAAACCCCATCAATAGAACAACCGACTTTAGTGCTGCTGAGCTCCCCAATCAACTGTTTCATATACAGGTTGAAGAGCCGCGGCGAGGTTATCCCCCCCTGCCTCACGCCGTACTCCAACCTGTATACATCTGAAAGCGACCCCGCCCATCTGACACTGTTTTGCTGATGACTGTACCAATATTCAAACAGCGATATAACATCATATGACAATTTCGTCTCACATCGCAACTTATGCCATAACCTATAATAGCACACCATAGCAAAAGCCTTTGAAAGGTCTAAAAAGCATGCGTATACTGGTGTATTCCTGGCAGTGTAGTACTGAACAGTTTGCTTAAGACATAGGGTAGCACTCTCAGTCGACAGGCCAGGCCTAAAGCCAAATTGAGCGTCATTCAGGTTTAAGTGCCTTCCCAACTGCTGATCAAGCAAACTATCCAGCACCTTACTTATGACTGTTGCTAACGAGATAGGTCTATAATTAGAAATATCAGCAGAATCACCAGTTTTATTTTTAACAATAGGAACTATTATGGTGTACATTAGGTCACCAGGCAAGCAACTATGACTCACACACAAGTTGAAAAACAAAGCGAGCACTCTTGGCAGATGTACACCAGCGTACCTCAGATGCTCGATGCTGAGCCCATCATGTCCCGGGGACTTACCCCTGACCATCTTCTTAATAACAGTAGCCACATCCTTGGCAGAGAATCTAACGGTAACGTCCCCAGGGCAAACCCCAGCAGCAAGCACCTGCGACGCCGGCCCGAGCGTTGATTCCACCTTGAAATGTCGCTGGAGGCACAGGCAATGTCCCGAGGCTCATGTGCACCACCGATACTCACAGGGAGGCTCGACACTGGGTTCAGGTTTTTTGTATTTTTCCAGAAATCACTAAAGTTCTTTTTGGCATGATGCTCAGCTATATTATTCATTTTTATCTGATCTTCATTATCTTGACAATATTTTAATTTTTAAATATTTTCCTAGTTTCACGCATGTCTTTGAACACAGGGCCAGTGCTAGGTTTACCGTGAAGTACCCAGGTTTGAAAACAAAGTCGAGCCCTCCTATGTGCGCCACCGACAAACCTGTTCCAACCAGGTACATGTTTATGTTTTCTATAGTTAGGTGCACGTTTATTACAGCTGCACTCTGCTGCCTTGGTCAAAACATTTACAATTCTTTCATACAATTTACTAATGATTAACTTGTGGACCTCATTATCACACATTCCATCGGCACAATGCGTAAACTCTGATGGGAAATCCATTGGTATTAACTTTGAGTTACAATAATTAAGGTAAGTTTCAATTTGTTTATTATTTCTAGTGCCCCAATTTATTTTATTAAACGACGAGGTAACTATCTTATTTTTAGGTAAAATTCCATTTAAATTACTCTCCACCAGTAAGGGAAAGTGATCAGACCAATAGGTGCCATACATAATAGACACATTAACTATCGAGCGTCGCGCTGAACCAGTCACCACGCAGTGATCGAGCCAGCGACGACACCCGTGTGCATCACTAATAAACGTATACGCATCGGGAGATAAAAGTTCCATGTCTACGCACGACCACCTCTGTTCAGCACAAAAAGTTAATAGTTCACAAGAAAACTGTTCACCTGGGTGCGCGTTGAAGTCCCCAAGAATAAATACGGTTTCCACGTCACTACTCTCGATTATAGCATTTAATTCACTCAAACACTCAGTGAACTCAGTCAAATTCTCAAATGAATCGGTTGGCATATACACAGTTATAACTAGAATTGACCTGTCGTTAATCACTATCTTAATCGCAGCGAGTCGCACACTTCTGCACACCACAATCGATACCGACGGAAAAACTGACTTTCTCCACAGCAGAGCAACCCCACCGTATGGTCTACCTCTAATAATCCCGGCAGACGTATCCACTGCAGAATTACCGGTGTAGGAGAACGCGTCATCGATGGTACCCAGGAACGGTATATCATGTGGAAGAAGCCACGTCTCCTGAAGCGCAACAATGTCAGCCGATGGACACAATTTCCTTACACACTCAACTGAACGCGTGACACTCTTACAGTTAAAGCTGATAAGTTTTGACACACTATTCTCAACACTCATTTGTAGTAGGTTTCATAGCAGCCAACTCCCGATCGGTACGCTGCGCTGAGTTTCGATTAATAATACCCCCGTGCCTCGTGCGCACGAGTCACCGTTGGTCCTGCGCCTGATCTCTCCCCATGAGTGTCGGGTTGCCGTCCCTGAGGACTAAGAGAGTAAAGGAACAGAGAGTGCACATGTGTTTATGCTCACACTTGCGCACTATAGTATCTCCTGCGCACCTGGCTAATCTTCGTTGAGATTGGCCACCGTGACCGAAAAGCGGTCGGGAGGCTATTATTTCTAAAATCACGTGCTATTTCGTCAATCCTCTTCCAGAATATTTCGGCAAGCCCCAGGGAACCATGGTTAACGTCGTGCTAGGCGGCATGGCGGGCGCCATCGCGCAGACCGCGTCGTACCCGCTCGACATCGTGCGCCGGCGCATGCAGACCGCGCGCCGCCGCCCCGACGGCTCCTACCCGTATGCCAGCATCGCAGACACTCTGGCTCTAGTCTATAAGTGAGTATATTAAGAATAGTCATCATCTGCCTGCCTTCTCCCAACTATGTTGGGGTCGGCTTCCAGTCTAACCGGATGCAGATGAATACCATTTTTGCACGGACTGACGGCCTATCCGACCTCTACAACCCAGTCATTTGGTAACATGATTCCTTTTGGTAAGTCTGGTTGTCAGACTTATGACTACCCGTAACGACTGTCAATGATCCACGAATGACAGCCGGGACCAACTGTTTAACGTGCTTTTAGAGGCGAAAAGGAGGATCGGTATGTAATGGATGATCTACGAACCGACCTCGGCAACCGTCGAAAGTTCATTGATCGATCAACCGTGCGGTTGTTAGGTAGCCATGAGCCCCTCTGATTATTTACCTTGTTTTTTCAGGTCGGAAGGCTGGCGTGGTTTCTACAAGGGCCTCAGCATGAACTGGGTGAAGGGGCCCATCGCGGTGGGTATCTCCTTCGCCACCTACGACCATATCAAGAACACTCTCCGAGATATCGCGGTACATTTCAACAGCTAGTCTATAGTTTATGGTGGCCAGATTGCTTTGACAGTGACAATCGCAATCGCTTTCATTTTGACAGTTGAAAGCAATTGTTTATACAGGCTTGTTTTTTTTTTAATGACTGAAAGCAAAAATTGATAATTAAATATAAATGGGATGTTGGGAAATATATAATTACTGTTGATTTGTCATAGTGAAAGCTATTGCGTATGTGAATTTAGTTGACAATTTAATTTTGTCACGCACCCTGTATAATGTCACGAGCGCTGTCAGAAGTCAAAAGAAAAAATAATTATGGTGTTAGTATTATAGACTTTTATTACGTAGATGTTAAAGAATTTTTCGAACTTTAATATATCCGCTGAAATATGGTAGTACTGTACATCTCTGCTCACCCTTTCGGGGCGTAGAGGCGTGATGTTTACTCACAAGTTTTCATATTAAGCTTTCATTGCTAAAAAAGTGACTGAACTTCGACAATAATAAATACTAAAATGATATTATAGGGAATCGATACTTTAGTTTGCAGATAGTCCGTCAGATGTCAGAAAGTTCAAAAACGTCTGACAACACGTAAAATTTTTTGATATTGAAAAAAACTGTATCGTTTAATTTGATGGCAAATAATGAATTTCGCACATAACTCTTACGCTGACGGAATATTTTCATTTTGTTAATTACTATCTGACTAAAATTTACTGTTTACGACCACACACACTGAAGGGCGAAATGTTAATACTAAATACTTATATATACTACGCAACGAAATAGTTGCGGGTTAGGTATTAGGTAATACGGACTGGTGTCCGCAACTCCACGTCAATGCGCGTATTTTAGCCCGCAACGCTACGTTCCAGACAAGAACATGTTTTATTTAGCTTGAAGCTAGCGTTGCACCAACTATAAAAGGCTTCACTTTATAGTTGCGGGCCGCAACGCACGGCTGCGTTTTCGCAAGATCACCGTTTAGAGTATTTTTACGCACATATAGATATTATTATTTTAGTTTTATTATAGATTTTATTGTACAGATAGACAGTGGTTCTTATAAAACGGCCTCAAGGAGTGGCTACACTCAAACGTACGTGGGGCGCAGCCTGGATAGTCATAGGTAGGAGGTACTTATAGCTATGTTAGTAAAATTTAAATAATTAATAAGTAATGATAAATATTTTTTTTATTTTTTTATAATTAAAATATATTTATTATTTTTGTAATTAATGTGTGATGTAGGTCCCATGGAGAAAGTTGTTCAGTCTTATGGTCTGTACCACCCCCTTGAATATGAGCACACCTTTCTGATACTCTGTATTCAAAGTCAAATTAAATTATCTAGCGAAACTCCGCAGATGTGACGGGTATGGATATCTAAACATGATAACAAAATATTTGACGTTTTTTTTTGGAGTCAATGACCGCAAGTAGTGTAGTTACGTCAAGTATGAGTTTAGAAAAGCAGTTTTTTATTTTATTTTATCGTGTTTAAATACATGAACCCATGTGTGAAGTTTACACAGATATAACTATTTTGATAAACTGATATTAATACACGTATCTGCAATATTGGATTGTTGACGCAGAAAAAAGAACATCAAATCTTTTTTTTTTTAATCGTTTTTAAATATGGATACCCATCTTGTCTGACACAGTATTTTAGTGCATTTTCTACTTTATTTTTAAGCCCTAATGTATTGAAGTTGTTCATTTAATTTGACCCGGTTGGCGCAGTGGTTGAGCGATTGACTGCTGTGCAGCATGTCACGGGTTCGATTCCCGCATGTTTATTTTCCCACACGTGTGTTTTATCTATAATATGTATGTATTTAAAAAAACAAAAAAAAGTTTATAAGTAGTTTATCAGCCATCTCGTTACCATAACACAAGCATTAGGTTGCTTAGCTTGGGATTATATGGCGTTGTGTGAAATGTCCAAGGATATTATTATTGTTTTAGTTGTAAGCATATTTTTTTCTTCGTATTTCCCTCTTTGCTTCTATTCTGACGTTCTGATGCAATGGTTTTTATTTAAATCGTAGACCCCTTAAGATTAATTCTATACAAATTTTTTTGTTCTGAATGAGCTCGATCTTGACCCCGATCGTCTGATGGAAAGTGATGTATGAGGTCTAATGGACCGAGCGTGCCCAGGAGATGCTGTTCACTCTTGATTTGAAGGCAGACGGGTTAAATGTGGACGGGAACACATAATAGGTATCGATATAAAAAAATAAAACTGTAAGCTAGAGGATTCTTTAATCTTTTTAGAGTTATATTTACCTTATGTAGCACCTGCCATGTCTTGTCTCTGCATCACCCTAAGGTTGACTGCTAGAAAATGCCTCAGGCATTAAGTCCGCCTTTGTCACTGACCTGTATTATACAAGTACGTTGTATTGTATAATAGAGGTCAGTGGCCTTTGTACAGTATTTTTTTTTTACTTGTGCAAACAGTTTTAATAAAATAAAATAAGGAAATTAATATTAACCGGTTGAATGTTGTAATTACAGACACAATTAAAAAGCCATTGTGTCGCGTAGATCTACGTTATATATGAAGGGTTAAAGTGTCTCTGCCTTTTTTTATTGGTTTATTTTCAAACCTTTCTTTTTACTTTCAATTGTCACTCGCCATACTTTTTGATAGCGAACGGCTACGGTTTGATTGACCAATCAAATCGCCACATTTTTATCTAGTTAGTCCTAAGGGTTAGGCGAAAGGGCTGATGTAGCCGCGTAATTCAAATGTATAGTCGCCAGCACATCAAGCTATCCGAAACTGTCAAATTTTTCCTATCAACTTTGAACCTTATGCTTTAGCGATAAAGTTGAAAATGTATTATAGAAATTTGACAGATTGTAGTAGCTTGATGTGCTGGCGTCTTTACGTACGTTTTTTGCAATTCGCAGGTCAGTATCAGAAGGCCAATTTTCGTACTTAAAAACGTTCAAAATCTAGTCGCAATGTCATCTCGGCGACAATCAATGTTGTCAGAAATGTATGAAAATTGATTATATTTTTGACAGATTGCGAAAGATTAGAATACGAACGTTCTTAAAACAGGAATAGCTACTCTTGTTGTATGGTAACAAAAAGTAGAAGTCCATCCCTCTTAACTCCCTTATTATTCCTGTTTTTTAAATCTCGGAACTTATTGTTTCCTGCAAAATATATAATACAATTTTTCTTCAAAAATGTCTTTTCACTTAAATGGGGCGCGTTTTTTGAGAACCACTATCTATACGTAAGCGAATATACCAAGTCCATCTCATTATAAAAAGAGTTCTAACTTTGTTCTTAAAACAGCTTAAAACTTCTTCGAGGTATTTCGAACCTTATTCTGACCGTGGTAAAGTTCTTTACACAAAATTGACAACTTAGGCCCGCTTGCGTAAAGCACGTTAAGCAGTTGGTGTTAACCCGAAAGTCTGACGACCAGTCTTACCAAGGGGTATCGTATTACCCAGTAACTGGGTTGTGGAGGTCAGATAGGCAGTCGCTCCATGTTAAATACTGGTATTCAGCTGCTTCCATTAGTTTTGTAATGAGACCGACTATGGTTAGTCTATATTGTACATATACTCGTTATGTTTGTAATGTTATTGAAAGCGATCTAATATATTATTATGTACCCTGCGTCCTAACCAAAAGCGAACGTCTTGCGAGTACGCGAACGTTTGTATGAATGTTGACCACTGACCTATAATAAACAAGTATGCTGGACTAAATATAGGTACTCTACTAAGTGACAGTTGTTTTTTGTGCCGATTCAAAGCGCCCCGCTCGAGCGTCTCAGGAACTAAAATTGACACATTGTTGCAAATGGCCGTCGTGTTGTTTTGGTACGTCTCTGATGAATTAGGTCTAAATCGTGCCAATAAGACATTTTTTGTGTATTTTGTGTTTACTACGAGATATTTAGAACATTTTAATCATGTATATGAGTATGCGCATTTTGTAAAACTCTCTAAGCATCAAAATTTTAGTTCCATGGACGCTCACGTTGCTATCAGCGCCAAAAAGGCGAAAATCAAAATGTCTTCGTTTTGTCATCGATAGTGTGAAGTCCAGCGTACCTACTTGTATAATATAGGTCAGTAATGTTGACGAACCAACGCGACTTGATTGATCGCGTGACGGTCGCTTTTGTTTAGGACGCGGCCTTAGTCTATAGTGCCAAATCTAAAATAGATATACGCTTAATCGAGGGACAAACTGTAGGGAGTGTAGTGTGTACTATTAACAACTGCACACATGTTGCTATGGGACAGCAGTTTTTTTTCAATATCACAGAGTTGGTCGCATGGTAAAAATTTAACTATTTCATGACTACATCCTACCCTGAAAGTATGTTCCTCAATTAGCATAACATCCTGTATGAAGAAGACTGGATTATGGAGGTCGGGTAGGCAGTCGCTCCATGTAAAATACTGGTATTCAGCTGCATACGGTTAGACTGGAAGCCGACCCCAACATGGTCAAAAGCAGGCAGATTGATTCGCTAATTGTTATTGTATTAAAATATTGGCAACTTCAGAGTATAAATTAAATACTTTAGGTTTTATCATATTTTTAATTTATTACTCATTTTTTTTAAATTGTACATTATTATTATAATTAGTTATGTATTAAAATGCACCATAGTATCTCACGTTTTTAAATCAAATATTATATAAAATTTATTATACTTACCAAATATTTAAAAAATCATGAAAAAAATCTGATAAGAAATTAAGGTTTCGTTATAATTTTAGATAGGTAATCTTTTTTTTTTTTGAGATTATTTAGTAAGACTTTAATAAAAATATACAATTTTTGGTATTAAATAGTGCAATTTAACCATATTTTTGGGCATTTTTTATAACAAATCGTGCAATAAAGCTCAAAATGGCACAATAAATTTTACGGAACCCAAATTTTGTATTATCTAGTCCTTCTATATTATGCGGAACCCTGTAGGTAAAGAAAGAGAAAGAAAATTGTTTATTCTGCATAAGCAAAAAGCACATTACAAATAAAAAAAAGACAAAATATACACATACAACGTAGTGAAACGCCTCGTACTCAAGCACATGAACTGTACACGAGTGCGACTCCAGCTTTTCTTTTATTTTGTAAAAAATATATTTTTGTTGCTATTTGTTAAGTAAAAGTATTACCTGTATAGTTTTTTTATTGCAGTTAAGGGTCGAAACACATCTGGCGGAATTAGTCACTGATTTTTATTACCGCATCGTCATTAATTACGCGATCATCGCATTCTTCAAGAGGTGTGTTTTGGCTCTGAATCCACGGTTTTCTAGAAAAGCAACAGCCGCCACATAGCGTCCGCAATTTACTGGCGAATGACGTCACTGAAACTTTATGAAATGAAGTTAGTGTGTTTTCATAAAGAGCGTTTTTGGCACTTAAAGTCAAACTTCGGTGCATGGAGAACAGAATGAAGGAGAACTGACTCTTTTGTGAAAAACTGTCTGTCAAACTGCGTTTAATTAGGATGGCCACTGTAGTAACAGCTCACAGCTGTAATATTAGGTTATGTTTACAAAATTATTTTGGACTACATAAATAGTTGAGGTTTGGCATGTCACAAAAAATATTCTAACTCCGCATACTTCAATCTGTCAACAACTGCTACATTCATACCATATCCTTTGCCTACGCTAGCGCCACTGTGGAGGGTTTCTGAACTGTTATTTACTGCATATAATGTTAGCTGGACACTTTTTCAACTTTCGCCCCATAAAGTGTCAGTTCTCCTTACTTCTATTCTGCATGCCCTGCCGCCATCATTTTCGTGACTGCCGTCACTGCGGCCGTTATGTAGCGGCCATCGCTCTTCTAAAAACCCGTAGCTTTACCCATTAATAAACTCGGAGTAAAGTTATGCCAAAGTTGAACCTCGAAAATTTTTGGTTAAACCGAAGTCAATACTTGTGTACTTAAAGGAAGGCGCGCACGAGCAACTTGGTTGTCCAGCTACTTATTTGTCTCTATCGCTGTCTCTTCGTCGAGATTTGGACGATGCGTACACGGGAGCGACAGCAACGCCACTTTTTCATAAAGTTTTTGGTTAGTCGGCAAGTTTTTTGTCGCCGTGCGCGCACTTGCATTACAGCCAATATTAT
This sequence comes from Gortyna flavago, assembly GCA_963669345.1. NCBI lineage: Eukaryota > Metazoa > Arthropoda > Insecta > Lepidoptera > Noctuidae > Gortyna > Gortyna flavago. Next base: position 494,994 of record OY770154.1, read on the forward strand.
AGACTAGCGACAGTCGCCCTGCGGACATAAAAGTCTCCCAGTTGTCGCGTCGCAACATTACATTTAATACAAACCCGTAGACTTGATGTGAGAGATAAATTAGTTGCTCGCGGGCGCCCCCCCCCCCCCCCCCCTAACTCTGCGTTTATTAGTAGGGGGATAAAAGAAACAACTGAGATTTTCAATTCTTTTGTTAAAGTGAATGGTTAAAGATGACAGCAATCTCGCCTCGCTGGTCTAGTGGTCGCAAGCGCGTGGGTGCTGGGTTCGATTCCCGAGTTAGGAAGTGTTATTGGATTTTTCCATCTGTAATTTCTCAGAAGCACCTCGGAATCTGGATTTTCCGTTTGTTACGTGGAACTTAAACATAACTGGTGAAATGTGGGTGTTGTATAGGTACACTTCTGGCTAACGCTTCGGTGCATACAGGCGCAATGTGTTGTTACTTCGTTCAACTAATCACAACACTACACTACAGACTACTGTGAGACTACATCAGACTTTCAAAAACCCTAGGTTTAAACTGAATATCAACGTTCTTCCATATTATAAATTGTACAGACGCCAGCACATCAAGCTACCGAAACTGTCAAATTTTCGCAATCAAATTTGAACCTTATGCTTCAGCGATAAAGCTAATAATCTATTAACACACACACGACTAATATTTTCGTGTCCATTTCGCCAGAGTCGTACATTTACGACCAAATACCACAGCTCGATTAATCTGCTTATTTATTTAGATAATTACGCTGTATACTGTCAGGGGGCCTAAAAAGGCCACTTTGGCAGAATCATAAAATAATTCATATCATGCAATTCATTTGTTTGACAGTTTCACACTATATATATATATCCCTGAAGGGTTAGGCAGAGGTGTACCTATAGCATTTTACGAATCTCCATAGAAAACTGTCATACAGATGAAATTGCGTTATATGAATTATTATTTATTTATTTTTTATAGTAATTGTTTTATGATTCTGCCAAAGTGGCCTTTTTAGGCCCCCTGGTATTTTTCTCGTTTTGTTTTTTTCTGGCTCTGGTGGCACGACAACTGATATGAAGTCGGGCGGTTAGAACTTTAGAAGGATAAAGAAACGGAATTTGACAGATTATAGTAGCTTGATGTGCCGGCGTCTACATTACGATACGTGTGACTTAAGTAGTCCATTATTTCACGGCGTGATATTAGAAATGGATTATTTATTTGCTAAACGCCGTGCATTAATAGACAACTTAAGTCGCACGTATCGTATACTATTTTATAGCTCGTGTGACCTAAACCCGCACTTAAGTCACGCTTTTCTGTGTAAAAATGGACTACTAAGTCACAGAAAATCGTGACTTAAGTGCGGGTTTAGGTCACTCAGTGCCATAAATAATAATATATTATGATATAATATTGTTAATAATAATAGTAATTTATACTGTAGCAAACAATCGTTTTTGTCAGTTGTAAGTCACGCTTTACTCGAAGTTGCGAATATGTGAGCTTGAATTCAGAATCTTAGATAATTGTCATATTTGGTTACCTTAAACCCTATGTCATACACAATAAAATTCAAATTCCAGTACCTACTATTAAAGTTTAGAATCTTTTTGCCAGTTGGGCTGAAAGCCGATGTCACAAAATTTGTTGGGAAAAGGTTAGGCAGATGATGGTCAATCAAAACTAGACTGAGAGTACAGGACGCTAATGTCGATAGTTGAATGGAATGAATGTAAATTATCTAAGATTCCGAATTCCAGTAGTTTGTTATACCGCGAATGTTCAATGTTCTTGTGACTCGTATAGACTCAAATAAATGTTTATAATATAACTTTTATGTTTTATTTACAACGACTGAATAAAACATCTTGAGAGATGTTCGTGGCTAAATAATAACACCCGCACGAGTTGACCGAAGGTTAAGCTACGCTTGCCGCGGTCGGTCCGTGGATGGGTGACCATCCATTAGATACCGATATCCCTCCGTTCATACATCGGAAAGCACGCTAAGCCGATGGTCCCGGTTGTCATTTTGTACATCTTTGACAGTCGTTATGGGTCGTTAGAAGCCCAAAAGTCTGTGTTAAGGGGTATCGTGTTACCTGTGCTTGTTACCCAGTAGCTGGGTTGTGGAGGTCAGATAGGCAGTCGCCACATGCGCACTACGCATCACACTAACGTCACCCATAAATCCTGTATCGCGCAACCAGAGTTCGACATCAATCGTCGGGCAGTAGCCCACCACACAACACCCGTCTGGTCGGAGGATCCTCCCTGCACTATGGAGGATGAGTGAACTTTCAAATCAAGTCAATATTTGCTTCATGCAATGTATACAGTCCATTTCGCACCTCCGATATAATATGTGCTGCTGGGGAGTTTGTTGCGCCACTTCTTCTCCCCAGCGAAAGCACTAGGAAGTGGTGAAGGGCGGGCGTTTTGGGGGACTGTCTTATGTAATTTTGACGTTCGAAAAGTGTTGATTCTCAGCCTAGTTTGAATAAATGACTTTTGATTTGATTTGAATAGGGTTACAACTCAAAAAACCTGGATTTTTTGAAAAGCGAAATTAAAATCACGGACATGCTAAGAGTAAAAAAAAAAAATTTTTTTAAGCTTTTCAAGTATGTATTATGTATTATTTTGATCACATAATAAAAATAATAAAGATTGATTAACAAACCCGTGAGGGTAATTTCGCTTTTCAAAAAATCCGCGGTTTTTGAGTTGTGACCCTATTTTATCGGAGGTGCGATATTATCACAGATAATAGAATTGTTTAAGAATATTGACATGTGAGCAATATGTACCTAAAGTATAAAGCTACCATTTACTGAGTATGTCTTTCATTGACTTGAATGTGCCCTGGCGACTGAGAGTATGTCATGCTCACTCTGCCTTGCCGTTGATAGCGTGTGCGTTGGATCACTAAGTTTTCTTCAGAATGGTTGAGCTGAATAGTGCTGATACATTAATGGGTGCCATCAGTAGGTCATGTCTTAGCTGCTACTGCTTATTTTAATTTCTGAATTGTTTTTTTAAATCTTAATTATGGATGCTTTTAACGCGCACGTCTTTCTACATCGTTCTCACATGTACCTATAATTTCAACATGAATGATGAAACCAAAAATTTGCAAGATTATACCGGTCGCCGTCGCTTGACGTGTGCAGGTGACAGGGCATGCGGCACAGAGTACTTTTTGGTAGAGTGAGAGCATGCGGCAAGATTGGGGGTAAGCCATTGTCGGTGGAGAGACGCCGCATACACACCGCGGAGGTCTGATCCGTCCATAAACTCCCACTTGTGAAGGTTGCCCTTGCTGCGGCCTACTTGGTTACGAAGTCCCATTTTATACCATTGGGTTCCTTAAAAAAAAATTGCGCAGCCTTCTGAGCATAATTCATCAGCTGAATTGTACATTGAAGGAGTCAGGATTTTCAAATGAAATACTTTTTAATCATATTAGATACTTATATTCACAAGATTGCTCATATTTTCATATTATTTATATAATCGTAGCTACATCGTTAATAATAATATTGCACAGTTTTAACTTATTAAGTAAAAACAATTATTGACTAGAAATTCTTATTATTTACTTAATTAGTAAGATTAAAATATAACTTTTTGGTTCAATTTTCACTAACAAATGAATTATTTTCAGAATGATCAAAGGCTCTGAAACTATCTATTGTTTAAATTTTTATTGGGTTATAAATGATGTTTTTTGCGATGGCAATAGGCTCGCCCTCCATTAAATACATGGGACCTAAACATAACCAACGAAATGTGGGTGTAGGTACTATAGGTACAGCTCTGCCCAAGCCTTTGTGGAACAAGGCGTGTTGTTATGATATAAAAAAGTTATTTATAGCACTGTGTGACCTAAACCCGCACTTAAGTCACGCTTATCTGTGACTTAAGTAGTCCAAATTTACACAGAAAAGCGTGACTTAGTGGGTTTATGTCACACGAGCTATACAATAGTATACGATACGTGAGACTTAAGTATAGTCAAGCCGTGCAATAATAGACTAATTCTTAAGTCACACGTATCGTAATTTTTTTTTTTAATTGTAGATAAAATGAGGATGTAAATATTACACGATTTATTGAATGTCTACCAATTCGGTGGAAACAAAACAAATAAAATAATTTGCCTGAATCGTGGAATACTGCCATTATCAATATTTTCAGCGCCATTTACATAATTCTACAAGCAGTATGTTATCATGTAGGTATGAAAGAGTTAGACTATATGGTTTTGGATTGGAGTATTTTAATCATGAAAAACAGTGCAATGACTAATTTATTTATTTTATTTTACTGTACATTATAATAAGTTAATTATCACGCCAGGTTACAAGCTGACCATCAAATGGAATGTGTAAGAAATGGCTATAGGACCTTCAAATGTTGGAAGTGGAATTTGAAAGTGAGGCATGGATGACTTCTTAAAAAACAATATTTTCTAGTTTTTCTACAGTCGCGTCGCAGTCACTCGCGGCATGCTCTAAACAACTTCTTTCATTTGTTTTCTCCGCAGTCGCTGTCACATGACGCGTGTCGTTTGCGGGCACAGGTGACTATAACCGCACGACGAAAGTCGAATTTGGCTAGGCCGTATGTGATTCAAATCGCAAATTCCAAAGTAGAGGAGATTTCGACTTGTCGTGCGGTGACAGGTCGCATGCGGCAGGTGAATAAATTGACCTTGAAAATGCTGTCGCCAGCGATCGTCCGCCGCATGAAGGTCGACATTTTGATGCAAAATGAACATGGGGTGGCGATTCGCCTTGTGAGGCGAATTGGTAGGCCACCAGCTGCACGGCGACAATCGAGCTAGTGTAATTCCCCATAAGGGTCTCGTGGATAAGGGGTAAAAACTCCAAAAAAATCACGGCAACAATCCTCCTTTCCTCATCTACGTATCATAATGGCCAGCGTGGTTGATATGATGGTAGTACCTTCGCTGGTAGTCGCCCTGTGGGGGCTGCAGGTACTGCGGGTACACTCCGCCGTACAGTGACGTCAGCACATCATAGGGAGGCGGGGGGGGCGCGGGCGGGGAGCGCGCGCGGGCGGGCGCCGCCATGCTGAACAGGGCCTCCGGGTCGCACACGAACTTGTATACGTAGCGCTCACCTAGGGAACATGGTTAAATTATATATATTTATGTCACTGTGCGACTTAAACCCGAACTTATGTCACGCTTTTCTGTGACATAAATAATTAAGTTTTATACAGAAATCGTGACTTAAGTGCGGATTTAGGACACACGAGCTATAAAACATAGCAGAGGATACATGTGACTTAAGTAGTATATTCATGCACGGCGTTGTGTATTACTGTTGTACTATTAGTTTAATAAATTATATAAAAAGTCATCATTCAAATCAGGCTGAGAATTTCAGCACATTTTGAACGTTAAAATGACATAAGACAATCCCCCAGCACGCCCGCTCTTCACCACGTCCCCACGCTCAGCAGACTTCCTTGCAACCACTTACTACACCAACGAAGCAGTTTTGATAGCATATTATATGATCGTTTATTATGATTAGTAACATTGAATTGATTTAGTAATCGGGGATAAGGCTTTCAGCAAAAATATTAAAGTATGTAACGTTGCACATTGCAAGTTACAAATTTAAGGAGTTTAGTCTAAGTACCTTTAATAATAACTAACTTATGTACACTTAAAACTATAGTATTTACACAAAACTATCAAAAAAAATAACCTAGCATAATATTTATAAGTTAACCTAACACTTAAATACAACATTAAAATTAAATAATAATATACGGAACCTTCGAGCGGTTATTAACTAAAAGGGTTTTCGTTCTATGCGCCCGCGCATCTCTAAAACGATCGTTACCGAGCGTGGCCGAGGAGTGGCGATTCGGTTGGGCTTGGTAAGGAAGGATGATGACTAGTGAAATTGAGAGCGTTCGAGGTGAAGGCTAGCTGTGTCGTTCGTTCCGAACGTAATTAAATAATTTTGGTAAATACTTCGCGAAATCCCTCTAGGGTAAGTTTCCATGTATTTTATTAGAAGTGCTAACTGTGATGTGTTTCTAGAACTTCTTAGAACTACTTTTCTGCTGTATTTCTTCCTACCTTCCTATCTGGGACACTTTGACCTTTGGACCTACGAAACGTGGTTCTTGACTGCTTGCTTACGCTTCCGTTTCTGTCTGGATTTCCAGGATTCTAGTCTACCCTTCAAACATTTCGTCACGTCGTGGTTCCGGCGTCAAGAGGACGCCTGGAGAAGATCCTCTGCTGCAGAGAGATTCACGTCTACCCTACGCGGACGTTATCAATTGATATAGAACCTGGAGCTGGAGCCGCAAATCTGAGACGGAACTATCGTCACCTGGAGACGGTTCAGGCCAGTGTTTCCTACCCATTACTACCTCAGTAATCAGGACCTGAGACGGCCACGGAATTTTAGGCAATAAATAATAAGTGTACTGAGTTATCGAGCTCTTATTATTTACAAACCCCTATATTACTATCTGCTGACAACCCCCCTAAGGGTAGTGTCACAAGTAAAAGTAAATCTACAAACCCGCATTGTGCCCGCTCCCTTTCACAGAGAGGAGGCCTGTGTCCCAGCAGTGGGAACATTATAGACTGAGTACAGAGAAGATTAGCCATGTCAAATTCTCCATAATATTCAGCTGCACCCGGTTAGACTGGAAGCCGACCCCAACATAATTGGAAAGGCTAGCTATGATGATGTAAGAGAATGCTTACCTGCGACTTTCTGCATGATTCCCTTCTCGTAGTAGTACCGAAGCGATCTGGACAGTTTGTCGTAATTCATCGCGGGCCGGTTCTTCTGAGCCCCCCAGCGACGAGCCACCTGCGAACAGACCATTCATTAAGATCCCTGGTCGGCGAGAGAAAGGGCCCTTTCTCCCGGGGCTTTATCGGGTTCGAGGTTTAACGGCATAACAACAAATTTTGCAGATACGAGTAAAGCTTCAAGGATGCATTAATGGATCAACATTGTCGGACCCAATGATGCTCGGTTCCTATTACAAAAACAATTGGTTTTGTAAATGCGGTAGCATTATTTATTGCCAAACTGGGCATATAAATATATTCTTAAGCTAATTTCACTTACCTAGCTATTATACTTCCATAAGGGAACTATGAAAAGCCATGAGGTCTTTGCTTCATTACTGGTAAAGATACAAGTCTTAATTTTAACCAATAACGGTCCGTCAATTATAAGAATCACCCATGAGTCCGCCAGATGGACTAACGTACGTGTCATACATTCATGCCCGTATTGGACTTTGCAAGCCTTGCAGAGTAAGCAAACTGAAGTGGCAGTGGGGTGGCCATGTTTGTCGAAAGATCGATGGCTGGTGGAGCAGAAGAGTCCTGGAGTAGAGACCGCGTATAGGCAAGCGTAGTGTGAGACGCCCCTCAGCGATGATAAACCGTCGACTTTAAGAATGTGGCTGAGACAGACTGGATGCGGAAGGCTTGTGGCTCAGCCTGGGAGTGTTTGTATTGAGATGTGATGCGCTGCGGCTCGTTGTAATGTTTAACTTAACACCGCTATCGTTCCCTCTCACCTCCTCGGGCTCATGCAGCTTGAACTCCAGCCCCCTGCCGGTCCACGCGACGCAGCGCGCTCCCTCCGCCAGCAGAGAGACCAAGAACTGCCACAGTTGCAGCGCCCCTCGACGGCCTCCACCTGGAAACGTCCAGCTAAATGCTGTAGAACCTTTCTAGTAAGTGAGGAAAAACCAGGAAGATTAAATGATATGTGTATGAGGAACAGGGTGTAAAATTCACTCATCCTCCATATAAAAGGGAGGATCCTCCGAGCAGACGGGTGTCGTGTTTGGTAGGCAACTGCCCGACGATTGATGTCGGGACGTTATTTATATGCAAGTTGCGCGGTAAACTTTGCTTGCGCGATGCAGGATTTTGCGTGACGTTAGTGTAAAGCTTAGTTCGCATGTGGCGATGTAGATGCAGCCACAGCTGTATCTTTTTGTCCGAGTGTCGGACGTGCGGTGGACACGCGGCCATAGTCAATGTATGTAAGTATCGCTACTTCAGCGCCGTCATCTCGTTCTCCTTGACCTCCCGGTGACGGCGAAGGTGTATAAACGCACTTAGGGTGGTAAGCAGACGAGGTCGGCTATACAATGATTGTCGACATACCAGCGTGTGTGGTGGTGACGTGTTGGTGCGGGGAGGCGGCGTCTGTCCGCGTCGACGGCGTCGTCGCTGACGTTGAGCAGAGGGAACTGCTTACTGTGGACGAAAGGTACAATGTAAGAATGTCAAGTGGCTTACTTAAAGAAGGCTGAAACCAGCACTAATTGCGTAACATACTTTCCATCACAATCTGAGGAGTTTTGAAGGAAATACCTGATCCATTGCTTCATAGTTTTGGAAAATTCGTCTGCGCAACAACGTAAATAACGCAATGAACGTAGCTGAACAGCCGAAATGAAAGGCATTGCCATCGATTGCCATTTTATGTGTGTTACGCAATAGCCCCAGCAAGTAAGGTTAAGTCGTAAGTATTCACTTCTATAGTGTGGTCACAAGTACACACCCTCTTTTTTTGTTTAAGAATAGGATATTCATGACTTGTATCTCTGACCCACCTATCTTCTCGTCCCAGTGCTGATGGTGCTCGGTGCTGGTGACGGCCTCCTCTCTCTCGCGAGGCTCCTCCGGCACTTCTTCCACACATTTTCCGTAGGAACTGCACCTGAATACATGTACTTTTAGTTTTGTTAGGGCACGCAATGAATGTTGTTTAACTGTCAAAATGAAACAAACCCATTGCTATTTATAGTGTGTTACCTACACAATTACCCCGCAGCTAGGGCATAAAACTTATTAACTAAAGGCGGGTTGTTTCACGACCATTTGACGCACGCGTAGACATCAGAAGCGTTGTTTCAAAATTACAAAATTATGGCCTTGACTTACGTCAAATAATTTTATTACGATTACATACTCGTTATTATTTGACGTACGTATGTTTGAAACAACCGGCCCTTACACGCTAACGGTAGACGATCGGTTCAGGGCTCAGTCTCTGGGGGAGGGCAGGACTCAGCTGACTCGAGCAAGGGTCGGGCGGGGTCACCGGGCCAGATACAGATAGGCGTGTTATACCTGTGCAGCTGCTCCGTGTAGTCCCTGTATTCTGGTCTCGTCTCTTCTGCTTCACCTTTACAGCTGTTGGCAACAAATACAATAAATAGTTAAGTATCATAATTATCGCACAATTGGAATAAACAGGGTGGCATCGGCGCAACCTGTTGCCATCATTCAGGAAATGATTCTGGAACACCCCTGCATCGAAATTTTTCGTCAGTTATTAATAAAAAAAACAGCTGTTCCATACATTTTGAACACGTAGGTATTGCGCTTTTGTATGAAACAACAAATTTTTATTAAAAACCGACGAAAAATTTCACCCATCACGGTACACCGTGTATGTGTTACCCGATTGTAAAGGCCAGATAGGCGGTCGCTCCATGTAACATAATTGGTATTCAGCTGCATCCGGCTAGAATGGAAGCCGTCGCCAACATGGTTGATGAAAGCTAGCTTAAGGAAAAGACGATATTTCGTTGTCTTATTTTTCTAGTGGCGCTAGCATACTGCGCTCATATGTTACACGCGCGCCACGCGTCCAGAAGCAACTACTGTGTCATTGACTGCGGGTCATCTGCCAATAATCCAACATTGTTGTTATCTTGTGTGGGGTCGGTTTCCAGTCTGACCGGTGTTTTACATGGAGCGACTACCTATCTGCCTTTACAATACAGTTACTAGGTAGCACGATACTCCTTCGTAAGTCAGGGCTCTAATTCACTATGACCACTTAACGATTCCTTACTTCGAAACCACGTCAATTCCTTAGTTAATCATGACATCTGCTAATTACGTATTTTTCATGACACAATAAACGAAACCGCCCGAAAAAACGCGAAGTTGTCCTGGTTTGGACTGTTAAAATATCACGCTTGACAACCGTACGTGGTTTGCACGTGGTAAGATTACGCGAGAAATAATAATTACCATACAGAATTGATACCCTGGTCAAAAAATACAAAGTAAACAACAAATTAAACGGTGGCTACTTAGTACTTACGGTTCATGCTGGTCAATCAAGGTGTGCGCGTGTGTGTGTGCATGCCTCGCGTACAGCTGGGGGTGTGTGTGTGTGTGGAGGTGCTCGTAGGGACGCGCCGTCGATGTGGGAGTGGAAGAGTCTCTGGAAAGAAAGAGGATGATCATGTTGTGAGGGATCCAGTGGCATAGGACACGAGGCACGTGTTCAGGGTGACAGAGACATCGACAAGCACATGATTCTAGCCTACCCAGCGTAGAAATGAGACGTAGGTTATCAATAAAAAATTTGCCTTCTCCTATGGTGTCATAGGGAAGTGCAAAAGGTACTGATCTAATTTTTTTTATAACCGACGAAAAAGGGTTTTGTAGGTCCGCGGAGTACCGACCTATCCGCCATTTTGCTTTTTTTTTTTCAAAATGGCGGCCACGCATTTATCTTAAACAAATCGATAGCTGACATCAATGCAAAAAGAAAAATTTTAAGACCAAACCCCATAAACTGTCACGTTTCCCAGATCTTAACGTTCAAAGTGGAAAACTCGAAAACGTGACACTTTACGGTAGTAATGCCAGGCTCCATATAAAAATCTTCAATCCCTATTCAACGGGGGTTCAGAAGTGGAGCCATGGTAGCAGGTTTAAGTGGTTATAACATTATAAGGCACCGCTTGACTGCAACCCGCGACCACGCTACGCACGGACATGTGGCTAGTAAACAAATGAACCGCGCAGCTAACCTGGCAAACCCCCCCGTGGACATCCTATACGGTCGACTGCACCGCTGGTCTCGTGGTCGCAAGCGCGACTGCTGAGCTTAGATTCCCTGGGTTCAATTTCCAGATCGATCAAAAGTGTTACTGGGTTTTTCCGTTAGGAATTGCTCAGCAACAGCTTGGAGTTTGGAAGTTGGCATTGTGATACCCCCGTGCCTGGGTGCGCACGTTAAGCCGTTGGTCTTGCAACTGATCTCTCCCCGGTCGTGTTGGATTGCCGTCCCTTCGGACAATGAGAGTGAGGGAAGAGGCAGTGCACCTGTGTCTGCGTCTGTCTACACACTTGTGCACTATAACTAATATCTCCCGCGTCATGGCTAGTCTCGGCCGAGATTGGCCACCATGGCCGAAATCCGGTCTGGAGGACTATTTCGTCGACTTAATTGCTTGAAATAGTACAAGAATACTTCATAGTATGATAAGCTATAACGTTCAGGCGGTCCGCGGTAATGTGGAAGAGAGAAGAGAGACGAGAGGAGCCTCTGTGAGAGGGAGCGGGCCGGAATTCACCACACCGACACAGCTGATGGGTGGCTAATAGTTTATCAATCTACCTAGCCTTCTCCCAATTATTTTGGGGTCAGTTTCCAGTCTAACCGGATGCAGCTGAATACCAGTATTTTACTTAGAGCAACTGCCTATCTGACCTTCACATCCCAGTGGGTACTGGGTGACACCTCTTGGTAAGACTGCTTGTGAGTTTTGACTTTTGGGCTTCTGACTTCCCGTAACCACTGTCAAAGATCTACAAATGACAGCCGGGACCAACGGCTTAACGTGCTTTCTGAGGCACTGAGGGGTCTTGATATGCTATGGACGGTTACACATTCACCAACTGACCAGTCGCAGTTGTGGCAGTCTGCCAATGCAAGAGTGACAGGACTTACCTGTGCTGGTAGTGAAGGCCCCAGGGTATGGGGTACGGCTGCCCTTGCTGCGCCATATCACCACTCCTCGAGAGCTGCCTTCCCCGAGGTGATCATTGCGAGGACCTGCAGACGAGCATATTGTCAGAGTCACATGTGTTTCCTAACTTATACTTATAGCAGAGACTGCTGGACAAGAGTACAAACGTGTGGTTGTCTACTCCCTAAGCACGATGTCCGTGGCTTCGGCTGAAGATACGGGAATGTCCTACTCCGTGCTACCTACGGACATAACATTAGTTCGGAGCCTGAACTAAGAATGGAAGACAACACGATTTGACAGTTGTCCCTACTCACGATGAGTTTTTGCTATTTGTCACTTGTTATCACAGACCAACTACTTTTTGCTATTTGTCACTTGTTATCACAGACCAACTACTTTTTGCTATTTGTCACTTGTTATCACAGACCAACTACTTTTTGCTATTTGTCACTTGTTATCACAGACCAACTACTTTTTGCTATTTGTCACTTGTTATCACAGACCAACTACTTTTTGCTATTTGTCACTTGTTATCACAGACCAACTACTTTTTGCTATTTGTCACTTGTTATCACAGACCAACTACTTTTTGCTATTTGTCACTTGTTATCACAGACCAACTACTTTTTGCTATTTGTCACTTGTTATCACAGACCAACTACTTTTTGCTATTTGTCACTTGTTATCACAGACCAACTACTTTTTGCTATTTGTCACTTGTTATCACAGACCAACTACTTTCAGACGGCCCCGTATCTTCGTTGACGGACTTAGATAATAGACTGTAGACCCCCTGGGGGTCCTTATGCTAGGGCTACATTGTCGCGATATGGGAACTACACTTCACGCGCTCTCTCTTCTACAGAGGCCAGCACATCAAGCTACCCCAATCTGTTAAATTTCTTTGATAGATTTTTCAACTTTACCACAAAGGAATAAGGTTCATATTCAATTGGGAAAATTTTACAGATTGGGGTAGGTTGATGTGCTGGCCTCTGTACACCGCTCGACGTGTCGCCGTCGTATTGACGCGATACGTCAATCTCAGCGGACACCAGCCTTCGGTGCGGGAGATGTTTTTATTGCACTCTTTCTTCGCTCACTGTCATAGTCCGACGGGACGGCAATCCGACGCGACCGGGGAAAGATCAGGCGCAGGGCCAGTGGCTTAACGTGTTGTCCGAGGCACGGGTCTTTACAGCACCAACTTCCAAACTCCGCGCTCTTCCTGAGAGATTCCTAATGGAAAACCCAATAACGCTTTGCCCGACTCGGGAATCGAACCCACGACCCCACGCTCAGCAGTCGCGCTTGCGACCACGACACCAACGGGGCAGTCTTATGGAGACTTGTGACCAAGTGTATAAATACGCTGTGAATATGTGTCAGCGCAGGAGCTCGTCTTTACGGAACAATAAAACCTAGATAAGAGTTAAAGTTGTTAGAAACCTGCCTCTGGCATTGACTCTAAAGAAATAGAAAGAAAACTTGCTAAATCGCTCGACTTCCTTAGACTCGTAACCATATTTCCCGTTGCGATTGCGATATAACTAAAGTAGAGCTGTTGAGAAAAATGTTAATGCAGCTCCATTGGATTGTGGCTAGATTGTGGCTAGATTGTGGCTAGATTGTGGCTAGATTGTGGCTAGATTTAGCCGAAAATAAGACTTTTTGTTATTTTTCTCTTGAAGGTACTTTAAATATAGTATTTAAAGTAAACTAGGTTTCCGGAGACAGTACTTCGACGCCTAAGTGTCCTTATGTTTTTGTATTAATTTTATTAGTTAGGGCCGGTTGTTCTAACTGTTGGTTAACGTAACATACGTACGTCAAATAATAACGAGTCCGTAATCGTAATTATTTTACGTAAGTAAACGCCATAAAATTGTAATTTGAAACAACGGTATTTTTGGTTTGACGGTAGTTAACGCCATCTTTGACGTATACAAGTGCGTCAAATGGGCGTGAAACAACCCGCCCTAAATCGTCTAATACAGTGTAAATAGTTTTATTGTGTTAAATATTGTAAAAGTTTGGAACTGTAATAATATGCTTCACATAATAAATTAATTATCACCTGTAAACAAACACCTTTAAACTAGGTATAAAATGAATTGATTATTAAATTTTGTCATATTTGAGGCCTCTAATGTTAAATATTTTTGAGAATTTGATTGTAAAAAAATAACTTCTATTATTTATGTATTTTCTTGTTGTCAATATTCTCGGATCGGGCAAAGTGTTTTTGAGATTTTTTCCATCTGAATTTGTGCCCGGTTCATGGCATTTTCTAAATGTTGTCGTGAGCATTAGTATAATCATCATATATAATGTTCCCACTGCTGGGACACAGGCCTCCTCTCTGTGAGAGGGAGTGGGCTGTACTCTAGCTCGCGGGCCCAGTGCGGGTTCGTAGATATCACATGTTTTCGAATGTTTGGTTCTAGGACATGCCGGTTTCCTCATGATGTTTTCCACTAGCAGTGGTGATGAAATAATTTACACAAAGTAAAGCACTTGACTGGGTTCGAACCTACGATCTACAACACGTAAGTCGCGGCCGTTACCACTGGGCCACCACAGCCGTGAGCCGTGTCGTGAGCATCATCATCATCTGCCTAGCCTTTTCCCAACTATGTTGGGGTCGGCTTCCAGTCTAACCGGATGCAGCTGAATACCAGTATTTTACATGAAGGGACTGCCCATCTGACCTCCTCAACCCAGTTACTGGGTAACCACTTGGTAAGACTGGCTATCAGACTTCCGGGATTCTGACGACCCGTAACGACCGAGCTGTGTCGTGAGCATATTTGATCAAAATTGCCCACAATTGAGCAATTTAAATTGCCCGTGTAAGCGTAACTTAAAAAAAATACAGACAAACCACAAACAAATCCGTGTTGAATGGTACTCCCATCCCGGAAATTACTGTACAGTCAACCGCCTTCTCAGTTTACACGTGAACTACGAAAAGCTCCCTTACTGCTACGAAATATCGGCGCTGTCATTGTCACATTGTCACTTTGTTCGTGCGGTTGACTGTAGAAATCAATCAGATTCGAGACGGGACCAGCATGATAAGTAAGTTTCAACTAATCTACTTCAAATACTGGGGTGACGGGGAGACATCAAAATCAGTTGATACAACATTTTTTGTAACATTCCTTTACGGAGAGTACTTTAGATGGCATTATTTATACCGAAGGTGAACCGATGACCTTGTGAAGGTCGCAAGAATCCGCTGGATGCGGGAAGCACAGAACCAGTCGAAGTGGAGGTGCTTGGGGGAGGCCTATGTCCAGCAGTGAACGTCTTTCGGTAGAATTGATGATGATTATGATAACATAGAAATCTCGATATTTTGACATGACGCCATTGTATTGTATATCGAGAGCAGTGGTGATAAAATAATTTACACAAAGTAATGCGCCATTCCCCGCGCCTTAGCTCAGGCGCGCGGGGAATGGCGCTTGAAAAGAGAGGCCTGTGCTCAGCATGAGCATAGCATAGGCCTCTCTTTAGAGGCTTATGTGGGTAAAGTCGGGCTATGGATGATGATGAAAGCACCTATCGGGGTTCGAACCTACGACCTAAAACTTGTAAGTCGCGGCTGTTACCACTATACTACATAGGATACTTTATATCCCGATATTTCCACGAGAATTAATTATGCGGGTGAAATCGCAGCGCGAAGCTAGTTATACTATTATTTGCTTTTATATCGATGTTAGGATATCGCCATTGCATTATTGTCTGCGAAGCAGGGGCAAGTCGTTATTTATAAGAGATAATAGGTAGGTAACGAGCCAACGGTCACTGAACAGTTGTGTGGGAGTCGGTGTCAGGTGATGAGGAAAATGTTGTGAGCAAAGTTTTGGATATGAATGTGGATGGTTATAAGAGTCATTCATTCCGTTCTGATCCCTGAACACCCCCCTCCCCCCCTCCCTCGATCTCCTGCTAGTTCTTCTTTTGTTTTAATCTCTTTTTTTATCTCATTCAGAGTTATTCCGGTGTGATCTGGTTTTTATTTTGTTGGGGAAGACCAAAGAAACGATGGATGGACTGTGTGAGGGTGATATGATTAGAAAGGGGGCTGACTACCGAGATGACGACAGATCATCATCATCTGCCTGCCTTTTCCCAACTATGTTGGGGTCGGCTTCCAGTCAAACCGGATGCAGCTTAGAACCAGTATTTTACATGGAGCGACTGATGATCTGACCTCCACAACCCAGTAACTGGATAACACTATCGTGTTTTTGAGTCTGGCAACCAGTCTTACCAAGGGGTATCCCCCTTGGTAAGACTGGTCTGCTGGACTGGTGGGCTTCTAACGACTAGTAACGACTGTCAAAGATCCATGAATGACAGCCGGGACCAACGGCTTAACGTGTTTTCCGAGGCACGGAGGGGTCTTGGTCTTTACGGAGATGACGACTAATTAGAGAAGAATGGTAGAAGAAGACATGTCGCGCTGACCACTAATGGACAGGAGACAAGGCACCGGAGAATGATGAAGTAGCGGTCGGAAGTATCGTCTCCACACAAAGTACCACCTGCTTGGTATGTCAATGACTCTTCCAGATATAATACTCCGTGATTGACTGACAGCCCGACAATTTGATCACTGATACACGCAAAGTGTCAGGCGGAGCCGGGAGGCGCGACGTGAATAGCAATTAGGTATACGTTCGCGGGCGCCGCAGTACCGCAAATGCCGGGTGCAAAACTCAGTCGAACAAACTTTGGTATAAACCTGTGCAATTGTCTCATCACCTGCCTAGCCTTTTCCCAACTATGTTGGGGTCAGCTTCCAGTCAGCCCAGATGCAGCAGGATGGTCTAAATATAATTATAATCTATTCTGTAAAAATCTTACTTTGGAAAGTTAAATGAAGTGGTATTCAGCTGCATCCGGGAAGCCGACCCCAACATAGTTTTGAAAAGGCTAGGCAGATGATGATGAGACTTGTTTGGAGTGCCTGTCTATCTGACCTCCACAATGCAGTTACTGAGTAACACGATACCGCTTGGTAAGACTGCAATAAGTTTGCATTACAATAACACTGCATAGAAGACACTTTCTTATAAAAATAAACGTCTTAAAAATCGATCCGTCGCTCATAATCCTAGATTGTTCGAAATCTAATCGCAGGGCGGAAGTAAATCCCGCGCTCATTTCCCGGGGCGACGTCCCGGAGCGAGTCCCGGCGTGAATCCCGGGATCGGGGCTTAAATACTTTCCAATGAAAATTGAATTTGATTGGTAACTAGTTTGTGGAAAGGAATATTTTGTAGAGGAAATCAATTTGTAACATTGAATATATTGGGGTCAAGGTCATGGAAATTATGAATAATTTGACAGTTTTATAGATGAGTAGCTTTTGCCCGCAACTTGTGTTGAGTTACCTATACTACCTATTTATTACACTGCCATAAAAGTGATCGCAAATCTAAGCAATTTACCCAGACTCAAACCAAATGCGAAAACCAAGCAAATGTCTAATAGGCGGCGTCCCATAATCTTCGATCAGATTCACTTGAAATAACCCTCATAACATCTTAACCAGCCTGTAGTGTTCCCACTGCTGGGACACAGGTCTCCTCTCTGTGAGAGGGGAGTGGGCTGTAATCCTTCACGCAGGCCCACAGCGGGTTGGTAAGTAAATGTGACGTCTTCAAATTTTAGGTTCTAGGACATGTCAGTTTCCTCACGATGTTTTCCTTCACCATCTTGAGAGCAGTGGTGATGAAATAATTTACACAAAGTAAAGCACCTGTCTGGGTTCGAACCTACGACCTACAACTCGTAAGTCGCGGCTGCGGTTACCACTCTGTTATGAAATAATCCTATTTGTCTTTAATTCGCTCACGATGTTCTAATAACGCTATACTTTCAAATATTCTGCCAAAGTATTGATGCAAAGATTTAATAAAATCCTACCCTGCGGTGACTCAGGGGTGTATGGAAGATTTTTCTATTGCATATTAAATATATTCAGATCAGGTTTTCAAATTATAATGACAATTGGTAGGTGTGATAAAATTGGAGCTTTGTGTTATCAATCAGTTGGCTTGTGTGTAGCAATATTGACAGCCTGTAGTCAGGTAATATTTTGAAAAGGTATCGACCATAGTAGAGATATGATCTGCATGGCAAAACATTTTATAAGATAAACGCCAATACAAATTGAGAATAGAAAAGAGTAGGTGTCAGATTTGGCTAACAAGCCAAGTGAGAAGCACAATAAAGTTAGTTTGTTGCCACCTGGCAGATATATCCACATCTGCGGAGTTTCGCTAGCTAATTTAATTTGACCCTGTATAGTATGAGTAAATGGAGAAAAAATACATTTAGTTCTACAGTCATGTAAGAATATTTGAACATTATTATCGCTCGATGATCGAACTTAGCATTACGACAATGCTTGTGGAGGTTTATGTCCAGCGGTGGACGTCTTCCGGCTGAATAAATGACACTTCATGAGAGGTCATGCTCATCCCGCTAGAACCTTGCTAATCGGATGCTTAACCTGACAACGTCAACACCCCCGTTCCGGGGAACAAAGGTGTGACGGCAAAGTCAAAGTCTTAAATTCTTTTCGTGTTATTTTATGTGCCTATTTGAATTAAATGCATTTATTTCAAATAGGCACATAAAAGGCACTTTTGAACCTCAAAAATTACAATAAAAAAGAATTGATTCTAGTCGCCCCTTCCAAAAGGTAGTTTTCGTATGGAGAAGAATGGGCAAGAAACTCCACCGTTACTCTTTTAAAATGTTTTACAATATTTACGTTCAGTCATTACGTACGTATATTTACGTATAAATACGTTACTTAAGTTATAGATATGCATCAATCTGCCTGGGATCGATTGCCTGTGGCCTCCACAACCCAGTTACTGGGTAACAGGAATCCCCTTGGTAAGACTGCCGGGAGCAGCGGCTTAACATACTTTCCGAGACACGGAGGAGTCTCGATATGTAATGGATGGTCACCCATCCAAGAACCAACCGCGGCAAGTGTTGCTTAACCTTCGATCAACCAGTGCGGCTGTCATTATTTAGCCACGAGGGCATACATACAGAAATAAAACGCTACAGTAGCTATTTGTGCTACAACTGTATCTGTGTAGTGCGTTATAGGGCGGGCGGCGGGCGGTGGGCGGGGCCGGAAGTCGAAGCGCCCCTGACGTACTCTGTGTGTTTCAAATTGAGAACAGACGGGATATGACGTAGTATAGTATAGAGATATTGATTTGATTTGTTTTGTTGAAGTTCTGTATGCAAACTGAAAAATATGAAGTTTTCCAGCCTACGCCAATTTATTTTGTACAGTAACTATTTGAATTGCACGGTCTGTTAAAAAACCGGCCAAGCGCGTGTCGGACCACGCATAAGGGTTCCGTGGTTAGGATGACTGTATCCAAAGAAAGAACTTAACATTGTAGTTGAATAACATGTACTCGAATGTTTGGGACCTTTCAACTGCAAATGTAAGTTTGTACGCATAATATTGACAGATTTACTTACTATGTAATTTCAGACCATAGATTTCTTATAGAGCCTGTAATTTCATCATCATTCCCCTGCCCTTATGCCAATTTATTTGAGCTCGGCGCAACATGTCTTTATCTTCCACACGTCACCTCCTCTCTAACCATATCATCGTTCACACAGTCCATCCATAGTTTCTTTCGTCTTCCCCTACTCTTATAGCCATCGACATTCATACTCAAAACTCTCCTCACGACATTTTCCTCATTCCTTTGCATCACATGCCCATTTCCATACTATTTTGCTGCATGCGGTTAGATTTCGAAAAGTCTAGGCTATTGATTGATTTTTAGGGATCGTACCCAAAGGGACCCTATTACTAAGACTCCGCTGTCCGTCTGTCCGTCTGTCACCAGGCTGTATCTCATGAACCGTGATAGCTAGACAGTTGAAATTTTCACAGATGATGTATTTCTGTTGCCGATATAACAAAAAATACTAAAATAATTTAAGGGGGCTCCCATACAACAAACGTGACTTTTTTTGCTCGTTTTTGCTCGATATTGATAACGGCCACAGATAGACGATTAAAATATTCACATAATATTTAGTTATAATTATATTCACTTTAAAAATTAATAATTAAATTAAAATATTTAGGGCCTCCCATACAACAAACATGATTTTTTTGCCGTTTTTATAGACAATGGTACGGAACCCTTCATGCGCGAGTCCGACTCGCACTTGGCCGGTTTTTTAAATACACCCGCAGACAAAGTTGCGGGCAACGGATAGTTCATAACATTTTATTTGGCTCCCCTGGGGTACTAAACAAATAGCTCAATATCGTTAATGAGCTCCGTCATCGTCACCATGTGGGGTGTTGCGGGAATGTGGACCCTACGAGTGGAAGGGATAGTGTTTGGAACAGACGGGGCTTATAAAGCAATCTTTTTGTCTTTATCTGTTGCTTTCTAATATTAGCTTCCAAATGTACTATTGGATCGTTGAGCTCCCTAAGTTCTGAGTTGAGCTGCACGATTACTGACAAATGCGTGCACTGACTGAACAGGTCCACTCAATCTGTGTGGCTCTTTCCTCAAAAGACTATTTCAGATACCAATCTACATGGTCTTACTGACCAAGATTATGTCTTTAAAAGAGACTGTGACCTTTGAATTTGTTTCGGCCTTTCTTCTCAGAGTAGTCAGATAGGAAACGCCGACCTCATCTAGTTTACAAAATATGATTGACGTGTAAAAATGTTTGTACAAACCTACCTCCAGACCGTATTTCGGCCA
This sequence comes from Gortyna flavago, assembly GCA_963669345.1. Classification (NCBI taxonomy): domain Eukaryota; kingdom Metazoa; phylum Arthropoda; class Insecta; order Lepidoptera; family Noctuidae; genus Gortyna; species Gortyna flavago. The sequence continues at coordinate 515,604 of OY770154.1, forward strand.
TGGCGGCCAAATTCAACTGAGACTAGCCTTCGGCGCGGGGGATTTAATAGTGAACAAATATGTGCGCAGACACAGGTGCACTCTCTCTTCCATCACTCTCATAGTCCGATGGAACGGCAATCCGACACGACCGGAGAGAGATCAGGCGCAGGACCACGAGCTTTCCGAGATACGTAGGTATCACACCGCCAATTTCCAAACTCCGTGCTGTTACTAAGATATTCCTAAAGGCAAATATTTCCTGAGTGTGTCCCAAATTAAATATTTTTCTATCTTTCTTTCTTAAATCACTGTCCGACCAGGTACTGGAATCCAGGACCCCTCAGCAGTCGAGCCTAACGATACAGTAACAAACATACCCCAGTATCGGCAGCTAATGTCCCCGTTAATATTTAACTACAGCTAAAGCTCTGCGTGGTCCCCCGGGGGTCTCGGCTGTGTCCCCGGGGGAACACATTGTGTACGGTACTTAGCTCACGATGCAGTTAAAATTTTAAATGTACACTCGTTGTTATAATAGGGCAGTGTTTTAAGTTCAAATTGACCATATGCAAGTATCTGTGTCCTTGCTGTTCTCCTCATCGCTGTCAGTGTGGCGCATATGTCAACAGCCTCGGACACCACGGCCTGTCTTGCAGCCGAAGTGCGGGTCACTTAGACGCGAACATCCGACGAGCTCTTGTTACCGTCGGCGTTCCAGCTGCTTTGTCCCTCGGCATTGCCATACAACGTGTCAGTCGACAGCGACGCCATATTTTAATTTGTAGGATATTATATTTTTATTTTAATATTTATTTATTTATTTAATCACACTAATATTATATTATATTATATTCATAGTTTTAATAGGTTTATGCGTTACTTACATCTTTATATTTAAAATATTTATTCCTCAGTTTTTATGATTGCATCTACCATTGTTTGTCTCTGCATCACCCAAAGGTTGACTGGTAGAAAATGCCTGTGGCATTAAGTCCGCCTCTGTCATAGAATTATTATTACCGTAGTACTTTATCTCAGAGGCCTCTGTACATTTTTGTGCTTGAAGTATTAAATAAATAAATATTATAAAGGCAAAAGTTTGTGAGTGTATGTGTGTTTATATGTTTGTTACTTCTTCACGCTCAAATGGCTGGATCAATTTTGATAAAATTTTGTATGTAGGTAGCTGACATCCCCGGGATCGACACTTATGCGGGTGAAACCGCGGGGCGCAGCTAGTCAGTTTTATAAACACACATCTTTTTTTTTCTTGTCCGTTTATTTATGTGTGTACATAAATAAACGGACAAGAAAAAAAATAACAGAAAAATAGGTACAAAGCTTACTTATTAAGCGTGCTTATTCCTAAAGAAATATCTTCCAGCATACCTGTGATGTGATTTAGTTGCCTAAATATCTGTATTTTACACTAGTTGTTAACTTCAGGATCGTAATAGGTAAAATGAGAACATTATAACTCTATAATGTTCTCATTTTACCTATTACGATCCTGTACTCACTACCTTCTGTCTGCGACTTCGTCCGCGTGAAATTTCTTGCCTTCCCGAGCCACCCCGTCGCGTCGCACCCTGTCGCATCGCCTGCCGGCGCTACCACTTCATTTTCGCTTTGCGTTCTTTCTGTTTATTTTGTTGTTTTGCTCGACTCCTAAGGGTCATAGCGTGATGTTAAGTAGCCTATAGCCTTCCTCAAGAAATGGGCTATCAAATGCAAAAAGATTTTGTCAAATCCGAAAGGTAGTTCCAGAGATCACCCCCTATATACATGCATACAAACAAACAAATTTTACCTCTATAATATTAGTATAGAATATTTATTTTACATGGAGCGACTGTCTATCTGAACTCCATAACACATTAAGTGGTGATGAAATAAATTGCATGAAGTAAGGTGCCTGTCTGGGTTCGAACCCACGACCACTCTTAAGTCGGAGGCGTAACTACTATTTATTGAACGAAAGGTGACAGAAAGAACACGTACTTATTATTTATTTTACCACCGACGCGACGCCCCATTCTCTCGTCCATTGTGCTAACTTTTACTCGGATCACAATGGGAATATGGCCTATTATGTGTCGACCCCAATTCATTAGCTAATTGTGCGCTGTGACGTCACAGTACAGTGTACACAATACACAAGTTCTCACCTGTGGTTGTCATTCCATTGTATTTTTCTCTATTTGTTTAAGGCTTTGTAGGGGTTCTTTTTAAATGGCATGAATTGAACCTCTAAAGATTCACTTTGCGCTCCTAAAAATATTTTTAAACACACTTAAATTATACTCGTATAACGATTGCACCTCTTTTTATGATTTTCAAATCATTTCTATTTTGCGCTCCATAAAATATTATTGAACACTCATAATAATATAATGATTGCGCCTCTTTTTATGAATCTCAAATAATTCCTTTTTAGGGGTCCTAAATACTAAATAGCCAACCAAGTAACTGCAACCAACTTGGATGTCACTATCGGCTTAGCCGCTTGGTCGGTAGAACACTCCTTTGTGCTCAGGTGCTCACTAGTTCCTTTAGCAGTTCCTTTGAAGGAACTAGCTTAGTTGCTGCGACCAACTGTGAGAGACGGTAAGAATGTTAAAAAGAGTCTCGATTATTAAAAAGAAATGCATAATTAGAAGCTCAAAAAGTTTTTAAAAGATCAGCTAAATATTTCCCTTAAATTACTAGCTTTTGACCGCGGATCCGCCCTTCAGAAATTATTCCACTGGAACTTAGTACTGGGATAAAAAGTCAACCCTGGTCAGGGTCTACCTGCGTCATGTGCCACCAGCACCCATCATAACCTTCAAACCGGTAGCTGCATGGCGGCAGGAATACAAGTATGTATGGTGGTTTAATCCTTCCCTGGACGAAGTGCGTCACAAAGATCTCAACGACTTGAATTTTTCATCACGCAGGGACGCGCGGGCGCACTTATACTACACCCACATTTCTCCAATGTTTAAGTCCCATGTAACAGTTAACGAGGCTATTAAAAAAAAATCGAGTATCACTGACTCATAAATACTCATAATACTTAGAAATAATACACAACACTACAAATTCAATTTAATTCATAAATAAAATAATAACAAAAAATAATCATAATTAAATTAATAATTTACATTAAAAAAAAGAGGATTGTTAGTCACATCAGCCTGCCACATGTGGCTTACAACAATGGGAGATGATGGAGCAATCAAGCCTTACCGCGAGCGTGGCCAGCATGCTGTTATTGCCATCAGCAGGGCAAAAATGTAGGCTGCGGGCTGCTACTGTGAAATTCTAGATGGAAAAACCCAATAACACTTTGACCGACCCGGAAATCGTACCCAGGACCTCATGCTCAGCCAGCAGTAGCGCTTGCGAGGCACTCACAAAAATCTGTACCTACTACTTGACTGTTTCATAATATTATTTTCTGTCAACAATCAGTCAACATAAAAAATCATAAAAATAAATGATCGGATTAACCAAATACCAAATTAACCCTTCAGTGCCGCGGCCGGTCGAAAAGGCCCCCGAAATAATTTAGTGGCCAAACTCATTGTCTAGTCTACATTATTTACATCGGCTATTACACGGTGAGTCGACTCGAGTTGCATTCATAGGGGATTAGCAGTAAAGGGTTGAATGTATTTAGCGAGGTTTTTATGTATTTTTAAGTGGTTTAAATAATTTGTATCTTTAGGATTTGAGGTCATTAATTATTTTAGTAGAGCGGCCGTGATTTATCAAGTTGCACGACCTGCAACTTGATAAGTCACGGCCGCTCTACTAAAATAATTAATTGTTCATATAACTCGTCAAAATGTAGGGAACACCGTATTTTTTTTCGCGATTTCGGTATTGGTCCCATAGTAAAAGTTGTTCATAATCATGAGTACAATGACCCCCTAGAGATATGGGATATAAAAAAAAACACGCTGTAGACATACTTTTAAGCTACTTGTCATAATTAGCTAAATGAGGTATCGTTGGAAGTGTCTTGATCGTCAGCTGGTTATAGGCTATGTGACGTCACATTAAATTGAATATGGCGCCCTCTAGCGGACATAAGGTCATGATCTATCTAAAGTCATAATCGTGCCATATGGTATATCAAATGAAAGGGCTTAATTAGCAGATTTCAAAAATATTATTACAGAAATAAGCTCCAAAAAAGTTTAATAAAAAATAATTTTAAAAACTAAAACCCGACTACTGAAAAGGATGAAACAAGAAAGTACCTTCCCGTGGTCGCATGCTACCATAGCTTATAATATGTAAGTACAGCGGCATGCGACCATGGGTAGGTACTTTCTTGTTTCATCCTTTTCAGTAGTTGGGTTTTAGTTTTTATTATACTTATTTTTTTATAGATATAGCTGGGGATGTCGCGATGGTCCAAAGATTAAGGCCCCGCTTCTCATGCACGAGGTTTTGTGGTGGGCTAAGCCCGTCGGGGGCCCGGAAGGGCAAAGCATTCTGGGCTGATTATGTACGAATGTTATGTAATTATTTTAGTTTTAACTTGGAGGATAAAAAGAGGGTGAATACTGAGATGACGGCGGATAGAGATGTGCCGCTATCGATAGCGGTACATCTCTATTAGCCATCATCTTACTTTGAAAGTTGATAAAATAATCACGAAAAGCTACTAGAAATGCGAAGTTGCCAGCCCGCGCGTGCCTACAACTCCTGTACCGTTGCATGCACACATAAGAACAATGTTTTGCGTGCGCCACCATAAGCAATGATTTTTCACAACATAATAAAAGCCATTTCCCAGCAATCATTTTTGCTCAATGGTACTTAGTTTGATGTACAGAATGCGCAGATAACGGGTATGTAATGGGTCACTTTACACCCTGTATGAGAACTGAAATAAAAAATATGCAAGCAAGCAGAACAGTTAAATAAAAACTTTATCGACGGGCCCCAAATCAAAATTGACGTAAAACAAACAATAAAATTCATAACATTATCGCCGCGGGCCCCCGGGCCCCGGTCGCTCCCTGTTGCCACTGGACCCCACCGCTTTCCGTTGGCAAACAGAGGGTTAACTAGCTTGCTCTTTTCATTAAGAGCTTTACATTCGTGTGGGGCCATGAGAACAGCGGGGATGAGTTACTATATAAGTCGAGGTACTTGTGGTATGAAGAACTGCAGCCTACTTGCGGAATACTACCTATCAATCTCAATCGGAATCATTTCGAAGGATATTGCTACATAAATTCGAAAAAAGTGACGATTTCATTTAGTTTATTCATAAAACAATTTAAATTGTGTTGAATAATTATACACATGCAATTTAAATACAAATACCAAGAACTATGAATGATAAATTAACAATCCAAGTGAAATTCAAAAGTGCCAAACTGTTTTAAATAATTATAATGTCAAACAGTTTTAACTAAAATGTCAAACAGGCATAAATATTATGTCAAACTGTTTTCAATGTAATGTCAAACTATTTTAAAAATATTATGTCAAAAGATTCTAGAATATATTATGATTATTCATAAACAACAAGACAATTATTTAAGAACATTTTCGAAAAATAGTGTTGCGGCCAAATTAGAACGATTTTAAATTTTCCATAGAAACAGAGATTTCCAGTTATCTTTTTTTAAATAAGTAATTTCTAAAATGTTCTTTACCAACTTTTTAGACCTTTGTATCCTGCTTATGCGTATAAAGTTTTATTAAAATCGGTTCATTAATTTCGAAAAACAAGGGCTTGAAAGTTTGTATGAAATGCCGTACGGCGTAAACGCTCTTAACACGAATTTGATTCACGTACTCAACCCGCTTCTTTTATAGCCTTGCACAGCGCTAGTATCATGGCGGGCGGCGGCATCACATTAATTATTTGTTTTCTCGACTCTTCAACTAAACGACGCCACTGTTGTAATCCCTTTATCCCTCACGGTGTTCAGTACTTTACTGATCGTCTGTTTTATTAATAACTAAAGTAACTGACAGCATATTGAAATTGATCTGAGGGGCAATTCGTATGGAGGAGGGGTCTCGATATGTATTGGATGGTCACCCATCCACGGACCGACCTCGGCAAGTGTAGCTTAACCTTCGATCGACAATCTATGTATTGGATGGTCACCCATCCACGGACCAACCCCGACAAGTGTAGCTTAAACTTCGATCGACCCATGCGGCGGTTATTATTTAGCCACGTTATTAATTCGCCGTAACGCCCCATCATCGTCGCATACAAGGGTGTACGAATACTCGTAGTGTCAACACATTGTCAACTTCGCCACCGGGCCCCTGGGCCCCTGGGCCCCCGGGGTCTTTCATTACTTTGAGTGCTCTATTTGATTAGCGTCGCAGTGAATGGGTTAGGCTACAGGTGGATTTAGTGATTAGCAGTCATTTGTCATTGTTTCTCGTGTCTTTCTGGGAAACCTATGAGTATAATAGAATCTAAGTCAAATCATTTATCACATCTATAGTAGATTATACAAAAGCAGTGTTTTAATGTCGCGGGCGCTATTTTGAATCCTGAACGCAACGACGATGACACCTTTGTCCCCGCGGAGAATACTCTGCTTTTCGCACCTATTGCGCGGTAATAAAAAACAATTCGATTATGTAATTAGTAATTTATGAAACTGTTAAATAACCGGGGAATACCTAAGTAGTTATGTACTTTCGCGGGCACTCCCGCCTGACCGCCACTAAGTTCATTTTTGCTTGCACTAAAAAATAAAAGCGCTCTCTAGTAAGCGCGCCAAGGTCAAATAGTTCGTCTGTAAAATTACACACGTCACAAAAAGAGTACACGTGATGTGTCACTAAGCTACGCAGTGCAGGTTGCAACTAATTGCGGCATGGATTGGCGCGGCCGCAGGATTTAGTCGAAATTTTTTTTAATTGATCAGGTAGAAATGGCCGCGATGGAACAGTGTTAAACATGTCAAACACTATTTGCCCGAATACGTGACACCAAAGACAGGGTTATGTTTTTATGCGTACGAATATTACGTATTTATAAAGAATTACACGTATATAAAGATATACGTGAAATTCTTTATTCGGCCGGATGAACTTTAAATACATGAGGTGTCTATCGACTCACCTGGGTCGCGGGAAGGTTATAATAGGCTAGTGTGGGGTACCAGGTGACCAGCGGGGGGGCATAATGAAATTCAGTACCGTAAACCGAAGTTACTTTGATCAATATTGAACTTTCAAGGTCCATATCTTTTGAATCTCTGGTTGTAAAAAAGATATATAATCGGTCTAGTAATCGATTCTTTTTAAACTCGCGATTTCTGTAATAAATGTGAAAAATATGTCTTGATTCTGAGAAAAAAAATAAAAACTGTCTAATCAAAGTTATAATGAGAATGGGGTTACTTTGATAGCTTTGGAATTACACAAGAAAATAGGGCACGTTGAGTATGGGGTAACTTTGATCTAGTAAAAGACAAATGAAACCTAAAAAGAATGCTTAAGCTTACGGTGCTTAAAATAGTTGGTGAATTCCCAGCGTGTCCTCTAGAAAGGATTCAACAGTTCATCAATGATGTTAACAAGAAAAAAAAACGGGCCTAGTACGTGTCGGACCACGCACAATGAATGGTTCCGTAGTTGAAATGAATTTATCCCAAGAACAAACTTAACATTGTAGTTGAAAAACATGTTCTCCCATATATTCCAACTGAAAATGTAAGTTTGTACGCACAATATTGAGAGATTTACCATGTTGTTTCAAGATCATAGACTTCTTATTAATTTTCCTGTAATCTATAGGTATAGAACTATTTTCTGTATTTTTTTCAAAATTTTAGGCTCAGTAGTTTCGGAGATAAGGGGGGGGGGGAAATAAATGGTAAATTTCCGTCTATTGTCTTAAATAACTTTAATATAATTTACTTTAAAATTATGAAAAAAAAAAAATATTTGAGATCCTCACAGTAAGCCCTTTCATTTGATATGTCACACGGTACAGATTGCGAAACTTTTTTTTTTAATTGTCTATTGACCCCTCAAAAATGACTCCCATTTTCAAAACTCATTTATTTACGTTACACGTCTGTGTTTGGGTCACAGAGTTTCATATGTGTAACAAATTTCAACTTAATCGGTCCATAAGATTCGGAGCAAATTGGCTGTGACAGACGGACAGACAGACAGACTGACAGACAGATAGACAGACACACGAGTGATCCTATAAGGGTTCCATTTTTTCCTTTTGAGGTACGGAACCCTAAAAAAAACAAATTGCGTTTCGTTTTACGTACAGTTTCGCGATTTTATATGAAATAAAAGTTTCAATCAAAGTCACCCGGCTGTTCAAAGTAACCCCGGTTTACCGGTACAATATTAATGCCCAACTTTATTGCTTTGGGCTAGGTTCGCATGACATTAAGTTGACGTTACCGAGTAGGTGGTGAAGGAAAACCTCGTGAGGAAACCGGCATGTCCTAGAACTAAACATTCGAAGATATTTGTCATTCTACCAACCCGCACTGGGCCCGCGTAGTAGATTACAGCCCGCTCCCTTTCACAGAGAGGAGGGCTGTGTCCCAGCAGTGGGAACATTATAGGCTGATTATACTATGCTATTAGCAGGTGTTGTGAGAAAGAATTTGTAAGTATAAAACCTCAGATAGAATCCTAACAAAAATAATCACAAATGAACACATTATAAACATTTTCCTTGTATTCAGTCTACTCTTAAACTCCCCTTCAAAATATAACTAACACCCCAAATCCTGACACTGAGCGAAACTGACACTACAAACAAATGACATTATACGACGTGTCCCTTCGGTCAGTCCCATTAGGGGTTAATGTCGTGATAGGGTTAAGGGCCGCTCCACAGGTGGCAATAGATAGTTTCAGAGACACTTATCATAAGTGTCTAGGGTAATTTTGAACCCCACGCGAGTTAAGAAGGGTTAAGTTATTTAACGCGACCCGTAACGACTGTCAAAGATCTACGAATGACAGCCAGGACCAACGGTTTAACGTGCTTTCCGAGGCACGGAGGGTTTTGTTAATTTAAAAAGTGTCGCCCATCCACGGACCAACTGCGGCAAGCTTAGCTTAACCTGATCGATCAAACCGTGCGGCTGTTATTACTTAGCCACGAGCCCCAGCTCTACATCACGCTAAGACTCTTAGGACCAGAGCAAAATAAAAAAAACGTCAGAACGAAGGCTAAGCGAAAACAGAGTGACAGCGCAGGCAGGCAATGCGATGCGATGCGACGCGGTGGGCCGGGGGAACGAGAAATTTCACACGGACGAAGTCGCGGACAGAAGCTAATTTTCCTAACTTTACAATACCTAATCAATCCTCATTCCTTCTAGATCATCATCATCTGCCTAGCCTTTCCCTATGTTGGGGTCGGCTTCCAGTCTAACCGGATGCAGCTGAATACCAGTATTTTACATGGAGCGACTGCCTATTTGACCTCCACAACCCAGTGACTGGGTAAGACTGGTTGGCAGACTTTCGGGCTTCTAACGACCCGTAATTACTGTCAAAGATCCACGAATGACAGCCGGGACCAACGGCTTAACATGCTTTCCGATTGTAGTTATAGGGTCAGCAATTTGGAATCATCATCATGATTTCAGCCGAAAGACGAAACCCAGTTATTGGGTAATACGATACCCCTTGGTAAGACTGGTTGTCAGACTTTCAGGCTTCTGAGGACCCGAAACGACTCATTCCTTCTAGATAGTAATCATCTTTAAAACGCCGACGTATTAACTCCGACAATGGATCATATTCTTTCAAATCATAAGTAACTCACTATCTCCCCCTAAAATTTGGTACAACATCAACAATATTGCTCTATAATTGTCACAGCAGGGGTTGCGGGGTTGTGCGGGGTGCCACAGGGTCTGAGGGGAGGCTGTGACGTCACAGGGCGAAGGCAGTGATCAAACGTTTCTTGAATGTCAAGAGCAGGTGGTGGGGTGATCACGTTTGGGGAATGTATGGGATATTTTCGGGATGTACGGTCAGGGAAACGTGTTCTTCAGCAGCTGACAGTCGATTTGCTAAACTTTTTCTTCTTCGTGTCGCTGGTGCGACTGTATTTTAGATCTTCTTGGTCCAAAACTTTTAATGGTTACTATTCCAGCGGCTTACGAGTTGTAGTTCGTAAGTTCGAACCCAGTCACCAATGCTCTCAAAAAGCTGAAGGAAAACATCGTGAGAAAACCGGCATTTCCTAAAACCAAACATTCGAAGACATGTGACATCTACCCACCCATTGGGCCCGCGTGGTGGATTGCTCCCTCTCACAGAGAGGAGGCCCGTGTCCCAGCAGTGGGAACATTATTATAGGCTGATTATGCATTATGCTTGTTATGAAATGACCAATTCTCACACCACTTGAGCTCCTTAAGTTTTGAGTTGAGCTACACGATTCAGACAAATGCGTGCACTGACTGGACAAGTCCACTAAAATCTGTGTGATTCTTTCCTCAAAAGACCATTTCAGACACCAGTCTACATGGTCTCAAATGATCTGACCAAGATTATGTCTGGTCTGTTAAAACGAGACCTCTGAGTTTGTTTCGCTATTTTCTTCTCAGAGCTAGTCAGAAAGGAAATGTCGACTCCATCTGCTTATTTTTTAATATGACGTGTGAAAGTGATTCCAATATCCTATTTACAAATTAACAATTTCATTTCATTCAGCACAAGAAAATAAACTGTTTGTTTTTTTTTTTTTTGACAACTCATAGTCACCCTATGCAAAGGTGAAACCCCGCAGTGCAAATCAAAAATAAGTTGCTACTAAATTATAAACCAAATTACTTATACACTCACCAAACTCATAACCTCACAATTTCATACCTTAACCTCATAGCAATACTACCTACAATAAATTTATCAACTGCAAATAAAATTGACAACTTTATATTTGCTATTCAGATAATAAAATAGATTGCTGTTATAGACTTTATGACTGAGAAGTTAAGAGTCATAAGGTGTAGAAAAATGAGTTGACGATGGTAAATAAGTGTGGTAGTTTGAGATAGGGCTGTCAAAAATTTTGAACTGATTATAAAGATGAAAGGAAATAATTTTGGAAGACTTCGCGGTTGTATCCGTTTAGGGGATAGGCAGACACCCTGCTGGGCGTCTGAGAGGTTTATAATATGACAGCAGTAACAAAAATCTGACTGTCGCAAGCGTGACTGCTGAGCGTGGGGGCCAGGGTTCGATTCTCAGGTCGGGCAAGTATTATTGTGGTTTTGCCATTAGGAATGTCTCAGTTTGGAAGTTGGTGGTGTGATATCCGGCAGAAAACGCGTTTAGCCTGGTCCTGCGCCTGATCTCTCTCCGGTTATGTCGGATTGCCGTCCCATCGGACTATGAGTGAGTGAAGAGAGAGTGCACCTGAGTGTGCGTACACACGCCTGCACATCATCATATCACCCGCGCCGAAGGCCGCGTAGATTGTCTGCCACGACCGAGTTTCCGTCTGGAGGGTCACCGAGTCATACTTTACTTTGAGTACTATTACGTTTATTTCCATCTACCAACCCGCACTGGGCCCGCGTGGTAGGTTACGGCCCACTCCCTCTCACTGAGAGGAGGCCTGTGACCCAGCAGTGGGAATGTTATAGGCTGATTATACTATGGCGAACATAAGACCAATAAAGAGAGAATGTCAATGGTCACAATTTCAAATCGACAGCCAACTTGTTTCGTAGCAGTAAGAGCGGTTTTGTACCTTCAGTCTAGATTTTTAGCAATTCTAAAAATAATTCTCGTCTATTAGGCACCACGCTTCATGCTTGTTAAACCAAATTAAATCAATGACTGGACAATTTTATGGTGACGAAAAACAAATAACGGTTGCTCAAATCTAAGTAAGTATATAAAAAAAGAAAACAAAGTCGGGTTAGTTACGCCATTTAAAATTCAAGAACGTCTGGACCGATTCTTATGATCTTTTTTTTTTTGATTTTTGTCTCCGCTCTGAATATCGGAATAACTGTTAAAACATGGGAAAAAACAACGAAAAAAAAAATATTATATATTTTTTCATACATTTTGTATGGAACGGCTTCTTTAATGATATCTTGAAAACGGATTTGGATCGGATCTTTACATACCGAGACCCCTCCGTGCCTCGGAAAGTCGTTTCGGCTGTCATTTGTGGATCTTTGACAATCATTACGGGTCGCCAGAAGCCCGAAAGTCTGACAACCAGTCTTACCAAGGGGTATCGTATTACCCGGTAACTGGGTTATAGAGGTCTTATAGGCAGTCGCTCCATGTAAAATACTGGTATTCATCAGCTACATTCGGTTAGACTGGAAGCCGACCTCAACACAGTTGGGAAAAGGCAGGCAGATGATGTTGATCTCGAAAATGGATTGAGGGAAGTTCAGTCAGCTAGTATAATGAAGTTACGTGACACATACCATCACGCCAGTTTTTCCAGAAGGGTCAGGCAGAGGCGCACCACAATAGAACACCCACACTTCACCAGTTATGTTTAAGTCCCATGTAATAGGGGGCGAGCCAATTGCCTTCAACCGGGCACAAATCCAGACTGGGGTGCTACTGAGAAATTCTGGATGGAAACTCAATAACACTTTGCCCGACCTGAGAATCGAACACAGGACATCATGCGCAGCAGTAACGCTTGCGACCACAAGACCACAGAGAGGAGGCCTCTGTGACCTGTGTTCCAGCAGTGGGAACATTACACCCTGATTTGCTACAAGTTGGCATCCACAGGTACGTTTTCTGATCCATTTGTTTACACTTCCTTCAGATACTCTTCGATCAGACTATAATAGGATACAATAAAAGAAATGACGTATTATTTACTTACCAATAAAAATAAATAACAATTGTTATCCAGGCGCGCTTTACTTGTAGGTACCTAAATCACTGATTAAATAATAATAATCACTTCACTTCACAAAATGTTTTTAAGTTACTGAAAATAATAAGTTCTGAATAAGATGAATGCGACTTTACGATTAGTCGAGGCAGCAACAACGACAGTTTACGGCTCTGTCCATAACATCATAATCAGCCTAAAATGTTCCCACTGCTGGGACACAGGCCTCCTCTTTGTGGGAGGGAGTGACATAATCCACCACGCGGGCCCATTGCGGGTTTGTAGATGTCACATGTCTTCGAATTTTTGGTTCTAGGACATTATGCCGGTTTCCTTACAATGTTTTTTTTACAGTTTCCAGAGCAGCGGTGATGAAATAAATTTTATTACACAAATGAAAGCGCCTGTCGGGGTTCGAACCCACGACCTACAACTCGTAAGTCGAGGCCGTTACCACTGGACCTCAACTGCTCTCAATGGTTTGTAGGTACTACACAGTAAATTGCAGGAAATAGGCATTTACATATCAAGACCCCTTCGTGCCTCGAAAAGCACGTGAAGCCGTTGGTCCCGGCTGTCATTCGTGGGTCTTTGACAGTCGTTACGGGTCGTTAGAAACCCGAAAGTATATGGCAACCTGTCTTATCAAGGGGTATCGTATTTCCCAGTAACAGGGTGGTGGAGGTCAGATAGACAGTCGCTTCATGTAAAATACTGGTATACAGCTGCATCAGGTAAGACTGGAAGCCGACCCCAACATAGTTGGGAAAATGCTAGGCAGATGATGAACAATTTTGTAAATTTTTTCGTGGACAAATCGTAAAATCACTCATTTTTGTTAAGTAATAAGAGAGCTACACAAATAAAAGTACCTATGCTATGTACTATAGTCAAATAAGTACATTAGGTACTTAAACAAACCACAATTAAAAAAAAAACACCATGTTAAGTCTAAATAGGACACTAACACAACACACACAACACTTGATTAATCGCAAAAACGCAAAATCGCACATCAAAAAATACCTTAGAGATACGATCTTCAAGGCAGACGAAATGATACTGCCGTAAGGGATGGGATTGTTGGGCGTGGATTAGACAGACCCCGCCCATTTAAGGGGTGTGTTAAGACCACGCCTAAAATCCCCTAATAAAATATTTATAGGAATATAATGGAAGGGGTGGTTTCTCTTTGTTTTAGAGGGTAGCTGTATTTATTTCGTAGAAAAGGGTAAGAATATATTTTGTTTTCCATTTCAGCGACCATGTTGAGTCCCTGTGAGGGTTCGCATTCGCAAATAGTTGGTATAGCCTACAGAATAAGCAACTGAAGTGGCAAAGGACCTGAAGGACAAAAATCTAGTCGCAACCTCATTTCAGCGATAATCAATGACAACTACTTGTCAAAAATGTAAATTAGAGGTATTTTTGAGGGATTGAGAAGATCTAACTGTGACCGTTATTAAAATTACGAGAAATGCCCCTCAGGTAGTTGGAGACAGGCCTACAATGTCCTCCCATACTTATTAACTGTGTAATTTATATACATTGTGCTTAAGGGGTAGGTATGCGCTAAGATTATCAATAAAATTTTAAGTATAAGACTTATAAGAGCTATGCAATTGAACCTTTATATGTATGTTTAACTAGGTGTGCCCCGCGGTTTCACCCGCATAAGTGTCGATCCCGTGGGAATATCGGGATAAAAAGTAGCCTATATGTCAATCCAGAGTGTCAACTACCTTCATACAAAATTTTATCAAAAATGGTTCAGCCGTTTGAGCGTGAAGGAGTAACAAACATATAAACACACACACACACACACACTCACAAACTTACGCCTTTTAGAATTTTGTTTATCTGGTACATAGATATATCCGTGATCTGGTATAATCCATGTAATCTGGTATAATAGAGAATTTTGTTTATCTGGTATAATCCAAACCCAAGTTATGAGGGTTAAAAAAAACGACGAAGCGCTTCGAGAAAAGGTAGGTAGTGCGGTAGTGCCCTTCGCCCCGCTTCGCTTGGCTCGTCTTGGCGATTCCTGATGTCTTCATTCTTAGTAAACAGCTGATTCATGTCTGTGGTTTAAAAATAACGAAATAAAATGAAGTAAGTATTACGAGGGCCTGGACACATGTCGACGCTACGGCAGGCACCGGCCACCGTGTAACGGCACGATGCCGCTACCGGGAGACGGCACGCGCGCGGCGTCGTGCCGCGGCACTCTGTGCGCGGCACGGTGCCGTGTACGGTGCACCGCGGGCACAAGGCAGCAAAAATCGTTCAGTTTTTGTCTTGATATGGACCGCGAAAGACGTATTATTCTGCTCCTGTTACTAAGGCGACGAATGAAGAAAAAACAGAATTAAAGAAAATATTGGGTGAATACGGCACCGTGCCGCGGCACGGCGCGCCGTGCCGTCTTCCGGTAGCGGAGTCGTGCGGTGGCCGGTGCCGTGCCGTAGACATGTGTCCACGCCCTAAGCTATTACCTACCTGATCTAATTGGATTCTTATTAGTTATTGAATTTATCGAAAATACCAGATTAGTCATCGGGGAATTTCCACCATTTTTAAATAGTTTATGTGCAATAACTATTTTATAGCACTTTGAGGAGATTTTTTTTTAAGGATGGGAAATCATCAAATGACCCCTCCCGCTCTGGGTGGAGAGGAAGGGAGTGTCAGACTCTTACTGACTAAAACCCATCCGTGTTCCTTCCTTAGCCCTTTGTATTCCGGGGCAGCGGTAACCCTTTCGGACAATCCCGCTGCCCCGGCAGGCTTCGGCCCTGACGGGTCCCTCCGTTGGTGACTTTGAGGAGATGGCCCGGCGAAGTACAAGTAGGTAGGTACACACGGCTACACATCAAGCTATACATTTCCAGTTTTAGCTGACCTCGCATTGTATAGGCTTTTGATACAATCAGAAGTCAGCTTATACTGGTCCGAACCTGAGGGGAACGTTCAGTCTGATCTGTCTCAATCTGTCAAAAATACCTCTAATTTCTCTACATTTTTGACATTGATTGTCGCTGAGATAAGGTTGCGACTAGATTTTGAACCGTTTTAATTACGGGAATTGGGTATGGTTTGGGTGGCTGCCGGTATAATTAGGTACTGGACATTTCAGTTTTTCAATAGGCGGAGGACTTACCATCAGGTGGAGTATCCATGTTTCTTGGTTTGTTTGTCATCTCATCATTCTTTTACCCTTTTCCTAACTTCTTCTTCTTCGTGACGCTGGTACGACTGTATTTTAATCTTGTTGACCCAAAACTTTGTCACTTCCACAGCGTTGTCAGTGGCAGCGCAGAGGTCTCTTTGACTGCACGTTTTGGGACACAGAGGGCAGGATAGGAGGTGGAGCATGGTTTGTGACATAGCTCCGCAATCACACCCTTCTGCCGTTCCGTCAAGGTAGCCCCACTTTACCAGGTTAGACTTACATGTTCCCACTTGGGTTCGGAGACGGTTCCAAGTGGGCCACGGAAGGTTACACCCTGCAGGGAGATGCTCCTTTGGTGGTAGGTAGTGAGTAGGAAGGGGAAGAGTATCCTGCCACAGTTTGCAACGGGCGTCAGCCGGGTTTCCTGACAGAGACGCTTCGATTTTAAGAAGCTGTGTCTGCTTTAATTTTTTTTTTCCAACTTATCTGCGTTCACAATTCAGTTTACAAACATGATATTTTGGCAAATTAACTTTAATACGAGTACCTACTTACATAATAATTAAGTATGTTCAGTTTCGGTTACAA
Source organism: Gortyna flavago (assembly GCA_963669345.1). Lineage (NCBI taxonomy): Eukaryota > Metazoa > Arthropoda > Insecta > Lepidoptera > Noctuidae > Gortyna > Gortyna flavago. Next base: position 532,205 of record OY770154.1, read on the forward strand.
CATTTTTAATTACTTTTTTAATAGTGAGTCATTCTACAATCAACGTAATTTACACTGTAAAGTGGGAAATAAGTTATATTAGTATATGTTATTAGTGAACAAGTCGTTGTAGTACCTACCTATAAATAAGTAGGTATAAGAATAGATTTTAAGAATAGTCTAGTGTTATCTAGGGAAATCATCCAATGGCCCCTCCCGCTCTGGGTGGAGCGGAAGGGAGTGTCAGACTCTTACTGACTAAAACCCATCCGTGTTCCTTCCTTAGCCCTTTATGTTCCGGGGTAGCGGTAACCCTTTCGGACAATCCCGCTGTGTCAAGACCCTTTATCTCGGGAACGCATGGAGGTATCGAGTTGAAAATTGAAATTAATACCATATACTCGTCTACAGTCCCTTGAAGCTGTGAAAAAATCAAACTTCTAAGTTAACGTAAAAAAAAGATACGGTCACAAACCAGATGCAGCTGAATACCAGTATCTTACATGGAGCGACTGCCTATCTGACCTCTACAGTCCAGTTTCAAACAACACGCCTGTATTTCCCTTCTGTCAGTTTGAGTAATTTATACCCTCTTCGTAGGTATTGTTCGTCGAATCGTTGAGCTCCTTAAGTTTTGAGTTGAGCTGCACGATTACTGACAAATGCGCGCACTGACTGAACAGGTCCACTCAATCTGTGTGGCTCTTTCCTCAAAAGACTATTTCAGACACCAATCTACATGGTCTTCACATGATCTGACCAAGATTATGCCTGGACTTTAAAAGAGACTGTGTGAAGTGACTTTCGGCCTTCCTTCTCAAAGTAGTGAGATAGGAAAAGCAGCCTTCATCTAGTTTTTTTAAAAATATCATTGACATGTAAAAGTGTTTGTACAAACCTAAACCATTTGTCATTTATGGGTTGGGCAGGGGAGTACCTATATTAGTGAACGCACACTTCGCGTGCTGAGACAGGAGCCTTTTGTCTTACCAAGGGGTATCGTATTACCCAGTAACTGGGTTATGGAGGTTAGATAGGCAGTCGCTCCATGTAAAATACTGGTAAGTAGCTATTCAGCTGCATCCGGTTAGACTGGAAGCTGACCAAACATAGTTGGGGAAAGGCAGGCAGATTGATTGAACAATGTTGTAATATACTTAACTAATTAAATAAAAACAAACTCAGAAAAATATCCATGAAATGAGTTTTTAAAAATATAACGCTTTATAATCGTAAACACTTTAAAAGGGACACAAAAAATAGTCCAATGACCAAATAATAATAAAAAATGCCATCACGCAAATAATTCACAACGACACATCAACAAAACTATACCCAACTCGCTCTAACTTACGAAAAATTGTATCTGCTATCTCTGTCTCACGTAATGTTAGAGTGCTGAGTTTAAAATCGACTCACGCGCACCGGTGCCTGTACTTATGTCAGGTACCTAAGGTAACGTCACAGTTTTAGTAAATTGATGTTTATTACGAAACAAAATGAATCAGGTAAGTAAGTACCTTTTACGATTTATTCCGCTCTGATCACCTGAATTGGATGAACTATAGGTACCTAGGTACCTAAGTCATTTAGAAACACAAAATAAAACAACAGACATGCAGACAACGAAGTGATCCGTATGTCTGTCAAGATGGGCCCCGTTTTTTACTTTTGAGGTACGGAATCCTAAAAAACAAGATGATGGCGTTAGCTCCGATACAGCTACACCGTACTGCCTATTTCTTCGGGGAACAAGCGTGATGTTTGTAAAAAACCAATGTCCCATTGTACTGTCTCTCTGTTACACCTACGTACTGTGTTGTCATACTAATCATTAGAAAGGAGTTCTAGATATATGTATTATGAGAGAAGCAGCATTATTCTATCTCGATTAGCTCGCGACTGTGTGTCTACGCTACGGTTCTGTCTGAGTTTTGAATCAGTAGGTTGCAAGCGCGACCGCGAAGTTGCGACGCGTTGGGTTCGATTCCCGGGTCGGACAAAGTGTTATTGGGTTTTCCATTAAAATACATATATAGTATAGATTCTGCGGTGACAGCCAGGGTGGCCAGGGGCCCCAATTCCGTATTTTTCCCCGCGAAATCTTACCACGTGAAAACCACGTCAATATCGTCTCTTGTTAATGGCAAGGAATCGAAATGTCAACCATACGGACAACTTTTATTTTGACAGTTCAAACCACGCCATTGTGTCATAAACTCAAGTACTTAAGTAACGCAAATGTCGTGATACGGCAAGGAACCTTATCCACCGTCTTACCGCTGGGTGTCGTCTATTTAGTAATCTGTGGTATCGTGTTACCCAGTAACTGGGTTGTGGATGTGGAGGTCTGGTAGGCAGTCGCTCCATGTAAAATACTGGTATTCAGCTGCATCCGGTTAGACTGGAAGCTGACCCTAACATACCTAGTTGGAATAAGGCAAGCAGATGAGTATGTCTATTGTCTGTGGCCACTGTGGGTGGGTGTTAAAACTGGTCAGATAATGACTATGCTTGACATAACAGTTATTTGTTCTAAATATTAATAAAGCATTTGAGTGAGCATGACCATTAATAGGGTCCCGCTAGCCCCCTTTTGGTACGGATCCCTAAATCATAACCTTTTTCGAAAATCTTATGAAAAAAATGATGCCCAAATAGGTTTAATCAATTTGTAAACACTGAGATGGTTTTGACGTGTCAAATATTTAAAAAAGGTTGCAAGCCAATATTACAAGGACGAAATAAAGTAAGTAGTAGAAAGACCTCAATACTATACTAAGAACTTGTCTGGCATACAATTATTTACCCGACATTGCAATACTCACCATTCAAACGAATCTATACTTTATTTTGATAAGTTCAAGGATCATAACAACTGCAAATTGATTTGGTAAAATCATTCCAGTTACGCTAGTGACAAATTTAGTTAAGTGAAGTACTATAGGAAAATAGTCTTTAAAACCTTGGAATAGAGGCTTCTCTGTATGTATTAGTAACGTGGTTGTGTTACATCCGTATCAATATGCTTGAACAAAACGAGATGTTAATGTTGCCAGGAAAATAAAACTTTGCCTTTAATTGGGAAATCTGTTAATATTTGGGAACTATAAAAAAAATGTATATTACGCATGTGAGACGATTTGAGTGCTGTGAGCGATTACAGCCAATTCGGAATGCGGCCAAAATTACCACTATTTATAACCTGGTGTTCCATGCGAATTTAAATCCCCGACCCTCGCTCGAGCCAGCCCGCGCCGCCGCTGAGCCTGTAGTTTTAAATTCGCCCCTAGCCTGTCCCTTGCTGTCCTCTTCCAGCGACGCCCTAAGCCGAGGTCTGAAACTCTGAACCCCGTGGGGGGGGTGACCTTAGCGTAGTCGCTTAGTTTTTAAGTTTTATATTAGCCCTGGCTGGAGGCCTTAATTAAGGCATCCACAGGGAAAGTCCGGTTAAGCAGTAGCCATCCTCATAGGATATCTGCGAGATGCCATTTATTATAAAAAAATGCGAATTTAAATTTTAGACCGGCAGCACCGAACGTCGCAACGATAGTTAGTTAGTCTGTGACGTAGTTTGACGTCGCGATCACCTGTGGTGTGTCGATCTGTATCTTATTATTAAAAACAAACTTTTTACGTTAATTTACGTACAAATTATGTGATGTGTTACAAAATGGCTAAATAAGTATTCTAGTGAACAGTTTTAGTGTTAGTTATAAGGTTTGTGGCAGCTAAAAGTGGATTATTCAATCATTTCATTGGAATTGCTACATTTTGTCGAGACGGTTTTAAGGTTGGTTAAAGACTTACGATTATTTCGACGTGTTTTTAGGGATCCGTACGAAAATGGTAAAAAGGAACCCTTATGGTGCGACTCAGTCTGTCTGTCTGTCACAGCTGGATATCTCAAGAACTACTAATGCTATCAACTTGAAAATTAGAATAGTTTTAGATGACGTTTGCCCAACTATTTTGCAAATTAGTTTTTTTTTGCAACTGGTACTGAAAAAATCGAAGTGGGGCTACTATAGTCGGACTTTTAATTAGCTGCAGTGTTACCTACATAAATGACTGAAATTGGCGTCTTTTTGTTTTTTCGGGGTCATCAACCAAATCTTGTTTTTCTAGTGCAGAATAGTGTAACAGCGAATTTGACATGAAATCTCTAAACGCAGTCCGAAGTGAGTTAAGGGCTGATTTTACGAAAGTCAGATAACTTTTATTCTTGGATAAAATTGACGACTGACAGTTCTAGTATGGACTAACTGTCAAAAATTCAATAATTATTCTCAGGATAAGACTTATTCTAGGTATAAAAGTTTGGTAGAATGCGCCCTTAGATGTGTCATTTTACTGCAGCTAATTAAAAGTCGGAGTATAGGGCTTATGGGATATCATAATATGAAAGATCGCAGTTTGCACATTCTCAAACAATTTTTCTTTTTTTTTAGGACGCATAATTTTGACTTTTGATGAAAAATGTAAAAAAGAATAACGTTCCCCCCATAGAAATGTGAAAAACTTCTTTCATATATCTGTGGTTCCCCCCCTTATCTCCGAAGTTTGCATAAAGAAAAATCTGAAATTATTCTGTGATAGAAGTTTATGTAGAGATTACAGGAAAAATAAAACGATGTCTCTAAATAGCACACTTTTTCAGAAATCATAAACAAAAGTTACATTAGTTCCACTATCAGTCAAGAGATGGCGCTGATCTAAAACTGTGATCTACACCGCAGCTGACGAATAAAGGCCTCACCAATGATTTAAAAACATATGATGGTACGGAACCCTCGGTGCCGACTCGCTCTTGCCCGGTTTTTTTTTATATCGATGGCTATATGAATAGGGGAAGGAAGGGGAAGACCAAAGAAACGATGGATGGACTGTGTGAGAGGATGATAATGGTTAACATGTAGCTGACTACCGAGATGACGACTGATAGAGAAGTATGTAAGAAAAGAGATGTTGTGCCGACCACTAATATATTGGAATAAGGCCGATAAGGGCAGAGTATAATAATTAGTGACTACCTATTATGAAATTACGAGAATGATGATGATTTTTTTTTCTAAATTTTGTAAGAACAATAAATTGGTTTGTAGACTCTTTAGTTTTGGTAGCCTCTTTGTTGACTTTTTCATAAACAGTATTACGAGAGCGGCACTGAAAATTTCGGGAATCAAGGAAGTGACACAACATTACTATTTAAAAATGTATTTATTGCTTTTCGAATTATTCTCCGCGAAATTTGACACATTTTTCCATACGATGGAACCAATCATTGAAGCAACCATTCCATTCGGAAGTTGGGGTTTCTAAAATGGCCGTTTTGTAGGCGTCCACAGCTTCTTCAGGTGATGAAAATCTCTGTCCACGCAATTTATTCTTTATTTTAGGGAAAGTATAGAAATCATTAGGGCTTAGGTCGGGGCTGTACGGCGGATGGTCTAATAATTCTATGTTTTCTTGCTTTAAAAACTCTTTTGTTCTGTGCGCGGTGTGAGAACTCGCATTGTCGTGATGGAGGATGATGCGGCGGTTGCATTTCTTTTTACGGAGTTCAGAAACGACAAACGCAAAGAAATGCTAGCATACCATTCTGCATTAACCGTTCTTTGTCCCTCAAGAGGAATAGTCGTAACATGGCCGGTTTTGGAGACAAACGTGGCCACCATTTTTTTTGCAAGACTCCGTGAATGAACAATTTTTGTTGGCTTTAAGTAACTCATTTTCGAACACCCATACTCGTGACTGGTTTTTTGTTTCGGGTTTGTACGCGTATATCCAGGAATCGTCACCTGATACGATGTTGTATACAGCATTTAATAATAATAATAATAATAATTTTTTATTACCAGTAAATTGTTCACAAAGGTTACAAGTACAGTAATATGGTACAACATAAAGTACATTAAGTATAATCTCCTGGCACCCAAACTAGGTTTGTAGCCTGTGACTTGGGGACCAGTGATTCCATAAGGGTAGATAGATGATCAAAAAGTTTTAGTAATACTGTTTTCACCAGTAACATGGTTGACATAACAATATAATTATTATTTATGTGTATAACAATAAGAAAAAATAAAAATAATTAATAATAAAGCCGTTTGTAAGTGTTTGAGTGAGAGTGAGTTGGTCGTGGTAGGTGTAAAAGGTATGTTGTGTATGTGTAAGTAATGTGAAAGTGCAGTTTGCGTATGGTGTGAATGTGTCCTGGTAGGTGTATTAATGGTGGATGTGTATGTGTGAAAGTGGGGTGTGTATGAGTGTTTGTGTGTGAAGATACTTGACTAAGAGGAGATATGTCTTAAGCATGTGGGAAGAGAAGTTTTTCGGTGTCGTCATATGATTTCTCAGTTAGCCATTTTTTAACTGTGTTTTTGCATTGGTGATAATTTAAACTGTGGATGTGAAGAAATTTATTGATTTTATTATATAAAATATAGCTGAGGTAGGTGAATTGGTGTTTTGCGAAGGTGGATTTGTGTCTAACTGGTGGAAAGGCAATATCTGCGCGACGTTTAGTACTTGCTGTGAACGGCAGCCGATGTTTCCTCAATACACATTGTAGCACGAATAAGCCTCTCACTGTCAGAACTCTGCTTTCTCTAAAAAGTTCCACGGTAGGGTATCTATAGGGTTTGCAGAACATAACTTTCAGAATTGCTCTCTGAGCTCTCTCTAATTTCAGAAAGTATGTTTTGCAAGCGCCACCCCAAGCTGGCAAACAATATAGGAGAAGAGACTGACAGAGTGAATAATAGACCATCATAAGTGTTTCCGAGTCAGCTGAACAACGGAGCTTCTTAAAGATGGAAATGAGTTCACGCATTCGCATGATTAGATTATCAATATGACTATACCAGTTCAGGTGTTTGTCAATTTGTACGCCCAAGTATTTTACACAAGATGTGGTAGCCAGAGTGGGACAGGTACAGCAGGAGTTTGGAGAACAACTATGTACTTTGACAATAGGCGTTGTGTTTGGCTGAGTCTTGTTACTTAAAGAAAAAGAAACAAACTTCGTTTTTACTGCATTCAGGGTTAATAAATTATTGCTAAACCAGTTCATGACAATATCCAACACCATCTGAGCGTTATTTTCAGCTTCACTCCAATCATTCCCATGAACAAGTAGGGCTGTATCATCAGCGTAGGTAAATATGAAGCAGTTAGTTAATGGTAGTGTACACAGATCATTAATGTAGATGAGGAACAAGGTTGGACCAAGAATGCTGCCTTGTGGGACGCCGTATTCTATTCTAGCTTTATCGCTTATTACCCCATCCAATTGCACATGTTGGAAACGATTCTCCAGATAACTCGAAAAAATCTCAAGCGCAGGGCCACGAATTCCCATGCGTTCCAGTTTCGACAGAAGTATGGGCGCAGAGACAGTGTCAAAAGCTTTCGAGATATCTAGAAATAAACCAATACACCGCTGCTTCTTATCCATGAGGTGGGTCACTTTTTCAGTGAGTGCAATAACTGCATCTTCTGTTGCAATTCCGGCTCTGAAGCCATATTGGTTTTCAGAGAGAAGTTTGTGAGCATTAATATATTTAAGTAAACGGTTGTTCAGTATCTTCTCCAGAATCTTCGAAATGGTTGGTAGAATAGATATAGGTCTATAATTCTTGACACTGCCTCTGTCCCCTCCCTTATGTATAGGGTGGACTAGAGCTGTTTTGAAACTGTCTGGGAAAACACCGGTAGATATCGCAAGATTGCAGATATGTGTGATGTAGGGGATTAAAATATTGCGCGTTAACTTCAATATATGTCCAGAAATACCGTCAATTCCAGCCACAGAACTTGATTTCAAGTTGATTATTATTCGTTCTACTTCCAATTCGTCGGCTTCCAGGACACACATTGAGTTACAAGTTGAGGCTAATCTTGACGGGAGAAGTGGCTCATTCAGACACTGGCGTATATTTGTAGCTAGGTCTTTTCCTACATTAACAAAGTAGTTGTTGACTCTGTTTGCTGATGCAAGTATGTCAGGTTCTAGTTGTTGCAGTTCTTTCAATGGTGAGGGTGTGGATTTTGAGTGCGTTATGGATTTAATAAGATCCCATGTTGCTTTGGAGTTGTTTTTTCTTTTCATAAATTCAGTTTTCTCGTAATTTATTTTCAGTTTCCGGAGCAAAGAATTACAGAAGTTGCGATAGCGAGAATACGTTAATTTGAGGATGGGGTTGTCCGATTGTGTTTTTAAAGAAAGATGCATTTTATCCCTGTTTCTAATACAACGAAGTAAGCCAGGAGTGATCCAGGGCTTGATGTTACGGTTCTTTCGTGGGACTTTGGAGAAGCGAGTATGTTTGTCAATAATTTGAGTCAATAAAGTTGTTAGGGTGTCCGCTGCTTCATTAGCGTCATTAGAAAAGAGGATTGGGGAGAAATCAGTACTCTCAATATCTTTTTGGATGTTTGAAATATCAACAACTTTGGCAGTGTAGGTGGGCTTGGGCTTAGAAACATCTAGGTTGACACTAGAGAATACAGGCAAATGGTCGGTAATAGGTGAGTCTATGAAAATGGTTATTCCTGGTTGTTTGGTTTTTAAAAGAATATGATCTATACAATTATTTACTCGTGTAGGATACAAGTGCGCCGGTAATAAACCATGGGAGGCAGTAAAGGTGAGGTATTCGTACGAGTGTCTATCATTGTTGTTTGGTTTGATATCAATGTTGATATCACCGACTAAGGCAACGTGTTGAAATTTTGTTAGGGGTTTTAAAATGGCATCCAAGCTGTTTAAAAAATTATCAACGTGGATGAAGGAAGGTGATCGATATAGGGCTAAAATGCCAACATTATTATCAATTATGCAAAGCAGACAATTTGCGTCAGTTATATCAGGTTCAGAAACGGTGCATTTGAGGATCCTGCGTGGAATCTTTCGAGAGTTCTGACGCATAAAGTAACGCGAGCCGCTTTTTGCTCTTCACAGAGCGAATGCGGTATCCATCGGGAAAACAACTTTTTTACACCTAATTGTTCATGCAAGATTATTTGTATTTGACTCATGCCAATGTCTAAAGTTGCCTGAATTTCGCGGTATGTCACATGTCGATCTTCCTCAATCAGCTCACGCACAGCATCAACGTTATCTTGGGTGACTGCAGTTTTTGGACGACCTTGACGGGGATCATCACTGAGCTTGACACGTCCACGTTGAAATTCAGCAAACCAGCGATAAATTGTGGTTTTGGATGGGGCTTCATCACCAAACGTTAAACCACTTCGAAAGTCATAATAAATCTTTGCTCTTGAATTTTCTCGAGTCAATTCCATTTTCTCAACGACTAAACAAGTTTGACAAAACCTTGTGACAAGACCGAGAATCTTTTTTTAAATAAATAAATGGTATTCGATTTTTAAAACCAAGGAGTTTTCAATTAAAAAGATTTTAATATGACAGGAACAGTGGAAATATTCCATTCCCGATACTTTTAGTGCAGCCCTCGTATAATCTTCAAATATTATATTTCGTACCTATCAGTCTGTGACCGCGTTGTTTTTCTAATTCTAAACTAAGCAACGGATTTATTCGGGAAGGTTTATGTGTATAATACTATGTTTTATTTTGATATCCCGTATCTCTAGAGGGTCATTGTACTCATGATTATGAACAACTTTTACTGTGGGACCAATACCGAAATCGCAAAAAAAAATTGTGTTCCCTACATTTTAACGAGTTATACGAACATATGTAAGGAACAGCAGATTTTTTTTCGCGATTCCTTGTCTAGAATTCTAGATCATAAAAATATCATATAAAAATGCTATAATTAAATTGTTTACAACTTTACATTAAAAGTGAGTGGAGGTAGCCACATTCCTACATCCGTCATATACCCACTCATTCGTTTTTAGCAACTCGGGATAAAAATGCAGACAGACGAGCGTATTTTAAGACACAATGCTAATTGAAAACAGCCGCACTGGTCGATCGACTTGCCGCGGTCGGGTCGTAGATGTGTGACCATCTATTACATATCGAGACCCCTCCTCGCCTCGGAAGGAAGATTATATTAGACCGGGCCGAGGCCGGGGCGTTTGTGTACGTGGCCCGGACGGTGCACGGATTTCAAACGTAACATACATTTTATATGAATCAGTTTACCTACACAGTGCATGATCCGTGTCCCGTCCGGGCCACGGGTACGCCCTGGGCACGGCCCGGTCTGATATAAATCTTCCCTAAGCCGTTGCTCCCGGCTGTCATTCGTGGATCTTTGACCGTCATAAATTAGGGTCGGTTTAAAGTTTAATTACTACGCAGCTGAATACCAGTATTTTACATGGAGGGACTAAGCTTGGAGTTGCCCTGAGTGATCGAATCAGAAATGAGGAGATGCGCAGGAGAACCAAGGTCACCGACACAGCCCGAAGAATGCCAAACTTAAGTGGCAGTGGGCAGGGCACATTGCTCGCAGAACAGATGGCCGACGGGGCCGAAAGGTTCTGGAATGGCGACCGCGTACCGGAAGACGTAGCGTTCGAAGGCCTCCTACAAGGTGGACCGACGACCTTGTGAAGGCCGCAGGAAACCGTTGGATGCGAGAAGCACAGAACAGTTCGAAGTGGAGGTACTTGGGGGAGGCCTATGTCCAGCAGTGGACGTCTTTCGGCTGAAATGATGATGATGATGACATGGAGTGACTGCCTATCTGACCTCCACAACCCAGTTACTGGATAATACGATATCCCTTGGTAAGACTAATTGTCAGACTTTCGAGCTTCTGACACAGAATAACAAATAGTACTCTTCTGACGACCTGTAACGACTGCCAAATATCCACGAATGCCAGCCGGGACCGAGGCACGGAGGGGTATTGCTATACAATAAAGATGGTCACCCATCCACGGACCATTCTCGGCAAGCGTAGTTTAGCCTGATTGATGTACAGTAGGCGTAGCCGAGTAGGCCGTCTGGCGAATACCTACTGCCGCGCGTGTGTGTATGAAGATTTTGTTTTTAGTCAAGTTTCTTAACTGTGGGGAAAAATACAATGATAATTAATTAATTCATAATTACACTAAAATGTAATTGTCAGACTTATTGTGATTTATTGAGGTAGGCACTGTTTATATGCCTATATGTATACAATGCACGCCACTAGGTGTGAAACTATGTGTACTTATCTACACTAATATTATAAAGAGGAAAGATTTGTACCTATTTTTGTATGTTTGTAATGAATAGGCTCAAAAAGTACTGGGCCGATTTAAAAAATTCTTTCACCAATAGAATGCTACATTCTTCCAATTTGACATAGGCTACATTTCATTTTGAAAAAAATTAGGGATCCTTGGTAAAATTTGAACAATGTAACCGAAGGTGTAGAAAAATGAGTCTTAAAATGTCTTTCGTCGAATGCGCTGCCGAAACTATTAGCGATAGAACAAAATAATGTACAACAATATTGAAGAACATCATAATGTCTACAAAAAACTCCGCGGTAGCATATGTCCAACTATTGTAGTTATGTCACTACAACAACTTTTTTCATTTTAAACATTAATGAATATGCTAACCAAATTCAAACCATGCTATTTATGTGTTTATATTAATCCTTATCCAAATAAATTATTTTATGGTCAAGACCATTTAACTACCTATAAAATAGTTTTTAAATTATTTAAATTGGACTTTCCATTCAAAAGATATTACGAATTAAAAAATTCAAACAGTAAACAAAAAACACAAACTTTCGCCTTTACAATATTAGTGTGATTTTACGTACTATGGGCTGTCCGCTTCTTCATACTCGCACACAATAACATCAAAAAAGGATTTCGCGCAACGTTTTCCTTAACCCAGTACCGATTCTTTGAAATATAAAAACAAGACGTTAATTGAGCTTCGAATCTCATCTACATAATAAAATAAATAAAAAAGCCTTTTATTTCCTACTAATTTACATTTGTTTTTGAGTTACTTAACTAATTTAATTATTTTCCTTCACCTAACTAGTTTTATTTTTGTTTGGTTTACTTATTACTAATTTATAATACGCTTATCTAGTTCGTTTCCGTTTACTGCTTTGCTTTTTAGCTAACTATTTTAACATAACATAAATAAATAACGTAACTTAATTTAGTTTGATATAGCAATATCTGTAGGAACCCCATATTGGGTGAAGGCCTCCTCCAAAGATGCCCATTTGTCTCTGTCCTGTGCGATCGGTTCCCAGTTTGGACCGGCTGTCCTTGCAATCTCTTCTTCCCAACTTGTCAACGGTCTTCCTCTTCTCCTTTTACCTGGAGGGCCCTTCCAAAATGTCACTTTTATGGTCCATCTCTGATCTTTAAGCCTCGCGACATGCCCTGCCCATTTCCACTTGAGTTTTTGTGCATAATTCAATGCATTTGTTGCTTTGGTTATTGACCTTATTTTTGTGTGCCGTATTTTATATATTTTATTTATGTTAAGCATGCTGCGCTCTAGTCCTCGTTGACAAGTTGTAATTTTATTTTTCAATTTTGAGGTGAATTTCCACGTCTGGCATCCGTACGTCAAGCATGGTAGGAGACTGGAGTTCATAATTTTCGTTTTGATGGTTATAGGGAGGTTACTTTTAAAGATTTCCTTTAAACTCCAGTATTTGTTCCATGTTTGTTGTACTCTTCTTTCGACTTCAAGTTCGTTATTTTTTCTGTCAAAACTAATTTGCTTCCCCAGATAGATGTATTTATCTGTGTATTTTAGTGGCTCTCCATTAATTGTTATTAAACGTCTCCCCCTGTTTGTCATTGCCATAGTTTTAGTGAGATTCATTTGCAATCCCACCTTGATACTAGCTAGATGTAATGTTTCGATCATGTGCTGTAGCTGGGAGCTGGACTCTGATAACAACACTAGGTCGTCTGCGAATCTCAAGTGACTTAAGTAGTCGCCCTGACGTTATAAGTTGCAATTTTTAATTGAGTTACTTAATCGTTTATTTATCTTGTTATCCGTCTGTGTGGTTTCTTTTGGAGGGTTTTGGTCATAATCTTCCACGGTGACCAGCCGGGTTGGAAGATGTTTCGTGTTTCTGGTTCTAGTTTCATTTTTGTTGAGATCTATGTAGGAGGAGGGGCTTAGTTGCTATATGTTCTTATCGTTTATATCTTGGGTGTTGTTTGTCTTAGTTGTACTTTTATTTACTAAAAAGTTTAGCATGCCAGGTTTTATTACTCCTTCTGAAATGCTATTTGATCTTTTGGCTGTCGAGCCTTGTTGTTGTGGTTTGTTCTTTTTATTGGCTTGAGTAACTTTATCTTGCTTTGGTACGGTGCTGTTTTCGGGTGATAAGGAAAGTTTTCTCTTATTCATGCTTTCGGTGATAATCAGTTTGTCATATTTGATTGTTGCCATGTTTCCCTTTTCTTTCTCTATTTTCAGCTGTTCTTTTAATTCTTTCCTCTTTTCTAGCACGTACTTTGGGTAGTCCGCTTGAATGTAATAGGAAGTATCTTTTAGTATCTGTTTTTGCTTAAGAATTTTTATTTTTGTTCCTAGCGTTGAAAAAGTCACAACTATTGGGCGTGGTCTGTTGCCTTTCTTTCCTAGTCTTCTTGCTTCTTGTATATCAACGTAGGTTAATTTAATAGAGAAGTATTGTTCTATCCATTTGATAATGTTTTCTTCTAAGCTTTCATATGATGATTCTGTATCTTCGATCCCGAAAAAAACTACATTTCTCTGCCTTGCCTGTTTTTCCAAGAAGTAGATTCTTTTCTCCTGGTTTTCCACTAATTCTTTTAATTTTTCGTGCTTTTCTTCCCATATAGAAAATTTTTCATCCAATATCTTATTAATGTTCTGTGTAACTTGTTCAGTCACCCTTTCTCCACTTTCCCGAATTGTTGTTTTCTGCACATCCAATTCCTTTTGTATTTGTTTTAGTGCATTCAAAACCTCGTCCATGATGATGAAATTCGTATGCCAGGTCTTTGTTTATGTGCTCGTGTCACCCTCTGGTGGTACACCTTCGTACTATTATGAATACCTCGCAAACTGATCGATTCGTGTGGCCAAGCAGTACCGCTCCGTTTTACTAGATGGCGTTGTAAGTCACTCGAATCTTGGGTTATATTTGCAAACAGGGCTTTAAATACCGGTAAAATTTTCATAACGTTTCCTTGATTTGACAGCGTTACCGATAATATTAAAATAACGTTAATGGATTTAACGTTATTTTAGCTCCATTTTATCGGTAATCATTATTAACGTTAGTTGTTTATTAACGTTAATTTTATCGATACTTTTAGAACGGTTAATCTAGTGAGTTTGAAGTAGAGGGGGACGAGACGCGCGGGGGCAGGCCACCCGCCGTCGCCCCGCTCTGTGATGCCGTGCCGATCAAAACATTGCCGATTCTTACGCGTGAGAAGTAATAAGTGAGATACCTAACTGATAAGATAATTTATCCAACATCAAGATGAGTGAAGACAATATTTTTTTTAATTTTTTTTATTATGAATACAGTAACTTGGCAATCTGTGTTAACACAATAAGCCATTCAGATGAGGTATGTCGATCTATGTCTTAATAGCGTAAGGAATTCCTATGAATCCCTTTTATCATATGTCACCAAATCTCATGGTAAGTGTAGAGACACTATGCCGTTTCAATCGGGAATGTCTAATACTTCCTGTGCCTTCTAGTTTGGATGCCAGTTCATTGACATGAGTTGATATTCTCGTCTGATAGCTTTCACTATATCTAGCGATCTCTTGTTTGACGGTAGTGATACTTAGGTCCTCGTGTATATATTTGTTGCTTACATAGTAGGGTATATCTAGCATGGTTCTCAGTGTCTTGCTTTGAAATCTTTCAAGAATCTCTATGTTGCTATTGCTAGCAGTACCCCATAGCTGGATTCCGTAAGTCCAGATTGGTTTGAGAATGGTCTTATAGATAGCTATCTAGCTTTCATGTGACAGGCTTGATTTGCGACCTATCAGCCAGTTCATTGATCTGACTTTCGTATCCAGCTGTTTACGCTTGGTCCAGATATGCTTTCTCCAGGTGAGTCTTCTATCCAGATGCATACCCAAATATCTGGCACCTTCAGCTTGAGGAACCTCTTCATTATGAAGTCTTATTGGGGGACAAGTCTGCCTTCTCAGGGTGAAGGTCACGTGAGCAGATTTTCCTTGATTAACCCTAATACGCCATTTATCTAGCCACTTTTCCACTTCATGGATGTGGGTTTGTATGTTGGCTGATGCTATAGCCGGATCCACATGTACCGACAAAAGGGCTGTATCATCTGCATAGGTGGCAGTTATAGTATCAGCGTGCATTGGAAGGTCTGCGGTAAAAAGCAAGTATAGGATGGGTCCCAATATGCTTCCTTGTGGTACTCCTGAGCAAATTTCATTTAAAGAAGAAACTTCATTGTTATATTTCACCTCAAAGCATCTACTGTGTATGTACGATCGTAGAATCGGAAAGAAAGAGTGAGGCAGTAACTTTTTAAGTTTGAAGAGAAGTCCTTCGTGCCACACTCTGTCGAACGCCTGGCTAATGTCAAGAAAGACAGCAAAGCAGAACTGTTTGCATTCTAGTGCACGACTTATAGTATCCGTAATACGGTGTATCTGTTCAATAGTTCCATGTTTCTCTCGTAAGCCAAACTGGTGAAGAGGAATAACTTCCGGTAGATAGGGGCGCATCCTGTTCAGCAATATTTTTTCGAAGAGTTTACCCAACACGGGGAGTAGGCTTATTGGTCTGTAGGAGCTTGCATCGTGGAGCGGTTTGCCTGGTTTGGGTATCATTATAACCTGCGCAATTTTCCACTGAGCGGGGTAAATTGCTAGTCTTAGGCAGGCGTTGTAGATGGCCGCGATGTGAATTATGCTTTTTCTAGGCAGCTGCTTGAGAAGTTGTGCGTCGATTAAGTCATAGCCTGGTGTTTTACCCTTTTCTAGTTTTAGGATTTCTCTCCATAGTTCGTTGGGGCTTGCACTTTTTAGTGGTAGGTTCATTTGCAGTGGTGCGTCCATAATATATTCGGAGACTTCCTTGTCGTGTTCAGGATTTTTGCTTGGTAAGGGGCTGAAAGTTTTTAAGTGTTGCGCGTATTTTTGGGCCTTTTCAAGATCTGTTTTTGCCCACTTGCCATCAGGAGCTTTTATGGGTGGTATATGTTCTTTCGGTCATTTCAGCCTTTTTGTTATCTTCCATAGAGAGTAGTTGGTGTCTTTATTAGGAGTAAGTTCTGCTAATTGTTTTTGTAGACGCTCGTTTTCTGCTTGGCAGATCATTTGTTGAAGTTCCTCAGAGGCCATGTTGAAAACTTTTTTGTCACGGGGATATTTCGTAGAATGCCATTTTTTCCGCAGCAGTCTTCTTTCATTTACTTTATCCTTTATTACTTTAGAATAGTGGGCAATTTGTGTTGTTTTTGGTCTTGAAAAAGGCGTAAATTCTTTGGCCGCTATGTGAATAAGCTTATTGAGCGTTTCGATAGCTGTTTCAACGCTATCTACATTATTTAATGGCAAGTTCAAGTTAATGGATTCTGATATTTTGGTTCTGTATCTGCCCCAGTCTGTTGTGTGGTTATACAGTCTTTGTGGGTACTCAGTTAGAATGGCCTTAGAGTGAACATTGATAATTACTGGTGTATGGTCTGACGACAGGTCAGTACATTCCTCTACATTTATTTGTCCAAGCGGGATATTTTTGGTGATGAAAAAATCCAATAGGTCTGGTACCTTTTGTGGGCCCGCAGGCCAGTATGTAGGAATACCATGTGAAGCGCAATATAGGTTAAGTTCGTTCGTGGCTATATAGAGTTGTCGACCCCGTGGCGAGGTTAGTCTGGAGCCCCAGGAGGCGTGTTTTGCGTTCCAATCGCCACCGCAAATAAATCTGTTTCCTAGAGTGTTGAAGTAATTCTTGAACTCATCTCTTGTAATAACATGCCTAGGTGGGCAGTAGATAGCAGACACTGTTGTTTCTATATTGTTATCCTGGATCCTGATTGAAGTTGCTTGTATTTTTTCAGTTCTGTTTTCCCCAAAAAAATAATGTTTGATGTTCTCTTTAATTATGATTGCAGTTCCTCCATGTGAATTACCAGAAGGATGGTTTGTAGCGTACACCATGTAATTTTTAAGTCTGAAATGGGTTTTTTGCGTGAACCTTGTTTCCGAGATTAAAGCCACGTCAACTCTTTAAAGTTTCAAGAACAGTTCAAGTTCCTGTCGACGTTCTGTCAGCCCGTTGGCATTCCAGGTGATTATTCTAAGGTTTAGGGGTGTTTTATAAGGCTTGTGATTAATTGGATCATACGATCCATCATGTTGTCTAACATAATATTTATTATGTTTTGAAATTTGTTGAACATGGCGTCCAGTACTTCCCCAAAATTATTTGGGTCCTTGATGTCGGTTAATGATCCTGCTGAGTTTTCTTGTTTTGTCGCTTGTGCGTATGTGATATTTGGTTTCGAGTGATTGAAGAGGTTCTTAGTTTGATGTTTTTCTTGTACAGTTTGTGTTGGGGTTTTGCGGTATTGATTTTGTGTTATGTTGTTTGTGTTTTCATTAGTTTCTTTGCCCTTTCCTGTCTTGTTTTTCGTAAGTAGGTCTTTGTACTGTTTGTATTTTGTGCAGCCTTTGTAACTTGCTGGATGTTTTTCTTGGCAGTTGGCACAAGTTGCCTCGGTGTCCGGTCTTTTTAAACAGCTTGTTGTTGAGTGTTCTTCCCCGCATTTTACACATCTAAATGGTCTGTTGCATTGGTTTTTTGCGTGTCCGAATCTTTGACATCTTTTACACTGTAAAATGTCCAGCTTTTTGTATGGTGCTTCAAATGAAACTTTTACGTAATTCATTCTGTTGATTTTAAAGATTTCTTTGTTGTTGTGTTTGTGCTCAAGATCTACATAGAATAAAGGTAGCGGCTGTTTTGTGTTTTTATGTTTTACATTTATGATGTGGCGTACTTCATGCAGAAGACAATAATCAAGGTAATTAATTGTTCTTATTTATGGTTATTACAATTGTTGTTTAGACATGCAGGAATTAATAGTCTAACGCCAACGTCCAACGTCTAACTACCACGGAATTTGCGGCTTTAGCGCCCTTGAAAACCATAAAAACGACACACATGATGAAAAAATAAAAAAAAATTACAGCCGCCATCTTGGATTTTCATTTTGACCTCACTATCGGCTTTAGCGCCCTTGAAAACCATAAAAACGACACCCATGATGAAAAATTAAAAAAATATTACAACCGCCATCTTGGATTTTCATTTTGACCTCACTATCGACTTTAGCGCCCTTGAAAACCATAAAAACGACACCCATGATGAATAATTATAAAAAAATTACAACCGCCATCTTGGATTTTCATTTTGACCTCACTATTGGCTTCAGCACCCTTAAAAACTATGAAAACGAAACCCATGATAAAAAAAAAATTGTGCAGCCGCCATCTTGGATTTTCATTTTTATCTCACTATCGCCAATCTCAATATCCATCCCTTTCTTTCTTCGTACGGCCAAATTACGAACGAATTACAAATTACGATTTTAACATTCATACTCGTTTGGATTTGAGTAGGCATGCCTACGCGAAGGTCGAACGTCATGGTATTACGCCGCGACACGTATTACGTATTACGTGGCGACGGCGCAGGCGGCGCGGTTAGCGCGTGGCGGAGCGGCAACAGTGCATCTAATCCAATGCTAAGCGAGGCACCCGCGCGAGCGCACAAAAATGTAAACAGACGGAACGGCAACGTAGCTAAATTAACGGTAAATATAACGTTACTGATGTATTTGCGGTAACGTTACGCTAACGTTACTTTACTGGTAATGTGACCAAGTAACGTTACATTTTTGTGAACGTTATTAAGGTATCAAATTGAAATTAACGTTACTTAACGGTTATTATTTTGTTATTTGGTAACGTTAACAAGCCCTGTTTGCAAATCATTTACAACTTTAAGGTTATGTTTGCTGGTAATTTTTCGAAGTTATTTGTCCGCACTCGAATTTATTAATTTCGCTTTCGTACCAGATAAAAAGGAGTCCGGCTTAAGTTCGGTCGATTGTTTGCGCGAAAAAAAGTCCACAGAACAGTAACACTGATGTTTGCTTGCACTTTTATGTTTATCGTTCTTATTTATATTTGTCCGTGACCATTTCACATTTTCTTCTATGCCTCACTACAATCACTTAATCGTTCAGCACTAGATGCGTTTTTGTACCAAAAGACACTGTTTTTCTATTTTTACACTGGTGTTTTTTACGGAGTTGATGTTTACTGTGGCACAGTAGCGCCCCCTCAAACAGTAGCGCCCCCTCAAACCTCATCTACATAGAAAATGCAAAAAAAAAACGATTGACCGATATTTATACGTTTACTAGCTGCGCCCCGCAGTTTCACCCGCGTAAGTTTTCCCTTATCACTTAGAGGTATACTGGGTAGGTTGATGTGCTGGCCTCTGTACAAACACTTTTAAACGTCAATCATAGTTTTTTACGGTGGGATGACTTTTGTTTTCCTTATCAATTCTTTCTCTTTTCTCAATTTTGCCTTTCAAGCGTCGAAATGAAGAATTCTTATGTTTAGTAGGCTTTTTTTTCTTTTCTGACAGATTTTTTCGACCCAAACTTAAACTTTGAGTGCACTCGCTATTATTTTGCCGCTCTTATCAAAACAACGTCAATATTCTGCGGAACTCGAAACAAACCGGTATATTAGCATGTACACGACTATGACACGATATTTACATAACTCACCGCGCTACCTTAATGTTGCTGGCTTTGTTCGATAGGTATATATCTACAAGTCGACCATAAATATCCGTGAAGTCGACCTAAAGCTAAAAGGTCAATGTATCATTTCTATTCCATATCCACTCACACAGGGCTTTTTTTTACGTTTATTATATTTTATTATGTCCCTGAACACTTTTTTTTTGCGCGCCGCGGGTGGTCTCGCCACGTATACACGACTCCTACACAAAAAAATTCTATGGAACCGTACTTGACTAATGCTTGTTTCGTCAAGAAGACAAAACAGGCAAAATTACACAGCTTGTTTCGTAACTTCAAATGAATTAGATTTTTTTCAATAAATGTTTATTTTTTATGTTTGTTTACATTAAGTACGTAAATAAAAAACAAAACGAATTTTCTTTCAAAATCTAAAGCGATGACCCTATTTTTTTATTTACCTAAAAAATTGCCCCATTAATACTGAATCCTATGATATACAATACATACCATTGTTCCTCCAAAGTTTATTTAGGATTCTTTTTTTTTTTGGCATACTAATACGTCATCCAATTACCCGACTAAATAAAATAGAATGACAGCGATGTTCTCGACACTCCTTGTTTAGCCTTTTTCCAACTATGTTAGGGTCGGCTTCCAGTCTAACCGGCGATGTAATTGCGTAACACACTATCGCAATAGCTTTCATTTCGACAGTTCAACAATATTCATTGCGTTATTTACGAATTATTCCATTTTGCCCCACCGGCCGCCCCACTGGTGGGGCAAAGTGGAATGCCTTAAATGTTTCAGTGGAATCTGCCCCACTAAATCGAAGTAGTGGGGAAGATTCCACTACTTTAAAATCTTGTTGGATTCTGCCCCACACGTCGTTAAGCAAACAAATTTTTCGAACTTAAGAAGCAATGGATTTACAATAACCTTCAAAATAATTCGGATTGTGATTGATAGTGTGTTACGCAGTTAAGATGCGGATTCAGCTGAATTGTACAGACGCCAGCACACCAAGCTACCCGAAACTGTCACATTTTCCCAAACAACTTTGAACCTTATGCTTTAGCGATAAAGTTGAAAATCTATTAAAGAAATTTGACAGATTGTAGTAGCTTGATGTGCTGGCGTCTGTACATGGAGCGACTGCCTATCCGACCTCCACAACCCAGTTACTGGGTAAGCTAAATAAAGCTGAAAAGTTTGTTTGAATGCGCTAATCTCTGTAACTACCAAATTGATTTGTTTTTTTTTTTTTTTCATAATAGTTTTAGGAGCGCAAAATAAAAATTATGAAGAAGTTCCATTTAATACATGCCGTGTTTTTTTTTATATGATGCACATGACGATTTATTCCGATCTGATCCCCTGAGCCCCCCTCCCGCCCTCCTCGATTCCCTGCTAGTTCTTCTTCTGTTTTAATATCTTATCCAATTTCATGCTAGGTTACTCGTTATGACAGGTAAGTACAGTCAAGAGAAAATAAATTAATTTTTTGTTTCTCCCATTTTTTGCATACGTCATACAACACCACAAATCCAAGTTGTGAATTATTGTGGGAAAAAGTTATATTTTGACAGGTCGTAATTTCCCACAGCTGAAGGTCACTTCGTAATATACTTTTACGAATATATTTGACCTTTTTTTATTAAATACTTATGGGTTTTCCGTTATTGTAAGGCTGTTCGCGGTTGAGAGTTCGACTGTAACTCGGTGCAGTATTGACATGACCCCAATATTATTTCAGGCACATCATTAATTTTTCTTCTTCTCGTGTCGATGGTAGAGTGGTACTCTTACTCTTTATTTTTAGGGTTCCATACCTCAAAGGGAAAAACGGAACCCTTATAAGATCATTTCGTTGTCCGTCTATCAAGACCCTTTCTCTTAGGAACGCGTGGAGTTATCAAGTTGAAACGGATAAGCAGGATGCAAAGGTCTAAAAAGTTAGTAAAGAACAATTTCGAAAAATAGTTTATCTTTTTTTTAAATAAGACATTATTTAAAAAAAAGATAAACTATTTTTCGAAAATGTTCATAACTGACTTTCTAGAACTTTGTATCCTGCATGCGTATGAAGTTAATTAAAATCGGTTCATTCATTTCGAAAAACAAGGGCTTGAAAGTTTGTATGAAATGCCGTAGACCACGTCGTCGTAAACGCTCCCTCGTAATAGGGATTATTTGAGGTTCACAGAAAGAGGCGCATTCATTATAATCATAGAAATGTAAAAAAATCATATATCTATGATTATAACATTGATATGATGTTCATTAATATTTTTAGGAGCGTAAAATAGCAATTATAAAAGTTTATATTAAAGACGTGCAATTATATTATTCTAGCCTCTGCCCACGACTTCTTCCGCGTGCAATTTCTTGTTCCCCCGACCCACCCCGTCGCGTCGCATCGCGTCGCCCGCCCGCGCTATTACTTTGTTTTCGCTTAGCTTTCTTTCTGGCTTTCGTTCTTTTTGCTTGGCTCCTAAGGGTCATAGCGTGATGTTAAATAGCCTATAGCCTTCCTCAAGAAATGGGCTATCAAATGCAAAAAGATTTTTTCAAATCGGACTGGTAGTTCTTGAGATTAGCGCGTTCAAACAAACTCTTTAGCTTTATTATTAGTATACAGGGTCAAATTATATTAACTAGCGAAACTCTGCAGGGTATCGATATCAAAACACGATAAAAGAAAAACAAAAAAGATTTGATGATTTCTTTTATGGGGTTATCGACCGCTGTTAATTATATGTATAATTACTTGAAATATCTGTTTAAAAACCTGATTTGTTTGTGTAAACTTCACAGACGTGATAGGTATATCTTAAACGATAAAACACATTTTCTCAACTTACACTTCAAGCACATACTTACTTAGAAATCTGTGCTTCAAGTAGCATCACTACCAGCGGTCGTTGACCTCTAAGAAAGAAACATCAAACCTTTTTATGTTATTTTGTTCAGATATCGATTCCCATCACGTCTGTGGAGTTTCTCTAGCTAATTTAATTTGACCCTGTATAGATAAAAAGATTCGTGGCAAATGAAAAATTATTAAAACTGCGTGGTAAGTTTATAATCTTCGTGCACATCGATGAGTAATGGACACAGCGCAGGCCAGAGTTCTGCGAATTGATGCTACGCACATTCCATAGTTGTACAGCGAATCATATAAGTCAACAAACGCTTACTGAAATTGGTAGTGGGACAGCGCTAAAATAGATAACTTCTACCAATATTTATGAAAATTAAGGTATTATGAGTGTGTTTAAAGCAGCAACAATAACGAATATTGTTAGAAACTGACCACAGATCATAATTTTTTATCTAGTTTTTCTAAAAAGTAAAAATTGTTCTTTAAAAATTTAATAAAAGTTTTGGGACACACCCAAAACACGAATGTACACTTTTTTTGAAAATGACCCATGTACAGCTGTACAAGCATCTTTAGACGCGTGGCGAAAATCGGAACTAACGCCGCAATATTAAAGCTCCACTGTTCGTCCGTCTGTCACAGGGCTGTATCTCAGGAACCGTAATTGGTAGACGAAGCAACACGCGCTTTACTTGTGGTTACCAAGTGCAACCCGTCCTGTGCCCCTCGTGGTGGATTACGGCCCACTTCCTCTCACAGAGATGAGGCCTGTGTCCCAGAGGTGGGAAAATTACAGGCAGATTACTATTGTATGCTCATAATCCTGCCCCGTGCTACCTGCTCCATTGGTCTCGTGGTCGCAAGGGCGCCTGCTGAGCGTGAGATCCTGGGTTCGACGCGGTCGGGCAAACTGTTATTGAGTTATTCCATTACGAATAATCTTGGTAACAGCCCAGAGTTTGGAAGTTGGCGGTGTGATACCCCCGTGCACGTGGTCCTGCGTCTGAGAGACAGAGTTTCTTTCATGTATTAAAAAATCATCCTAAAATTAATGCACATTACATTTTTTTTTTTTATCGAAAATGAGGAATTTGCATTCTTACGATTAAAAGTTGAATTTCTTTTTCAAGTTTAAAAATATTAACAATTGATTCAGGTTCTACTATTCGTATTCAAATCAATATTTTAATCGATCTATACCTTTTAACCTTAAAATCAACTTTTAATCGTAAGAATGTAAACTGACATTCAATAAAAAAAAATTGTATCTTGCACTTATGTTAGGAAGATTTTTTTTATAAATGAAAGGGTATTTCATGATAGACAAATCGCAAAAAAATAAATCATAAAAAGAGCTTGTCGAAAAAAAGCAAAGCAATAAATTTTTAAAATGTTCTTGAAGATTTTCCCCAAAAATGAAACAGAATATTTATTTCTCATCTCCTAAACTATGAAAAATCGCCGAACATACATGGGGTATTTTCGGATACCCCTAGTTGTGTATGAGCAATCTAATTTTTTTTAATTGACGTCACTACAGGGACCACCCCGTATGCAAAATATTAGCAAATACAATACTCATTACTTGTCTATGATGTAGAAAGTGTAATAAAACTCACTAAATGTAGACACTGATACTTTATTTTCTTCACAGAGTCTTCACAGATTCGCAGATACAATCACCTCAGTTACTTAACACCAAAAAAGCGATCTCTCGGCCAAGTCCGCTTATTTAAATACTCACATTTCCTACCACTACCCTACCAAATTGACGGTTGCTCGGTGTTGCCATTTCTCAAACATTAAAAACGAATTATTAAAATCTATAAAACCCTACACTCGACCGTCCTGACGACGTGTGTGCCCTCATACACGCCCCAGGTGGTAACTAAAATACCCTACACTCTTGGCTGAGAGGAATCTTGATAACAACATAAAGAAAAAAAAAAAATGTTGTACAGTTTAGTTTTAAACATTTACAGAAATAAGAAAATGTTTTGTTTCAGAAATTAGACCACATCCTTATAAATCATAATAAAACTTAAGAACTAAGTAGGTATTAATTTTGTTACAGCAGTTATCATTAAACCATAAATATTATTTGATTTAACTAATTTTATGAATTCCGTAGTACTACCATAATTGAATACAAGTTATAATTATAACATCTCTTTCTACAAAAAAAATCATAAGATTATGGCGAACCAATCAATTCTCGCCAAAAATACTTAGATCTAAAGGACTAGTTTTAATCTCAAATTAGGAACTATTTATCAATCATTCAAAACTTTAAAATATTTATGCTTAAGCTTGTGCGAACCAATCAATTCTCGCTACTGAACTTGTGTACTCTGTCAGGTTGTGAACCAATCAATTCTCACGCCTGATCTGAGACACCAAAAACCTAGGGCAAACCAATCAATTCTTGCCTCCAATAACCGATAACGTGAACCAATCAATTCTCACGCTACCTCGGTCTCCAACTGATGACATGAACCAATCAATTCTCACGTCAGGTCTCGTAATAACCGATGACGTGAACCAATCAATTCTCACGTTCGGTCTGAAACAATAATATTAAACATTCTGTAATAATTGTTCTGTAGAATCCTACATTGATGACCACTATGCATCACTATGTTCGCTCTCATCACTAGATCCGCTAGAATCCGATTTATTTAGTTGTAACGCAGCTACATGTACCCACGGCAGCATTCGATCAGCTGCTACGGTGGTAGTGCGTTCATTTGTATTATTACTGAAACCGGGAATAGCCGCTATCTTATACCTATCTTGGCCTAAAACTTCTGTGACCCGGTATGGTCCTATGTAAGATGGGAGAAGTTTCTTACTCTTCCCATCATTATTAAAAGTAACTTTAGTAATTTTGACTAAATCGCCCTTATTGTATACCTTAGCAGGGCGTCTGTTCTGATCGTAACGTAGCTTCTGCTTAGCTTGTTCAGTGTCTATTCTTTCTTTAACTTGACTTCGGATAGTGGTCACATCTATATTTTCCCTAGTCACATCTGCTATCTCATTTAAATTGGGATTGATTTCACTGTTCATGAGCGTACCGAACATGACTTCAGATGGTCTCCTAGCTGTTGTCTTTTGGACAGTGTTATTCAGCCCCCATTGTATTTTCCCTAACTGGTTGTCCCAATCCTTCTCATCATGTCTCAGGTTTAGCGCTTTCAATGAATTTAGGATTGTCCGGTTATATCGCTCTACCTGGCCGTTTGATTTGGGACTCGCGACAGCATTCAAGATGTGTTTTATACCTTTATCATAACAGTATCTTTTAAATAGATTGGAAGTGAAACAACTGCCACGATCACTGATCAAACGGTCAGGCATTCTAAATGTATAGAATATGTCATTCAGGGCACGAATCACATTTTGTGTGTTCGTGTTTCGGACGGGCTTTATAAACACAAACTTAGTAAATGAGTCTACCACTACTAAAATGTAAGAGTATCCTCGTTTGGATCTGACAAAGGGGCCAAGGTGGTCAATATGCAGGGTGTGAAACGGTGACTCTACTTTTTCAATTGGATGTAATAAACCTTCGTTTTTACTGGTGGACTTCTTAGCGTAAGCACAATCAATACAGGCGGATACATACTTTTTGATAAACCTTGACATTTTTGGAAACCAATAATTATTTTTAATCCTTTCTAAAGTTTTTTCTAATCCTAGATGACCAATATCGTCGTGATTCATCCTGCATATTTGCCACCTCGCTCCCTTTGGGACTGCCCAGCGAACATTATCCTTATTGCCATTAACATACCTATATAACTTATTATCTCGAACAACATAATTGTCTTTGATATATTGGAGATTCTTGGGATCTAAATCCTTTTCTAAAACCTTTTTAATACGTTCCAATTCCGAGTCCCCCAGCTGAAGGGTATGTAGCCAGTCTTCGCTACTAATAACCATAACTTGAGCACACAGACTAGAGGAATCGGACATGGAGTCATTCGAAATAGGATTGCGAGATAACGCGTCTACGTGGGACATTTTAGCGCCTGGTCGATATTCAATTGAACAATTAAATTCTTGCAATAAAAGCCACCAGCGCGCTATCCTAGGTATGAGATCGCGTTTCATGAACGTGGAACGAAGAGCACTACAATCGGTAACTATTTTGAATTCCTTGCCTAGTAAATAGACCCGAAATTTCTCTAATGAACGAATAACAGCCAGCGTTTCTAATTCGTAGGAGTGATAATATTTTTCCTCCGGTGACGTTCGCCTACTACAATAAGCAATCGGCCGAAGAAAACCACTATCCTTACACCTTTGCAAAAGTATGCCTCCAACACCATCCTTGCTGGCATCGGTATGCAATTCAGTCTCCGCGTCGCGATCATAAATAGCTAAAACTGGTCTATCTATTAATTGTGATTTAAGCACCTGGAATGCATTTTCTTGTTCTTGGCCCCACATCCATGTGGAGTCCTTTTTTAATAATTGCATTATTGGTGACGCTAATTGAGCAAAATTTTTAATAAATTTTCGAAAATAACTAGCAAGCCCAAGGAATTGCCTAACACCGTGAATGTTAACTGGCCGTGGAAAATTCATAACTGACTGAATTTTCTTTTCACCTGGCCGAATTCCTGATGAGCTAATCTCGTACCCAAGATAATCAATATCATCGTGCAAAAAATTACATTTCGACAAATTTAATGTAAGGTTTGCATCTTCTAACAGCTTCAGAATTTGTTCGAGCCTATCAAGACATTCAGCTGCATTTTTGCCAAAAACAAGCACATCATCCATGTACGCTGTAGCATGGGTGAATCGAGCTGACCCTAAGACCTTATTAATCATTCTCTGAAAAATTGCTGGTGCGTTTGCCAAACCAAATGGCATACGGTTAAATTCGTATAAACCATCTGGAGTGACAAACGCAGTTAGATGTTTGCATGGTTCCGAGATTGGCACCTGATAATACCCAGATGCCAAATCAAGAGTTATGAAACACGCTTGCCCCGACAACCTAGCTATCTCATCGTCTATAATCGGCATCGGGTATCTTTCCTTTACTGTTACAGAGTTCAACATTCTATAATCAATACACATTCGAAAACTGCCGTCTTTCTTACGTACTAATATAATAGGACTTGCATACTCCGATACTGATTCTCTAACGATCCCTGCGTCCAACATTTCACCTAACATAGACTGCACTTTTTCACGTTCGTGATGTGACAGCCTGTAAGGGCGATAGACAATAGGACGTTGACTGTTCAACTCAATTGTCATCTGCGTAACATCTGTACAACCCAATTTTTTCAAATTTGAGGCGAAACAATGTTTATATTCTTTAAGTATGGTCATAAGCCTTTGTCTATCGTCCTTTGATACAGAATCACCTATGCGAACGTCTTTCTCCTGAATGTCATTTTCACAGTTACTATCTTGAATATCTGCAGACTCTGCAACTCCTGGGGACTGTATTACTATCCTCTGGACAAAATCTACTTTTTCTCCTCTACTAGCAACAAATTCCTTTCGCAATTTACAGGGGATAGAAAATGGATAAACAAGAATGTCTAAATTCCCGCGCTGGACTTGGTAAACACCACCATAAACAACAACCTCTTGATTTGGACCTCCCACGATGTTGTTGCTCAGCATTAAACACCCACTAAATTCTGAACCTACGCGAGCCTTTATGGATGCAGGTCCATGAAGCTCGATGTCAGCAACAATTATAACTTCAACAGATTGAATGTTATTAGCATCGGGATAAACCAATGGAATTTCAGTGTGCAACTTTCGAAATTGCAAAGTCTGGGAATTTTTGAACACAAGAATATGTGGTTGCTCCGTGTAGGACTGCCCTATTAATATAGGTTTATCTAACAGATTATTTTTGACAACTCTGCAAGCTACCCTCGCTTCAACTCCATCTACCACTATATCTAGCAACACATTACCTAACGATTGAACGACCTCATTCCCGAATCCTTTCATGACCGACGGGACCTGATCATGCATCAGATTTAGGCTCGAGATTATAGACTCCTTAACCAACGTCACTTCGCTACCGAAATCAATAAATGCATCTACAGTTCTACCATTCACTGTGACCCGCTTTATGAATTTTGAGTTGGGACTGGAGCTTGAAATGCACATTGTTTTAGATGGTGCTCCAGGTTTACCTACTATATTGTCGGGTTTAGGATCTTGCGAGCAATTTTCGACTTTGTGACCGATTTTATTGCATTTATTGCATTTGATTAGTGGCTTCGGACAATGTAAGTAAGGATGACCTCGCTCCTTACAATTAAAGCAGAACAGAGGACCCTGAGACTGATTGGATTTATTTTGATTTGTTTTAGAATTGGATTGGTTAGAGTTATTTTTACCAAAACTACGATCTAAAGTTTGGCTTTCTTTGTTGCTCATTAGGAATTGGAGAAGCTGATCAGGCTGAGAACAACAAAGTGCCAATGCGCTTGATTTCATAGTCCTATCAGAGATACCGTGGATAATACAATCTACTGCGCGTTTACCCGTAATGTCACACTGAGTTAACAACGCAAGTTTTTCATAATAGTATACTTCAATTGGTTCGCCAAACTTACTTTTTCTCTTAAGCATATCTTCCAGGATTTGGCCATAGTTTTGCTCGCAAGGGAAAGCACTCATTAACTTCCCTTGCCATTCTTTCCAAGTATGCAAAATTGTGTTCAGACCCTCATACCAAACTTTGGCCAAACCCTGTAGTTTTTGCATTGCAAAATGTATCGTTGTTCTATCATCCCAGCCGTATACGGTAGCACATTCATTTACTTTACGCAGCCAAATGTCAACTCGCTGGTTTTTCGCTGAAGGGTCAAAATTGGGGAGAATGTTTTTATGATCAATATTCTTGGAATTTGATGCACTTGTAGACGGCTGAGATGTAAAACCATGTTTAATAGAATGCACCAAGTCCATGACATCTTTAACGGTAAAAGAAGGAGTACGTGACCTTTTATTTTCTGATGCGCCGTCAACACGTAGACAATCGTTGCTCTGCTCACGTGAACCTCGTCTCCGCTTGGCTCGTGTAGCTTGGTGCTCACGTTGACGTGAACGGCTCGGGCTGCAGCTGTGCTGTCGGCTCTTGGAGTGATGACGGCTCGTACTCCTCATGTAACTTCCAGCAGATCGATTCCCATGCGCCTCTGTTATCTTCTCACGTTCCCGGCGTAGTTCCTGTTCGAGTACCCGTAGCCGCTCTCGTTCTTGCTCAACCTCAAGCTCTTTCTCACGAAAACTTTGCCTCCGTGACTTGCTGCGACTTCGAGTGCCACCGCAGTGTGCACCGGAAATATCACGTCGATGATGCGACGAGCCCCTTATTGGAGTGAGCAGGCGCCGGCGGCTCTCTTTGCGACCACGAGGAGAAGCATCCAACGACCGGACGTAGCCGTTATCTTTTTCCATTGTGAAACTGGAATTGATCACATTTAACGACATAAATGTTCGATATAACAAATTGTATAACGTAGAAAAATAGAGAAAGCCACAGCAATACGTTGTAAAACCCAGCTATATATCCACACCATCAGGGAGTGCCCCGATTAACACAACCAGGCTTCAGAGCTATTAACCAACATTGTCAGGGGGTACCCTGACCAAATATTAGCAAATTATGCCCTTTCTAACGGTTGTTCCTAAATAAAATATTAAAAGTAACCTTTAATAATGACAGTTATATTATTGGGGAGTACCCCAACCAAATAAAACTGCAACCAAAGGTTACGGTAGAAGCATGTTATTACTGCCGGGGCGTGTCCCGACCCATAATAACAAACCTTGCTTAATTTTAACCTATTGTAAAAGGTTCACAATATTCACAATAAATCACAACCTCATTTCGCAGCCATACTATCGGAGAGTGCCCCGATCGAATAAAACCACGACTTAAGGTTGCTATATAAGCATGCCACCACTATCAAGGATTACCCAGACCAAGTGGTAACAAAAACAGAAAAGATTCACAATAATCATAACCTTATTTTGTAATCGTATTATCAGGGTGTACCCTGACCAAATAAAATCACACCACAAGGCTATAGAACATGTTAGAAACCCAGTTTTCATTGTCTTATTATCGGGGAGTACCCCGACCAAATAGGACAGCGAGCTTAAGGCTACCACATGTTAATTTTAGCGTAAAGAAATTCAAATTACTTTACCTTTCTTATCCCACTTCTGAAGTGTAATAAAACTCACTAAATGTAGACACTGATACTTTATTTTCTTCACAGAGTCTTCACAGATTCGCAGATACAATCACCTCAGTTACTTAACACCAAAAAAGCGATCTCTCGGCCAAGTCCGCTTATTTAAATACTCACATTTCCTACCACTACCCTACCAAATTGACGGTTGCTCGGTGTTGCCATTTCTCAAACATTAAAAACGAATTATTAAAATCTATAAAACCCTACAAAAGTAATCTATTACAAGTTTGTAAAACTGGTTTCATTGACATTTCCCAACACATTAAAAACAGATTTTCCCAGCAAGATACGTAATACCAACAACCTCTGCTAGTAACACGAAGGTTTATTACATCACGCCGTTAATCAAAAGGGGTAGGCAGGGGTGTTGCATACTGTATAACATCACGTGTCATCATCACCTGCCTAGCCTTCTCCCAACTACGTTGGGGTCGGCTTCCAGTCTAATCGGATGCAGCAAAATACCAGTATTTTACATGGAGCGACTGCCTATCTAACCTCCACGACCCAGTTACTGGGTAATACGATACCCCTTGGTAAGACTGGTTGTCAGACTTTCGGGTTTCTGACGATTAGTAACGACTGTCAGACTGTCAGCACGAATGACAGCCGGGACGAAAGTTCCGAGGCACGGTGTGGTTTTGATTTGTCATGGACGGTCACCCATCCACGGACCAACCGCGGCAAGCGTAGCTTAACCTGATCGAATAACCCGTGCGTTACTTAGCCACGACCCCTCCTGTGTAGGAACCGACATTACATCTAAATTAACCACGCCACACACAGGCGTGACTGGTGATTAATAACAACGGACACGTGAGAATTTTAAGACTTTGTGATATTTAACAAAATGTCGTGACACATGAGGACTTTATTCAATAAACAACTGTTTTTGAAGCGAAAATTTATCTGAACAGTGAAGAAAACTGCACCGTCAAGCTCGGTTTGGTGACGCTGAATCGCGTTTATCGGCTCCAGTCGGTCATAATCAGCCTATAATGTTCCCACTGGTGGGACACAAGACTCTTCTCGGTGAGAGGGAATGGGCCGTAATCCACCACGACCGTCGATCGACTCTTGCGGCTGTTATCATGTTTGGCCTTTCTCAATAAGTATTTCCCAGTTTGGCAAATGTGTTAGTATTGGAGAGCTTAATTACAGACACAATTAAAAAGCCATTGCGTCTCGCGTAGATCTACGTTCCGCCATACGAAGGGTTAAGGGGTCATTGTACTTATCATTATGAACAACTTTTACTACGGGACCAAACATGAAATCGCGAAAAAAAGTCAGCTGTTCCCTACATTTATGTTCGCATAACTCGTCAAAATGTAGGATACAGCTGATTCTTTTTTCGCGATTTCAGGTTTGGTCCCATAGTAAAAGTTGTTCATAATGATGAGTACAATGACCCCTTAAGAGGTTATCCATTAATTACGACACACTGTAGAATCTGTGAAGATAAAGCCGCAGGATTTACCCATATAAAGTAGTTTTGTAATTACGGATCTTGTTGGTTAGTATAGGTACTGACTTATGTATCACTTGATTTCTTATGCAATAGGGATGATGACTAATATTGGAAGTGTTCGAACAAATAATGTAATTTCAAGGAAGGCACACTGAAATGAGATAATCGAAAAAACTTTTCTTACAAAAAAAAAAAACACTACAAAGTGAGAAATCAAAAAAAAAACAAATCATTGTTTGTCTCTGCATCACCCAAAGGTTGACTGGTAGAAAATTCCTATGGCAATGGCATTAAGTCTGCCTCTATACATTTTTGTGCTTGAAGTATTAAATAAATAAATAAATTATAAAAATATCTTTAATTATGTCGGTGTCAAAAAACGAAAATGCGGAACCAACGACACCGACTTCCGAAATTGAAAGTAATTTTTCACTTTGTAGTGTTTTTTTTTTGTTTAAAAGTTTTTTGTCACTACATCTTATTTGTATAGAAATTGCCATTCATTGGCGCAATTTTAGTTACCCGTGTAAGTGAACGCCCAAACATTAGAAACCAGGGTTTGTATTTTAAAACGGATCATAATAACATATGGAAAAACCGTAAATAACTGATAACTGTGTGCCGGACACGAATTGATAACATGCCTACTCTGTTTCAGAAGTATCTAGATGGAAGTGTAAACAAACCCAACAATGTGTACAACAATACTCTGTTGCTGACTGTGGAGGCTTGTAAATAACTTGTCGTCAATTACCTCACTACTACTTCTGTATTTGATAGCTGTAAGCCACCCAAACACAATAAAATAAATAAACCCAGATCTGGTTCAATTCTAACGTAATCACTCATAATCAGCCTATAATGTTCTCACTGCTGGGACACAGGCGTCCTCTCTGTGAGAGGGAGTGGGCTGTAATCCACCACGCGGGCCCAGTGTGGGTTGGTAGATGTCACATGTTTTCGAATTGGACATGCTGGTTTTCTCACGAAGTTTTACTCCACCGTTTTTGAGAGCAGCGGTGATGAAATAATTTACACAAAGTAAAGCGCCTGTCTGGTTTCGAACGACCTGCAACTCGTAAGTCGCAGCTATTACCACTGTGCCACCAGTGATCACACACACATCGCAGCGACGAAATGTGAGCAAGCAGTGGTTACGTGTGACGTGTGAATAATATCGGAGCAGCTTGTTTCAGTAACTACAAAATTTCGATGTGGTTGCGATGTCGCTAGAGTTTGCGATGTGGTTAACTTGTGTAGTGTTTGCAAACAGACAGATCGTTGGGTTTGCGATGTGAGCGGCCGCTAGTGCGTGATCTCTCTGGTGGTGCGTTGTGACTGTGACGCGGCCTTGATTTTGACAAATGTGGTCTGTGAATAAACTATCCAGTTTTATACAGATTAGCACTCGTCCAGGCGTTGTCGTTGTGGTTGTTGTACGCGTGACAGGCCCTTAAACTACGCTTTCCGCTATCGTTTCATGGATAGGTGACCTATTACATATCGAAACCCTTGGTGCCTTGGAAAGCGCGCTAAGCCGTTGGTCCCGGCTGCCATTCACAGATCTTTGACAGTTGTTACGGTAGTCAGAAGCCCAACGGTCTGATAACGAGTCTTACCAAGGGGAATCGTGTTACTCAGTAGCTTGGTTGTGGAGTTCAGATAGGCAGTCGTTCCCTGTAAAATACTGGTATTCAGCTGCATCAGGTTAAATGATTTTATTTCTGTAAGTAGGTTTGTAAAACCCCTTTTACACATCAAACATATTTTAAAAATAGATGAGGTCGGCGTTTCCTATCAGACTAGTCTGAGAAGAAAGGCCGAAACAAACTCAGAGGTCACGGTTAGACTGGAAGCCGACACCAACGTAGTTGGATGAAGGTAGGCAGATTGACTACATTCACCAGAGTAACAAAGTGCAAATCAAATCATAACAAAAATAAAACTTGTGTTTACGCCCATTTAAAAATGTCGGACTGGCTTTCCGACTTTAGATTATACTAATTGTATCATATTATTATCACGTCATATAAGTCATTATTTTGATGCGCGTGCGCGTGCGCCGCGTGCGTTCGCTTTTTCAAACGCTTGGCATCAATACTGCATACGCAGTGTAGCCGCCGTCGGGAACAGACGTACGAGTACGTTGACTTATCTATGTTTTATGTTTATTTCGTGGAAAATAAGTTAATTGTTGTTTTTTATGAAAGTGATATTTGTTATTTCATAGTACTTACATCGTACTTTCATAGCAGTTTCACGTAAGTGGTTTTAAATATGTTTATTTTTGGTTTTGATTATTAAATGAAATTAAATGTAGCAAGTTGTTATGAAATTTGGGTTGAGTAGATATCATTAACTATAATAATTATAGTTAATTATTATTGTATCAACTTTGAACTTTTTGGCATTCAATTATCGCTGTGTGCACTAATGGGTAGTAACATTTTATTTAATCAGGAACGCTACGATTTCACGTACAATTTAAATTAAGGGAACTGATCCTCCGGGCACCCCGACCATCCAAGTTTGTTGCATTTACTTTGTAGGACCCCAAAATAGGAATTATTAGTGTTTAATCATATTTTTAGGACTCCAAAATGGGAAATACACAGCGACATAGTTAAAATAATCTTAAGATTTAATACTCAATCATTGTTTGGGGGGGGGGGGGGGGCTGGTAATCTGTATGACAGGTTTTTCTTAGTCCAGGGGGCCTAAAAAGGCCACTTTGGCAGAATCATAAAACAATTTATATCACGCAATTCATTTGTTTGACAGTTTCACACCTATTATATCCCTGAAGGATTAAGCAGAGGTGTACTTACAGCATTTTACGAATCTCCATATAAAACTGTCATACAGATGAATTTGCGTGTTAATAATTGTTTTATGATTCTGCCAAAGTGGCCTTTTTAGGCCCCCAGATCCCACAAAGGATTAATATTTCATTTCATATTTTTAAGGCGCGCCTTTGTGGAAGAGAAATACTGAAATGTTTATTTATTTACTTAAAGTAATTGCTTTAGGAATCACTTTGTCAACAACCCTCACTTCAAACTGGTCGTAAACCAAAATATTTTACTTCACATAGCTTCTGCCCGCGATTTCGTCCGCGTGAAATTACTTGTTCCCCGTCGCATCGCACCTCCTGCCGTGCTATGACTTTGTTTTCACTTAGCGCACTTCTTTTTGTTTTGCTCGACTCCTAAGGTTCATAGCGTGGTGTTAAATAGCCTATAGCCTTCCTCAAGAATTGTGCTATCAAATGCAAACATATTTATTCAAATCAAAATAATATATTTAATTTTACATAAACCTACATGGGCACTTATGAAACGTCAGAAGCTAGGTGCACGGTTCCAATTGGTCGTTTCCTATGGAGAAGAGCCGGCAAGAAACTCCACGGTTACTCTTTTATGAATAATTGGCTTTTACAATGTTTTCAAATTACAGTGTTACCAGCTACGGGAGGATAGTGTAGGCCTGACAACAAAAACCAGTTTATGACGAGCAAGCGACGTTTAACCTTAGAGCCGAGCATACGAGCCGAGCCGTTTGGGGTTGAAATCCTCGGGTCCGAGTGCTAATGGTCTTTTTAAGGAAATTTCTAAGCGGCTTGTTGACACTTCCGTGACCCAAGGGCTGGCTTTTTCCTTGGCCATAGGATAGGCATTGTCATACAACGTGGCAATGCCGCCAGTCTCTTGGGTACATTACCAGTTTTTTCAACAAATTTTAATTTTTGACAGTTTTTCCATACAAGAACTGTCAGACGTCAATTTTATTCCACGGATAAAAGATATATGAACACCAATAATTCTCTTAATTTAAAAAGTTCAAAATGTAGTCGCAGTCTCATCTCAGGGACAAACAAGTGTCAAAAATGTAGGGCAATTAGAGATATTTTTGACAGATCGTGACGGAGATCAGACTGTAAACGTTCTTGAAATTACGAGAATTGCCCCTCAGTTGCAATACTTACTCAATACTTTATTGCCTAATTTCAAGTCATTTATTCAAACTAGGATGAGAATCAGCAATTTTTGAACACTTTTTCAAAATGACGTAGGGTAGTCCCCAGACACGCCCGAAGGTAGGGCTTTTTGAGGGTCTGAAGAACCCAGAGGACACGGTGGAGCACACGGTGGAGGTCTGTCCCGCTTGGGCAGAGCACCGCCGTGTCCTCGTAGAGGCGATCGGCAGCGGCGGCGACCTCTCGCGCTCGGCCCTGGTCCAAGCCATGGTCCGGGGCGAGAGGGAGTGGGAGGCAGTCACCTCCTTCTGCGAAGCAGTCATGCTAGCGAAGGAGGTGGCGGGATGGGCGAGGGAGAGAGCGGAGAGAGCCGCCCGTCCCAGCTGCCGCGGTAGACGCTCCGGGCGTCGGGAGCCGCGTGACGACTCCCGGCCACCGTAGGCGCGGGCCTGCGGACGGCGAGTAATGGGTAGCTCGCCGTCCGATCAGGACCAGGCCCGTGCCGGACGGCGCGTATGTGTTCCACGCGCGCCTCAAAGAGATGTCAGCATTGAAAGGAGGGGCCCGTCAGGGCCGAAGCCTGCCGGGGCAGCGGGATTGTCCGAAAGGGTTACCGCTGCCCCGGAATATAAAGGGCTAAGGAAGGAACACGGATGGGTTTTAGTCAGTAAGAGTCTGACACTCCCTTCCGCTCCACCCAGAGCGGGAGGGGTCATTTGATGATTTCCCATCCTTAAAAAAAAAAAAAAGGGTCTGAAGAAAAACATTACTTGCCGTATTGCAATGTGTTATGTGGGTGTACTACAAACCTCTGCGTAATCCCGGTGAATAGAGGCGTAATGTTATGATAAAACTTATCTCTGTCCACATGTGCTGTGCTGGCCGGTGTTATCATGACAGAATGCTATATTTAAATGTTAAAACAGCATTATTATCTTAGTTATTGGTCATGGTTCGTGCGTTTTATTGTGATGCAAAAACAGAATAGTATGTAGATACAGAAAGCCGGCTCCAACGAGCGAAAACGGGCGCACGCGAACACATGCGTACGTACGGCGATCTCGCTCAAACTGTATATTAATTTTTTTTTTATAACCGGCGAAAAATTTCTACGCTAGTTGGTGTAGCTAGACGTATGAGCTGAATCCATCATGGTTACAGTTTGCGCGTAGATGTACTCGTACCTGCTACCCTGGCCGCGACTTCGTCCGCGTGAAATTTCTTGTCCCGCCGACCCTCCCCGTCGCATCGCATTGCTAATTTATTAATTTTCGCTTTGCGTTCTTTCTGGCTATTTTTCTTTTTCCTCAGTTCCTTATAGTTCTAGCGTGATTTTAAATAGCTTTCCTCAAGAATTGGGCTATCAAAGGCAGAAATTTTTTTTAAACCCGGCTAGTAGGTACTTAGGTCCAGAGATTAGCGTGTTTAAAGTTAAACATTTCTTAGTAGATATCTATATAAGGTCTATCTATTCATATACGAAATATTGAAGGGGACATTGTACTCTTGATGAGTACAATGTCCCCTTCAATATTTCGTCCTCATTATGAACAACTTTTACTACAGGACAAATCGTGAAATCGCAAAAAAAATGCCGTTCCATACATTTTGACGAGTTTTGCGAACGTATATTATAGGGACCAGTTGATTTTTTCATTTTTTTTCACGAATTCATGTTTGGTCCTATAGTAAAAGTGGTTCGTAAATAGGGCTGAGATGATGAGTAAAGGACTCTACCCACTACAACGTATCATACTATGGCAGTAACAGGAACCAGCGCTGGGGATAGCCCCAGCGCTGGTTTGCTATCGTCTAAAATAACCTGATCATCTCTCTCTTTCCAGTGATGTCAGCCCAAAGCTAACACCATGCGTCTACTAATTATAACAGTCTGTCTGTCCGTCTCATTCGCACTGGACTGCCCAGAGCATTGTAGCTGTGTGCAAGGAGACGAGTTGGAGTACTTCTGTACCTTCGACACTGCCAGAGTGATCTACAAAGCAAGGATCAACGATTATGTCACGATTGATTGCGAGGTTAGTATTATGGTTTCAAATTCAAAATATTTTATTACACAAAGGTTCTCTCCAGATAGAGACGGCGAGATGACGCGTACCGCGAGGGCTGGTTCGAGGTGGCGCTGGAAAAGAGTTCCTGGAAGGATTTGGGGGAGGCCTTTGCCCAGCACTGGGACAGTAGAGGTTGACAAAAAAGGGCTTTCCTCCACAGGTGCGTTATTATCGGTCGATAATATCGGATGCGTTATTGCGATATCTGTTTTCAGTACATTTTGTATTAGGACAGCCACGAATTTACACACTGCTGTGATAATAACGATGCAATAGAACTAGGACGCTTGCATTCCTTCGTCCTAACATTTTGTATTAGGACGATTCCTTCGTCCTAACATTTTGTATTAGGACGCATGTTATCTTACACATACCTACCTGTGTTAATAACGTAGTAAGTTGTAGTTCGGACGGGGGCCTGTAATTGGAGGTTACACGTTAGAAATATCGGACGATAAAAACGCAGCTGTGTGGCAAGGATTTGGGACGCATTATCGCAATAACGCATCCGATATTATCGACCGATAATAACGCGCCTGTGGGGGTGAGCCTTAAGCCTACATGGATACTTATGAAACGTCAGAAGCTTGGTGGAGAAGCTGAATAGATACTCCATGGTTGCTCTTTTTTTTTCAAATAACTGGTAGTCACTACCTTTCTAGCCAAATTCTTGCACACCATTGTTCCTCCATATTCACACACAAAACTTTCCTCACGACATCTTCCTCATTCTTCTGCATCACATGCCGATACCATGACAACCGATTTTCACACAATTTATCAGTTACCGGTGCCACTTTCAGACTTCCTCCTACGTACTCATTTCTTATTCTATCCAGTCGTGTAACACCACACATCCCTGTTAGCATTCCCATCTGAGCTGCATGCAATCGCCTTTCATTCATCCCTTCCACAAGCCAGCAAGTCTCGCCTATGTGAGACTGTATTTCACTGCGTTCTTCTTATTAATTCTTCTCCATCTTCCAGGGTACAAATTTCACCTGCGCTGACCTCCCAGTCATCAACTTTGCCAATGACATGCCGCTAAGGTCTCTGGCGATAAAGGGCTGCTCGCCCTCCTTGCTGGAGTGCGTGCCTTCAGTGTTGCGGGCCAGCTCAGTGAGCTTCGTCACCGTGAATTCAGCCACGGCGCCGCTGCAGGCACAGCATGTGGCCGGCTTGGGTGCCGTGCACGACATCATGCTCGTTAGAGGTAAGCGGCGGGTCTCAGCGAGCTGCGGGAGAGGAAGGGTGGAGTTATGTAGCTGGCAGTGAGGTTTAGGAGAGGATGGGTTGGGTTAAGTGGCTGGCATTGAGTGTTGGGAGAGGATGGGTGGGGTTGACTAGCTGGCAGTGAGGTTTGGTAGAGGATGGGTAGGATTAACTGGCTGCCAATGAGGTTTGGAAAAGGATGGGTGGGGTTAAGTGGCTGGCATTGAGGTTTGGTAGAGGATGGGTGGGTTTAACTGGCTGGCAATGTGGTTTGGAAAAGGATGGGTGGGGTTAAGTGGCTGGCATTGAGGTTTGGAAGAGAATGGGTGGGGTTAAGCAGCTTTTAATGAGGTTGAAGCCAAAAGGTTCTGGAGTGGCGACCGCGTACCGGAAGACGTAGCGTTGATGACCTCCCACAAGGTGGACCGACGACCTTGTGAAGGCCGCAGGAACCCGTTGGATGCGAGAAGCACAGAACCGGTCGAAGTGGAGGTGATTGGGGGAGGCCTATGTCCAGCCGTGGACGTTTTATGTTATCCTGTAATGGGGGCTCGTGGCTAAATAATAACAGCTGCACCGGCTGACCGAAGGTTGAGCTAGCTTGCCGCGCTGTTCGTGGATGGGTGACCATCTATTAAGTACATATCGACCTCTCCGTGCCTCCGTTGGTCCCGGCTGTCATTCGTAGATCTGGGACAGTCGATACAGTTAGTCAGAATCCCAAAGTCTGACAAGCTTACCAAGGGGTATCGTGTTACCCAGTAACTGGGTTATGAAGGTCACATAGGCAGTCGCTCCATGTAAAATACTGGTATTCAGCTGCATCCGGTTACACTGCTGACCCCAACATAGTTGGGAAAAGGCAAGGCAGATGGATTTTTTTTGGGTTATCCTGTAATGGCAATGTTTTCTTTAATTTCAGGTCCTGAGAAGACGATCCCCGTGTCAGTGCTGCATGTCCTTCCAAGTCTTCGGACCCTTAGGATCAACGGCGCCAATCTAGTCTTAGAAAGCAACGTTTTTAATAACTCGACACAACTGGAGTTTCTAGAACTCTCAGAAAGTAAAATTACCGAAATACCAGAGGATGCGTTCAGGGGACTGTCGAGTTTGCACATTTTAAATATTTGGGGAAATAATATAAGTGAGATTGGTGTTAATTCATTTAGAGGTGAGGTTCCACATATCTATACTAATAAATTAATAATAAAGCTGAAGAGTTTGTTTATTTGAACGCGCCCTACCTAAAGCTTTAAAACAAAAATGCTAGAATCTTCGAAAATTGCTGATCGCAGACTGAAATAGGATATTGAAGAGAATGTTATGGGTAGACTAAAATAAAAATAGAGCTCCGCGAGTGTGGGATTGCCGTCCCATTGGACTATGAGAGTGAGGGAAGAGAGAGCTCACCTGTGTGTGCGCACACACGCCTGCACTATAATATCTCCCGCGCCGAAGGCCATGTCGAATAATCTCAACGGAGACGCCAGGGTGCTTACTCTCCAATATCGTCAGTTGATTGAGTTAAACGTCAGAGTTTGGCTAGATTCAGAGAGTCCAGCCAATCCCTAACGTTTGACTGACAATTCCAATTTCGATCTAACGGAATTATATTCGAGAGTAGGCACCCATGCCCCGCCAAAATACGTTCTGGAGGACTTAATGTGCATACAAGAATTACATCAAAATCAATTTGCTAGACTTTTCCCAACTGTCTATTATATGTGTTTTTATATTTTTCAGGTCTGGATTCCTTGCAGAAACTGGCGTTGACCACAAATAATATATCCTCCATACCCGCCGGAGCGCTGGCGCATGTGCCTAAACTGCAGTCTATATCATTGTTCAAAAACCAGCTGATAGAATTACCGCCTGGCTTGCTGTATAACCTGACGCAGCTAGAAAATGTAAGTAATCTATACTCTATCCCCCTTACTAGTAAACGTTGAATAGCGTCTGTATAGTATAGTTACACAACGCTTTGTCTTCTTCATTCGAAACTCAAATAAATGACGACTGAAAGAGAGAAATCGGTGTGTGACTATTCCTCTGATATAATACGTTTATTCGTAGGAGGGTATACATTCAAATAAATAAAATGTAAGTGTCTGTTTCTAATGTCAAAATAATTAAATGCATATGAAAGTCTTAAACAGTACCTATAGATAGTGCCATCCACGAAGACGCGGATGGCACTATCTATATACTAACAATATTGGATTGTACTGATCTGACAAATAAATTATATTATTATTAAAAACAATTTTATCAGTACGTGTTCCATGCAATCATTATCTTACGCAGTTATAATAACATAGCGTGTTATGTTGAGTGGGGGATTCATGTTATAGTCATTATAATGACTATAACATGAATCCCCCACTCGGACATCAAACCATAGACACTCATGAGCTTTTTTTCTTTCAGATTACCATAAAGTACAATACAGTGCCGTTAAAACTTCACAAGCATTCTCTCTCCAACCTACCATCACTGAAGAACATAATCATAGAGAACTCGTCCACCGACCTTCCTGAAGAGCTTCTGACCGGATGTGACGAATTACAGACGATCAGTCTCTCTGGGAACAAGATTACGTCACTTCCGGTTGCCATCTTTAAGGACTTGAAGCATTTAAAACGATTAGATTTGAGTCGCAATAAAATATCAGCTTTAAATTCAAATGATTTCTCCCCTCTGCTACAGTTGGAGTATCTCAACTTAAATAGGAATCATTTGGAATTCTTGCCTGAGTAAGTCACTTATTTTATTTATTACTTATCAGTCTAATATAATGATTTCGCCTCTTTTTGATGAACTTCAAATAATTTTTACTTTTGGGACACAAACATACCTGGTCTACTAAATAACCACAGCGGTACCCTAGCTCAGTTAGTGCGACCACCTCATCATCATCTGCCTAGCCTTTTCCCAACTATGTTGGGGTCGGCTTCCAGTCTAACCGGATGCAGCTGAGTACCAGTGTTTTACATGAAGCGACTGCCTATCTGTCCTCCACAACCCAGTTACTGGGTAGTGCGACCAACTATAGCATAGATATCTCTATAAACTATGTATTGACCTATTGTATTTGTGAACTTTTGTATTTTATTTTTACTGTATCTAATATTCAATTTTCGCATGCCTCCTATAGGTGAGATGTGTAAAGCACTACTTTATTGTAACACCAAGTGTACCATATCTCTGGCGAAATAAATGATTTATGACAAAAGGCCAGAAAGTCAAAAAGAGGCGCAATTATTCATGGTCAAATTAATGTGGCTAGCGAAACTCCGCAGACGTGACGGGCGGGTGGGTGATGGGTGCTACACATGATTAAACAAAAAAAATAAACTTATATTAATTTGAATTTTTTTTTTTGTTTTGTGTTATATTCACAGACGTGATTGGTACCATATTTAAACACGATAAAACTAAAGAAAACATATTTTCTCAACTCATACTTCAAGTAACCACACTCACTACAAGCGGTTTTCGGCTCCCCCAAAAAAAACATAAAATATTTTTTTATTATTTTTATGTCGATACGATCACGTCTGTAGAGTTTCACTAGCTAATTTAATTTGACCCTGTTTAAAGTGTCCATCATTAGAAGGACAATATCTTTTTAGTGGATCAGCTAAATATTTCTCTTTTTTTTCAGCGTCCTGTTCTCTGGTCTGCGAAAACTGAACTATGTGTCCATAGACGACAATTTTCTGACCAAGATCAGTCCACAAGCTTTCCAAGGAGCAGAACAATTGCAGACAATTTCGCTAAAATCCAACAGATTAACTTTGAAATCACAAGATGAGGGATACTTTAACTTCGAAGAATACTCTCCTTTCAACACGCTGGTGCAGCTAAAAAACTTATATTTAAATGGAAATCAAATAAGTACGATGTTCGTTGACTGGGGCATAGTGCTGACGAAACTGAAGAATTTGGATCTAACTAGGAACAACTTTACTATGCTACATGTAAGTAGGTTCTACTTATTATATAAAATATAGCAAAGAAAAAACCGGCAGGAACGAAGATCAAAGTACAAATCCAAGATGGCGGCTTCGAAAATTTCAAAATGACGATATTTTCGCAGCCGTCATCTTGGATTTTCATTTTGACCTCACTGTTGGCTTCATCACCTTCTAAAATCATGAAAACTATTTCTCTCTCTAACTCTTTATTAGGTATATAGGTGCAGTATGGAAACCACATCCATACTAATATTATAAATTCGAAAATAACTCAATAAATGTTACCTTTTCACGCCTAAACCACTAAACGGATTTCGATAAAATTTGGCGGATGCAATAAAATATACCACACTATCTTCCGCCCGCGGCTTCGCCCGCGAGGTGTGTCAATAAAAACTATCCTATGTCCTTCCCCGGGATGCAATCTATCTCTGCCAAATTTTATCGAAATCCGTTCAGTGGTTTAGGCGGGAAAATGTAACATACAGACAGACAGATAGAATTACTTTCGAATTTATAA
The DNA here is from genome assembly GCA_963669345.1 of Gortyna flavago. NCBI lineage: Eukaryota > Metazoa > Arthropoda > Insecta > Lepidoptera > Noctuidae > Gortyna > Gortyna flavago. Next base: position 576,305 of record OY770154.1, read on the forward strand.
TATTAGCACAGTATGGAAGTATGGATACTTGTTATCGCCTTTTCTGACGATTTACAAAAAATGAAAGAAATCGGTCGCGTAAAAATATCAGCTGTTCCCTACATTTTGACGAGTAGAACAAGAGAACAGCTGATTATTATTCGCGAGCGCGGTTGCTGAGCGATGCTGTCTGACATTTGTGCTGAACTGGGTGCTTACTCTCGAATATAATTCCGATAGATCGACATTGGAATTGTCAGTCAAACGTCAGGGATTGGCTGGACTCACTGAGTCTAGCCAATCCCTGACATTTAACTCAACCAACTGACGTTTGACCAATGTCGATCTATCGGAATTATATTCGAGAGTTAGCAGCCTGGGCCTATTTGGCGCAGCCGTGAGGCACGCAATACTAGTTTAAGATATTTTTTATTTTGTTTTCGTGTGAATATTGTGTGGCTGACTTAACTTAGGTCAAATAAACTTATTTTCTTTCAGAATCACTAACTCTTTTCATTGGTTTTTTTCAGACCACAGACTGCCAGTTTCTGAGCAACGACATCGTCGTCGACTTGCGACACAACAGCATCACAAACGTAATTCTGAGCCCCGGCACTGTTACTGCGGATGATCCCATGGAAAAAGTGTCAAAGAGTTACATTCTACTGGATGATAACCCCTTGGAATGCGACTGCAGACTTTATAACCTCGCCATGAGACTGAAAGGAGCCAAACTCGCTCTCGTTTCAGAACCAAACTTCGATTTAGGTAACGCCAAGTGTGCGTCACCAGTGCACTTAAAAGGTGATTTGTTTGTAAACGTGTCGCCGGAGGATTTAAATTGTGACCTTGAAACTGAGAACTGCTACAGTACCTGTTCTACTTGTGAAATGCGACCAGCTAAAGCTGATTTGTCGCTCGACTGTAAAACGATCCCACCATCACTACCGAACCCGGAGGAGTTCGGTGCAAAATCGTTATCTTTAAGATTGAGGACCGCTCCGAAGACTATAGAAAACTTGAATTTACAGCTACTCAACCTTTCCAATATAGGTTTGGAAGAAATCGCGTTTTCTCCCTCAAAATCGGTTGAAGCGATCGATTTCTCGAATAACAACTTGGCTGAGATTCCAATGCAGTTTTTAAAAGCGAATATCACTTTGTATTTGTCGAATAATCCTTTCGAATGCGACTGTTGGCATTCTAAGGAGTTGCAGGCTCTTAAAGTAAGCGAGACAGTAAAAGATGTGCGTTTGGTTAACTGTGGGGATAAATTACTATACCTAATGGAACCGCTGGAACTTTGTAACAATTGGCAGGCTGCTGCTGTAGCTAGCGGAACTTTCATTATCCTGGTTATAATCGTTGCTATCATAACCACAATTATCTACAAGAATTCTCACGAAATAATAGTTTTTATCATTAATCATGGTCTGTGTCCTTGCTGCTTCGTGGATGACCCCGATGATATCAACAAGGAGTACGATGTATTCGTCTCTTACGCACACAAAGATAGACAGTACTTAGAAACAATTATGCCTAAGTTAGAAAACGATTTTGGTTTAAAAACATGCGTGCACTACCGCGATTGGTATGTCGGTGACTTCATTCCGGATCAAATTAATAGATCTGTCGAAAAATCTCGGAAAACTATAATTCTCTTATCTAACAATTTCTTGGATTCTGCGTACGCTAATATGGAATTTAGGGCTGCACACAATTTGGCTTTAAAAGAGGGGAAAAATAGGATTATTTTAATTTTATTAGAAGATGTTGCTCAGCACAAGAAATTGTCGGAGGAGTTGAAAGCTCATATGAAAATGAATACTTTCCTTAAATGGGAAGACGCGAGGTTTAACGAAAAACTGCAGAGAGCAGTGCCTCTAAGAAACAACAAGAAATTCGTGTGGCCAGACGTTTTCAAACAAGCTAATGAAAAAAATATCAAAAGCGGTCTGGATGTTCACTTGAATAGCGAAGGACAATTGGTTAATGTGGCTATGAAAAATGCTGTCTGAAGTGTTATCTTTTTATGGCCAATATTTGAATCTAGCTTTTTATTTACGGCCAATTCTAATGGCAAGTTATCCTTTTACGGCCAATATTGATGTCGAAGTAGCTTTTCATGGCCAAAATTGGTACCTATCCATTTTTTACGGCCAAATTATATGTCGAAACTATCTTTTGAGCGCTTTTTCAAGTGTTGTACCGTGCTGCTTATTTAACACGTTGACTGCCAGGCAACAGACACAATAGAAAATCTATTGTTCGCGGTCACCGGTGACCGCGTTGGCAGTCAATGCCTTAATAAAGGCAGTCATTTTAGCAAATATTAGTTTTAAAAGCGGCTTTTGCTGAATCTCTTCAAATAATTAAGTTTTTTAATAAATGAGCCATTTTCTACTTCTAAGTCTTATTTAAGTTTTAAAGTAATCTCGAAAGCAATGGATTAGTAATACTGATTAGATTAAATACGTCATAAGAATTAAAATCATTGGCGTATTCTAGGTGTAAGTACTCATGTAAATGAAATCCTTTTACTTTGGTACGGTCAGGGGTAATTCTCGTAATTTTAAGAACGTTCACAGTCTGATCTCAGTCTCAATCTGTCAAAAATACCTCAAATTTCCCTACATTTTGACAAGTTTTTGACATTTGTTTGTCGCTGAAATGAGACAGCGACTAGATTTTGAACGTTTTAAATTACGATTGCATTTGCTATTTTGAGCCTATTATGATGCATATTGAAATATTACGTAAGTTTATAAACAGTAGGCAACTGAAAGCTGTAAAAAATAGTATATTACGATACGTGTGACATAAGTAGTGCATTATTGCACGAGGTGCTAAACGCTGTGCATTAATAGACTTCTAAAGTCACACGTATCGTATCATATATTATTTTATAGCTCGTGTGACATAAACCCACACTTAAGTCGCGCTTTTCTGTGTAAAAATGGACTACTTAGCTCACAGAACAGCGTGACTTAAGTGCGGGTTTAGGTACACATTGCTATAAAGTGTTTTTTTTATCAATTTGTACCTACAGCTATATTATAAATGCTATATACCTGATTATGTTTTAAGTTTTTTTGTAACAAGATTATCTTGACCCAAAATGGTGGCTTATTTTGACGGTTGGTGCTAAAATGACCATTATAACATTTTTACTGCCGAGTAACATGTTTTTTAAAAATAAAACCGTATGGGTAAAAGGCATGAGAGAATAGGCTCGCACTTATTATAAGGTTAAATTGAATTAGCTAGCAAAACTTCACAGATGTGAAGGGTATCGCTTGACGTTGAACAAAAAAAAACATTATCTTAACGGTATTTTGTCAATTTCCATAAAATAACATTTGGATTTTATTTCAAGGGTAGCTAAAGTCTATTGTGATAAAATTTCTTTAAAATATTGCTAAATAATAGGGAAAAAAAATGGGGCTTTTATAAAGAAATTGAATTTTGCAACATTATTTTTCTGCGAATATTAGTAATTTTCCATGATTATCGTGTGTAAGATATCTATATCCATCTCGTCTGCGGAGTTTCGCTAGCTATAATTTGACCCTTTATACTCCAAAGTGCCTAAGTACCTATTCTTGTATTGTAATATAATACAGGAGAACTTAAGTAAAAAACTTATTACAATAATAATAATTATTATCATAACAACATTTTATTATTATTATTACAAGAAGTTTTTTATTTAGGACATGTCACAAGCGCATTTGCTCGGTTTTACGCCGGGCAATGTGCCAGTAAAGAAGCAATATATTGATGTTTAAATATTAATGATATATTTTATTAATTGTAAGTTTTGTAAGTACCTACACCGATCTGATTGTTTTTTTTTTATATTAAGTTTTTATGATTTATTATTTTTGTATAATACGGAAAAGTATTATTCAAGATAAAAATAGAATGACATTTAAACTCCGGCAAAACTGAAGCGATCCCGCGCGGGATGCGCGACGAAGCCCGCTTGCGCCGATCGTGTCAACTCGAATCCCGCGCGGGATACGGGACGAAGTCCGCTCGCGCCGATTGTGTCAACTGACTTGTATGGTGTTCAGACTGGCGTGAATAGTTGCGTGACTTGCTAATCATTAAGGCTGCGGTCTGCCTGACCAAACGCCGATCGCGACCGGCGACAGCCGTCTGTCACCAACCACACTAACACAGGCGCTGTCTCGCTCGCACGCCGCTCGCGACCGCGAGGTGCGACGGCGGCAACGAACGGCAACCGGCGGCGTGTCGGTCATCGGTCGTGACGTCACCGCACGCTGTCGGTTGCGTGTGACGTTTCAAAGGGACCGTAGCCTAAAACAATCGACGCGCGCAGTCCCGTCGGACGTGCCGTGTGATATTCGCCTCAGTGTCCAGAGCTTTAAGTAAGTTAAAACGATCAGAGGTGCAATTCTCGTAATTTTAAGAACGTTCAGTCTGTTCTCAGTCTCAATCTGTCAAAAATACCTATAATTTCCCTACATTTTGAAAAGTTTTTGACATTTGTTTGTCGCTGAGATGAGACTGACTAAATTTTGAATGTTTTAAATATTACGAGAATTGGGCTTCAGTTTCTTTCAATATAGGTACAGCATCTATCAGAAAGTTGTGCTCATATTCAAGGTTGTGGTACAGGCCATCAAACTGAACAACTTTCCTCATGGCACCAACATCGTATTCGCTAAAAAAATATCAACTGTCCCATATAAAACTTCAATACTTACTCGACCTAAACGTATGAGACGGCTGATTATTTTTTCGCGATTACGATGTTGGTCCCATGGAAAAAGTTGTTCAGTTCATCTCGCCTGTAAATATGACCACACCTTGTACAGTATTTTTATCTCACGAAGCGACGCACGCTTTACTTGTGGTAAACAAGTGTACAAACACTGTGAATGTGTGCGTGAAGACCAAGTAGCGACACACACACACACTTCCGACTTCACCGTTACCTCGGACAGTATCGAAAGCTCTTGCGCTTACACACACATTGTTTGTACATTTGTTAACCAGAACTAAAGCGCGCGTCGCTTCGTGAGATAAAAATACTATACACGCTATAAGAACTAACTTGTAAAACCTACAGTGGCGCCAATTCCCTTGTTCACAAACTAAACTAAATTTAAGTTCAGTGCATCCTTTTCTTTCTATTTCATTAAGAAAAGGACAGAAGATAAATATTAGTTTAGTCCTGTCAAATTAAGATACTCCATAGACAGTTTAGACGTGATTAAAAAATTGGCTACTAAAAATACGTCAATTTACGTCAGGCGCTGACTAATTTGACAGGACTAAACTAATATTTATCTTCTGTCCTTTTCTTAATTAAATAGAAAGAAAAAGATGCACTGAACTTAAATTTAGTTTAGTTTGTGAACAAGGGAATCGGCGGCAGTACCTAATCTCCCTAATTTTAGTGTGTTTTTTACTTTTTTATAATCTCGGCAGTCTACACAATTATCATTCTAGTCAGTAAACACATAATATTTTCTGACATAAATCTCAAAAATGAGTTTTTCATCAGCATACCTTACCTTAATTCACTGTAGAAAACTGACAGCTCCTGCAAGCGTAGCAAGACCACCATAGAAACGGGTTTTGTCGACGGAAGAATGGACAAAATGACAGATGTCTTCTTCGGAAAACTGTCAACAATCTCTTATTTTGTCTATTCTTCCGTTAACAAAACCCGTTTCTATCAAAACAATCGTTATCTCCCTGCCCTCGTCCCATGTTCCTTGTGGTCGTCACAACAAGTTTTCTTCTTCCATTCTCCCTGTCAGTCGTCACGCAATCATTCACTCCCTTCTCTTTCATATCATTCCTCACACAATCCATCCATATTTTCGTTGGCCTTCCTCTCCCCCTCCATCCCTCAACATTTACATTCATCACTCATTTAGATGCGTTTCCTACCTCATCACATGCCCATACTAAGCCAAACAATTTCCTTTCAACTTTTCTGTTACTGGCGCCACCTTCCCCAGTTAATTTGGACTTGTATACAGGGACTAATTAAATTAGCTAGCGAAACTGTATACGTGATTTTATTGTGTTTAGATTTAGATAAGTATCGATACCCATCACGTCTGAAAAGTTTACTCAAAATAAAAACTGTTTTTTATTAAACTGATATTATTTGAAGTGACTACTATAACTGTGGTCGATGACCCCACAAAAAACATCATCAAATATCTTTTTTGTTTTATCATGTGTAGATATCGGATACCAATCACGACTGCGGAGTTTCGCTAGCTAATTTATTATTTAATTTTGTGAAATTAATAAATTCACAATTCAAATAATATCATTAAAAAGTGTGCTTTTTAATGATATTATTTGAATTGTGAATTTATATTAACTCTCTTAATAGTGAATTACTGGACTATTAAAAGACTTAATAATTATAATGATTGTTAAAGTGAATTAATTAATTCCCAAGTTCTTCCATGGCACGCAGTTATTTTTACAACAATATTTATTTTATTAATAAAATGTATTTTATTACATTGAAGTTGTTTTTTTTTTCACTGCTAACTTCCTTAAACTTACATAAACTCCTAAGGGGCTATGTTTAAAAATATGTGGTTTTTCTATTTCGTGTAAGTTTTTAAGTATGTGGAATAGGGATTTAACATTTTGGTTTATGTTTTTTGACTCTTTGGTCTAGTATCATGTAAAAGGAATACACGATTCAATGAATTTTTCTCGATACAAAAAAATTCAACTTCAACTTTCAACTTTTCTGTCACTAGCGCCACTTTCAAACTTCGTCGTATAGTCATTTCTTACTTTGTTCATTCTCGACACTCCACACATCCGTCTCAATATTCTCATTTCGCGACATGCAATCTTTTTAATCCGTCCACACTATTATAATCACTCTGTATGATTTTAAAAGATACTGCTAATCCGTTGCTTCATATGTTCGAAAAAATTGTCTAGTCAACAATGCCAGTTACTCAACTGAACCGAGCGCTCAGTGCATCCTGCACAGTCACACACAACACCTTATTTGACAGGCTAATTCTTCCCTTGCGGTGGTAGGGCTAAAGCCTGCCTGGTTTGCGAAAACTTTCCCATCAGAGTCCGGCGTCAAGCAGCCTGCTGTGTTTCGTCGATGCGTGGGAATTCCAGTGCTTTAGGCATCTTCTGGGCACGCTCGTTCCATCATAGACCTCATACATCGCTTTTCATCAGGCGTAATAGAGGTCAAGAGCGTGCCAATTCAGCAATAAAAAAAAAAAACCGTAAGTAACGCAATCAAAGACATTAAAATCTCTTTGAACGCAATGAATGTTGTTGAACGCGAAATTAAATTTTTATTAGGTCTTTAGCAATTTTCAGGTCAGTGTCAGGTTGTATCTTGATCAAAATATGATTCGCGACTATAAGAGGTACGTAATTACAGAATTATAATCATTAGAATCATTAATACATTTTTGTAAGTAAGATTTGTTCCTGAACAAATTTCTTATGGAAAAGTGCTTAAGGAACAAATCTTACAAGAGATATACAGGGAAAAAATCTGCTGTTCCCTACATTTTGACGAGTTATGCGAACATGAAATGTAGGGAACAGCAGATTTTTTTTTCGCGATTTCTTGTTTGGTCCCATAGTAAAAGTTGTTCATAATGATGAGTACAATGACCCCTTAAGAGGAAAACAGTGATTCAAACACCCTGTATTAATGATTCTAATCTAATGACTATAATTCTGTAAATACATATTATCTATTATAGTCGCGAATCATATTTTGATCAAGATACAACCTGACACTGACTGCGCACTCACCTTAAGGTGAAAGCGCCAGGGTAGCCCGCGAAATTCAATTTTGTTTTACGTTTTTTGCAATTTGCTGGCCAGTACTAAGTTTTACGTTGATTAAAATATGATTCGCGGCCGTAACAAATATGTATTTACAGAATAATAATCATTAAAGTCATCAACACAACTCTCTAAGACCAAGTAATCCTACCGAATGACTATTTCATGAAATCTTGACATTTTAGGATTACATTAACATATCAAGTTGTATTACTAATTGTAATGATTAAAAAAAAAACCTAAAAAAAAAGAAAAAAAGGAAAAGAAAAAAACACCCAGCACCCTAGAAAACCATGAAATAGACACCCATGAAGAAAATTTTAAACATTTTGGGCATCTGCCATCTTGGATTTTCATTTTGACCACGGCATCGGTTTTAGCACCCTAGAAAACCACGAAATCGACACCCATGAAGAAAAATTTCAACATTTTTGACATCCGCTATCTTGGATTTTCATTTTGACCACGGCATCGGTTTCAGCACACCAGAAAACCACGAAATCAACACCCATGATGGTGGTAGTGCAGGATGCAAGAGCACTTCTCCACGTTAAAAAAAATAAAAAAATTGTTTAACGGCCCTCTGCGAGTTGGCTTCGGCCCCTCATACGCCTTCCCAAAGGTCCAGGACCCTAGGGTCCGAAAAAATATCAAAAGACGTACCTAAAGTACCTATAAATAATAATACTACAATGGCGGTGACTGAATATAATGGGCATTGCTCATATTTTTTTAAATGTTGTAACTGAACAACCATTTCGAGGAATAGCGTTACTAATCATTATGGTCTAATTAATTTACGAAAAATATTAATATTTATTGATATTTTTGATAAAATACGATTGACCTTCTTAAGTAAGTGAAACCCAATGTTAAAAAAATTATGCTGTGATTCTTTACTTTTTATCCTAATTTGACCGAGGTCTACCTTTTGAGATTATTTTTATGAATGTACGCGAAGTGTATTGCAGCAGGCCGTAGGGGCCTAGCTATGGTCAAGCCATCTACATTTAGCTTTGACCGACCTTCCTCATTATATACAAGGAGGATTTTTTGTAAAGTAACCTCTGCTCTGTAGTTGAAACTAATTCAATGACATTATAATTTATAACGCCGTTAGCACACCGACACCGCAGGCCACGGTGTGAAAAAAGGGTTTTTACTTTGAAGGGTGCGTTTAATCAATCGATGGCGTTACCTCGCTTAGTTTTTTTTATATCCTAATCTCGTGGACTGAATTGACTGGCACTACATCCAAGTATTGAGATGTTTGTATGTAGCTACTACTAGGACTGTCCAGATCCAGCACAAGAAAATCAGCCCCATCCAACTGCTCAGAGGGGTCAACCAGGGGATGTAATATCCCCGAAACTGTTCACCAACGTGTTAGAGTACGTCTTTAAGATTCTGGGCTGGACTGGACAGGGTATCAACGTGAACAGCGAGTACATCTTTTTACATTCGCTTTGCCGATGACGTCGTCGTAATACTCGTAATGTTAGATACGCTGAAATACTTAGACTAGATGCTGCACAGCCTAAAGGGAGCCTCTCGACGGGTTGGCTTCGCCATAATTTTGAACTAGACGAAAGTCATGTACAATTCACAAGTCTTCCCAAGACCAATCTAAATAAAGGGTTCCCTTTTCAAAGTTGTGAAGCAGTATGTCTACCTAGGTGAGGGTTTGATAGACACAACTTTGAAAAAGAATTTGACAGAAGGATCCAGTTGAGTTAGGCAGCGTTTGGTTTGGAGTGGACTATATAAGTTACTAATTTCATTATTTTTGATTTCGAGGTAATTAATGTGCATAAACGGAGCTTACTTGACTTGCAGATCAGACATTTGAACGAAGAGTAAACGCAATATAGGAAGGAATGTTACAGATAAATGCTCACTTTCCGGGAGCCATTTACAGGAACGTTATATTACATAAAAAGCTTACTAATGGAGCCTTTGCTTGTAACATTCATAAGAACGATAAATTATGGAATTTGCTCGAGAAAATGTTTCAGTGAAGTAGTGTCTTAACGCTGATATTTCGCTTTCGGTTCACTACTGCGGTCCTCGGCGTTGGTGTGAAACCGGCGTTACATATTCGAAAGTCTTTGAAATAGTTTTTATGCCAGAAGTTGCTTTACAAATTAAAGAAGGATAATTTTTACTATCTTGTAGCTGGCCGATAATCATTTGTATTTCAATAAGACAACACATTACTTAAAACTAGCTTCTGCCCACGACTTCGTCCACAGAGTACTTTTTGATAGAGTGAGAACTTCGTCCGCGTGAAATTTCGGCCCCTGACCCATCGCGTCGCATCCCATCGCTCGCCCGTGCTACTACCTACGTCGTTTTCGCAAAGTCAAGTCAATCTACATACAAAGTGCGCTCGAGCAACGCACGCATAGACACCGCAGTGCGAGCGCGAGTTCCATCCGCTCTTGAGACCCAAATATTACCTACGTAAGTTGAAAAAATGATTGTTTGTTTGTGTAGATGTCGCAGCCAACTGGTTAAATTAGCCGTTCAGTTAACTGCCTGGCCTTTAGAAGTAGTGCTCGCCTCGCTTCCTCCCTCGGCTCGCACGCGGTTGATCACAGTTCTAACCTAACCTAACCCACTTGTTCGGGGTGCAATGCCTTAATTACTGCGACCAATTCGGCTCGCGCGTGATTGGTTACAGACTTACAACCTAAACTGTAATTGCATATCATTCAGGCCGTTAGTTGAACGGCCGCCGTTTAGTTGAAAGGCTAGGCGGTTAACTGAACGGCTAATTTAACCAGTTGGCTGCGACATAGATATTGTGTTGATATATATAAAGTAGCTCGGATCTCATCACATTAAATGATACCACGTATACCACATGGTAAATACTTTGACCATAGGTATACAAAATTTGAATGAACTCTATTCACTTAAAAAATCAGCTGTTCGTGTATCTCACAAAATGTATGGGACAGCAGATTTTTTTTAGTGAATGGATTTCATTCATATTTTGTATACCCATGTGGTATACGTGGTATCATATAATGTGATAATGTCCGTGACACGTAGTATTGTTTGCAGAAACAGACATCATGCAAGTTTGAAATGTCGAAGTTCCATATACTTTATAAAAACAGACATCAAGCAAGTTTGAAATGTCGAAGTTCCATACACTTTATAAAAACAGACATCAAGCAAGTTTGAAATGTCGAAGTTCCATATACTTTATAAAAACAGACATCATGCAAGTTTGTTGCTGGGAAACTAGAAAGTATGATGCAAACTTGCCTCAAGTGTATACCTGCCATGGCAAATGTGGATCAAACCTTCACTTATTGCAAGTCAGATTCAAGTTTAAATTGCTATCTGGGGAGGGTTGTTATGTTGTTTGCCTATAACCTTCCTCAAGAATTGGGCTATCAAATGCAATAAGATTTTTTATCTGACTGGTAGTTCCGGAGATTACCCCCGACATAAATGCAAACAAACAAACTTTACCACTTTATAATATTAGTATAGATGGGAACCATATTATGACAGCGTTGTCTTTTTTGTATCAGACGAAAGTTTACCTGCTACAAGGTAAAAGGTTACATGCTCTGTGCTACAAGGCAGTACTAAAAATAATTTATCCGTCAGTAACTATAAAATAACTTAAAATGGAGTCCGTAGCCGGTTTCAGCAGCAACAGTGACATTAGTTACGGTTCCAGAGGGGCTGCAAGTTTGAATTATAAAAAAAGCAGTACAGAAAATTTAGGACATACAAAAACGGTCACTGTTTTTGGCGGTGCTTATCACAACCGTGTACAGGGTACTTGACAATGGATACCAATGAAGAGATAGTCAAGATAACCAAGCACACATGCCCAACAAACGTTATTAATGAGGATGTGAAAGAAGCCTTAGAAACACTTAAACAGCGAGTAACGACTACCGACGAGCCAGTATTTTATGACTGAAAATTACCCAAATTTTGATAAAATAAAATCTGGACTGTACAAACAGAAATAAAGCCCACATTGAATGGGAGAGGGAGAGAGCCGAGAGGGCCGCCCGTCCCAGCCGCCGCGGTAGACGCTCCGGGCGTCGGGAGCCGCGTGACGACTCCCGGCCACCGTAGGCGCGGGCCTGCGGACGGCGAGTAATGGGTAGCTCGCCGTCCGATCAGGACCAGGCCCGTGCCGGACGGCGCGTATGTGTTCCACGCGCGCCTCAAAGAGATGTCAGCAGACATGGAGGGGCCCGTTAGGGCCGAAGCCTGCCGGGGCAGCGGGATTGTCCGAAAGGGTTACCGCTGCCCCGGAACATAAAGGGCTAAGGAAGGAACAGGGATGGGGTTTAGTCAGTAAGAGTCTGACACTCCCTTCCGCTCCACCCAGAGCGGGAGGGGTCATTGGATGATTTCCCATCCTTAAAAAAACAAAAAAATAAAAAAAAAAAAAAAAAAAAAGCCCACATTGAATAGATTGTTTGCCGAAAATCCGGAAGATGTTCAAGTAAGTAACTTTCAATACTTACAGACTTCTTTCTTAAATTATGTAAACGGGCAACATATTTTTTTACCTATACCTAACCTATTATATTTACTTTTATTTTTTTTAGGTTCCAAAATAAATATTTGGAATTACTATTGGCTGACTAGTCCGAAGCCATTTTTACAAATTTATAGCATACACGGCGAGATTAACGGTTTCGTAAAGCCATTGGCGTATGCTCTGCTGCTTGATAAGAAAAAGGCTACGTACAGGACACTGTTCCAGTTGATAAAATTCACAATTCCAGCCAGGGTTTTAGATTTAATCACCAATGACTTTGAAGAAGCCGCCGTCAGAGGTTTCCTTGCTGTGTTTCCGAATGCAATGAAAAAAATGCAAACAAAAATGTCGAGTTGACATTATAATGTTACATTGTATTTAGTATTCTTTTTTTTGCTCGAGTATACATTACATTCTATTTATTGGTATATTGGCCTGGCTCAAATAGTTTAATTTATGTCTCGTAATATTAACTACTTTGCATACCTAACTATTGTATAGAAGCAAGTTTTTTTTTTAAACTGAACAGACAGCTGTGTTGCTACGGAGTTTACACCCTCTGGCCACGTAGGCTCTGCCTAGTTTGGGACTAAATAATTGGTGTGAGTGTCTGAGATATTTATTATTGTAATTTCAAACCGACCTGGTTGTCTGAACTCCATTGAGAATTTGAGATGAGCAGCCCGTCCAGTCACGTGCGTGGTTACTTAGATTTATTGAACACTTTGGGTGCCAAGAAAAATATGGTTACTCTGGTATTAACTTAAATATACACTATAATAACGATAAAATAGAAGAAGTTGAAACTACAAAATTCCTTGGTCTCGAAATAGATAAAAAACTAAATTGGAAATCTCAAGTTGTTACTGTATGCAAGAAAATGAGTAGGACTGCATACGCTCTACTACACTCATTATCAACTATATTGAACACGGATGCTCTTCTGACTGCTTATTATGGGATAGCAGAATCACATTTACGGTATGGGATTATATTTTGGGGAAACTCGACTGAAAGAGAGACTGCTTTCAAGGCACAAAAAAGATGTGTTAGAGCGATGTTTAAACTTAAACCAACTGACAGTTGTGAACCTTACTTTAGAAATTACAAATTGTTAACATTGCCGTGTCTGTACTTATTTGAAGTAGCTGTGTTTGTAAAGACAAATCCGAGTCGATTTAGACGACTCTCAGATGTAGCACCCCGTAATAGACGCGATAATAGTGTGCTTTGTCTGGAGCCAGCTAAAACTGCACTTATGGGCAAAAGTGTTTACTGCATGGCACCAGTCATTTATAACAAATTGCCGAAGACATGGAAAGAGCTTCCGCTTTCATTATTTAAAAAGAGACTCCGAAGCTTTTTAGTGGCGAAAGCATATTATAATATTAAGGAGTTCCTAATAGAGAAAGAGTTTTTAAGCTAGTACATAATTAATAATAATATTTTGAAATTGTATTTAGTGTGTAATAATTTTAAAATTGGATTTAGTTATAAGCTGTTATACTTTTATTTAAATCTTTTGCTTGCCTACGTGGTAAAATATGGCTGTACTATTATATGTTATTTGTCATCGTTTGAGGTTACCCATATTTGCAAAATAAAGTGATCTTTATCTTTATCTGGTTGCGTAGATAAAATTTAATTTATGGAAATTAGATATTTTTGGTGACCCTCGATGCTGTGGTACCTATATCTGGCGCTGACTGACCTACTGTCTAATTAAAAATTACCTTTTACAGATATCACAAAAATCGAGAAACTAACAGAAAGCACCCTATCTTAAAGTCTGTAACAGCCGATTTATTAGATTTGAACGCAAATTTCGATTTATTTATGGAAAACCAAAACACAACAATGGAAAGAAGATAAAATTATTGAAAATGACCCATTAAATTACATTGTTTTTCAAAATATCGAAAATAACAACGTAACAAAAATAACGATTGAGAATAGTATGAGAACGAATCCAGATCCCGTCCCTGGGGGTCTACTCCCTAACTCCGTCCGTCCGTCCGTCGGCCCGTCCGACAGTAGCCCGACACGACGGTGTGAACCCTACTCCCTAACGATTTCGGACTCATCAGTTTCAAACGGAATCATAGACAATATTCGTGAACGAACGACGCATGGCGATACAGTTGCACTATTTTACCGGTCGATTACCGGTTCACTTATTTTGTAGTTTTCTAGCTTATTAAACAAAAATTAATACTTTTGTCGTTAGAAAATGACCACATTTAAAAAATATACCTTTTGTTATGTCTATAAATATAGAATTGAATTATTTTTGCCATTTTTGTCTGGAAACTGGGATCATCCTGTTATACCTTTGCCTGTTTACTTTTTTGAAGGAAATTTTATAATGAAATGTCAAAGGCCGCATTCCGAATTTAGTTTGTCTCATCGTCTCACATGCGTTCCGATTTAGTTATTACGATTATGACAGCTAAGAACTGTCAACAGTTCGAAACGCTCGTGAACGCGCTCACAGTGATACTCAATGTCAAAACGATATTATTACAGTATTTCTTTGTATAAACACCACATTTCTTCTTCAGTTCTTCTTCTTTAGTTAGATGGCGACTGTCAGCCAGAAGAAAAAAAAATACCTCTACATTTAAAAATAATTTTGACACAACTAAATCGAATTTGACAATCGCGACACCACGTGCAAAATATTTTATTTTGTTTTTAGAAGATATTTAATTTTTATATGGAATTTTTCTCTTTTTGTATGGAAAATATGAAAAATTATTACCTACGTGTTGAGTTTTAGGGGTTTACGGGTTTTATAAAGGGGGTCGAAATTTTCATTATTTTTACGATAGGACACACCGTTTTCGAGATATAAGCAAATGAAAAGAAAAAAGATACAGTACTGTTTTTGTTGGTGTGCCAACTAATTTTATTCCACACCTTTTTAGTCGCGATTAAAAATAGTCAGATTTAATTAGAAAATCTAATCGTTATCGCGCACGCTAATTCTGTACGGGTTTAGGCACGCTCAAATTCCTGTAAAGCTTCTTTAATATTTAAAAAAGCAGTCATACTTAATTTGAATTCTTTTAAATTGGTAACTTTCGTCGACAGCACGAGAACTATTTTGATGTCGTATCAACTGACATAAATATCCGTCAAAACCAGTGTCAACTTTAATTGTTCGGACGGGCTAAAACACATCGGGAGTAGGGACAACTATCAAATCGCGTTGTCATTCATTCTTCGCTCGGGCCCCGAACGAATCATCCGTCCGTAGGGCATAGGGAGTAGGAAACGCCCGTAACGAAGGCCGAAACGACGGACTTCGTGCTTAGGGAGTAGACCCCCTGAACATAGTGACGCAAACTTAATTACTGTCAAAGATCAATTGAACGAACTCCTATCACAAAATAGTGCTCTGTCCAGCGAAAACGAGGTTCTTAAGAGCAGGTATCAACCAAAATAGCCTAACTTCAATATGATTTTTCATGAAATTGATGAGACTTAGGTATAAAATAAAAATAACACGAATAACTACATGATATTTCCAAACTTATTGTGGCACAGAAAGACAAAATAGTAAAATTTTCTGTAATAAAAAACATCACGAAGTTACCTCCAATTTTCACGACTTTTCGATTTGTACTTAATATGCTTATGACTACTAGAATGAAAATTTGATGATTGATTTATTAATATAAAGCGACTTAGATTGTGGAAGCATTTTTTTTTATTACTTTTATTTGTGGTTTTATTACGACGATAAGCTTATAGCACTTACGACGTTCTTAGTTCGTGGAAGAAATCATCTTCCGTCGCACGTTGCGGGAACTTCAAACATATATATGTTTCACAAATCAGTCGCCCCCGCTCTGTTGAGACGAGAGGACTGCGCTCGAATTTTCGGCTGCGCTGCTATGTATTTAATTTACGTAAACAATATTTTCGTAATTTATCACTTTGTAGGAAAGACACTGTGAAATAGAAAATATGGCAAAATAACTAAAACCACTCCCGAAACGATTATTAAAAACAATAAGACTTGATAAACTAAACAAATACCGAGGCAAAACTATAAAATAAAAATATTAAAATAATTCAATGTTGATATTTGAAAAGTCAAGATGACATACATTTTATTTGACAGATTTTTGACTGGTATAGTACCACTAGCGCCATTGTTCTGCATTTCGGTTCATTTTCTTGCGGAGAAAATTTGCAACATAGCCAACTAGCGTTCATTTGAAAGTTCGTGCTGGAGATTTTAGACCTTACGGCGATTAACTCAGAATCCAAATTCGTTTTCTTCCACTTTTCTTGACAAACTCCGTATAAGGTTTTAGTAGGAACTATTCCCTAAATCAAGTTGAAACTCGAAATTCAGCGTAAAGGGTATATTATTATTGGAGCATACAAAAGAAATGTCGGAAATGAAATGCGTAATGAGTTTATTGTGGACAAAAGTACGAAACGGTGTGCACATGCAATATTTCATACAGATAGTGTTCTCATGACTAGCCTTCTTTTTATGGTGAGGATGAGTAAAGGTTGTGACGGATCAACATGTTTGGGATTGTCGGCTTCGCCGATCTAAATGGGTGCTAAGTTCTATAGAGTTGAGAGAAAGTCTAAAGTTCATATTATAACTTGGCAAGTTTTTAAAGCTAAAGTTTTAACAGTTACAAAAGAGGAACCTAATGAACTTTAGACTGTGGAACCCATTTACATAGATGCCATATCGGTAAGTCCGACAAACATGTACTTCTTTTGTACCAAACTTGGGCTCGTTTTCCACAAATGTTTTCGGCGGGGATTTTTTCCTACTCGCACTTCGCGCAGGAAAGGCTTTTATGACACATGCCGTTTGACGTTGCATAATACAGTGCAAAATCCATCATACGAATATTATTTTTTACTTGGGTATCACTGTTGCTAATTTATTGACTTTGCACACTGACCTCTATCTTGTATAATACAGGTCAGTATTATACAAGATATAACGTCGTCATTCTAAAAAGGCTTGATTAAAATAGCTCAAAGTAAAAAATCATAAGATAAGCGATGCGATTATATTGGCCTATATCATCATCATCATCATCTGCCTAGCCTTTTCCCAACTATGTTGGGGTCGGCTTCCAGTCTAACCGGATGCAGCTGAATACCAGTATACAATATATACAATACCATTATATTGGCCTATATATCGTTAAAAAAACAAATTTGTTGAGTTTGTTTTCATCATGATTTATGATTAGGAGTATGTAATATAATACTTTGATGAAAGTGCTTTTGCTTTTTAGGGTTCCGTACCTCAAAAGGAAAAATCTAAATCCTTAGATACAGGATAACTTCGTTGTCCATCCGTCTGTCCCTTTTTCTCAGGAATACGTATCAAGTTGAAATTGATATGAAATACTTAGATCTACGGTTTCTTGGACCTGTAAAAATATCAAGCTAAAATACGCTGACTTAGAAGCTGCCATAAATTGCCATTCATGTCGCGTGTTTTGAAGTTTAAATCCTTGGGTGTACCTTATAGGTTTTAATTATTCCCGTTGACCTAGAATAATGAAAATTGGCAAGAAGCAAGGTCTCACAGCATAAATAGGTACAGGAAAATATCCGAAAATCGTTCATTTGTAATTTCATTCGGAATCGAAAATGTATAGGCATTCAACTCGGTTTGCTCTCTAATATAAGATTTTTTTTACAGTACAGTAAATTTAGTCCTTCAATCCAGAATTGGAAATTCATAGATAGGCTGTATTACTTGTATGTCCGTGAATCTGTTACCAGCATCGGAACAGGTTCAGGGACATACAATAATATTGCCCTATCAAGATATCTACTTGCACAGCCTGCTATCATACTTAGGTACCTACATTGAATAAAGCCTTTTCATCTGATTATTTTGCGTATACTTATTACAGAAGATGGAAATTCAAACACAAATATTATATATATATATTATGATTTATACCGGCCGGTCTGATCCCCTGAGACCCCCCCTCCCCCTCGATCCCCTGCTAGTTCTTCTTCTGTTTTAATCTCTGGCTTACTTGGCCGGGCGAAAAGTTTCTGCTGGCGGGAAGGGATTGTGTTTTGTTTTTGTCGTGTTTGATGAGAGGGGTAGGCAAGGAAGCGCGGGTGAAATTTGATTTTT
Source organism: Gortyna flavago (assembly GCA_963669345.1). Lineage (NCBI taxonomy): Eukaryota > Metazoa > Arthropoda > Insecta > Lepidoptera > Noctuidae > Gortyna > Gortyna flavago. The sequence continues at coordinate 594,793 of OY770154.1, forward strand.
TTCTGGCTTTATGCCCCCCCTTAAGGAAACAATTGAACGCTTCCAAAATCGTAAGAGTTTTACACTTTTTGTGGTAGCTTGGACTTGCTCTAACATCTATCACTTAAATCTTGTACAATAATTTTCACCACTTTACATAAACCCAAAGAGGTGTAATTTTGCAGAAATAAAAACGATGATCAATCTATATTGATTTGGCTCTAAGCCAGGATGTAGCTGACGGAACTCTAGCATTTATTTCATAGGGAAACTGTCAGGATTCATACATAATTATTAATGCTGATCTATTTTTTTTAGTTGAACAGGAAACAAAAAGAGGATTTGCTGTAATGCAAATTCAGTTAGATAAAATATTTGGTTTATTGAAATCTAAAAGCTTCTCTAACAACGATTTTACTGTGGAAGCAAACACAAAAAAGGAAGATGACATGATAACCCAAAAAAATATCGAATTCCCTATAAACTCTGTAGAGCAGCTAGACTTACTGGAAAGCGTACTCATCAATGCAGATTTCGAAAAAGCATTGGTATGTTTACTGATATTGAATGTTAACAAACATTGTTTGGCAAAATAAATATTTGATGTTTTAATTTTTTTGGCTGAATAAATAAATAAAATCAAAACAGTGTATGTGTGTATGGTGCTGCAGGTCGAAAAATTTTCAAAAATTTCTGGCACAAGCGGCACTCACTAAATTGGCAAGATCGGACTGCAAATAACCAAATATTTTTTTACTGACGAACTTCTGAGCCATTTTACTTGGAAAGGTATAAAAGGTTGTTCTAAACCACCTTTCATGCAATATACTCGTATAAATATAAGAAATTGTTTTTACAAGATTGTACATCTTGCTGATAGCGCTTGTACATCTTTAGAAGCGGATTGATTTCTCCAAAATAGTGCCATAAATCATAGTGGCCAAAGAATCAAAAGAAAATCGTAAGTATGAAGAATATTTAATCGAATTTATATATTATTTATAGTTATCAACCAAGCTAACACTTTTGTTACAAAGTCAATGACACAAGGTGCCATAGTGTTTGCTACGCTTGGTGTGCTGTTGTCTGTACAAATATCTAAGAACTCTGTTTTTACTAGCTTTCCAATGTTGTATTACCTTATTGTTCTATTCAAGACTTTTAAGTTACCATAGAATACGATAAGATATATTAATTTAATGCGTAGAAGTTGAGATCATTCAACGTGCTTCATTTTAGGGGTGAAATGAATACAAGTACATCGAAAAAAAAGAGCGAAATGAGCAAGAATACTACTACAAATAATAAAAGTTTAGATCAAGAAAAAGAGGAAGTGATGAATATAAACCTGAAAATCTGGAGATGCAAAAGAATACAAGAAAATATGAATCTTAAACAGAGGATCAGTTAGATGAAAAAGAAAATGACATCGGTACTTAAATTATATAATTTATTTTAATTACTTTTACACGTAAACACACAGCACACTCCCCTATATGCTCATTGTGTAATGTAACACGTGCTCACGCACACAACACAGACACAACACTCAAGTCAGATTTAGACCAAAGTATGGTATGGAGAGCCAATGCTTTGTTAACTTTGTAGAGGAGACAAACAAATTCTTTATTCAAACGAAATAAATACATTATATTGTTTAACTTTATTCTTTTACAGACGACGATACGCCAGACACAAAGTCTCTTATGGCAATGGACCCTTAGATAAGGAGTGTTTGAGGGAACGATGGTGAAAACGGGCATAAGACACTCAGATGAAGTTAATGAACGTGAGGACAGTTCCAAAAAAAAAAAGATTTAGTTACAGAAGATGACGTGTTGCTCAGTCTGTGCTTTTGATAAAATATTATGATGCCATTATGAATACAGAACTATTATATTAACAGTTAATTGAACCTACACAAACGAAAAATGCTTTTTGTTTTGCTGGAATTTACAACACTAATGAGTTTAACACATTTTCCTGGAGCAAAAGACTATGTATGTCAGCAGCTCAAATGTAGAAAATTATTTTAAGGACATCAAAACTATAATTATATTTTGAGAGCGAAGTTGAATGCGTCGAAAGGACGACTTTCTTGTACAACATCATAGTTTTATTAACGGAACCTTATAGTTTTATTAACGAAACGAAAACAGAACAAAGAATAACAGGCCTTAAAACTAAGTAACAAAAAGGATAAACTCAAAACAAATGAGAAATTCCACGAAAACTAGTAAATAAGCGCAAAACAAAAAAAAAGATATATTCTCAGCAAAATTAAATGTTGATTTGATTTTGCACCGAAGTTAGTTGAAAAAAAAGAAGAGGAGAACCTAACTGATACGACAGATTTCGATATTCAGTCAATTTTTTAAAATAAACCTATAGAAGTTAAAAATTTGCGGGGACTTACCATACCCACTCCTAAATCAAAAAAATCCACCTCATATACATAACGGAATGGTAACGTCGCAAATTCTAATGTATACCAAAACAGGGTACTTATAACAAACACTTGTGCTTTTGATGCCCTCGCGCAAGCATTCAGTGTAGCTTATCAAGACAGGCCTGCTTTCAGAGAAATAGTAAATAGTGCTAGCGATGATTTAACAACATTGCTAAAAGTGGAATATTATTTTCCGTCTGTGCACTCAAATTAATGCATTTGATAAAGGCTTCGCAGCTTTCTTGTCAGCTTATCGTGAAAAGTACGCCACTTATCTGATTCGTCTTTCATCCTTTGTCCGATCATTTTATGAGCACGGTTTACGTTTGCCAACACGGGCTGTATTTTCATTAGCTGGAAATCCACATGGTGTTGCTGGTCCTCCTTTACGTATGAAAATTAACCTTAGTAGCGTTTTCGTGTATTTTATGCATTTACCTGATAAGTTCACTCCTCTTTACAATGTACCAGATCAATTGCTAAAAGTATTGTCAACTACGAAAAAAAGGAGCAAAAGATTATATGAACTCCGTGACAAACATGTAAAAGTTTTTTTTTTTAAATTGTTTTGAGATTTTTATTACTTATATTGTTGTTATCTCATGTAATAGTGTTATGATTTTGTACAATTGCTATAGGATAGACACGATACCGGCCCTCATAACGGCAAGAAAGATATTTAAACCGATCATATTTTGTTAAATTTTTCATTAAATGTGCTTTAAATTAAAGTCTTCGCACATTACATCGACAAACTCAAGTCACACTGGCGTCGAAATGTGAGCTTTATGTCGTGTTACGTGGAGTGGATATTTCAACATAAAGTTAAAAGAAGTGCACGACGCGTTGACGACGACGCGTGGTTCACGCGCTGATAACCTGTGACAGTCACATGTGGACGTAGTTTCTGTAAAACGTTCCAACCCACAATCAGATAGTATATAATTTATACATAGCTGATAATACCAAATAAGTCACGTGATTGCTATTTACTAACTGTCAAAATTTGGTGGCTGTACTGTTATTTTAAATAATGAAAATCATGATCTAGTAACCCAACCCACATGTATAGAGAACACAAATAAGTATTAAACTAAAAGAGCCCAACCTGTGTGGAACAACCCAAATATAAGACACGAGTCATAAACAATTTTCTGAAATGTGATCCAAGATGTCTGAAACGTTTTTAATTTTTAAAAATCTGATTGACCTTGTTAAAATAGATGTTTCACTAAAACGTTCCAAGCCACCTGAAACGTATTTGTTTAAACACAAGACGTGCACTCTCCGTAGAATAGATATTTCACTAAAATGGTTCAAATCATTTGAAACGTTATTGATTTAAATAAATGTTACCCATGTTCATTAAAAAGTTCCAAGTCATCTGAAATGTTTTTGATTTAATGTAACATTTTAATAGGTGTCTTTTTACGTATAATATTATTATAAACACGTAAAAAACGGTCGTATATATCTGAAAATACTTCATCTCAGGTCAAAAAGCCACGAAACTTCTCCAGAACCTATAGAATTTCAAATATTCCTGTGTGCCGTGACATGTTTTTAAACACATTTCAAGTTACGATACAAAAAATCACTGATACAAAAATCAATTATGTTTATTTTTGCATTATATGTGTAGTGTTATTTAATATTTTAGTTTTGGACTTCACACATTCATATTGTTCTCTTAAAAATATAGTGCTAGAAATTATTAAAATATCAAAAGATATAACACGTGCGTACCCTTATACGACATTTTTTATACTAAACTTTAACATACATAAAAAAAAGAAAATAAATGTATTTTCTTTCTTTTTTTCATTATTTGATTTTTTGTCAGTAGGATGTCACAAAGGGAAATAACGAGTGACCGACGTTTGTGTCCGCCAGAACGATTGCAGCAGGCCAGGAACCGAATCACTGCAGGTGAAAGCATTAGATCAGTTGCGCGATCCTTGGATATGCATGAGGCTACCTTGCGAAAGCGGTTGAAGAAACCCTCACCTGCCACGAGCTTATGTAGATATACTACTACCTTTACTCCTGTAATGGAAGCAGAACTAAGCAATTATATAAAAAAGATTGATAATATGTTATACAGGTTAACTACGAAGAGGCTTTGTGAAATTGTTTATGATTTTGCGGAGAAAAATAATCTTCCAAATCGTTTTAACAAGGAAGAGAAACTGGCGAGTAACGAGTGGTTAAGAGGTTTTTTAAAGAGGCACCCTGAGTTGTCGTTGAGAAAGCCAACATCGACAAGTATTGCTAGAGCTGTTGGCTTTAATAGGCCTCAATGTGAGCGATATTTTAATAACTTAACGCAATTATTGTTATCTCATAATTTTCCTCCCCAATCAATTTACAATATGGATGAAACTGGGATTTCCACCGTTCCAAACAAACTACCAAAAGTGTTGTCTCTGAAAGGAAAAAGATGGTTAAACAAAAATTCCGTTTATTGCCCGTGGTCCACCCGGCTAGTCCACCTGGGTGGACCACGGGCAATTATTTTTCCCGTGGTCCACCTGACATCCCTATTATGTTTTCTAGGTGGACTATGGGTAATTATCGTGTATTGCCTATGGTCCACCCGGCTAGTCCACCTAGGTTGACTATGGGAAAAATTATTTCCCATAGTTCACCAGAAACTCCATAATATGTTTTTATCGTAGTATTACGAAAGAATAATAGTTATGTTAAATTGTAAAGCCAAAATGCTAATAACTAATATTTTTTTAAGAAGTTTATCAGTTCAGTTCTTTGTATAGTGCATAACAAAATAGACGGTATATAAAGCATTTCCTCTTTGATGTTTCTAAAGTACTGGTCTTATATTAAAATATAAAAATATGAAATGAGAGCCAAGTTCAATATTATGATAATTATATGCCTTGGTTGTTGACTTTTGACTTTCACATTTATGCTTTTGATTGGATATCATTACTTTTTGGTACAGAAATTATTAGAAGGTGCTTAATCATAATAAAATGAATACCAAATGGTCACTATTGATGTGCGCTAAATATTTAAATAATAATTAATACTAAATCCTAGTTAACAACGTAATAAATATGAAAGTCGACTATACTCTTAGTTATTACTAGCTTCTGCCCGCGACTTCGTCCGCGTGAAATTTCACCCTCTTAGGAGTGGAATTTCAAAAAACCCTTTCTTAGTGGATACCTATATACACTTCACAAAGAACACACAAATAACATCCAAATTTTATGTCTCTATGACCAGCGGTTTAGGCTGTGCATTGATATAATCAGTCAGACAGGATCACAGGACTTTGAATTTTATATTAGATTATAAAAGTAAACCTAAGTACCTACCTAATAAAAAAAAAACTCAATAACAGAAAATAAAATACCTACCTACCTAAATAAACCTATTTCTGATAATACGTGGCTAAATAATAACAGCCGCACAGGTCGATCGATCAGGTTAAACTACGCTTGCCGCGGTTGGTCTGTGGATGGGTGACCATCTTTACATATGGAGACCCCTCCGTGCCTCGGAAAGCACGTTAAGCCGTTGGTCCCGGCTGTCATTCGTGGATCTTTGACAGTCGTTACGGGTAGTTAGAAGCCCGAAAGTCTGACAACCAGTCTTACCAAGGGGTATCGTATTACCCAGTAACTGGGTTGTGGAGGTCAGATAGGCAGTCGCTCCATGTAAAATACTGGTATTCAGCTGCATCCGGTTAGACTGGAAGCCAACCCCAACATAGTTGGGAAAAGGCTAGGCAGATGAGGCAGATGATGAACTAATCTACACTCAATAAATAAGCAAAATCCCTAAAAACTAATATCTATACGAATGACTAATCCTACCTAACAGTTTTATAAAATAACCTACGGTCACTACGTACACTATCAAATATACTACCCATACTTTAAAATTAAAATCTATACTTACTTATAAAAACGACTTATAAAAATAAACCTAAATAAGTCTACCTTAAACTGTACTTAGTAAAAACTAAAAGGAATAAAAAGGTCGCACTGAAAAGCACGTTTTGGAATTGCAAGTAGCAGTTAAAACATACAATTTATAGAATGCTAATATGAACGAACGCTCGCCTATTATTATTATCTTCGTCGTGTACTACGACAAACTTATTATTTGCGGTTGGTACAGTAATCGGGTCTAGGGATCGAACCGCAAAATTAAGTTTGTTTTTTATTGTATATTTTTTTCCGGGATAAAAAGTACCCAGTGTGGTGCCCAGGATATTAAAGAATAATTATACCAAGTGTCATCGTAATCGAACCGGTAGTTTTTGCGTGATGCCTGAACAAACAGACAGACAGACAGAATTTTTTTTTTATCACATTTTTGGGTTCTGTGTCTGTCTAATAACACAACAACTAATACCTATTTTATAAAAAACAACAAAATAAATTCAAATAAACTATTTAAAGACTAAAAGTCGCGCTGATAAGCACGGTTTGTTAATATCAATTATCGTCTGTCAATAAGGTCGAACGCTCTGAACGCATTGAATCAACAGCCAAATATTGAAGGAAGCTCGCGCTCGGACCTCCCTTACCCTACCGCCGCGACCCGCGTCGAGCGCGGCAACCGTTACACAAAAATAATCCTTATGGCATGATTCAGTATTCACGCGCGACGGCGCGATGGCTTATTAGCGTATTTCATGTATAAGTTTGGTGTTTCTATACCGATTACTATGATTCTTTTTTTATTGAATAGGTAATAATATTAACTTCTTTTAATTAGGGATGAGTGAGAGTATTATAAACGTAAGAGTAAACAAATATAATCAGAAAGCTCCGAACTGCTAAGGTATCGGGAGTTACACGTGTTATTGTGAGTCAACCATAAAAGATAGACATATGCTGTAGTAGGATATTTTTTAGATAATTTTATGTAGAACATTTCCGTCATAAATGATTTCTATGTAGCTTTAACCATTAAGGCTGCACACGCGACGGAAGCTTAAAAAATGGAGCAACTTCTCCCGTTTTCCCAACATTTCCTTTCACTGCTCTGCTCCTATTCATTGTAGCGTGATGAAAAGTATACTATAACCTCCCCAGGAGTATGAAGAATAATTGTACCAAGTTTCGTTAAAATCCGTCGAGTAGTTTTTGTTTCTATAAGGAACATACAGACAGACAGACAGACAGACAGACAGACAGACAGACAGACAGACAAAAATTTTACTGATTGCATTTTTGGCATCAGTATCGATCACTTATTACCCCCTGATAGTTATTTTGAAAATATATATCATGTACAGAATTGACCTCTCTACAGATTTATTATAAGTATAGATAATTACTAAAACTGCTGTTTGGGTAAAAAAGAATTAAGGGTGGTATTCCACTCGTTATATATTCACGTAAAGACCTTAAAATCCACATAAAGACCGGCTGTCATCAATTTTGATTGCTGATTCTTACATTACAGGCACTATAAGTAAGTGTTCCTAATAGAATCAATTAATTGAAAATTTTTAGTAATAAAATATATGAAACCGTCAACGCTAAATTTTTTTTCTCTATGCGTCAATGTGTTTTGTTTGCAATGTAAAATCATACTATCAAAGTAATAATACAAACAATTTATACTTAATTGATAAATAATTCATCTACTATCACACTGCAGCGATGTCCGCTGAGCAAGAACTTAACTTTATTAGTAGAAAAGGAGGCACAGTTCTTTTGTGTGCACAACATCAGTATTATAAAATTAAACAATTTAAAAATGGCTCTGAAATGTGGAGATGCTCATCTTATAGAAAGTTAAAGTGTAGAGGAAATATAATTTTCAATGTAAAAGTAAGTAACAGTTTTCTATATTATTTCTGAGGACACTACTGGGCTAAACTAAATACAGTATTTCTATTGCGCAATAACCAACCCATAGTACGCCCACAGTATTTAAAATAATAACGAGACACACGTGCCTTCTCCGTCATATTTATTAAATCCGAATAATATATACTTTCAGGAAACATGCATACTCAAGACTAAAGATCATACGTGCTCGCCTGATTTATACGTAAATGGGTGTTTCTCATTTTTCGTGCATATTACACGTCCAGTAAGAAAACCTTTATTTATTCATTATATATCTAAATTCCTTTTAAAAGGAAACGAAATGTAATAAAGTTATGCTTACCTGCATGTAATATTTAGAGATCAAATTACCGTAATGATTAAATTATACATAAAAAACTTTACGAATTCTCATTTCCTTCGGTGTCCATTTACTATTCTCCTAAATACATTTGTATTTTAACCAAAAATATCAATATTAAATATAAACAAAGTAACCATACCAATAAACTACATTAAAAAGCACATCGTTTACACTAAAATAAATAACGATAACTCCGCAATATAATAAAATTTTATTTGATAGAAAGTTTAACATATTTTTTTTCTAATTACCATCGGTTTGAACGAAAATCTAAATGACAGTATGCGTATGACCTTGAATGTTGCTAAAACGCCATGCTGCGCCCCGCGCACGTCTCAGTCACCCAGCAAACGTCGAAGCAGGTGGACGCTTAGTCGTGGAAAAAATATATTTTCGTGTGAAGTTTCGCGGGAGGTGATTATTCTGGAATCGTTCTCTTTCCTATCGTGCGTATTACTACGTGAGTATTTATGATTTCGATTACTTTATAGCTAATTATAATTTCTAATAATTACCTTCGTAGTTTAGAATATGCATGAGATACGTAGTTTTGATATTATTTAGGAAAAATTGGATAAAGGAATCAAACCTCATTACCTTCTTCCTCACTGCCTTCGTTTACCGTCGTTTTTTTTAACGATGGTAATGAGGTCAAAACGATGGCAATTAGAAACTGTTTCATGTCAATTCATTTGATATTTATTATTGTGCAAACCTTTTGAATATGTTACGTTTATCAATTTCGGTGTGGTCGCGGGCTCTAGTCCCACCCGTTTTTTTTTTTTTATTAAAACTGGAGACTTTCTTATTTGATGTTGCGTACAACTTTAAGCAACATCAAATAAAAAGTTTTAAAAGTACTCTCACCAGATAGTTTTCCGGTGAGTGTACTTTTAAAACTTTATAGAACGCTTAATTATTAAGGAAACGAGCTCTAATATTATATTTGTTTTTACAGATTATAAAAAAAAAAATTAAAAATGCCAAAGAAAACCAAACAAACATTAGAGCAAAAACATTAGAAAAAAAAAAAAAATAGTGCAGAAGACATGACACCTAGACAATTAAGAGTTCAGAGAAAAACATGGAGAGTTAATTCGAAACGTCATTATGAAAGAAAAAAGAAAGAAAAAGCTATTCAGCAGTTATTACTAGATAATTCTCCACCAAATAGTGACACTGAAGCACTCCCAGCTGAACAAGATGCTCTCGCTCGACCAGGTCTGAGCCCCATACCTAGTTCATCTTTAAATTGTTTGGGATCCGGTAATAGTATTTCATGTCAACAGTGTCTAAAAAAGGATGTTCTTCTGAGAAAGCTTCGCTACCGACATAAAAAAGAAATAGGCCTTTTGAAACAAGAAATTGACAAAACCAAGAAACAGAAAGATGCTGTTAGGAAAATGATTTATAGAGTAATGAAAAAAAAAAAAAAAATTAATTGCATCGACTGAAGAAAAAATTGAACATTTGGTAGAAAATGTGAACATAGAAAAGCGTGAAGAAATTAAAAAGAAACTAATATTGAGTGAAATTCTTACCAGAAGTGTTGGAGAAGGCTACAAGTGCTTGAGAAAAAAAAACAAGAAAGAGTTCTCCAATGTGATTATGACAGAAAAAGAAAAATTCAAAAAATATAAGCTATTGACACAAACAAAAACATTCACAGTAAGAGATAAAAATGAAAATAAAACAGCTAAGAGTGAAAACTTGACAGAACAAGTAATTTTGGAGTTTTTTGAAGATGATGAAGTGACTAGAATTGCAGCTGATAAAAAAGAATACATTACTAAAAACAAAATAAGAAAGCAAAAAAGATATCTAACGGACACCTTGACTAATATATACAAAAAGTTTATGCATAATTCGAATATCAAGGTATAAAATATCGCCCGTTTTGGGTTTTATACCCAAAGGAGTCCAACAGAAATACGTGTGCTTGCAAAATTCATATTAATATAGATTTGTTGATAAAATGCCTTAATACAAATAAAATTCTAAAAGAATCTAACGGGACAGGTATTTTAGAAAGCCTTTGTTGCAATGTTAATAAAGAAAATTGTTTAAATCGATCATGTAAAAAATGTCAATTAAAAAATTTTGATTACGCCGAATTCCAGAATGATAAAAAAATTAAATATCATCAGTGGTGTAGTTGCTCTGAAAAATACTATGTTAGCTATGTTATGCTAGAATTTAAAAATGAGGAGAAATCCAAATTAGTAACAAAAAAAGATACGTTGTATGATTTTCCACGAAATATTATACTCCAATTAGAAAACACTTTTGTGGGCTATATGAAACACTGCACTAATATTTTGACTCAGTATAGAAATATTAAAGAGCTTAAAAATAATCTTACTCCACAAGAGGTAGTGATTCACATTGACTTCAGTGAAAACTACTGTGTTAAATACAACGAAGAAATACAAAGCTTTCACTTTGGTGGTAGTAGAATGCAGTTGTCACTTCATACATGTGTCATCTACTTGATTGACCCAGAAGTTGGAATTCAAAAACAATACAGCTTTTGCACAGTAAGTGAATGTACCCAACACGATGCTGCGGCTATCTGGGCACATTTAGTACCAACAATTGGGTACGTATCGGAAATTTCATCACAAATTGACACAGTTCATTTTATTTCTGATAGCCCAACGAGCCAATATAGAAATCGCTTTGTTTTTTATATGATAAATCTGTGACCTGGAACTACTTAGAAGCTGGACATGGCAAAGGGGCGCCAGACGGAGTTGGCGCTGTTCTCAAACGAACAGCCGATCAAGTAGTCCGTTTTGGCGGTGATGTGGACTCATTAGAAACATTTTTAGCCTGCCTTAGACCTAGAGTGAAGATTGAAATTCGCATTGTTACAAGAAATGACATTGAAGCAAGAAGTTTTCCAGCAACCCTAAAAGCAGCCAAAGGTACAATGATGGTGCATCAAGCTCTTTGGTCATATGGGTGCTCTAAAGTTAGTCTAAGGAAATTAAGTTGTTTTCTGTGTGGCAGTAAAGATATTTGCAGTCACGGCAAACATATTGGACACTATGATGTTCCTTCTTACGAAGACGTCAATACTCATCAATTTCAGAGTTTCCTCGATGAGAATACAACACTAGAACTTCTCCAAGAAATAAACGATAGAGGTTTTGCAAATACTCGTTACGACCCACCGATCAGCTTCAAAGATAAATCTTCAAACAAACCGTTGTCACCGAAAGTCAAAATACTATCGGATATTAATGTTACTGATTGGGTAAATAGAAAGTTTTATATTAAGAAGAAGGATTATTTTGCTACAATGAAAACAGATGATAATAATACCTATACAGATGGAAACAATGATAATGAAGATGATGCCATAGAAAATAAAGACAAAATATGTGAGACGGAAAAGAAAAAAAAACGGATCAACTTTTGGACTGAAACCGATTCAGACGATGATACAAATATTTTCTAATACGACAGATGAATGAAAAAAAATCTGTTGTTTTTTTTTCATTTTAAATACTTATAAAATAAGTTTGTTCTTGTTTAAATTAATAATAGTAAGCCTGACTTTTAGTTTTTGTTATGAAAGACTTTTGATTTTGATCTCATGTCTCCAAAGATTTTATAATTAATATAGAAACGTGTAAATTTATTATTAGATAGGTAAAGAGAAATGGCCAATGTTATGTTCCAAGCATTAATATTAAATAAAGCAATTTAGTTCATTAAATTTAAGAATATTAAAAATACATCTTTCTTTATCAGTATGTTGTATCATTTCCTTCCGTTTATCTTCATTACCTTCGCAGCTCTATGCTTTCACTTAACGACACAAAATCATTCCCTTCGTTTACGTTCTCATTACCGTCTCATTCCAATTTTTGATATGATTGTAATTTCATTGTTATATATAGAAGGAAGGTGTAAACCACAAAAAAATTAAGGATTATATGTATATTAATGATAATAGAAAAAAAACAAAGTTATTCGACAATTAATTTGAAATTTAGAAATGTCGTTGAATTTGCACGAACTACGCGAAACACCCAAATGAAGTCGCAAAAGAAGTCGCTCTTTTAAAAGATAAAGTAAAGGAATCTACTCGACCTCTACCCGAGTTATATGAGAAAACTATTAACAAAATCAAAAATAAAGGACTAGATATTGTAACAGTACCAAGTATGTCAAGCATCCAACATTGTCTATACGGGATAAGAAATAAGACGTTGTGCGTTAACAAAACGACTTTTACGAATTTGGAAGAAGTGGAAGTGCCTTTGAAGTTTGAAAGCTTTGTACTAGCTGACTATTACTACGAAGGTTTACGCATTATTGTATTTTGCTCCCCATACGCCAGAAAAAAAATTGGAGAAATTCGTGAGTTTATGGGTGACGGAACCTTCAAATGCTGTCCAAAACCCTTTTATCAACTGTATTCCATTCATGGAGATATTGGTAGTTCTATTGAAACCACAAACGTTACGCCCTTAATATTTGCATTGTTACCTAACAAATCACAAGCCACGTACAACATATTATTTAATCTAATTAAATCGGCATTAGGAAATTTCAAACCTATAAAATACCATTCTGATTTCGAAATAGGAGCCATGAACGCCATCCAAGAAGTTTACCCGGGGATAGAAATACGCGGTTGCTATTATCACTGGCATAAAGCTTTATGGCGTCAACGCAAATTATTAAAACTAAAATCAAAAGGCCAGACAAGGATAATCGGTCTCACTGCAGCTCTTCCACTTCTACCAGCTGAAGCTATGTTGGATGGCTATGAGTATATAAAAAAGGAAGGCTGCGAATTGAATATGAAGAAATTTTTCAAGTACATAGACCACTTCTGGAAAAAGAAGTATTTTAGCAAAATTTTATCAGTTTTTGGGGAAAGGCATAGAACAAATAACGTCTTAGAGGGGTTTCATTCAAAACTGAATAAATAAGTAAATAAAAATACGACTACTCTAATCAGGCTATTAAATGTTCTGTTCGAAATTAAAAATCTTAATTCAAAAAGACGAAGAATAGACATCGAAAATGATAACTACATTAATAGTATTCAGATGAAACTCGTATCCGGGGAAATTATTGTAGTGCTTGTCCTACAATAAGTTCCCCGGGGTGAAAGTTGTAACCCATACATTAATAATTTCCCCAAAATGTATGAAACAGCAATTTTTTTTTCGGGATTTCAGGTTTGATTTCATAGTGAAAGTTGTTCATATTCATGGGTAGAAAGAACATCCTGTAAAAATTTGGAACAGGTAAAAAAAACATTCTTTATAATTAATTTAGTTAACATTTTAATGTCTGACGTACAAATGAGATTTAAACAGCTGTTTTCCTTGGGATCACGCTCGACTCAAGGCTACAATGGGGTCCTCATTTAACATCTCTTGCAGGACGGCTAAGTTCAGCAGCTTATGCTGTCAGAAAAATCCGTCAATTTACTGATGTTGCGAGACTGGTCTATTTTAGTTACTTTCATAGTATTATGTCGTACGGTATTTTACTATGGGGACGGGCTGCAGACATCGATTCTATTTTTTTTCTGCAGAAAAGAGCCATCAGAGTCATATATAGCCTCCGCAGGCGTGACTCTCTAAGGGAGCTGTTTAAAGATATTAACATCATGACGGTACCTTGTCAATATATCTATGAAAATATCATGTACGTAAGGAAAAATCTACATCTTTTTAGTAAAAGAGGGGAATGACATAATTATATCACTAGAAATAGGGACCAATTAGTTCAACCAGTTTTCAGACTGGCTAAAGTAGATTCATCTTTCATGGGCTACTGTTTAAAATGTTACAATAAAATACCTACACACATACTTGAACTGAATGAAACGAAGTTTAAATCTTGTATAAAACGCACACTATGCAGCCAGGCATATTATAAATTGGGTGATTACATCGCTGATAAAAATGCTTGGCTAAACGCTGGTCCTGCTTCATAAGGAATCAAAATCAAAATCAATCAAAAGTCATTTATTCAAACTAGGCTGAGAATCAGCACTTTTCGAACGTCAAAATTACATAAGACAGTCCCCCAAAAACGCCCGCCCTTCACCACTTCCTAGTGCTTTCGCTGGGGAGAAGAAGTGGCGCAACAAACTCCCCAGCAGCACAGCTGTCTGTTCAGTTATAAAATACTCGACTGTATACAAAACTAGACCTGCAAAGTATCTAATTAACATTACAGGACACAGAACATTCAATAAAATTATTTGCCATATGTTAGCTAGCCACGCCAATATACCAACAAATACCATAAAAATCTATACGTACTCAAGCTAAAATAAAAATACTAAATCAAAAGTAATAAAATAATTAAATAAAAATAATAAAATAAAAATAAAAACTACCTAAATAAAAGCCTCCAGGTATAAAGGGCGTGACAACTTACATATTTATGCAATGCTGGGTTCTGTTCACATAGCTGTCACTTGAAGGCACAAATGATAGACCAGGACCATCAAAGTAAAAATTAATAAACAAGTTAGGTATTACTAATAACAACAATAAAACCATGGTCAGCAAGACGACCAGTCACCACAAGCAGCACCCGTTCACGAGCATAACGCAAAGATCAGCCATTACCCCCCTCGCCATATTTGAGGGAAGGAGGCAACCCGACCCCCGACGCTACCGCAAGCAGTGACATCTAAGGGAGCATGACGAACTTGCTGCCGGTTACTCAGGCAAGAATAAAATGATCAATCATAGAGGTCGCTAGCTAATCACTTATTGCAATCAACTCATTACAAAACATTGAAATGAATTGATTATGTCAATAATAAATTAAAATAAAATTAAACTGAATTTACTTATACAGTCAACAAAAAAAAGAAAAAACAATTACATGAACTCATATAACCTGTCAGTAAGCTAATTCTGGAGAAAGAACATAAACATTGTCTTGAGTTAATCAGGCCGACCAACTATTCTTATCGTTTAAGTAATCGTTGATTGAATAGTAAGCCTTTGAACAAAGGTTGGATTTTACTTGAGCTTTAAACGTATTATAAGGCAAATCTAGCAAAGAGGAAGGTAGCTTGTTATAAAAAGTTATACCAAGCCCAACAAATGAGTTATGAACCTTATGAAGCCGGTGAAAGGGAGTTCGTAGTTTGTCCTTATTTCTAGTGTTAACATTGTGAATATCACTGTTTTTAGTGTACAAGTGTATATTTTGCCTAATATATAAGATGTTGGCAAAGATAAACTGTGATGCAACTGTGAGAATACCAATATCTTTAAAAGTTTTTGCAGGACAAATATATTTTGTATATCAGCGGCTTTGCCCCACAGCAGAATACCATAGGACATAACGCTGTGAAAATAACTAAAATAGACTAAACGAGCTGTATCAACGTCAGTGTATTGTCTTACTTTCCTGACGGCGTAGGCAGCCGAACTGAGCCTTCCTGCTAGGCTGGATATATGTGGTCCCCACTGAAGTTTGGCATCAACTGTTATTCCCAGAAATACTGCCGAGCCCACAGTTTCAAGCACCTCTTCATCTAAGACGATGTTGGGTCCTAGATTTCTAACATTTGGTAAGGCGAACTTTACACATTTAGTTTTCTTGGCATTGAGAACTAGGTTATTTGACGTAAACCAATCCGTAACTATTGAGAGTGCACTGTTTACGTCGTCAAAATCTTGTCTATTCCTGTCTACTTTAAAAATAAGAGAGGTATCATCTGCAAACAGTACAACGTCACAGATGCCCTTTAAATGGAATGGTAAGTCATTGATATATACTAAGAACAAGAATGGACCCAGTATTGAGCCTTGCGGCACACCTAACAGAACTGGTAGCCCGGAAGATTTCACACCATTAACATCTACACATTGGAACCTATTATGTAAATAAGAATTTATTACGTTGAGAGCCTCGTTTTGGACACCGTAATGACGTAGTTTACGTAAAAGAGTGTCATGGTGCACGCAATCAAAGGCTTTGGAGAGATCACAGAAAACTCCAATAGCATTTTGCGAGTTCTCCCATGCATTAAATATGTGTTTCAACAAAGCAACACCCGCATCTGTAGTCGAACGACCTTTTGTAAAGCCATATTGTTCATTATGAAGGAGGCTATTTAAATTAAAATGTCTTAGCAACTGCTTGAGTATTAATTTTTCAAATATTTTACTAAATGCAGGTAAGATAGAAATAGGCCTGAAATTGCCAACGTCATTTTTATTACCTGATTTAAATAATGGTATGACTTTACTACTCTTCATGAGATCAGGAAAAGTTCCTAAATCCACACATTTATTAAAAGTAACAGCTAGATAGGGAGCTACGATGTCTATTATATTACTTAAAAGTTTAATGGAGATGCCCCAGTAATCACCGGTGTTTTTAGACTTAAGTGTGTTAAAGACATTAACTACATCACGCGGGGTTACATGTTCGAAGCTAAATAAGCGACTACATGTAGGTACACTACTATGCAAAAGGTTTTCAGCTTTAGACGGGGACGAATTTAAGGAGCAAGTCGTAGTTATAGGTATATTGGCAAAAAACTCATTAAATGCCTCAGCTACATCAGCTGCTTTATTAACTAATTTGTTGTCGACCATAATCTCAAGTTGTTTATCTTGTTTTACCGATTTACCAGTTTCATTTTTAATAATTTTCCAAGTGGTTTTTACTTTATTATTAGAATTTTTAATTGTATCACTTAAAAATTTTGATTTAGCAAAAGCACTAATCTTTTTGAATAATTTTGAATAATTTTTTACATACTCTAGGAAAGGAGTATCAAACCTATATTTTTTCAAACCATATAACTCGTATAATCTCGCTCTACTTTTATAAATACCTGGAGTAGCCCATTGGTTAAAGCCAACGGAGGAACCATTAATGTTAATGGTTTTGGTCTTGAAAATAGATTGGAACTCTTTTTGCACAACATCAAAAAGGGCACCATAAATTTCATTAGGATTCTCGTGTTCTACTATAGATGGTGTAATTCTATGAGCTATATTATTTTTAAACATTTTGCAACGACTAGCCGTATAAGGCCTGCATTCAAGTTTTTGCGACTTTTTATTTAATGGCATGGCGAAGCTAGCCAATAAACCACAGTGGTCGGACGTTAAGTCAGTTAACACTAAATTATTTTTGGCATCACAATCGCTAAATATATTATCAAGACAAGTTGAAGAAGATGCCGTGATCCTAGTAGGTTCAAAAAACAAATTAATTAAATTATAAGACCTAAACAGATTGAGAAGTCTAATACTTAATGGAGTAACATCTAAAATATTAATATTGAAATCTCCACATAAAATAATACTTTTATTACTTGATTTTAACCTATTGAGAGAATCCTCCATTACCGATTCAAGAATAAATTGCATCATTGGAAAATACTGTTGGAGCTGCTGAAGATTTTAAAATACAATTTTTGCATTATATAAATTCAATCTCCTAGTATTGTATAATTGCATAGCACATGTGTGAGTGCTATGTCATACTATAAAGCTGCCATTTACTGGGTACGTCTTTCATTGACTTGAATGAACCCTGGCAGCTGAGGGTATGTCATGCTCACTCAAATCTAATAGTACAGAAGGGCTTTAATCAAGATTACCTAGACTTGAACTGTTCACTTTCAACAAGTAAAAGACATGTTATTATTATTATTTATCATTATTTCCACATGATTGAGGTTTTCCCAAATAAGTTTGCTTTTATTTAGTATCTAATATATAAAGAGTTACATTTCTGTAGTTTGTTATTATTTCATGATTTACTTAGTAATAAGTAAAGAAATATATTTCTGAACTTGCTGTGTTGACTGTACACTTTAATCCAACATAGCACCCGGCTAGTCCACCTAGGTGGACTAGCCGGGTGGACCACGGGCAATGAACGAAAATTTCTAGTGCCGAACGTGGAACTAATGTGACATTAGTAAATGCTGTCAATGCTATTGGTAACTTTATTCCACCAACATTCATAATTGCTAGGAAACGGATGAAAGCAGAGTTGTTAGACGGAGCACCACCCTCTTCAACAGGCATGGTATCGGATACGAGTTACATCAATGGAGATCTGTTTCTAGCCTGGTTATCTCATTTTAAAGATAACGCTAAGCCCTCGGAGCAAAATCCAATCCTGTTAATACTAGACAATCATACATCACATTGCACTATAAAAGCTGTTGATATTTTCCGCAAATATTACATCTATGCTCTTACAATAGCTCCTCATAGTACTTAGCCACAAGACACAACCCCTTGGTCGTTGCATTCACAACAGTCTCAAAATATTTTTAGCTGCTGAATGTGAAAAGTGGATGCGGGTATAGTTCCGTTCAATCCTGAAATATTTACAGAAGAAGATTTCTTGGCCAGTGCTGTGACAGAAAGACCTATGCCCGAAACCATTGAATACGATACTACACCTTCTATATCAAGTCCAATGAACGGACCCAGTAGCGCATCTTACATAGAAGTCCCTCAGTCATCAGCAATCCTAAATCCTGTCTCTGCAGTGCTTACAACAGAACGTAATCATCCTTTAGTTCAATGAGGAACAGGAGGCCTACCATAATCTATTTTAACAACGATTCAAAAGCAAGACAGTTCAGTTTAGGTTCTTAAACTGCATTGTTCACAGTCGTACCATGACGTCCAATACACTCAGCGGCATTTGGATCGTTGAAAGTGAATGAGCGTTAAGAGCTCGTGGTAGGTATCCAGATGGCACGGCCTAAATTGAATCGTTAAACTGATGTCATGGTACGAATTAGCAGAACAGTTCAGTTTAGGTCCTAAAGTGGATCGCGTTAAGAGCTCGTGGTAGGTATACGGTATCTACCATTTTTATTTACAGAAATAAATGTATGACTCAGACAAATGAAAATCCAGCATTCACTTTGGAACACTAATAAATCAGCTTCAACATCAGAAATCATTGGATCATCAATAACACTCGCCAGTGAAGAAGGCGCTTCTTCGTTTGGTGAAGAAAACCGAGCCGATACCACAGTAGAGGAAACTTTGAAAATCTTGGAGGCAGTCCAAAGCACGAGGTCATCAAAACCATTTGTATCGCTGTTGGATGTCGCTCCTTTACCAAGAGCAGAAAAACTAACACGGTTTGCCAGAAAGAAAGGGAAGTCAGATATTTTAAGCAGTTCACCATTTAAAAGGCAACTTGAAGAAGAAAGCGCATTAAAGAACAAGAAAACTGAAAAAAAAAAATATGGAAGTGTCCAGGATGCCAAGAAGTACATAAGGAACCAATTAATAAAGATTGGATAGAATGCTCGAGGTGCCAAGCATGGTGGCATGAAGAATGTACCGATTACAATAGTATAGGGGGCTATATTTGCGATTTGTGTGGCAAATAAGCTCTGCGTACCTTGTCGACCTACCCGCGTAATCTTACACATAGTATTGTACAAGAGTACGCACATGCCTTTCGATAGTTTTTTTTTATTACTGAAGACTGAATTATGTTTGAGATTTTTTATTATTATATGTTGATCCTAACTAGGTTTGTAATTAAAGTAAATCATTTGTGATTATTAGAAACGATTACTTTAATTTCTACACTGTCTCAAACCTTAAGTGCGTACTCCTATACCAGCCTGCCCTAAATGAAGATGTATTCCCCGTAATTTGTACGCTTAATGCCATAGTAAAATTTTGAGAACTGGTGTCAAAGTTCATGTTCGTAGATGATTTTTTAAACTTCTTCCTTTAACTTATGACAGTTTGATTTTTTAGAATAGAATATTTGAGAAATCATCTTTAGAGGGTTCATTAATTACCCTATAGCCTAAGAGTATAATGATGATTTCTCAGAGGAATCAGTATTAAACGATATGCCAATTTCAGTTGAAAACTGTAAAGGTTTATCAATAAAAACTGAGAACCCTAACATACTAGTACCACGGAAGCAAAGCTCAAGTGTAGGTTTGTTGTCAAATGGCAATAATCGCTCATCAGGCGTTAGTGGTATTGTCATCGAAAATACTTGTGCCTTTGATTCTGTGGTGCAATCTTTAGTAACTGCTTATATTGAGAACATTAGCGCTCGTAAATTTTTTGACACTAAACAATCCGAGTTAATGGAACTGATAAAAGCTCTCGCCGATAAAGCCACAAAGAATGTGTACAAAATCAGGACAAAGATTTTGAACAAATATTATTACGATAAACCAATAAAAAACCACATTAACATTGTGAAATGTATGTCTAATATATCTTATGTTTGATACAAAATATTAATACACGACTATTGACTAAAAACGATGTACCAACCAGAATTCCAGCCAAAACCGTTTAGTACCGCGAAAATGTTCACATATTAAAACGTGATCACTCGACGTAAACGTGTTAAACGTGCTCACTCTATCCAACAAAGGAATCACAGCTCCTGAAGAAGCAACAGAATCAATGTTAGAGCCAGATAAATCTGCTTTGTAGAAAGATCGTCATTAATATGTTATGAACAGGCACACACAACATTAGCTATAATTTAAACGAAATTCTGATATTTGGGTTAGATGATATGGATTTGATTGATTTTTATGATATTCAAAACAGTTTAAGTTTACAGCAAATAAAAACATATGCTTTGGTTTTTGTCTTATGAGTATTTACCTAATATGCGCCACTACAGAGCATTGTGTAGGCTTAATGAGGCCTATGCCCAGCAGTGGACGTCTTTCGGCTGAAATGATGATAATGATGAATAGCATGAATTAGTTTTTGTATTTATTTTAGGAAAACTTACAGCTAAACAGATACAGTAAGGTAAGTAATAGTTTATACAAAATAAGGCCAAAAACAAGTTTCCTAAATTTACCAATTACTTTGATAAAAAACGCCGCTCCCCTATTTCTGATACAAGCGCACACCTTCGTCGAATTTCTACCGTAGTCGTACGAAGCCACATAATCTTCTTTTATTATCTCAAAAGCCGAGTTGATTGTTTCAATTAACTGGTTTAAATAGTATTAAACTACTAAAACTTGGAAACGTCTGTCGGTCCAGCAAGTAAATAAATAAATCACTCCAGTGCGTCAAGTCCTAGAACAGCTAGTACTTCCTTTACTTCGTTCAAGACAGGCGCTCTCCATTCTCCGAGGAAATCTTCCTTGACTACGTCATGCAGTTCCTTGCAGGTCTTACCATTGTTGGGGCACTTTTCCCTGAAATGCAGCATCCTGCCAGGTCCATTGTCCAACCATCTGCGCTTACAATACGACTTACAGGACACTGGGGTGTGATTGTGCATAGCCGTCACTGACGATACGTTGATAAAGGACTTCACCTGCATACCTGGAGACAGACAACATCAAACCTGTAATCCCCAGGGTTTAAGTAGATGTGTAACTATTATAGTACTTCACATACATTTTGCCAGTTTTGTATAAGACCTCTGTAAAAGGGCATGAGCCATTGCCATCAACCGGGCACACATTGCAGTATTAACAAATCCTGCATGGTAATTTTGGCTTTAATCCTCCTTCAAACTCATATTCAACCTTTTTTTGAACCATAGTCTGTCCAGAAATTTCCATCTGAAATCTTTCAAATTACGAATCGTATTTACGTCAGATGGCATTTTTCATGGTAGGCATGGTGACTTTGAAAATAACCTTGTGACGAGGAACATGTTTTTTTGTGGAATATTAACGCCGAAATTTTATTGTGAATTTGAGTTGGTTGAATTAATTTAATTGCTGTCGCAATTGGTTTTACTCCTCCGTACCTCGTTATCTATAAATTTAAAAAACTATTTGTGAACATATTTTTCTTCATTTTTGGATAAGGCCCGAATTATGGGCAAGCCGATTTGATCGATTTTTCACTCTACCCTGACTCTCGAGACGAAGTATAAGCTGTTCGCCAGAAGAGCGCCCGCAGCTAGCTGTTGCAGATCTACTTGCTGTTGAGGATCTGCTACCTGATTATTGTTCTGCTCTATTAATCTACGAGGATCCCGAGAACGGACACGAAGACCCCTTTTTTGGGAACAGATACCCTTTTTAGTCTATTCTCATAGTAGATTGTCTAGATATATTTTCCTATCAAAATTGCGTGAATTTTTATCATTCAAATACGGCGGGTGTGCTATTTTAACTTTTTTTCCCTTGGACCGCGCAAACTTTAAATCTATCTAATATTTTCTTGATTGCAATCACGTCAATGTAACAAAATTCTCACTTTATTTTTGTCTTTACAAAACCCAAAACCTTAAGTATTTCTATTTCATTCATATTCGTATTTATAACCAACGTCACAAGGTATCTTAAAGTAATCTTTTTTCTTAATTTTTTTATACTAAATTATTGTATTTGGAATTTTTTATTTTTACAACAAAATTATACGTAATGGTAGTGAAATTGTGAAGTCACCGCGTTTTATTTCGCTACAACATCCAGGCTCCGGCTGCTACTGAAAAACCCAATAACACTTTGCCCGACCTAGGAATCGAGCCCAGGACGCCCCACGCTCGGCAGTCGCGCTTGCGACCACGCAGCCAAAATCGAGCCTAGATGACGACTAATGGATATGAGACATGTTGCGTCGACCCCAAATAAATTGCAAGATAACAATGATGAAGATGAATAGCATTTCAGTCTTCTAAATGCAACTTACCAGATGGACTGGGAGACTTCGACCTCCAAGTGTGAGCCAAGACGCGGGTCTTCGCCGGAGCCATTAGGTCCTTCTGAGCGCCATCCAGTACGTAATAGTTCGGAAAGACCAGGGCATCGAATGGCAAACCGTCCGGTTCGGCTGCTGCGACGGCCGTCTCATTGTTTATCAGGTCAGCCCAGGTACCTCCTCTGGAAAGTTGCATAGAGTTAGAATCTTTGCTCTTCTTTTTAATCTTCTTAGAGCCAGTAGATACGAGGCTGGAGGAAGAGGCTCCGGCCTTCAGGGTGCCGGCTTGCGATAGGAGTTGACTGGTCAAAAGAAAACTTTCTCAACTCATACTTCAAGTAATAAAACATACAGCGGCCGTTGAACTCCGAAAAACCCATCAAATCAGTTTTGTTAGAAAGCGTTCGGAACCGTTTGTATAATGAATATGAATCATTAAATATGCCGACGACTTAAGAGATACAGAAGAAGAAGCTCGCGGGGTGGTCCTGGACGAGACTCGCACACACCATGTAGTCATGGCACACATGGAGGACGCCCAGCAGTGTGTGGAACTGGGCTGCCAGAGATAACGATTGTGATGATAAAGATAGCTGGTAAAGCACAACTCACGGAGGCGGTACAATGATCTCATCTAGATCGATCACCGCAAGCCAGTCGTGCCGCCCAATGCTGCGGTACAGGCAGTCGTTGAGAGGCAGCAGCTCTCTCCTCATATCACAGAAGTCCCGGTTCTCTGGGACCTGCTGGATCCCTGACACTTGCGGCGGGTGCGATAGCTCCGTGACTACCGCGAAACCTTCGTCTTCATAGTATTTGAGAACCTTTCTGGTATTCGGGTGCAGCTGTAACGTTAAGACCAGTTTTATTCGACTTGTAGAAGCATTTACAACGTCACATGCGAACTACACATCACACTAACGTCTCTGGTTGAGGGCGATCTTCCCTTCCTGGGCCCTCATTCACTATGACCACTTAACGATTCCTTACTTCGAAACCACTTCAATTCCTTAGTTAATCACAAAAGCTGCTCTATGACACAATGGCGAGGTTTGAACTGTCAAAATAATGTTGTCCGTACGGTTGAAATTTCGATTCCTTGCCGTTAACAAGACATGATGTGACGTGGTTTGCACGTCGTTAGATTTCGCGGGAAATAATACAGAATTCGGGCCCTGTTCCTCACACCGCTATATACTTAATACTATACGCTATATACATAATTGTTATTTTTAAATCGATTAAACTGATTTCAACAGGTAACATGGTTGGTCCCATACATAAAAATATAAAAAACAGGACTGATAAGTAGGTATAAATAATCAATTTGCAGGTCTAAGATACATACCCTGACTATATCCACAAACACTTTCTCAGCTCCAAAATGCTTTATCAGTTGCATCCACTCAACGACTTGCACTGACACGTCTTTCCTGTAATGCATCCATTTCACGCAGACTGCAACGGATGTGACGTTGCGCTTGCGACGTGATGGCACTTCTTTCTTATATAGAGGATCGTCGAAAGGAGCGTTCTGAAAACAGTTGTGTTAGGTTAGGTTTTGAACTCTTTAGATAGGAATCACTTTCACGTAATATTAAAAAAAAAAAACTAGACAGAGTCGACATTTATTATGTAACTACTGACCCCCTGAGAAGTATGTAACAATCAAGGGTCAGTCTCTATTAAATTTCAGACAATCTTAAGATAATTGTCTGAAATGATTTTTTGAGGAAAGAACCACACATATTTGAGTGGAGCTGCACCGTTTCGTACCTTGGCGAGGCCCAGAAGGATCGTTATGTGTTTAATCTTCATGTAATCCGCCAGTTTATGTGATCATTGACTCTTAGACCTCGAGATTGACAAATGAACAGAAGGCCAATTCCCGTAATTAAGAGTATTTACGACGTACGGCATTTCATACAAACTTTCAAGCCCTTGTTCTCCGAAATGAACGAACCGATTTTAATGAAACTTCATACGCATAAGCAGGATACAAAGGTCTTTTTTATTTATTTAATGATTTTTAATACAGAGGTGTTACTTAATTCTAAATTCGCCAAACTTTTACGTTTGATGGCGAGAGGCGCATCTAAAAAGTTATTAGTAAAGAACATTTCCACGCGCGCCCCTCAGAGACGTCGCGGCGTCTAATGTCGATTGAATTCCATCACTCATCATCATTCTTCCGTCATTAGTGACTTTTGGAATTGATTGACGCAAAACCTAACGTGTAATGGGCGCCTAACAATATTCTATAATGTTGCTACTTAAATACACAGTCATAATTATACCTTAATTTTCATTTCCCTGCCTACACCACAATTTTTGCGAGATGATCGCAATAAAACTACTACTATGCATCGTTTTATTTTGATTGGCAACATTTTTAATGCTGTCAAACGGTTTCGTAGTTTGATTCGTCCATATACGGACGACCAACACGCACCTCAGTAGCGGGCTGTTTTTGACATTCCGCAACCGCAACCAATTTCGTAGTAAGTTTATTTCTTGCAAATTATTTTAATATCTCTATTAGCTTTCAGTGAACCCAGATTGGATACTAAGCTTGTTGATGTGATGTGTTAGTTTAAGATAATAAATACATAACCGTATAAAGTTAGGCTACCGATACTTCTGTTCCGTAACCAAAAGAATTAAAATAAAACGACGTCCGGTAAGAAGGGCAAAAGTAAACGAGCAGCATTCGATTTCAACTATTAATAGTAATAACACGTACATAGGAATGGAATTCTTAGGAAGATGATACATTATATTTGTGTCAAACTAAACAGTATTAAATTTTTGGGACAGACTCAAATTAATTCTTAATGTACAGTCAACAAAAGAGATAAGTATGCAGGATCGTCAGATATAGTTAAAGTTTAGTAAGAAACCAAAGGATGTTCTCGAATAAAATTTAATTTTATCAATATTGTTGCGCGCCACAATTGATATTCGTTACCACTAGCGCCATCTAGTATCGAGTAGAAGAACTAGTTTCAAGAACCTTCTAGAAGTTTTGATGATAGAACTTTCTAGAACTATCGACATCTGGTCAGTTGGGGCCGGAATGTACTCGAACATTCTAGATGTTTCTATCTACAGTAGAAGGTTCTAGAAGAATGTGAGACCTATATAAGGCGGGAATGCTCCGCGAGCCGACACAGTCTTGGATAAGCGATACAAGCGAAAAAATCGAAAGGAAAGCGATATTCGAGTGCGACTTAGAAGTGATCAGTAGTGCAAAATAATTGTGTTTTGTAATTAGTGCGATAAAGTTGTAATTGGTGTTTTAAATTAAAGTGTCTATTTTTTTTGGTTAGGTATTAAATCGGCAGTTTTTATTATCACGAACACCAAGCTCGTAACAATATTAAACAACCAGCTCATTTATCAAATTAAATATAAATCACTTTCAGTCAATAGGGACTAAAAGGGATTAAGGAGCGGATTTAGTCCTTGTTTACGAAGAATACACAAGATCTTTTTGAATAGAAAAGTTTTTTCATTGTATTATGCTTTTAACCCAATACTCTGAGATGTATGACGGCTTGCGTTAATTAAGTTACATGTATATCTTAATATATATAAATTACGTGTCACGATGTTTGTCCGCGATGGACTCCTAAACTACTTAACCGATTTTAATCAAATTCGTACACCGTGTGCAATTTGATCCAACTTGTGAGATAGGATAGAAAAAAAAATAAAAAAAAATTACAATAAATTTAGCCACAGCGACGCGTGGCCGGGTCAGCTAGTTGTATATATTTTTGTAGTTATTTTTTGACGTAGACACTATCCAGACGATTTAAAAAAAATTACGTGATTGTTAAACTTGCACTGTTTCATACACACTTTTGCATATCACTTTTAGGGGTTATTCCGTTGATCCACCCCAAAATATCACCCTAAGGTGGATACGCGGACACGCATGTCCGAGAATCCACCCTAGGTCTAGTTGGATAAACGTAATATTCTCGGACATGCGTTTCTGCGTATCCACTTTAGTGTGGATTTTTTGGGGTGGATAAAGGGAATAACCGACTTTTAGCATAAAACCAGTGTAAACAATTTTTAGTTTTGAGTACCAATAAAAACAAATAATTGTCCTTGATGACTCCAAGGTCATGAGTCATGTTTTTGGAATCGTCTCCTGGAGCCCTTAATTTTGACTTACCATTTTTTTTTTGTAATTATGTGGGTGAGTGGATTAGGAATCTTCATTAAAAATCCTTCGGATTGCGATTGAAAGTGAATGCGTTACGCTGGGCGGTCACCGCAAACCTAACGATATGTAAATCATTTTGTCTGGATGCTTATATCTCGACTACTTTGGTTTTGCCTGGTTCCCAACTGAGATCTAAAGCCTTGCACGGACTAAGCGTTCCAGTGTCGTGGTCGGCTACGCGACTAAAACGAGAACACAGGAACGATAGTCCGTATCGTTCTCGTTTTGGTCGCGTAACCGACTGCGCGTACATTGAAACTAATATTCTATAAACCAGGGCATAGCAAATTAATCACTTGGGATACAGTCCTTCAGCGATCGACAGGTTTAAATGTATTTTTTTGACAGATTTGAAGTCATCAGATTTGGGAAGATCTTATAATATGGCCCTTCACAAAGTTTTACGACGAACAAAAATATAGATAATTTTAAAACACTATTACTATTATAGCTTTGAAACACTATTATTGCTTTATAGTACATTTTGTTTTATGTGTTCATTTCTAGGCCAAGCTTGCATGGGACCTGTGTTCGTACTAAATAAAAATAAAACTGCTCATTAGTATTTTATTAACATGGTGTCAGAAATAAGTTATGCACAACAAGACAAGGACTTGAAAAGGTATAATTAAAGAAACATTCCTATCGACGGTAGTCGGTGTCGTCATTAAAGTTTAAGGCGCGCATGGTTATGAATCAAAATGGCTACCAATCCAGAATTGACCAAAATTATTGAAAAGCAGTGTGAAATTCTCAAACTAATGCAAACACAACTACAAATGCAAGGGGCTTCAGAAATAACTCGTATAAATGTTCCATGGCCTGCGCCTCTTGATGTAGAATCTGCGGATCCGGGAGAAGCCTTAGATTTTTTCAAGGCCACGTGGATAAATTATGCTACAGCTACAGGTCTGAAGGAAGAACAAAGACCTACACTTCTTATTAATGCTATAGGCCATGCTGCCATGAAAAAATACATGCACTTCGGCCTAGATGATAAAGATATGAAGAGTGAGGCAAAGATATTTGAGAAGCTTGAAGAAAAAATTAGGAAGAAACGCAACGTAATATACAGCCGATACTTGTTCAACAAAAGATCACAATCAGAGGGCGAAGACATAGATACCTATATACTGGAATTAAGAAAATTAATTAAAACTTGCGAATACAACACCAATATGATTGACGAAGTGCTACGAGATAGAATTGTAGTGGGCATTAGAAATCCGGAAATTAAAAAAGAATTATTACGGATGGATCAACTGGATCTCACTCAAACTATTGATATTTGCAAATCGGCGGAAGCAACAACTGAACAACTTCAGAATTTGTGTTCCGAACAATTGGCAAACATTCATAAAATTGACAAAAAACAGACAAAAACGGACAACAGAGCATTACTGTGTAAATTTTGTGGTGAGAAGCAAGTATTCAAAAAGAAAATTTGTCCTGCTTGGGGAAAAAGATGTGAAAATTGCAAAGGCAGGAATCATACAAAAAAAGTATGTAAGAAAACGAAAATGGTGAAAGAATTACATAGAGAAGACTCAGAGGAGGAAACCAGTGATAACAGTACATACATATCTAAAATCAGGACTAATCAGCACTCTGGCCACAAGGAAGTGGAACTCTGTCTGAAGTTCAACAACACCTGGTTGAATGTTTTCTGTACATTGGATACTGGAGCTCATGTTTGCGTAATAGGTGCCAAACAATACAAGAAACTTTGTGAAAGTGACTGCCTGAAACATATGCACACCACTGATTTAAAATTTAAATGTTTTAATGAGACAGACATAGAGACATTAGGTGTGACTGATGCTGAATGTATTTACAAAAACAGAAAGTTCGTTATTAATTTTCATGTCGTGAATGTAAGTCATCAGCCTCTATTATCAGAGTCTGCTTGTGTTGCCTTAGGGTTAATAAAATACTGTAATGCGGTATCAGTGGGTAGTGGAAGCACCAAGGAAGCACTGAATATTATAAATAGTTAATTACTCAGATGTGTTTGAAGGATGTGGCAAGTTACCAGGAATTGTAGATTTGGAAATTGATGAAAATGTTCCACCTCGTATTCAGCCAGCACGTCGCGTGCCCATGGCACTCCGGGCCCCTCTTAAAGAGGAACTGGACAGGTTAGTAAACAATAATATTATTGTTAAAGAGGAGTCACATACTGATTGGGTTAGTAACATATTAATAGTGCGTAAAGGCCAAAATTCCGTATCTGCTTAGACCCTATCCCTTTGAATAAGGCTCTCAAAAGACCTCATTTTCAATTTACAACGCTAGAAGAAGTTTTACCCGAACTCGGTAAAGCTAAAGTTTTTAGCACAGTGGATGCACTAAAAGGATTTTGGCATGTTAGGCTTAATGAGAGAAGTAGTAAGCTTACTACCTTTTGGACACCATTTGGTAGATATAGGTGGCTAAGACTCCCCTTTGGTATTTCTTCTGCGCCAGAAATCTTCCAACAAAAACTGTTATCAGCTTTACATGGTCTTAAAGGTATTGAAATAATGGCTGATGATATTCTAATAATAAAATCATTAAATGAGACTCAGAGAAAATAATTGCAAGCTTAATAAAGATAAATTAAATTTATTACAGAAATCAGTGAAATTTTATGGCCATGTGTTGACTGATGCTGGCCTGAAGGTTGATGAAGAGAAAATCACAGCTATCAAGAATATAGCAATACCTACAAACTCCAAAGAGGTATTAAGACTGCTACGAATGGTAACATACCTAAGTAAATTTATTAAAAACTTAAGTTTAAAAGTTCTTCTTCACTTCTTTACGAGCATTAACAAAATAAAATGCTATATGGCAATGGACAGAAACGGAACAGTTAGAATTTGATCAGATTATTTCATCTTTAACCAGTCTACCAACCCTTAAGTATTATGATATGAGTAACCCCTTAACAATAGAATGCGACGCCAGCAGCATGGGACTTGGAGCAGCTCTTTATCAAAATAATGACTGTTGTAGCTTTTGCGTCTAGAACGTTAACCAGTACGGAAAAAGATATGCTCAAATCGACAAAGAAATGTTAGCTGTGGTTTTCGCTTGTTCATGATTCAGTCAATACATAACTGCAAATACTAATACTATTATAAAAACAGATCATAAGCCTTTGATAAATATTTTTTAAGAAACCACAACTTATGTTAATGGTCCTTCAAAGATATGATTTAAAAATAGAGCATATAAGTGGAAAAAATAACTTTGTAGCAGATGCACTTTCAAGAACTACTCCAATACAGGATGACTCTCAGTCCTTAAATAATGTTAATGATTAACAAATATTTGAGATTATTAGTAAACATTCTTCAGCAAAATATCTCAAGGTATCAAACAAAATAATAGAAAGCAGAAAGAAATGGAGAATGATCCAGAGTGTCAAGAGCTCAAAAAGTACATTGTAAATGGATTTCCAGATTATATTTCAGATATGCCTGAAAATCTCAGATGGTTCTATAAATTTGCCTCTGATCTATCTATTTCAGGAAAACATAATTTTTAGAAATGATCAAATTTTAATTCCCATGTGCATGAGAAACTACATGTTGTCAAAAATTCATAAAAGTCACAATGGTGTTGCTAGTTCAATTAAATTAGCTAAACAAAATATTTTTTGGCCAGGCATGTCTGAAGATATAAAAAACTTTGTAGAAAAATGCAGAATTTGCACAAAATATTCTCCATCCCATACTAGATATCCAATGTTATCTCATGACATACCAATGTACCCCTTTCAGTATGTCTCTATGGATGTGTTCAATGTAAAACTAAATTCACAGTCTCTTAATTTTCTTATAACTGCTGACCATTACTCAAACTATTATGAAATTGATAAACTAAAAAAAATATCTTTTAGTGAAGTTATTAACATATGTAAAAAGAATTTTGCAAGGTATACCACAAAGAGTATGTACGGATGGAGCTACTAATTTTGTTAACAGAGAGTTTGCTATGTTTACTGAAGAATGGGATTTTATCCATGTAACTTCCTCCCCTCATTACCCTCAGTCTAATGGAATTGCTGAAGCCACAGTAAAATCTGCAAAGAAACTTATTCTAAAATCATATGAAGCCGGTGACGATTTTTGGATATCACTGTTACACCAGAGAAATGTACCAAGTGGCGGAGATGACTGTAGTCCTGCACAAAAATTTCTAGCTAGAACAACTAGGACTCTAATGCCAAGTATATCAGAGCAACTCATTCCAGTGTTGATGACTGACATTAGAAAAAGAATTAATGCTAAAAGAGACAAAAGATTACTATGCTAAAAAATGCAAAAAGCCTTTCTCTTTAAATATTGGTCAGAATGTGGCGGTGCAAATAAGTCCCGAGAACACCAACACATGGAAATCCATGGAAATTAGGATTTGTTGTAGAAAAAGTTAATGAAAGGTCATATAAAGTGAATGTAGATGGGGTTATATATAGACGAGACTTAACACATATAAAACCATATAAAGGGGTACTAAAAAATTTTTTAAATTTAAAATTTACTAATAAAATATGCTACTGTGTCCCAAGAACTGTTATTAGACGAGAGGTGCGCGCACGTCCTCTTTTTGCTGTGTCCCATTGCCGCACCAATGCTGGTCTGCGGGCGCCTCTTCGTCGCTTGTGCAAAAACTATAATGATTTTTGTTCAGAAACTACAGAATTAGATTTATTCTCAGTGTCAGCAAATAGATTTCGTTCAGCTTTGTTAAAGAAGCTTAAGGATTTCGATGTATAGTTATTTGAACAGTCTTGTGGTCTTACTCGCATGGACTGTTCATTAGTAAAGAAATATGAATTGTATATGCTGTGGATAACGGTGTGAGTTTCACATTTATATAATATCTTTGTCTAAATTGTTTGCGCAGATATAATGTGTTACTGTTTGTTTGTCCCAAATAAATAAATAAATAAAAGAAAATGTGGATATTACAAATAAAGATAAAGAAAGGAAGAAAACTGTTGTGTTAGATAATTTTGAAAATAGCCATGATGCAAATAGAACTATTATGAATGAAAATACTGATTATGGCTGTGAACTCACTCTTGACAACAATGTAATCTCAAATTCAAATGTTAATCATGATACAGCGGAGCCAGTCTCAACTCAAAGTCATAACACTAGACCTATTAGAACGAAACCCAGGTTTCGTACTCAGGCAGTCCCAAGGATTCACCAACATCACGACACTAAGGGTACTATATGACGCATTAGTCAGAAGTCACCTCGAACATAGCGCATTCATTTGGGCTCCTCATGAGGCGAAATATAGTGTTATGTTGGAACGTATCCAAAATAAGTTCACGAGACACTTGTATTGCAAGCTGTATGGGGTATATCCATTATACCCATTGATGTACCCTACACTATTTGTTCTGGGTATGGCAGGGTATAACACTCTAAGAGTACGACGGGAGTTTTCGCTCGTAGCGTATGTA
Source organism: Gortyna flavago (assembly GCA_963669345.1). Lineage (NCBI taxonomy): Eukaryota > Metazoa > Arthropoda > Insecta > Lepidoptera > Noctuidae > Gortyna > Gortyna flavago. The sequence continues at coordinate 627,759 of OY770154.1, forward strand.
GTGAAACTACTACGTGGCATGGCGCATAACCCGGGAGTGCTGCGACACCTACAGCTGTACGTACCCGACCGGTACGTGTGGAGGCGGCAACGCCCGCCTCTGCTCGCTGTGCCTGCAGCCAGGACCAACCCACTGGCGAGAACTCCTCTCACTAGAGCCATACTCGTGGTGAATGAGGTTCACGGGAGGGTTGGTGTATTGTGGTGCAACTTGAGTGAATTCGCAAAAGTTACACTATATGTAATAAGTTATTTAGATTAAGATATTTTTTACTAGATATAAGGTGTTGATTTAGGATTTAGTTATTAAGGCCAAGCTGTCGCATTGGATTATAGATCTGTAATGATAGTGTAGTGTAGGTAAGATGTTTACCAGTAAGGTTCAATGACTACTCGCTGCATTAAATATTTATTGATTAAAATAAATAAATACTTTGATTGTTATTTTGTTATTTCCTATGTATGCATGACATGGTTAAGGTTATATAAAATTATTTAAGTATAAAAAATTTCTATATAATATTTTGTTATGACTGGTGATTTATAAGACTTAGAACATAAGTAGATAAGGTATAACATGTTTGTATCTACGCATTTGATGTAAAACAGAGAGGATGTTCTGTGTTGTAATAATTATTTAATCTGTGGTCCATGGATCACAATATGTGTGCTGTGGATTAGAGGCATGTTGGTCGCGTCCCCAAGCCTTTTCAACAATGGATGTGTTCTTACTAAATAAAAATAAAACTGCTCATTAGTATTTCATTAACAGGACCGTTATGCAACTCTATTTAGTACAAAATTCAAGTTAGTCGTGATTTAAGTACTATTAGGGCCACAACGTGGGAGTTATAACAAACAGAGGCGCAATCATAATGAAGCCGACTCCAACAGTAGAGAAAAGGCTAGGTAGATAATGTCTGGAAAAATCCGGGGTTAGTGGGCCTACCTGTATATCCATTACGTTAGTTGCGACGCCGCATGGAGCAGTGACCACGGCAGTCGCAATGGGAGCTACTTCCTCATCTGGGGGGTGTCTCCTACACTTGCAGCCCAGAATATAGGGTTCATTGACTCCGTGGTAGGGACCCCCCCAAGCAGACCTCCAGCCGTAAATCGCTTCAGCTAACTCGAACTGCGGCTCATTGTCGTCTGGAAACCTGACAACGAAAGGATATATAAAAAGTAAACAATTGTAAGAATTTCTAAGTTCTGTTCATTACCTATACAAATACAATACGGCTTCCGCCCCAAATCGAACACTGTTTCCACGACTGTTGACTTAGTAAATATTTTTGCATTTGATAGCCCAATTCTTGAGAAAGGCTATTAACATCACGCTAGGACCCTTAGGAGCGGAGCAAAAAGGGAAAAAACTCAAAAATAACGCTAAGCGAAAACGAAGTAATAGCGCGGGCCGATGCGATGGGATGGGTCAGGGGAACAGAAATATGCGACGGGATGGGTCGGGGGAACAGAAATATGCGACGGGATGGGTCGGGCGAACAGAAATATGCGAAAGGATGGGTCGGGGGAACAGAAATATGCGACGGGATGGGTCGGGGGGACAGAAATATGCGACGGGATGGGTCGGGCGAACAGAATTATGCGACAGGATGGGTCGGGGGAACAGAAATCTCACGTGGACGAAGTCGCGGGCTTAAGCTAGTAGGTTACAAAACAGGACTCACCACAATTGACAGAACAGCTTTGGCACAGGACTCACATTGGTGTAGATTAAAATCCTAACAATCGGCTCTTCAAACCGGTCATCATAGTAGGCTCCATAGACATACACACTCCCGTTGTCAACCTTCAGGAGTTGCCAAGAGCATGCCGCATACTGCAGATCACTGATAGAAGGAATATTCATACAGGAGCTAGCGGTATACCTCTCTGGGTATAACGACCGGTGGTTCCAGTACCGAAAAGGAAGCAGTCTTGAGTGGACAGGAATCGATGGGGGAGAGTTTGAAGCGGTAAATGGAGGGAGATCCTGTTTTGGAAGGGACCGGAGGCTCATCCATACTGGGCTGAAGGCGAAGACTCCTGCAATCGCGAGCGCTAGGCACCACCGCCGCTGGATGGCAGCGATCAGTCGCATTGTAGCTGTAACTAGGAAATTAGACGAGCCTAATCTCAAACTCAAAGCATTTACTTCAATTAAACCATTTACAGGCACTTTTGAATTGTCAAGAAGTCGGTCAGTCAGAAACTATGAAGCTAGTTGCCCATTCCAAAGCGTAGGTACCTATGGAGAAGAACGGGCAAGAAACTCCATGGACACTCTTTTAAATTATATTTTTACAAAAATATTAGTTACATCATTAATGTTGAATTTATAATTATATGTGAGAACGATGTAATAAAATAAAAAAGACGTACGTGTTAAGAGCGTCCAGAGTACAGCAAATAGTACTTAACAAAACAACAATCCAAAAAAAAAAAAAAATAAGCTGAGGCAGCCAATTGAAGACCAGCCCCAACTGACGGCGCCCGTTCACGAATATGACGCATAGATCAGCACCATTCAGCTCAACCATTTTGAAGGGAGCTAAATGATCCAACACACACGCCATCGTCAGCGAGACATTTTAGTGAGCATGACATACTCCACTGCGAAGTCGCGGAAGCTTACAGCGCACTACAGAACTCACATTCTCACAAATATGTCAACGCCACGCACACCACCAACAACACCGGTGCTGGCGCCGATGCAATCTTCTTCGTCGGTTCCCAATTTAGCGAAGGCAGATTTTGGTGGTCTAGTCTCTGATTCCCAATTTGAGATCCCTTCTAATCTTCGTGAAAAATCTGAAGGTACGGGGAAGATAACGCAGAGATTTAAGAGAAAATTCGACGAAACCCTTGATTTTCAAGCATCTATAGCTGAAATTAGGGCTTTGTTCGAAAGTTTCCAACAGCAACAAAATCACAAGTTAGACCAACTCCACTCGGCAATGCACACCATTCAAGAACAAACCGAGGATATTAAGAAAGGCCTACAATTTGTTTCTGACAAATACGATGCTTTCCTGGAGCGAATGAGCGGATTGGAACAAGAAAAAACCAATAATAAAAAAACTATTATTTATTTAGAGTCAAAGATTGAGTTGACGGAACGCAATTCCCGAGCTGCCTCGATTGAAATCCATAATATCCCTAAAGGCTGTAACGAAAACAAGGAGACTCTGCGTTCTATTGTGAAAAGCATTGGAACAATTATTGATCAGCCAATCAATGACTCTGATGTTTACGACGCTTACCGTATCAAAACTAAACTCGAAAATAAAAACCCGATAATTATTCAATTTACTACAACTTTCATGAAGAACAACTTGATCAAAAAGTGTAGAACCTTCAACAAGGAAAACAACAACAACAAATTAAATACTTCACACATTGAATTGGCCACAACGACTCAGTCTCAACCAATTTATATTGACGATTTTTTAACTCCTGCTGCCAAAAAACTTCGCTACGTTGTAAAGAATTTCAAAAATGAGTACAAATATCACAGCTTTTGGAATTCGTATGGCAAAAGTTACTTAAAAGAAAAGGAGTCATCTCGACCAATTCGAATTGACAGTGAGGAAGATCTTCTTAAATTAAAGACTAAATGACTGGAAACTGTACTCGCCGTCTATATTAAAGTTTGCTATGTCTTATTTTGTGTTGTACTTGACAACACTATTATAAACACTTGTACTACACTCTCCATAGATAAACATGTTAACACTTACATTACAAGAATACTACTAACCATAACACAAAACATAACATATCACCTATACAGGATTACAGTGAAAACTAAACTTTGGCATATCCGATTCAATACAAATGTGAATAGAACTTTACTCATCGAACATAACTATCTTTGTTTACCACATCAGCGATGTTTCGATTCACGCACTATACTAGAACAGCAATTTATTAGGGTTATTGCGCTGACACTTTTTCCACATACCCCACAATTTAGATTATCTAATACCTCCGCATATGAATTTATCCAAACAGACGACGACAAACCATTTAATGCTTTATTACATATTATGTTATTATACTTTATCACAGCACTGCATGAGCGTTTACCCACAATGCACAATCCAATCACGTTTTCTACTGTATTATTAAATAACGATATTTCATTTACTGAATATTTATTTAGTTGTTCCATTATTTACAAGTTACATAAGCAGCATCAAAAATATTATGTCACTATTCTTTAAAATAAAAATTCAATTGTGCCAAAGACATAATCTCTGACCTTGACCGTATTTCCATTGCACGATCGTCTATGTGTGATATTGATGATTGTAGAAACATTGTAACTGAATCTAAGCTTTCGCTTAAAGTTATTCACCAAAACATCAGAAGCATAACGCGTAATACACCAGGTTTACTTACATTGCTACAAAGGTCACAAATTGATTGGGACTTCATTATTTTGACAGAATGCTGGTTGTCTTGTGCACACCGCATTCCGCTGCTTGAGGGTTACAATTACTACAAAACTAATAATAATCTAACCCAAAATGAAGGGGTTGTAATTTATTGCAAAAATAACATTGACGTGTGCATAGAGGAACCTACTATTTCTGATTGTAACAGTCTAATGATTAAAATTAATCAGGATATGGCTATGCTAGTAGTTTACCGTCCTGCTGGTTACAAAAACCTAAATAACTTTCTCACCTCTCTTGGCCTTTTTCTAAGTACCACCTCCAACATAAAAAACTTTATTCTAATAGGGGACCTCAACGTGGACATAACGGACGATGAGTTTATGAACCTCAACTTTCATGACTTGTATTTAATGACTGATGTTGATCTTGCTGTTCAGTATTTCGTTAATTCAATTAACAGTATCATACAATCTAATACACAAATTGTAAAAACGTCAAACCGTAAGAAAATTACTAAACCTTGGATAACGCCCGGATTATTACGGTGTATGAGGAATCGTGACAAACTGCACCAAAAAGCAAAAAGTATCCTAACAACCAAACTATAATAGTAACCTATAAAAGATACAGAAATTTTTGCAACGAATTATTGAAAAAGAAAAAAAGGGAACATGATAAATTGGAACTTCAGACTGCGGCTAAAACTAACAACAAAATATTATGGAGCACAATAAAAGACATTACCCACACACAAAAATCTAAAAACGAGGCCCGTCAGTTAATTAATACTATGGATCCTATTTCTTCTACTAATAAAATCAATGAATTTTTTGTTAATATAGGCAAAAATATTGCTGATCGCTGCAGTCCTGGTAGCAATATCCATTCACCACCGCTCAACCTTCATCCCCACTCGATGGTTTTTTTCCCCACGGAGCTGGAAGAGATTGAAAGTATAATTCATAGTCTAAAGTCTGATTGCGCTGTTGGCTATGACAACATCTCTACCGGCATTGTGAAGAGATACAGACAGATACTCATGTCTCCAATCGTTTTTATCTGCAACCTTGCCATTGACTCCAGCAAATTTCCAAACGCCTGGAAAATAGCAGAGATTCGCCCCATCTTCAAATGTGGTGACGGAGCCTGTGTCAACAACTATAGACCAATTTCTATTCTGCCAGCCTTATCTAAGGTATTGGAGAGGATCATGAAGAAGCGCCTGGTTGATTACCTGGAAAACAACTCACTTCTATCACCTTCTCAGTACGGTTTCATAATCAATCACATAATCTCAAAATTTGTGTCCCCACCTTCATAAAACAGATTCAATAAAGTACTTGGGCGTCATGCTGGATAGCATGCTAAGTTTTCACCCGCACATAGATACGCTTTCCACAAGAATCCGTAAACTAATATTTGTTTTTAAGAATCTTCGTCATGTTGCGGACACTGGGCTATTGCGATCAGTCTATCTTGCATTATGCCAATCGCTAATTTCGTACTGCATAACTGTATGGGGTGGAGCGACAAAAACATCAATGCTCCGGATTGAACGTGCACAAAGGTCCGTTATAAAGGTTATCAATTTCCTACCTTTCTTATTTCCCACCAAAGATATAAACCCAAGAATGGGCACCCTCTTTCCCACCAATAGAACCCTGTGTCCCACCAATGGACACCTGTACCCCACCAATGGACACCTGTACCCCACCAATGGACCCCTGTGTCCCACCAATGAGCCCCTGCGTCCCACCACTGGATCCCTGTGACCCAAACATGGACCCTGTGACTTAACAATGGACCCTGTGACTCAACAATGGACCCTGTGACCCAACCATGGACCCTGTGACCCAACAATGGACCCTGTGACCTAACAATGGACCCTGTAACCCAACAATGGACCCTGTGACTTAACAATGGACCCTGTGACTAAACAATGAACCCTGTGACCCAACAATGGACCCCTGTGTCCCAGAACCTCGGAATCTTTTGTACATATGAGTAACATTTAAGCAAGCTTTACTTTGTGCTACCAATTTCATCACCAGTACGCTCAAAACCGGCGAAGGAAATCATCGCGAGGAAACCGGCATGTTCTAGAACCAACAATTCGAAGACATGTGACATCTACTCGTACCAACCCGGACAGGGCCCGCGTAGTAGATTACAGCCCAATTTCTCTCGAAGAGAGGAGTCATGTGTCCCAGAAGTGGGAATATTATAGGCTAGGATAGGTTATGTGTGTATTGTATATACAATCATATACATGAACTATGGTCTCTGACATGGTAAATACTAACAATCTTCTATTCTTCTTCTTCTATCTATCTATTCTATCTATATCTATACATATAATAAATCTGTAGACGAGACGTTTCTGTACATTGAAAATATTTCCAAAAAAAATAGTTGGGGTGTTAAAGGATAACCAACAGATGCCATTTCATCAATTTTTGGAATTTTTGTCTGTTTGTCGGTTTGTCTGTTTGTCTGTTTGGATGTGACAGATTATTGATTTGAACAGGGTAAACGTAAAAAGTACCAAACCAATACGGTTACTTTTTATACTCAAATATGGTGTAGAACTCGGAGCAGTGATTAGTTTTTGTTTCATCGCAATCGGTTCACTCTATCAAAAGATATAATCAATTTAAAGTATTCTAGGAACAACTTTTTACGTTTTTTAGTAACACGTAACGACATCTATTGGCGCGATATAGTACCTACTAACGAAAACATAATTATTGTTGTTGTGATGTGAGTAATCACGTCCTATTAGTTTATGCTTACTTAAATGACGAAATAACACAGATACCTACTTATGTCTATGTTATTTTAAAAAGTAATGATAGTGATATTAAAAAAATCGCTTTTTTTCGTTTTTTAACGAAGTTCTTATATGGAGCTTGCGGTAGGAGTTCTAAGGGAGAAATCGTTAAATTACGAAAAAGCGTTATGCCTCATTTTTCATAGTAATAGATAGATAGACACACACACACACAGAGAGAAAGAGAGCTATTTTTCATGGATCCTGACCCCGGTAAGTGAGGTCAAAAAGAAAATCAAAGATGGCGGTTCCCTAAATTTTTAATTTTTTCGTCATGGGTGTCGTTTTCATGGTTTTCGAGGGTGCTGAATTCGATAGTCAGGTCAAAATGAAAATCCAAGATGGTGGCTGCAATTTTTTTTGTCATGTTTGTCGTTTTCATGGTTTTTGAGGGTGCTGAAGTCGATAGTCAGGTCAAAATGAAAACCCAAGATGGCGGCTCCATTTTTTTTAAATGTTTTGTCATGGGTGTCGTTTTGATAGTTTTCGAGGGTGCTGAAGCCGATAGTCAGGTCAAAATGAAAATCCAAGATGACGGCTGCAATTTTGTTTTGATTTTTTGTCATGGATGACGTTTTCATAGATTTCAAAGGTGCTGAAGCCGATAGGCAGGTCAAAACGAAAATCCAAGATGGAGGTTGCATTTTTTTTTATGGGTTTCGTTTTATTGGTTTTTGAGAGTGCTGAAGCCAATAGTGAGGTTAAAATGAAACTGTAACGGCTTCCCCACCGTCGATTAGCCCATGAACCGTTGGTGAACATTATCTTTAAACCATTAACTTTTTTCCAAAAGACTTTTCAACCACGATCGTTTTGCCAACATAACTCTAGGTCAGTGAATGCTTTACCAACAGAATGTTTTGACCAATAACTTTTCACCCAAAGAACAAGGCCAACAGACGCCGGGAAAGGTGAAAGTAAAATAACAATAAGACGTAGTCCTTTATTTCTGTGAAAAGGGTATAAAGTAACCTAACCAAGCCTAACCTCGGGGTGCCCTTCGCTCGCTTTGCTCGCTCACTTGAGCCGCCATCATCCCCTCGAACCCTACCTGTCCGAGTCGGGGTGCCCCGAGTCCCGAGCTCGCTTCGCTCGCCCTTGCATCCTTAGTTCTATTTGACATGGGTCAAATGTTCTTTGGGTGAAAAGTTATTGGTCAAAACATTCTGTTGGTTAAGCATTCACTGACGTAGAGTTCTGTTGGGGAAACGTTCGTGGGTCACAAGTCCTTTGGATGAAAAGTTAATGGTGTTGACCAACGGCTCATGGACCAATCGACTGTTGGTAAACCGTTTTAGTACTGGTTAAAATGAAAGTCCAAGATGGCGGCTGCAAATCGAAAAATTCGTAGTGTGTGTCGTTTTCATGGTTTTCGAGAGTGCTGAAGCCGATTGTGACGTCAAAATGAAAATCGAAGATGGCGGCTGCAATTTTCTTTTTCTTTTTTTATCATGTGTGTCGTTTTCATGGTTTTCAATATAAACTTACACGACTTTGTGTGAAATAAAATAAAATACAACTGACTTAAAAACACACTTCAAAGTGCAATAGACCTTTGGTTACAGAAGTCTGTAATTTCTTGCCAACGCGCAACGTCTTCCCAAACTAAGGTAATTTTGCACTTTGTAGGGTTTTTTATGGAAGTCGGTTATATTTTTTTTATATTATCTTTACAATTTTTTTTCTGGTTTTCGGCAGTATAAGGTCTAAATCAAAATCATGTCTAAAGTTTTCATGGGTTTCATCTTCGTAGTTTAAATGGCGGCCGGTGTCAAATATAACCAAAGTTTAATGGGTTGCTTTTTACACGGGCAACTTTATGTAGAAGCTCTTACCATTAATGTATTCTTCCTTTTATCATATATATATCTCGATGCTTTATAAGGCATAATATTGGTAGGTATATATGATATCTTCAATACCAAGTTAAGAAATTCTAAATTTACCACAGAGAAGAACACAAGACTTAGAAAAACTAACTTCAAACTTCACCTACTAATCTCAGATATACTTTAGATAAAATGGTGATATGATGTTACAAGTTGGTATTCTAAGACAGACGCAAAATAAAATGGACATAATTATGGCTGTTTGGTTAGATAATCAGCCTCGAGCAGGCGCTTTTATTTTAATTTGTTCTCAAAAATCAAAGTGACACTTCGTCGCATTGTCATTATGAACCATGAAGACGCAGTGATTGCAGTCGAAAGGGCCGTGGTAGAGAACCCTAGGTAAGGAAAGCGTTACCAGGCAAGATCTGATGATTCTTCCTTTTCAATGAAGGAGTGGCAATTACACCTTTCCTAAGCGACATATTACCTATTGTTTTCCGACATCCACGCGAACGAAGTCGCGGGCACAGCTAGTACTTAATAAAAAAGGCGACATCGCTTTATTGAACATGGGTCGTTATTATTTAACGATCGAGTTTTGTTGTTAATAATCTTTACGTTACATATTACATACTCGTACATATATGTATACTAGTAATAAAACTGAAGAGTTTTCTTAAACGCGCTTATCTTTGGTACTTCGGATTAGTTTTTTTTTTTGCATTGGTATCCCAATTCTTTAGGAAGGTTTATAGGCTACTAGCAGCGCCCCGCGGTTTCATCCGCATAAGTCTCGATCCCGTGGGAATATTGGGATAAAAAGTATCCTATGTCCTATCCCGGGACTCAAAGGCCAATTCTCGTAATTTAAAACGTTCAAAATCTAGTCGCTGTCTCATTTCAGCGACAAACAAATGTCAAAATCTTATAAAAATTTAGGGAAATTAGAGACTGAGATCAGACTGTGAACGTAAGTGTTACGAGAATTACGCCTCTATACCGATGAACCCAAAGAAAAAAAAAAGAGTATAATAATAATACGGGAGGATGAACCGCTGAAGTTCAGTTTTGATTCGATTCTAACAAGTGTCAAAATTATAAATGTCACGCTCATGTTCGATTTCGTTAGCAGAATAGATTTTGAAATCGTTGGCTTAACCAACGATCGATCGAAACATTAATAATAATTTACTACAATTTAGTAATAATTTACTAAAACGTAACTGCAGTTGAATCGTTGTTCACTAGTAGAATAGGAAAACGCTTAACAGCCGTGATTCAGCTGTGGTTCCATTAATTAATTAATTTAATTTAGTTAGTAAAATCGGCTCTCTGATCTCAACGCCACTTGTTTTTTTTTTATCTGGGATTATTAAGGAAAAAAAACCATTCAAGTGCGAGTCGGACTCGCGCACCGTTTTTTATTTTTTATAATGTATCTACAAATAAACGGATTTCGTTTTTTTTTTTTGTTTTACATGGCATTGCTTCTTGCCAAATTTCATGATTCTAGGTCAACGGGAAGTACCCTAGGTTTTGATTTCGGAACATAAACGCCCGTATATTTTGAGTGCGTTGACTTAAAGTTTGATTTTTTCACTGATTCAAGGGTCCTGAGTATTTGATATTAATTTCAACTTGATAACTCCACGCGTTTTTGAGAAAAAGGGTCTTGACAGACAGACAGGCAGACTGACGACGAAGTGATCTTATAAGGGTTCCGTTTTTCCTTTTGAGGTACAGAACCCAAAAACGCCGAAGAAAACACGTTTCTTGTATGGAGATCCCTTTAATACCATATTTTAATTATTTGTTGTTATAACAGCAATAAAATACACACTGTAAAAATACAATAACTTCAATTTTCGTCGATGGTTTTGAATATCAATTACTCAATTACACTAACCAACCTGCATAGCCATTTACAACCACTTGATACGCTTCCGTACCATATCGAGCATCAGTTTATTTATGTTATCGTAGGAGTCCTCTAAACGCTCGCTGTTCAGGGTGCTTACTCTCGAATATAATTCCGATAGATCGACATTGGAATTGTCAATCAAACGTCAAGGATTGGCTGGACTCACCGAGTCTAGCATTGGCTAATTATTGACATTAACAAAAATCATTTTTTGATAATGTCAATAATTTCGGAAATAATCGCTCCAAAAGTAAAAAACAATGTGTCCCCCCCTCTAACTTTTGAACCATAAGTTTAGAAAATATGAAAAAAATCTGAAAAGTAGAACTTTATAAGGACTTTCTAGGAAAATCATTTTGAACTTGATGGAAACAACAGTTTTTATACAAAAAAGACAATAAGTTGTACAAAATAATTTCTGGACTAATATTGTAGTATTAATCGTATATGCAAGCATTTTTTTTAACTTCGTTTGCATATTTTATTATCCAGAACGTATCTTTTTTCAAACAAAAAAACAATAATTAAAATCGGTTCTCGCAATCCAAAATTACCACCGAAAACTTCTGGCACGTCTATGTATTAATTAGTAACCCAATTCCCCGAGAGATGGCGCTGTAGGTACTTACGAGTATTACATTGGGTCGGGTATTATCGAATTGTTCGGTTGGTCTCTCCTTGGCATTGGCGGTATCTTATAACTACATAAAACTTCTATCAGGAACATGCTAAGGCAATTTAGAACAAAACTAAAATTAATTTTTTTAACGCCTTCAAAATGTTAAGGTAAAAACCAGTTCATAAATGGTTCGATAGATGGCGTTGCGTAATGACGTCATTTTTTTAAAAGTCGATGTTAAGATTTTCCGTGCTTTCATGACCTACCGTGGTAAAGAAAGTTGCACTTAAACATATTCGCAATTTTATGAGTGCACAATCTAATAGTCGTCGAGGTGGTTTGATTAAATTAGATTGTGGGTAATATTAAATTCTTTGACGGGAAACTACGGACCCCTACACTGAGCGTGGCCCGACACGCTCTTGGCCGGTTTTTTCTTTAATACTTTCTTTCAACCTCTCGCTCGAGGATAGAAGCATAGTATTCTCCGGTTATAGAAACGCCTTTATCTTTACAATCGGTCAACAGGATCCCTTCTGAATTCCAAAACACTGTTGCCATGATTTTTCCAGCCGATTGTGACACTTTAAACTTCTTGGGTGGTGGTGTGCCTTTTTTGTGCCACTGCAGTCCTGTTTCGACTCAAGTTTCATCTCCGGTAAAAATTCGACTTAATAGTCCATCCTTATCTTCGTTATAGAGGTCCAAAAACAACAACACTCCACGCGGTGTTGTTTTTTGAGGCGGCGTGAGCATGGTGGCACCCATCTTGCACTGACCTTTGTCATGCCAAGATGATCGTGTAGAATTTTGAAAATTGTCGTATCCGATACTCCAACCATTTCTGCAAGCTGTTTATTCTTTAGTCTGGCATCTTCCAATATTATTTTTTCGACTTTTTTAATGATTTCCGGAGTAGTCACCTCGATCGACCGTCCGGGCCATGGGTCGTAAACCATGGTTTTACCCGGGCAAGAGTCCCCGTAAACGGATTCCATCTCTTCCAGTACATTTTGAACTGACTTTCCTTGCTTGGTAAGGAACTTTATTACGGCACGGTACTCGATTTTTTCCATTATTCACACTTTCTTCCCAATTGAGTTGTTTGCTTGACGATAGTTCAATGACTAATGATCCATTAAGATAAAACCTGGTATTTATACTAATATTGAGAAGCTGAAGTTGTGGCCATCCCGATAATGACCTATTGTTATCCCCTCCCCCCCATTCCGCGAACTTATAAACGCACCCTCGTATATACAAAACCCCGTAAAGTATCACGTTTCCGAGATATTAACGTTCAAAGTTAATGATTGAGTCAACTAGAGAACTTATTCGTATGCCACGGATCTTCAAAGCCCTTTAGTTTATTTAAAACCACTGGGTGGCTACATTTTTTTGCACGCCTGTTATTTACGAATAAAAAGTAGATAGGTAGATTTCGTAAGTAATAACAAGTATCGTGACTTACCTCTTTGATAGCTGCTCACCGAATGCATTGTTTGTTGCCGACAGACTGAACAAATAAATGACAATACAGACTGGACAAATAAATATGACAATGTTTTATGTTGTTAATTTGACTTTTATAGTTTGTCCTTGTGATATTTGTCATCTTTCATTTCAATATTTTATAATAGGTTATTATTGCAATTAATGTTGTGCCTACGACAGACATCTGTTGTTACTTGCAAGTGTTTTTTTTTAATTTAATTTATTTGTTGAGGTAGACACCAACATCATCATCAGCCTATTAGCAGTCCACTGCTGGACATAGGCCTCTCCTATTGCACGCCAATCAACTCGATTTTAGGCAACTTTCATCCAGCGCTGCTACCAGCCATCCTGCGAAGATTTTTGCTCCACCTATGATGGGAATCTGTAAATGCAATATGTCAAACACACGTCACTTTTATTGTAACGTACGTCTTGTACGTCTTAGTAAGAACGTTGTGTGTTCATATAATTATTATATATCACTTAATCCTGTCTATTTCTATTTATACCATTAACCCTTCCGGTTGTGGGCCCAGGGCGTCTCGTAGAACTATAAATTTGTATGTATTTTACGCGAAATAAAACAAATAAAGCGGCGAAATCTTAACCTACGAGAATACGGTGTAGTGATTTCGTCAACAACATGGCGGGTGCATCTTCAACAAACTTTCTTTCCATTGAGAAATTAAACGGAATAGAAAATTACAATTCGTGGAAATTTATGATGAAGACGATTTTAATGCAGGAACAGTTATGGGAGTGTGTGGAAGACGAAGCACATGATGCAAAGAAACAAATGAAGACTATCACGAATAGCTTTAGCTGTCCAATCGTCAGTAATTCCACACATACGCAATGCGAAAACGGCACATAAAGTTGGACCAATCTAATAAAAGCCTATGAAGACAAGGGATTATGTCCTAGGCTGGGACTCCTCAGAACATAAAATATGGAGTGCTACATCAACAAAATCACAGAGATGTTACAAACGCTTAGTGAAATAGGATCACCACTAGAGAATGACTTTACAGTTTTTTGGAATAACAAGGTTTCCAGAAGCAATTTGTTTTGAATCGAAGATCGTTGTGATTGTTGTGCTGTCTATGAACAAAACTATTAAGGCGAAGAAAAAGCAAAGAAAAAGCAAGAACATGCTAGCAATTTGAAAGAAAAAGACCTATGCCGAGCAAAACAAGTCCAAGGATAAGGAAAATAAAGACGTAGTTGTAGCTGTGTATGACTTGCAAGCTGTGTTCCAATGCCCCAAAGGAGATACCTCATCTATTAACTTCACTATTTATGACCTTCATTCTAAAGGAGTCGAATTTTATGTCTGGGATGAAGCTACAGGCAACAGGGGCGATGATTTGGGCACCTGTGTTGTGTGGGCGCCCAACGTGGGGCGCCCGTTAAATTTGTAAACATTTAATGAAGTGAGACTCACGGTTTAAAATATAGTTTTATTTTATTAATTATTAATGTTACACATATAAATAAATAAATGCTCAGTTCTATTACAAGTTTGGAAATACTTCAGTGTACGATAAAAGTGCAGCCCGTGGGGATAGAATCTTAGCTTGCTATAATCAGCATATTTACACGATGAATAATTTACGATAACAGAATGACGCGGTTGCTTGATGAAAGGATGTCCTTATCTTCCGTCTTGCTGAGGTATGTCGTTATCTTGTGTTGTGCTGGTAGGGTCGTGATATTTACAAGCGCGACACCTTTGTCAAATTTCTACCGTAGTCGTACAAAGCCACATAATTATCTTCTTTTATTATCTAAAAAGCTGATTCGATTGTCTCAATTAACTGGTTTAAATAGTTTTAAATTATCAAAACTTGGACAACGTCTGTCGGTCCAGCAAGTAAATAAATAAATCACTCCAGTGCGTCAAGTCCTAGAACAGCTAGCACTTCCTTTACTTCGTTCAAGACAGGCGCTCTCCATTCTCCGAGGAAATCTTCCTTGACTACGTCATGCAGTTCCTTGCAGGTCTTACCATTGTTGGGGCACTTCTCCCTGAAATGCAGCATCCTGCCAGGTCCATTGTCCAACCATCTGCGCTTACAATACGACTTACAGGACACTGGGGTGTGATTGTGCATAGCCGTCACTGACGATACGTTGATAAAGGACTTCACCTGCATACCTGGAGACAGACAACATCAAACCTGTAATCCCCAGGGTTTAAGTAGATGTGTAACTATTATAGTACTTCACATACATTTTGCCAGTTTTGTATAAGACCTCTGTAAAAGGGGGTGAGCCATTGCCATCAACCGGGCACAGATCCAGGCTCCGGCTGCTACTGAAAAATCCAATAACACTTTGCCCGACCTAGGAATCGAGCCCAGGAAGCCCCACGCTCGGCGGTCGCGCTTGCGACCACGCAGCCAACGCGGCAGTCAAAATCGAGCCTAGATGACGACTAATAGATATGAGACATGTTGCGTCGACCCCAAATAAATTGCAAGATAACAATGATGAAGATGAATAGCATTTCTTTCTTCTAAATGCAACATACCAGGTGGACTGGGAGACTTCGACCTGCAAGTGTGATGAACGAACGTGAACTGGTGACCGAGAAGAACGCTGCCATTCGTGCCTACGACTCTTTTCCCTGCGATGCGAACAAAGCCCACATGCGCCAATTACAGCGTGCTGTAAAGAAACTCATGGGGAGTGGCGCTCTGAGGGATGGGATAAGCCGATCGGTGATCTAGAGCCCACCCACCAAGCCTTCTGGCACCTCCAGAGGAAGCTTCGCTCCTCTGAAGAGGCCACAGTTCCTCCTCTGACTCGCCCCGACAAAACGGTCGCTTTCGATAACCCCGAAAAGGGAGAATGCCTAGCCGACAGCAAAACAATCAATGCTCAATGCACTCCCAGCTCTCAACCAGTAGACAGAGCGCACCTCGACGAGGTGAACGCTGAAGTCGAACGTAAAGAAGAATGAAAATACAAATAAAGCGACCGACAACGAGAAAGCACAGCCACAGGAAGCAGTGATGACCGTCTCCGCGTCAAATAGTGTGTCACAGCGTGTATTATTAAAAATGTGTCCGGTGAT
Source organism: Gortyna flavago (assembly GCA_963669345.1). Lineage (NCBI taxonomy): Eukaryota > Metazoa > Arthropoda > Insecta > Lepidoptera > Noctuidae > Gortyna > Gortyna flavago. The sequence goes on from OY770154.1 coordinate 643,942, forward strand.
ATTAAAAGGGCAAATAACGGCGTTCGCCCTGTTAGACGAAGGTTTACGGTGTCACTCGTCGACGAAGACATAACATGCCGTCTGCACGTAAGCGGGCCGGTCTCGACTCTACGCATTCAAGGTGTCAAACTCAACTCAAACTCAAAGCATTTATTTCAATTAAACCATTTACAGGCACTTTTGAATTGCCGTGTCTGCAGCGAAACAGACAGATGACGTACGTCGTGTGGAAGAGTTAATAAAGTCGCACTTTAAGATTGATGCCCTAGAGGTTTCTATGGCAAAGAAGATCAAACCAGAAGATCAGAAGGCGATCGACGTGGTTCACAGCACCATGAGAAAAGTCGGTGATCATTTCGAAGTCGGGTTACCATGGTGTGATGAAGAAACTTCAATGCCCAACAATTACAGCTGCGCTTTAAGAAGATTGAAGACTATAGAAAAAGATGGATTCATCAACGAGCTTCACGGAACAATACAGCAAGCTGGTTAAGAATCTACTTGACAAAGGATACGCCCAGGAGTGCGACGGGACAGAAGACACAAGAAAGAAGGTATGGTACCTACCGCATTTTCCCGTCGTGAACCCAAATAAGCCGGGCAAGATGCGCCTAGTATTCGACGCCGCGCATCAATATAGTGGAGTGTGCCTTAACGACTACCTACTGGAAGGACCTGTCCTCTTAAACTCGTTACCTGGGATCCAATTCCGGTTCAGAGAGCGTCCAGTAGCCGTCACTGCAGACATCCAAGAAATGTTTCTCCAAGTGAAAATAAGGTATCAAGATCAAGCTGCGCAGATGTTTCTCTGGCGAGGGGAAGAACGAAATACGCCGCCTAAGAAATATAAGCTGACATCAATGATCTTCGGAGCTTCATGTTCACCTTTCATCGCGCGCTCAGTCCGAGACGCCAACGCCAACTGGTACGTACAGCAGTACCCTAACGCCGTGCAAGCTATAACATCAAGCCACTACATGGACAGCGTCGCGACGGAAGAAGAGGCGATCCAGACGGCACGCGAAATTATGAAGATACATCAGGACGCGCATTTTAACTTGAGAGGTTGGTGCTCAAACAAACTCAACGTAATAAAGAACATAACAACGGAGAAGCAGGCACACAACACAGAAGTAAGATTCGGACACAGGGAGGAGCATACATACAACATTGGGTCTACTATGGCAGACTGACTCAGACAAACTAGGCTTCAACACTGGACTAAATCGGCTGTCACCTGAAATAAAGAAAAGGGACAGAATGCCGACAAAGCGGGAAGCCCTCGGAGCAGTAATGGTAGTCTACGACCATCTGGGTCTCATCAGCCGCTTCACGGTAACCGGCAAGATCCTGGTCCAGAACCTGTGGCGACATGGCATCGGGTGGGACGAGGAAATCCCAGAACAATACGCGCAGCACTTCGAAGAATGGATCTGAAGTTTGAACGAGGTAACAAAGCTACGCATACTAAGGTACTAGGGCAGAAACCCAGATGACCTCATAGACCTACACATCTTCTGCGATGCGAGCGAGCAGGCATACGTAGCGGCCGCATACTGGAGGATCCAGAAGCAGGGCGGAAAAGTGGAAGTAAGACTAGTTGCAGCCAAGGCGCGAGTGACGCCCCTCAAGCCAGTCACTATACCACGCCTGGAACTACAAGCAGCGGTGATCGGCGCGCGGCTGGCAGAGACTGTGATAAAGGAACACCGAGACAAGCCCAGGGACATAACATACTGGACAGATTCACAAACAGTTCTACGGTGGATCGAAAAGGATGCAGTGAAATATATGCCATACGTGGCGCATCGCCTGGGTGAGATCGCAGAACTGACCAACGCCAGCCAGTGGAGATGGGTGCCTACCGACCAAACGTGGCAGACGACGCTACGCGCCCCGACTACGCCATGCATATGAAGCCTGAAGACGGATGGTTCACCGGCCCCGCGTTCCTGTATGGCGATGAAGACTCCTGGCCGAAAGGAAAGACGAAAGAAGAAACAACTGAAGATGAAATAACGTACGCAACAACTAGAGAGAGGAGAGAACGCCCTTCTCACCTGCCCGACGTAAGTAAATTCTCTTCATATCTGAAGTTACTGCGAGCAACAGCCATGCCCTTCCTCATCAGAGAAAAGTGCAAAAATAGGACAAGCCAGATGACCGTCGACCTAATAGAAAAGGCCGAGAAATTATGGATAAAGCAGGCCCAGCTCGAAGACAACACAGAAGAGATCCAGTTGTTGCAGAAGAGGAAGCCCGTGCCAAGTCCAGCACCCTGTACAAACTGGACCCCTATCTAGAAGACGACGTCCTCAAAGTTAGAGGTAGGATTGGACACGCAGCAGTATTAGACGCGTGACGCTTCGGCGTCGGAGGCTGACCGCGCACCGTCTGCGGCCAGCCTGTTCAGCACGCCGGACTTATTGTCGGACTCCGATAGATCCGTCGTCGACACGTCGGCGGCCGAGACGGACCGGCTCAAGAGGAAGCGGGCCTACCTGAGGCTCGGGTCCGGGGGCTCCTCGGGGTCGCTGGGCAAGTCGGGGAAGAAGCCGAAGTCTAAGAAGGCTTTGACTTCTGCTTCGACTCCCACCCACGATGTGGGCCTGGTAGACGCCGAGCGTCAGTTAGGCCTGGCAAGGAGGGAGCAGCTCCAGAAAGACCTGAAGGAGAGGGTCGCTGCGAAGGAGCAGCAGGCGCGGGCCGCCAGGTCAAGGGCTGGCTACGGCACGTCCACCGTGCTGTACGCCGACCACTCCCTGGCGGAGCTGGAGCGCATGGCGCTCCAGGACAAGGAGGAGGTTGTGGAGGTCGCCTCGGAAGTCGTCGAACTTGAAGGGGACCTCCCAGAAGGCCCTCTAATGCCGGGCAGCCAGTCTGCACGGCATTGTGCTGGAGTTGGTGCAGCGTACGGCCAGCGACAAGACGCGGCAGCTGCAAATAAGCCGCGGATAAGCCAGCACCGCGGGAGCCGGAACCTGCGCCTGTGGCAGGCCCGGCATCGGGAGCGCAGCCCCAGGCCCAAAAGCCGTCCAAGGGCAAGGGCAAGAGGACCAAGGCAGCTCCTCAAACCCCCACCACGGGCACGGAGGGTGCGTCTGGGGCGACTGCGTCGTCTGCTCCTCCAGCAGCAGCCCCCCAGACCTCGCAGGCGGAGGACGCCCTTCTTCCCTCCACCACCCCGTCCAACATGTCGTGGTCGGAAGTGGTCAGGAGGGGAAAAGAAGGCAGGGGGAATGGCGGCCCCCAAGCCCGCTGCGACTGCGCCTGCAGCCAAAGCGGCTCCAGCCAAAGCGTCTCCAGCCGGCGGCTGGGAGGAAGTTAATTCCTCCCAAAACCGCGGCCGTTGTGGTGACCATCACCCCAGAGGCCGCGGAGCGCGGCGAGACGTACGAGTCCGTCCTAAGACGGGCTCGGGACGGGAATGCTGATCCCTCCCGGCTGGGGATCGGCGGCATTACGTGCCGCCGAACCCTAGCCGGAGCTCGAATTTTCGAGTTTTCGGGGGAGCAGCGCGGCGCAAACGTGGACCTCTTTGGAACAAAGTTGCAAGAGGTCATCGCGGATGTGGCGTCGGTCGTCAAGACCGCATCCTTGGAGGTGGCCGATCTGGACGACTCGGTCACCAAGGAGGATGTGGTGGCGGCTGTCGCCGCGGCTGGAGGCTGCGACGCTGGCGCAGTGAGGGTCGGAGCCATCAGGCTTGGCCGCCGCGGCATGGGCATCGTCCGCGTCGAGTGCCCTGTTGCCGCGGCTGCAGCCGTCCTTGCTGCGACCAAGGGACGGCTGCTCGTGGGGCTCAGCTCGGCTGTGGTCCGAGCGCTTGAAGGCCAGCCTACGCGCTGCTTCAAGTGCTTCGCCTTCGGCCACACCCGAGCCACATGTTCCTCCAAGTCCGATAGGGGAGCCTCGTGATACCAATGCTGACAGGAGGGACACAAGAGTGCCACTTGCCGCGCCACCACGCCTCACTGCAAGGCGTGTGCCGCAAGAGGCCGCCCCGCGGGTTAATAGAAATACTGGATTAGAAAATACAGAGGAATTATTTAAGAATATCTTTAATGTGATATCTTCCAGAATGAGAAGAATCGAAATCATGAAGTTCATATGTGGTCCTGTGTGGTGTGGTCATGTGTGGTGTGGAAATAACCCTAGTCACACGGCATTTAATAAAACGAGGAGCTAGCTTTCCAGAAAAATAATCATCTCCAGACGATCTAGAAAAATTCTTTCTCTATACAGTATCACCAACATTCAGCGTGACGGCTGAACGATGCGTATTGTAAGCTCGTGAATTACGGAGGAAGGCCATAGAAAGATTATCAGCGACTTTCGCATAAACCTCTGATAAGCATGATAAGTTCGACGCATACTGAGTCCGACTTTCGGCTAAATATACTACGCCTTGAGTCTGACTATTAGTACGGATGTTGAACTATCAAAAAAAATCTCAATAATTTCCTAAAGCAAATTGTTAAAGATGGCTTCAACTAGTGGGTCTATGGAGATAGATATAAGTAAGGAGAGGGATGATGAAATTGTGAAATTGATAGGAATCACCAAAATTATAGTAGATGAAGCAGGTTTAGGAGAAGCAGTAGACAAATACATTGTATCTGGCATCATTGATATAGATTTGTCTGATGAAATCTCTGGTGTCCTTATGACCGTTTACACCTGTTTGAGGAAAGAAGAAAATGATCAGACAGGTCACCAGAGATATCTTGGTTATGTTGCTACAATAAACAGAAAAGAAGTAAGCATTCAAACGATTGTTGACAAGATAAAAGCATCAGGAATTAAAATTAATTTCATGGTGGCCACACCAACAGTAGAGATTATGACTCTATTTAAGGGAATGCAGTAGTTGCTTTTGCTCATGGGAGCGCTGCCTGCGCGGGTGGCGGCTGTTCGCAGCTCCAACGAGTTAGTTCCAAAAAAAGTTATAGATAGCGCGAAGCTAAATTATTATGTTTTTTTTTTTTTCATTATAGTTATTTATCATTTAGATGGGCATGTATGTATGGGACTACAGGGTATGCAGAGCTTATTTGCATGTATGGAGTGCACGCCACTGAGGGAATGTTTGATGAAGTAAGAACAGGTGTCACCAGATTTAAGGTCAGGAAAACTGTATATAAAAGAGGATTGTTAAAAAAGATAAAACTCAAAATACGGACTGCTTTATTAGTCTTTCGTATTAGAATCTGATAGGAATAATAAAAGTAGAAAATTTGAGAATTATTGAGAAAAAATATGGAATAATTACGTAACTTGAAAAAGAGGTTTTTTGTTAATGGGAATATTTGCATAATGTTAGTGTCATATGAGAGGAATACGTTTAAAACTAAGATTACCGTTTGAATTATGTAAAGCGGTTTGAAAGATAGAAAGAATTCTGTAAATTGAAAACAAGCCCCAAAGACGATTTTAGAAAATGTATGTTCTAAAAAGTTTTTATCTATACTAATATTATAAAGAGGTAACATTTGTTTGTAAGTTTGTATGTAGGGGGTAATCTCCGGAAGTAATGAACCAATTTTAAAAATTATTTCACTGGTAGAAAGCTACATTATTCGTGAGTGCTATAGGCTATAAATTATAAAGATATCATGCATATTAGCCGAACTATCTCAATTTTTGTCTAGCCAGGCGGAAAAAATTTGCTCTTACAACAGAGTTCTTTGCATGCGCTGCCTTAACAGTTGTATATAATTGAAAACAATGTATGGCAACCTGGTCCGCTTTGAATAGTTCTACCAAATTTGTAGCGAAATAAAACAAGAAGAAGAAACACTTCGCTAATAAATACGTTTAATTTTGGTGTTAAAATAAAAAATCCGAAAAATACAGGAATCAAATATAAAAATAAAAATAGCAAGAAAAGACTACTTTCTGTAGGTACCCTTGTGACGACAGTAATACCAATTTTAAAAAATACTTTAGGTTTTGTAAAGGAAAAAAGAGGTGGATTTTGTCACGCGACGCGAATGCAGACGTGATTGCAATCAAGACACATATAAAGACTAAATAGGTTGAAAGGTTAGCGCGGTCCAAAGAAAAAAGAATTAAAAAGCTCACCCGCAGTATTTGATGGATAAAATAAACGCGATTTCAATTGGGAAAATAAATCTAGACAATCTACTATGAGAATAGTGTGAAAAAAGGTATCTGTTCCAAAAAAGGGGTCTTCGTCTTCGTTCACGGAATCCTTGTAGAATAATAGGGCTGCACAATAAACAGCTACTAGATCCGCAACAGCTACTAGATCCGCAACAGCTAGCTGCGAGCGCTCCTCAGGTGAACAGCTTTAATTTCTTCACGGGAGTCGGGTAGGGGGAAAGCCGAATGAATCGGCTTGCCGTTAGTTCGGGCCTTATCCTGGGGTAAAATTTAAAAATAAGAACCCGTGGAGCAAGCAGAATCACTTGTACCCAAGAAATAGAGTAGAATGATACATACCGAAAATGAAAGAGATAAGTCCTCACTCCGACATTTGAAATTTAAAAAATATACGTAGAACTCTTGGTAGCGAGGTACCTTATAGAGTAAAAACGTTATAACACAATAAATCAGATTCAATATTATAATTTATATGAAAATTTTGGCGTAAATTCCAGATAGAGAAGTAGCTCGTCACAAGGTTATTTTAAAAGTGACCATGGTTACCATCAAAAATGCCATCTGACGTAAATCGATTCGTAATTTGAAAAAATATCAGACGGAAATTTCTGGATAGACCATAATAAAAAATAAGGTTGAATATGTATTTGAAAAGAGGATTAAAGTAAAAAAAAAATATGCAGGATTTGTAAATACTGCACTACCTATATATGTATACGTGTAGTTCAAGAGATTTAATATTAGTTGGCGCTTCAAAATGGGGGACAAAAATTCTCGTAAAAGAGCAATTTCAAAATAAAGTGAGGGCTCTCTATTTCCTATTAAAAAATTTCCTCTATGCATAGAAGCTTCAAATTAAGATTACAATTGGTGTTTAGTATATAAATCAAAATCAAGGAAAAACTAAAATATTTTGCAATTTCGGTCCACTTTTCTAAATAGGTACCTACACACCACGGCTACACATCAAGCTATACATAACCAGTATAAGCTGACTTCTGATTGTACGAAAAACCTATACAATGCGAGGTCAGCTAAAACTGGAAGTGTATAGCTTGATGTGTAGCCGTGTGTACACCAACTGTTCAAAGGTAACTTGTAAAGCAAGAATGGGACATGTTTCAAACAAGAAGTTCCGAAATTGCCATGAAAGACAGAACACTAATAACTGCGGCCGGCGGAGGTGGAGGCACAGGAAGGCGGCCACTTTCTTCCAGGCAACCTTTAGGTCTTACTCAGTACTGGTCTTGGGTTACTGCGATATCGCAGGTATACACACAAACCATTAACTTACGCAAATTGTATCAGTAAGGGTATAAAATTGAAATAATCTTTATATAAATCTAATTCTAACATCAAAGCCTCCGAGAAAAGCCCAAAGAGACAGGGAGTGGGCTTTGAGAAAAACTTTAGCTGAAGCTCAAGAAGTAGCACCGGAAAAGAAAAAGAGGAAGCTACCTATAAAAATAAGAAAAGCTCTTAAGACAGAGAGTGGACTTTAAGAAAATCCGTTGTTGGTATTCAAGAAATAGAAGGTACCGAAGAGGAAAAAAGTGGGACTATATATACAAAAAGAAGTGTTGCCATCAAAAACATAAAACATAACTTTTAAAAAAAAAACAAGTCTCGCAACTCAGTTCTTCTACCGTAAAGTTGTGACATCCATGCCATGTAATGCGAAGTCGGTAAATTTTTTCAGTCCCTACTTAAGGGACCTTCGGTCTTTTAGCTAACCTAACAACATCTTATAGTGAAAATGAGACTTCTCGCAAGTCTGTTTAGAGAAGTCCTTGAGTGATAATGTCCTCCCCATTGGTCAGAGCGCAAACGATGACGAACACAGAACTCGAGGTAGCGAAGAGGATGTATAAGGATCTCTCCAAATGGAATCAACATCAGAGACATGATCTTAACAAATACCTATTTAATGAGCTCGATGGCTTACATGGACAGGAGAACCTCTATTCCGATTCACATCTATGGTTTAACCGATGTCTCGTCCCACTCAGCTCCAGATTAACCCCTCTAATTGGAATTGATGGAAAAAGCAAAGCAATTGGGTAGCAATTCTTGAATATACTTTCAGAGCCGCTTGCCGTAGGCAACCAGCCATTCTGACGCTAACAAATCCTCGCCGATGTAAGGATAAGGTACGCCTGAAAACAGGAGGTTTTTTGATTTTAAAACATCTGGAAAGCCAACAGAAATAGGTTTAAACTTTGATATAAATTCAGAAAAAATACCATCATCTAATAATAGTCAATTGGAGAAAGAAAATCTTGAAAATATATATTTAAATCCTATTCCGTCCTGTTCTGGAGTAAATACCGCGATGAATCAAGAAGCTAATGCGGAAAATAATGTTTTTTTTTTATAAATGACGTTGTTTTAGTTAGATACTATGTGAGAAAAATATGGAGGTACATACTATATAGGATTTGTTCAAAAAATTCTTAATGAAGATGGTAAAACATTGTTTACGATCTCCTTCCTAAAGACTATAAAAGCCCCTAAGCTAAAAAATTTTTTATCAAAAAATGTTGATCTCGATGTTATTACAAGTGATTCGCTTGTTAAAAAAGTAAGAATATTGCAAGATTCCAAAGATTACTATTTGGTTGATGATTTTGACGAAGTTAATTTTGTTTAGCTATTTTAGTTTTAGTTTATTTTTGCTTTCTAGGATTCATTATGTAAACCAATGACTGATTAGCTTATTAGTACTTAAAGATTTTGATATGTTTTAAATTTATGTTTTGTGACATTATTAATGTGAGAAAAACAATTGATAAAAACAAAGCTCTTATTTTGGTGAATTGGGTTATTGGTAAAACACTAACAATCTAGCAGGCCTGGCTGCATTACTAACATCCTAAACAACAATTTTTGTTATCGAATTTTTAAAAGTCAAAGATTAAAAGATAATCCCTATGATGATGAAGTAATACAGGCCTGTAAGGTTGTTACTGTTTTACCAAACCGTTTTGGATTATACAACATTATTTTTAGTAAATGCGAAACCCGAAACACGTCGTGTCTAGTATTTATATGTAAAGAATCTATGTAAAAATTTCAAAACTGTATCATGAGAAATCACAAAGTTATAAGCTTGTTATGTTACCTGGTTGTCCGTTCAAAAACATGCTCACCACGCGGCGCGGCGCGGGGTGACCATGTTTTATGCTCCTCCAGCATCGTACGCTCATTGATAATAGTTTGGCAGTAGGTACCTAACTGTACGGCGATTTTATCGTAATTAACTAGTGATTAAATAAATATTTTTATGGACAAAATATAACATGGTGTAAAAATTATTGAAATCGATTCAGTTACTTATTCTGAACAAACTATATTCAGGTTTCGCATATACTAAAAATAATGTTGTATATGTAAGTTTTGGTTTTGTAATTTAATTTATTTGGATTGTATTACTTAATATTTCTCGATATATAATTTTTTTTTTTTTATTTATTCCACTAACCTAACTAAAATCTTACGACTATTTACACACACCCTAATAATTCTATGGTGCTACATTAATTTTCCATTGTGACACATTCCGTTGTGATTTCCGTTGTGCGATTACGTCAAAAATTTGGTCCTGACCCATATAGGAACTCTTTTGCTAATTTATATGTATACTACAATGATTGTTGGGATTGTTTTTAGTCTGTGGTCAAGCAAGTAACACATTGAATTTGTGTTATTAATTACCCAAAAAGTAATTAACGAGATATAACATTGGCGACGAGCGTGAAAGAAGCCCTAAAAAGCGTGTGCACGTGAACTGTTATTTTCGAAAATCGCGAAGTCGCGAACTAAAAACTCATGGATCTAGTTGAAGAACTATCGAACAGGGAAAGAAAACGTGGATACAAGAAAAAACTAAGGAACTCATAAAAATTGCGAATAAACTACTAGCTTTGAAAACCATATTCTCAGACGAAAATCACAACCATCATGGCCTGGATACATTGGAAATATTTGCTGGTGAAAACTAGAATGCATATATCCAGCAATTTGAGTGTTTTGTGCTGCTAAACGATATTCCTCATACGATAAAAGTACCATTACTGATTACAAAGTAAAGTACTAAGGTTTATGAACTACTAACTACATTGTGTACAGCGATGTCACCAGTAAACGAGAACTATGTGATAAGTTGAAGAAATACTACCATCCAGTTCAAAACTATGCTATTCACCAAGCAGAATTTCGAAAAAGGTGCCAGAAACCAAACGAAACCATAGAAAAGTTTATAAATGAACTCAAAAAATGTTCAAAAGAACGCTAAAAACATTTAACACATTACTATCAAACTACTTATACACATTACGACTGTTAATGTAAAACTGTATTTATTTCAGAGAAATACTGTATATTTATGGCTGGGAAGATGGCAGCAAGAGCGTACTTTGAATAACCATGTTTCATTTGGTCGTCCGCGTGCAACAACAAGAAACCAAGACATAGCTATTCTAGACAAGGCCCGAAGTGAAGGATTTATTAATACTTCACAGTTTTCAAGTAAGTTTCAAGTATCCAGTAGCACCGTAAGAAGTAGGGCTTGCATTCGAATATTCGAATTATTCGAATAATCAACTTTTTCAAATATTCGAATAGAAATTTTACGATATTCGAATATTCGACAGATTCCTAGAAAACAAAACTCAACAATCTGATGTGCACACAAAATTCAACGTTCATGCACGCCGTCCAAACAAGGTAACGTCGTTCGACGCGCGGGCGTTACGACTGTTACGAGTGTTACGACAGAGTTCGGCAACGATCGGGAAGTGTCGGGAACATCCGGAGGATGCTTCCGACGCGCGGTCCGGCGGGTGGGGTGGTTCGCCTTTGTGCATTGTGCATTTGTCCACCATTTGCACGCGTGTTTGGTTGTTATTATTTTGTGTTAGACGTTTTTATTTTGTTTAGTATGCCCGTTGTTTTATTTAATGTATAGTTTTAAACCCAACGACAATGCAGTGAATCAGTTACGTGCTTTAATGTAAGTAGCTCCTATAATTGCATTTCTGACTTGTGATAACGATTTTATTATAATAAGCATGACGAAAGAATTTGAAATCTTCTTCCGTAATTTAGGTACACATTTACTATTTACGAAAAAACCTTTATTTCGGCTATAAACTAAAGTTTAACGAGGTTTACAGAAATATTACGCAGAGACACCTTCGAATATTTTTCCATCTTCAGGAAACGACACGATTGCTAAAGTTATAACTGAGATTAACGACAGATACTTTAGTCAAATACAAAACTTTGATGACAATGAAGATAGATCCTTAGTTGATCACCAGCAGCAGCAACAGCGACAAAATGAAGTAATTCAGGAAACTGCAATAAGCTTCAAGGAAGAACTACAAAAAAAGATCGACGAGACCGTTTTAGCAACTTCTTGTATATCTACCGCAAATTTATCATGCAGAGAAGAGTTGGAAACGTCAATCCTAATGCAAATGGCGCTATTTGATAGAGGAGGTCCTAGACAAGTAAATTTGAGCCAAGCGTACGACTTTCTGCAGTGTATACCACCTACAAGTGTAGAGTGTGAAAGGGTGTTTTCTTCCAGCAAATATATTTGCAACCATCTAAGATGTGCCTTAAACGATGATTCCATGGATGCTCTAAGTTTCCTTAGGTCCCACTTCCAGGGAAAACGTTGAAGGACACTACAAAGGTATATATGATAGGATTAAAACCGTACTGTAATTTTCTGTACTAAATGTACCGTGCTACTTAGATCTGATCTGATCGCGTGATTTATTATTTTTGTTATTACTAAGATTTAATGTTAAATTATCAATATCACACATTGACAATTTAATTAGTGTGACATTGACAATTTAACATTAAGAAAACGATTTTGCATCAAAGGTTTAATTGCGTTACTTACTTGTTATTGTTTTGATCGATTTTATTATATTATTACTATACTCATAACCGATTTTATAAGACTGTGTTGTGTTTGTGTCCAGAGTTGACAAACAAAACAAGATTAGTTTATTTTGATAAATATTGTTTATTTTAAAACATTTTAAGCATTTGTTTCTAATTTTTGCGAATATTATATTAGAATAACATTGTGGTGTATTAATATCAACAGTACAATATTAAGTTGACCATTAAAATTCTTCCAAAAAAATACGTTGATTATTGTGTTAGCTATTTTATTTGAAGAAACTAGTTGATTATTTGCAGTTTAATGTTAGCTATTCTAATCCTTCGAGCTCTTCTAACAGAAAAAGAAGTTATTTTAATTGTTATTGTAACACTGCGTTAGCTTTAACTAGTATTATTTTAATTTAGAGAATAAAGTCTATTTAGAAATTAAAGGACATGATTTCTATAAAACTTATTTTTTTTATTTAATATTCGAACAATATTCGAATTATTTGAATATACCCCAAAAAGATATCGAATATTCGAATTGCAAAATTGTCGAATATTTGCAAGCCCTAGTAAGAAGACGATTAAAAGAAGGAGGTTTACAAAATAGAGTACCGGCAAGAAAGCAACTCACACCAAGGCACAAAATGCAGCGGCTGCAATTTGCGGCCAATTATAAAAATCACAATTTTAATAAAGTTATCTTTATGGACGAGAAAGTTTTCTATTCATCGGATAACGGCAGATTGAGTTTGTGGAGACCAGAAAATACACGGTACTTGGAACAAAATGTGCTGCCTAATAGTCGGAGTGGTCGTTTTACGATTGAATTCTGGCGATGGATGTGCAAAAATGGCCCTGGTGAGCTTGTAGAAGTAAGTGGACGAATGAATTCAATAAATTACAAGGAACTTCTTGAAGATACTTTTCTTCCAACTGCTAAAGTATTTTATCAAGATGAACACAACGTTCATTCAACACACACACGATTAATGAACAGAGAGGGCTTATTTTAATCAAACTACCGCCAAAAAGCCCAGACAAATCACCTCAATCCCATTGAGAGCTTATGGGGTAAAATGGTGCAGGAGTAGGATGGGAATCAATGTCGAACAAAGGAAGCATTAAGACAACATGCAAATAACGTTTGGGAATCTTTCAGAGGACGAAATTTTTGTGAGAATGTTGTTGGTTCCATGCGAAAACGGTTACAGGACGTATTAAATGCAGAAGGAGGATAAAATACTAATATTTTATCTACTTATGTTGTCCACAAATAAAAAATATTTACAATAATTTTTATTTCATTACATAACCAAGATCTATTTTCTATCAATAGTTTGACATTAACATAAAATATTCTGTTGTATCTAAGACAAATGAATATGCAATTTTTATTCCCTTTCCATCGTATTTATACCTAGAACAGTCATTTGGTGTTCAAAAAGGGTGTTGTGTTACCTGGAATTTTTTCCGGGAGTTTTGAAAATTGGTTATTTTATTGAGTTTGGCGTGTTCTCTTCGAATTTTCACTTCGTCGCTCGTTGTTTTATCTTTGCCGCTCGCACCGCCATACTGGAAAAATGGCGCCTAATAGCAGTTTTTTGACAATATCAGCTTTCAAACTCATTTTACGATAACATTAATCAACAAAATTAAACTAGAGAATACTTCCTTCAATTTATGTCTTCACAATTTTTTGGTAAAATCAATAGTCATTTATGCCTTTGCGGTAGAACCCAGGGGACAATGTGAAAATTCGAAGAGAGATTCGACCTAATAAAACCACCAGTTTAAAAACTTTCCAGGTAAAATGACCAAATGACTGGAATAATCACAAATAGTCACGTCGATAGTCGTTTTTAGTTCGTCCTTTTTATCACGCAGTAACGAATTAGGTAAGCTGTTTGTCTGCGTAGGTACCCTTGACGTTGTAGGTGTTTAGATATTTTGTGTAGAAATTATTGACAAGCATCTGCTCAGATATTAGTGAAGTAATGAATGTTCAGATATTAATGGTAACTTGTAGTGCAAGTATGGAACTTATTGACATTTTAGATTGTTCAGAAGTATTTGGTCACCTTGTCTGCTACAGTATATCTGACGGCGACTGTACAAAGATTAGATAAGAACAATGTTAGTGATTTAAAGTTTATTTGATAGTTTTTTTTTTTTTGTGGATTTTCTTCATTATTTCGTTTCAAAGTCAAAGCATTTATTTCAAATAGGCACATAAAAGGCACTTTTGAACGACAAAAATTACAATGGAATAGAATTGATTCTAGTCGCTCCTTCCAAAAGGTAGTTTTCGTATGGAGAAGAATGAGCAAGAAACTCCACCGTTACTCTTTTAAAATGTTTTACAATATTTTGCATACATTAATTATATAATAAAATAATATGTGGCGACGATGCACCTAAAATAAAATTACTATACCACAATAGGTAAAAGAATTAAAAATGAAACCATGACATATAAATTAATAATCTGATAGATACATGGTGCTCACATATTTACAAAAATGGAAAAAGTAAACGATTTTCATTAAAAAAAAAAACATAAAAACAATTTTAACAAGTAATAAGTCAGGGTGTGAGTTAAGAGTAATTACAGAATGTAAACAAAGTAAAAAAAAAAAAAAGAATAAATTTACAATTAAATTAGCAACCAGTTTGATTTTGTCTAGACTCTAGATTGTCCTATGGAGCAGGACCAGCATTCATATTCATAACTCTTATGTAACCACCTAAGTACTATAGATGTTGTGTCTATTTTATTGTAAAAAAAATTAAAACCCTAAATAAACAAGTAACAACTAAGTTTCCTAAAAACCCATCTGAGTAAAATACTTTTCAACAGACATAATAATAAAAAAAAAACAAATAATCCTTTAGTGATACCCTATTGCTGAAAACTTGAAATTATAATATTTGCATTTTAGTAGTAGTTCTATTTTTGCCTTGATACTGATAAATTAGAAGAACATTCAACATAGTAATTTTTTTTAGATTTACTGTGTTATGCATTATTTTTTATTTTTAAACTTAAATCATGATACCCAAAACTTGCTCTTTGAGTAATGCCAAGCTTGTCGCCAAATGTATATTTCTATATACATTTACATATATTTTTTGTTCAGAACAGCCTACAACAATATAGTATAGAAGTTGGTACGCTTCATTCAATTTCCTGAGGAAGCACACAGATTGGAAGGCTCAGGACTATCACCTTTAGGGAGTGACCAGAGATGACCCTGCAACGAGTCCCTGAATGTTCAACTGCATAAATAATATTAGAAAGAAAAATTGGTTATTCTGCATAATCATAGATCTATAAGTTTTTTGCAAGTAAGGTTACCATTTTGATGTTTGAAGTCTTCACAGACATTTAATAGACTTATATTCCTGAAGGGGCATATGTGTACCCAAAGTACTCCCACTTTTCACCGATAAGTCCCAAGTAATAGGGGGCGCACACCTATTGCCATCAACTGAGTAAAAAATAAACCAGCCTCCAGGCTGTTACTGACAAATTGACTTACTTAATTTATTCTCTGCCCTTATGACATCTAAAGGTGTGGTTAAATAGACAAAGCCAGACAAATGTACAGACAAATCATGACCATACTAGAATTGTCAGATATCAGAGGGGCAATTCTCGTAATTTTAAGAACATTCACAGTGTGATCTCAGTCTCAATCTGTCAAAAATACCTATAATTTCCCTACATATTGACAAGTTTTTGACATTTGTTTGTCGCTGAGATGAGACTGCAACTAGATTTTGAACATTTTAAATTACGAGAATTGGCCTTCAGATTATCTACCTTGGGAAAATCAGCCCCTAAAGTAGTACATGAGTAGGTACCCAATAAATCTTGAGATTTTTTTTTCCAAAAAATTACATAAGACAGTCCCTCATCCTCCGTCCTCATCAAGCCCGCCCTTGACCACTTCCTAGCGCTTTAAGAAGTGGCGCAACAAACTCCACAGCAGATAGATGCCATGACCCCCTAAGACTACCCAGTGACCTGACAATCCTGACATTCATAGACTCGGGTGCGTCGTAAGCTCAAAGGATAAGTATTGAATTTCTTACGTTGTCCTGCGACCTTGACTACCCATCTCTTATGGACCAACCCGGCCTTCTGATCAGACTTCAATTTTCGACATGCGAACACAAAAAACCTATGACGCGCGTACTTATTACAAACTGCACAAACATAACGACAACCATTTTTACCAAAGCGACAAATGAACTAAGTAAAACGAAGCGATAAAACTATTTCTTTCAACAGATACTTAGCAGGTTTTATTACTTTTCTTTTTTTTTTCAAATATGCCTTACGATTTCAATTTAACCAAGAACAATCACCAAGACGCTACAGGTTTTCTAAATAGGACATTTTCTTTTCTACTTTTTATTTCAAATAGACCTTACGATTTCAATTTAACCAAGAACAATGACCAAGACGCTCCCTTACAACTTAAACTTGGGAGACCAAATCAATTGATGAATTGACGCCATTTTTTTGCAACTTTTATAATCAAGAAAGAAAGAATCAATCAATCAACACAACACAACGCATCAAATAATAATTGAAAACAACAAGCAAGAGCGTTAGCAGCAGTCCCAGTCAGTAGTTTCCAATTTTCCATTGAGTAAATTAAAAAGTACTCTGTGGTAAATCTATCTATAAGTTTTTTTTTTTTTGTTCCTTTTGGAACAGGCTAGGGTCAGGGACCATGCTGCCTAGTCATCAGTTAGTTCTTTTTTTTTTTTTTTGTAAATTCATTTAAATTCATCAGTTTATGTATTATAGAGTTGTCTACGGATTATGACTTTTTGTTCTCCCTATCAGTGACATGGTCTGAAATCTCGTATTTTGTCAACACAACCTCGTATGTACAGAGGCCAGCACATCAACCTACCCCAATCTGTCAAATTTTCCCAATTGAATATGAACCTTATACCTTTGCGGTAAAGTTGAAAATCTATCAAAGAAATTTGACAGATTGGGCTAGGTTGATGTGCTGGCCGTCTGTACATACCAATTATTTAATAAATTTCTTAATAATCGATTGATTTTCTAGTCACCTACCTCATTTCGAGATTTGAAGAAAAAAAAAACAAAAAAAATAAACAAGCACTCTACAAAGCAGTTTCGTCAAAAACTACTACGGAGTCTACGGCAGTTTGTACAGAGGCCCGCACATCAAGCTACCCCAATCTGTCAAATTTCTTTGATAGATTTTCAACTTTTCTACAAAGGAATAAGGTTTATATTCAATTGGGAAAATTTGACAGATTGGGGTGGGTGGATGTGCTGGCCTCTGTACATACAAGTTGTACAAACACACTTTACACACCGTTGGACAATCTAGTGTCCATGGTCGCAGATGGCAGGTCGGACAACCGGAATTTTGCTTTGGATACTGTAGTATCTATAACTTTAACTTAAAAACTTTAAAATAAGCAACGCGCATGCACATGCCTTGGCCTCGCGTAACCACAATATCAGGGGAATCTCCAAGTGGCAGTGTAGTGTTGCAAGCTCTGCTCACATCGTCCATTAATTGCGTAATAAGCGAGTTCCAAAATATGATTTCAATGAATCTCGTACAAAATCATACGAGTATGAATGTAAGCTCGTACCTCGTACCAGGACCTCTGAATCTCGTACAATGTACGAGAAACCTCGTACGGATGGCAACACTGCTCCCTATATTGCAAAACCACACAAATAACAAGAATTGAACTAGACCTAGAATAGAAAGTTAGCAACTACATTACTATACTAGCAGCCTCCGTCAAACGACGACCACAGAACGACAGTCGACACACGGTGAATTCTGACTAATATTGATTATTATTGATAAATAAATTCAATGTACTCGGTGTCGAATGTCGATGAAATTCAGAAATGCAAATGTGTGAAATCTGAAACTCCGGGCTCCGAAGTCCTAACCATAGACTAAAGTATTTATGTATTGGTCCTCTAACCTCTAACCCTATATATATATTGTAGTCTTTGGTCCTAACTCCGAACGGAAGTTATTTGAATCAACTACGAGTCTACGAATTCATTCGAATCGACATTCTTCCGATACTTCCTTTTGCTGTATTGAGCTGTATATAACCTCTCGTTGAGTATAATGTTATTGTTAAGTGTGTATAACTCTGGCCGGCACACAGTAGGTACTGGACTGTTGATAAAATATTTATTTTGAAATACTATGAATCAGTTGAAGCATTAGTTAGTTCTAATTTTGGCCACGCGCCAAAATAACCTTGTAGCACTGTAAGAAAGTAGTAGTTTTTTTGTACAGTCTGCCAATAAAGTCATGAAGAGAATGTTTCGGGAATTTAGAGAGGTTAAATGCTCTAAGCTGCAGATACATGCAACTTTGTATAGAGGCTAGTGGAGAGTACTTTGAAAAGATTTAATAAAAAAATATTTACATAGACCTCCGGAGGGGAGTTATGTAGCGGTATCTACAACGCCACATGCGAGCGACGGGTCATACTGACGTCACGCAAAATCCTGCATCTCGCAAGCAGAGTTTACCGAGTGCCCCACGTTTATGAAGAACTGAAGACCTGATTTAAATAGGTTTCATATGTGTGGCCGTCATTTTGACAAGCAATCTCTAGGAAGAAGAATATCACCCGTTTGTGAAGTTTCATCAGTAGGTATGTCAGGTTCCATACAATAATTTCAAACTAATAATATGGTTCCATATAAAATTTTTCAATTCCCTTTCTCAAAAAGTCAACAGTCTCATAAGACCGTTTTCCTGTAGCTACAACGGTAAAGATAGCTGCCCTTACTACAGTTTCATTTGTTACACTATTCTGTACTAGAAAATCAAGATTTGGTTGATGGCCGCGAAAAAACAAAAAGACGCCAATTTCAGTCATTTAGGTAACACTTAAGCTGTCATTTTACTGCGTCTGCAGCACTGACCTATATTAAACAAGTACTTGTTTAATACAGGTCAGTGCACTGACCTCTATTAAACAAGATAATACAGGTCAGTGGTTTTAGTAGTTTACAGAGTCGCAGAGTACTTTCAGTGGTGTTAGTAGTTTCCTGATTGCAGTCACAGATTACTTTTTATAAAGGTAATTATAGTTCATTGTAGTGCAAAATAAATGAAACAAGCGAGTGGATATTAATAAGTCCGAACAAAACAAAAAACATCATGGTCATGTAATCATAGAGGAAAAATTTTAATCATACTCTGTGGTCAAAGACATTAAATTCATAAACAATGACTAAATAAACGGACTGGGCATACTTACAAAATTAGCGTGTATACCTACACAAATCGGGTACTAAAGATGGCCGCCTTTCGTAGGGTTCTTTTTGTTTTTTCTCGCACCACACTGTTTTATACAACACGAAAGCATTAATTTTCTTATTAATGGACACCAAAACACCTAGTTTCTAAACGTATTTCTCTCGAAAACAACGAAAATATTTTTAACAATCAACCGTTTGACAGCAAATCTACCACAAAACACAAAGAACAACAACAACAATAACAACCATTCATAAAACTCGGCACTCAACATGGCGGCCCGTCACGCATAGACATGATATTAACGTCATTCAAAAGTAACATTTAGATGTCTCTCTTTTCATAAGCAGCTCTTGATTAGTTAAAAATAAAAAGAACGCTTTTTGACATGTGTGTGTCGATATGATAGATATTTGTATAACTATTATTTCTATAGTAGATGGCGTCTCCATGCTTCTCCTATCTTAATGTTCATAAATCTCTTTGTCCGTGGCCGTATAATAAAAGTACTCTGTGGTCCGTGGTCGTTTGTGTAATTGTGTCACTGTCAATTATTTTTGTCATATTTTTTAGCTATGTATTGTAGTGTAAAATAAAATAAAGGCCATTTCGGATTGTCTGCCGACAGTAAACGAAAATAAACATGGAAGCATTCCTAGCTCTAAAAAATGACCCAACACAAATTGCGCCGCGGTAGGCGGGGCTTACCGATTGCGCCGCCCACGCTTTTGGCTTTTAGTTCGTCTTCGTCCGCTGTAGGCAACAGCGGTGGTCGGCTATTATTTACCGGTTTTTGCATTAAATATTTAAAAATGCCTTCTTGTGCAGTGAAGTGGTGTATAAATAAATCACATTTGCATAAAAAGAATGCTGGAATTAGTTTTCACGTGTAAGTACATCGTTATTTATTATATTCTATTAGACCTGTTTGAATTACGAGGTGCATTCAATAAGTACCTAGCCTCATCGCCAGAGGGCGCTGTAGTTTCAAAAGAGTTTTACCACAGTGTAGCACATTCTTTTTTAATTCTTTTTTCAAATTTTCATTCCAATCCCTTCATTTGTTTTAATTTGACAACTTATGGAAGCGAACGTGTCGATCGGTTTTACAAAAATGGAAAAAGAGCAATATCGTTCGGTGATTCGATTCCTATTTTTGGAAGGGAAAACGCGCATCGAAATAAAAGAGCGCTTGGATGCTGTGTACGGTGACATTTCTCCATCGATGGCCACTGTCAAGAATTGGTTCAACGAGTTTGCACGTGGCCGTACGTCGGTTTTTGATGAACCACGTCCAGGTGCACAGAAAACAGCTGCTACGGAGGAAAACATTTAAAAAATCCATGATCTCGTATTGGCAGATCGCCGATTGAAGGTTCGCGAGCTAGCTGAGACTGTAGGCATTTCAGAAGGAACAGTGCATCATATTCTTCACGAGGAACTCGGCATGAGAAAGCTGTCGGCGCGATGGGTGCCGCGTTTACTCACACCAGAAAACAAGCGCAACCGTGAGACCACATCGGAGACGTGTTTGGCGCTGTTTAAGCGGAATCCAGCGGAGTTTTTGCGTCGTTTTGTGACCGTCGATGAAACCTGGATCCACTGGTACACACCAGAGACCAAGGAGCAATCAAAACAATGGATCCAGACCGGGGAACGTGCTCCAAAAAAGGTGAAAACTGTAAAATCGGCCGGAAAAGTTATGGCTACCGTTTTCTGGGATTCACAAGGTGTGATCTACATCGATTACCTCGAGAAGGGTAAAACAATTACAGGGCTTTACTATGCCGATTTATTGGGCTGATTCGACGCCGAATTAAAGAAAAAACGACCCCATCTGGCGAAGAAAAAAGTGCTGTTTCACCACGACAAAGCACCGGTTCACACGTCTGCCGCTGCCATGGCCAAATTGGTCGAATTACGCTACGAATTGCTGCCCCATCCACCGTATTCTCCAGATTTGGCCCCTTGTGACTTCTTTCTGTTTCCTAATCTGAAAAAATCACTCGCCGGGAATAGATATGGATCAAATGAGGAGGTCATCGCCGCCACGGAGGCCTATTTTGCAGAGTTTGACAAAAACTATTTTTCGGACGGGTTAAAAAAGTTGGAGCATCGCTGGGCTAAGTGTATCGATCTAAAAGGAGACTACGTTGAAAAATAAATTGCCACTTTTCCAAAATTTTCGTTTACTTTTTGTAGGCTAAGTATTTATTGAATGACCCTCATGTCACGAAGTATATGGGGATGATGAAAATGAAAATGTTTTTTACTAACTTTTTAGACCTTTATATCCTGCTTATGCTTATGCATTTCCAAAAACAAGGGCTTGAAATTTTGTATGAAATGCCGTACCTACGTCGAAAACATCTCTTTTTTTTTTTTTTTTAGGGGGACGGCATTACTATATCAAACTAAGCTATTGTAGGTAGGTACATAAAAGTTCCTTTAAATAGATAATTATCGCTGCTGTATTATAAAACATATTTTAACAACAAAGTTCTATAGCGCGGCTTGCGGTAGGAGTTGACGAAAGTGTGAATTTGGTCAAAATAAAAATCCCAAGATGGCGGCTGCGAAAATTTTCATATTTTTCGTCATGGGTGTCGTGTTCATAGTTACCGAGGGCGATATAGCCACGGAGTAAATTTACTCCGTGGATATAGCCAATGATATTTTTACACTTTTAATATCATTGGATCAGTTTTCGTCGCGGCACTCGTGCGAGCGGGTCGTGTCACAGTTGTTTTCGTTTCATTGACTGAGCAAAGCGCATATTATTTAGTACATTCGAACTTAAAAAGGTGCGACACGTGGCCGGTCGGCCGGCTACCTGCCGCCTGCCGCAGATGCGACTTGTTTACGAGTAAAATGAGCGATAATTGTGAGACGAGTAATGAAATGAATAATGATTCTATGAATGAGATTTCTATTCTAAATGAAGAGTTAGACATTGAAGACAGTGAGGACAAGACCAATAAAAGAAGGAGAGAAAGCAGCGATGAAGAATGGACGGAAGTTAAGCGGAAAGATAAAATATTAAAGGATACAGAAAAGATAGAAATATATATATCTAGCAAAGAGAAACTACCTAAACAATTTAGTCTTGCTAAGCTGTTTAGAGACCAGAATATTAAAAATATTAGCAGAGTGAAATTTATCAATCCGTATCGAGTTCGTATAGAATTGATTAGCGAAATCAGCGCTGAGAATTTGGAGACATGTCAATTCTTTATAGAGAAGGGATGGCATATTCAGCGAGCGATGGAAAGGAATTTGTCCTACGGTGTAATACGAGATGTTGACTTAGAAATGTCAGACGAAAACATTTTGGAGAATATATGTTGTCCCGAACCAGCCAAACTATTATCCTTAAATCGCTTGAACCGCAAGAACTTTGAGGCAGATGGGTGGTCACCCAGTGAAACGGTTCGTCTTTGTTTTAAAGGGTCGTACTTACCACCTTATGTTTATACAAATGGTTTAAGGATAAAGGTAGAACCATATGTATTTCCAGTGTCACAATGTTCGCGCTGCTGGAAATACGGACATGTACTTAAGAGATGCCCGAGTGCTAAAGTGGTGTGTCCCAAATGCGGAAAAAACCATGACAATTGCGATACCATTAACATGATATGCGTTAACTGCAATGGTAGGCATATATCCCTGTCAAAAACATGTCCAATTTTTTTAAAGGAAAAAAGATTGAGGGAACTGATGTCCGAGTTTAATTGCACCTATAGAAAGGCCCTAACGATCTATGTTCCTAAAGACGAACCAACTCACAAGGAAATTAATATAGATCTAGAGGATACTGATATAAAATTTTCATCACATCATGGCGTGGACACAGCTCCTACTCAAACCATTAGTAGTCTGACTTATGCTGAAGTGACAACTAAGGCGCATGTACATAAACGAAAACAAAAGTCAGACTCTAAAGAGAAGCAGAAGAAGCAGGAGAACTTGTCAGAGCTGGACTTTATGGAGTGGAGTAAAACGGAATTAGAAGAATATAAGGAAGCTGAGAAAAAAAACCCGAGTGAAACCGAAGAAAAACACAGAGATATCAATTTCAAGGAATTGTTAAAGAGATTACAACAGATAATATTCATGAAAGGAAGCACGATACAAATGATTTTCAAAGGAGTACTTAAAACTTGTATTGAGTGGTTAATTTTAGTAGTAGTTGACAATGTAGCGGATTGGCCTATCCTTAAATTAATTCTTGATTATTTCTCTAATGGCGAATAATTATGAAACTAATGTTGAATTAAATATTATCCAATGGAACGCACAAAGCATTAGACCAAAGGTTTGTGAGTTTGAGAATTTGTTAATACAAGACAGGATTCACATTGCCGTATTAAGCGAAACTTGGCTACAACCAGAAATTTGTTTTAAAGTTAAAGATTACAATGTATTTCGCAAAGACAGGGATGATTCATACGGAGGTGTAGCAATTCTCACACATAAGTCGATTAAAACTCAGATTTGCCATGATTTACAAAATATTAACTTGGGTATAGAAAGTATACACGTTAAAGTATATAATTGTAATCAAATTGAAAATATTATATCGATTTACTGTCCACCTTCTGTAAATACTAGTCAGTCAGACTGGGATCAATTATTTTCACAGGTTAACAATAAAACCTTACTTTTAGGTGACTTCAATGGACATCATCCCAATTGGTCCAATAAAGTAGACAGGAGAGGTAATCAAATTTTTGACGCACTTATTGGTAGTGGCCTTATTTCTTTAAACAGTGGCGATCACACGCGTATTAAGTTAGTCAATGATGTACTGCAAAAGTCGGCCCCCGATATTTCGTTAGCGTCATCCGATATAAGCTTAAGTTTCAACTGGCGAGTGTTAAATGAGACATTGGGAAGCGATCACTGTGTTATTAAAATTTCAACGTACTTCAAAGCTCGTAGTAATGTCTATATGTCTCGTCGAAACTATAAAAGGGCTGACTGGGTAGGGTACCAAAAACTTTTAAATGATCTTTTCAATGAATTCGTGTTTCCAAATGATTTACAACAAGGATACGACACATTTACAGACTATTTAGACATGGCGGCTGATTTTTTTATACCGTATATTAAAATTAATACAAACCCAGAACGAAATTTCACACCAAAACCTTATTGGTGTCCCAATCTCTCTAAAGCTGTAGCAGAGCGCCGTTTAGCACTTTCTACATTTCGACGTAATCCATCACCACATAACCTCGCAATCCTTCAACGTAAAATCAGTGATTCTCAAAGATATATACGATGCTCTAGAAACAAGTCATGGCAGCACTTATGTTCTTCTCTTGACCAAACTACGACCCATAGTGAATTGTGGCGAAAGATGAGATGGATTAAGGGATATAACGCAGCAAAATCCCATATTGACAGCGCTACAGCAAGCGAAGTACTCTGTATTTTAGCCCCCGATTTCGTATCATGTGAATACCCTAAACTTACATCGAAGAACCCAAAACTTGAAGTACCTATTACAATTCCAGAGCTAACTAAATGCTTAAAAAATAAAGATACAGCTCCTGGTAGTGACAAGATTACATATTCTATGATAAGATACTTACCTGAGAACGGGAAGCAAGTACTTCTCAAGTTATTTAATAAATTTATCAGTTATTCGTTTGTACCTAAACAATGGCGAGATATAGTGGTGGTGCCGATTCCCAAACCAGGACGTGATCCTTGTTTAACCTCTTCTCTTCGCCCCATATCTATGATCTCATGTATATGCAAAACTTTCCATAACATTCTACTCAATAGATTAGAGTGGTTTATAGAAAAGAACTGTATGTTAGACCAGAATACCACAGGATTTAGAAAATGCCGATCAACATTAAATAATCTTACTAGTTTAGTTTCTAGAATTCAAACAGGATTTTCCGAAAAAAAAATGACCGTATGTTGTTTTATTGATCTGGATAATGCTTATAACAATGTGGATGTTCATAGTTTATTACGTACAATGGATGACTTAGGTGTGGGACAAAAACTATGTAACTATCTGTGGAACTTTTTACAAGCAAGAAATTTAAAAATTCAAATTGATAATGATTCAATAAGTAGAACTACTTCTCGTGGCTTGGCACAGGGTGATCCATTATCGCCGTTGTTGTTTAATATAGCTACTATCAATATCTGTAGAAAGATAAATAATATATACATTTCACAGTTTGCAGATGACTTTGTATTATATTTTACTACCAACAAGATTTTGGAGGCGACACACAAATTGCAAACGGCTTTAGATTTATTTAATAAGTTAGTCCAAGATATTGGTTTAAGTGTTTCAACTAGTAAAACTAAAATTTGTATATTTAAAAATGGGTTTAGGAAAGATACTATTGATATCAAAATAAGTAAAAGATCCCTCCAAGTAATTGACAACTATAAATATTTAGGACTATGGTTAGATCAATCTCTAAGATGGTCTAAACATATTAATGAGTTAAAAGACAAATCGTCCAAATTTCTAAACGTCTTTAAAATTCTAACTGGTCCAGGCTGGGGCATACACCCCACTCATTTACGACGTTTATACATTGCTATCATACGCAGCAGAATTGATTATGCCAGCTTCTTATTTGATAATAGCTGTCAAACGCATTTAAACAAATTAACTAAAATTCAAAACCAATGTTTGAGGGTCATTGGGGGTTTTATTAAAAGTACAGCCATTCATGTGATGGAATGCGAACTACATCTACAGCCGTTACATATCCGCAGATATTACTTAGCTGGTAAATTCTTTTTGAAACTCAAGTCTTTTGTAAATGGGGACACATGGGAAAGTGTAAACAAGCTTAATATTTCTTGCCAAGGTATTTATTGGCGACGTAAAAAGAAACCACTTATAGCTCATATTTCTGAAACATTAAATGACATATATGTATACTCCAGCGATGAATTAGGATTATTTTCGCTTAATACGTGGATAAGCCGTGTGAATTTGTCTTGTACGATTAAACCACAAATTAAAGAGGCTACCGAAGCTAAGAAATCGTACGATCACTATCAACTTCGAATTATATGTACTAGTAATTTTAGCAGGAGCTATTATGGATATTACAGGATTTATACGGATGGATCTAAAGTTAGAGATAATGTTGGAGCTGCGTTCTTTGACCCTCAAAATAATACCTCCTATAAGTTCAAGTTAAATTCTAACATTTCTGTCATGTATTCCGAGCTAATTGCTATCTTCGAAGCAATTTCATACCTTGAATCGGTGGATTTTCAAAATTCTGTAATCTATTCTGACTGTAAAAGCGCACTCCAACATTTGACGAAGTGTATAGGAAATTTTCGTGGTTATCCTGTAGCATACCAAATAATAAATTCTATTAATAGATTAAGAGATAGAAATAAAAATATTGTTTTACAATGGGTGCCTTCCCATATCGGCATTGAGGAAAATGAAGAAGTGGATCATTTAGCTAAAGAAGCGTGCTTGGAGGGTGTTCCGGTGACGTATAAACCTTTCTGGACAGATATTTTATATCTAGTTAGATTGAAATGTTATGAAATGTGGAAAGAATACTTCGATGAGAAATCATTGACAAAAGGTATTTGGTATCGGACGGTGCAGCCAACCATTCAGAATTATCCTTGGTTTGATAATGCCGATATGAGTAGAAAAGAAATCGTGACAAGTTTGAGACTTCGTTCCGGACACATCCCATTGAATAGTTTTGCTGCATTGATGGGCAAAGTTTCATCTCCAAACTGCACGGAATGCAATGTGCTTGAAGACGCTTTTCATATTATGGTGGAGTGTGTCCGGAACGGAGCGGAAAGGTACTTGATTCGAGAGCAATCTAATATGAATTTAAGTCAATTAGGAGAATGTAATATTATTTTAGCTTTTCCGGCATCCAAAGCCGCTAAAATATTATATAAATTAGTTAATTTAGGAATCAAGCGTAGATGTTAAGTTTTGCATGTAACAAAAGTTCCTATGAGGGTGACATGTTCACTATGTGATCAAACCCTCGTTAATAAATAAAGATTAAAAAAAAAAAAAATATCATTGGATATAGCTGATAGGATAGTGACGTTAAACGTTAAAATGTAAATCCATGATGGCGGCAGCGAAAATTTTGCTTTTATTTTAATTCATACGTAAGAAGGAACTTCGTTCGTGACAGTGGTCCCCACACTGGACACGTTTTTTATGCTTATTTAAATTCACTATTTTTTCTTTTAGATTTCCACAAGAACCATATCAAAGAGAACTATGGACGAAAGCTGTTCGTTTGGAAAGACAACAAAGTGAATGGAGCCCAAGTAAAAAGACAAGGATATGCTCGGTTCATTTTAGAAATGACGATTTTTATGAGACAAAAAACGGATACACGAAGCTTAAAGCAAGCGCTATTCCAATTTGTACGGTAAGATTGATAATGATACGTATACAAGGCTATTATAAACAGTATTCGTAAAAATATTGCTCCTCGTGTTTTAAAAGGTTTCATACTAAAAACCTACATACTTTTGATTTCAGATGGTGTTTTCGATTAAAAAACCAGTTCAATCGACTCCGTTAAAAACTAATTCTAACATCAGTCATCAGTCGATTCTAATTCTAACACCCGAAACAATTAATGCCAAGGAACTGTTTACTGTGAAAGAAAATGTTATTGAAATACCCAATCCTGAAATATCCTCCAAATCACGAAAACGTCACTTGGTAGGTTAACATAATTAATAGTCATCTAGGAATCTTAACTAGGTATTCTTAAAGCTTTTATTTTAATTAAAATTCAAATGTTGTACGTAAAAATTTGCTTGTTCAATTGTATTTTTATGTTTTAGGTTGCCTGTCCAAGCTGTGGGTGTGAGTTTGGTGTACCAATTGATTCTGCGGCGGAAGATCTCGGGAGACTGATACAGTTATCGCCATCAAATGATTCAAAAGTTCTTGATACAAGATGTGGTACCCCTTTAAGCATTCCGTCTTCTGATATTGAATCGGCTCTAATTACCCCAGAAACGCATAGGCTTAGTAAATTGATTCAGAGAAAAACATTACTCTCTGAAAAAAGGTTATCTAAAATAAGAAACTTAAAACGACAAAATAAAAGACTATTAAAAAAATGCATAAAACTAAAAGACTTAAACAAAGCTCTAAAGAAGAATAAGTTTGTAGACACCAATGCCGAAACCTCTCTTGATGAAATTTCGGGCGATATTTGCTCAATGCTGAAAAAAAAGCAGAACGCAAAGGGAAAGAGAACTGTAATAAATTCACACAAGCGGTCAAAAAATTTACTATAGATCCATATATCCGTTTATTATGATTTTTTGATGTTGACTTGAAAGAGCGTGGCAGTCACAGAGTACTTTTTGATAGAGCATGGCAGTTGAGGATGTGTCATGTCTCACTGATGGTGGCGCGTGTGTTGGATCATTCGGTTCCCTACAAAATGGTTGAGCTAAATGGTGCTGAATCAGCACCATCAGTGGTAGACCGCGAAATTAAAATTTTCTTACGTTTTTTGCAATTTGCAGGTCAGTTTTAGGTTGTATCTTGATCAAAATTTGATTTGCGTCTATAACAGGTACGTATTTACATAGAATCACTAATACATCTTTCCAAGTTAGATTAGTACCATAAGCACTTTTCGAGATTTGTTCTTAGGGTACAAATCTAACTTAGAAAGATGTATTAATGTTTCTAATGATTATAATTATGTAAATACATACCTGTTATAGTCGCGAATCAAATTTTGATCAAGATACAACCTGACACTGACCCGAAAATTGCAAAAAACGAAAGAAAATTTGAATTTCGCGGACTACCACTGCGCATTCATCTTAGCTCCCAAAGCTTATATTTAGAATTGTTTCTTCATTTGTGTTTTTTTTTTTTACATTGTTCTCACATATAGAAGCAACAAATATAATGTCGCCAGGATTTTGTAATAATATCTTGATTTAAATGAGTTTCTTCCCCGTTCTTCTCCATAGAGATCTACGTTTTGGAATGGGCAACTAGCTTCAACTTTCTGACTAACTGACCGACTATTTAATTTTAAGTTTGACAATTCAAAAGTGCCTGTACATGGTTTAATTGAAATAAATGCTTTTAGTTTGAGTTTGAACATTGGGATTTATGTTCATGACAACACTGAGCAATATAATGTCTGTAGTTCTGGCCTACCCCCATGGAAAGAAGGCGTGAGTTTATGTATCTATGTAGTGATATTACTGTATAGATACCTAAATTGTGAATATTATTATTACTTAAATAAAAAATAGACCACACATTTTTTTATTTACCTTTAAATTTTAGCATGTAATACCTACCTATTACTCTCTAAGCACTGCTCCATTTACAGACCTTGATAACAACACTGTTGCCATACACTTCATAAAACATAATGTTTTATCATAATTCTATAAATATCACGATTAATTATTTGCGTTGCACCTTATTACATGAAGCATCCCGGGCGACGAATGGCGGCGTGGCCGTGGCCGAAGCGGCGTCGGTCGTAGAGATGTTGTTATGGGCCTAAACGGTAGATGGTAATTTAAACCCAAACAATCAGGAAATAAGGCCCATTTTTAACTGTGTATCCAGAATAGGAATAATATTGTTTGTGTGATTTAGCGAATCAGCGACGGGTTTTCGATGTGTCAGTTTGTTTGGGATGATGGGCGCTTAGTTTCCTTGAAGTAATGCTTCCATGGTTATTTTCGTTCACTGTCTGCCGTCGAGTTGCGAATCCATATTTTTTGTCACAGATAATAATATATCTTATTATTAGAAGCCACCACGCAAAGTTTTATCTTGCGGAGATAAATGGTTTACGAGAAAAAAAATACACATAATCGTAGAAATTATGGAATGTTTTGTTACTTTTGACATTTGGTCTCAACATTGAAAGTTTCGTTTTAAAAAAAATAATTTTCAAAATCGGTTTTTAAATGACGGCGTACTGAGGTAACAAACATAAAAAAAAAATACAACCTAGATGAAATAAATATGTAAATTTTGGCTTACCCTAAGGTGGAACTTTTGCACTGTATGTACTTGTTTAATAGAGGTCAGTGAACTTTTGTGACAGAAAAATTAAAAAAAAAAACTTTTTTCTTTAATGTTTTATTATAAACTTTACATCATGTTTATATCCACTAAATACCTGTCGATGTTATTACGCTTAGAAATTAAATCATATAGTTAGAATTATTGAATTTTCCTAGTGTACTATCGCGGACACTCCCGCCTGACCACCACTAAGTTCATTTTGCTTGCACTCAAAAAATAGAAGCGCGCCAAGGTCAAATAGATGGTTTATATGGATATTTATCAAAAATAAATGATTTGATTTGATTTGAAATAGTTCGTCCGTAAAATTCACAAAAGTACACGTGATGCATCACAGCTGCGCAGTGCAGGTTGCCACTAATTGCGTTATCGCTTTCCTTATGGCCGAAAACTTTAAGGGGGCGTGGCCTTGGCGCCGCCGCAGGATTTAGGAAGTGATCAGACGGAAAAGGCCTCGATGGTACGTCTAGGTATGGGCAAAATTTCAAAGCTCTAAAAATGGCGTACAATACGCAAATGTCACAGGACCGAGTTTGATGAAAACTAAAATGATAAATAAATAAATAATTTGTTTATCAAGTGCAGTAACGTTGTAATCGCGCAAAAAATTACTTAAGAAGTACAGAGGCCAGCATATCAAGTTACCCCAATCTGTCAAATTTTTTTGATAGATTTTCAACTTTATTCCAAACGAATAAGGTTCTTATTCAATTGGGAAAATTTGACAGATTGGGGTAGCTTGATGTGCTGGCCTCTGTACAATGCTTCAAGAAAGACTGACTTGCACCCTAATGGCGTAACTCGCTTACAATCACTTTGAGGGATATTGCTACTTAATTCATTGCGTCATAAGTTCGAAAAATTTGTCTGCATACAACATTTATAACGCAATGAATGTTATTAACCTGTCAAAATTAAAGCCATTACTAGATACTGATAGTGTGTTACACAATTACCCCAGCATACATTTTGAGACTGATTGCAAAAAACTTAAGATAATTTGAATTTAACAGGGTGCCTTTGCGCACCACCCAGGAAGTTCCGTTGGCCGAGGAAGCTATTCCTCATCAGGGTACTCCTCAGCAACTTCCTCCTCCTGCTCGTCAAAGTCTGCATCGTCTACCCCCACTTCCTGTAACAAAGAATTACATAACATTAAAAAAGTTCTCCAAACCTAATTTCAGCTATGGCGACCAATCTCATGAGGAGACTAGCCTTCGGCGCGGTAGATATCATAGCGCAGGCGTGTGTGCGCAGACACAGGTGCACTCCCTCTTCCCTCACTTTTATAGTCCGATGGGACTGCCTTCCGACCCTCGCGGAGAGAGATCAGGCGCAGCACATACACACGTGCGCACCGAGGCACGGGGGTTTATGAAATTCCCAATGCTAAAATCCAACAACACATTGCCCGACCCGGGAATCGAATCCAGGACGTTCAGAAGCCGCGCTTGCAATCATGAGACTAACGGGGCAGTTGTACCTAACTCTACGCCTATTTCCACGATATGTAAGCAGAGGTGTACAGCAAGCAACATAAATCTAAATGAAGGATTGAGCTGCGCTAATGAGACACAATACAACAAAATAGGTTACGCGCGGAGCTTGACCGGTGTTTTTCCAAATATGTCGGGGTCGGCTTCCAGTCTAACCTGAAGCAGGTGAATACTACTATTTTACATGGAACGACTGCTTATTTGACTTCCATAACCCAGTTAGATAATAGGGAACATGATACCCCTCGAAGACTGATGTCAGACTTTTGGGCTTCTGCTGACTACTCAGATTTACGAATAACAGTCGTGATCATCAATTACATATCGAGACCCTCCGTGCCGAGGAAAGCACGCTAATTAAGCCGGTGGACTCGGAGGGGTCTTCAAATGTAGTGGATGGTCACCCACCCACGAACCGAACGTGGCAACCGAAGTTAAGCTTAACCCTTCGTAACCTATCCGTGCGGCTGTTATTATGATTTTTTTAATAAGCGTCTTGAAAATTTTTTTTTTGAATTAAGTTTCTGTAGGAGTAAAGCTGGTAGAAATCGACGCAACGAAAAGCGTTATGCTCCATGCGACTTAATATAGAAAGAGACAGAGAGGGAGATAGTTTTCATGGATTTCTAGGGTGTTGAAGCCGACAATGCGGGTAAAATGAAAATCCAAGATGGCGGCTGCAATTTTTTTTTGTATGGTGCTCGTTTTCGTTGTTTTCGAGGATGCTATAAGTCAATAGCGAGGTCAAAATGAAAATCCAAGAATGCGACAACTGTGTCTGTTTTTAAATGCGTAGGTTCACACTTTCTCTCTGTGTCACCGCCGACCCTTGCTCGACAAGCCAGCCCGCGCGACTGAGCAAGTAGCTTTAAACTCCCCAAATAATAATAACCAGACCCAGCCTGACCATTGCTGCCCTCCCCTCAATGACTCACTAAGCCGAGGCCCGAACCCCACAGGGGGTGCCCTTAGTGAAGCTCATTTAAATTAATATCCTTAGTTTGTAAGCCCTGGCTGGGGGCCTTAAAGTAATTTTTGGCCACCACAGGATAGTCCGGTTAAGCAGTAAGGCAACCTTAGCGAGTTGCAACTGCGAGTGGTCAGATAAAAAAAAAAAAAAACTTTCTCTCTGTCTCATTCTATAATCGAGTGTGTGTGTGCGAGCACCTACCGCGTAATGAACTTTTTAACTTTTTTTCGTTTTTGTCTCGCGGACCTTTGGTCATTCTTCAACTGAATGAGACAAAATTCAAGTCTTGTATAAAACGCACACTATGCAGGCAGGCATATTATAAGTTAGAGGATTACATCGTTGATAAAGATGCCTGGATCAATGCTGGTCCTGCTCCACAACCACAACTAATTGATTAACACTTGAACATACTGTTGGAGCTGCTGAAGATTGTGGGACTATATTTGCATTGTATAAACTCAATTTCCTTTGTATTGTATAATTTCATAGCACAGATGTGAGTTCTATGTGAGCTACCATTCACCGGGTAATAATATGTCTTTCATTGACTTGAATGTGCCCTGGCGGCTGATAGTATGTCATGCTCACTAAAATGTCTCGCTGACGGTGGCGTGTGTGTTGGATCATTTAGCTCCCTTCAAAATGGTTGAGCTGAATGGTGCTGATCTATGCGTCATGTTCGTGAACGGGCGCCGTCAGTTGGGGCTGGTCATCAATTGGCTGCCTCGGCTTATTAATTTTTTTTTTTTGGATTGTTGTTTTGTTAAGTACTATTTGCTGTACTCTGGACGCTCTTAACACGTACGTCTTTTTTATTTTATTACATCGTTCTCACATATAATTATAAATTCAACATTAATGATGTAACTAATATTTTTGTAAAATATAATTTAAAAGAGTGTCCATGGAGTTTCTTGCCCGTTCTTCTCCATAGGTACCTACGCTTTGGAATGGGCAACTAGCTTCATATTTTCTGACTGACCGACTTCTTGACAATTCAAAAGTGCCTGTAAATGGTTTAATTGAAATAAATGCTTTGAGTTTGAGTTTGAGTTTGAGTTTAACTCTCTGTGAGTCACACTCACAAGTCACGCACGGACGTAAAAATATCGCGGCGGGATTTTATCGCGCACTGGATTTCAACTCTCGGTCTTGAGCCGAGTGTTGAGAATTCGAATCCAACAGAGCGCATCACACCGCGTCAAAAACACACTCGTTGGATTTTCAACTCTCGATGCTAAGCAGTGCAATGAAAATCCAGTGTGCGAAACAAAATCGTCGCAGGAAAAACGAACAATTAATGATAGATCGCCGGCGTCCTGCTAACAGGACTTAAAGTGCTTCCGGAAGGACGCTAGTTTTTTCTGTCACAGTACTGTGATGGTATAATATCTACGAGTAGCACAAACTTCAAGTTTACACGAAAAAATTGTCTTTGACATGGTACAAACATCGGTTGCTTTACACAACTGAACTTTAATCGGCACAAGATGGCGCATGAGCACTGGGGCAGCGCATACGCAGGCAGGACTCGCAGTCTCCCGCAGGACGCAAACCCGACCTTCCGGAAAAGCTTCCAGCAGGACTAGGCAATCTATCGCTAAAGGACAACGTGTCATGTTAGGCCTGGGGACTTACCTCGTACTGTTGGTATTCAGACACCAGGTCGTTCATGTTGCTCTCGGCTTCAGTAAACTCCATCTCATCCATGCCTTCGCCTGTGTACCAATGCAGAAAAGCCTGAAAAAGAAAGTCCAAATCAAATCAAAAGTTAATTCATCAAATCAGGCTGAGAATCAGCACTTTTTAAACGTCAAAATAACAAAAGACAGTCCCCCGGCACGCCCGCCCTTCACCACTTCCTAGTGCTTTAGCTGGGGAGAAGAAGTGGAACTCGCTACGTCTACATAAATGGCGGGGCGCTTTACTTTATGTAAATATTTCATCACCACTGCTCTAAAAACGGTGAAGGAAACCGACATGTCCTAGAACCAAAAATTAGAAAGACGTGACATCTACCAACCCGCACTGGGCCCGCGTAGTGGATTACAGCCCACTCCCTCTATCGGAGAGGAGGGCTGTGTCCCAGCAGTGGGAACATTATAGGCCTATTATGTATGTGTGTACCTTTCTACGGAACATCACGGTGAACTGCTCCGATATCCTCTTGAAGATCTCCTGGATAGCCGTCGTGTTGCCGACGAACGTGGCCGCCATCTTCAGCCCGCGCGGCGGCACGTCGCAGACTGCCACCTTCACGTTGTTCGGGATCCATTCTACGAAGTAGCTGGAAACAGACGAAAGAAAAAATCTATAATAATAATAGATATATTATGTACCTATTATTTCGTTTATTTATTTATTTAATACTTCAACACAAAAAAAAATATAAGTAATTCCATAACAACTATGTCAGTAAAACTTACAAACTAACCTAACAACAACATAACTCCGTGGCGCAGCACATGTATGTCGGCACGTGCCTCGCACACAGTGCATAGTGCATATAGTCGAACTTTTCATTAGCTGCAGTAAAATGTTTTTTCACGGCCATCAACCAAATCTTGTTAGAAAAACACAGAATACAGAATAGTGTAACAAACGAAACTTATTTGACTTGCATATCTCTAAACACAGTCCGAAATTAGTTATTAAGAAGTGTCTCATTTTACTGCAGCTAATTAAAAGTCGAAGTAGGTATAGTAAAGGGCCTGTCCACTTTGTAAAACAATGTATTTCTTATAATAAAACTGAAGAGTTTCTGAGCTGATCTCTGCAAAATACCGATAGATAAATTATTTTTGCATTTGATACCTAGCCCAATCCTTGTGGAAGGCACGCTAGTATAGGCCGAGCAAAAATAATAAGAGTCAAAAAGAACACAAACACACATTTTCATCATTTTGAAATCCAATTAAATATTAATCCACTTGGTGTATGT
Source organism: Gortyna flavago (assembly GCA_963669345.1). NCBI lineage: Eukaryota > Metazoa > Arthropoda > Insecta > Lepidoptera > Noctuidae > Gortyna > Gortyna flavago. Next base: position 679,775 of record OY770154.1, read on the forward strand.
TGAATTACTGATGATGATGTTATAAAACTTCCTGTCACTGTATCATAACAAGTAGTGGGTATACGAATTGGTGTGAGGTAGGTACCACTGACCACTAAGACAAAGTCAAAGTTTTTTATTTTTTAATCATAGGTGTAACAACTCATCATCTACATCATCTGCCTAGCCTTTTCTCAACTATGTTGGGGTCGGCTTCCAGTCAAACTGGATACAGCTGAATACCAGTATGTTACATGGAGCAACTGCCTATCTGACCTCCACAACCCAGTTACTGGGTAATACGAAACTCCTTGGTAAGACTGGTTGTCAAACTTTCGGGCTCCTGAAGACCGCCGTAACGACCGGTACCAACGGCTTAACGTGCTTTCCAAGGCACGGAGGCATCTTGGTATGTAAAGATGGTCACCCATCCACGGACCAACCGCGGCAAGCGTAGCTTAACCTGATCGATCGAACCGTGCGGCTGTTTTTACTCAGCCTTAAGCTCCTCAACCACAACTAAAAAGTGAAAAATAAAAATCACATCTACATGCAAAAAAAAAAAACGTTTAAAAATAAAACATGATTTTTTTCGTTTATTTTGCCACTGATTTCCAAAAGTTATGTTTCACTTTGTAGTGTTTTTTTAGAAGTCGTATTTTTTTTTCATGCCAGTTTAAAAGTTTTTATAAAAGACCCTAGGTTGATACTTACCTCGAGTTTTTATCCTGCACCGTCAACATTTGTTCGTCGACTTCCTTCATGGACATGCGGCCTCTGAAGATGGCGGCCACGGTGAGGTAGCGGCCGTGTCGCGGGTCGCAGGCGGCCATCATGTTGACGGGGCTGAACATCTGCTGCGTGAGCTCGGGCACGGTGAGCGCGCGGTAGCCCTGGCTGTTGCGCGCGGTCAGCGGCGCGAAGCCTGCGGGTTGCCCCGGCATGGCGTAACATGGCTATCGATGGCAATGCTTCTGACTCGGTCACTGTGGTACTCCACGTAAGGTAGTGACCGAGTGGCGAGATGGGCAAACTCAAAGCATTTATTTATTTCAAACTAGCTGTGCCGCGCGGTTTCACTCGCATAAGTGTCGATCCCGTGGGAATATCGGGATAAAAAGTAGCCTATATGAAAATCCAGGGTGTCAGCTACCTCCATACAAAATTTTATCTAAATTGGTCCAGCCGTTTGATCTTGAAGAAGTAACAAACAAACAAACATATAAACTCACACACACTCACAAACTTTCGCCATTAGTGTGATGTGATTATTGTGGTGATGTGAGAAACCAATTACCTACACATGCACTTTGGAATTGTCAAGGAGTCGGTCAGGCAGAAAGATGAAGCTATATCTTCTATATCTTCTATCTATATCTATTCTATATCTATACATATAATAAATCTGTAGACGAGACGTTTCTGTACATTGAAAATATTTCCAAAAAAAATAGTTGGGGTGTTAAAGGATAACCAACAGATGCCATTTCATCAATTTTTGGAATTTTTGTCGGTTTGTCTGTTTGTCTGTTTGGATGTGACAGATTATTGATTTGAACAGGGTCAACGTAAAAAGTACCAAACCAGTACGGTTACTTTTTATACTCAAATATGGTGTAGAACTCGGAGCAGTGATTAGTTTTTATTTCATCGCAATCGGTTCACTCTATCAAAAGATATAATCAATTTAAAGTATTCTAGAACAACTTTTTACGTTTTTTAGTAACACATAACGACATCTATTGGCGCGATATAGTACCTACTAACGAAAACATTATTGTTGTTGTGATGTGAATAATCACGTCCTATTAGTTTATGCTTACTTAAAATGACGAAATAACACAGATACCTACTTATGTCTATGTTATTTTAAAAAGTAATGATAATGATTATAATATTAAACAAAATCGCTTTCCATTGATGGTTTATTTAGTGGCGCCTGTGGCGCTAAAATAATTTTAAACAAAAAGTGAGGATAATGTAAGATAATAATAATTAATGTGGTGTTCTGAGCGATAGAGAAGTTAGATAATTATTGATATAGAAAGTTGAGTAACGCAGAGCGTTTTTAACGAAGTTCTTATATGGAGCTTGCGGTAGGAGTTCTAAGGGAGAAATCGTCAAATAACGAAAAAGCGTTATGCCTCATTTTTCAAAGTAATAGGTAGATAGAGACGCACACACAGAGAGAGAGAGCTATTTTTCATGGTTTCCGAGGATCCTGACCCCGGTAAGTGAGGTCACAAAGAAAATCAAAGATGGCGGTTGCCTAAATTTTTAACTTTTTCGTCATGGGTGTCGTTTTCATGGTTTTCGAGGTTGCTGAAGTCGATAGTCAGGTCAAAATGAAAATCCAAGATGGTGGCTGCAATTTTTTTTTATCATGTTTGTCGTTTTCATGGTTTTTGAGGGTGCTGAAGTCGATAGTCAGGTCAAAATGAAAACCCAAGATGGCGGCTGCAATTTTGTTTTGATTTTTTGTCATGGATGTCGTTTTCATAGATTTCAAAGGTGCTGAAGCCGATAGGCAGGTCAAAACGAAAATCCAAGACGGAGGTTGCAAATTTTTTATGGGTTTCGTTTTATTGGTTTTTGAGAGTGCTGAAGCCAATAGTGAGGTTAAAATGAAACTGTAACGGCTTACCCACCGTCGATTGGCCCATGAACCGTTGGTGAACATTATCTTTAAACCATTAACTTTTTTCCAAAGGACTTTTCACCCACGAACGTTTTGCCAACATAACTCAACGTCAATGAATGCTTTACCCACAGAATGTTTTGACCAAAAACTTTTCACCCAAAGAACAAGGCCAACAGACGCCGGGAAAGATGAAAGTAAAATAATAATAAGACGTAGTCCTTTATTTCTGTGAAAAGGGTATAAAGTAACCTAACCAAGCCTAACCTTGGGGTGCCCTTCGCTCGCTCACTTGAGCCGCCATCATCCCTTCGAACCCTACCTGTCCGAGTCGGGGTGCCCCAAGTCCCGAGCTCGCTTCGCTCGCCCTTGCATCCTTAGTTCTATTTGACATGGGTCAAATGTTCTTTGGGTGAAAAGTTATTGGTCAAAACATTCTGTTGGTTAAGCATTCACTGACGTATAGTTCTGTTGGGGAAACGTTCGTGGGTCACAAGTCCTTTGGATGAAAAGTTAATGGTGTTGACCAACGGTTCATGGACCAATCGACTGTTGGTAAACCGTTTCAGTACTGGTTAAAATGAAAGTCCAAGATGGCGGCTGCAAATCGAAAAATTGGTAGTGTGTGTCGTTTTCATGGTTTTCGAGAGTGCTGAAGCCGATTGTGACGTCAAAATGAAAATCGAAGATGGCGGCTGCAATTTTATTTTTCTTTTTTTATCATGTGTGTCGTTTTCATGGTTTTCAATATAAACTTACACGACTTTGTGTGAAATAAAATAAAATACAACCGACTTAAAAACACACTTCAAAGTGCAATAGACCTTTGGTTTCAGAATTCTGTAATTTCTTGCCAACGCGCAACGTCTTCCCAAACTAAGGTTATTTTGCACTTTCTAGGGTTTTTTATGGAAGTCGGTTAAGTATATTTTTTTGTAATTATCTTTACAATTTTTTTTCTGGTTTTCGGCAGTGTCTAAATTAAAATCATGTCTAAAGTTTTCATGGGTTTCATCTTCGTAGTTTAAATGGCGGCCCGGCCGGTGTCAAATATAACCAAAGTTTAATGGGATGGGATTTTACACGGGCAACTTTATGTAGAAGCTCTTACCATTAATGTATTCTTCCTTTTATCTAGATATCTCGATGCTTTATAAGGCATAATATTGGTAGGTATATATGATATCTTCAATACCAAGTTAAGAAATTCTAAATTTACCACAGAGAAGAAACCAAGACTTAGAAAAACTAACTTCAAACTTCACCTACTAATCTCAGATATACTTTAGATAAAATGGTGATATGATTTTACAATTTGGTATTCTAAGACAGACGCAAAATAAAATGGACATAATTATGGCTGTTTGGTTAGATAATCAGCCTCGAGCAGGCGCTTTTATTTTAATTTATTCTCAAAAATCAAAGTGACACTTCGTCGCATTGTCATTATGAACCATGAAGACGCAGTGATTGCAGTCGAAAGGGCCGTGGTAGCGAACCCTAGGTAAGGAAAGCCTTACCAGGCAAGATCTGATGATTCTTCCTTTTCAATGAAGGAGTGGCAATTACACCTTTCCTAAGCGACACATTACCTGTTGTTTTCCGACATCCACGCGAACGAAGTCGCGGGCACAGCTAGTCTAGTAATATTTTTGTAGTTAACCATTCCAAAGCGTAGGTAATGGAGAGGATTAGGCAAGAAACTTCACGGACACTTTTAAATCATTTTTTTTTTTTACAAAATATTCATTAAGTAGTAGGTACACAATTCATGTTGAAGTTATACATGTGAGAACGATGGAGAAAGACGTGCAAGTTAAAAGCGTCCGTCATAAAATCCATAAAACAAAAAAAAAAAAAACTATTCTGAAATTAAAATAAACCGTGGCAGCTAAGAGATGACAGTTCCTACTGACGGCATCCGTTCACGAACATGACGCACTAATTGCGTAACACACTATATCAGTCTCAATCTGAATCATTTTGAAAGGATATTATTGCTAATTCATTGCTTCTTATATGTTCGAAAAATGTGTCTGCTCAACAACGTAAATAACTCAATTAATGTTGTTGAACCGTCAAAATTAAACCCAATTTGTTCGTGGTACCCCAAGGGGGACTAGACTGGGGGACCACGGGCAAGTACTCATTGCTACTGATAGCAGCACCAATTAGCTCAAGCATTTTGAAGCGAACTTAGGGCAGACGATACTGTTACAGATGTTCTATACGTCACGAAGTCCGTTTGGCTATGAATGTTGTCAAGCGTGCACATTCACATTGTTTTTGTGTGCGTAACCTGGAGAGCGCTCAGTGTCGTGTAACACATACAAGCGCGCTTGTCGGGATACGTCACTACTACAATCAAAGCCGAACGGACTTCGTGAAATAGAATATCTTGTACAAGAAAACACAAGCATCAGCAGTTGGTGAAGTGGGGCTGCTAGATGATGGTGATGAAAAATGAAATGAGAAAGTAAATGAAATTGTTACCTGGCATGAAGAAATGCAGCCTTGGGAACGGGACCATGTTGACCGCTAGCTTGCGGAGGTCTGCGTTCAGCTGTCCTGGGAACCGAAGGCATGTGGTCACGCCTGACATTGTCAGCTGCAAAGAGACAAGTCTGTTATTACCTTTATAGTACATACTATTTCCATGGATATTATACCTATTTACACACTGACCTCCTTGTAGTACATACAATACAGGTCAGTGTATTTACAGAAGGCCAATTACCTAAGGGGGATGCGCTAGGTAGACCGCGAAAGTAAATTTTTGTTACGTTTTTTGCAATTTGCAGGCCAGTTTCAGGTTGTATCACGTGTTTAACGAAATATGATTCGCGAGCATAACAAGTATGTGTGTATTTAAAGAATTATAATACCTACAACCCTCTAAGTTTTAGTTCCATTGATTGACATATTAATATTCAATAGGATTATATAAACTGAGAGGTTTGTATGTATCTATTGATGGTTTTCATGATTATAATTCTGAATTCATATTTGTTACGCTCGGGAATCATATCGCTCATTGGGAGAAACATCGAGGTAAATGTTTTTTTTTTCCAAAAATAAGTTACTTAAATATGTCAAAGTACTTAGAAAGCGCATTTATAGTTTATGGAAGCAGACTTTAAAAAAAACCTATCTAGGTACCTTGGCGTGTACCTAATGTACTTACTTGTTTGACTATCATAGCATGCATAGGTACACACGGCTACACATCAAGCTATACATAACCAGTATAAGCTGACTTCTGATTGTACGAAAAACCTATACAATGCGAGGTCAACTCAAACTGGAAATGCATAGCTTGATGTGTAGCCGTGTGTACCTTTATTTGTGTAGCTCTCTTATTAACAAAAATTAGTGATTTTACGATTTGTCCACGAATAAATTTACAAAATTGTTCATCATCTGCCTAGCATTTTCCCAACTATGTTGGGGTCGGCTTCCAGTCTAACCTGATGCAGTTGAATACCAGTATTTTACATGAAGCGACTGCTATCTGAATTCCACAACCCAGTTCTTGGGTAACACGATACTTCTAGTAAGACTGGTTGTCAGACTGAGATGGGAACGCGAAAATTTAAACCTCTGATCTCTCAAGCCAAATTTATGCTTTAGCAATCATCGGCTATCGTCAGAAACACGAGCACGCGACGATGATTTAGCGACATCTACAGTGCTACATGCGAACTAATGCATCATACTGACTGATCTCACGCTAAGTCCTTCCTTTTCTATGTAGGATGAGTGAACTTTACACTCTGTTCCTCATACCACTATAGAAGCCTGCTGAAAATAGGCATAGCCATCCATGTCTGTCGGCTGAAATGATGACGATGTGAACCTCTGCCTACCTGATACCAGAAGGCCGATTCTCGTAATTTAAAACGTTCAAAATCTAGTCGCAGTCTCATCTCGGCGACAAACAAATGTCAAAATCTTGTCAAAATGTAGGGAAATAGAGGTATTTTTGACAGATTGAGACTGAGATCAGACTGTGAACGTTCTTAAAATTACGAGAATTGCCCCTCTGATGTTACGGATACTCACAGACACAAGATGATTGAGGTCTCCATATGTAGGTGACGCGAGACGAAGTGTTCTAAAGCAGATGTCGTACAGCGCTTCGTTATCAATGCAGAAGGTTTCGTCCGTGTTCTCAACTAGCTGGTGGACTGATAAGGTGGCGTTGTACGGCTCCACCACGGTGTCTGAGACCTGAAACAATACGAAGAATCCATATCACATGAGCTTTAAAAGGAGGGATCGCCAAGGTAGCCTGCGACATTCATCTCAGGTTTTTTGCAATTTGGGTCAGTTTCAGGTTGTATGTTAAACAAAATATGATTCGCGACCGTAACAAATATATTTTTGAAGAAATTTATCATTTAAATCATCAATATTTATAGCACTTTTTTGGACTAAAATCCTTAGGGGATACGCCGGGGGTAGGCCGCCAATTTGGCAGATCAGTGGTTGATTTAAAATGTGATGCTCATATAATCCTATTGATTAATACTTTATGAAATAGTCATTCAATAGGATTATATGAAGTTAGGGGGTTGTATTGATGATTTTAATGATTACAATTCTGCAAGTCTTATTTGTTACGTTGGCGAACCATCTTTTGACCAACATTCAACCTGACCTGACCTGACCTGTCAAAAAACGTAAGGAAATTTGAATTTCGCAGGAAATTCCTGAAGGTGTGCCTCACGGCTGCAACAAATAGGCCCAGTTCAGAGAAATGGGCCGTGGTGGCACAGTGTGCGACTTATGACTTGTAGGGCGTGAGTTCGAACCCAAGCAGAGACTTTGTAAAAACTATTTCATCACCACTGCTCTCAAAACGGTAATGGAAAACATCGTGAGGCATGTTCTAGGAACCAAAATTAATATCGAAGACATGTGACATCCACCAACCCGCACAGGGCCCGCGTGGTAGATTATGGCCCACTCTATCTCACAGAAAAAGGAGGCCTGTGTCCCAGTAGTGGGAACATTATAGGCTGATTATGCACCAGAAATGCCAGACGCTGGTTTTCAAGTGGACCTGAAGTGATAGCAGGTGTACTTACTTGCGTATTTATAATATTATAATGGGTTTAGAATATTAACTTACCTTGGGCGACGGCATCACGCTGAAAGTATTGACAATCCTGTCTGGATACTCTTCGCGAAGTTTGCTGAGGAGCAGCGTGCCCAGTCCTGATCCCGTGCCTCCGCCCAGGGAGTGGGTCAACTGGAAACCTGGACAAAGTTGAGACTACAGTATCTACAGGACATTTTTTGAAGTGAAAACTTCTTTAGGCGCGTTTGGCATTTTTTGAGATGGGAAAAAACCATTGAACTCGCGCGACACTGTTACCGACATCGCGCTACATTCGGATGTGTTCGGCTGTCCTCGGGATGTACCTACTTGCTTTTAATGTATATCTGTTATGTCAGTGAGTGATGCCAATGCATTGGCAGAATATGTTGCCATTGCAATGGCAACATATTCTGTTTGTGTTTTGTTTTTAGTGCGCTAACTGTAAACTTGAATTCAGCATTTATTTGATTCTAAACTTCCTAGCGTAGCGTAGTAATTACTCGTCGATTATAAAAAAAAAAATACATTATAGGCCAACCGCTTGACTGAGACGTTGCCTGAGGTAGCAGCGCGGTGCGGGAGGGGTGGTGACGTGATGCGAGAGCTCAGTGATTCGTCAACTTGTTTCCAGTCTAACCAGATGCAGCTGAATACCAGTATTTTACATGGAGCGATTGCCTATCTGACCTCCACAACCCATTTACTGTGTAATACGATACCCCTTGGCCTTGGTAAGACTGCTTGTCAGACTTTCGGGCTTCTGACGACCCGTAACGACTATCACCACGAACTACAGCTGGGAGCCAACGGCGTTTTTATTGAGTTTCATATGAAATAATTATTGATTGTGCTATGACCACAATGCGTGTGACAGTCCCATGGTACCCTACTAAACGCTTGGCCAAGAAAGAAGACAAGTGTTTTTTTTTGCATTTCTGTGGTGATGACAATGCCTCCTCTTGCAACGGCCCCCCAGAGGCCCAGTGCCTCTTATTAGCATAATCAGCCTATAATGTTCCCACTGCTGGGACACAGGCCACCTCTCTTTGCGAAGGAGTGGGCTGCCTGTAATCCACCACGCGGGCCCAGTGCAGGTTAGTAGATGGCACATGTCTTCGAATGTTTGGTTCTAGGACATGCCGGTTTCCTCACGATGTTATCCTTCACCGTTTTGAGAGCAGTAGTGATGAAATTATTTACTCAAAGTAAAGCGCCTGTCTGGGTTTGAACCCACGACCGTTGGGGCCGTTACTTCTTGGCCACCACTGCTCTGACTATCCCTTAAAAAAATAAAGGCGCGATGTTACGTACCTTGTAAGCAGTCACAGGGCTCCGCCTCCTTCCTCACTACGTCCATCACAGACTCCACCAGCTCTGCTCCTTCAGTGTAGTGTCCCTTCGCCCAGTTGTTACCTGGCAACACGAAAAAAGGTCTGTCGGTCAAAAACATGTTGTCAAGGTATCGGCAAGAGATGCAGAGAAATGAAGAACATGTCGTAGGGAATGTTTTGAGAATTAATGTGGGCTTTACGGGGTCAAATTACTACGATGACGGTACGGGACTACGATGTTGAAGGGTGTGGTACAGACCATCAAACTGAACAACTTTCTCCATGAGATCAACATCGTAGTCGCGAAAAATTATCAGGCGTCCCATACATTTTGGTCAAATACGTATTGAGCAGAATACATGGCCGATGGGCTCAAAAAAATTTTTTTTCCCGAATGTCATCTCGCAGTTCAACTGTCGTCTGCAATAAATTAAGGCCTCCAGCCAGGGCTTAAAAAACTTTAAAACTAAGCGTCTACACGCTAAGGGCACTCCCTGTGGCGCGGCGTAAATGCGAAATTTGCACTTGCGTGTCAATTTACTGTGGGCGGTCAATATATCATTCGCGATTCTTTGACAGTCGTTACTGGTCGTCAGAAGCCCGAAAGTCTGACAACCAGTCGTACCAAGGGGAGTATTACCCAGTGACTAGGTTGTTTTCGTCAGATAGGCAGTCGCTCCATGTAAAATACTGGTATTCAGCTGCATCCGGTTAGACTGGAAGCCGACGCCGACATAGTTGGGTAAAGGCAGGCAGATGATGATGGGGTTTGGTACTTACCGGCGCCGCTTTGCCCGAACACATAGTTGTCAGGTCGGAACAGCTGGCCATAGGTTGAGGACCTGATAGCATCCATGGTCCCTGGCTCCAGGTCCACCAGTATTGCCCGAGGAACAAACCGCTTGCCTGAGAAACAATTAATTGTAAGCACTGTGATTGTGAAAACTGAGCTGACAGGTGGAATGACATCACACTTCAAGCTAACGTTCACATTTTTGTTTTGTTTTGGGGGGAAACCTTCAAAAGGCACCTGACCTCCGGGGTCGGGGAGTGTGGGATTTTTACCTCACTAAAACCACCCCGGTGATCACCATTAGCACATAGGGGTGGTCCCGGTTCCTCTTAAAATACCAATTTCGGAACCCCCGTGGAACGCCTGTAAGGCACATTCCTGGTTAGACTGTAAAGGAGCCCCTGAGCCTCGCTATGCACGGCAGCATGTGACCAATAAGCCACCGTCTTCCTTGGGGTCACTTGGTGGGCGGACAGAATCCCCACTCTTTGCGCCCGCGACCCCAAAGGTCCACCTACCTTGATTGGTAAGTAGTTTTCGGCATATTAAGTGCCAAGGTGGTTGCCACCCCGACGCCTCCTTTTCTGAGCAGGATCAGCCCTCTCCCGATCCCGCTCGGCGGAAGCTCATTCACCTAGGTTGTCACGGTGAGTTTTTTACTGATTAGAACTGGAAGACTGCCTCGCTGGTCTAGTGAACGCAACTGCTACTGCGGAGCATGAGGTCCTGGGTTGGATTCCCAGCTCTGGAAAAGTGCTATTGAGTTTTTTCTTCGAGTATTTCTCAGTAGCACCTCGGAGTCTGGATTTTTGCCCGGTTGATTGCAATAGGCTGGCCCCCTACATAGAACTTACATATAACTGGTAAAATGTGGGTGTACTCTAAAGACATCTCTGCCTAACCCTTTAGTGATTACAGCTGTGAGGTCATGTTGATGTGTGTTACTATATCTAAGACTCGAGGAGTGCTGGTCCAGTGCTCACAGCATCTCCACTTACAAGTTGAAGATCGTGGGTTTTGGGTGGAGAATGTAGTTTTCGGCAATTCTCGGTTAAAATATCCATTTTCTGCCATTGTCGTTTTTAAAATCCGGCAATTCGGGGAAAAAATTCTCGCAAATCGATTTTCATTTATTAATTTTTCTTTTTAGCACAGAAATCATAATTATCTATTAATTTATTTAATAGATGTCTCACTCACAACAGCAATGGCGTTTATTTTGACAGTTCAAATTCAAAAACATTCATTGCGTTATTTACGTTGTTGAGCAGCCGAATTTTTCAAACCTATGAAGCAATGGAAACCCTCGGATTTTGATTGAAAGTGTGTTTCGCAAGTAGGGTGCAGTTTACCATCAGCCGCCTCATTGTAGTAGACCTGGATCCGCTCCAGCTGCAGGTCACTGTCGCCGCGGTAGTAACCCGTCTGGTCGATGCCATGCTCGTCTGATATTATCTCCCAGAACTGTGAACAAATCAACAGGAGTTTGATTATCCATTTATTATGGATTAGATTATAAGAAGAAAATCAAATATTATTTTCTCTTTATTATAATACTAGCTGTTACGCGCGACTTCGTCTGTGATAAAGACAAAAGACACGTGGCGCCATCTATTATCATAATAACGTTATTGTTGTTTTCCTCGGGAACAGCACTTTTTTTCGGGATGAAAGGTACCCTATGTCCGTTTCTGTACACCTGACAACGTATATGCATTCAGGATGATCGGTTCAGTGGTTTAGGCGTGAAAAGGTAACACACATACTTTCGCATTTATAACAAATTATAGTTTAGATAATTTGAATGACGTCATAATCTGCCTATCATTTTCCCAACTATATTATGGTCGGCTTCCAGTCTAACCGGATGCAGCTGAATACCAGTATTTTACACGGAGTTACTAGATAAAACGATACCTATTGATAAGACTGGTTGTCAAACTTTGGGCTGTATATATACTAAGAATAAAGTTAAAGTGTTTGTTTGTTTGATCGCGCTAATCTCTGGAACTACCGGTCGGATTTGATTTGTGGGCAGGCGATGTGATGCGACGCAGTTGGTTGGGGGAACAAGAATTTTCACGCGAGCGAAGTCGAGCCCAGAAGCCAGTGCATAATATACATACAGCGAGACGAACTATAATTGTTTTATCATCTTTAGATATCGATAGGTACCTATCCATCAGTGAAGTTTCGCTAGCTAATTTTATTTGACCCCTAATAGGTATTATTATGGAATAATCACACAGTGGGCCCCAAACAGCAGCAAACGCAAAGCGGCAGGCCCAGCCCAGGAGGAGATGGCGGAACCAAATCGATCTCGACGATTCTTAGAAGAATTAGCCACAAACATCACAAAATTCGTTCAGTGGGCCCGTGGGGACAGTGGGTCGTCTTACCTATTTTCTTAGGTGGAACGAGGGAAGACAGTGCAGGGATACAAACGACTGATGAAATAATAATACTAATAGGTATTCATAAATTATTCAATTATTATTTTTGGTGGCCCTTTATGGTAATCATTTTGATTTTTTTAAAGAAAAACATTTTTGTGTTTTTCTTAGCCCCAAATGAATTTTGCGCGCGAATTTTTACCGCAGCGAAAAGGCTATTCCGTATAGCTACACTGTAGAACATTGCAATACTGTAAGTACTTATTCATAGGCACATACGTTTTAAATATGATTATAAAACAGATAGCAATAATCTATTGAACTGTATAAGTCAATCAACGGGAAATATCACATCTTTTAATAACTACACGAGTTCCGTTAGGCAGATCAACCGTATCATGACGTAAAAATAGAATACCTAGGTACTTCTTAAAGTAGTATTGTCGATATAAGAATATTGTAAAAAGAGTAAAATAATCCCCACCTTCGAGCCGATCTGGTTGCCACACTGTCCCGCCTGCAAATGCACTATTTCACGCATTTTTCAATGTTTTCTTTTCACTTCTAAAACACCCAAACGAAACAAACTGTCCTCGAGAAATGTACTATTTTAGGAACAATCGTCTACGCGCGAAGATCTAGACACCACGTGGGATGACTACTAGGTTCTAAGATCGCAATAATTTTATATTTAAATAGTTCTTAATTAAAACAAAAGTGTTTGATGCGATATTTTTCTTTAATATTCTTAGAAATCTGTAAAAGAAAATCATGTTGTGGACATAGTGGGGCAGAAATGTGATGTGGGAACAGGAAATTTATTGCAACGCCATCTATTAGCAAGTTTTAAAAGTATTGTTTACATATAAATTTTGTGTTAATACGAATAGTTTATTGTTGTAAAAACAATAATTTAGGAAACTTATTAGATTAAAATTAGTTACGAAGTCTTTTTTAAAATTACTTAAATAATAATCACTGAACAAAACGCATTCATTCAGTTAGCCCGCATAACCCGCATGCGTTGCCTTGTTTCTGACGTTTTTGACAAAGCTAAGCCAAACGTCAAATGAGATTTTCAGTAGTAATTTTATCGGCAAAACCATAAAAAATTGTCAATCTACGTGGTTATTATCTCCAATTATTGTGCAGTACAAGTTATTGAGTTTATTTGTGAAGTTTATAGTTGTGTTATTAGTGAAAAACATGATAGTTCGCCATATTGCTGGTTGTTTTGCCCAAAGGCACTAGCCATTTTTTTGATAGCGTAAATCTCTTTTGTGCTGCACCAAGGCATTCATAAAGTTCTGACGTGTTTAGGACTGCCGTTAATAATTATATTGTAAGTAAAACAAGATTATTTGTTTGTATTTTTTTCTCGAACAATTTTATAAACCGTCGTTTCGAAGGGCGAGTAAAAACATGACGTTATTAGCGATAATGATTTTTATGCTATTCTTACGGACTCTACTTTTAAAATTCTTCCTTTGCCAGATAAAGTAGCACTTAATCATCAGAAAGTGCAAAACTTGTAGGATTTGGCATAATATGCAATATTCACTAGGCTGAAAGTTACAAGACTTGTATTAATGATTATTTTAACAACAATAACATAAACATAAATGTTGAAGGTGTAGAGCAAGTAAATGAGTTTTTATATTTGGGGAGTCTGTTGACAAGAGCTTTAAAGATTGATGAAGATGTGGAGAGTGATTCAAAATGAAAATTCATTTATTTAAATTAGGCTGAGAATCAGCACTTTTCGAACATCAAAATGACATAAGGACAGTCCAGTGGCACGCCCGCCCTTCACCACTTCCTAGGGTTTTATCTGGGGAGAAGAAGTGGTGCAACAAATTTTCCAGCAGCACAACTCTAGATGCAAAGTAATTAACATTACGAGACGCAGCACATTAAATTAAACTATTACCCATATGTCTGCTGGCCGTGCCAATCCATACTAATATTATAAATTCGAAAGTTACTCTGTCTGTCTGTATGTTACCATTTCACGCCTAAACCACTGAACAAATTTCGATAAAATTTGGCAGAGAGATAGATTGCATCCCGGGGAAGGACGGAAGTTTTTATCGACATACCTCGCGGGCGAAGCCGCAGGCGGAAGCTAGTATACCAATAAATGCAATGAAAACTGTACACAAGCAAAACAGATTGTGGGAAATAAAGTGAATGGTGCTATACATGCAATTGTGACTGGCTGATCATAAAGGTGTGACCCCGAATGGTAGGCTGAGGAAAGATGTCATAAGGCAATAGTGCAGTTTTAAAGAAGATGTAGTCACAAAAATAATATTAAATAGTACACACTTCTGAAAAACTGTCTCATAAATCCATTTTGATTCAATTTTAGTAAATAACCCCGCAACACAGAATAGATGCATTAATCAGAAGATTTTGTTCTTGAAAATAGTTCCTAATTTAGGATTCCATAGAAAAATTGCAAAAACAGAACCCTTATAATCAACAGCTAATTAGCTGCTATTATGCTGTCAGTGAATTTTTAAATGATAACACCCTATGACATTGCTCAATTATTATTTCAATTTGTTAAATTTGCTATGATTCAAATATGCATGACTATTATTTTTCCGGTGAATTTGACTTTTAAGAATATGATATTAAAAACTGATTACCTGACAATTATTGATTAACATAGATTTGCAATACTTATTATTATTAAGTGAAGTGCCTAATGTTGCATGCCCTATAGTAGAATGTACTGGATCCAATTGTTCTTTTTTTTTACGCCGGCAGGGACTACAAAATGCCACATGCTACGATCCTTACATACTCCTTTTGCTTCATTTATGTTTATACATCTGGTCATACACGCACGCTGGTTGCGAGTACTGCGCACCTGACCTTTATGAAGAACATCACCAATAAGGTCACTACATGTCCTCCTAGGGTGTCTCCTCCCAGTGTTACCACTCACATCTGCCTAGTTGCCTGTCAATCATCCTTTATGTGTTTTTTCTTAGTACAATTAACTCATTATTTATTAAATTATTTTATTTATTCATCCTCTCAACATGACCAAACCATTTAAGCATAATCAGCCTATAATGTTCTGGGAGTCTGCGACACAGACCTCCTCTCGGTGAGAGGGAGTGGGCCCCGTAATCCACCACGCGAGCCCAGTGTGGGTTGGTAGATGTCACATGCCTCCGAATTTTAGGTTCTAGGACATGCCGGTTTCCTTCATTGTTTTGAAAGCAGTAGTGATGAAATAATTTACACAAAGTAAAGCGCCTGTCTAGGTTCGAACCTATGACCTACAACTTGTAAGTCACAGCAACTACCACTGGGCCACCACTGCTTTCGCACCATTTAAGCATACTCTTTAAATTTTTGGTCACTACATCTTTTCAGGTCAAAATGGAGGACGTCAAGATGGAGCCCCCGCCTCCACCGGTGATGAAGTTCATTAGCGTCACAAGCGAGGCCTTGACCGAGGAGCAGCGAGAGATGTACGAATCAGTCCTCACCACGTGGAAGCCTGTAATGTTCCCTAAGAGGACCAAACGGTACATTTGCAACAAATGTAACAAAGAATTCAAAAACTATCAGAATTTATATCTACACACGACCAGAGTTCATTCCTCGGAAGAATCCGCCGTTATTTGTGATATTTGTGACAAAACTTTCAAAAACAAACACTATTTGTACATGCATCGCATGAACAAGCACTACTCCGAGCTGGAGAAGTGTTACTGCCAGTTCTGTCTCCAAGAGTTCCGCACGAGAAGGGCTCTTCACATGCACGTGAAAAGGATCCATCCCAACACCCTCCCAGAAATCAAATGCAACGAATGCGGGAAGGAGTTCTCGGTACCTTACAAACTGAAGTACCATATTGAGGCTTGTCACAGACCAGACAAGGAGAAGTACAAGTGTCATTTATGCCATAAGCTGTACAAGAACAGTTTGAATTTGAACAGGCATCTTCACTTCCAGCACACGCCCGTTGAGAGGCATCCTTGCGTATTTTGCAATATGACGTTCAAATCTCGGCATCATATGAAGAGGCATGTCTTGAACATACATCCTCCTTTGGAGTCTAAAGTCACGTGCCCGGAATGTCTGAAGGAGTTCAAGAACGACCAGTATCTCAAGGAGCACATGCAAGTGCACTCGTCGCTCGATTCCAAGGTCAAATGTGACATTTGCGACAAATTCTTTCACTCCGCCATCCGCCTGAAGAAACACAAGAAGATCGTGCATCCCTCAAAACCTAAGCTTCGTTGCGAAAAATGTGATAAAGAGTTCGCGCATGCGCACTACCTCCGTCGGCACAACAACGCGGTGCACTTAGAGCTCGACGAGACAGAGTACCCTCATTCTTGCGAGCAGTGCGGCAAGAAGTTCAAGCTGAAGAAGTATTTAAACAATCACATTCAGCGGCATGAGCAGCAGCATCTGAAGAGGATATCTCAGATGGTTAAGACTGTGATGGGGGATGAGAAAGACGTGCCGGTTAAAAAGAGAGGGAGACCGAGAAAAGCGAGAGCGGAAATCGAATTTATCAAGTGCGAGCCGGTGTCGAGCTCCGATGATTCGGAATCTGGGGAGACAGACACAGATGACTCTGATTGAGTCTAGCGACAACCTTGTTCGGATTAAGTGTCTAGTTTTTGTGTTCCAAAAGTGCAAAGTGAAAATTTAACTCTGGCGGGATTGAAGCGAAATCCCGCGCGGTTTAGGGACGAAATTCGTTCGCGCCAATTGCTTCGACTACAGTCCGGTTGTCGAAAATGCTTTCTTGATATCTGTCAGTTACATAAAACGAATACGTGTTTTGTGAATTTGGTCTTTATTAGTTACTAGAATAGTCGCACTGACAGGTGTTAGGAACGAATTCTCTCGACGCGGCCAGACTGTCACTTGTGTTATGTTCAATCTGGCGACTGTATCGGGTGATTCCTTTTACCGTCTGGACAAAAACAGGGTATATAAGGTGAACGGGGTACAAGCCTGTGGCACATAAAGCTCGTTTTTTTTCATTCAAAATCCTAGTATGAAATTCACTTACCAATAAATAGGCGATTATTCCCGATGTCCACCACTTGTTTGGCCACCACTGGGAGACACCGAAACAACTTTAAAAAATATTCTCGTTGTCCACCACTGGGGGACAAATTTATTGTAACCTAACCACAAATTGCTTCTGCATCATCTCCGGCGCTGCGGGAAGTGCAACCCCTCCGCCCTTACTTAACAAAGGATAGGCACCGCAGCTCACCTCCGCAGCTTCGGCTTGCTGCAGCCTCAGCCGCTACGGCTCGCGCGGGTGCCTATGCTTTGTTACAGCGGGCGAGGGTTGCTCTCCCTTCGCGCCTCCGGATTTTATATACACTCTAGCTAAGGGTACCAGCCAAAAGACTACGTGAAGTCGGGGGTTCCCCGATTCGGTTTTGGAACAGATTCGACCTATTTAAACAATGAAGTTTCCCTCAGTGGTGGACAACGAGAATAGTTTTTAAAAGTTATTTCGCTGTCCCCCAGAGGTGGCCAAACAAGTGGTGGACACCGGGAATAAACTATAATGTAACTTATTTGAAGTAAACTTTTCATGCTAAACAAATATGTAAATCGACAAATAATATAAAAATTCATGTTATAGTATCCGCGCGGAAATTATCAATGAATTTTTAGCGACATTCAATCCTTAACAGAAAAGAGATTTCTGTGCCACAGGCTCCTACTCCTTTCAACTTATAGACCCTGTTTTTGTCCAGACGGTAAAAAAAAGTCAGCCATAGCCATAATAAAAACAATTAAAACAAACGACGTGCGCGCTTACGTCCTGCGCGTGATTCGCCTCAGTCCGCCTAGAGCTTCTTTCAGTGCAGTTTATTTCAAAAAGTTCTCTGAAAAAGTCATTGGTGATTAATTTAATGGCATACCGTTGTAGATATGTTTCAAGAAGATTTGTAACAAGTTGTCTAAAGTTATTTGATCCTGCAAAAGGGTCTCGATTAGAACTCATAATGTTAGGAGCAAATTTTTGCAAATAATTCTTATTCGTAGAAGTTTCTAAGAGAGCGTCGGGCGGAAGACTGTAATGGTACCTAATATAGGATATTTGACTGGATAATTTTTTTGATATTTCGAAATCTAGAAAAGAATTAAGAGCGTTCATCCTGCGCGGGCTGGAACCGTCGCGTCGCCTTGTGGTTTTTGGTGATAAAAATCTTTAATCCCCTTTAAACCAAATTACAATTTTTTTGCAGCCAAGTTTATTTTTGATGGTAGTCAAATACCCTATTCCGAAGGCGACAGTGGACCGCAGACTGCAGCAGCAGTGCCGCTCAACTGCACTGAAAGACCACAGCTAAACTTTCTACATATTTCTATGATAACGCTTCAGTAGATAGCGACATTGTCGCCTGCTGCTGCGGTGACCGCAGAAGGCATAGCTGTAGTTACAGAGTGACAAGACGCATTTGTTTGTTTGACTAATTAGGGTAATTACCTGCTGAAGATGCCTCATTGCAATACCACGCGATCGCGATTTAGCTCGCTACCTAGATCAAAATCTAAAGTCATTTATTAAAATCAGGCTGAGAATCAGCACTTTTTCAACGTCAAAATGACAAAAGACAGTCCTCCGGCACGCCCGCCCTTCACCACTTCCTAGTGCTTTAGCTGGGGAGAGGTGGCGCAACAAACTGTCCAGCAGCACAGCTGTCTGTTCATGTTCGATGACACCTCCATGTAACACAAATGCATGCTAATAGACACGCACGCGCATGCCGAAGGATACCTCACTGCGATACATCGCGATCTGCTTGTCTTTATTAGCATTTGTTTTACGGGGACGTGACATCGAGATAGCGAGCTAAACAACGACTGTGAGGTATCGCAGTGAGGCACCCGGCGTGTAACGGTCTTGTTGCCTGACGCCATTTTAAATTCAATTTTAAATCTTATTGAGAATTAGCTTATGGAATAAGCTTGTACTCTTAAGGGTAATGATCTAAGATAGTCCGCGAATTTTTTTTTTTTTTTACATTTTTTGCAATTTGCAAAGGTCAGTGTCGGGTTGTATGTTGATTAAAATATGAATTCTGTAGTCATACGAGTATTTGTTACGGTCGCGAATCATATTTCGTTCAACCTGCTACAACCTGACACTGACCAAAAAACGTAAGATAATTTTAATTTCGCGGACTACCCTGGCGCTTTTTCCCTTAGCGCTTCATCGCTGGGAGCATTCGTAACTTATCCTGCTCGTTTCAATTATCTCTGTACACTATCTAACAGCTGACGGCCTGCGCAGTGTATTTGCAAATCCCAAGCCATTACAGTAGAATCCTGGTTTGTTACACTACAGGCGAATGCTACCAGTCAGGGAGCGCCTTTAAATTAAATATCTTGCGCGTCTAAATTATTATTAAAAGGGGAGTTTAAAGAGTTAACGATAGACTTTAAAATAAAAATTAATAGTTTTTCTCAATAACTGTTTCTTTTTTGGTAGATTTATATTGAGTATGGCAACATTGAGATTTTTTTAAAAAGACTGATGGTTACTGGATTTGGCCTCGAGTTAGTGTTTCTAGTTGACAGCAGATATATTTTTTAAAGCCACACTCAAGAGATATCGTTCAAAAATCAATCATTAATTTTAATTGACCAGCACCTGCCGCTGACGCGATTCGACCGCCTCTACGAGCGAGAGAATCGCGGCGATAGTCTCGCCGTGCCATCAAATTTTCGCGGCCATGATATCGCTGTGTGGAGACACGTTCTAAGAGTGTATATGTCGCAGCCAACTGGTTAAATTAGCCGTTCAGTTAACCGCCTAGCCTTTTAACTAAACGGCGGCCGTTCAACTAACGGCCTAAATGATATTCAATTACAGTTTAGGTTGGAAGTCTGTAACCAATCACGCGCGAGCTGAATTGGTCGCAGTAACTAAGCCAGGGCACCCCGACCAAATGGGTTAGGTTAGGTTAAACTGTGATCAACGGCGTGCGAGCCGAGAGAGCGAAGCGAGGCGAGCACTACTTTAAAGGCCAGGCGGTTAACTAAACGGCTAATTTAACCAGTTGGCTGCGACATATTTAATACGTGGCACAACGATATTATCGCCGCGATTCTCTCGCTCGGGGAGGCGGTCCCTAATCGCGTAACACACCTCAATCTGAATCATTTTGAAGGCAATATGCTAATCCATTGCTTCATATGGTTGAAAAATTTGTCTGATCAACACCGTAAATAACGCAATGAATGTTATTGAACTGTCAAAGTGGACTAGTCCAGTCAGTGCAAGCATTTGTCAGTAATATCGTGTAGTTCAACTGATAATATAAACACCCGGACGCCAAAACAGTCGCCAATAAAAGAGAAATAATAAATGTAAAGGGTATGAGACGAAACGAAGAGAATCCAGTGTTGCCATATATCAAAATTGTTATCTATTTGGGGTCAGTAATTTTAATATTAAGTAGGACTTTTTAAATTATGAGGATGTTAAGTGTCACTAGGTATATATAAAATCACGGTTTCTTTCTATGAGGGTAAACAGAAACTACAGAACGCTACCTGCTACGATCCTTACATACTCCTTTTGCTTCGTTTACGTTCATACATCTGGTCAAACACACACGCCGGTAGCGAGTACTACACACCTGACCTTCCTGAAGAACATCACCAATAAAGACACTATATTATGTCCCGTAGAGTGTTTCCGTGTTTCCACTCGCATCTGCCTTGTCTACGATTAGAATAAAAGCATAATATTTAAAATTCACCGTTTTTTTTTTTATTTTTTTCAGTTTAGTTAGGTTAATCATGCGCAATATTTTTTATAATGTAGAATAAGTTAAATAAGTTAAAATTAAATATTTTGTCACAAGGCAACAAAATTACATGAGGGGGGTGCGATAAGGTAGACTGCGAAATTAAAAAAAGAACTAGTTTTTTATTTTTTTGCAAATTGCAGGTCAATATCTGAGGGGCAATTCTCGTAATTTTAAGAGCGTTCACAGTCTGATCTCAGTCTCAATCTGTCAAAAAATGCCTCTAATTTCCAGAATTGGCCTTCTGGTTTCATGGTACCTAGTAGAAATCACAGACGCGCCCGTAAAAATATGTGATTGTCGAAGTATAATAATTAAAGTCGTCAAATCCATACTAATAATTATTGTTACGAGCTTGGGGTTCGTTACAATTAAAAACGCCGATTTATTAACCAAAAATAGACACTTTAATTAAAAACACAAATTACAACTTTAACACTAATTATGAAACACAATTGCACTACTGATCACTTCTAAGTCGCACTTGAAGATCGCTTTCCTTTCGATGTTTTCGCTTGTATCGCTTATCCAAGACTGTGTCGGCTCGCGGAGCATTCCCGCCTTATATAGGCCTCACATTGTTCTAGAACTTTCTATTGTAGAAACATCTAGAATGTTCGAGTACATTCCGGCCCCAACTGACCAGATGTCGATAGTTCTAGAAAGTTCTATCATCGAAGCTTCTAGAAGGTTCTTGACACTAGTTCTTCTACTCGATACTAGATGGCGCTAGTGGTAACGAATATCAATTGTGGCGCGCAACACTGCCCCCTCCTAAGACATGCTCGTCCCGAGCATTATCGGCCCCATAATAACGCGCCAGTCGATCCACATGGACGATCTTAGGAGTACCTCTTGCACCTTTCTGTATCCGGTAGGTTACGTCATTGATCTTTGTCACAATCCGGTACGGTCCGTCCCATTTAGCTTGAAGCTTAGGAGATTTTCCTTTGCTGCGGACTGGATTGTGCAACCACACCAGTGAGCCTTCGTCGAACCCTTTATTGTTAATTTTTCGGTCATAACGGGTTTTCATCTTTTCAGACATTTGCTGGCCTGATTGTCTGACGTGCTCATAAATGTCATTCATTTTGTTCCGCAAGTCATTCGCATAATCGGTTATACTGCGTGGGGCATCAGGTGGTATTCCGGTGATCAGGTCTGCAGGCAGCCGTAATTCTCTTCCAAAGTTTGCGAAAGCTGGTGTCACCGATGTACTTTCGTGAACAGCGCTTCGATATGACAACAAAAACGGTTGTATGTGCTTGTCCCAATCTCGTTGCCGATTTTCCACAACTTTTGCCAGGTATCTCTCCAATGTCTGATTAAATCTTTCCACCATTCCATCCGATTGTGGGTGGTAAGAAGTTGTTCTAGTTTTATGAGTACCCATAACTCGACAAGTTTCCTGGAATATTTGGGACTCAAAGTTCCTTCCTTGATCACTGTGAATCTCCAAGGGTACTCCAAAACGGCAGAAGACTTCATGCACCAGTTTATCTGCAACTGTTGAAGCTTCTTGGTTTGGAATGGCGAAGACTTCCGGCCACTTAGTGAAGTAATCCATCACAACCATGAAATACTTGTTACCACTTTCACTTTCCGGAAAAGGTCCAGCAACATCTAGGGCTATTCTCTCCCATGGTGCACCAACATTGTACAATTTCAATGCACCTCTACTACGTGTCTGAGGTCCCTTTACAGCTGCACAACTTGTACATTTACGACACCAGTCCTCGACATCGTCCCGACAGTGGACCCAGTAAAACCGTTCTCGTATCTTCAGTAGAGTCCGTTTTACTCCCAGATGACCTCCTGAACAACCATTATGGTACAGCTGTAGAACATCCGGTACTTGAGCTTTAGGGACAACCATTTGCAGATGACAGCTGTCTCCTCGAACATTTTCCCATTTACGGCACAGGACTCCATCCTGAATCACCAAGCTGTCCCATTGGGCCCAATAGCTTTTTGTGACCGAACTCATCGCTGAGACATCGCTCCACCTGGGCTTAGGAGCTCTGGCCTTCATCCACTCCAGAATCGGCTTGATGTCCAAATCTTCCTGCTGTGCACGTTGAAGTCTTTCCTTCCACTCGTTGCTGAGGTCTGTCCTGAGCATCCTCACAGGTACGACTTCTTTACTTTCTTGCCTAGTACAATGCTTCCTTACTAGCACTAGAGGTGAACACCATGAACTAGATGAAGGTTCAATAACACCACCCTTCACCTTTCCTTCAATCATGGTTTCCACTTCTTTTTCACATGCTACCGGCAATCTTCTTGGCCACTGACGGATAGGCCATTCTTCTCTTCCTGCAGTTCGCTTAGGGCAACTGGATCGAAGGTGGCCCCTTTCCCCACAGCCGTAGCACCTAGGGCTGTATCCTTTATTACGATCGCGAACTGTAGCCGCTTTGACCTCCCTGACGCGGTGAGAACGATGATCCTGCCGCACAGCTTCCACCTCCAGTGCGTGGGCCAAGGCGTCCTTAAGCGTCCCGTGGTGACCGAGCCTCACAGCAGCTCTAACCTCAAGGTCGCGGATGCCGTCGATGAATGCCTGCACCAGGTTCCCATCAATAAGCGCAGGTACGGACTGGTAAGCTTTGCGAACCAGCTTCTCCACTTCAAGGGCCCACTGCTGCAGGTTTTCGCTGCTGCGTTGCACGCGATCCTTGAGCTGCGCACGAAACACGTGTTCCAGGTGAGCGTCACCATACCGAGCCTCCAATGCCTCAAGGAGCTGCTCGTAAGTCACTTCCTTACCGATAGCTTCCAGAACAGTTAAGGCCTGGTCGCGCAGGCCTAGGGTGAGGGCAGTCATGGCCTGATTTTTATCCCACCCGTTCGCCTTCATGACAGCCTCGAACTGGATTTTGTAGGCCGACCAGGAAGAAGTTCCGTCGAATGGTGGCACTTTGAATCCACGTAGCGAAGGTGTTGTAGCTACGGGAGCTGCGATTCCATCCCCAAGTTTAATGTAATCCAATGTTTTCTTCACGTCAGCCATCACGGTTTTCTTCACGTCAGCCATCACGTTGTCAACCCGATTATTCACTTGGTCGATTCGGGTTTCAGCTTCCGACAGGCGGTTGTCATGTTGAGCAACCTTATCCTTCACCTCCTTCATGTCTTTCCCGAAGGTAGCATGAAGGTCCTTCATAAGGAGCATCTGCTCTTCCTGTCGGCGAGCCTGTTCCTCCTTATCACGCTGGAGCTGTTCTTCCAGCCGACGAGCCTGTTCCTCCTGTCGGCGAGTCTGTTCCTCCTGTCGGCGAGCCTGTTCCTCCTTATCACGCTGGAGCTGTTCTTCTAGCCGGCGAGCCTGTTCCTCCTGACGACGAGCCTGCTCCTGCAGCATCATCATCAGAGCAGCAAAATCTGGTGCTGATGATGCTGGAGCAGCTGTGGACGGGCCGGCCTCCGTGGTCGGTATCTGGCCCTCTGACCTCTGTGGCGGAGATCCACCAAAACGTCTCTGGTCCGTCTCCTGTTGGCGTTGACTCCGGGTACGGATACCCTCAGTGTCGTCCTTGGGTAAAATCGGCATGATTTTAATCCCACTTCTGACACCAATTGTTACGAGCTTGGGGTTCGTTACAATTAAAAACGCCGATTTATTAACCAAAAATAGACACTTTAATTAAAAACACAAATTACAACTTTAACACTAATTATGAAACACAATTGCACTACTGATCACTTCTAAGTCGCACTTGAAGATCGCTTTCCTTTCGATGTTTTCGCTTGTATCGCTTATCCAAGACTGTGTCGGCTCGCGGAGCATTCCCGCCTTATATAGGCCTCACATTGTTCTAGAACTTTCTATTGTAGAAACATCTAGAATGTTCGAGTACATTCCGGCCCCAACTGACCAGATGTCGATAGTTCTAGAAAGTTCTATCATCGAAGCTTCTAGAAGGTTCTTGACACTAGTTCTTCTACTCGATACTAGATGGCGCTAGTGGTAACGAATATCAATTGTGGCGCGCAACATTATTATAAATGCGAAAGTTGTGTGTCTGTCTGTCTGTTACCTCTTCACACTTAAACCGCTGAACCGATTTAGATGAAATTTGGTATAGAGATAGTGTGTGTTCTGGGAAAGGACAAGGTCATATAGGATAGTTTTTATGCCGATATTCCCATGGGATCGACACTTATGCGGGTGAAACCTGATATTGATAATCCATTGCTACATAAGTGGTATAATGTCGACACGGTTGGCGCAGTGGTTGAGCCATTGACTGCTGCGCAGCATGTCGCGGGTTCGATTCCCGCACGGAACAAATATTAGTACGACCTACAAGTATTTGTTCCGGGTCTGGGTGTTTTACCTATAATATGTATGTATTTACAAAAAAAAATGTATATAAGTAGTTTATCAGCCATCTCGTTACCATAACACAAGCACTAGGTTGCTTAGCTTGGAACTATATGGCGTTGTGTGAAATGTCCAAGGATATTATTATTATTATAAGTTCGAAAAATGTGTCTGCTCAACAACTTAAATAACGCAATGAATGTTGTTGAACTGTCAAAATGAAAGCCATTGCTACTTTTATAATGTGTTACGCAATTACTCCGCTGGGTTCGGGTTCGATTCCCGGGTCGGGGAAAGTGTTATTGGGTTTTTCGATCACGTATTCCTCAGCAGCAGCATGCCCGGCTGATGGCAATAGGCTCGGCCCCCTATTACATGGGACTTAAATGTAACTGACGAAATGTGGGTGTACTATAGGTACCATCGCGGCCTTTTCCGCCTGATCATTTAATTTTTTTTCGCCTAAATCCTGTGGCGACGCCAAGCCACGCCCCCTTAAACTTTTCACCTATTAGGAAAGCGATAACGCAATTAGTTGCAACCTGCACTGCGCAGCTTAGTGACGGATCACGTGTACTTTTGTGAAATTTACGGACGAACTATTTGACCTTGGCGCGCTTGCTAGAGAGCGCTTCTATTTTTTTAGTGCAAGCAAAAATAAACATAGTGGTGGTCAGGCAGGAGTGTCCGCGATAGTACACCCTGACTAACCCTTTGGGGCATACAGGCGTGATGTTTTTTATGTAGTTATGTTGGGAAATTCTGTCTTAGGAATATGTATTGATCGTAAGGGAAAGAGCGAGACAACCCCAACACAAGTATTATTAATTACTTACTGGGGCTGTCTCAATCACATCTGCAAATGTAACTGTTTGAGACCCAATAAACAATTTTTTTTAATTTTTAATCTTACTTCGTTAAATAAATAATTGTTAAAGGCGCGTCTAACTACAAAAAAAAAAAAAACCATATCCTCATAATTTTAAAAGATTTTAAGCCTTGGACTAGTAGACAATGATATTATTGAAACGTGGGTACTGTCTGTTCTACAGGGTCAAATCAATTTAGCTAGCAAAACTTCACAGATGTGTTGGGTGTTACATACACCCATGATTTTAACACGAAAAAGGGATATATTCGACTGATCCTCTAAAAGCTTATTGACCTTCTAATGATGGAGACTTTTTTAAATTAATGAACCTCTAAAAACGTTCCGTTTTTAATGATGCACACTTATTTAATCATTAAAGCATATTTTTAAATTTCTCACCATTTCTCACTGATCAGCAAGCTACGATACCACGACCAAACGGCCGGGTCAGGTTGGAACAGTGATCATCGGCCACGCGCGAGCCGAGCGCTACATCTAAGATAGTCGCAGTTGTTTGGCTATTTAGTTTTTTTAGGATCCCAAAATAGGAATTAATTGAAGTTCACAAAAAGAGGCGCAATCGTTATACAGGATGGAAAAAAACAGCTGTTCCTTACATTTATGTTCGCATAACTCGTCAAAATGTAGGGAACAGCTGTTTTTTTTTTCGCGATTTCAGGTTTGGTCCCATAGTAAAAGTTGTTCATAATGATGAGTACAATCTCCCATTTCGATTTGTCGCATGTATTCAATTTCATCCTGTATTAGAGTGTTCAATAATATTTTTAGGAGCGCAGAATGGGGATTATTAGAGGTTCGATTAAATACATGCCATAAAATCGTTTCAAAACACTACAGGTTATTACGGGGTCAACGGCCGCGTATAGTGTAGTAGGATAGGTCTGCGATGTCTGTGGAGTTTCGCTGGTTAATTTTTAGTTGACCTTTAATAAAACATTTTTGTTGTGAACAGAAATAGGATGATTTGTAGATTTTCAAAATTAAAAAAATATATAAGTATGGTACTTAGTTTAAACTTTCGGCTGTATTACAAAACTCGGTTTATATTATAGACCCAGGTTTAAAACAGTGAGCCATTTTTGAATATCGAATTGTATTCCGACAATGTTGAAGTTATAAATACAAAAACTGTCGTTAAACCCGAGTCTGAGTTGTCAATTTTATATTAAGAACTTTACTGTTATCTGAATAAAGTTCAAAATGGCAACTGGCTCAAATATTTAGGCTTGAAACAAACTTAGATCTCGTTTTGTAACAATTTCTGAGTACCCTCAAAATATTATTTAATTAAATCTTATTGTCTTCTCAGTCCTCAGCTAAAAAAGTACATAAAATAAATGTTATAAATATGTATATAAAGTTATTATTTAGTTAGCAATTGAGGAGGGAGGACCAGTCATTCAGTTATCTTCTTCAGAGCGTATCGATGGCAATCTTAGCCCACGTAAAAATATCGATCCGGGATTTTATCGCACTGAATTTTCAACTCTCGGTGTTGAATCGACCGTTGAGAATCCAGTGCGCAATAAAAAGTCTCCCGCATATGAGGGTGTGTTTTTCTGATACGCTCGTGTTCACGCTTTGGATTCTCAACGCTCGGCTCAACAACGAGAGTTGAAAATCCAGTGGGTCATAAAAAAATCATCGCGATAAAAAAATCGCATTAAATCTAATGCTGTATCTGTTACTTTAAAATTTAATGAAGCGATAGAAGTAATCAGGCACCTGCCCCAACTCCGGCGATTAACGAGAACTAACTACAAACCGTGCGAATGAACTAGGCGTCTCGCTGGAACGCGTGAACAATCTCCCGCTTGGCCGCGCGGTACCCCACGTTCGGTTTTATGGATCCTCTTAGGGGCGGAGTTGTAGGAGTTTGAGTGTAGGAGCACTATGAGCAGCATCATCGTCATTTCAGCCTGGAATCACCCGCTGCCGGGCGCAGGCCTCCCCTTTCGTCTGCCATACTTCCCAGTTCTGCGCGTCTCTCATCCAGGTGTTTCCCGCGACGTTGACGATATCGTCAACCCAGCGCGCTTATGGACGGTCCTGGTTTCTTTGGCCTAACCTTGGCCACCACTGACTAAATCGATAGGGAGCAATCCCTAACGCCATATGCCATGGAACCACGGGGAATGAAAAAGTGTCGGTCACAGCTTTACTCCATCGGCCATCTCCTCGTCTAGCTACATGTCCTGCCCAAATCCACTTGAAGCGCATCGCCCTGTCCCCGACGTCGTAGATTTACGGCCAAGAAAACAAAAAACAATTGTTTGTTTCGGAAATCTATAATTTTGCGATTGCAGTTTATCTTGACCATAGAACCCATTTTGGGTCTAGAAGGGCCCTACGACGCCCCGTTTCCGAGTTATGGGCCTTCCTTTCCTTCTCCAAGTCCTCGCTCCACAGCGCCCCTGAGGCTACACTGTCGCGTCTGCCTCGTGCGTTCAGTAGCAATAGCATATTTGTGATGTGACGTCACAGCATCAGGTGCCTATACTCAGACTTTTAATTAGCTGCAGTAAAATGACACTTCTTAATAACTCATTTCGGACTGCGTTTAGAGATATGCATGTCAAATAAGTTTCGTTTGTTACACTATTCTGTACTAGAAAAACAAGATTTGGTTGATGGCCGCGAAAAAACAAAAGAAATTGCGTGAAATTGGCGTCTTTTTGTTTTTTCGCGTAAGCTGTCATTTTACTGCAGCTAATTAAAAGTTCGACTATAGTTAACTCGCACGGGTTGTAAAAACGAGTTGGCAAGCAGCGAATTATTCGCTGGTATGCGTAAGTACAGACGCCAGCACATCAACCTAACCGAAATTGTCAAATTTTCCCAATCAACCTTGAACCTTAATTTGTAGCGATAAGGTTGAAAATCTATTGAAGAAAGACAGATTGTAGTAGATGTGCTAGCGTCTTTACCAAGCGTGAAACTCGGCGAGTGTTCCGTGTTTGGCCCGCCAAGCGAGTGTTCCTGAGTACTCTCTTTGATAGCTCTTGTTGTTACGAGCGAGTGCTCGCCGGCGGGTCGCAGCGGTGTTAACAACGATATATGTATCTCTTTTACACGGGACCTACAATCTTTTGTACGTTTCTTGAGCAAGAAAATCGTTGAGGTGGTCGCTTCCTCGCCGGGGAGGGACAATGTCTTAATATTAAGTTTCTTTTGCGACTTCGGGGCTTGTTTTATAAATACTTAGATAATAGTTGAACTCGGGAGAGATGAGGGAAACATGATTTTTGATGACATTGAAAAATTAACTTTATCACGAGTGTTATAAAGTGCAAAGTTGTACAAACATTGACTCGTCGGGCGTACTCTGGCGAGCTCACCCGTTCTAGTTTGAGCTATAATACACTTGTGGTAAGGTTTAATGTACAGAGGTCAGCACATCAAGCTACCCCAATCTGTCAAATTTCTTTGATAGATTTTCGACTTTACCACAAAGGTATAAGGTTCATATTCAATTGGGAAAATTTTACAGATTGGGGTAGGTTGATGTGCTGGCCTCTACAATATCATCACTTCATGAGTTCTCTGAAACTATTCGCCATGTTACTGAAAGATTGGTCTATAAGATAAGGGTACATTTAATTTTATAAAAACTTTTTTTTCAAACGAATGTTTATTGTAAATAAAATATTTTGATGTGAAGCTAACTGATTCTTTTTTATTTTGTACCTATCTTGAAATAGTTAAGCTACGCTTGCTGCGGTTGGTTGCGGGATGGATGGGTGACCATCTACTACATATCGAGAACCTCCATGCCACGGAAAGCCCCTTGGTCCTGGCTTCATTCGTAATCTTTGACAGTCGTTACAAGAAGTCCAAAAGCCTGACAATCACTTTTACCAAGGGATATCGTGTTACCCAGTAACTGGGTTGTGGTCTTTTAAGCAGTCGCTCCATGTAAAATACTGCTATTTAGTAACATACCTAAATATTTTACAGATATTCGTTTGTAATATTTTACAGATATTCGTTTGTGATACACAGCGATGGAATTTAGCTTTATTACTACACAACAAAGTTACTACATAATAGCTAAATAGATAATAAGTCCATGGATACTATAGCTTGGTTTTCATTTCACATAGGGCGCGTTCCGAATTGAGGAAATAATCGATGTAATCGATTTGAGCGTGCTAAAACCCGTACCGAATTGGCGTGAGCGCGATAACGATGTCCCGTGAATCGTCATAGATGACGTCATGGCATGCGCCATCTTGCGATAACGCCGACCATGCCTCGTACGAATATCACCGTGAGCGCTGTCAAAAACGACAGTGTGTGTGTGTGTGTGATGATGAGGATGTGTCAGTGTGTGTTTTCTTTTGAGCTGCATCATATCTTTTTAATAACGTGGCATTTTCGAAATTGTGCTTCTGACTGACAGTCGCCACCTAAACAAAGAAAAGGAAGAAACGTGTGGTGTTTTTATGAAGAAATACTGCTGGAATATCTTTTTGACACCGAGTAAGCACTGTGAGCGCGCTAACGAGTGTTCCGAATTGTTGACAGCTCTCAGCTGTCATAATCGTGATATCCATTATGGAACGCATGTGAGACGATTTGAGTGCTGTGAGCGATATTGGCCAATTCGGAAGGCGGCCATAGTTGTAAGCTTTTGAAAGTCTTTGTAACGTTTTGTTTTCTTACATTATCAAAACCATTTACTATCGAATACATAAATAATTAACATTGAAATTATTGTCAAGCTACTACTAAATGAATACTTTCATACATTCACTCTAAATAATGATTCGGTAATAAATCGAAAGTAAACCTAGACCGCACGTGCAATTCGTGCTCGTGCAAACAAAACGCATAAAAAAAACCAAGCTGCCAAACCGCCATGTTGTTTACATTTTCCAGATTTGTGTTGCTTGGGACTATTTGCGTGTGATTATTTTTAACTTATAAAAAAATATTTGTTATAAAATGGAAACGATGAGTTTAGACAATGAGGAAGATATTAAATTTGATTTTGAACCGGCGAAAGCTATTTGTAGGTGTTGTTTGATGACGGAGAGACGAATGCTTAACGCTGTTATTTTCGATGCGTTTTTTAAAGATCTTGCCGGAATTAACGTGAGTATTTAGCTGTTTTATACATAATGAACCCCTCAAGACTCGTTAGTTTAACATTTGGTGTTAATTCCAAAGAGATTTAACAATACTTATCGACGATAACCTGACTAAAATGTCATGAACAAAATTTGAAAAGATAATGTTGTTAATTTTTATTTAGCATTTTTTCACTAAAGTTAGTTAGTTAGGCTTTCTTGTGCTTTCTTCTGTTGTGTTGTATATTCTCCTTCATACTATCTTGAGATTTTAAGTCAAAATTGAATTAAACATAGCATGTTTAGTTGTTTACTTTGCTATCTTGTCAAAATTGAAGTAAAAAACATGCTTACGTTGCTACCTAAGTACAAAAAGATTAGGGAATATTTCCTACGTTGTATTACATAACATCAAGCATCATCATCAAGGGTTAAGCAGTGGCGTAGCCATAGTACACTCACATTTTGCTAGAGTTCCAAGTAATAGTGGGCCGAGTCTATTACCATCAACGGGCCACAAATCAAGACTGCGTGGTGCTACTGAGTTGACAGTAAAATCCAAAATCCTCAGAAGCACCTCACTCTCAGCAGTTGTGCTTGCAACTATTAGACCATATGAGTCGGGCCTTAAATACATTGTTTACTATTATTATCAAAGTACAACTACTTATTAAATTCACCATCCCGCACTGTGTACGCATGGTGGATTACAGCCCACTCCGTCTTGCAGAGAGAAGGCCTGTGTCCCAGCAATAAGAATATAATATGCTGATTTTGTTACTATGCTTGTTAAATTTTACCGCTGCTTACTGGATCCTTTACTAGCTTCTGCTCGCGACTTCGCATGAAATTTCTTGTTCGCCCGACCCACCCCTTCACATTGTACTATTACCTCGTTTCCACCAAGCGTTCTTTCTGACTTTTTTTTATGCTCAGCTTCTAACAGTCGTAGCTTGGTGTTCTATAACCTTTTTCAAGAATTGGACTGTCAAATGCAAAAAGATTTTTTCAATGCGACCAGTAGTTCCAGGGATTAGCGCGTTCAAACAAACAGATAAAAAAACAAATTCTTCAGCTTTATTGTTAGTATAGAAGATTTTATGTAAGGTGTAATTACAAACTCCCCGTCTGCTGGACAGTTTGTTGCGCCACTTCTCCCCAGCTAAAGCACTAGGAAGTGGTGCAGGGCGGGCGTGCCGGGGGACTGTCTTTTGTCATTTTAACGTTCGTAAAGTGCTGATTCTCAGCCTAATTTGAATAAATGACTTTTGATTTAGATTGTAGTAGGATTTCATTGTGTTTCCAGGTAACAGAGTCCGATGGTCTACCGCAGTGGTTGTGCTACGAATGCGCGACTCTCCTGCAGAAGTCGGTGAGGTTCAAACATAAAGTGTTGCGAGCTCACACGATGCTGTACGAGTATCTCACACGCTGCGCTCCCGTGAGTATTGTTATGATAATATCATCTTGCCCTTAACCCAATTTATTTTGGGTCAGCGCAACATGATTTTTTCTTTCGTACTTCTCTATTGGAGAGGCTTGTGGCTAAGTAATAACAGCCGCACGGGTCGAGCGATCAGGTTAAGCTACGCTTGCCGCGGTTGGTCCGTGGATAGGTTACCATCTTTACATATTAAGACCCCTCCGTGTCTCGGAAAGCACGTTAAGCCGTTGGTCCCGGCTGTTATTCCTGGAGAAAGATCCAGGAATGCTTATGTAGTTACTTTTGGAACAGACTAACCAATATATCTCGGTGTCACCACTAAAACTAAAACTGTTGCAGTTTCCGATAGAGGCCCAAGATGAAGAGTTGTCCAAGTATGCCAGTCCTCACCTGAGTATCACGAGTGTGCTGACCATAGATATAGTGGGCAAA
Organism: Gortyna flavago; assembly: GCA_963669345.1. Classification (NCBI taxonomy): domain Eukaryota; kingdom Metazoa; phylum Arthropoda; class Insecta; order Lepidoptera; family Noctuidae; genus Gortyna; species Gortyna flavago. The sequence continues at coordinate 713,005 of OY770154.1, forward strand.
GGCAGGACCGGGTACCATCAGGTTCTAGAGGTGAGTGTCAATCAATCAATCAACTCAAGTCTATTGCAGTCCACTGCTGGACATAGGCCTCTCTCAGGCTGCGCCACAACACTCTGTCTTCCGCCTTCCGCATCCAGTCTGTTCTGTTCAGTCTGAAAATGCTCTTGTTGGGCAGCTTGATTCAAAAAGTGATACACGGCTCGCATCGTAAGGAGGTTCCTGTCACCGGAGCCCTAACCACCGTTGTCCGGTAGCTTGGACCCTGCTCCCGATACAGGCGGATTTTTTATATTTTTCAATTTTGTTTTGTTATAAAAATGTATTGAATAAGTAAGAAAATGAATAAACGACATCAAATAATTAATTTCAGCATGAAAAGCAAGTTCAGTCTTCAGGACTTGATGACATTGACATTCAGATGATCAGTAAGATGGAAGAGGACATCGTGAAGGAGGAGAACGGTTTCTCAGACTACGAAGATAATATTACCTTAGAAGAATTTAGGTAAGATTCCAAAATACTTTTAGTTTTAACTTACTTTTGCCTGCGGCATCTTCCGCGTGGAGGTCGGAGCTTATCCCACGGGAACTTTTATTTCTTTTGCTCGGCTCTTTAGGGTCCTAGCGTTGTGTAAAATAGCCTATAGCCTTGTTCAATAATTGGGCTATTAAATGCAAAAAAGAAGTTTGGGGATGCATGAAGAAACCTCCTCGTGTAGCGCAGTTAGTTCCGCCAGTTACTCAACTGAACGCTCGCGCTCGGCGCATCCTGGACAGTCACACCAACACCTTATCTGACTGCCAAGTCTTCCCTTGCGGTGGTAGGGCTACAGTCACACCAACACCATATCTGACTGCCAAGTCTTCCCTTGCGGTGGTAGAGCTAACGCCCGCCTGGCTAGCGCCCATCCTCCCACCGCAGTCCGGCCTCAAGCAGCCTGCTGTTTCGTCAATGCGTGGGAGTTCCAATGCCTTAGGCATCTTCTGGGCACTCGTTCCATCATAGACCTCATCCAGCGCTCTCCATCAGGCATGATCGAGGTCAACAGCGGCGGAATAAAAAAACCAGCCGCTCTATACATTTATGTTCGCATAACTGGACACAATGTAGGGAACAGCTGTTTTTTTTTCTTCATATTTTTGAGTCCGCCACATTTTAAAAGTTGTTCAAAATCATGGGTACTACACTCCCCTAAAGTATGTCCCTCGTTTAACCTGACACACTGTATAGCGACTCTTGCTACGACACAATAAAGTGCAATTCAGGTTGCACAGCGCTAATTGCCTACAGCTATATTCACCTACAAGTTGCCTCTCTTTCTTTCGCGTAACTCTTCTACGTTAGAGCTCACAAGACGAGCCCGCCTCGCACTTTTAGCTTCTAAAATGCGAGTGCGCCAGGTCTGACGGTCTGGATGCTAACTCTCGAATATAATTCCGATAGATCGACATTGGTCAAACGGCAGTTGGTTGAGTTAAACGTCAGGAATCCCTGACGTTTGACTGACAATTCCAATGTCGATCTATCGGAATTTTATTCGAGAGTAAGCACCCTGACCTTATATTAAATTATGTGGTTGAACATAGACAAACATTTCGCCAAACGTAAAAAAAAAACTGTTTAATTTTTCATGAGATTCATGATCACAGAAAAACATTTCGCCAAACTTCATTAATGTTCTGTTTAATTTTTTATGAGATTGATCATAGACAAACATTTGACTAAATGTTTTTTTTTTTTTAATGTTTTCAGATCCGTAGCAACGAAAATGACAGAGGATGACATAGCATCGTTGTTACAAGAGGCTGCGCCCGTAGAGATCAAAGAAGAACCCGCCGTCAAGAGGAAGAAGACTAAAGAAGTAAAGATTAAAAAAAAAAAAAAGAAAACGTGAGTTAACGCACAGATCTGCATCATCATCTGCCTGCCTTTTCCCAACTTGGGGCTGTTCATTTATTACGTAAGACAATTTTGACCACTTTCTGACTCTCCCCGTACGTAAGAAAAAATAAGACTTGGAAGAACCCCCTCCCCCCTTTCAATCTTATGTAAGACTAGCTGCGCCCCTCAGTTTCGCCCGCGTAAATGTCGATCCCGTGGGAATATCGGGATAAAAAGTAGCCTATATGTTAATACAGGGTGTCAGCTACCTCTGTACAAAATTTTATCAAAATTGGTCCAGCCGTTTGAGCGTGAAGAAGTAACAAACACATAAACACACACACACACACACACACACACAGAAACTTTCGCCTTTATAATATTAGTCTGACTAGTATCTACCAAAATTGCAAAACAAAGTAGCAAAAAAAAATTAAAACTTATAGGTTTACGTACACAATCTAGACTCCCACCCCATGTAAGAATAAATAAGACTTGTTCGGACCCCCTCCCCCCTCAAATCGTCTTACGTAATAAATGAACAGCCCCCTCACCGGGTGCAGCTGAATACCAGTATTTTACATGGAGCGACTGCCTATCTGACCCCCCACAACCCAGTTACTGGGTAACACGATATCTCTTTATGAGACTGCTTGTCAGACTTCGGCTTCTGTCGACCCGTAACGACTGTCAAAGATCTACGATTGACAGCCGGGACCAACGGCTTAACGGTCTTTCCGAGGCACGGAGGGGTCTTGGTATGTAAAGATGGTCATTTAAGTCCCATGTAATAGGGGGCGCGCCTATCAAATCCAGACTGGGGTGCTACTGAGAAATTCCTCAGAAAAACCCGTCACTCCATCCACGGACTAACCTCGGCTAAGGTAGCTTAACCTTGTTTTACTCATGTTGAATTAAAAATAATCCTGTTTTCAGTGAGACAACTCCTGAAGAAGGGATGACGATTAAAACTAAATCTTCAATTAGAAAACCTGTAGAATTGGATCCTTCTAAGATAAGAATTGTCACTTTGAACCCTGAGGAGCAAATTAAGCATAGAGAGGTACGTCACATCTCGCATGTATCCTTATATAGTATTATAGAGGTGTGAGGAACGGTGTAAAGTTCACTCATCCTCTATAGAAAAGGGAGGATCCTCCGACCAGACGGGTGTTGTGTCTGGCGGGCAACTGCCCGATGATTCATTTCGGGCCGTTGTTTACAGGAAGATTTTTTTTATCACCATCCAAATTTTTACAGGGTGTTCTACCCATTAATATGAACAACTGTCACTATGGGACCAACACTGAAATTACGAAAAAAAAAAACTGCTGTTTCATACATTTTGTTCAAGTAGGTATTGAACTTTTGTATGAAACAGCAGAATTTTTTTCGCTAGTTGAGCGGTAAACTCTGCTTGCAAGATGCAGGATTTTGCGTGACGTCAGTATGACGCGTTGTTCGCACGTGGCGTTGTAGATACCGCTACAGTATAAAACAAAATCGCCACACCACCACCCACGCCACAGTTTTGAGAGCAGTGGTGATGAAATAATAAACTTCTAAAATTGGATAATTCTCTTTTTAGTGTTCCGTACCCAAAGGGTAAAAATGAGACCCTTTTACTAAGACTCCACTGTCCGTCTGTCAGTCACCACGCTGTATCTCATGAACCGTGGTAGCTAGACAGTTGAAATTTTCACAGAATGTGTTTTTTCAGGAAGAAAGTAAGGCAGGCTTGAAGTTCCCATTCCAATGTAATTTGTGCCATAAAGGATTTAACTTTGAGTCGAAATTACAAAATCACATGAGCAAACACAGCCCGGTAAGTTTTTTTTTTATGTGGGTATAATTATAGATAACTAATATATTATTTTCAAAGGTACTCCTAAGTCTGCGATCTAACTGATGGTCAGATAGACCGCAGACTTTGTTAAGGTAGTTAGTTTATGATCATTTCAAACTTTTGTAACGTACCTTGTGGTAGGAGCAAACTGGTAGAAATCGTCACGTAACGAAAAAGCGTTATGCGATGTTTTATTATAAAAAATAGAAAGACACGGAGAGAGAGAGAGAGAGATGGTTTTTGAGGATGCTGAAGCCAAATTGAAATTTCAAGATGGCGGCTGCGAAAATTTCCAAATGTTTCATCATGGGTATTCATGGTTATCAAGGGTCGAAATGAAATTTTAAAATTTTTGCAGCCGCCATCTTGGATTTTCTTTTTGGACTTCGTTCCTGACGAAGGTGCTCCCATCCCACGCATTCATTATTTTCACAATTGCTCTTTGTTGGCAGTCTCGAGGCCCTTACGAGTGCAAGCTGTGTCGCATGCACCTGCCCACGTCCTACAGCTTCAACGTGCACTCCTTGATACACAACAGGCGCTACGAGTGCGTCGCGTGCGGCCGACGCATGATCGACCGAGCCTCCATCATAGACCATTACAGGTGAGAGGAATATATTTAGGTAAAAAGAAAAAAAAAGAAAGAAAAATTCTTTATTCTGCACAAACAAAACGCACATTACAAATTAAAAAAAGACATAAAATATACACATAAAACGTAGTCAAAGCCTCGTAATCAATCTTAAAAAATGTTGACAATTTTGTCCATTGCTTGATGTCAGGGCCAGGGACCAAAGACAACACACATTAATTTGACATTGACAATTTGAGGTTGACATTTGACAATACAAATCAAACCGTGATGCAGTTGAGAGGGATGTACCTACACGGAGGATTTTTGAGATGGTGCAGTAAGGTCTACTCGAAAACATAACACGATAATGTGTGGAAGGCATCTATAGGCCGACCGGTTGACTGAGACGTTGCCGGAGGTAGCGGCGCGGTGCGGGAGGGGTGTGGTGACGTCATGCGAGAGCGAGCGTGATTCGTCAACTTGTGACAACTGTCGCCTTCCCGCACCGCGCAGCTACCTCAGGCGACGTCTCAGACAAGCGGTCGGCCTATAGCGTTTGTTATATCGACTTCGCGCTAGACTAAATCGACTCGACAAACTTAACGTCTAAACACGCACAGCAGCACAGCGCGTCACGTGATCGGGCGGCAGTCAGTCCGCGTGCGCGTTGTTTGTAATTACGACGCTCGCGAATCGCGATCTATTTAATTGTTTTGAAATGTTCTTGTTTTTTTAACTTGATTGTAATTATATTGATCTATAACCGTTATTAAATCAGGTAAAGTCTATAGATTTCTATTGATTTTTTTTAGCAATAATCTTGAAGTATTTGTGCACTCACTTAAGAAAGTATACTCCGACTTTTAATTAGCTGCAGTAAAATGACACTTCATAATAACTCATTTCGGACTGCGATTAGAGATATGCATGTCAAATAAGTTTCGTTTGTTACACTATTCTGTACTAGAACAACAAGATTTGGTTGATGGCCGCGAAAAACAAAAAGACGCCAATTTCAGTCATTTAAGTAACACGTAAGCTGTCATTTTACTGCAGCTAATTAAAAGTCCGACTATAGTCCTAATAAGCAAGTTTTTTTTTTTTCAGAACGCAACACGAAGGATTCCTGACATTATTCACTTGCCATCTCTGTGGGAAAGTTTCAAAGTAAGTACCAATACATACATAACCTCACGCCTTCATCCCATGCGGGTAAGCAGACACTACACAACGCCACCCGCTACGATCCTAACATTTTCCTTTTGCTTCGTATACGTTCATACATCAGAAGGCCAATTCCCGTAATGAAAAACGTTCAAATTCTAGTCGCAATCTCATCTCAGCGACAATAAATGTCAAAAATGTAATGAAATTAGAGTTATTTTTGACAGTTTGAGACTGAGATCAGACTGTGAACGTTCTTAAAATTACGAGAATTGCTCCTCAGGTCATATATACACGCCGCGCCGGTTGTGAGCACTACGCACCTGACCTTTTTGAAGAACATCACCAAGAAGGTCACTATATCGTCGCTCGCATAACTAACAATCAGTCAGTTGGGGCTGGTCAGCACTTGGCTGCCTCGGTTTATTTTTAATTATTTTATTTTTGGATTGTTGTTTTGTTAAGTACTATTTGCTGTACTCTGGACGCTTTTAACACGTACGTCTTTTTTATTTTATTACATCGTTCTCACATATAATTATAAATTCAACATTAATAATTGTAACTAATATTTTTGTAAAAATATAATTTAAAAGAGTGTCCATGGAGTTTCTTGCCCGTTCTTCTCCATAGGTACCTACGCTTTGGAATGGGCAACTAGCTTCATATTTTCTGACTGACCAACTTCTTGACAATTCAAAAGTGCCTGTAAATGCTTTAATTGAAATAAATGCTTTGAGTTTGAATCCTATCTAATTTTTTAGCTGATGTGAGTTGGGACAACTACATTTTTCTATTCGTGATTCTTTTAGTTTTTCAGTAATCGTCATATCTCTATGTTATTTGGATCTCAAAATATAACTATTTTTGAAAGGCAGCAAAATGCTTTCATTCATTGTCTTTATAACTCTTTTGAAATCATTCCTTTCATTGCCATCATTTTGACAGTTCAACTACTTTCTGAATTGCGTTATTACCCGACTACGGCGAAGCAAAAAGGAGGGTTATGATTTTGACTGGTATGTATGTATGTATGTTCATCTGTTCCCTCATAACTTCTAAATTGCTTGTCGTAATTAGACAAATGAGGTATCGTTGGAAGCGTCTTGATCGTCCGCTGGTTATAGGCTATGTGACGTTACATTAAATTGAATATGGCGCCCTCTAGCGGACATAAAACATAATAAAAAAAAAACTTGCCCAATGTGGTATCAAATGAAAGGGCTTAATTAGCAGATTTCAAAAAATTAAGTATTACTGAAATAAGCTCCAAAATAATTAAAAAAAAAATAAGTTTAAAAACTAAAACCCGCCTATGGAAAAGGATGAAACAAGAAAGTACCTTCCCGTGGTCGCATGCCGCTGTACTTACATATTATAAGCTATGGTAGCATGCGACCACGGGAAGGTACTTTCTTATTTCATCCTTTTTAGTAGTTGGGTTTTAGTTTTTAAACTTATTTTTAGGGTTCCGTACCTCAAAAGGAAAAAACGGAACCCTTATAGGATCACTCGTGTGTCTGTCTGTCTGTCTGCCTGTCTGTCCGTCTGTCACAGCCAATTTGCTCCGAATCTTATGGACCGATTAAGTTGAAATTTGGTACACATATGAATCTCTGTGACCCAAACACAGACGTGTAACGTAAATAAATTAGTTTTGAAAATGAGAGTAATTTTTGAGGGGTAAATAGACAATTAAAAAAAAAAGTTTCGCAATCTGTACCGTGTGACATATCAAATGAAAGGGCTTACCGTGAGGATCTCAAATATAGTTTTTTCATAATTTTAAAGTAAATTGTATTAAAGTTATTTAAGACAATAGACGGAAATTTACCATTCCCCCCTTATCTCCGAAACTACTGAGCCTAAAATTTTGAAAAAAATACAGAAAATAGTTCTATACCTATAGATTACAGGAAAATTAATAAGCAGTCTATGATCTTGAAACAACATGGTAAATCTCTCAATATTGTGCGTACAAACTTACATTTTCAGTTGGAATGTATGGGAGAACATGTTTTTCAACTACAACGTTGAGTTTGTTCTTGAGATAAATTCATTCCAACTACGGAACCCTTCATTGTGCGTAGTCCGACACGCATTTGGCCTGTTTTTATTTATGTTTTTGAGCAGACAAGTTTTTCGAACATATGAAGCAATTGATTAGCAATATACTTCAAAATTATTCAGATTATAATTGATAGTGTGTTACGTACTGGGGGTCAAATTAACTTATTTTCTTTGTTTTCTTTCAGTAACAACAAAACGCATAGGGGTCACATGCGGAACCACCACAGCGGCGACAGGCCCAAGTGTGACCAGTGTGGAAAAACTTTCATTAACAAAGACTCCTTAGTGGAACACCAGCAGTAAGTTCATTCAATTAGTTGCTATTTTATTTAAAAACTGACTGTATACAGGGTGAAATTATTTTTTATTAATTTATTTTTTTGCAACATAAAAGTACAACCTGCACTTAATACAATATTGTGATTAGATCTATTTCTCACCTTTCTAACGTCATAGATATGTTGTTTTTTAAGTACTTACTTCACATGACAATCATTTAACACGCATTTAAGCACTAATCACTCACCAACATGATATTGTTATTTAGATTGTAGCATACGATTCACACTGTCCTCCGTACTAGTCGAAACTGTATCACGGTATTTAGCTAGCGGTATTTAATTAGCTAGCGAAACTCTGTAAGACCGAGGCTATTGTGATCTATAGTACGGTCACCAAAAGAGATAAGTAACCGCTGTCGTCGGATATAGGTTAACAAAAACCGATGGTTGATTTCTGATACAATTAAATTAAATTATTAGAAAACAAACAGTTAATTTATCAAATTAAGTTTTATTCGAAAATATTCATCGTTTTCTGGCATATATCTCTGTATCTGTTATAGTACCAATATTATTTTTCACCACTGACAACCCCATTTTTCATATCCACGCAATCACTGTCCATTCCAAGGTTGCCTGGAAGAGATCGCAGAAAGCGATAAGGCCGCCCATTGTATGTTTTGTATTAATAATCGTATTTTTTTGTTATGTATTTTCTGGTGTACAATAAAGTATTGCAAATAAATTAATTAATAAATAACTCCGCATACGTGTTGGGTATCCATGTCTAAACATGATACAATTAAAATTTATTTTGACGTTCACAAAAAGAGGCGCAATCATTATACAACCAAACTAAAATAAAAAATATTTTAAGTTTTTGTTAATTTAAAAATGTACCCTGTATTAGAGTGTTCTATAAATTTTTTTTAGGAGTGTAAATGGGATTTTTTTAGAGGTTCGATTAAATACATATATTTATTGTTACAGAATACATCAAGGGATCAAAAATTACGAGTGTGCAATATGCAACAAGCGGTTCAGAACGAGAACTCAAATCAAGCATCACCAGCTCACACACACGGACGTGAAGGACTACTACTGCGTGGAGTGCGATGTAAGGTATGTTTACAAACACACATAATTATACCGGCTGACTATTTTCACCGTCTGGTCAAAAACATGTTAATTTATTTATTTATATATACTTTATTGTACACCAGAAAATACATAACAAAAAATACGATTAGGTATTAATACAAAACATACAATGGGCGCCCTTATCGCTTTCTGCGATCTCTTCCAGGCAACCTTGGAATGGACAGTGATTGCGTGGATATAAAGTGAAAAATAATATAGGCACAAGATAGATACATAGCTAATCCCCCTAGTTTATCTATGATAGACAATAATTGTTTGATAAGTTTGCTTGGATCATGCTCAAATTATTTTTACAATTGGATTAATTTGTGGATAACGATGCTGGTTGTGTGATTATTTATAGTCGCACTTTTAATTAGCTGCAGTAAAATGACAGCTCATGTGTTACTTAAATGACTGAAATTGGCTTCTTTTTGTTTTTCGCGGCCATCAACCAAATCTTGTTGTTCTAGTACAGAATAGTGTAACAAACGAAACTTATTTGACATGCATATCTCTAAATGCAGTCCGAAATGAGTTATTAAGAAGTGTCCTTTTACTGCGGCTTATTAAAAGTCGGAGTATAAGTGTTTTATAGAATATCTGTACTTAAATATTAAGCATTGCGCAATTGTTTGTTGTCCTGTAGAAATAAAATAAAAAAAAACAGGGTATAAGGTGAACGCACAGATTTTCTTAATTAAAACTTTGTCAGTATGAAAACTTTGCTTATTTATTAAGGGTCGTTAGTGAGGGTTGGAGCAGTCCGACCCACAGGTATTGGCTCGAAGCTCATTGGAGTGCCAACCGACGAAAAAAAGATATAGTTTTTGGAGTGAAAACTTCTATGCGCGGCCATTTTTTGAGATGGGAAAAATCCATTGAACTTGCGCCACTGTTACCGTAAGCGACACCGCTCGTGTTTTGTTTATATGACGATTCAAAAAATACACAGTTAATTGTTCAAGTTTTCACTTCTTGCCACTGGCTTTTTGCGACTAAAACGGTCTGTGGAACTTCTATTCCACAGTTTCAAAGAGGAGTTTCAACTTCTCTTTTTAATAGATTTAAGCGCGTGGGTGACTATTTCTCAAGACACGATGTGTGGTGCAGGCCGCGCGGAGTTACGTCGAACAAAATAGTTTTAAGGTTGCACACGATGCACAGTGACAATTGACTTTTAATATCTATTCAGTTTCAATGTTTTTATTTTAATGACTAGCTGCGCCCCGCGGTTTCACCCGCGTAATTTTCGATTCCAAAAAAATTCTGGAGAGGGCCTTATCACTTAGGAGTATGAAAAATAGATAGTAGCCGATTCTCAGACCTAATGAATATATGCATATAAAATTTCGTAAAAATCGATCAAGCCGTTTCGGAGGAGTATGGTAACTAACATTGTGACACGAGATTTTTATATTTTAGAAAATTGTATTGAATGTTGGTGATTTTTATGTATTTGTGATTTGTATATTGGGACTTCGTGCCTTATTAAATAAATTACCTCGCAGAAGGTGTAAAAAGGAGAATATTCTCCTCGAGGATAAAAGTGTCTTCGTCTTGGGTGACCTTGGACCCCTCGCTGCACGTCTTAACTTCATAGCTTCGATGAAGAGTTAACTCAGAACACTAGAATCCTACGTTATACGCTCGGGATTCAGGGCCTCAATTCTGTATGTAATTATTATTCCCGCGTAATCTTACCACGTGCAAACCACTTACGGTTGTCAAGCGTGGTATTTTGACAGTTCAAACCACGACAACTTCGTCGTTTTTTCGCGCGGTTTCGTTTATTGTGTCATAGAGAATACGTAATTAGCAGATGTCGTGATTAGCTAAGGAATTGACGTGGTTTCGAAGTAAGGAATCGTTAAGTGTTATAGTGAATTAGGGCCCTTTATAGAGCGACATAAGATATTACTTTATCCCCTCGGTGCATAATATACTATTAATACTCACACAATAAAGTGTATTTTCCATTACAGCATAAATATTTTATGATATTTTTCAGCAGTGCTAGTTATTCTGTTTTTAGATTTAAATCAGCGCACAGTCTCAGACAGCATCTGCAGAAGAGTTTAAAACATCGAGACAAGCAGAGTTTGAAGTAAGTATTGCTTTATAAGATTGAGATTTTTTATGCGAGATACTATACTGATGACTAGCTTCTGTCCGCGGCGCGGCGTCCCCCGCCTGGATGTCAGAAATTATCCCACGGCATCGTGCTATCGGGACAAAAAGTAAAAAAGCCTGTTATGTTACTCCATAACATCAGCTATTTGCTAGTGAAAGTCTCGTCCAAAATCGGTCCAGCTGTTTCGGAGATTAGCCGGAACAAATAGACACTCAGACAAAAATAAAATGTTTTATTTTTTTGTTATAAGTAGCGTATATATTTTCATACGCATTTAATTAAAGCTGTTATTTTGATATTACAAACATACACTTCAATTTTATTTATTTGTTTAGATACTAATGATTTTAATTCTGTACTTAGTTACAAATTTTTTATGGTCGCGGATCATAATTTGGTCAGTTGACCTGCAAATTGCAAATTCTTTTAGAAAATTAAAATTTCGCGGCTTACCTTAGCGGATTAGATGGTCGTGCTCCTGCTGCCTTATATATATTTCGACACTGGAGTACACATCCGACATCACTGCAAAGGAATTCCGCCCTTATACCGTGCCCTGACGGAGCAGGTTCTCGTGCTTGCGCTGCCCGGCGCGCTTCGCGTCGGCGCGCGCGCTGGCGGCGCACGGCAGCGTGCAGCACGACGGCGTGCGCGCGCACGCGTGCGGCGAGTGCGGCGCCGCGCTGGCGTCGCGCGCGTCGCTGCGCAAGCACACGCGCGCCGTGCACCGCGGCCAGCGCCCGGCGCCGCGCCACGTGTGCGACACGTGCGGGAAGGCCTTCCGGGTGAGTCCTGTCTATGTGCTGACTTACTATAACCCGCCCGTCACCACATGACCTGAAGCGCGGTCACTGTCGGACTGCATACAAAAGAAATTTATTGCAAAATATGAAGCAGTTATCTATTTACAAAAAATCTAAGGTTTGACTAAAAAATTAAAAAAAACTAGTGCTTTTTAGTATGTTGCTTGTAGAATTATCTGACAAATAAATTAATTTATATTAAAGTGAAGTCGACATTTGTTTAATAAAATGTCTTTGTTCTTGTCCACTAGGGAAAGAGCGTGTTAACAAACCACGTGCGCACACACACGGGGGAGAAGCCGTTCGAATGCGGCGAGTGCGGGCGCAGGTTCACGCAGCGCACGGCCATGCGCACACACGTCAAACTAGTGCACCTGAAGCTGAGGAAAACTGCCAAGGTAACTAACTGACTCACACACATGCAAGGACACTTGAGATCTTTAAGCAAATCTCAGTTACTCAAACTAGTCACAATGAACGGCAAAATTACATAAGACAATCCATAAGAAGGTCCCGGGTCGAGCAAAGTGACTCGTTGGTCTAGTATTCACAAGTGCTACTGCTGAGCGTGGGTTCCTGGGTTCGATTCCCAGACAATGTTTCATTTGGGTTTTCCTTCAAAAATTGCCCGGAGTCCAGATTTGTGACCGGTTAATGACAATAGACTCGCACCCTATTACATAGGACTTCCCCCCCTTCTAGTCAACCCTTACCTAATTGGCGAAATGGAGGTGTAGTACCATAAAAACGGCTCTGTCTGACCCTTCGGGGTCACGAGGCGTGATGTTCAGTTATGTCCACATCAGGTAATTAAATGAATTGTGTAAGTACTAATGAGTGTATTGTCAATGACAGGTGAAGCCCGAGGTCCCCCTAGAGGCGCAGTCTCCGAAGCTAGATATGTTCAAACCTGAGCCGCTAATGGAGCCCTGGAGACAACCTTGCGATGTCTACTTCCATGTCACCGCAGGCCCCTGAGTGTGGAGCCCTAACAAGAACCCCTAGCATAAGCAGTTGTCCGATAACGACGAAATTAACAAAAAGGCAACTTCAACGTTTACATAACAAAGGGACGAAGTTGTTTATCGCTCGCTACACTCTGCCGACTGCAGTCCGCGGAAAGTGTGACACTGTGACCGTCACGACACTTTTATATATGAAAGCGGTGCTAACGGCACCCAACCACTAAGCCCCTGCTGTCCGTCCGTCTGTCTGTCAGCGGGCTGTATCTCACGAACCGTAACAGGTAGACAATTGAAACTTTCACAGATTGTGTATTCCTATTACCGCTCAAGTCAATAATTAAAGAAACGTGTATTAACAAAAAACTGTGTTAATTATAGTACGGAACCCTTTTTGCGCTCGTCCGACTCACACTAGTTGGTTACTCTCACACGTAGTTAATGTATTTTGTTGTGCCTGTTATTGAATACATAATATACAGCTCGTGCAGTGCTGGCCCCGACTTACGAGTTGAAGGTCGTGGGTTCGAATCCAGGCAGGCGCTTTACTTTGTGTACAATATTTCAGCACCACTGGAAACCGGCATGTCCTAAAACCCGCACTGGGCCCGCGAGGTACATTGTTAGCCCACTCTCTCTTGAGAGGAGGCCTGTGTCCCAGCATTGGGAACGTTACAGGCTGACTATGTACGCTGCGAAAGGAACTTCGTCCCGGATGTCTCACGACGCCTCTCGTGTCTCTGTTATCGGACACTGAACCACAGGGGGTTCGATTCCCGGCAGTGTTCGTGTATTACTCCATTCCTTCAACTGTCACTCAATATTTACTTCATTTTGATGATCTCAATAGACAATATTAGTTTTTAACTAAGTAATTCTTCATCTTTATAAATAAAATTGTGCTTAATTTTAAACCTGCGTCCTAACCGAGAGTGATGGTCGCGCGAATGAGCGTTGACGCGGTCGTTTACCTGAATAATGACGTACAAAATATATTTGACTAGATTCTGCCCGCGACTTCGTCCGAAAATCGTGTTTACCCTAGCATTACTTTGTGCATTTAAAATTGAGTCTTATTGCCTTGAAATAAGATTTACTTTTCTCTGGCTCAAACGGCTGTCAGTATGGCGTAAAAATACCTATATTAAAAGTGAGTGACATCGATTCAGTAGTCAAACTTTCAGGAGATTCGTTTGTGCTGTTACACCTTGACGTACATACATCTCGATGTGACTGATACTTTGTATACCGACACTCCCACGGGATCGAGACTTGTGCGGGTGAAGCCGCGAGGCGCAGCTAGCTATTCGCGACTGTCACATTCGGTTAGGACGCGCCCTAGTGTTCAGTATCTTTTAAATATAATATTGTTTGAACTGATTGTGGTTAATTAATTCATTAAATATATTTTGTAAATTCTGTCTTTATATCTTTTATTCCAAAACATCTGCCTTGTACCACGTCGAGGTCGGCTTCCAGCCTGACCAGATGCAGCATGAATACCAGTATTTTACATGGAGCTACTGCCTATCTGACCTCCACGACCCAGTTACTGGGTAACACGATACCCTCGATAACACTGGTCAGACTTTTTGCCTTAGGGAGCATTCAAGTATTACATAACGCAATTTTTGAAGATTTTAGACTCCCCCTCCACCCCTTGTAACGCACCGTAACGTTTTTCTGTACCCCCCCTCCTCTCTAAACGTTACGTAACACTCAAGTGACCATTTTTACCCTAAAGGCGCTAAAAGTTATGTTATAGTTTTTGTCCTTGGTATAGTTTTTCTTTATTTTTTAGTTTTTCTTTAGCCGTTTTCTAAATTTCGTTGGCATTTTTTTGACACAGTTGCGCTGGTAAGTCAGCATGAGAGCCTTTATAGGCCAAGAACAGCTGATTATACAAATCTCCCTCTTTTGAGGACATTGCAGTATGAACACTATGAACTTACTTTAATAATACCGACTAGACTAGAGCAATGTGCTTCTGCATAAACTGAAACGAATACTGACAACGAAAACAACATTAAATGACGTTCAATGCCAACTTGCGAGAACAAATGAAAAATGACGACCAGACTATAATACAATCGAGGGATTCCCCGTAAAACGTAAACGAAAAGGGTTGCCAATTTGGGAGTTTTAATTCCCTAAATTTTTATTTAAAAAAAGAAACAATGTTACGTAACGTCTTGTAAGAAAGACCCCCTCCCGCCCCTATTACGCATCGTAACGTTTTACGAGACCCCCCTCCCCCCCAAATTGCGTTACGTAATACTTGAATGCTCCCTTATGACTACCCGTAACAACTGTTCAAGGTCTGTGAACGACAACCGGGCTAGCTCAACGTGCTTTCCGAGGCACGGAGGGGTTTTGGTATATAAAGATGGTCACCCATCCACAGACCAACTGCGGCAAGCGTAGCTTAACCTGACCGATTGAGCCGCGCCGCTGTTATTACTAATTATTTACATAGGGAAGGTTATTCCGTCTTTATGTAAGTTTGACGTAGGTATTTGAACGCTTTTCACGGACTTTGGAAATGATACAAAACATATAAAACATTCATTATAATTTTTATTTATTACAAAAACAATACGAAAATAAAAACATAATTGTTATTCCTTCTTGCTGTGGTCGCACGCCAACACGTACACAGGAGGCGCTGGCAGCAGGAACACAGGCGTGTCTGTGGGCGATATAAATACATAGCTTCATACATACCTAACATCACGCTTGAGAGGTACACCTATAGTACACCCAGATTTCGTCAGCCGTACGGCACTTCATACAAACTTTCAAGCTCGTTTTCGAAATGACAACCGATTTTAATGAAACTTCATACGCATAAGCAGGATACAAAGGTCTAAAAAGTTAGTAAAGAACATTAACGAAATGTCTTATTCAAAAAAAGATAAAGAACTGGAAATCTCTCTTGTTTCTATGGAAAATTTAAAATCGATCTAATTTGGCTGTAACACTATTTTTCGAAAATGATCTTAACTAACTTTTTAGACCTTTGTATCCTGCTTATGCGTACGAAGTTTCATTTAAAATCGGTTCATTCATTTCGAAAAACAAGGGCTTGAAAGTTTGTATGAAATGCCGTACGGCGTAAACGCTCTTAAGTCCTATGTATTTATAGGGGGCGAGCCTATTGCCATCAATCGGGCACAAATCAAAGCTCCGAGCTGCTACTGAGAAAAATAAGATGGCAAAAAATTCCAAATCCCAATAAATCTGCCCGACCCGGGAATCGAACCCAGGCGCTTATGCTCCTGCTGAGCATAAGCTCCTGGGTTCGATTCCCGGGTTCCGATTAGCGCTTGCGACCACTACACCATAAGACTAATAATAAATAATACATACCACAGATAGTACTGCAATGATTTTTCAAATTGTCCAAGGATCCATGATGACAGTTTTTGCTGAAAAACAAAACATATTTTTGTGTAGAAAAAACTGATCTGACATCAAAAAAAGTGTTAAGGCTCCTGCAGACAGGCGCGACGCGACTCTAGTAGTACAATTTCTATGAAAACTTTATGGAAATTGTTTTACCAGAATCGGGTACTCCATTTTTTATTTTTTAAGCTTACCACTGATCACATAGACTATTCAAAGACCTCGACAGTGAGCATTGTCCAACAACATTGTTCAAGTCAGCAAGCGAGCAAGCCTGCCTCAATCTCGCCACCAACTTATGAGGCAAACTCAAGCTTTGACAGCTACTTGAACAATCACTGCCCCCACATTTATTCCCCTCATCCACACTTTCCACATTAATCTTCGGAACACTTATGTCACTTTGACATTGACAGCTGGCATTCCCGCCATCACTAGAGTTGCCAGCTTGGGAATTTTCTACCAAATTAGTAGAATTTGTCGTGACGTTCGGTCTTAATTCGGTTGTGTGTAGGGATCTGTGTATATTTGGGTCTGAGGCATATGTTTGGCCGAATTTTTCACTGAAATGTACGGTTTTCTTATATTTGTTCATCATTGAGTGTTGGTATTGTCCTCTGCGGTTCGGTGAAGGTGACGAGGTTCGGGAGCGGTTCGGTGAAGTGTATGCTGATGAGGTTTGCGTTGGGCGCTTCGTTTTGGGGTTTTTTAGCTCGTATTCTGTTGCTATTGCTTCGAAAACCTGGAATAATATAGCATCTTTAAAACACATCATTTAGTGACCGACCTTTGATGAATCTCTGTTACGGCTGGTTACCTGTTCCGCCACTAGGTTCCTGGAGTAGGGTGAGTTCTTCGACGGCAAGGCTTCCCTGCATAAGGCACAGCGTTCCAACCGCGTCCAACATGCTGCGAACGAGATAACACGTTCTTACTAGGTACGTCTTTCTGTCGATACATATGCAGGCCTATTTTCTTAGAAATTAAAATAATTAAAGTTAACCGTGAAATGAAACATTAAATAAATTGGTAGAATGGAACGTAAGATGAGTGAATGAGAGGTGAGAGTGTGTGTGAATGAGAGGTGCGAGTGTGTGATTGAGAGGAGAGAATGATGGAAAAACGAACAAGACGTTACGAAGATATCCTGAAAAAGTGTTTCTTTTGTCGAAGCCCATCTCCTACATTTTTTAATTATATGCGACCTAAATGTTGACTTAAAATTAAGTTACGTATGCAAAATTCGTTAATGGTTAACACCTGGGGTCTACTGATCTCTCCAACGGCCGAACCCAATTACCTATCTATCATCAGTTTTGGCATAATACTTGAGGTAGAAAACCTATAAATTATCTCTGGTTTTAACGTTCTAATAATCTATATCAGTAGCGATCTCTACGATTATATTATACTAGCGGTTATGATTATACTGGCTACCATCAGTAGCGATCTGTCTTTAACTGAAAATAGGTTATTGGGTTCGGGCGTTAGTCCATCAACGAAGATACGGACCCGAAAAATCAAAAGTAGTTTATCTGTCAGCAAGGCAGCACATAGTGGCACAACATATTTTTTACATTATACCTTTGTTACAACTAAATAAATATGAATTTGAACATCAAATTCTCGAAGCAGAATCCAGCATCCTGCTTGCCTAATGACGATAATGATACTAACGTTCACAGTACACGTGTGATCGGGCGCAGGTGAGCGGTTTAGTGGCAGTGGAGGCACACACGGAGCAGGCCAGAGCTCTCACCACGCCGGCGAGCGCTCGACGAGACTTCTCGCCTCTGACGCCGCCCCCACAACTCCAAAGTAACTGGGAATTGGCGAGAAAAATAATATTCACACTCACAGAGAGGAGGCCTGTGTCCCTGCAGTGGGGACATTATAGGCTGATTATGTTAAGACGACAATAAACTAAACTTCGTAGATCTAAAGTGCCGAAATCCACAACGCTGGCCCAGTGCGGGTTGGTAGATGTCACATGTCTTCGAATGTTTGGTTCTAGGACATGCGGGTTTCCTCACGATGGTTTCCTTCACCGTTTTGAGAGCAGTGGTGATGAAATAATTTAAACAAAGTAAAGTGCCTGTCTGGGTTCGAACCTACGACCTACAACTCGTAAGTCACGGCCGTTAGGACCGCTAATGCTCAACCGTTTTTTGTCAATAACCTAAAACCTGGGAAGAGAGAAAAAGATAATTATAGTTACCTCAGGATCATCTTTAGGATCCACGCCACAGTTCCACACAAGTAAGGAGACGGCTCCGCCCGCGCCGTCTCCTCTGATCAGACCTGCTACCTGTCCTACCTGCAACATAAATATACCACTCAAAGGGTGGATATTTTTCTATAAACTAAGTAGTTTGATTATCCGGAACAGAATTCCTCGTGGTCAAATCAGTTTGACCGTGAGGAAGGAATGCTTAATACTTACCTACTATCCCACTGCCTCAGACCAAATAAAAAACCAAGACAGAGGGCTGTCAACAGTAAAGTGAAGCCGGTTTCGTAAACATGTGTGTGCACTTAGTGAGGTGTAGTTTGATTGTAAATGTGTGCGTGTGAGCGTGGATATGCACAGAGCGAAGGTGTAGTTTTGGCATGCTTTACTGTATCATTCTCAGCGCTCTGTCTTGGTTTTTTATTTGGTCTGAGCCCACTGCATGGCAAAGCCTCTTCTCAAATAGAGAAGGCAGGCACGACCGTTGATGACCACGTTTACTTAGTATATACATACGGGTTCAAATTAAATTATCTAACGAAACTCTGCAGACGCGTATCGATAACTAACACGATAAAAAAAAATTGATGTGTTTTTTTGAATGTCAACGACCGCAATTTTGTTACTTGAAGTTTGAGTTGAGAAAATCGGTTTTGTTTTGTTTTATCGTCTTTATCTACTTAGATCGAAACCCATCACGTCTGTTAAGTTTACACAAAAAATCATAAAATTTATTATTATTTCTTTTTTTATCATATTTAGATATATATATTATATACCCATCACGTCTGCAGAGTTTCACTAGCTAATTTAATTTGACCCTAAATGGATGGATAGTATATTATGGATACGTACAGGTAGTCCTAGCAGGTCCTTCCCATCAGCCTGCAGTATGCAGTCGCCTGGCTTCAACCCTGCATGATCTGCTCGGCCGCTGGGAGTCACCTCTCGGATCTGAAAAATAATAATATTGTCTATAATTACTAATATACTTACTATACTAATATATGAAGAGGTAAAATTTGTGAGTTTGTAAGTAGAGGATAATCTTTGGAACTATAATTGCTCCATGGAGGATAGATTCAGAGATTCAGAGGATAAGATAAATCATAACATATAATTTTATGTTAAAGCAAGAGAGACGCGGACGAAGTCGCAGACAGAAGCTAGTGATATACACATAAAGTAATCACCACGCCTGCAGTCCCCGAAGTGGTGGACAGAAGTGAATCTTAAAGAACACAAGATTTGCCTATAGGTACTCTCAAAATCCAGACTCCAAAATGAAAATCTGTTCGTCTGCGTGAAATTTTACCCCCTCTCCCCCCACCTCCCCATTCACCCTCTTAGGGGTGAAATTTCTAAAAACCCTTTCTTAGTGGATACCTACTCTTCACAAAGAACACACCCTCCAAATTTCATGTCTCTAGGACCAGCGGTTTAGGCTGTGCGTTGATATATCAGTCAGTCAGGACTTTGAATTTTACATTATAGATTCTTACCCATGGATAAGGATCCCACAGCGTCCTCGTCAGTCTGAACCCCAGGCCTTCTCCCTCATCCTCTGGTAGATTTAACTGAAAAAATATACAAGTTCCATAATTAAGCTTTCCAACGAAGAATGAATGACCTGAAAAGGGTTTTTTTAGACATCATTATGACCAACTTTTTAATCGCTCAGACTATCGCAGTCCTCTGCTGGACATTTAAGCCTCTCCCGGGCGGCGCCACAACACCCTGTCTTCCGCTTTCCGTATCCAGTCTGTCTTAGCCACCTTCATAAGGTCCATCGTCGCTGGGGAGCCTCCCACACCGCCCTTGCCGATACTCGGTCTCCACTCCAGGACTATATGCAACACAACTAGCAATGCAAACATTGCTGCTTGTGATGTGTTGAGTGGAGACCGCGTATCGGCAAGGGCAGTGTCATGGCCAGCCCACTGCCCCATCAGCTTGCTTGCTCTGCAAGCTATGTCGGTTACTCCGCGGTTTGACTCTTTTGTTTGTGACAAAACCTGAAATCGCAAGGCTGAGGAGACGCCCGTGCGGTCAATATTAGTCGAAAAGTGCAGAGCAGTGCAGTACAGACCTCGGTTTAGGGCGGCGCTAAAAGAAGACAGCAAAGGACAGGCTGGATCAGATTATTTAGGGACAAAGAAGCTAAAGGCTCAGCGGCGCGGGCTGGCTCGGGGCGGACATGCCGGGCCTCGGCTGCGAGGACGGACGGATGGCGGGTTGTACTCCCTCACAGTACTGGTGGCCTTGCTACTCTCCTGGAGGAGGATCGTGGCGTCGTCAGGGATGTTTATGGTATGCCTCGGTCCTACTCATGCGGGAGGGAATGTATCGGGAGGCAATATCTCCGACATATCCATACTATATTATACTATCCATACTAATATTATAAATTCGAAAGTAACTCTGTCTGTCTGTCTGTCTGTTTGTATGTTACCTTTTCACGCTTAAACCACTAAACGGATTTCGATAAAATTTGGCAGAGAGATAGATTGCATTCCGGGGAAGGACTTATGATAGTTTTTATCGACATACCTCGTGATCGGGCGGAAGCTAGTCTACGATAAAAATCGTTGTTTTAGTAACTGTCACATCGGTCTAGTGGTCGCATGCGTTACTGCTGAGCATGAGCTCCTGGGTTAGATTCTCGGGTTGATCAAAGTGTTATTAGGTTTTTCTATCTGGAGTGTCTTAGAAGCAGCCCGGAGTCTGGATTTGTGCCCCGTTGATAGCAATAGGCTGGCCCCCTATAACATGGGACGGGCGAAATGTGGGTGTAAGTATGAATGTACTATAGGTACACCTGTGCCTACCCCTTTGGGCAATAAAGGCGTGATGTTACGTGTATTAGGAAGTAGGCACTCGTGTACTTCCAAAAAGTCACTTTATATCCGGTTGGCATTGACATTAACTTCGAATCACCTTCACATTTTAAGAGTGAGCTTTTCAACCTTGATTTAAACTCTTTTGTACACAAATCAAGCATTAGGGCGTCCATTAATATTCGGAAATGGTTAATAATTATTGTTTAATTCCTTTAAGGTGAATGCGCAGGTAGAGTTGAAAATCCAGTGCGCGACAAAATCCCGCCGCGATTTGACGTCCGTGCGATCGTGGGCTTACTTTTATTGGAAAGAAAACAGCTGTTGAATTGACTGTTTTTCCGTCGCCATTTTGGATTTCATCTTGAAGGTTGTTTAGGGCATTTTAGGGTGACTAAACATAGCATGTCATCTGTCTGCCTTTTCCAACTATGTATGTCGGGTTCGGGTTCCAATCTAAACGGATGCAGCTGAATACCAGTATTTTACATGGAGCGACTGCCAGCGGTTGTACAGCGCCGGGTTCAGGCTGACTGCTGGCGTCGACCAGAAGAGGGTTTTTAAGGGCTCTGCTTGTGGACCGGCCGAAACTGCAATGTGCACTTCCTACTGCTTTAGCTGGGAAGAAGCGGCGCAACAAACTGTCCAACAGCACAGCCGTCTGTTCAGTTAGAGAGGTACCAACGAAGCAAATTTTTAGATAGGTAGGAACAAATGACAATCGCGCATCGCGGCAACAAATATTCAAAACAACGATACGTTTGATGTTAGTTAAATCTTCTGTACTACGTGGTTAAATCGAATGACCACCAAAGTAAAAGTGATAATGCAGTTTTAATTACTTAAATTATAAATTAAAAGCACGGCTCAGTGTACCTATTTGTGTTGAGTTTACTTTATACCTTTTTAAACGGTTTTATTTAGCTTGCCCTGTTTTTTGTTATTTGGGTCTAATTTAGTACTTGAAATTTTACCCCCTTCCTGTTGGCAGATTAATCTGATATTTGGTACACTTCTTTAGATTTGATGACAATATAAATTAATTTAATCAGCATCATTGTTAACCCAAGATGGACGCCGCCATAAAATGGCGGATTACATTTTTTTTTTACCTTTGATATAAAATATGATTGTTTACGCTTAAAACGATGAAGAATTATGCGACGAAAAATATTTTTTGAGCTCTGTTTTACGATTGTTAAATTATGATACTAACTAGGTACACAAATTTATAACAATTTTCTTTGAACATTATATTTTTATAAACTATTTTTTTTCTGGCTTGTAATAGGTACGAGTATGTTCGGGATATGTACATGTCAGCACTAATTGACGGGTCCGCTAGGGCCGATGCCTGCCAGGGTCGCGGGTTGTTCGAAAGAGATATGTGGCCCCTGGCACAGGCTACTGAAGGAACACGGGTGGGTTTTAGGCAGTTAAAGTCTGACACATCCTCCCGCTCCTCTCAGAGCGGGAGAAGTTATTTGATGACATCCCATCCAGAAAAAAAGGGATACCTACTTAGTGACTTACCTGTACAACTCTCACTCCTTCGGTGTACTCCTCCTCAGCATCCGCGTTTGAAGATGTCTCCGCGACCGGTGTTTCCATCTACAACAAAATTAAATATTATCTATTTTACATCAAACGCACTGGCGAGACTATAATATAGAATAGCGTCCCATCCCTGCTTCGCAATGTTTCTGTCGCAGCCAACTGGTTAAATTAGCCGTTCAGTTAACCGCCTAGCCTTTCAATTAAACGGCGGCCGTTCAACTAACGGCCTGAATGATATTCAATTACAGTTTAGGTTGGAAGTCTGTAACCAATCACGCGCGAGCCGAATTGGTCGCAGTAATTAAGGCATTGCACCCCGACCAAGTGGGTTAGGTTAGGCTAGAACTGTGATCAACCGCGTGCGAGCCGAGGGAGGAAGCGAGGCGAGCACTACTTCTAAAGGCCAGGCAGTTAACTGAACGGCTAATTTAACCAGTTGGCTGCGACATTTCCACGACTTACTTGACAAAACGCCGAGATTTCTTTAAGTAAATGTATGTTTACTATAAATGTACCTATTACCTATACATATCAATCTTTCCTGTGGGGTTGTGGCTAAGTAATAACAGCCGCACGGGTCAATCGATCATGTTAAGCTACGCTTGCTGCGGTGGGTCCATGGATGGGTAATCTTTCATGCCAAGACCCCTCCGTGCCTCGGAGAGCACGTAAGCCATTGGTCCCGTCTGTCATTCGTATATCTTTGACAGTCGTTACATCTCGTCAGCAGCTCTAAAGTCTGACAACCAGCCTTATCAAGGGGTATTTTGTTACTCAGTAACTGAGTTGTGGCCACTTGTGGCAGTCAGATAGATAGGCAGTCGCTTCATGTAAAATACTGGTATTCAGCTGCATCCGGTTAGAGCGGAAGCCGACCCCAACAGATGATGGTGATGATATTAAACGTGGAGGAGAAGCGCTATAACTACCAACGTCAGACGTAGAGCGTACCTTATGTAATCAGGCACAGTTCAGACCTACGGGTCCGCTACGACCTTGCGTAATCAGCCAATTAATGTTCCCACTGCTGGGACACATCACACATTATGCAACGAGGTGGACTATGGCCCACTTCCTCTTAGAGAGGCCTCCTCTCTATGAGGGAGTGGGCCATCATAATCCACCTCGCGGGCCCAGTGTGGGTAGGTAGATGTAACATGTCTTCGAATTTTTAGTTCTAGGACATGCCGGTTTCCTCACGATGTCTTCCTTCACCTTTTTGAGAGCTGTGGTGATGAAATTAAATACACAAAGTAAAGTGCGGGTTGATACGACCTTACTGACACCCTACCATGTCGTGAACTGTAATATTTCCAGCCGAAACAAGAGGGGAAGCGGGAATCGTTGTTTGAAAAATATTCATGATATCATATCATAATTGTTTTCTCTTTCATGTTTGCAAAAATTGTTTACATTAATTTATGTTGACACACGAATGCCTCAAGGCATAATATTTGTGTTTTGTTTATTTAGAGTAACGTTATTATCTGTTTGTTTATAAAAAAACCGGCCAAGTGCGAGTTGGACTCGCACACGAAGGGTTCCGTACCACCATACAATATTTAACACTAAATATAAAATAACGGCAAAAAATCACGTTTGTTGTATGGGTATTAGTATTTGTTGTTATAGCGGCAACAGAAATATCTACACATTCTGTGAAAATTTCAACTGTCTAGCTATCACGGTTCATGAGATACAGCCTGGTGACAGACAGCCAGACGGACAGTGGAGTCTTAGTACCTAATAGGGTCCCGTGTTACGGAACCCTAAAAATACTGCACATAAATAACATTTTATACTGGATTGGTTTTTTTTTGTCTCGAAATTTTTACCTCTCTCCATCTATTTTCTATACATATATCTTTATAAAACAAATTTGGGTTAATTATACACTATTTATAAATCAAGATCTAATCGATCGCTCCGTGCGGCTGTTATTGCTTAGTGGCCGCCTCTACGAGCGAGAGAATCGCGGCGATAGTCTCGCCGTGCCATCAAATTTTCGCCGCGATGACATCGCCGTGTGGAGACACGTTCTAAGTGAGAGTATAGAAATACGTGGTACGACGATAATATCGCCGCGATTCTCTCGCTCGGGGAGACGGCTCCTTGGATGCACATCAATCAAGCTACTAAAATCTGTCAAATTTCTTTAATAGATTTTCAACTTTATCGCTAGAGTATAAGGTTCAAAGTTGATTGGAAAAAATTGTCAGTTTCGGATAGCTTGATGTGCTGGCGTCTGTACCATAGAACACCCACATTTCACCAGTTATATTTAAGGCCCATGTAATAGGGGCGAGCCTATTGACATCAACCGGACACAAATCCCGATTCTGCTGCTACTGAAAATTTCTAGATGAATAAAACTTTGCCCGACCTGAGAATCGAACCCAGGACTCCTCGGCCAGCGCGGTTGCGACCACTAGACCAACGTGATACCTAGTTACTAAAACAACGATTTATAACTTACGATACCTATAACTTACGATACCTATAACTTACGATACCTATAACTTACGATACCTATAACTTACGATACCTAATTATATTTGTATTCAATAAAATATGAAATACACACGCAGACGAGTTCGCAGGCAACAGCTAGTGTACGTACACCTAAACAAAAAAAAAATATCAACTTACATTTTAACCGACTGCACAAAAGTAGTATGAAGCGTTTTTCAGTTATCTCAACCAAGCTGAATCAAACACATATATTTAATAAACAATTTTTCCTTGTCACTATAATGTATGCAGCACTATAATTTATATCGATACTGTGTTCAAAGCACCATGTATCCGATTCGACTGCCGATTACCGCTGATCTTAACACCGTAGTGTTGGGCTGCGTATGTGAAAGTATGTCGAAAATTTTATCGATAGATGTTTTGCAAAATCTTGAGTAACTTGTCTTTTTGTGGTAGCAAGTTATTTATTTATTGCTACTTTGATGATTACTGTTTGACTACCAACAATGTGTAGCCACAAATCATATTATTATTATTTTTAATCATCATCATCATCTGCCTAGCCTTTTCCCAACTATGTTGGGGTCGGCTTCCAGTCTAACCGGATGCAGCTGGATACCAGTATTTTACATGGAGCGACTGCCTATCTGACCTCCACAACTCAGTAACTGGGTAATATGATACCCCTTGGTAAGGCTGGTTGTCAGACTTTCGGGCTTCTGACTAACCGTAACGACTGTCAAAGCGCGCGCGCGCGTGGCTTAACGTGCTTTTCGAGGCATGGAGGGATCTCGGTGTGTAAAGATGGTCACCCATCCACAGACCAACCGCGGCAAGCGTAGCTTAACCTGATCGATCGACCTGCGCGGCTGTTACCATTTAGCCACGGGCCCCTCTTTATTTTTTTTTAAATATTATGTAATAAATAAAAAATAATCATATTACACACTAGCTTCTGCCCGCGACTTCGCCCGCATGGATGTCGAGAATTAATCCCACGGGTACGTGCTACGGGGACAAAACACAATATATTATACAAAAAAAAAAACCCCTCATCGCTTAATTTAAAAGCAATTATAAAGGTTGTTTTATTTAAGCCTATTCAATTGAAGTTTTCATATTATGCATATCGTTATTTGCATTACCTACCTAATGTAAATAATAATATGTTACAAGGTTGTTAAGGTATAATTACGGGCCCTGTAGGGCACAGCAAGTTTGAGCAGTTCTCATCGATATCGATAATTCGGCTGACATCACTAATGAACCAGTTCACCTCAAGTCACGGCCAATCGAAGGTTGTGCAATCGGGTTAGTTAATGTGTTGCACAACGCACAGCGAGCTATATGTTGTCACGAATAAACATGATCAAATGCAGCGTTTGCGCATTCAGTAGATACTCTGTAGAGTACCTACTTAAATTACGTTTGTAAAAAGCTGCTTTAGGTGGATGCGCTCCGGCCGTGAAATGCAAATTTTCTTAGGTTTTATGCAATTTGCAGGTCAGTGTCAGGTTGAAAAGATTCGCGAGCGTAACAAGTAGATATGTATTTACAATATTTTTTTATTATTTGTATAGAGTTCTCGTATTTGTATTGATATTTTACGAAATAGTCATTCCATAGGATTAAATGAACTAGGTAGGTATTGATGATGTTAATTCTGTAAATACATGTTCGTTACGCCCGCGAATTATAGGTATTTTAATCAAACATTTGAATATACCCTGATGACGCTTCCCCCTTAAATTCGAGAGTCACTTGTGCGTAAAGTTGTGCATAATCAGCCTATAATGTTCCCACTGCTGTGACACAGGCCTCCTCTCTGTGAGAGGGAGTGGGTCGTAATCCACTACGCGGGCCCAGTGTGGGTTGGTAGATGTCTTCAAATTTTTTGTTCTAGAACATGCCGGATTCCTCACGATGTCTTCTTTTAAGGCGGTTTCGCACTACATCCGATCCGAATCCGAGAAATGCCGGTCCGAAGTGACCATAGTCCTATTTGTATGAGGAGTTGCGCACTAGATCCGAACTCTATCCGTCAGAATTTAGAACATTCCCAATTCAGATTGAAGTCGGATCTTTAATTCGGATTCGGATCGGATGTAGTGCGAAACCGCTGTTACCGTTTTAAGAACAGTGATGGTGATGAAATTACGAGTATTTACACAAAGTAAAGCCCCCCTGGATTCGAAACCTACAATTCGGTCGCGGCCGTTACCCCTGGGCACTGCTCTAGACTCTCTTGTACTGTAACGTTAATAACTAACAGCTGTGCTGTTGGACAGTTTGTTGCGCCACTTTTTCTCCTCAGCTAAAGCACTAGGAAGTGGTGAAGGGCGGGCGTGCCGGGGGACTGTCTTGTCATGTTGACGTTCAAAAAGTGCTGATTCTCAGCTAGTTACACTCTGTATGTCAAGGGCTCGCGACGTGTCGTGACAAAGTAATAACAGCCGCACAGGTCGATCGATCAGGTTAAGCTACGCTTGCCGAGGTCGGTCTGTGGATGGGTGACCATCTTTACATACCGAGACAGGGTCCGTACCTCTGAAAGCACGTTAAGCCGCTGGTCCCGGCTGTCATTCGTAGATCTTTGTCAGTCGTTACGGGTCATCAGAAGCCCGAAAGTCTGACAACCAGTCTTACCAAGGGGTATCGTGTTACCCAGTAACTGGGTTGTGGAGGTCAGGTAGGCAGTTGCTCCATATAAAATACTGGTATTCATGCTGCATCCGGTTAGGCTGGAAGCCTAAGTAAGCCTGGAAAATTGAGAAAAGGCTAGGCTGATGATGACGGTTTTATTCCCCGAAGGAATAAGCAGGGTGTATTCGACACCCTCATTCCGCCAGTTATGTCTAAGAGCGTTTACGCCGTACGGCATTTCATACAAACTTTCAAGCCCTTGTTTTTCGAAATAAATGAACCGATTTTTATGAAACTTCGTACGCATAAGCAGGATACAAATGTCAAAAAAGTTAGTAAAGAACATTTTCCAAATAACTTATTTAGAAAAAGATAACTGGAAATCTCCGTTTCTATGGAATCGGTCAAATTTAGCTGTAACACTACTTTTCGAAAATGTTCTGAACTAACTTTTTAGACTTTTGTATCCTGCTTATGCGTATGAAGTTTCATAAAAATCGGTTAAGTAATTCATTTCGAAAAACAAGGGCCTGAAAGAGTTTGTATGAAATGCAGTACGGATAAACGCTCTTAAGTCCCATGTAATAGAGGCGAGCCTGTCATTGTGCGGGTACCTACAGGACAAATCACCCTTAACCCCACAACGTAATGCACATATTTCTTCTGAGATAAAAAGAAGACGCCCGAATTTGCGCGCATTCGACGGAATTCGCGCGTCTGAGCGCGACCAACGATTGATTGGTGCGCGTGCATTACGTTGTGGAGATGAATTTGGAGGGTTTTGCTAGATTAACGCTTCAACTCTGCGCTAGTATGAATATTGATCCTTAGTGAAAAACCCTAATAACACTTTGCTTTTTCCGACCTGGGAATTGAACCCAGGTTCACACGGTAAGCAGTGTCGCTTGTGCCCACTAATGGCCGATTCATATAATTGACTGACCGTTATTGGTTAAAATTAAGACTTGTATCTTTATCAATAATAAAGCAAAGACCTCACAGCTTTGCATAGTAGACCCTCTCATATGGAAATAGCTATCACAGGTAAAATTTGCTTACGAATGTATTTATATTAATATGCCCAGTTTGGCAATAAAAATGCTACCATTGGTAAGCAAAACGATTCGTTTTGTATATAGAAACCGAGCATATAAGCCAAAAAGACATAAAAAGAACCAGCCAAGTGCGAGTTGGACTCGCACACGGAGTGTTCCGTACCAGCATACAATACTTAATACTACATATAAAATAACGGCAAAAAATCACGTTTGTTGTATGGGAGCCCCCCTTAAATATTTATTTTATTGTTTTTAGTATTTGTTGTTATAGTGGCAACAGAAATACACATTCTGTGAAAATTTCAACTGTCTAGCTATCACGGTTCACGAGAAACCAGCGCTGGGGCTCCTGTCTTGCATAGGGTTGCAGCATAATGCTGAGCGATAGCCGTTTTGCTTTTATGTTCTTTTTTTGTTCACTGCAAATAAACGTATTTTTTTTCTTGCTTTCAGATACAGCCTGGTGACAGACAGGCAGACAGACGGACAGTGGAGTCTCAATAATAATAAAACGGGACCCCCGTTTTTACCCTTTGGGTACGGAACCCTAAACAACAAATTAATAAATCTTAATATTTATTAATAAGTTCCGACTAAATGCATTAAAGAAATAATTAAAAACACAAATAAATAATTTACATACTTTTATTCACATGTCTTGAAATATTAACATTATTGAGATATATTTGATTATTGATTTCAAGTTGAAGGTATTTAAACAACGTTTCTTTGTTTGTCTTCCAGTGCGCATAAACAGAGTCAAATTAAATTAGCTAGCAAAACTTGAGCCGTGATGGGTATCGACATCTAAAGATGATGAAACAATGAAGGGATTATTTGGGATTAATTTATCCCAAAATAGTTTAAGTAGTTGCGACGGCCCCGACTTACGAGTTGTAGGTCGTAGGTTCGAACCCAGACAGGTGCTTTACTTTGTGTACATTATTTCATCACCACTGCTCTCAAAACGGTGAAGGAAAACATCGTGAGGAAACCGCCATGTCCTAGAACCAACAATTCGAAAACATGTGACATCTACCAACCCGCACTGGGCCCGCGTGGTGGATTACTCCCCACAGAGAGAAGGCTTGAGTCCCAGCAGTGGGAACATTTTAGGCTGATTATGATGTCCAGCAGTGGACTTCTGTAGGCTGGTGACCTACGTTTTTTGAGTCGATATAGAAGACGAAGCAACTCAAACCGCCTTGCGCCCGCTCGTAACTCAGTGCTGTATGTTTCAAACAATTAATAATCATGAGATCCAGCAGTGGGAACATTATAGGCTGATATTGCTAACCTAAATATAGTTACAATATCAACTGATTTCATTTTCTAGTATATCACATTCCGTATTTCCTCTCCTGGCTCTGTAAGGCGCCGGCATTTTCAGGTGAACTGTCCTCACGTGGAGTTTCATGGAATTTGACTGTGAAAACGTTTTGCCACAGTGACCACATTGGTATGGCTTTGCTCCTGAGTGTACCTGCGAATTTTTTTTTACATAATATGAGAAGATATAAACAAAAGTTATAGTAGCGGCATCTACATCGCCACTTGCGAACTACGCATCAAACTGACGTCACGCATAATCCTGCATCGCGCAAGCAGAGTTTACCACGGGACGTCCTGACATCAATCATCGCAGTGTTCCACGCGCGCCATTCGAGACTGTGTGCGGCCATTACAGGAATGGCCGCTGAGGAAAAGCGTAAATTTCTTATTTTCCCGAGGTACCCCATCGCATCGCATCGCAAATAGGCTATAGGCTACTTAACATCAAGCTAGAACTCTTAGGAGTCGCATAAAAATAAAAAAAAAGTCACAAGGAACGCTAAGAGAAAAGTAATAGCGCGGGCCAGCGATGCGATGAAACAGAAAGTAAGACAAAACAAAAACAAGTTGGGGGGAAATATACGTTACATCCACGCAAAACGGCTGTCGCTCAGCATAATGCTAAGACCCTATGCGAGACAGAGCCCCAGCGCTGGTTTTCAGCGACAGCCGGCGTTGATGTGACGATGTCAACCGGTGGTACGATAATATAAAAAAAAACATCAGAATTAACAACCTCCTCCTTTTTTGAAGTCGGTTAAAAAAAAAAAACAACAATCAAAAAATAAATATACAATACCGATCGACGGTGTGGGTCGGGGAACAAGGAATTTCACACGGGCGAAGCCAAGGGCGAAAGCTAGTAAAATAAAACCGGCCAAGTCCAAGTCGGACTCGCACACGAAGGGTTCCGTACCACAAGGCGAAAAAACCGTTTCTTTTATACCCCTTTAAATTTTAACTTTATTTTTATTATTTGTTGTTACAGCGGCAACAGAAATACATCATGTGTAAAAATTTCAACTGTCTAACTATCACGGTTCATGAGATACAGCCTGGTGACAGACGGACAGTGGAGTCTTAGTAATAGGGTCCCGTTTTTACCCTTTGGGTACGGAACCCTAAAAATAATTATAAGTATTGTTATGGATAACATAGTTCCTCACCCGATCGTGCCTGTTAAGGGCAGCTTTATGTTTGAAAGCCTTCGGACAGGTCGAACACTTGAACGGTCTCTCACCGGTGTGTGTGCGTACGTGTATCTGTGGACCAAGTTCATAACATAATCAGCCTATAATGTTCCCACTGCTGGGACACAGGCCTCCTCTCTGTGAGAGGGAGTGGGCCGTAATCCACCACGCGGGCCCACGCTTGTATTCCCGAGCTTCTGCGGGTAGTCAGAAGCCCGAAAGTCTGTAAGCCAGTCTTACCAAGGG
Source organism: Gortyna flavago (assembly GCA_963669345.1). Classification (NCBI taxonomy): domain Eukaryota; kingdom Metazoa; phylum Arthropoda; class Insecta; order Lepidoptera; family Noctuidae; genus Gortyna; species Gortyna flavago. The sequence goes on from OY770154.1 coordinate 744,833, forward strand.
GTATCGCGTTACCCAGTAACTGGATGGTGGAGGTCAGATAGGCAGTCGCTTCATGTGAAGTACTTGTATACAGCTGCATCCGGTTAGACTAGAAGCCAGGCGCGGATCTAGGTTTTCGTTTAAGAGGGGTTAAATATTTTTTAAGAGGGGTTGAATGTCTCAAGCCTTAAAGGCCATTTAAACGAAAAACTTGTTTTTAAAGAATATGTTACATAATTCACGCAAGACCCTATACAGCCCCTATTAGAATATTGACTTAAAAGCATAATACAATGACCAAAACTGTTTTTTTTTTAAACTAACGTTTATTATCGAGAAAATCGTGTTGATCCTAGCATTACGTTATGCATTTAAAATTGAGTCTTATTGCCTTGAAATAAGATTTGATTTTCTTTGACTCAATCGGTGGTCAGTATGGTAACAACATAATTTTTGAAAAAATACCTAAGAGTTACTGAAGTCGATTCAGTAGTCAATTATGAACAAATTACTTTCAGGACTTGCGTTTATTCTGTTACACCTTGTATTTGGAAACTAAACCGCGAACGCATCCATACTAATATTATAAATTCGAAAGTAACTCTGTCTGTCTGTTACCTTTTCACGCCTAAACCACCGAACGGATTTCGAAAAAATTTGGCAGAGAGATAGATTGCATCCCGGGGATACATAGGATAGTTTATATCGACATACCTCGCGGGCGAAGCCGCGGGCGGAAGCTAGTTATATCATAGTTTTTACCTGTAATCTCTGAAATATGCTGAACTTCTTCGGACACTCGATACATTGGAACGGTTTCTCTCCAGTGTGGGTACGCTGGTGATATACCAAAGCAGCGTTCGACTGATAACAAATAAAATATTAATTTTTAACAGACTTAAAAAAAATGAGGAGTTTCTATACAGCGTATTCAGAAAGTTGTGCTCATATTCAAACGGGTGGTACAGACCATTAGGCTGAACAACTTTCTCCATGGGACCAACATCGTAGTTGCAAAAAAATATATATCAACTGTCCCATGAACTCCACTCGACTGAATTTCGGCCATGTCGATTAATCTCAAGCGGAGACCAGCCATAGGCGCAGGAGATGTTATAGTACAGGCGTGTGTGCGCACACGCAGGTGCCCTCCCTCTCTCAGTCCGGCGGGGCGGCACCCGACACTCGCGGACAGAGCTCATGCGCATGCGCAGGCGACACGTGCGCGCGAGACCCGGGGGTATCACACCGCCAACATACTCCAAACTCTTTGGAACTCTCTCCAAACTGTTTGGAAGTTTAAGCTAAGACACAACTGTCCCATACATTTGGATCGAGTAAGTATTAATTTAATAAAGTTTCGTATAGGATAGTTGATTATTTTTTCGCGATTACGATGTTGTGGTCCTATCGGGAAAATTGTTCAATCTGATGGTCTGTACCACACACTTGAAAATTATCACACAATTCTGATAGACGCTGTGTTTATACCGGATGACATTTTTAGTCTTGAAAAAAATAGGGTGTAATACATATGTATTATTATTTTTCAATAACATACAAAGAAATTGATCTTGCAATAAATACTACACGTTTGAAGTAAATTGTCCGTATTAGAACAATGAAAACAAAAATTTTGAAAAAAAAATGCCTAAAAAATATTGAAATTCAAATCATGCGCACCCTAAATACTACTGAATGCTCGGAATTAATCAATGAATTGCAACATCTACATTGCCACATGCGAACTCACGCATCACACTGAGCTCACGCAAGTTCCTGCATCTCGCAAGCAAAGTTTACCGCGCAACTAGCATATAAACATCGTCCCGACATCCATCGTCGGGCAATTCCCGCCAGAAACGACACCCGTCGGAGGATCCACCCTTTTATATGAAGAATGAGTGAACTTTACACCCTGTTCCTCATACCTCTAAAACACGATCACTGTATTAGCAAATATTCTCGTGTATGACTTTTGTACCACTTTTACAACACACTGTATTATTTTCGAGACGGTAAAAAATATCATCCGGTATAAATTCTGTGTTGCCCTCCCACATTTAACCCGTCTGCCTTCATATCAAGAGTGAACAGGCATCTTCTGGGCACGCTCGTTCCATCATAGACCTCATCTATCGCCATCCATCGGGCATGATCGGGGTTAAGAGCGAAGCTCATTTAACAATAAACAAAAAAATAAAAATATATCGATACGATATGATCTTGTACGTACTATGCACTTCTTGCCACATATCTCACAGACCCAGGGCACCTTCTTCCTCTTGTCCCGCGGCTTATAGTGTTTCAGTTTGATCCCGAGATGTACTCGCTGATAATGTATCGAGAAAGAGCGCTCGTGCGCAAAGTTTCTGTTGCACTGAAACAAAAAACATCACTACTGTAACTGTAATCCACGAAGTATAAGGCAGAGCTGTACCTATTATTACACCCACAATTCACCAGTTATGTTTATTTATCCATTTTTTTCAGGCATCAAAGCCCATAATAAACAGATACAATATAATAAATAAATTAAAAGTAAAAAAAACTTTTTTAAAAACAAGCTTTTATTTAAATGCGCTAAAAAGAATAAAATAAACGTTTCTTTTAAAACTTTTACTATCAACTTATAACGTCATTACACAATTTATATGATATAAAAGCTTGTCGTATTTACTTATTTTGAAATCAGGTCAAGTTATTTAATTCAATTGTTTATCTACACAGGTAAATATCGCGACAAGCTTTTCATTTATTTATGTTAGAATATTGACCTCAAATGTCATGATTTCATAAAATAGTCATTCAATAGGGCAATTTGAATTTGTATAGAGTCTCTCCTTATTTACATCCTGTATAACAGCCTCCCTACTTACGAACATCCTGTATAGCACCCTCCATACTTACGAACAGCCTGTATATCGCCCTCCCTGCTTACGAACACCCTGTATATCACTCTCCCTGCTTACGAACACTGACAGCTCCATTTGAGTTCCATAATACGTGTTCTGATATCGAAGAACTTCGTGAAGCACTCACCTCCTCACATTTGACGCCGACGTCGTGGGTTTTCAGATGATCTCTGAGCGCATCCTGTGTCGCTACGTTTTCACCACATTGGAAACAGGCGCTGTCAACAATGATTGTTATGAATATATTAAAATCATCATCTGCCTGCCTTTTCCCAACTATTTTAGGGTCAGCTTCCAGACTAACCGGATGCAGCTGAATACCAGTATTTTACATGGAGCTACTGCATATCTGACCTCCACGATCCAGTTACTGGGTAATACGATACCCCTTGGTGAGACTGGTTGTCAGACTTTCGGGCTTCTGACTACCTGTAACGACTGCCAAAGATCCACGAATGACAGCCGGGACCAACGACTTAACGTGCTTTCCGAGACACTGAGGGGTGTTGGTATGTAAAGGCAGTGACCCATCCACGGACCAAACGCGGTAAGTGTAGCTTAACCTGATCGATTGACCTGTGCGGCTGTTAATACTTAGCCAGAATATATTAAAACATAGGTATAAAAGTAGAAAAATCTTTCATTAAAAGGACATATTTAACTGACCCACTAAAAACGTATTGAACTTGAAATGCACACTTTTTTTAATTATCAACCTTTTAAAAAACTTATTGTCCTTCTAATGATGGAAACTTTTTAAAAATGAACAAACATCAAAAAAATATTTTTGCACTTCTAATGATGCACACTTTTTTTGGACATTTGAGCCTCTTTTTAACTTTCTATCCTTTTCTAACAGTTGGTTGCAGTAACTAAGCTTAGAACGTTAGAACTGTAACGTCTGTAACCAACCGCGTCCAGCGAGCGCTGCATCCAAGAGAGGTTCAGTTATTTAAAAAAAGTGTCATCATTAGAAGGTCAATAAGTTTTTTAGAGGTTCACTTAAATATTTTCCTTTACTTACCAAAGACTTCCATCACAAATACCATTGTCATAGCTAGTGCAGTGACGTTTCAGAGCTTCCATACTTTTAAAATATTGTTCGCAAACCGCACATTTGAACTGTGGCTTTAAATTTACTTTCTGAAATGAAAAAATAAATTTAATTTTACTTTTTAACTTCATTATATTTTTTTTTTTGTTATAGCGGCCATAAACACTCTGTGACACACGCACATGTGTATACACACTCTGTGTACTAAAGGACATCATTCATTTTCGAATATCCTGACCTTAAAACGATGTGTCATTGCGTTTTATTCACACCACTAGTAGAGTGGCAACATTTTTTGACGAAATTACAGTCAAAAGTGTAATTTTACTGCAGCTAATAAATTAAAAGTCCGACTTTAGGCAGATGATGACTATAAAATAGATACAAACCTCGCTTCCTCTATGCGACTTCTTCATATGCATATTCAGGCCAATTTCCCCCAAAAAACTCTCCCCGCAAACTTCACAACAAAATTTCGTTGGATGCTGTAGCCTTAAATGAGTCAAATGACTTGTAGACTTAGAGAACATAGCTCCGCAGATCTTACAAACAAATTTATGACCTTTATGCCATTTTAAATGCTCCTTCGCCCTGTGACTGCTCTTGGAAATGTGGTTGCACAATTTACAGATGTATTTTCGTTCGTGAGCTGTCGTCGTGTGAGATTTCAATGAGCGTAAGTTCGGCCATCTTGTTTTGCAGATAGGGCATGTCTCTTTGCCGTGTGACTGTGGAAGAAATTGTTATTTTTTAAACTTTTTCGGAAAAGCACCCTGTATAGTGTTATACGGGCTGTTTGAAAAATTCATAAAGTTTTGTTATGAGAGATAATAAAAAAATCTATCTATATCTATACTATTAATAAAGCTGAAGAGTTTGTTTGTATGTTTGTTTGAACGCGCTAATCTCAGGAAGTACCATTCGGAATTTAAAAAATCTTTCTGCCTTTGTCAGACCTATTCTTGAGAAAGACTATAAGCTATTATAATATTTACATCACGCTATGGCCCTTAGGAGCCGAGCAAATAGAGAAAGAGCTCTAAACGACAACGATGTGCTGCTGTGAACGACGAGATGGGTCGGGGGAACAAGAACGCGGACGAAGTCGCGGGCAGAAGCTAGTCACACTAATATTATAAAGGCGAAAGTTTATGAGTGTGTGTGTGTGTGTGTTTATATGTTTGTTACTTCTTCACGCTCAAACGGCTGGACCGATTTTGGCAAAATTTTGTATGGAGGTAGCTGACACCCTGGTTTAACATATAGGCTACTTTTTTATCCCGATATTCCCACGGGATCGACACTTATGCGGGTGAAACCGCGGGGCGCAGCTAGTAATACATATATCTTGACTTAGCACACGAGATTGTTGACATGTGGAATGTGAGCTCGGCTGTCATTGTGCCGATTGTCGTATCGGTCAATGGCCTGATTGCCGATAGCCTCGATCAACATTCATCGAGGCTCTCGTTAGGCGGTTGGATCAAGGGCCTGATTCAGAAGGCAGTACTCCTTGATACGGCTCGCATTGTGAATAAGTTCCTGTCTCTAGAGAGAGTGGCTCTAATCCTACCCGTGTGTTAAATTAATGTCACGCTGTATATTGAAAAACGTAAGATTTGAGATGATGATTGATTGTTTTTTTTTTTGATGTTGATTTGATTTGATTTTTTTTGCGTTGAGATTTTTGTTAATGACTGCGTACAACTATATTTAAGAACTATAACAAAGGGTGGATATTTTTCGTTTAAGAGTTTGACTATCCGGAACAGAATTCGTCGTGGTCAAATCAGTTTGACCACGAGGAAGGAACGGAAATAACATAAGAGTAAAAACAATTATTAAAAAAAAAAAAAAACTGGTACAAACCGGATCATGCCGCAGCATATGATTCTTATATGTCCCATCTTGAATGAATCCTTTATAGCAATGTTCACATTTATAAAATGAGTTTATATAATTATATGAGTCCTTTCTTTCTAGAATTTCTTTAAGTTGCTCTTCTTTTGTTAAACATTTTACCTGGAAATAATTGATTAATTAAATTAATGAATCATCATCTGCCTGCCTTTTCCCAACTATGTTGGGGTCGGCTTCCAGTCTAACCGGATGCAGCTGAGTACCAGTGTTTTACATGAAGTGACTGCCTATATGACCTCCACAACCCAGTTACTGGGTAATACGAGACCCCTTGGTAAGACTGGTTGTCAGACTTTCGGGCTTCTGACGACCCGTAACGACTGTCAAAGATCCACGAATGACAGCCGGGACCAACGGCTTAACGTGATTTCCGAGGCACGGAGGGGTCTTGGTATGTAAAGATGGTCACCCATCCACGGACAGACCGCGTCAAGCGTAGCTTAGGCTTAGTGAAATAAACAAATACATGTATTTAATCGAACCTCCAATAAAAAAAAAAACATTTTGCGCTCCTAAAAATTGTATTAAACACGCCAATATAATGATTGTGCCATATCTAAATAATTTTGGGATCCTAAAAATACTAAATGGCCAAGTAACATTCATTTAAAAGTATCCATCATTAGATGGTCAATAAGTTTTTTAGAGGATCAATTAAATGCTTCCCAAAATAAAATCTTACCTCAATTTCATTATTAGGGATGTCAAATTCCGTGTCACATCCGACCACGTTTGACGCGTTAATGTCATAATCTATTCGGTCATCATAGTCATTGTAATCACCATCGCCATCACCATCATTTTCTAACGGTGGCACTTCCACTTCGATGCCAGTGTCTTGCTCTTTCTTCTTAACCTTTAATTAATAATATTAACATAGGACATTTAAACCCATAACCTAATTATAATATAACATCCTTGGACATTTCACACAACGCCATTTAGTCCCAAACTAAGCAACATAATGCTTGTTATGGTAACGAGATGGCTGATAAACTACTTAAATAGGTAGGTACATTTTTTTTTTGTAAATACATACTTATATAGATAAAACACCCAGACCCGGAACAAATACTTGTAGGTCGTACAAATATTTGTTCCGTGAGGGAATCGAACCCGCGCCATGCTGCGCAGCAGTCAATCGCTCAACCACTGCGCCAACCGTAATATATTTTGTTTCCATGTTCTGCAATAATTGTGTCCTGCATCAAACGCGGGTTGTCCTTGGGTGCACTTGCATAGTGCATACAGGGATAAAAAATATGTGGTTAAACAGTCACTAATCATACTTAACTTTAAGCAAGGTTTATGAAGAAAGGGGTATCTGAGAGGCACAAATCTCGACTCCGGGCTGCTATGAGTAATTCCACATGAAAAACACAATAACACTTTGCCCGGCCCGGGAATTGAACCCAGGATCTCATGCTCAGCATTAGCGCTTGCGACCACTAGAACAACGAGTCAGGCAATAACATACCATACCCACTAACTGGGTTGTGGAGGTCAGATAGGCAGTCGCTCCATGTAAAATTGTCAATCCCATCATCATCTGCCTGCCTTTTCCCAACTATGTTGGGGTCGCTTTCCAGTCTAACCAGATGCAGCTGAATACCAGTATTTTACATGGAGCGACTGCCAATCTGACCTCCACAACCCAGTTACTGGGTAATACGATACCCCTTGGTAAGACTGGTTGTCAGACTTTCGGGCTACTGACGACCCGTAACGACTGTCAAAGATCCACGAATTTCCGAGGAACGGAGGGGTCTTGGTATGTGAAGATGGTCACCCATCCACGGACCAACCGCGGCAAGCGTAGCTTATCAATTCCCTTTCTACTAAATACAAACTTACCTTATTGGCTAAGGGTTCTTCATCACTGTAGTCAATTTCTTCCTTAAAGAACAATATATCCGTGACATGATCCTCCGCTTTAATGAGCATGTCTGATATGGTGGTTGACTCCGGAGTCGATATGGAGAGGGGCAGTGCCGTGTGGTTCGATACAGCTATGGAGTGGATTTGCGAGGTTGTCAACTGAAAAATAATTTGAAAAACAGAATGAGTTAATGATTTTGTGAATAGGAACAATTAAAAGATCATTTGGTGGGTATCTAAAGTCTCCGTCACGAGAAGCTATACATTTTGTAAACACACATTCAGGGGTTCGCAACCTTTGGATCAAATAAAAATAAAACATTTTTGTATTTATTTTTATATACGGATATAATCATGTTATCAAACACATCTAATTACTGTCGTCAGACCAATCCGAGTATTCTGCATCTGCATTCTACAGCATTGACAGCGCCAGCTTGAATTTACTTCAAAATGGCGGCCCAAATGTTTACGTTCCATGACTCAGACACGTTCCAGTACCACAAAACATTAGACGACAGTGCTTTATATCGCCTTAACCAAAAAATAAATAATTGATAAATGATTATTTGGAATAAATAAATGACAGATTAAAATGTAGTAGGTACTTACTAGTCGACTCTTCATTTCAGCATACTTCATGAGCTCCTGTGACTTCCGACACCTCTCCCTGAAGGCATCACACTTGAGGAGCAGGGCGCTGCAGTAGCTGCATAGATATTGTGGGTAGTTATCTGCTGGGGACACCTGCAAAATTAGATTGTTGTAGTTATTTGATGAAAAACATATTACTATACTCCGACTTTTAATTAGCTGCAGTAAAACGACACATCATATTAACTAATATCGTGCTGTGTGTAGATATATGCATGTCAAATAATTTTCGTTTGTATTTCCTATTCTGTACGGTACTTGAAAAACAAGATTTGGTTGATGGCCGCGAAAAAACAAAAATACGCCAATTTCAGTCATTTAAGTAACACATAAGCTGTCATTTTACTGCAGCTAATTAAAAGTCTGACTATAGTTAGATTTCGGGAGCAGAGCGATGGTCAAAAAATAAAACGTTAGGACCTGTTATACTAAGACTTTGTTAGAACAGAGTTTGATGTAAGACTGCTTATTTTATCTAGTCTAATACCAACTTAGAACTTACAACTAAGCTGGTGGTCACTGGAGCCTTCAAATCACGCCATGACTGGCTGATAAAGACAAAAGTGCAGCATATGAACTTATGGCTCAACCACAGCTATAGATAAGGTGAGTTCGGAGAATGTAACTAGTTTAGTTTCTTCGTCTGCGTGGAATTTGTTGTCCCTGACCGACCCCCTCGCATCGCATCGCCTGCCCGCGCTTGTTGCCCCGCCCCACCCCCTCGCATCGCATCGCCTGCGAGCGCTAGTACTTACTTCCTTTTCGCTTAGCGTTCTTTCTGATGATTTTTGTTCTAGCTCGATGTTTTAGTGTCCCAGCGTGAGGTTATATAGCCTAACCTTCCTCAAGAATTGGGTTATCAAATGTAAAAAAGATTTTTTCAAATCCGTCTGATAGGAGGTTATACAATACTGATACAATCCTTACATACTCCTTTAACTTCGTTAACATTCATAATTATGGTCATACACGCATGGTGATTGCGAGAGTACCTACCACCTGAATTGGACGAGGCTAGCTAAAGATTAAGTGGAATGGCATGCCATTAAAGAGGCCCATAACCATTCCATACTAATATTATAAATTCGAAAGTAACTGTCCGTCTGTCTGTCTGTTACCTTTTCATGCCTAAACCACTGAACGGATGTCGATAAAATTTGGCAGACAGATAGATTGCATCCCGAGGAAGGACATAGGAAGGATAGTTTTTATCGACATACCTCGCGGGCGAAGCCGCGGGCGGAAGCTAGTTAGTGGATAATGTTGTTGGTAGTATAATAAGTATTTTGTTTAATTAATAAGTAGAATGTATAACATTTAATTGTACTCCTGTTTTTATCACAAAAAAAAAAAGAATAAAATAAAATGACCAGCAGTGGACTGCAGTAGGCTGATGATGTGCCTGTTGATTATGTTTTACTGATTTTATTGCAACATGCTTAGCAGCTGGCAGGGCAATGTGAATGTAACAAAAAAATAAAATTTATTGAAAGACTAGCTGCGCCCCGCGGTTTCACCCGCAAAGTTTCGATCCCGTAGGAATATCGGGATAAAAAGTATCCTATGTGTCATTCCTAGATATAAACCATCTGTGTACCAAATTTCATCCAAATCCGTTCAGTAGTTTTTGCGTGAAAGAGTAACAAACATCCATCCATCCATCCATCCATCCTCACAAACTTTCGCATTTATAATATTAGTAGGATTTTAACAACACGCTTTGTTTCCTTGCAGAGTTAGGCACACCCAAATTTCGCTTCACCAGTTATTTTAAAATCCCATGTAGAAGTAGACAAGTGTATTGCCATCAACGGGGAACAAATTCCAGACTCCGGGCTGCTACTGAGTAATTTCAGATGGAAAAATCCAATAACACTTTGGCTGACCTGGGTATCGAACCCGGGAACTCGTGCACCGCAGTAGCACTTGCGACCACTAGACCAAACATGGTCGAGATTTGTTTTGTTTTTTTTGTAAATTATTGAAACTATACGGAAAACCACGCTTTTAAAATAGAAGGATTTAAAAAAAAATAAGGTCATTGGTTTGGTATGTAAACAACACCTTAGCTTAAACATAAACAATATAAAAAAATAAAAACAAACTTACTTGAATTCCACTGAATACTTCGAATAGATTTTTGAGCTTGTATTTGTACAAATCGTATAGATTTACGCTGGTAGCGAGGCAAACCCGACATGCTAGTAAATCTTCCATGATATTTAATCTAATTCACAACATTTTCACACAAAATTACTGAATGTTTCATAAAAAATAAACAATAATAGTACAGTACAGCACCAAACAAGTACAGTGTTGCTAACAGAGATAAACTTACCCGCATACCGATATATTACTTTACTCTATGGATAAACTGATAAAGGGCGCGTTCCGAATTGAGGAAATAATCGATGTAATCGATTTGAGCGTGCCTAAAGCCCTAAACCCGTACCGAATTGGCGTGAGCGTGATAACGATGTCCCGTGAATCGTCATAGATGACGTCATGGCATGCGCCATCTTGCGATAACGCCGACCATGCCTCGTACTAATATCACCGTGAGCGCTGTCAAAAATGACAGTGTGTGTGTGTGTGAGGATGAGGATGTGTCAGTGTGTGTTTTATTTTGAGCTGCATCATAACTTTTTAATAACGTGGCATTTTCGAAATTGTGCTTCTGGCTGACAGTCGCCACCTAAACAAAGAAAAGGAAGAAACGTGTGGTGTTTATACGAAGAAATACTGCTGTAATATCTTTTTGACACCGAGTAAGCACTGTGAGCGCGATAACGAGTGTTCCGAATTGTTGACAGCTCTCAGCTGTCATAATCGTGATATCCATTATGGAACGCATGTGAGACGATTTGAGTGCTGTGAGCGATATTAGCTAATTCGGAAGGCGGCCAAAGATAAACTAGCTCTTCACCAGATCTCTATGGTTACCAAAAATCGGCCCTACTCCAAAACATTAGTAAAAATCGCTAAAATTTCCACTAAATATTTTTTGGTTTTTACGAAATAAAACAGTAAGTAAAGTAAAAAATGTTCTTTATTATTACGTAATAAAATATTTAAAATTAGTAAATCAACTTACAATATTAATAAATTAAGTATTAACATATAAAATATTCAATAACAACAACAATTAAAAAAATTAATAAAAATAAAAGTGATATTCTAAAATTCGTCTTCTTCAGATGAATGTTTGTCTGCACCATCGTCGTCTTCACATTTATTTAATATGATTCTTTGCTACCGATTTGTTTTTCTTTTGTTGGAATTTACCTACACAGTAAAAGTAAATACTCAAATGAGTTTTAGTGGTTTATTGGTTGAGTGATAGCATTTTCAGTAATTGAAACTGAATTCTATTAGACCGCTAGAAAAACCACCAGCCACTAAAAGCCATACTTTGCCACTAAAAGAGGGGTCGAAACCGTCGAAATATATTACTTTACTCTATGGGTCGAAACCACCAGTTTTAGAGGAAAATCCACTAAGTTGGTAACACTGACAAGTAGTTTGAGCCCACAGATAAAATAATATATTGACAGACATTTCATAAGTCAAAATACAAATACAGTGTCAAAAAGGTATTTTTTATCTTATAAATACAAAATACAAATTCAAATTACAAACTGACCAAGGGAAAAATAATATCTGAATAATTAGTAAAATAAACTATAAGTTTACGCTTGTTTAATAAAAAACTGAAATTATTGGAAGTAAAACAAAAATACGTCACATAACGACTATTAGGACAGTGATGTGGATAATATTACTAATCAACTTGTCGAAAAGTAAAACATCGAATCGATAAGTAAATAGTTATTATTTTAAAATATTATAAAACGTTTCTATCTTTTTATATTATTTTGCTATTTATTTCAGTTTATGTAAAACAACATAATCATAATCATCATTTATTGCATTACATCGTGTCACTAAACACTAACCAGACTCAGTAATGACACACGTTTGTGTGCAATGCGTGTTGTGTGTTTATCGCATTATTAATGTATAATAGGTGTTTTATTAAATGATCTAGTTTTTTTTTAATGTTAGTAATTAATAAAAGCTTTTTCACCACGTTTGCAAAAGGAATCGTCACGTAATTTATTAAACACATGTGTAGTATTGTTTGAATGTAAAAGTGCGATAAATAGCATGACAATTTTCGTCTACAAGAATTGAATGGTCGCCAAAAAGTTATTGAAAATCGCTTAAAAATAAATCAAATTATTCCTGTCCAAACCATCGACTAAAGAAATCACATCTCACTTATGACTCACATCACGTACATCACTACAAACACCACACAGAAAATAGAAACTAAGATGGCCGAGGCATAGAAAATTAATATCAGTTTTATCATTAAATTACTAATCTGTGCTTGAAAAATCTTCGCTATGTCGGACGATATGTTCTACTGTTCTTTTGTGAGCATCCACTATATTATCTGTGAATGCGGGGAAACATTTCCCACGGAAGAAGAGTTAAAAGGGCATCTGGAAAGGGATCATTCGCTCAAAAAGGAAAAAAAGGAATACAAATGTGGAGTGGTAAGTTCGAAATGATTCTAATGTTTATTTATAGTTTTCTAGGTTTTTGGGGGAATCTTCTGAGAAATTGATTTTCTTGGTGGAATGTTTGATTTTTTTCAAAATTTTATTTTTGAAGCCCGGAGCTCTGGTATTTCAGATGATGATTGATATGTCAGTTCCTTAGAAAGTAATACTGTATTGTCGTCTTCATTTGACAAGGAGTTTTTGAGTATAGTTATATTATGACTTACGGAGCCGAAACGTCGACGTACACGGTGCGACTGCTCCATAAATTCAAGGTCGCTCAGCGAGCTATGCTTGGAGTCTCTCTGAGGGATAGAATCCGGAATGAGGTGATCCGTCAGAGAACCAAAGTAGCTCACAGACTACGCAAGCTGAAGGGGCAATGGGCCATGTTAGCTGTAGAACCGATGACCGCTTGGGTTTACGTGTTCTTGAGTGGAGACCGCAATTAACGGCAAACGTAAGGTAGGACGCCCTCAGGCTAGGTGCAGCGACGATCTTCGTAGAGTGGGTGGTAGCAGCTGGATGAGCGTTGCCGAAATCCAGCGAAATGGCGTGACGTGCGTATCAAGAAATGACCACCCTACCGCAAAATGTGCTAAAAGGGCACCAAATGCATTCTATCTAGGGATGCGACAGTGCTGTATTGATCTTACAAACTTCACAATTTGAACCTATACATCTACTTCTGAATGTAATAGGCACCCCTAATGACAGCTTTAAATTGGTGCCATAACAAATACTCTTTGGTAAACCAGTAATACACAGAAAAACTTGAGTATTCAATTCTTGAAGTACTCCTGCAATGTTAGTAATGTCTAAGATAAACTCAGATCACATTGGTACTTAGATCTTAAACTACCAAGATTTGTATCCACTACCTTCTACATGAGAGGTGAGGTCTTACCCACTGTGCCATATTTTTTTTTAACTTTTATGCCTACCTCGGGTCAGCATTGTTGGTTACATTAAGTTTATCAAAACATAATTTTGTTAAAGTGGTTCTTATTGTAAACTCTAAGTACATAATACATAATCAGCCTATAATGCTCCCACTGCTAGCAAACAGGCCTCCTCTTGGTGAGAGGGAGTGGGCTGTAATCCACCATGCAGGCCCAGTGTAGGTTGGTGGATGTCACATATCTTTGAATTTTTGGTTCTAGGACATGCCGGTTTCCTTCACTATGAATCTCGGCGTCAGAAATGATCGTAATGTCGTAAAACACACCACAACTGTATAACTTTTCTATGATAGGACCATTTATCTATCTACACTAATATTGTAAAGAGGAAAGATTTGTTTGTTTGAATTGGCTCTGAAACTACTAGACCGATTTGAAAAATTCTTACACCATTAGAATCCTACATTATCCCTGATGAACATAGGCTATAGAATATTTTCAAAAAGTTAGGGAACGGTATGAAAACTTTGATAATGTAACCCAATGTGTGAAAAAAATACCAAATAAAATCTTTATATCGTGTACGCTGCGGAAAATATTTACAATAGAGCAAAATGGTGTACAGAGGCCAGTACATCAAGCTACCCCAATCTGTCAAATTGTCCCAATTGAATATGAACCTTATTCCTTTGTCATAAAGTTGAAAATCTATCAAAGAAATTTGATTCATTGGGGTAGGTTGATGTGCTATCTGTACTACAGTTTTATACAGGACATCAATATCTGTTAAGGTGGACTCACTATAACCTTTTTTATGGTAAACAAATTTGTTCTAAAATAATGCATTATTTGCGAAGATGTTTTTATAAACATGATACTAATCCATATACAAATAAATACGTTATTCATCACGAGTATTTAATTTTGAACACAATTGCCCTTGTCATCACTTGATTTCAATGAATATCTTAGGAGATATCATAGTTTTACAATAAATCCGTACGGCCGCCGGTAGCTCTGCGAGGCTATAGTTCCACTCTTTCTGATCATATCGTGATGTACCTAAAATAGTAATGTATTATGTAATAAACTTAAGTAATACTGTTAAAGTAATGGAATATATTTTAGTAGGTTTTTTCCTCACATTAACGCGGCGGGTGAAACCGCGGGGCACTGCTGGTACATTATAATATGGCAAATTTTTTGAACTCAATTTTTAATTATTTTCTGGCAGATTCAGTACTTTATGCGGCCTTCCCTAATGACCTTTCTTTGGTATTGTTCATCGAGTCGTTGAGCTCCTTATGAGCGTTTACGCCATTCGGCATTTCATACAAACTTTCAAGCCCTTGTTTTTCGAAATGAATGAACCTATTTTAATGAAACTTCATACGCATAAGCAGGATCTTCAAATCGGTCCCTCATTACTGAGGATCGTGGTCACTGGACCCCTTTTAAGTGGAAAATCTGCCGCCATCTACTCCGGTCCAAAGTTGCCATCTCCACCTGCTGAAAATTGATTCAGGAAGTAGCTTTTTTTACTTGGTTGGTCCATCATGTTGAAGCAGGATACAAATGTCTAAAAAGTTAATTAAGAACATTTTCGAAAAATAGTGTTACAGCCAAATTAGACCGAATTTAAAGTTTCTATAGAAACAGAGATTTCCAGTTATCTTTTTTTAAATAAGACATTTCGAAAATGTTCTTTACTAACTTTTTAAACCTTTGTATCTACCTTTGCTTACGCGTATGAAGTTTAATTAAAATCGGTTCATTGATAAGGGCTTGAAAGTTTGTATGAAGTGCCGTACGGCGTAAACGCTCTTAAGTTCTGAAAAATGTGTGCACTGACTGGACTGGTCCACTAAAACTGCTGTTCTTTCCTCGAAATACCGTCTCAGATACTAATCTGCATGGTCCTCACATGACCTGACCAAGATACAGTTTCAAAAGAGATTGTGTTCTCCGAATTTGTTCTGGCATTACTTTTTTACTTTTTTTAGTTTTGAAAATTATTTTTGGTGTGTAAAAGTGTTTTTGTTGGTACTGCTTAGCTTGGTTTTTTTTTTAAATGGTATCTCGCAGTTCAACCTATGAGGTTGTCGTCTGCTTAACCGGGCTTGCGTGTGGTTGCCTCAATAAATTAAGGCCTCCAGCCAGGACGAGCGCGCATCGTCGGCGCAGTGAAGAATACTTTTATTTTATTTATTAAAAAATCTGAGTATCAATATGTAAATAAAATAAAATGTGTACTTATGTTTTTTTTTATTGGAGACTATTTTGGTATAAACACTACGTACGTAAAAATGATGTAGAAAGAAGTTCGGAGATATTTAAACTTGTTTCTAGTATAAAATTTAATTAGGTTCAGCCATTTTTTCTTTAAGGGTAGATTTTACCAAAGTCAGATAACTTTTATCTGTGGAATAAAATTGACATCTGACAGTTCTAGTATGAAAAAAACGAAATTTATTCTCAGTTTAAGACTTATGTTGAAAAGTTTGGTGGAATGCGACCTGAAGCATATAACAAAAAAAAAATTCTATTATTATAAAAGTATATATTTGTGATATGAAGAAAATAGTTTTGATGGATTTTATTCAACAGGTTCTGCAAATTAGAGCTTTAAAATCAGCTCTCCATGATTCCGCCTAAACTGATGCATATCAGGGGAACTATTATTGCTAAATAAATAGAGAAATAAAAAAAAATCGCTGTATTATTATTGTAGAAGAGAAAACGAACTATCTTTACCAATTAATTGTTATTTATGCCAACTAACGAATAGTATTTTATTTCAACGAGGAAATCATGCATCTACGCGCATTTTTAGGGTTCCGTACCCAAAGGGTCGGGGCCGAAGCCTGCCGGGGCAGCGGGATTGTCCGAAAGGGTTACCGCTGCCCCGGAACATAAAGGGCTAAGGAAGGAACACGGATGGGTTTTAGTCAGTAAGAGTCTGACACTCCCTTCCGCTCCACCCAGAGCGGGAGGAGTCATTGGATGATTTCCCATCCAAAAAAAAAAAAAAGGGTAAAAACGGGACCCTATTACTAAGACTCCATTGTCCTTCTGTCTGTCTGTCTGTCTGTCATCAGGGAGTATCTCATGAACCGTGATAGCTAGACAGTTGAAATTTTCACAGACTGTGTTTTTCTGTTGCCGCTATAACAACAAATACTAAAAACAGAATAAAATAAATATTTAAGGGGGGCTCCCATACAACACACTTGTTTTTTTTTTGAACGTGTTAATTATTGTATGGTGGTACGGAACCAACTCGCACTTGGCCGGATTTTTGTAATAAGCCTCTTAACCAATTTAACAGATTTAAATGTCATTTATCATGAAAATTTTCTCTCCGCAGTGCGAAGCCATATTCAGTACGGAGCAGGCTTGTATAGAGCACTATGGCGAGAACCACATTGAGATCAAGGATGAGCATAACTACGTAGAGGAGCATGACTACGTTGATGAGCACGATTACGTGGAGGAACACGATTATGTCGAGGAACATGACTACGTGGGCACCGAGAACACTGTGGAGGCAGGGGGCAGCGAGATAGTATGTATAGTATTAAAAAAAAACTTGCTTAGACAATATTATTATTTCTTAATATTATTATATTATTTTTATTTTTTTTCTCGTTTTTAGTTAGTAAAGAAAATTTTCGAAATATAGTGTTACAGCCAAATTAGACCGATTTTTTACTTTTTAGACCTTTGTGTCCTGCTTATGCGTATGAAGTTTAATTAAAATCGGTTCATTCATTTCGAAAAACAAGGGCTTGAAAGTTTTTATGAAATGCCGTACGGCGTAAACTCTCTTAAAGTATTCAAATAATCAAATCAAAACCCCCAATATTATTATGTGACTTTTAAATTTATTTATTAATAATATATTGGATGGTGACCGCCATACTAGGCTTTTGCTATATCTTGGGGGTCGGATGCGACATTTTCAGAGTGAGGTACATAGTGATTATTGCAAGATGCATAAACATAATCAGCCTATAAAGTACCCCCCACTGCTGGGACACAAGTCTCCTCTCTGTAAGAGGGAACGGGCCATAATCCACCACGCAGGCCCAGTGCGGATTGATGGAAGTCACATGTCTTCGAATTTTTATTTCTAGGACATGCCGGTTACCTCACGACGACGAGCCTTAGGTTTTTTTTTTAAACTCATAAATATTGACTTAAATTCAATTCTTTCCAGATCTTCGAGCAGTTGATTAAGGAGGAGTCTCCACGGCCGGAGCCCAAGATAAGATTGAAGAAGGAGAAGAAGACCAAAGCTTACTACAATTCGAAGAATATAGTGTGTGAAGTGTGCGGGAAGAGATATGCGGTAAGTGGTTTGGTAAAGAATGGAGTTGTTTGGTAAAGAAATAGAGTTTTTTGGCAAAGAATAGTGGTTTGATAAAGAATGAGAGTTGTTTGGTGAAGAATAGAGTAATTTGGTAAAGAAATTGTGAATTGTGAATTGTCAATTTGTGAATTGAGAAGAAGTTGTGGTTTGATAAAGAATAGAGTGGTTTGGATAAGAATATAGTAGTTTGGTAAATAGAGTTATCTGGTAAATGATATTGATTACCAAAGAATAGAGTTATATGATAAAGATTACAGTTGATAGATAAATAATAGAGGTGTTTGATAATAAATGATGTTATTTTCTCTCGTTTCAGTCCAACGCAGCTCTGAAGTATCACCAGCGCGTCCACACTGGGGAGAGACCGTACAAATGTAACGAGTGCTCCAAAAGCTTCACTATGCCGCTGTTCTTACAGGTAAGGATAGAAATAAACTATCTCAGACACAAATCTACAGGGTCAAATTAAATTAGCTAGTGAAACTCCGCAGACGTGATGGGTATCGACATTTAAACATGATAAAACTATATAATCTAATTTGAGCCTGTTTATAGTCCTCACATGATCTGACCAAGATTTTATTTTGGTCTTTCTTCTCAGAGTAGCTGGATAGGTAACGCTAACCTCATCTAGTTTTTAAAATATAATTGACGTGTAATGCGTATTCCGGCCAAGGCGACCAATCTCAACGGGACCAGTCACCGGCGCGGCACACTATTACAATCTTGTCAAAGTTATTTAATAGATTTTCAACTTTATCACTAAAGTATAAGGTTCAAAATTGATTGGGAAAATTTTACAAGTTCGGGTAGCTTGATGTGCTGGCGTCTGTACATGAACTCCTCGCAACTGTTACAAGAGCTTTTTGTACCGACGTTCTTTGCAAATAATTATATAAATGTTATTCTATAACTTTCAGATCCACACGCGCACACACACCGGGGAGCGTCCGTACGAGTGCAGTATTTGTCCCAAAGCGTTCAGCAATAAAGCAGCCTTGTTACGTCATGACCGAGTGAGTATAACACAAGGTCAAATTAAATTAGCTAGCGAAACTCTGCAGACGTGATGGGTATCAATATCTAAATATGATACAATAAAAATATTATGATTTGATGATCTTTTGTTTTGTTTTGATTCTCTGTTCGTTTAGATAGGTACTTGAAATATTCAAGTATGGGTACTGAAAATCCGTTTTTGTTTTAATGTATTGAGGATATCTGTATCTAATACGATATCTGTGTAGTTTACATGAAAAAACTGATTCTTAGAAACTGATATTTCAAGTAAATATATTTATTACCTACGGTCGTTGACCACAAAAATATAGCGGGGGCGCAAGGGCGCGGGGGGCGCAATATGTTGAGAGGAGCGCTCTCTACATATCGACTTCATTCAGGAGGATGTCAAAAGTTTGACGACTTTTTTTGTGTTGTCTGCCGTCATAACTCCGAAACTGATAAACTTCTATTTCAAATAAAATGTCTATGCTCGTTCCCAGGTCCACACCGGAGTAAAACCATACGAGTGTCCGGAATGTGGTAAATTCTTCACCCAGTCCAACTCCATGAAGCTGCACGTGAACACGGTGCACTTGAAGATGCCGGCGCCCTACAAGAGTAAGACGAGGAAGAACAAGGCGAAGGAGAGAGAGATGTTGCGCGAGGCCATCCTGAGGGTCATTGACAACGAGGACAGTACTGCAGGTAAGAGATGTTATTTATAACTAGCTACTGCCCGCGACTTCGTTCGTGTAGAAGTCGTAACATACGCAATGTAACTAAAACTAGCTGCGCCCCCCGGTTTCACCCGCATAAGTGTCGATCCCGTTGGAATATCGGAATAAAAAGTAGTCTATATGTTAATCCAGGGTGTCGGCTACTTCCATACAAAATTTTATCAAAATTGGTTCAGTCGTTTGAGCGTGAAGAAGCAACAAACATATAAACACACACAAACTTTCGACTTTATAATAGTATAGTGTGATTACAGAGCTATATCTTTTTGTTTGTTTGTACATGCTAAACTCTGGAAGACCCGGTCTGATTTGAAAAATTATTTTTGTATTTGAGAGCTCAGTTCTTGAGGAAGGTTATATGCTATTTAACAACGCGCTATAATGATATTTAAGGCGCAGACATACGACTTCTAATGATTTTAAATTCAACATCGCGTCTAATCGACCGGACTGATTTCTTTGAAAAAAATAAACGTTATACTAGACCATTTGCTTCGTAATTTGATATGTGAATATTTGCAATTATATTTTTTTAACATAGTGTAATTAATTTGTAAAGTAATGTCTACCGCGGACATAATAATCACGCAAACACTATCGGATGTATTTTCATAAAACTTTCACCATATAAAAGACAATATAATTCCCCGAATTTTAGTATACGGTTTTTATTTGTTTGGTGTTTGATAAATCAACAATAGATGATTGTTTCATATTTTGCAATAAATTACCAGCGTTGTGTCATCGCGCATCTCTTTCTTTTCTATGCAGTCCGATAGTGACCGCGCTTTAGGACATGTAGTCGCCTTAACAACGCGCTATATAACTCTTAGGGGCGAGCAAAAGGCAAAAAAGTCAGAATGAACGCTAAACGAAAACCAAGTATTAGTCTGTAGTTTTAGCAAAAATGACAATATTTTTTCTCTCTTTCCAGCGCAAACTATAAGCCAAACAAGCAACACATCGGACACGGAAGTGCAATTCATCAAGCCGGATGTCACACTATTAAAACAAGAAGTCGAGGAAGCCGAAATTTTGTACGAAGACGTTGACTCCAGGGAAATAACTTACGAAGTTGTCTACGAAGAATAAAATAAAAGTTTTCTTCAAGAATATAATGTGAAGTTTGGAGAATATAATTTGTATGGAACATACATGTAGTGAGGTAATTACGTAGCACACTATCTGTTCAATGGCTTTCAACAAGATTCAATGATTCGGAAACTACCATGTAAATTATATCGCATGCTTAATGGAATACTGACTTAACTCAAAACAGACGATTTTTGGGAAAGCGCAAAGAAGATCTCGCTATAAGGACTTATCCTACTTGTTGACGCATAAAATTAAAAACTGATTGGATTTGATTAGATTAATTAATCATAAATGCTTGAATTTTGAACGTATAATTAACTATTGATGAGATCTGAGTAAAAAAAAAACCGGAAATAATTCTGACCTATCTACTAATGGGTCAATGTTCTATTAAGCATGCGAATTATGCGGAAAGCGTTCCGAGTGTATTGAAGTTAAGTGTGAACGTATTTTAAAGGAAATTTCTAACGAAAATCTTAGAAACACATTAAGAAATGTCCCACCCAGCTCTGGGTGCTTACTCTCGAATATAATTCCAATGTCGATCCATCGGAATAATATTCGAGAGTAAGCCCCCTGAGTACACGAACATATCGTCCACTTGCGACGACAGTGACATCTCTATTTATTAGATTTTTCTTTTTACAATACAATTGTGTTTTTCTTTTTGATATTTCATTTAATTATTAAATAAACTCTAATCATTTCATACATAATAAAGCAATCTTGACAACAATTTAAGAGTTAGGCTCATTTAAAAGTTCAAAAGTCGTTTTCTGTAAAATAATAACGGTTTTTGAGATGTCACACTTGTCGCAAGTGGACGATATTATAACCTCCTCCTTTTTGGAAGTCGGTTAAAAAACACGTGTAACAACTGCGGGATAATAGCGTAACATACTAATAGTAGACAGTTCAACAACATTCATTGTGTTATTTACGTTATTGAGCAGACACAGACACATTTTTCGAGCATATGAAGCAAAGGATTAGCAATATTCTTTAACCCTTTGAACGCTAGAGTATAAACGTATCGCCGTACCCCTGACGCCAGGCCACTTTTTCTTTCAAATGAACATCTACTTAAACAACAAATTTCTCGAAATTGGTGGTTTATTTATACACCGTTACATTTTGATCGTTTTAATCCTTAAAAGGGGTCATTGTACTCATCATTATAAACAACTTTTACTATGGGACCAACACTGAAATCGTGAAAAAAAAATCTGCTGATCCCTACATTTTGGCGAGTTATACGAACATAAATGTAGAGAACAGCTGATTTTTTTTTCACGATTTCAGTGTTGGTCCCGTAGTAAAAGTTGTTCATAATGATGAGTACAATGACCCCTTTTAAGGATTAAAACGATCGAAATGTAACGGTGTATTAGTTTCATGCAATACAATATAGACGGAAGGTTAAACTTTTAAATTATATAAATAAAAACACACAAAAGTAACGATTAAATTGTTTATTTCATAATATGGTGCGACGTGTATTTGTGTATTTTGTCATATATTTGTGACGTTGGCGTTCAAAAGTTTAAAATTATTTAGATTGATAGTGGGTTACGCGATTAGGGTGCTGGGTGTAAAAAGACACATCACACAGCCATCAACTACGCACTCTGTACATCAAACTAAATAACATTGCACAAAAATAATTGCAGAGAAACTGTTTTTATTTTTGGTGTGGATATTTGCTGTTTGCAATATAACAACGCAAAACATTGTGCTTATGGTTGCATGCAACGGTACATACTTGTGTTATAAAATTAAAAACTTGTTTTCGTAAAAAAAAAACTTCAGTAAAAGTTGGAATTTTGATCAGGGACTTGAAATGTTACTCAAAATAACGTTACGCGTAGTTGCGGTACCGAAATTTGTACCGTTCCACCGGGATCGTAACAAAATGAATTACTTTGCTATAACGATACTCACAAACGGAATTAAATCTTAAACTGTTCACTAACAATATTATCAACATGACTTATACGATGACGAAAAATTATGAAGAATAATGTTACAAATGAATCGGTTTGGATTATGGAACGTTTTACCTGTATCGTTATTAGAAGCGGATAAGCTTAATGTTACTGATACCTATAACATTACTTATTGCAGGCGTGATGATAATTGTAACCTGACATATGTATGTAAATATTCAATAAGTCTTACGATGGCTTGCTAAAGAAAAATACGTTACTTTCAACTTTACAGTACTTATGACGAAAACGTCAGGATAGCCCGCGAAATTCAAATGGCTTTGAAGAATACGTGGCATAAATAATGTCGCGCCATTTTAAAAATGGCGGCTACGCTTGATACTTATAAATCGATAGCTGACATTTATAGTCCGGTGAAGTAGTCACGACCTCTAAAGGTCAACTACGAGAAGCCATTAAAAAAAAAAAAACTATGCAAACAGAAAACATAAGACCAAACCACAAAAAGTGTCACGTTTCAGAGATATTGAGTCACGTGATCAACATGCGTCGCCGCTATTTTCAAAATGGCGCCACAGTAGGTTTCTATAAAAAAACAGTGGCACTCCGGGAGTGCCGACAGAAGTGAAAACAAAACACAAACAGAATACTTTCCCATCACTCACTGACATATCGGATATACATTAAAACCGAGTACATCCCGAGAACAGTCGAACACATCCGAAGCAGTGTCGGTAACGGTGACAGTGGCGCGAGTTCAATGGTTTTTTCCCATCTCAAAAAATGCCCGCGCCTAAAGAAGTTTTCACTTCGAAAACCTTCAAACCCCTTGCTTACGTTTTTTGCAATTTACAGGTCAGTATCAGGTTGTATGTTAGTATAAATATGATTCGCGACCACAAAAAATAAGACTACATAATTATAAAAATCATAAATTCATCTATTACCCCATTGAATGACTATATAATGAAATCATGACATTATAGGCCAATTCTAACTCAAGGAGTTGTGTTACTAATTCTAATGATTATAATTTTGTCAAGCCATATTTGTAACGGTCGCGAATCATGTTTTAATCAACCTGACACTGACCTGTGAATTGCAAAAATCGTAACTAAATTTGAATTTCGCGGGCTTTTTCAGCGTATCCCTAAGGTACAGCTTATTATGTTAAAATAGAAATTAAAGCGATGTCGTGATTTTAATTTTAATTATTACATAACGGTTAACGCACATTATAGCGGGCCGCACCGCGTTGCAAACATCCTGCCACATCACTTTCGTACAGACACGCTGTGAATGTGTGTTATGTGCTGACGCTATTCGTCTTCACGAACATATTTCATGTTTGAACACTTGGCTAGCACAAGTAAAGTGCGCGTCGCATCGCGAGACTTGTCACTTTCTATTATATATACTAAAAAGAGAGAGATAGTTTTCGTAGTTTCCAAGGGTGCTAAACAAGATAGCGAAAAATTAAAATCCAAGATGGCGATAACTTCATTAGAGCTTCTAAAAACGTATACTAGAAGATTGAATTTAAAATGTGTAGGTATTAAATTTACACATTCTTCTTTGTCTCATTTTATTATATACGAGTGTGTGTGTGTGCGAGTATCACATAAGGCCTAAATTTCTGTTACGCTCACGTCGGTCGCGCGTGTGAATATACTTTGTGTATAATAGCACCTTACTGTGACGCTGACGTCAGCGGCGCGTATGTTGGTACTGACCGTACGCGACCGACGTCAGCCCAACAGGAATTAAGGCCTATGGAACTTGGTCCGGACGGGGGTCCCCCGACAGCACTTTTTTTTTGTTTTGGGAAGTGATGCGATGCGACCCGTTGCGGCTGTAATGTGCGTTTGGCTTTATTATGCAATCAACAGAAGTTTTATTATAAAGCACTGAAATGAAGTATGTTTATTTTAATATTAAGTTAATTTACGTCTGATAAGTATTTAATAAAGACAACTTTTTTTTTGTCGGAAAACCGTTGTTTTATTTTTGTTGCAAGTTTTATTTTCCCACACATATTCAACCGGCGTGCGTGTATGACCAGAGGGACAATTCAATTCACAGTTTCAATCTAAGAAAGATACCTCTAATTTCCCTAATTTTTAGGGTTCCGTACCTCGAAAGGAAAAAATGGAACCCTTATAAGATCACTTTGTTGTCCGTCCGTCCGTCTGTCTGTTTGTCAAGACCCTTTTTCTCAGGAACGTGTGGAGGTATTAAGCTGGAATTTATATCAAATACTCAGGTCTACTGTCCCTTGGAGCTGTGAAAAAATCAAACTTTTCTAAGCCAACGCAATCAAAAGATACAGCCGTTTATGCCGCAAATTTTCGACACTCGCAAGGGAATCAAAACCTACAGGGTACTTCCCGTGAACTCAGAATCTTGAAATTTGGTACGAAGCAACGTCTTATAGCACAGATAAAGGAAAAGTTGCGAATACCGTAAATTTTTAGTTACATCATTTAATAAAAATATTTTTTGTAACTTTAAGCTACCCCTCATGAAAACGCGTAGAGGTATTAAATTGAAATTCATATAATAACTATGACTCGATTGTCGTGATGGGTGAACTTTTACTTATATCTACAGGTTTGCACGGAATCCTCGGTGCGCGAGTCCGACTCGCACATGGCCCTTTTTTTACATGAGATTGCGATTTTGAACGTTTTTAATGGCGTCGTCGTCGAAAGCAATACATGAAGTACCTGATTTTATTTTGCTCCTATGGCGTTCCAGTAAAGAAATAAGTCACGCTTGGAACATACGCATACCAGCGAGTAATCGCTCGTCGCCGTCGCACACTCGCTGCTCGTTTTCATTTGCTAACTCTACTCAGAAATTCGCTTATAATATTCCCACTGCTGGACACCACGCGGGCCCAAAGGGGGGTGGGTAGATATCACTTTATAACGCCTTTTCCGAACTATGTTGGGGCCGGCTTCTAGTCTATCTGGATGCAGCTGAATACCAGTATTTTACATGGAGCGACTGCCTATCTGACGGGCAATAGGTAGTTCGGAATAAAACAACGAATGATTTTGACATAATATTTAATGTTAATAAACAACATCAATCTTACTACATACATAATAGGCTCGCCCCCTATTACATGGAACTTAAATAACTGGCGAAACGTGGGTATTGCGTACAGCACGCAAATACGCGATTCGTCGGTTAAATGAAAAACAGTTATGAGACCTCGCAGCGGCGATAACTCATGTAGATCACAGAGTACTTTTATATCTATGGAATGATGCAGATCTTCGCGGGAGTGTGCGACGTGATGCGCGCTATACGAGTACTGAGACGAATTGAGCGAGTCGCGGTCGGAGCGCGCGCGCAAAGCGCTGGTGAAACGTTTGCCAAGCAAATGTGCGCGTTTTTTTTATTGATGTACTTATTTATTTTGAAAGAAAAATGTAATACACTACAATATGTATATACATATATTTTTTTTTTTATCAAAATCGTTTACTTTTTCAATTTTTGTAAATCTATCAGATTATTAATTTATATGTCATGGTTTCATTTCTAATTCTTTTATCTATTGTGGTATAGTAATTTTATTTTAGGTGCATCGTCTTCACATATTATTTTATTATATAATTAATGTATGCAAAATATTGTAAAACATTTTAAAAGAGTAACGGTGGAGTTTCTTGCCCATTCTTCTCCATACGAAAACTACCTTTTGGAAGGGGCGACTAGAATCAATTCTATTTCATTGTAATTTTTGACGTTCAAAAGTGCCTTTTATGTGCCTATTTGAAATAAATGCTTTGACTTTGACTTTGTAAACATGCGTAAGGTCGCTGGGGCGAGGTCTCAATTACTTACTAATTTATTTTATTAAAAATGTTTTCCGTATGTAACATGTGGGTGTACTAAAGGTACACTTTTCTGCCTAACCCCTCGGGGTTTACAGGCATAATGTTATGTCTATTTAGAGATTAATTTAAGTAAATTGCTTAAATTTACTGTATTAATCTATTCTTCGATGATACTTGCGTCTGACCTCCTTTGTGTATCTGTAAAAAGATAATTAGGTACGAGATTTAAAAGGGGTTTGAAGATTTCTTTAAGAGGGGGCGGGGCCTGCGAGGAATTTGAAAAATAGGTATTTGAAGAAACTATTGCCATCGCCTTACCTCAAGTCTGACCCCGTAGTGTGTGATAGGGACAGCTGCAGCTCAAACCGAAATTATCACAATTGGACGCGATCGACGTCTCGTATTCCCCTTTTATCTGCTCGAAAACTGAGCCGATTTAATTATTTTTTTACATTACATTTTAAGAAAGAGTATGTTTAGGTTCCTATCATTTTTTTTTTCATGTTCAAAACTTTTCTAATTTGTCTAGTAGTCCTCTAATCACGGCGGTAAAAATAGGACATTTATTGTTATTTTTAGAGGGTCATATTTACTTTACTAATTAGTTGCTGGAAAAAAAAAAGAAAATGACAGGGACGTGTTTACAGCAGACCTGAATTTTATAAAAAAAAATATTGTCTGTAAAGTCGGTTTACGGATGATAATTTTACGTGATAACGTCATAAGAGATAGATGCGTCACAAGCCGAACGCTTAGGCCGATCATGCCTCTATCGCTTATACCGCGCTCTCGCTTGCACGCTCGGCTCAGGCGGAACGTGACAATGAGTTATGCTTTTTCGTGCGTGCAGCCGGCGTTCATCGATTTATAAGACGTTGCCAAGTAAAAAAAAAAAAAAATTGCTCTAGAGGCATTATTCAGGAAGAAAAAAGGGGAATAAATTTGTATGGAGAATCGCACGCCCTGTGACTGTCGCGCCATTTTGAAAATGGCCGCCACTCAGAACTTCGAAGGTACTTATAGGAAAGGAAATTGAAATGAATACTTACATGTTCATGTGTTCTTAAAGCTGATAATCCTTTGAAAGCCTTTGGACATAGCTTGCAGGTGTAGGGGCGGTCACTAGTATGTACTCGTAGATGTGACTGAAATTGATGAAACAATGTGTGAATATTATGAAATAATCTTACTTAACTTAAACAAGGTAAAAAATTTGTTGGTGAAAGGGGTTTGTACATTTTTCTATGGAAGCTGGCATATCCACTCGCCGCTATTTTTTTTTTTCAAACTTTTCGCTTACGATGAAAGTGGTTTAGTACACATATACAAATAAAAAATATCCAGTAATATGGTAATTTTCATAGTTCTCTTAAGGCGATGTTTATCTCCAAATATATCGGGAACCTGACACTTTAGGGTACCATAGTACCTAAACTATAGTGAAAATCGCATCAAAATCAATTGAGCAGTTTAAAAGAACTAAGCTATCACACAGGAAAACACGAAATCGAATTTGTATAATACTGTTGCGCGCCACAATAAAATTGATGCCTGGTACATGGTGACATTAATTACCACTAGCGCCATCGAGTAGCAGAACTAGTAGAGTCGAGATCCTTCTAGAAATTTCGATGCAAGAACTTTCTAGAACTACCGACATCTGGTCAGTCGGGGCCGGTATGTACTTGAACATTCTAGATGTTTCTACAGTATTTATAGTTAGACACTTCTGGAATTATCTGAGGCCAGTATTTAGATAAGCGATCTCCGAGATACAAGGGGATCGCACTTTGTCGTGAAATCGGAGCCTACGAAAAGACATTTCCAATGTCAAAACTCGCGTGATGTAATGTGTGTGTTAATATGTAGGTACCTACCTGTAGTAACTTCTTCATAGTAAAGCTCTTGGGGCACTGCGCACAGTGGTATGGCTTCTCACCCGTATGGTTCCTCTGGTGGTACAGCAACACACATTTATTCTGCAACAAAATAATAATTTAAACGCCATTAATTTTATGAAATTGTGTGTGTATATGTTCTGGCTAATAGCCGAAGTGCGGCTGCACCTAGTTTTATCCATTCTAAGTAGCGGGGTAGCATAATCAGCCTAAAATGTTCCCACTGCTGGGACACACGCGTCCTCTCTGTGAGAGGGAGTGGGTCGTAATCCACCACGCGGGCCCAGTGCGGGTTGGTAGATGTCAAATGTCTTCGAATGTTTGGTTCTAGGACATGCCGGTTTCCTCACGATGTTTTCCTTCACCGTGCACCGTTTTGAGAGCAATGGTGATGAAATTATTGACGCAACGTGTAATATTTATACAGGGTCAAATTAAATTAGCTAGAGAAACTCTGCAGACGTGATGGGTATCGATAACTAAACGCGATAAAATTAATGTTTCTTTTTAGGGGTCAACGACTGCTGGTAGTGTTGTAACTTGAGGTTTGAGTTGAGAAAATGTGTTTTATCGTTTTTAGATAAGTATCGATATCAATCAAGTCTGTGAAGTATACACAGAAAAAAAAAACTGACATTTCACACTAACAGCGGTCGATGACCCCACAAAAAAAAATCATCAAATTAATTTCTTTTTTGTTTAATCATGTTTAGATACTAATTTTTTTTTTGTGTGGGAAATTATCAAATAACTTCTCCCGCTCTGGGCGGACCGGGAGACCGTGTCAGACTTTTACTGACTAAAACCCACCCGTGTTCCTTCAGTTGCCTGTGCCAGGGCCACGGTCTCTCTTCCGAACAACCGGCGACTGGCAGGCCCTGGCGGACCCCATCAATCAGTGCTGACATCTCGTCGTCACTCATCACGTCTGCAGAGTTCCGCTAGCTTATTTAATTTGACCCCGTATAGTCGTAAGATAGGATATATAATTGTCTCTGGGTCTTCTACTGCCCCCCCTCAAACTGGCAAACGTCCACGAGGGGGCTTTTCGGCCATGTTAAGAACCTATGGTTTACAGATGAACATTCCACACTTACTGGTAGACTCTTCCCGCACACTTCACACACCCACGGCCTCTCCTTCTTTTTACTATCTCTGGAGTCCACGTGTATCCGCCTGTAGTGCGCACTGTACAAGGACTCGCGGGAAAACGTCTTGTCACACTGTACGTTATTAAAAAATATAATTATTGAAGTGAAAACTTCTTTAGGCGCGTTGGGAATTTTTTGAAATAGGAAAAAACTATTGTACTCGCGCCACTGTTACCGACACCGCTTCGGATGTGTTCGGCTGTCCTCGGGATGTACTCGGTTTTAATGTATAACGGATATGTCAGTGAGTGTCAGTGATGGCAAAGTATTCTGTTTGTGTTTTGTTTTCACTTCTGTCGGCACTCCCGGAGTGCCACCATATTTCGGCCGGTCAATTTCAACGGAGACCAGCCTTCGGCGCGGGAGATATCATAGTGCAGGCGTGTGTGCGCAGAGACAGGTGCACTCTCTCCTCCCTCACTCTCATAGTCAGATGGGACGGCAAATCGGCGCGGAGGCACGAGGGCATCACATCGCCAATTTCGGGTTGTTACTAAGAAATTCCTAATGAAAAAACCTAATAAAACTGCCAGACTGGGGAATCGAACCCATGGACCTCATAGTCAGGATTAGCGATTGAAACCACTAGACCAATAAGGCGGTGTTTAAATCCGGAGTATTTAGGCTGAAATCCATACTAATATTGCAAATGCGAAAGTGTGTCTGTCTGTTACCTCTTAACGCTTAAACCGCTGAACCGATTTAGATGAAATTTGGTATAGAGATATTTAACAAGCTTCATATTTTCTGACTGACCGACTTCTTTAATTGAAATAAATGCTTTGAGTTTGAGTCCCGAGAAAGGACATAGGATAAATTTTATCCCGATATTTCCACGGGAATCTTGTGCGGGTGAAACCGCGGGGCGCTGCTAGTTGAAAATAAAAGCAAATAGGTAGCTACTAACCTTCTCACAAGAATAAACCTTACAACTCCGATGTTTCACCAACAAATGATCCCTTAACGCCAAAGCTTCAGTGAACGCCTCTCCACAATGTAGACACGTGTGCTCGCTACAAAAGTCACGCGATGAATGACGTTCTAGCGCTGAGTTGTCTACGAAGCGCATGTCACAGGAGGGGCACGCGGAAGGCTGGGGGAGCTGTTGAGGGTATGATAAAGTGAATGAATTGCTGAGTGTAGATTGCATGATCAGCCTATAATGTTCCCACTGCTGGGACACAGGCCTCCTCTCTGTGAGAGGGAGTGGGCCGTAATCCACCACGCGGGCCCAGTGCGGGTGGGTGCATTATTATTATTTTTTCTTTATTGTAATATTGTTTTTGCATGCTGTGTCTATCGCTTAATATTCTGCACTTGCCATGTTATGTTACGTTGTGTTAAGGCGCTACCTTGAAAATTTAAAATCCTCGAAAACCTACTAAGCGAGCGAAAGTGATGCAATTACTTTTGAAACGCAGAAGAAGAGAGATGGCTATAATGTGTGTGCGCTCGGAATAAAACGACGTATGTGTCAAAACGAATTTACTCCTTTTTAACAAAATAAATGAATTAAATTTAAAACTACTTTGAGTAAACTTTGATATGATAATTTTCTATGTTTTAAAGTAAATTCCATTAAATAACTCTTAAGCGTTACGCCGTGATGTAGAAAAAGGTAAAAAAATAGATATAACTTTGAAATTTTTTTGTATCAACAAAGATTAATGGAATCGTGTATTCCTTTTACACGATACTAGACCAAAGAGTCAAAAAACATTTAAGTACTAAAATGTTAAATCCCTATTCCACATACTTAACAAGTTACACGAAATAGAAAAACCACATTTTTTTCAACATATCACCTTAATTTGTTGAACATTTTCACGACACAGACCAAATAAAAAACCAAGACAGAGGGCTGTCAACAGTAAAGTGAAGCCAGTTTCATAAACATGTGTGCACTTAGTGAGGTGTAGTTTGATCGTAAATGTGTGCGTGTGAGCGTGTATGCACAGAGCGGAGGTGTAGTTTGGGCATGATTCACTGTATCGTTCTCAGTACTCTGTCTTGGTTTTTTTATTGGTCTGAGTGTCACGATTAATAAATAAATGAATACATACATGTCGGTGCGCTCGCTTCTTGTGCGCGTTGAGACCGAAGGTGCCAATAAAGGCCTCTCCACACACATCGCACCAAATAAACTCAGACGGATGGTGTATACGTAAGTGAGAAAGATGGCTTGACAGTTTCCTGAAAAAAAAATAGCATTAAATTGAAAAATTAAACTAATATTAGAAAAGCGAAAGTTTGTGTGTGTGTGTGTGTGTTTATATGTTTGTTACTTCTTCACGCTCAAACGGCTGGACCAATTTCGATAAAATTTTGTATGGAGGTAGCTGACACCCTGGGTTAACATATAGGCTACATTTTATCCTGATATTCCAACGGGATCGAAACTTATGCGGGTAAAACCGCGGGGCGCAGCTAGTAGATAGATATAAAGAAACGGAATACTTACTCATATGACTTCCCACAATGTCGACATTCGTGCATTTGTCCTCCGTGCATTTTAAAATGTTCTTTAGCATTGAAACTGTATTAAATGAAAAAAAGACACGCTCTGTATAATGTCAAACTCAAAAGCTGATGTCAGTTTATATACAGGATCCTATTAAAATAGATGGACAAATTTTAAGACAGCGCTCAGTACGTCTAACCAAAGATATCCAAGGAAAAAACACAGATTAAAGTGATTTTATTTTGACCTAAAATAATAAATTGCCGGCACATTAGTGTATTTTCGTTAACTGATTATTTTTCTTGTAAGTATCGAATGCGTTTTTTCTTATATATTTTTATTTACCATCGTCCTTATTTCCATGGTGAATGATTTCTATAAGTTTGTCCATCTATTTTAATGGGACCTTACGACAATTTGTGTAAACACTGGCATAGGAGTATTCTGAAACTATAAAATAAATCCTAACATCGAAATAAAAATAATGACTTTTTCAAACAAATTAAAGTGCAGCCACCGAGACGAGATAACATATTACGTAGACGACTAAAATCCCAATTCTCGTAATGAAAAACGTTCAAAATCTAGTCGTCATCTCATCTCAGCGACAATCAATGTCAAAAACTTGTCAAAAATGTATGGAAATTAGAGGTATTTTTGACAGATTGAGACCGACATTTTTTTTAAATTACGAGAATTACCTCTGACCTTCACTGAGTTACATTATGATAGCGAGCGATTATTATCTCTGTCCTTATCTCGCACGCAGTAATGACATCAGTTGGTCGACGACTGTTGTGGTTGTGTGATTCGTGGTACAGGAAAGAGGTGGGTACAGACGCTAGCACGTCAAGCTACCCAAAGCTGTCAAATTTTTCCAATCAACTTTGAACCTTATGCTTTATAGCGATAAAGTTGAAAATTAACAGATTGTAGTATCTTGATGTGCTGGCGTCTGTACATCAGCTATTAACATTTTCGTCCACACTGCGGGGTAATTGCATAACATAGTATCAGTAGCAACGGCTTTGATTTTGACAGTTCAACAACATCCATTGCGTTGTTTACGTTGTTGAGCTGATTTTGTTTTCGGTCATATGAAGCAATGGATTAGCAATATTCTTCAAAATGAGTTAGATTGTGATCGATCGTGTGTTAGGGTGCTGTTACGATTTTTTTAGTTTCCGATTTTTTTTAGTTTTCGACTTTTTAGATTTCGAATTTTTTAGATTATTGTTTTTAATAAGGGGCTGTTGAAAAAAAATTTTTTTTTCTATTTCGTGTAACTTTTTAAGTATGTGGAATAGGGATTTAACATTTTGATATATGTTTTTTGACTCTTTGGTCTAGTATCGTATAAAAGAAATACACGATTCAATGATTTTTTTCTCGTTACAAAAAAATTGCAAAGTTATATCTATTTTTCACTTTTTTCGAAATCACGGCGTAACGCTTAAGAGTTATTCAATGGAATTTACTTGAAAACATAGAGAATTATCATTTCATAATTCATTTATTTTGTTAAAAAAGAGTAAATTCGTTTTGGCACATACGTCGTTTTATTCCGAGCGCACGCACATTATAGCCATCTCTCTTCTTTTGCGTTTCAAAAGTAATTGCATCACTTTCGCTCGCTTAGTAGGTTTTCGAAGATTTTAGATTTTCGAGGTAGCGCCTTAACCAAAAAATAAATAATTGATAAATGATTATTTGGAATAAATAAATGACAGATTTTAAAATGTAGTCATCATCATCATTTCAGTCGAAAGACGTCCACTGCTGGACATAGGCCTCCCCCAAGCACCTCCACTTCGATCGGTTCTGTGCTTCTCGCATCCAACGGGTTCCTGCGGCTTTCACAAGGTCGTCGGTCCACCTTGTAGGAGGCCTTCCAACGCTACGTCTTCCGGTACGCGGTCGCCACTCCCAGAACTTTTCGGCTCCATCGGCCATCTGTTCTGAGAGCAATGTGCCCTGCCCACTTCCACTTAAGTTTGGCAATTCTTCGGGCTGTGTCGGTTACCTTGGCTCTCCTGCGGATCTCTTCATTTCTGATTGACGAAGATACCGAAGTGCAATAGGTAGTTATGTTTTTTAATTTATAATTAAGTACTGAATACTTTCAAACTAATATTATAAATGTGAAAGCTTGTAAAGATGTTTGGATGTTTGTTACTCAATCACGCAAAAACTACTGAACAGATTTGGATGAAATTTGGTACACAGATAACTACGATCATCACAGACTGATGAATAAGTTTTGTTGCATTTAGTTGTGTACCGAGCCCAGGTTTAGTGATTATAGTTTATCTAAGATATCACACTAATATTAGTTATAAAAGCGAAGGTTTGTGAGTGTGTGTTTATATGTTTGTTACTTCTTGACGCTCAAACGGCTGGACCAATTTTGATAAAATTTTGTATGGAGGTAGCTGACGCCTTGGATTAACACATAGGATAGGACTTTTTATCCCAATATTCCCACGGAATCGAAACTAACGCGAGTGAAACCGCGGGGCGCTGCTAGTTTATAATTTTAGTTATCAGTAAATAAAGGCTATATTAAAAGTGTGTCAGTGAAATGATTCTGGACCTCACGTTAGTGGAACTTACGTTGTTCTAGAAATATATGAGCACTGTTTGCAAGCGAATTTCAGTCGATGGCTTTTTAGATGTTGGTTTAATCCGCGACGATCTTTGTAACGAAATTGGCAGAACTCACATACTACGCTCCCTCGACTCTGAAATGATAAGATACAATTCAAACATAATATACTTGCTTTATTACTTATAGTAACTGGGCTTTAGAGGTCAGATAGACAGTCGCTCCATGTAAAATAAGTACTGGTCTTCAGTTGCATCTGGCATTTCTTTTGTACTTTATTTTGAAGTGAAAACTTCTTTAGGCATTTTCAAAAAAGGCGTTGGGCATTTTTTGAAATGGGGAAAAACCATTGAACTCGCGACACTGTTACCAGCGACCCCGCTTCGGATGTGTTCGGCTGTCCTCGGGATGTACTCGGTTTTAATGTAATTATCCATACTTCTATACTAATACTATAATATTATAAATTCGAAAGTAACTCTGTCTGTCTGTATGTTACCTTTTCACGCCTAAACCACTGAACGGATTTCGGTGAAATTTGGCAGAGAGATAGATTGCATCCCGGGGAAGGAAATAGGATAGTTTTTATCGACATACCTCGCGGGCGAAGCCGCGGGCGGAAGCTGGTATCCGATATGGCAGTGAGTGATGGCAAAGTATTTTGTTTGTGTTTTGTTTTCACTTCTGTCGGCACTCCCGGAGTGACACTGTTTTTTGTGACGTCGAATTTAATTATTTACAGAATAATCAACTTTGTTATAAACTTACTGGATCATGCTGGGACAAAACATGTTTATTCAAAATATCAGCGCTCATGTACCCTTTAAAACATAGTTCACACTTATACGGAGAATGCAAATAGTTTGAGCTCGACTTTCTATCCAACACATCCTTCATTTGTTGCTCCTCGCTCAACACAACAATTTCAACATCAAACGCTTTCTCAAAATCCGTCATATTTTCTTTTGTTTCAAAAAATTTTCCTTTCTTTTTAACCGTTTCACTTTTTTTTGTACATTTATTTCTTAGTGTTGTACATTTTTTCTTTTTGTTGACATTTTTTTTGGGTTTTTCTGCTACCCTTGGCAGGTCATTTTCGATTTTGATTTTGACCGTTTCAGCGTATATTTTTAAGGTTTCAGTTAGTTGTGGTGGGTATGTGTAGTGGTCGTCATAATTGTCGAAACTGTCATCATTATTATCAATTTTAAATTCCGAAAAGTTTCCATTGTTTTCATAGATGCTTATTTGTTTTATTTCAGACTTTTCATGTTGTATGTAGGGTTGAAAGTTGTTTAAATAGTCTGCCGTTATCTGTAAAAGGTAAAATAAAAAATGTAGATCAAATAATCTTGAGCCAGAAAAGAAAGTCGGCAGCTGATCATCGCGACTGTGACCAGAAGGCCAATTATTTGGTCACACCCTGCACCCTACGTTTACACCCTAGTGGCGAATTATTTGATGCATGTGTTTCAAATAACTTGGAGATATTTAGTCAGTCCATCAGTTACATATGTATTAAGTATACATAGTTGATCATTGCTTTTTTCATAACAGGCACTAAGTTGTCAAGTGATATCATATTACCCAATAACTCGGTTGCGGAGGTCAGATAAACAGTCGCTCCATGTAAGACTCCGGGTAGACTGGAAGCCGATCCCAACATGGTTGGGAAAAGCCCAGCCACATGATGATTTAAAAAAAAAAACATAATTAAACGTACATTCTTATTTCTTATTCTGGCATCCTCTAAATAGCTAGTAGCTCTGTGACAGTAATTTCTGAATGTGTTATATTTCAGCAGAAGAATGGTGCAGTAGTTACAGATGTACTGCGGTAGAGTGTCATACGGACAGACCTGGAATTAAATACATTTATTTAATAGTTTATGTACACACATAATATAAACTGATAAGAAGAAACGAAGAGAACTAAAAGTTCTAAGGTGATGCTTATTTGTAAAGAAAAACCATATCATCATCATCTGCCCAGCCTTTTCCCAACTATATTGGGGTCGTGCTTTCCGAGGCACGGAGGGGTCTTGGTATATGAAGATGGTCACCCATTCACAGACCAACCGCTGCAAGTGTAGCTTAACCTGATCGATCGACTCGTGCAACTCTGTTATTACTTAGCCATAAGACACCATAAACTTAACCTTAAATGACAGATGATTTTATTTATGTAAGTACGTTTATACCAACACTTTTACACGTCAATAATAATTTAAAAACTAGATGAGGTTGTTGTTTCTTATCTGAATACTCTGATAAGAAAGGCCGAAACAGAAACAAACTCAGAGTCACAGTCTCTTTCAAAAGTCCAGACATAATCCTGGTCAGATCATGTAGATGTCTGAAATGGTCTATTGAGGAAAGAACCACACAGATTGAGTGGACCTGTCCAGTCAGTGCACTCAATTGTTAGTAATTGTGTAGCTCAACTCAAAACATAAGGAGCTCAACAATTCAAGGAACAAACATCATGCTAATATTCCCCAAAAGGTTAGGCAGAGGTGTATAATATCTCCAAATTTTTTTACAGTTATTTTTAAGTCTCATGTAATAGGGGGCGAGCCTATAGCTATCAACTAGTGATGTTCAAATCCGCTTTAAACTAAAATCGTGTTATAGACTATAAACTATATTTTTCTAGCGCGCTGTTTTATACGCTATCATTGTAACACGTTATTACAAAACTTGGCCGCAGTCTGAACGCGGAGACATTATCATTTTATCTGGCAACACGCTAGTTATCTCGCAACGCGCTGTACACGAAAGAATATAATAATATCTCATGAAGCGTTATACATCAATGAACTTTCCTTCATACTTTCCAGGCTTAGGACTGTCTATAATAAAATTGATTAAATTTTATTATAAAAGTTTTGTGAGACAATTATTATTTATTATAGGCGTATTTACTAAAACTTATTTACAAATCACTATCCACAGTTTCACTTTGTCACACAGTAACATCCTACCTAATTACAATTATTAAAAACGAACACACAATATTTACAATAGCACGACGAATGTATGTACGAAACATGAGAATTATTATATTTACAATTACAGTACTGTAGTACTTATATGTTGCACAGCAACAAAATTATTATTTAGAAAAAAACGTGCGAGGGCCGTGTTTGTTTACAAAACAACGCGTACGTAATAACAGGTACCGCGATCCAACCGGCCGACTGCCGCCCGA
The DNA here is from genome assembly GCA_963669345.1 of Gortyna flavago. Taxonomy (NCBI): domain Eukaryota; kingdom Metazoa; phylum Arthropoda; class Insecta; order Lepidoptera; family Noctuidae; genus Gortyna; species Gortyna flavago. The sequence goes on from OY770154.1 coordinate 783,031, forward strand.
GTTCACACGACTTCGCCCGAGTGCCCCAGGGTTGACAATCTCAGTAGTGGCAAGCGGGTAATCGTTCTCGTATAAGTATAAAAAATATGGATGGACACTAAAAGTATTGCCGACCTACACTTGAAACTAACATGTTAATTTGGTGTCATTATAATGTGTCACTATTCTGAAACCCACTTAGAGATGGCAGTCTTCATAATTTTGTGACGAGATAGTTCTACAACGGTACGCAAGATGGCATGAAAACAGTCATGCATTTTGGCTCTTCGGTGTGACCAGCCCTCGTTAAATTTCCATGAACAATATATTATATCCTCGATCTACCTACATAAGTAATTAAAACAATACAACGAGAAAATATTTCCTACATCTAAGCTCAATATATCAATAGTATACAATCGAAATAAAAAAATTTGAAAATAATTTCAAGACTTTTTAAGTGAATTTATTTTTGTATGTAACACTACAACAAACTTGGCCATGGCCGCCGGTTTGCTTGTGCGCATTTTCCGCGTCTTGCTTGTTTTTATCTGCTTTTTCTAGATTTCAATCGTCTAAAAGTGCTTTTCCATCTAAGTCCGTTGAGTAGACCCCACAGAACACTATTACCCTAACGGGGTCGAGCCTCTGCTCCTTCGGCCGTTTTGATTGGTTTTGATTTTGTACTCGTGCTAATTGTTAAAATCTAAATATTGAGAGAGGACTCTTGACTACCCGTTTAGAGCTAACTTTAGGGTTTGTGACATTGATATCCACCTAATTTATCATGTCTAACAAAAAGCGTTGCGTCCCCGGATGTTTAGATAACTTGGGTAAGTGTCTTTTTTTTTCATAATGAACAGGCCACTGGGTTAAGCCTTTATAAGCAGTGCAAAGTCCGCCGCCCGTAAATTTCAGGTTTTGACATCCAACTCCACTGATTACTTACTTATTTCAGATAACAATGCGAATTTGCATAAGTTTCCTTACCCTGCTAAGGATATGGAGTTATTTAATACATGGGTTTATTCCATTGGTGGTGACCTATAGCACAAATACCGCCGTGTATGCCGTGTACACTTCGAACAAAAGTACTCGTGCCGTAATAATCGACTCAGCAAAGAAGCTGTACCAACAACAAACATGGGTCAGTTTGTCGTCTAAGATGCCAGGTTAGTTATAATAAAATATCTAATAAACTCAAAGAATATAGATTTAGGTTATTAGTTTTATTATTACTTATAATCATGGGTGCCAAAAGATTTATATTATTTTCCTAACTATGGAAACTAAAATTACTCTATGGGGAGAGATGTTTAATGGATTGGTAAATAACTTCTTTATCCGGAGGGAAACGGCGTCTGCCTTTAAGATTAATATTGAAATATATTGGCAGATGGTGATTTTACGGTGTATCAAATATTGGTTTGACCTTTCACACAACAACGGAGCAATGGATCAATTTTATTTTTTGCTCAGTGATAAGTTTATGGACCCGAAAGTGGCATCGGCTACTTCCCATGTGGGCAGAGCTGCGGGCAAATGCTAGTATTCCTTCAATTGGTGTTGTAATGTCTTGTTAATAACACACTATTCACAAAATGTACCAAATAAAACTGCTAATCCATTGCATTAATCCATTTGTTGCCATGTACTTGTAATTAATAATAAGTATATTTATCATCCCATTTATGAGTAAATTAAATGTCCCATCAAAAGCTCTTATGCCTCGTCTGCTGGACACGGGTGTCTTAACTGGTATGCTATAATGTTTGGTGAAATACCTAATAACAAATTGCCCCAAGTTGAGAATCAAACCTAATACCTGAAACCCAGTGGTTGTTTCTGCAAATGCTAGACCAACGCTTTACATAATAATATGATAGCAGGTCACACTTAACCTGACAAGCAGTGCTAATGAGACACAATGGAAAATCGATAGTGTCTAGTCCTATGAGGGTTATCGCTGCTTACTGAAATAATAGATTAATTGTCATTCCAGAACCTGTTACTTCACATTTGGACTCTGTGGATATGCAGCCACACACTCAAAGTGCTGTGGGAATACCTACAATTAAAGGAAAATCTAGGTAAGTGAAGATATAATCATAACAGCATTACCATTAGTAACCAGTTTTTTTTAATTTTCCTCTGGTCCTCGATTCTATTCAAAATCAAAATCATAGATTCTATTATAAAAGTTTATTGTGTAGTGTAAATTAATTTATGTTCATCATACAGAAGATTAATATTGCTCTAAGTATACATTATAATGATTAAACATACTTAAATACTTTCAATATTGTCTGAGACTGTACCTAATACATAATTGATTATCTATTAACACATTTATTATAACTAAATAATAAATTAATTGTCATTCCAGAACCTATTACTTCACACAGATGTGACACGGTATCCATGGCTGAGCCTATACATCTACATGCCATAATAGCTGCGGAAGATGTACAAATAAAAAAAAATCTTGGTAAGTAAAGATAATTATCATCTTACGTGTATTTTTCCTTATTTAGTAAACAATCTTGGCATGTGTCTTTTATGAATTTTGCCATTTGAAATAATTAAACGGCGTTATTTATACAACTTAAAATACTAAATACCATTATTGTAATATTAGAAAAGGTATTTAATTATCCATGAGGTGCTATAAAAATATCTGCCACTGCAGCAATGTGAGTAGTGTGTACCTACCTTTCTATTGTATAAATTATAATAGTATTACTTTCAAATGTTGCACTACTTACATAACAAAATAACTCAATAAGAATGCTATTTATTATAACAAAATAAAAATAATATGCATTTCAATACACACTCTTATATTACGCCCAATTATTTATAGTAAAAAAACTCATTTGGTCATCAAAACAACATCAGTAGTAAAGTGCTAAATTGTATAAGTACCAAATAATTGTCTATAATAATGTTTCATTTTCTTACAGAGCATCGCAAAAAGCAACAACGGACGAACAACGGATCATTACCAGAAGGCGGGTGAAACGCGTTGCTGTAACTCAATCTGAGCATGCTCTGTAGAAAACTTGTGCTATTTCGAGCAAAACTAAGCAAGTGCCGCAACAAGGTCAATGTAAAAAAGATTTAATATCAAACAGTGACCACGAATATTTAAGATATCGGGAATACGCAAATAAAAAATGGCTTTGCAGTCCCAGCGACGCTCTCTTAAATTGTATATCTAATCTTCAGGATATAAATTATACAATATTAAAAGAAAGTTTAAAACCATTTAAAATAATTAATAACAACAATAATTTTTGTAGCTGTAGACTTCTCATTCTTAAAATGCTCAACACAATGGAAAATTAATAGATCTTTTTAGTTTAATTATTCATTATCAATTCGCATTGTTATTGAATGTAGTACACTAATTAATTTATTACAGCTAAAAATTATTAATACTGAATTTCAAATCAATAACCTATGATAAATATCATGTCAATAGATTGTAAATAGTTATTATATAAATTATTGTAAATATCGCACATTGTTAAGAAGAGTGACACTAACCAAAAAATCTATTTTTTCAGTAGAAGCATTTAAGGTTTTACCAAAAAAAAAATTTAAAAAAAAGTACCACTAGTTAGTTAGTAGTAGTAGTTTTACTTTCTGGTGGTTAAAACTCTTAATTACCGTTTGGTAAAACTTTAAATGCTTCTACTGAAAAAATAGCATTTTTGGTTAGTGTCACTTTTCTTATAAATGTGCGATATTATTATGTCAATTGATTATATATATATTGGATTATGATACTAGAATTCGTCGATAACTGTTTTCCTGGGAATCACGCTCGACTCAAGGCTTCAATGGGGTCCTCAATTAACATCTCCTGCAGGACGGCTAAGTTCAGCAGCATATGCTGTGAGAAAAATCCGTCAATTTACTGATGTTGATACTGCGAGACTAGTCTATTTTAGTTACTTTCATAGTATTATGTCGTACAGTATTTTACTATGGGGACGGGCTGCAGACATCAATTCTATTTTTATTCTGCAGAAAAGAGTCATCAGAGCCATATATAGCCTCCGCAGGCGTGACTCTAAGGGAGCTGTTTAAATGATAAATGATAAATGATAAATGATTTTATTTTGTAAGTAGGTTTGTACAAACACTTTTACACGTCAATCATATTTTTTATAAAACTAGATGAGGTCGGCGTTTCCTATCTGACTACTCTGAGAAGAAAGGCCGAAACAAACTCAGAGGTCACAGTCTCTTTTAAAGTCCAGACATCATAATCTTGGTCAGGTTATATGAAGACCATGTAGATCGATGTCTGAGATGGTCTTTTGAGGATAAAGAGATTATAGATAAAGATATTAACATCATGACGGTACCTTGTCAATATACATATCTATGAAAATATCATGTACACACGTCTACACATCAAGCTATACATAACCAGTATAAGCTGACTTTTGATTGTAAGAAAAACCTATGCAATGCGAGTTCAGCTAAAACTGGTTCTGTATAGCTTGATGTGTAGCCGTGTGTACGTATGGAAAAATCTATATCTTTTTAGTAAAAGAGGTGAAAGACACAATTATTTATCTAGAAATAGGGACCAATTAGTTCAACCAGGTTTCAGGCTGGCTAAAGTAGATTCATCTTTCATTGGCTACTGTTTAAAAAGTTACAATAAAATACCTACCCACACTTGAACTGAATGAATCGAAGTTTAAATCTTGTATAAAACGCACACTATGCAGCCAGGCATACCTATTATAAATTGGGTGATTACATCGCTGATAAAAATGCTTGGGTAAACGATGGCCCTGCTCCATAAGGACGCACAAATAAATTGATTATCATTGGAAAATACTGTTGGAGCTGCTGAAGATTTTAAAATATAATTTTTGCATTATATAAATTCAATCTCCTAGTATTATATAATTGCATAGCACATGTGTGAGTATATGTCATACTACAAAGCTACCATTTACTGGGTACGTCTTTCATTGACTTGAATGTGCCCTGGCGGCTGACGGTATGTCATGCTCACTCAAATGTCTCGCTGATGGTGGCGCATGTGTTGGATCATTTAGCTCCTTTCAAAATGGTTGAGCTGAATGGTGCTAATACATGCGTCATGTTCGTGAACGGGCGCTGTCAGTAGGGACTGGTCATCTCTTTGCTGCCATGGCTTATTTTAATTTAATATTTGAATTGTTTTTTTACGTCTTTTCATTACGGACGCTTTTAAAGTTTTAAATCGTTCTCACATGCATAATTTTTAACATGAATGATGTAACCAAGTCTTTGTAACCATATTATTTGATTTAAAAGAGTGTCCATGGAGTTTTTTGCCCATTCTTCTCCTTATGTACCTACGCTTTAGAATGGGCAACTAGCTTTATCTTTCTGACTGACCGACCCCTTGACAATTCAAAAGTGCCTGTAATTAGTTTAGTTGAAATAAATGCTTTGAGTTTGAGTATAAATCTATCCAAAAAGAAAAAAATAACTAATATTTAATTTTTTTAAATATATTTAATGTCATAACTGAGTCATAAGTGAATGGCAGGTGCAAGAATGTAAATTACTAAAATATAAAAACTATTTACCATCATCTGTCACCAATTCAGTTAGAGAATACAAACATTTAATTTTATCTAATAGGAATGCTTTAAGTTTTGTTTTGAATAGAGTACCCTTGTAAATCGATGATCTTAAGTCAGTAGGCAACATATTAATTCTACTGCTTGGTATTTAGAGAAATGTTTAGCAATAATAAGGTTAGGTACAATTTTATTTTCTATTACTTTTCTTCTAGTGTTCTCTCTAAGTTTACGGTCTTCTTGTGATTTGTATTCATTCATTTATCATGTATGTAATAAAAATATAGTGCAGATTTTTCATTTATAACTATTGTAAAGATATTAATAAATAAGAGAGAATGTGATGATGATACGGATTTGTATAAAGTTAAAGCTAAAAAACTTACTATGAAATGTTTCAAAAGAAAGTAATAAATAATTAAATCGAAAATTACCTAACATTGTTTTATTGTTTGATAATGTGAATTACCATTCGCTTATCTACAAGCGAATTGTAATTCACATTTTAAAATACCCTAAAAATAAATAAATCTGTAAGTAGGCGACGACGTGCGAATTGTATGTACCTACCTAGCTATAGCGTAGGATTGTGTTGGCATTAGCTCCAAAACCCGCGTCCAGAGGGCGACACTTGACGTTTCCCATTTTGATCGCTGAGTTAGACCTCTATTCCATACTATACAAAAGTACTCTGTGGAGTGCCCCGACGCGCTGTGACGCTGTGAGTGAGACTAGTGAGACTATAAAAGTTATAAAACTATAATGCTATCCCGCTCTAGCCTCGCTGTACGTTTAGAATATGAGACGCCTAGTTTGTTGAGACGTTATATTTCTAGCGCGTAGTCAGAGTCGGGACAACAAACACTAGATGCTATAAATAAATAGCGTGCTATTTTTTGACGCTATACGTTTTATTAACCACCACTACTATCAACCAACCACAAATCCAGACTCCAGATTGCTACTGAAAGTCCTAAAAGGAAAACCCAATAACTTTGCCCAACCTGGGGATCAAACCCAGGATCAAGGTCAGACGTTGCGCTTGCTACCACTAGACCGACGACACAGTTAATTTTACAAAAACCTTGGTAGCATTTAATACTCTAGTACCTATCCCTGGCTCTAAATATACTTTTGATACAAGAGATTTCACCTCAACTTATTTATTTAGTCATCGTGAGAAAACCTTGACTCAACAATCTTTAACGAATCGCTAAAATGCAGTGAACAATTTAGTGTGCAGGTGATCATTGTTTGTTCCTTCTCTGAAAAGAGGCCGTTGTCCTGCAGTGGCATAGTTACTGGCTGGTAACGGGTAGTCGTACCTTTTTATTTGCATATTTTTTCTTACTTACTTCGTGTCCTGTAAGAGTCTTGTAAGCTTTTAAAAGTTCATCTTGATGTATGCTGTACAACTTCCTATTTGTGGCCAAACAAGCTCTGCAGGCTGGTAAATCGTCATTGAATTCGTTTTTAAGCGTTACCAGAGACATTTTAATTTATACTTTGCTAATAAATAGAGCAAAATCCTATTTATACAAGATACAACAAGTACACATCAAACAAAACAACTGTCATGTAACTGTCAATGTCAAAAAAACTTCATTGCGTTTATTCAAAAGTTGCTAGCAAACTGTTTTCTTTCTACTATTATTATTTATTAATCGTAATAAAATGATCTTCTGTTGCTGTCGTATTTGGTGAGCAGAGTTTTCAGTTGTATACAAAATTACTTTATGTCGTGCGTTGCGTACTCACTCTGGCTATTCAGTAATGACAAGCCAGAGATGAGAAACAAGGCTTCTCTCGGGAGATACTCCGCCTTATAGCTCACCATATGCTGCCCTGCGGGTTTATATATCTTTTATGGTCTGGCTCCTAACCCTAGACCTATTTCGGTAAAGTAAATTCTACCGGCACAGACCTAAAGTCTATAAGAGTCCAGCCGATGTATTCTGTAAAAATCTCCTTGATGACTCAGGTGAAGAGGTGAGCTGTCATTAGTGTCAATCCCTATAAAATCAGATGGAATGACAGCTTACTTCACCTAACTTCTCACGGTGAGATTATAACAGAATCGACCGGCTGATGCTTATTTAAAATTTTGCTGTACCCTCCTTAATTGATTCTATTGTTTTATACTTACCACCTTTATGAGTAGATTATGGATGCAATTAAGATTGAATTGAATTGTCTCTAACAGTCTCTAGTGACAATTAGGTGGAATGACAGCTCACTTCAAGCTCGCTTCATCTTAGTTTTCAGACCACGATGCGCGACGTAGAGATTCGGCGGTGGGGTATTATTATTATTAGCAGGGTTTTTACCAACCAACCTGATGAGTTGATGAATAAAACACAATAGTATAATAAACTTACACGTTTATTTACTACATACAGGGTTCAGTTTTCTTCTTTTTTTTCTCAAATAAAAAGGCGATTTTCTACAGCCCATCAAATTTACAATTTTCACTCAAACTATATAATATTTTTAAATATATATAATATTATATACCAAGTATTACATTTTTCTAAAAAAATTACATCTAAATTCTCGTTAAAAAGAACTATGGCCGATTATTTTTCTTTAATTACATTAATTTTTTAATGAGTTTGAAAAATTAGGTCTTACAAATAATTACAAAAAAGTTGTTTTTACAAAATTCAATATATCGGCAGTGATTATTCTTAATGTATTACGCAATTTTCACAAAAAAAAAAAAAAAAATTGTTTTAAAATGAATTTAAGAAAGATTATTGCTACCAAGGGTTCAGAAGAACGAGAAGTTTTTATTAAAAATACGAAAGGAGTACAAACAGTTCTCATTACATAATTATGTAAGAAAATGACAAAATAGAAATAAATAATATGCATGATAGTATATAAATAAAGTACGTTCTTCTAAACACTACGCAATGTAAAATTAATATAATTACAACTAATATAAGGATTTCTGGTTTCAACGGGGAATATCAGTTATACATTTGCCCTCAATGGAAAAAAAGAAAACCCACAAAAAAGCAACTTTTACAGCCTAAAATATCTGGATCATCATCGTCATCATTTCAGCCGAAAAACGTCCACTGCTGGACATAGACCTCCCCCAAGTGCTTCCCGCATCCAGCGGATTCCTGCGGCCTTCACCAGGTCATCGATTCACCTTGTAGGCACCTTGAGAAGCCTTTCAACGCTACGTCTTCGTTTAAATATCTTGTTATCTAATTATATTCCTGTTATTTTTTAAAGAATGGCCCTGGTTTTATTTTTCTAAGATATTATGTTTTTTTTTTGTAACATAACATCGCGCCTGTAATCTCCGAAGGGTTGGGTAGAGGTGTAGGTACCTATAGTACACCCACAGTTCGCCGGTTATGTTTAAGTCCCATGTAAAAGGGTGTGAGCCTATTGCTATCAACCTAAGGCTGCTACTAAGAAATTCCTTACAGAAAAACTCAATAACACTTTGCCGGTCTTGTGGATCGAAACCAGGACCTAATGCTCAGCAGTAGCTGTTGCGACCACTAGACCAGTGAGGCAGTTACAAATGCACGAATATTTCCCATTGCGTCCAGAATCTATAATTTGTTCCATAACTTTGTTTTCTTAGAAAAAACTAGTGATGTGTTCAAATATTGCTTTCGAATTCACGCTAAAATTAATATTGCACCTAAATTACGTTATAATCAATGAGGACTAAATTTTGCTCCGAAATACGCTGTTCTTTTTAATGGTGGTAGCGGATTTAGACGAGGTATTCTAGCTATTAATTGTAGAGACATTTTTAAAAGCTTGAGAGAAGAAATCATAAAAAATCAGCCTATACAAGATGGAGACGAAAATACGACATTAAATTAAACTGCGTTTAGCTAACGGCGTTTCCAGTCTGCATACGAAAATTCAATCAAATATATCCAATAGTTTAGCCACTATAGCTAGTCAAATATTGGCAAAATTACTATTTATTTTGTTTGAAAAAATCACTTTTTTAATTTCGATGTTAGAATTGATTGATCGTTTCAAATTACTTCTAAGCCTTAGTATTATCAATGTTTTCATTTATTGTCGTACTGTCGTCTTCACATTGTATCGATGCTGCAAACATCTCTTCGGATGTGGAAAGTGGCGTTTTCTTTGGGATTATTACCATCTAGAATTCTATTTAGATCTAGCTACGTTATAACTTCTCGCAAGCAATTTAGGAAAGGCCTCTATTCAGCATCAAACGCTTGCTATATTTAAGGCTAATTTCACAAATGAATCAGAACGCGATCTACATTTAAACCGCGTACAGTTTTTTTGGTGAAATTCGACCTTAGTCTTTTATAATACCCCCTTTATTTTATTTTATTTTATTATTTTATTCCGCACGCAAAATACGCGCATTGACGTGGAGTTGCGGACAACAGCCCGTATTACCTATTACCTACCCCCTTTATTCATAAACGTTGCTTAAATTTAAGTTGTGATTAGCGATTGTTTAAACATACGCGCACGCGCATATTTTCCCCCAACTTTTTATATTTTTTTTGTCATGTTTACCTCAAATAAACGTATTTTCTTTTTTTCTTTTTTAACCGACTTCCAAAAAGGAGGAGGTTATATGTTCGACTTTATGTATGTTTTTTTTTATCTATACATTTTTGATGTTTGAACGTCACTTTACTTTAATCATCGTTTATAAGTAAACCCCAAATCCACTACCACAACCGACCCGACACGAAACCCCACAAAACGTTCGAAAACAAAAATAAAAATACACATTATTTTACTTCTAGAGATAGCATTATCACTAACACGATTTATTGCTTACTTAAAATAATAACTAGGAGCCTACTGCGCTTACACAGGGACAGATTGGGTAGCAACGGATGGCGTACATCGAAACTGTCAACCATAATCCATCTTATCATCATTATTCTCCTGCGATTGTCCCAATTTATTTGGTGTCGGCGCAACGTCTTTTTCTTCCATACTTCTCTACAGGGTCAAATTAAATTAGCTAGCGAAACTCTGCAGACGTGACGTGTATCAAATATCTAAACGATGATGAAAGTTAAGTGACGTTTAAGTCACTTAAGTTTAATCATTTTTTTTATAAATAAACCCCATAACAGTAGAAAAAAAAAATCGATATAGGATAATCTGTAATTCCTAGATCTTTGACAGTCGCAGTATCTCTTAGTAGTCTGTGGACAGTCGTTGCGAGTGGTCCGAAGCCCGAAAGTCACGCAATCACATCGTGTGGTATCGTGTTACACAGTAACTGGGTTGTAGAGGTCAGTCGCTCCATGAATAATGCTGGTATTCAGCTACATCCGGTTCGACTGCAAGCCGACTCCAACATAGTTGGGAAAAGGCAGTCAGATGATGACAGTACACGTAAATTGTGAGTTGAAGACAGTTCACGAAAGATGCAATACGAATTTAAAAGTTACTAGCTGTTCGAAATAGTACAAAGCGTATGTTTATTAAAACGTATTCTTTGCCCTAAAGCTTTGGTATCTTACGAAAGCAGTGAATGGTCACACAAATAACGGCTGTCCAAATTCAGAGCGGTTTTTGACACCTTAATGTCAAAGGCTGGTGAAATGACAGATATATTTAAGATGGCCGTTGTAATATGACAGCAATCGTTCTTCTAGCAAAGTGTAACTTAACCGGGTGGCTCAAGTTTCGATGTACGGTGTCCATTATTTCGAATATGGTCAGCATTACTTTAATCGCATTTTCTTTATCAAAATCATGTCATTTTTTTATCCAACCCATTTGATGTAACCAATAGCGCTGGCATGTATAGTGCAGCAAGCTTATCTGGCCCGGTGGCTGTAATTGGAACTAACGAAATTTTCTATATAAATAAAAATTAAATGCTGCTCATTGGTAAGTGCATCACTTGAGAACGGCTGGACCAATTTGGCTATTTTTTGTTATAAAATGTGTCTTCTGCTATTCTCCAGCGACGATCTAAAATGTAAGCCAAGGTTCGTACCCCACAGGGTACCGTAAGCGTGTAGCCGCTTAGTTTGTAAGTTTTATGCCCTGTCTGGGAGCCTTAATTTATTGCGGCATCCACAGGATAGCCCGGTAAAGCAGCCAAGGTTGACTTGCGAGATGACATTACAAAAAAAAACAATGGCACGCCGGAGTGCCGACAGAAGTGAAAACTTGAACAATTATGTGTGTATTTTTTTAATCGTCTTTTTTAATAAACTAAATATGTGCGGTGTCGCTTACGGTAGGTTGTTCCCCATCTCAAAAAATGCCCAACGCGCCTAAAGAAGTTTTCACTTCAAAAACATTTGTTCGCCAATCGTCACCGGACAAGATAAGCTTGCTGCACTACAGTCCGTCAGTTATTTTACCTCTGAGTTTGCATCAAATCACAATCATAGTGATCTTTATTCCAGTTACAATAAGGTAGCTGTTGGGTTGCCGCCAGTGAAAACTCTGTTCAAATCACAGTGTTCTTTATTCCCAGTACTATAAGGTTGCTGTTGGGTTGTCAGACGTAAATTAACTCTAAAGGACTGTTTTCTGTTGACTTAATATAGAAGATTGTTCTCTTTAAATTCCATTTGGAAACTCTTAGTATAAATTATTAACTACATATATTAGTAAATTCACTTTACATGGATGTTACTTAGTAAAAAATATTATTATGTTTGTAAAATATTATATTAAAAAGCGTCTATTTATGCGAAATTATATATTAACTATGTTACGACTAGATTGTGTAAGGTTTCCTTAGATCAGATAACGCAAAATATACTTACATTAAAATTATGGTATAAAGAGTACTTAAAAATGTAGACATGCCTATATTTTTCATATCGGTGTCTTCATTTCTCGACGAACTCGGTCTCTTCTCCACAGAAGACGACCAATTGGAACCGTGAAATTAGTTTCAGACTTTTCATAATTGTGCCCATGTAGGTTTATGTGAAATAAAATATTTTGTTCCTTTTTTATTTTGATTATCGTACGGGACGCGGTAAGCGACTGCTTGCGTTTCACATCGTTCATCGATTCGCTTCAGTTTGGCCAGTAGCCCTAGTGTCGCTTACACCAATTACAAGAGATCTTTTTTAGCATAATCATTACTAAAAATAACTGTTTGAGTTTTTTATTTACTTAAACATTTTGTTCGCAAAGTCGTAATATGGTGGACCGAAGACTTTAGACATGTCTATATTTTTAAACATTTTGACACATAGCGACTTTTTGCTATGTTATTGCCACAAAACAGTCAAAAGTCGCCATATACCTAGGTAATTGTTTAATTAAAGATATAAAATATTCTGTGCGTAAGTGGTTATCAAAGTAAGATTAACAGAAAAACAATATAAACATTAGTTTTCCCATAAACCCTAAACTTTAAGCGGTTTTTTACAAAATGGTAGTGTGGAGCGTGGTATGGTAACACTAATATAAGCATCGTTACCGCCATTTTTTTAATGATTCGCGCGCGATTTTGAATGACAGCCGGTGTCAAAACGAAATAGTTTTGGGGTGTAAGAGCTTGAAACTTAAAGAAGGTAATAAAAATAAAACTTATGACAACCTGCTTTATGCTCTCTTTGTGCTTTATGCTCGTTCAATGTTTTGGGACAAATATTTACTTATTTACAGGACAGAAGTGTCTACAGTTTTTTATTTGATGTAAAAAACACGCTCTAAACCAGCGCTGTGGCTCTGTTTCGCAATTATCGTCACAGCATTATGCTGAGCGTTAACCGTTTCCGTGTGTGACGCATATTTTCCCCCAACTCGAACATCTATATGTGTGTGTTCTTTCTTTGCGTCGTCATATTTACAGCAAATAAACGTACCTATTTTATTTCTTTCTTGTATATAATTGGGATGGCCCTGATGTTTAGTAAAAAAAATCTATGTATTACAACTGCAAAACATTGAATGCAATAAGTCACAATGTGAATCATTTTGAAAAAATTGCCTGCTCAACAACGATAACTCAATGAATGTTTTTGAACTGTCAAAATAAAAGCCCTACAGATACCCCGCCGGCTAGAAAATTACATCAAAATCGCGCCCGCTTCACCTAGCTATAATAATAATACCATATCCAAAAAACCAAAATGGCGTATTTTACAAAAAACACCCGTCACAACTCTTAAAAAAGCTTAACACTAAAACGTTGGTGTCTCATCGTTTTACGATTAAAAAAAAAAGAACTTGTCAAAAATGTCAAACGGAGAACGCTGATTGGTCGGCTCAGATTAGGCGCGTGAAACAGGCGTATAAGGCGAGAATGAGAGATTTTGTGATTTGTTTTCTTGTTGTTGATGAGAACATGGGAGTTAGTTCATCTGCGTGCGCCGTGTGTGTCCCTCCGAGGGTGTGGAACTGGAAGATGTCGCTGACCTGAAACAAATTAACACAATCGTTCAATAACGTTCCGAGTCATCTGCTTAGCCTCCCAACTACGTTGGGGACTGGGGTGGGCTTCCAGTCTAACCGAATGGAGTTTAAATACTAGTCCGTGGATGGGTGACCATCTTTACATACCAAGACCCTTCCGTGGCTCGGAAAGCACGTTAATCCGTTGGTCCCGGCTGTCATTCGTGGATCTTTGACAGTCGTTACGGGTCGTCAGAAGCTCGAAAGTCTGATAACCAGTCTTACCAAGGGGTATCGTATTACCCGGTACCTAAATAAGTTGTGGAGGTCGGATAGGCAGTCGCTCCATGTAAAATACTGGTACTCAGCTGCATCCGGTTAGACTGGAAGCCGACCCTAACATAGTTGGGAAAAGGCAGGCAGATGATGACGTTGTAAAGATTGTGCTATTACTAATATTATCTATGGCTTATGATTTTCAGTGTAACTTAGAATCTAATTTGTTAACACTTGAAAGAAGGATAATATTTGTTTGCTTCATGGTTGTCAATGTTAGGAACATTAATAATGTAAATATTACTATAAGGTTTTAAAATGTAATAAATGAAACCCACCTCTGTACATTTTGTGCTTGAATTATTAAATAAATAAATAAACGTTAATATGAAGTTACAAAGCATATCAAATATAAGTACTAAAAGGACCCTACTCGCTAGTGGCGCCAACTGGTGAGCACAAAAAAAAAGTTAAATGACTATGTAGAATGTTCCCCAGACCTCGTTCCAGCCGTATCTGTTCTTGGCCTGCACGATGGCCTCGTACACGGCGCCGGGCTCCAGGCCGCGCAGCTCGTGCGTGACGCGGTGCGTGAGCGAGCCGGCCGGCTCGGGCGCCGGGATCACCACGTCGTGCCAGCGCCCGGGCTGCTGGAACGACTCGTTGATCTGGAAGGGGCAACGGGTAAACATGGATTACAGAGTCAAGAATTGTAAAGGCAGCTCGTAGAATTCATATTATTCGTTGTCTGTTGATTCAAATTTGATTCACTTATATTACAATATGCTTAAACTTCGTATCGCCTCAGAATCAATAAATTTGGGGCTGGGCTATCAATTCAGAAAAAAAAAATTCGAATCCGATCGGTAAATCCACAGATTAGCGCGTTCAAACACACAAACAAATTCTTCAGTTTTATTACTAAGTATGGTTATAGATTACACTTACAGCTAATTGCCGATACAGCAGCCTCAGCTCGTCGAGCGGCGGGTAGCTGTCGACGGCGAAGGCGAGCGTGTAGCGCGTGTGCGCACGCGCCAGCGCCGCCGACGTGAAGCGCGCCGGGCCCGGCCGCCCCGACACCTCCACGTGCTGGCGCGCGCGGCCCAGGCTGTTGTCGGCCACGCAGCTGGGGACAAGCGACACTTGCTGCTCAATATGTTTGGTAGTCAACCTCAGACCGGAAGGCTAATAAAATTCTCGTACTTAAAAGAAATTCCAAAAAAAAAAACGAGATGCTACGAGATACCTACTGATATATCAAGTGATTACACAAACTGCGTTTCTAGACCCAAAAAAATACATTATGTTTTGTTTGATCATCTTTAGATATCAAAACCCATAACGTCTTCGGAATTTCGCTAGCTAATTTAATTTGACCCTTTATAGGCCGCGCTAAATAAATGTAATTTTTAAGTGAAAACTTCGGCGCGTTGGGCATATTTTGAGATGGGAATAAACCATTGAACTCGCGACACTGTTACCGACACCGCGCTACATTCGGGTGTGTTTGACTGTAGGTGATCGGGCTGTACTCGGTTTTAATGTATTTCTAATATGTCAGTGAGTGATGGCAAAGTATTCTGTTTGTGTTGTTTTCACTTCTGTCGGCACTCCCGGAGTGCCACTGTTTTTTTCTTCATTCTTTAAAAACATACAACAACTCACCTATAATTTCCAAAATCTTCGGGCTGAACGTTGGCTATCAGAAGTGTATGATTGTTGCCCCTCGCAGACATGGTCACTCTCTCCGACGCGCTCAGAGGGAACGAGTTCTGGTACCAGGTCACCTGAAAATGTTAATAAACCATGTCATTATCATTCTGGTAGAGGCATGTTTGATGGATGGATTCTTTGATGGATAAAATCAGGAATGAAGTTAGCAAACTGAAGTGGCAGTGGGCTGGCCATGTTTGTCGAAGGACCGATGGCCGGTGGAGCAGACGAGTCCTGGAGTGAAGACCGCGTATCGGCAAGCGTACTGTGGGACGCCCTTCAGCTAGATGGACGGACGACCTAAAGAAGGTGGCTGGAACAGACTGGATGCGGAAGGCAGAGGACAGGGTGTTGTGGCGCAGACTGGGAGACGCCTATGTCCAGCAGTGGACTGCGATAGGCTGAGTTGATATTGAATGAGCGTTTTTGTATTTCAAAATTTATTCCAAGTGTAATAAAGTCTAAGTTGATATAGGACTCACCTCAGCTGGAGGGTCTGCAAGTACTGTGCATAGCAGTTCAGCTCTGAACCCTTCTCCTGTGTGCACCCACGATCGCTCCACTGTTATCTCGGGCGGATCTGGGAAAAGATAGTTAATTTATTAGTTCCCTTAGAGGGGCTTGTGGCTAAATAACAGCCACACGGGTCGCTACAAGGGTTAAGCTACGCTTGCCGCCATCGGTTCGTGGATGGATGATCATCCATTACATATCGAGACCCCTGCGTGCCTCGGAAAGTATGTCATGCCGTTGGCCCCGGCCGTCTTAACTGCACTAATTCTGCTCTACTTGAAAAGTTGATCTTGTTTTAAACTATAAACAGCATGTGTCAGAAGAAAGGTCTGTTCGTTTTAAAGGGTGTGATACACTGTACCTGTAAATAATTTGAACAACTTTCTCCATGGGACCAACCACGGAGTAAATACAAAATTACTCCATGGGACCAACATTTTAATCGCGAAAAAATAATCAGCCGTCCCATACATTTGGGTCGAGTAGGTATTGAAGTTTCGTATGGGACAGTTGATTATTTTTTGCGATTATGATGTTGGTCCCATGGAGAAAGTTGTTCAGTTTAATGGTCTCTACCACACCCTTGAATATGAGTACACCTTTCTGATAAGACATGCTGATGCAGGTAGTTATTTCGAAGTAGTTTTAGTAATACTTTTTAAAATGTATGAATTTTGGTGCATAGCATCCATTGCATCCTGCGATTATATATTATCGGGGGTACCACGGGCCAAATAATTTGCCCTTGGTACCACTTTGTCCCCCTTGGGGGTTCCACGGGCAAAAATATTTGTTCGTGGTACCCCAAGGGGGACTAGACTGGGGGACCACGGGCAAGTACCGATAAAAACTAAGATAAGATAAGATAAGTCTTTATTTGCCTTAAACATAAGATTGAATAAGTTCTTTGAGCAATACATTTAGTGATGCAATAAAATATAAAAAGTTGTACATAAATAACAACTTACACCTACTTAATTAATTAATAATTTATAAAAAATAATATCTTAACTTACCTACCTAAATATTAGCGAACTAAAATATGACGCATCGCTGTCGACTGGTAATGTGCGCAAGAGACTGGCGGCATTGCCACATTGTATGGCAATGCTTAGCCTTAATAAAGTACAAATGAAAAAAAACTTACATAGAACCTGCAGCTGGAACTCTGCCACTAGAGGTGCACCGACTCCATTGTCTACGGTACACGCGTACCGGCCACTGTGTCCCCTTTCTAACCGTGACAGTTGCAACTGGGGGCCCTCCCCGAGCCGGGTGTTCGTATCGTTCTGAAACACCGGAATTATCTACTTATATAAAAGATGGTCTTTTACGACAGCAAGGGCATTATTAGAAGGCATAAAATCAAAATCAAAATTCTGTTATTTAAATTAGTCTGAGAATCAGCACTTTTCGAACGTTAAAATGACATGAGACAGTCCCCCGCCACGCCCGCCCTTCACTCCCTAGTGCTTTAGCTGGGGAGAAGAAGTGGCGCAACAAACTATCCAGCAGCATAGTTCAGCATAATCAGCGTATAATGTTCTCTTCTCCGTCTCTTCTCCGTGAGGGCAATCGTTATCCACGCAGGCCCAGTGCGGGTTGTTGTTTGTGTCGCAGCCAACTGGTTAAATTAGCCGTTTAGTTAACCGCCTGGCCTTTAGAAGTAGTGCTCGCCTCGCTTCGCTCTCTCGGCTCGCAAGCGGTTGATCACAGTTCTAACCTAACCTAACCCATTTGGTCGGGGTGCCCTGGCTTAGTTACTGCGAGCAATTCGGCTCGCGTGTGATTAGTTACAGATTTCCAACCTAAACTGTAATTGAATATCAATCAGGCCGTTAGTTGAATGGCCGTCGTTTAGTTAAAAGGCTAGGCGGTTAACTGAACGGTTAATTTAACCAGTTGGCTGCGACATATATATGATATAAAGATTCTTAATCATTTATTGAAATTACCGAGAATCAGCACTTTTTGAACTTCAAAACTTGCAAAAGACAGTCCCGGAACTCTCATTGTCCGAAAAGTGAACAGTAGTGGCGCTATAAACTCCCCAGCAAAGCGTTTTTGTGTAAAAGTGTATTGACAGAAATTCACTGCTTACAAAGCCTTTTTCTCAACGTCGCCAGAATGAACCTTGTCTTTAAATTATCATTTCAGCCAAAAAAAGGCCTCTGCTGGACATAGACCTCCTCCAAGCGTCGTCTCACTGACCGGTCTTGTGTTTCTCGTATCCAGCGGATTCCAACCAGGTCATCGGTCCACCAGGCTAAGGCGGATCAAACACTTCAACGCGCCACGTGACGGGGTGCAGATAACACGCACCCGCGCGTGATTTTTTACATACAAATTCAATAAAAACGCGCTTCCACGTGGGGGAATTTGGCTCCGTTTCTCGCGCCTCCTCGCGTGGCGCGTTGTAGTGTGTGATTTGCCACATAGCGTAAGTCATGTGTTAGACCACATAGCGTAAGTCATGTGTTAGACCACATATAGTAAGTCATGTGTTAGACCACATATAGTAAGTTATGTGTTAGACCACATATAGTAAGTCATGTGTTAGGTCACATAGCCTAAGTCATGCGTTAGACCACATAGCGTAAGTCATGTGTTAGGTCACATAGCCTAAGTCATGCGTTAGGCCACATCGCGTAAGTTATGTGTTTGGCCACATAGCGTAAGTAAACAAGAAAGATAATCGTTGCTGGGTATAATAACATCACGCATGTTTCCCTGAATGGATAGCCAGAGGAGTATCTATGGAACCTTCATCCAGATTTCACCATTTTATTTTCTGAATGGTCTCGCTCTTGACTTCGATCACGCCTGATGGAAGGGATGGATGAGGTCTATGATGAACCGAGCGTGCCCAGAAGATGCCTAAGGCACTGGCACTCCCACGCATTGACGAAACAGCAGGCTGCTTGACGCTGGGCTCCGGTGGGAGTGTTGCAAACCAGGCGGGCGTTAACCCTACCACCGCAAGGGAAGAATTCGCCAGTCAATTATGGTGTTGGATGTGACTGTCAGGATGCGCCGTACGGTGCATTTCATTCATTCACAATAAGTTCCCGTGGGATAACTTCCCTCACAGGGTGATACTGTGGACAAAAACTGCTAAATGAATAAACCATAGATCCTCACAAGTTTATGCCAGGTGACGGTTGGTACTGGATTGCCGGCTGCCCGACACTCCAGAACAGCTGCCCCTCCTCTCCTGGCAGCTGCATGCCTGGACTCTGGAGACGCCCTCACGCTGGGCGGCACCAGAACCTCCACTGTGTGGACCTGGTCGCGAGCTACGCGGTCGGAGATCTGGCATACGTAGTCACCTGCGTCCTGGAAGGAGAGATGGAAGATTAGAGACTGATGAAGAGTTACATTCTGCCACTACAACATCATAATCATCACATCTATATCCCTCGAAGGCTTGGGGATACCAATCACGCCTGCAGAGTTTCGCTAGCTTGATTTCAACACGATAAAACCAAAAAAGAAATTTGTTTGACGATTTTTTTTTGGGGTCATCGACCGCAGTGAGTGCATGAACTTGAAATATCAGACAAAAATTTTTTTGAGGGTTGATTGCAAAGTCCGAACCAAAATAAAAAAACAAATGAAAAACTCAATTCTGAAACAAAAAAAGCATTTCCCACGTTAAACCTTTTCGACGCACAGAATAAACGAAAATAAAAAGCAACATGGCCGACTAGAATTGCGCGGGAAATCGTACCTCAGTGTTGCAACGCATAAAAAATAACGAGGATGTATACCACAAAGGTTTTTATGAACCCATTATCATATTTTCCGGGGCCAATTACCGTTTAGGGCGCTATTTAGCATTTTGGACGGCGAAAAAAAAATTGTGGAACGATTTTTGGTATTATAAAACCTATTTGGGGGTAATAAAGGGGGATTTGAATTTTAAGTCCGGCCAGGGAACTATTTTGAAAGATTATTGGGTTTTTTGCTGATTCGAGAATTGAAAGAATGTTTCAATTTTCTAAGTACCTACCATTGAGCCATTACGTTACGTTATTAGCTTCTGTCCGCGACTTTCGGAATGCGAAATTTCGGCCCCCGACCCACCTCGTCGCATCGCATTGCCTACCTGCATTATTATTAGTATTATTTCGTTTCCGCTTAGCGTTCTTTCCGACTATTTTTCATTTTGCTGCGCCACTGGTGTGATGTTCAATAGCCCCAATAATTGAGCTATTAAATGCAAAAAGAATTTTTCAAATCCAACTGGCAGTTTCAGATATGAGAGCGTTCAAAAAAAAAAAAAAACTCGTATAGCTTTATTATTATAAATAGTATAGATAGCTTCTGTCCGTAAAGTCGTAAACTGGACGCTTGCAACAAGGAGCTTGTGGACGCAATGTTGGACAAGGGTCGAAGTACGGTGAGTGCAAATCTGGCGATTTAAATATTTGCGAAGAACCAATTTAAGCAAATGGCTGCAGTTAAAATCGTTCACTTAAGATTTCATTAGCAGATATCCGATAGATTTCTTGATGGAATACTAATTAAAATTCATGGACCGACGACGGATTGAGCGGTGGGTACGGAAGATTCAGGAAGATTGAATGAGAGCGATTCTTTCTGGTTCCTATAAATTACTCTTCGTTATATATATGTTTAAGTTTAAGCGCAAGCATATAATCAGTAATGTTACCACTGCTGGGACACGGGAGACACTTCGAGAGAGAGTAGGCTGCAAGTACCAACACGGCTGTGCTTCGAATTGTACAGACAGACGCTTTACTTTGTGTAAATAATTTCATCACCACTGCTCTCAAAACGGTGAAGGAAAACGTCGTGACGAAACGCCGCATGTCCTAGAACCAAAAATTGAAAGACATGTGACATCTACCAACCCGCACTGACCCACGTGGTGGATTACAGCCTACTCTCTTTCTGATACACGCTTTATATTATTTACCTGTGGCCCAACATCAGTGATTTGAAGATTATAGCCGTCCACCAGCCGAAACCGTTCATCTCTGGTCACCATGAGACTAGCAGCTGTGAGCACTGCTGGCCCCCTTCGCCAGAGCAGCACTAATGAGCCTGTAATACAGAGAAGAAAATGTATTATTTAGAAAGGTCAGCCGGCGTGCGTGTACGACCAGCGCCCGGAGGGGAAATTCTCGTAACTTTAGGAACGTTCGCGATATTAGAAAATCTCATCTCATTCTGTCAAAAATACCTCTAATTTCAATACATTTTGATTTTTGACATTTGTTTGTCGCCGAGTTGAGATTGCGACTACATTTTGGACGTTTTAAATTACGAGAATTGACCTTCTGGCTATACCTATATTGGCGTGCCAATGCTCCTTCTACAGTCCTTTTGGTCGTGTGTATCATCCATTTACCTGCAAGGAAGTCAAATCCTCTACATACCCAGGTTTTGGACTTGACATGGCAACAGGAGAGTGTCTCCGACAACTGTCCTGAATGAATGTCCCCGCGACAGGAATCTTGGTCCATCATCTGAAAAAAAAAAGCAAAATGAAAGAAAATCCTTTCAAAATGTCGCAGCCAACTATACTCCGACTTTTAATTAGCTGCAGTAAAATGACACTTCTTAATAACTCATTTCGGACTGCGTTTAGAGATATGCATGTCAAATAAGTTTCGTCTGTAACACTATTCTGTACTAGAACAACAAGATTTGGTTGATGGCCGCGAAAAAACAAAAAGACGCCAATTTCAGTCATTTAAGTAACACATAAGCTGTCACTTTACTGCAGCTAATTAAAAGTCCGACTATTTATAGTTAAATTAGCTGCCCTTTCTCTGGATGTAGTGCTCGCCTCGCTTCGCTCTCTCGGCTCGCACGCGGTTGATCACAGTTCTAACCTAACCCATTTGGTCGGGGGGCTTAGTTACTGCGACCAATTCGGCTTTTATGGCTATATTACATACATTAAAATTATGATTTAATTAATTATTATTTTATTACATTATTTTATTACATGTCTTAATTTTTTTTTTCTAGGACAAGTAGGACATGCCGGTTTCCTTCACCGTTTAGAGAACGAGAAACGTGTGAGGTTATAATTTGCGGCTGCCGCATCGATTTCGATTATTAGACTATTTCGGCGCAGACTGGCAAGCAAAAGAAAAAAAAAATACCACTCTCCGTGCTATTTTTAAAGCCACATCTTTTTTGCCTTCATCGCCAGACAAAAACCGAATAAAAAAAAGTTCAATCGAATTCCCGCCATATTTCAGTCAGCCATTTTAAAAACCTATTCAAAGTATTTCAAGAAAAAATAATAAAGTGCCAAAGTTGTGAAACTCTCAAACAGAGATTTGCAAACTTTCTGGAACTCGGAATGTAAGAATATGTGGTTTCGGCAGCTGTGGATGATGTATGGGCTAACTCTGTATTTCGAGTTTTGTTTGATGAGTCGAGGAAGCAGTGTTTTCAGTACTTTATTGATTAAAAAGGTACTTTAGGGAGTACTTTCCATAATTAACAAAGCAGTATTTAGTGTGTGTGTGTGTGTTTATATGTTTGTTACGTCTTCACGCTCAAACGGCTGGACCAATTTCGATAAAATTTTGTATGGAGGTAGCTAACACATTGGATTAAAATATAGGCTACTTTTTATCCAGATATTCCCACGGGATCGACACTTAAGCGGGTGAAATCGCGGGGCGCAGATAGTATTATATTTATGCTCCTGTACTTTAGTAAGTAAGTACACTCCTTTATAATTGATGGTCTTTGTTTTTGACTTTCTCGAATAATTCTTTTTGCACCTTACAGCTCTCGTGAATACGCGTCTTATGAGCCATTTTTTGAATATCATATTTTCACAACTCTCCGGGATATAAGGGGATCGCACTTTTTCGTGAAATCGGAACCTTTAATGGGGCGAACGAAAATACCTTTGCAATGTCAAAAAAGTACCAGAGTGCCTTCGATGTTTCTCCAAATGAGCGATATATGTTGGTAAAAGTCTTAACTAATGTTTGTAAAAACCACACTCTAATATAATTATACAACATTGAAACTACTGACACCTACGTGTGCAGAAAAACGACTGACACCTACGTGTGCAGAAAAACGACTGACACCTACGTGTGCAGAAAAAATAAGCTAGATGAGGTCGGCGTTTCCTATCTGGCTAGTCTGAGAAAAAAGGCCGAAACAAACTCAAGAGGTCACAGTCTCTTTTGAAGTCCAGAATTGACTTGAATTGAGTTGGTGCCTCCTTGTCATTTAAAGTTGTCTAAGGGGCCTCTGCGAGTTGACTTATTTTCTCTAGGATTAACTAAGGCTACTTTTATTTTAGAAAAACAATTAGGGGCCTCGCAAAAATATGAAAATACTTGATATCCAATTTGTTTTCCGACAAGCACGCGAACGAACACGCGGGCACAGCTAGTTGTAAAATAAATATTTAACCACTTTTTGTAGTGAAAACTTCTTTAGGCGCGTTGGGCATTTTTTGAGATGGGAAAACACCATTGAACTCGCGACACTGTTACCGACACCGCGCTACATTCGGATGTGTTCGGCTGTCCTCGGGATGTACTCGGTTTTAATTTACTCGTATATATCCGATATGTCAGTGAGTGATGGCAAAGTATTTTGTTTGTGTTTTGTTTACAAGACGATTAAAAAAACACACGTAGGTAATTGTTTTCACTTCTGTCGTCACTCCCGGAGTGCCACTGTTTTTTTTTTGTTTAGCCTAAGTATGTTGGGCGAACTATTTCACCCCCAAATCTAAACCCCTAAATAAGCATCATTCTTAACTAGTTAATAATAAATAACAAAATAAACAAGAAAACACAATTACCAACATTTACGAAACAGCGTCACATTTCTATAACGGAAGTGACGAATCCGTTGCGTCACCTCCGGTCCTAAAGCCACCATATTTATTTCATCCGGAGGAAAGGGGACTGTTTCATTTTAATGGTTTTCGCCCCAAGAAAATATAAATGGGAGGTAATATGTTGGCAATAAGGATTCTTTTATCTACGTATTTTTTGGGGTTGAAAATGTCAAAGAAGTCGTGCAAGACGGAATTTCAACCCTCAGGGGGTAGAAACTTAAATACTTTTTAAAAATTCTAAAATTCTGTTGCATCCGGTTAGACTGGAAGCCGACCCCGACATGATTGGGAAAAGGCAGGCAGATGATGATGATGATAAATAATTATAATTGATATTAATTTCTTTAAAAAAAAAAGGCCAAGTACGTGTCGGACCACGCACAATGAAGGGTTCCGTAGTTGGAATGAATTTATCCCAAGAACAAACTTAACATTGTGGTTGAAAAACATGTTCTCCCATACATTCCAACTGAAAATGTAAGTTTGTACGCACAATATTGAGAGAATTACCATGTTGTTTCAAGATCATAGACTTCTTATTATTTCTTCTGTAATCTATAGGTATAGAACTATTTTCTGTATTTTTTTCAAAATTTTAGGCTCAGTAGTTTCGGAGATAAGGGGGGGGGGAGTGGTAAATTTCCGTCTATTGTCTTAAATAACTTTAATACAATTTACTTTAAAATTATGAAAAAAATATGTTTGAGATCTTCACGGTAAGCCCGGTGTGATATGTAACACGGCACAGATTGTGAAACTTTTTTTAAAATTGTCTATTTACCCCTCAAAAATGACTCCCATTTTCAAAACTCATTTATTTACGTTACACGTCTGTGTTTGGGTCACAGAGATTCATATGTGTACCAAATTTCAACTTAATCGGTCCATAAGATTCGGAGCAAATTGGCTGTGACGGACGGACAGACAGACAGACAGACACACGAGTGATCCTGTAAGGGTTCCGTTTTTTCCTTTTGAGGATCGGAACCCTAAAAACACTTTTACACGTTAATATTACATTACATTTTAAAACTAGATGAGGTCGGCGGTTCCTATCTGACTACTCTGACAATAAAGGCCGAAACAAACTCAGAAGTCACAGTCTCTTTCAAACTCCAGACATAATCATGGTCAGATCATGTGAGGACCATACAGATTAGTGTCAGAGATGGTCTTTTGAGGACAGAACCACACAGATTTGCTCAACTCAGAACATGACATGCAAATTGCAAAAAAAAAAGTAAAGAAAATTTTAATTTCGCTTCCCTCACGACTCGACGACTCAACGCCTCGACAATGAAGTTGACTTACTTCTGTTATTCTGTGCGTGCGCCGCTATGAAGACGGCGGCGAGCACCACCCACGACACCTCCATCGTGTCAACCACGACCGGCGCACCACCGCGAGCTGTACCTCATCTGGAACAACGAGGAAAGAGGATCAGCACTGCATTTAATAAAGCAGCCAAGTGCGAGTCAGCCTCGCAAACAAACTAGTTTATTTGATAACCATATTATATACAACAAAGAGAATGAAGCCTCCTTTTAAGGAAAAGATGCCTGTATGCCTGGAGACTCCGCTAAACGACTATATTTAACACTAGGGTAAAAAAACGCCGATTAAACGTCCTTATTTCTAACTTAATTTTATTTCTATTATTTGTTGTTATAGCAACCATACTAGATCACAATCTGTAAAATTTCAAGTGTCTGTTTTGTGCACTTGATTACCACAAGTAAAGCGCGCGTCGTTTCGTGATATAAAAATACTGTAGCGATGAAATAGTTTTTATTAGCATTAATAATGAAGCCATTTATCTTCCAGATAATTATGTAGATACCTTTGACTTTGATGCATCGCTTTTATTTTTAACCGACTTCCAAAAAGGAGGAGGTTATATGTTCGACTTTATGTATGTTTTTTTTTTTTTTTTTTTTTTTGTATGTTCACCGATTTCTCCGTCATTTGTGGATCGATTTCGAAAATTATTTTTTTGTTTGAAAGGGTATACTCCCAAGGTGGTCCCATTGTCAGCAAGTTGGAATCTGATGAGAGGATCCCATGGAAATCGAGGGAAACCCTCAACTTTTTTTGGCAAACATATAGCGATTTGGATATTTTTTAGAGTAACTTGAAGGGTATACTCCCAAGGTGGTCCCATTGTCAGCAAGTTGGAATCTGATGAGAGGATCCCATGGAAATCGAGGGAAACCCTCAAATTTTATTGGCAAACCTATAGCGATTTGGATATTTTTTAGAGTAACTTGAGCATTTGCTCTCGGAAATCATCATTTGGTAAAGTGGAGCTGATGATGAAGACTACAGACGGCCATCGGAACTAATCAATGATAAATATTTCACGGGTTGCGATTCGATTACTTTAATATGGTTGCTAAGCAATTTATGCTCGTCACAATGCGTGTGGTGGTGGAGTGGAGTTCTTCAGGTTCTTACCAGGAGAACTCCTCAAAAATTAACGTCCCAGCATCGGGAAAAGCAATATTTTGTAAAAGGTGATGAGCAGTTGACGTTAGGCTATTGTAACTTAGATAAATTACAAACTCTCTCACTAAAAAGTGAAAAATAAAAACTTTTTTAAAAAAAAAAACAACCGACTTCCAAAAAAAACTACAAAGTGATAAATAACTTTTATTTCGGAAGTCGGTGTCAATAAACGAAAATGCAGAACCAACGACACCGACTTCCGAAATAAAAGTTATTTATCACTTTGTAGTTTTTTTTGGAAGTCGGTTGTTTTGTAGTTCACTTATAACGGGGCATAGTGCTACAACTTTTATTTTTCTATTAACTTTGCATAAGCGAAGCCGTCGACAGTATATATATTTATATAATTTTTTTTAAGAAATGTTCATTCATTAAATAAAATAAAATAAAAATTAGGTAGGTACTTGTAAATAAATTATATCATCATCATCTGTCTGCCTTTTCCCAACTATTTTGGAGTCAGCTTCCAGTCAAACCGGATGCAGGTGTCCAGTATTTTACATGGAGCGACTGCTATCTGATCTCCACAACCCAGTTACTGGGTAATACGATACCCCTTGGTAACACTGGTTGTCAGACTTTCGGGCTTCCTTCGGACTACCCGTAACGACTGTCAAAGATCTACGAATGACAGCCGGCTTAGCTGGTAAATAAATATATCTTCTATCTATACTTATAATAAATCTGTAGAGGTAAATTCTGTACATAATATATATTTTCAAAATAACTATCAGGGGTTAATTAGTGATCGATACTGATGCCAAAAATGCAATCAGTAAAATTTTTGTCTGTCTGTCTGTCTGTCAGTCTGTCTGTCTGTCTCTATGTTCCTTATAGAAACAAAAACTACTCGACGGATTTTAACGAAACTTGGTACAATTATTCTTCATACTCCTGGGGAGGTTATAGTATACTTCTCATCACGCTACAATGAATAGGAGCAGAGCAGTGAAAGGAAATGTTGGGAAAACGGGAGAATTTGCTCCGTTTTTTAAGCTTCCGTCGCGTGTGCATCCTTAATGGTTAAAGCTACATAGAAATCATTTATGACGGAAATGTTCTACAAAAAATTAATATCCCACAACAGCATATGTCTATCTTTTATGGTTGACTCACAATAACACGTGTAACTCTCGATAGCTTAGCAGTTCGGAGCTTTCTGATTACATTTGTTTACTCTTACGTTTATAATACTCTCACTCATCGATAATTAAAAGAAGTTAATATTATTATCTATTCAATAAAAAAAAAAACATAGTAATCGGTATAGAAACACCAAACTTATACATGAAATACGCTAATAAGCCATCGCGCCGTCGCGCGTGAATCATGCCATAAGGATTATTTTTGTGTAACGGTTGCCGCGCTCGACGCGGGTCGTGGCGGTAGGGTATAAAAATATTTGGCTGGACAATAATTGATATTAACAAACCGTGCTTATCAGCGCGACTTTTAGTCTATATATAGTTTATTTGAATTACTTTTGTTGTTATTTTATAAAATAGGTACTTATTAGTTGTTTTGGTAGTGTTTAAATATTCGTTCAAATTACAAATCTATAAGTACTTATAATAAATCTGTAAAGTGAAAATTCTGTACATTGAAAATATCAAAAAATAAATGGCAGGGGGTGTTATTAGACCGACACAAAATCCTAAAATGTGATTAAAAAATTTTTTGTCTGTCTGTTTGTTCAGGCATCAGGCAAAAACTACCGGATCGATTACGATGACCCTTGGTATAATTATTTTTTAATATCCTGTGCACCACACTGGGTACTTTTTATCCCGGAAAAAAATATACAATAAAAAACAAACTTAATTTTGCGGTTCGATCCCTAGACCCGATTACTGTACCAACCGCAAATAATAAGTTTGTCGTAGTACACGACGAAGATAATAAATAATAGGCGAGCGTTCGTTCATATTAGCATTCTATAAATTGCATGTTTTAACAGCTACTTTCAATTCCAAAACGTGCTTTTCAGTGCGACCTTTTTATTCCTTTTAGTTTTTACTAAGTACAGTTTAAGGTAGAGTTATTTAGGTTTATTTTTATAAGTCGTAGGTCGTAGGTATAGATTTTAATTTTAAAGTATGGGTAGTATATTTGATAGTGTACGTAGTGACCGTAGGTTATTTTATAAAACTGTTAGGTAGGATTAGTCATTCGTATAGATATTAGTTTTTAGGGATTTTGCTTATTTATTGAGTTTAGATTAGTTATCATCAGAAATAGGTTTATTTAGGTATTTTATTTTCTGTTATTGAGTTTTTTTTTAATAAGTAGGTACTTAGGTTTACTTTTATAATCTAATATAAAATTCAAAGTCCTGTGGTCCTGTCTGACTGATTATATCAATGCACAGCCTAAACCGCTGGTCATAGAGACATTAAATTTGGAGTGTGTTCTGTGTGAAGTGTATAAAGATATCCAGTAAGAAAGGGTTTTTCTAAATTCCACTCCTAAGAGGGTGAATGGGGGGAGGGTGAAATTTCACGCGGACGAAGTCGCGGGCAGAAGCTAGTAGGTACTAATATAAAAAAAAAAAAATAGTATGAAAATGCGTTGCGTTGCGACCCGTTGGCTGTTGTATGCGCTTGGCTTTATTTTTATTTTTATTGCTTTTTAACCTGCAGACTTCCATTGCATTTTTTTTGAGCTATTCGTAAAATGTTAGTATACTTTTTCTTACCCACTTATATTTCACCCCCAAAACCGATTAATTTCAAAATTTCACCCCCGACATCTTACGAAACATATCTTAATACGATAATTCCAACAATTCGCCGTGGTCGCAGGAATGTAATATGTGCGTGTACATGTTTTTTTAAACATAATACGACTGGTCTCTCACCCCTCGCTAGGGGGTGAAATCATTCGGAATAAATGCTGTTAAGGGGCATGTTAGGGGTCGAAATTCTCTTTTTATTATATATGTACCTACAGTTTTTTAATGTTTGCGTTGGATTTTAATATTTTGTTATAGGTAGGTAGGTACATGTTTATTTTGGGTACGTATTGTTGTTTGGCATAAGGTAAAAAATACTGATATCCCTTATTATTAAGCACAGCAAGACAGAGACGAAAAAGAGTAAGAGCTTTCGAATTAGTTGATAAAAAATAGTTTAAAATGATTATTCATCATCTTCTGCCTAGCCTTTTCCCAACTATGTTGGGGTGGGCTTACAGTCTGACCGGATGCCGCTGAATGCTAGTATTTTACATAAAGCGACTGCCTAGCTAATTTAATTTGCCATCTATAGAAGAAAGGAGAATTTTCTTTTTCTAAAATAAAAGTAGCGTAAGTTACTCCTTATTACATCAGCTGTCTGCCAGTGAAAGTCCCGTCGATATCGGTCCAGCCGTTTCAGAGATTAGCCGGAACAAACAGACAGACAGACAAAAATTTTACAAAATGTTATTTTGGTATATATGTCGCAGCCAACTGGTTAAATTAGCCGTTCAGTTAACCGCCTAGCCTTTCAACTAAACGGCGGCCGTTCAACTAACGGCCTGAATGATATTCAATTACAGTTTAGGTTGTAAGTCTGTAACCAATCACGCGCGAGCCAAATTGGTCGCAGTAATTAAGGCATTGCACCCCGAACAAGTGGGTTAGGTTAGGTTAGAACTGTGATCAACCGCGTGCGAGCCGAGGGAGGAAGCGAGGCGAGCACTACTTCTAAAGGCCAGGCAGTTAACTGAACGGCTAATTTAACCAGTTGGCTGCGACATATATACCGTGTATACATCCTGCATTTAGTAAAAAGCGGTTATTTTGATATTACAAACAGACACTCTAATTTTATTTCTTTGTGTTATTGTATTATTTGTGTATTTTTATTGTATTTGTATAGATTGGAGCAGTGCCAGTGGTCAGTGGCAACGGCCCCCGACATACGTAGGTCGTCTTCGAACGGAGGCAGGCATTACTTGTGTAAATAATATTTCATCACCACTGCTCTCAAAACGGTGAAGGAAAACATAATGAGGAAACCAGATTCCTAATCAGGTACTATAATCAAAATTTTGGAGACATGTGGCATCTACCAATCCGAACTGGGCCCGCGTGGTGGATTACGGCTCACTCCCTCTCACAGAGAGGAGGCCTGTGTCCCAGCAGTGGGAACATTATAGGCTGATTATGCTAAACAGCTTTATATTTCTGTTAAGCTATAAGCCCTTGTTTGTGAAAAAGTCAGACAAATCAATCAACGTTTATTTTAAGTTCCAAGTGGTGAAACCCCCCCTTAAGCTGCCACCCTCACTCATGGAATCAATCGCTCAGCGCAAGATTGTTAGGGGTACCCGCACAATGTGCATTTATTTATTTATTATTAGGGGAACTAGTTTTTTTTTTTGTAGAAAAGTAATTTATTTTTTTGAGTAAAAAATATGTTAACATAATCAATTCGTCTGCTTAGCCCTTTCCCAACTATGTTGGGGTCGGCTTCCAGTCTAACCGGATGCAGCTGAAAACCAGTATTTTACATGGAGCGACTGCCTATCTGACCTTCACAACCCAGTTATAGGTAATACGATACCCCTAGGTAAGACTGGTTGTCAGACTTTCGGGCTTCTGACTACCCGTAACGACTGTCAAAGATCTACGAATGACAGCCGGGACCAACGGCTTAACGTGCTATCCGAGACATGGAGGGGTCTTGATATGTAAAGATGGTCACCCATCCATTGTCCAACCGCGGCAAGCGTAGCTTAACCTGATCGATCGGCCTGTGCGGCTGTTGTTATTCAGCCACTGGCTCTTTCCCACAAAAACAGATAAACAGATTATTTTAATTTATGCAAAAACTCGTACCCCACAGTCAGTTGTCTCTCAAAATCTGGGGAACCAGCTTTTAAATACGTTCCCATGGAATTTTTTAATTAGCCGAGGATTACTCTGACAAATCTTATAAATGTTTAGTTAAATGTCACTGACAGTATTTAAATTTTTGTTCAAAAAAGGGGTGTAAGTGTTAGGGGGCGAGTCGGGGCGTGTCGGAGTGACGTTTAGTGATTTTGTATACTATACTTAATTATTTCAATTATTGTGTGGTCTGTGGTGTCGTTGTTATTTGTTTTTTTTTTTTAAATCTATGCTAATGTAATAAAGCTGAAAAGTTTGTTGTTTGAACGCGCTTGTCTGTGGAACCAGTTGGATGGAATATTCTTTTTGTATTTGTTTGCGATGGCCATAGGTTATTTAACATCTCGCTAGGGCCAATAGGATCCGAGCAAAACGAAAAAAAGTCTGAAAGAACGGTACTTAAGAGAAAACGAAGTAACAGCGACGTGGATTTTATAAAAATGTGGCTGATATTATAGTATAGGCATTGTGTATCTTAAGACCTCAGACCAAATAAAAAACCAAGACAGAGCGCTGAGAACGATACAGTGATGCATGCCAAAACTACACCTCCGCTCTGTGCATACACGCTCGCACGCACACATTTACAGTCAAACTACACCTCACTAAGTGCACATATGTTTACGAAACCGGCTTCACTTTACTGTTGACAGCCCTCTTGTTTTGTTTTTTTTTGTTTGGTACTTCCAAAATATAAATATAAGGAAGTGTCAAGATAATTATTGTACTGCTTAAAATATGGCTTGCAACTGACTAAGTATAGTTTTAAGATTTAAAAAAAAGATAAAGAAAGTACATATGAATTACCAGTCTTACCAAGGGGTATTGTACCCAGTAACTGGGTTGTGGAGGTCAGATAGGCAGTCGTTTCATGTAAAATACTGGTATTCAGCTGCATCCGGTTAGACTGGAAGCCGTCCCCAACATACTTAGTTGGTACACACGGCTACACATCAAGCTATACATAACCAGTATAAGCTGACTTCTGATTGTACGAAAAACCTATACAATGCGAGGTCAAATCAAACTGGAAATGCATAGCTTGATGTGTAGCCGTGTGTACAAGGCTCAGATGATGATATGAATTGAAAAAGTCGTATTGGTACTTGCCCGGATTTGAACCCACAACACAGTATTACAATATTTTGTAATACTGTGCCCACAACCTCGTGCATAAGAGATTTAAATATCCCCTAACACAAAATACACAGAACTTCTCATCAAGTGCAAATCGATAGCAATTTCACGGATTTTTACATTTTGAAAAGCTGCACGGTCCCCTATTTTGGAAAACGTTGGGCTAACAAATGGGGTTCTGACTCCGCTTCATAATTCCACCGGGTGGTCAAGAGGTTGGATTAAATTGGATAAAAAGAGGGTATTTGGATAAAATAAATCAATATTGATAAACACTATTTTCGAGAGCAGTGGTGGCCCAGTGGTAACGGCCGCGACTTACCGAGTTGTAGGTTGTAGGTTCGGACCCAGACAGGCGCTTTACTTTGTGTAAATTATTTCATCACCACTGCTTTCCAAACGGTGAAGGAAAACATCGTGAGGAAACCGGCATGTTCTAGAACCAAAAATTCGAAGACATTTGACATCTACCAACCCGC
This sequence comes from Gortyna flavago, assembly GCA_963669345.1. Classification (NCBI taxonomy): domain Eukaryota; kingdom Metazoa; phylum Arthropoda; class Insecta; order Lepidoptera; family Noctuidae; genus Gortyna; species Gortyna flavago. The sequence continues at coordinate 816,322 of OY770154.1, forward strand.
ACTGGGCCCGCGTGGTGGATTACGACCCACTCCCTCTCACAGAGAGGAGGCCTGTGTCCCAGCAGTGGGAACATTATAGGCGGATTATGTATGTATATATACAAATATCAAGCCCTTGTTTTTCGAAATGAATGAACCGATTTTAATGAAACTTTATACGCATAAGCAGGATACAAAGGTCTAAAAAGTTACTTAAGAACATTTTCGAAAAATAGTGTTACAGCCAAATTAGACCGCTTTTAAAGTTTTCATAGAAACAGAGATACCCAGTTATCTTTTTTTAAATAAGACATTCGAAAATGTTCTTAAGTAACTTTTTAGACCTTTGTATCCTGCTTATGCGTATGAAGTTTCATACAAAACGGTTCATTCATTTCGAAAAACAAGGGCTTGAAAGTTTGTATGAAATGCCGTACGGCGCAAGGAGACGCGCACTCTGGCTCCATGACCCGAGCGTTTCGACCCCGAACGGCTCAAAGCTGTAGTTACTCATAAGGTTACAGTTTTGCGCCGCTTGAGGGTCTCAGCAGCTGCAGCAGTTGATCCAGCACAGCCCGCCGTGCTAGGAACATGAGGTGGCGCTAGGGTGTCGACACACGTTGCGTCCCACACCAGAGGCCTTCCAAGGCAACAACGTCATGCCGCACAGTGGAACGAATGTATGGGAGCGGTTGGACGTAGACATGTCCGAAAAAAAAGAGTAAAATTATGCCAAACTAATGATGCCATCTTATTCGATTACTTAATGCCTTCATAACTTGTGGTGATGAATTTCTTCATAACTCCCATATTTCGGGAGTAATTTGAGAAAATGTGAAATTTTACTATGAAAATGAGTGTATCGAGCTCTCTCCCTCCTGATTCCGGGCTTGTTTCAAGTAGCGGTCTCTAATATCATAATGCTAATACTAAGAGCTATATTTAATACTAAGACACATAGTGCGCCAAATGTGCACTTTCTGGGATAAAGAGTGATGTTTATTTTATAACACAATTTTTTTATTTTTTGTTTATTTTGTTGATTAAAACCGTTTTTCTAAAGGTTTACCTTATTACAATAACATTTCTGAGCAGCCAATTAGAGAAGATATAAGCTAATTAGGATATATAATTAGGGACTTAAGGTTTACATATAAAACTGATGCACTAATGATTACTGATAAGAACATTGCTATTATTTAATTACTAAATGGCTCTTAATACACTAATTTAGCATGCATCATTTACTAATTATCACAATAACTAATTACCTTGCAATATTTAACAAAGGATACCTGGGATACCTGGATTTTATATAAATAGGTCACTATTAGTAACTTTAAAATCAGTGTTGATTTACACCTCGTTGTATCCAAGCTAATCTCGCAATGTATTTTCCAAATTTTAATACAAATCTTGATATTCACGTTGCTTTATGCGCACGCGCACATAAAGATTTACGCGACTTTAACTATTTGTTCAGTGTTTTAAAAGATAACAGTTGTGTTCAGTTATGTGAAAGTGCTGAAACAAGTTTAAAAGACTGGTGTCGTCGATTTTGCTACCGCATTTATGCAAAATGGACACAGTCTGGAAGAAGCACAGATAAGTTTCGGAAGAAACATGAGATTTGGCTACAGGCTGCAATTCAATGGCCGGAATTACAGAATGAAAATATGGAACCTTCTACAGAAAATATAAGTGACGTCATCGAGCCCATAATTTCTCCTGCTAAATCTGATGCTTCAACTTGTACACATCCTAGTCCTCGTAAATCTTTTGAGGACCTTAGTAACCGGCAAAAAAGAAGACGCACTGAAGATAGTCTTTCATGCAGCAGTAGCAGCGCTGAAATTATGTTTTCGGCCGAAAGGGCGCTTCAAAAGGCAGGACAAAGCGATACAGCTTATGTTATGAAATACTTGACGGAGAATCCAGAAGAGGCCTCAAAAATCAAAGCCTTCATTGAAGGTAAATCAATTCAGGTACGGGAAATATCCCCTTTGAAGGCATTGGCTCTTTATGTATCGATGAACTTATCGAAATGGCGCTATAACACTCTTCGGGATTTCAACACTCAAGAAGGAGCTCTTCAATACCCGAGTTACTACATGTTGGTTAAAGAAAAAATTAAGTGCTATCCGGCCAAAGAAGATCTCACAGTTACAGAGAGCTCTGCAAAAATCAAATTACAAGCCTTGATGGATTTAACCTCAAGAAGACTTATTAGGTCGTTAGAAACCCCTGTTGATCCCAATCAACAGCTCGTATTGACCAGCAAATGGGGTTTTGACGGATCATCTAGCCAAAGCATTTATCATCAAAGGACGAGTGAAGATGAGCAAATCGATCTTGCTAGTAATTTTATGATTAGTCTTGTACCACTGCGGCTCGTCTCAAAAGGTGTAACAATTTGGGAAAACGAGCGACCATCTTCCACTTCATTTTGCCGGCCAATATTGTTTAAGTTTATAAAGGAAACCAAAGAAAATGTGCAGAGAGAGATGGCTGAAATCGAAGCAGAGATTGAAGCCTTAACTCCATCCACCATCACTGATGGAATTAGTGTCAAACACCAACTGCTGTTGACAATGATTGATGGTAAAATTCATTCCATTATATCCAATACAGCAGCTTCAGTGTGTGACATATGCAAGGCTTGTCCTAAAGAAATGAATAATTTAGAGTTAATCAAAGATAAACACGCAAACGAGGACATGTATAAATATAGCTTAAGCACCCTTCACGCTTGGATTCGCTCAATGGAATGCTTATTACACATTTCCTACAAATTAGACATAAAATCATGGCAAGTAAGGGGTGATATAGCAAAAAGGCAAGTTGATGACAGGAAGAAAAGAGTTCAAGAGGCTGTAAGAAGAGAAACGGGCTTACTTCTCGATGTTGTGAAACAAGGCAGTGGATCCACCAACAATGGCAACTCGGCAAGGAGATTTTTTGAAAACTACACTAAATCTGCTGAACTGACCGGAATAGATGCTATGCTTTTAAGAAAAATCTGTGTGATCTTGCAGTGTATTTCATCAGGAGAGAAGATCAACGTAACTAAATTCCGAGAGTTCTGCTTTGATACTGCTAAGCTTTACGTGGAGTTATACCCATGGTATTATATGCCTTCTTCACTTCATAAAATTTTAATGCATGGGCCAGACATAGTTCAGAACATGTCAATTGTGCCCATTGGTTTTCTATCCGAAGAGGCATCTGAGGCTAGAAATAAAGATTTTAGAAAATATAGAGAGGGGCATTCTCGAAAGCATAGCAGTATCTCATGCAATGAAGATATTATGCACAATCTTTTACTGTCTTCTGATCCACTTGTTACAAGTATCCGTCCAAAAGGAAATAAGTTTGTAAAAAAATCTTCTTTTAAGGAATTTTATGAGCTTACGGATTCTGAGAAAAGTGATATCGAATTTGTTAACATAAATGATTTAGCGGACATCGATTCTGAATTTGAATTAATTGATGATGATGATGATGACGAAGATAATTAAATGATGTTATTGTTTTAAAATGTGTAACTTAGTAAATTAGAGCTTACATCTTAATTATTTATTGTACTTTTAATGAAACTAGGTAATTTATTATCAACTTACTTAAAAGTCATACTCTCATCAGTTCTTGTGAATATTTTTGTTAATATATATTTCTGTATATATATAATATATTTATAGACCTCTTAATAAGTCTGTCTGCGGTTTAAAGTAAATACAAATGGGGAAAAAACGTTTTTTTTTTTAAATTTTCATTTCCTTTTATCCCAGAAAGTGCACATTTGGCGCACTATGTGTCTTAGTATTAAATATAGCTCTTAGTAATAGCATTACGATATTAGAGACCGCTACTTGAAACAAGCCCGGAATCAGGAGGGAGAGAGCTCGATACACTCATTTTCATAGTAAAATTTCACATTTTCTCAAATTACTCCCGAAATATGGGAGTTATGAAGAAATTCATCACCACAATTTATGAAGGCATTAAGTAATCGAATAAGATGGCATCATTAGTTTGTCATAATTTTACTCTTATTTTTCGGACATGTCTACGTCCAACCGCTCCCATACATTCGTTCCACTGTGTGCCGTCTGATCTCTTCCCATTATTAGCCGACTAATTTTCGTACGCCAACCAAAAAAAAACAAAACTTTACAATAAAAAAACCGGCCAAGTGCGCGTCGGACTCGCGCACCGAGGGTTCCGTACAGACCTGTAGGTATATAAGTAAAAATATTTTTACTATATGATGTAGGTAACTAAAAATTTACGGTTTTCGCAATTTTTCCTTTATGTGTGCAATATGACGTTGCTTCGTACCAAATTTCAAGATTCTGAGTTCACGGGAAGTACCCTGTAGGTTTTGATTCCCTTGCGAGTGTCGAAAATTTGCGGCATAAACGGCTGTATCTTTTGATTGCGGTGGCTTAGAAAAGTTTGATTTTTTCACAGCTCCAAGGGACAGCAGACCTGAGTATTTGATATATAATTCCAGCTTGATACCTCCACGCGTTCCTGAAAAAAAGGGTCTTGACAGACAGACAGACGGACGGACGGACGGGCAACAAAGTGATCCTATAAGGGTTCCGTTTTTTCCTTTCGAGGTACGGAACCCTAAAAAAACAAAAATATCATAACTATAAGCCCATAAATCACTATATCAATTATTGCGCTACCCGGCACCGCACCCCAGTCCCACGAGGTTGCACCCCTCGACCAGTCAATATTGGTTTTAATGTCAAATTAGCGACATCCCCATGACCTTTGATCCTTACTGAGAGGGTTTTTAGCCGAAGTTCACACGACGCGTTTTTCCGGCGGCGATTTTTTTCGCGCACTGTTTTCGTTTAGCACCGAGAGTTGAAAATCCAACAGCGTTTTTATGACGCGCTGGGAGGCGTCTGTTGGATTCTCAATGCTCGGCTAACTCCACACAGGGGAGTTCAGAACCATGTACTGAATTCATGGCTACAATTTGTGCACTATTTAAAAAATCCTGTATATAGATTATTCTAAAATATCGGTTGATACCTAGCATTGTCCCTAGTAAAGCAATTAGCAGTCACGCGCCAAACTTGCTAATTGTGCGCCGCCAGGTGGCGCTAACGACTCAGGACTTATGATTATTAATTGTTTGAAACATACAGCACTGAGTTACGAGCGGGCGCAAGGCGATTTGAGTTGCTTCGTCTTCTAAATCGACTCAAAAAACGTAGGTCAACCCGCCATCATCACCAGCCTACAGCAGTCCACTGCTGGACATCATAATCAGCCTATAATTCCCACTGCTGGGACACAAGCCTCGTCTCGGTGAGAGGGAGAAGTGGGCATTAATGCGCAACGTGGGCCCAGTGCGGGTTGGTAGATGTCACATGACATGTCTACGAATTATTAATTCTAGAATTCGCTGGTTTCCTCACGATGTTTTCCTTCACCGTTTTGAGAGCCGTGGTGATGAAATGATTTAGACAAAGTAAAGCACTTGTCAGGGTTCGAACCTTCGAGCTACAACTCATAAGTCACGGCCGTTTCCACTACTGCTCCACTCTGCAGGAGTTATGCCCCTCGAATCGCACGCCATTCAGCTCGATTTTCGGCATAGGATGTCACTCACTCACGCGCCCCGTTCCCCTCGTGACATCGTCTAGAACATCGTCCCAGAACACTTTTTTTCTGCACGCCGCGGGTGTTATCGCCACTTATACACGACTCGCACACAAAAAAAATTGTGGACCGCTGTTAAAGTAATGGCTGTATCTTCAAGTGGACAGACCAGCACCCTAATTGCGTATCACAGCATTACTCGCATTTTGAATTCTTTTTTTTTGAAGTATATTGCTAATCTATTGATCGGTATGTTCGAAAAATGTGTTTGCTCAACAACGTAGATAACACAATGAATGTTGTTCAAATGTCAAAATGAAACCCATTAAGTACTACTGATACGAGTAGTGTGTTCTCTAATTACCCTGCAGAGTACATTACACAGCTTGTTTCGTAACTTTAAAAGGCAAACGATGATAACAATGGTTAGCTCGTTTCTTAACCACGGAGAGTAAGTTCACAATTCACCTCAATGGAAATACGCCGACAAGTCGTCAGTGTGATAAGTGATAACAGTCCAAGGGTCGTATTACAGTACCTCACTCAAAGCTCAAGCATTACTTAAAACCAGTTTCAACCATAAAGGGCTTTGAAGATCCGTGGCAAGGTGGCATAAGGTATGTTGGGGTAAGTTTGGCGCTGGGGGACCACCCCACAGTGCTTGCGTCCACGTCGCGTCCCCTGGAAACGGCCCAGTTCTGACCACCGTAACGGAGTGGCAGACTGGGTACGGCCAAAGTGCACTGTGCCTTCGCAGCGAATTTTTATTGCCTTGTTGTCTGCGAACCTGCGGGAAATATTTTAATAATTTTATTTTATCATGTCGTCAAAACCCACGCGGGACGCCTACGGGCGGTTTTTAAAACAAAAAGGCCCTTCTCAGGGCCAACCAAAAGGCCCTTCTCAGGGCCACTCCGACTCCGAAGCTGACCGCGCACCATCCGCGGCCAGCTTGTCCAGTCTGCGGGCGGAGTCTTCGGACTCCGACGAGTCCGTCATGGACACATCAGCGGCCGAAAATGACCGCCTCCAGCGGAAGCGGGCCTACCTGAGGCACGGGTCCGAGGGCTCCTCGGAGTCGGTGGACAAGGCGAGGAAGAAGCCGAAGTCCAAAAAGGCTTCGGCTTCTTCTTCGACTCCCTCCCACGACGTGGGCCTGGTTGACGCCGAGCGTCAGTTGGGCCTGGCGAAGAGGGAGCAACTGCAGCAGGACCTCGAGGAGAAGGTTTCTGCCAGGGAGAAGCAGGCGCAGGCCGCCAGGTCGAGGGCTGGCTATGGCACAAGTACAGTGCTGTACGCCGACCACTCCCTGGCGGAGCTGGAGCGCATGGCGCTCCAGGACAAGGAGGAAGTAATGGAGGTCGCCTCAAAGTCCTCCAATTTGAAGGGGACCTTCCAAAAGGCCCTCAAATGCCGGGCCGTCAGTTTACACGGCATCGTCACCGAGCTGGTGCAGCGCACGGCTACTGACGAGACGCGGCAGCTGCAGGCGAAAGTGGATCGCCTGCAGCTGGAGGTCAGCCAGCTGCACCAGAAGCTGGCTGAGGCCACGGCCCGGCACGCCCAACCTGCGCCTGCACCTGCGCCTGCGCCTGCGCCTGCGCCTGCGCCTGCGCCTGCGCCTGCGCCTGCGCCTGCGCCTGCTCAGGCTGCCCCTGGTCCGGCGGAGGGAGGCTCCTCCTCCCCTGGCAGCCTCGTGGAAATAATCCGCGGGGTTGTCATGGAGGAGAGGGCCTTCATCAGGGCCTGCTTCGCGGGCATAGAGGACCGGCTCCTTCCGGAAAAGCGGCTCCGCCCGCCGTTAGCGGCGGATAAGAGTCCGCCACCGACGGAGCCGGTGCCTGTACCTGCGCGGCCCACCCAGGATGTGCAGCCCCAGGCCCCGAAGCCCTCCAAGGGTAAAGGCAAGGGCAAGGGCAAGAGGACCAAGGTGGCTCCTCAAACCCCCCCCACCACAGGCGCGGAGGGAGCGTCTGGGTCGACTGCCACTCCAGCGGCCCCCCAGAGCTCGCGGGAGGAGGACGCCCTTCTTCCCTCCACCACCCCGTCCAACCAGTCGTGGACGGAAGTGGTCAGGAGAGGAAAAGGGAAGGGAGGGAAAGGGAAGTCCGCTGCGACTGCTTCGGCAGCCCAGAAGGATCTGGCGGTTGGGAGGAAGTTGGTTCCTCCCAAAACTGCGGCGGTCGTGGTGACCATCACCCCGGAGGCCGCGGAGCGGGGTGAGACGTACGAGTCCGTCCTAAGACGGGCTCGTGCTAACGCGGATCCCTCCCGGCTGGGGATCGGCAACATCACGTGCCGCCGCACCCAGGCCGGAGCCCGAATTTTTGAGTTCGGGGGGGAGCAGCGCGGCGCAAACGCGGACTTCTTTGCAACAAAGTTGCAAGAGGTCATCGCGGATGTGGCGATGGTCGCCAGACCCGTCAGGACCGCATCTTTGGAGGTGATCGACATGGACGATTCGGTCACCAAAGAGGATGTGGTGGCGGCCGTTGCCGCTGCCGGAGGCTGCAGCGCCAGCGCGGTGAGAGGGGGAGCGATCAGGCCCGGCCGCCGCGGCATGGGCGCCATCCGCGTCGAGTGCCCAGTCGCCGCGGCGGTGGCCGCCCTTAAGGCGACCAAGGGACGGCTGCTCGTGGGCTTCGGCTCGGCTGTGGTCCGGGCGCTTGAGGACAAGCCTGCGCGTTGTTTCAAGTGCTTCGCGCCGGGCCACACCCGATCCACGTGTCCCTCCAAGTCCGACTGGGGAGAGTCTTGCTTCCGGTGCGGACAGGAGGGACACAGGAGTGCCACGTGCAGCGCCGCCACGCCACACTGCCCGGCGTGTGCTGCCAGCGGCCGCCCCGCGGGGCACAGGATGGGGGGCAGGAGCTGCCAGCCCCCCGCGAGGAAGGGCATAGTGCCGGCGCAGGTTCGCCCTGTTGCCGCCACCGCCGCTGTCGCCGCTGCTGTAACTACAGCTCAAGCGGCGGCAGCTGAGGAGGGGGGTGCGATGTCGGAATAATTTCCAATCACCGCATCCTCCAGGCGAACACCAACCACTGCAGGGCGGCCCAGGACCTACTGGTGCAGGCCATGGCTGAGTGGTTGGTGAACGTAGCAGTGGTCGCCGAGCCCTACTCAATCCCCGGCAGCTGGCTGGGTGACGAGGACTGCTTGGTGGCACTAGCGGCGCGGTCTTCCACAGACTCCCCTCCCCTCTCGCTATTAGAGAGGGGACCGGGATACGTGGCCGCCGCGTGGGGAGAGGTAGCCCTCGTGGGCGTCTACTTCTCCCCAAACCGCCCTCTCCAGGACTTCGAGAACTATCTCGGAGTCCTGGCCGCCGTGGTCGGCAGGGTGGCGCCGCGTCAGGTCTCCGTATTGGGAGACCTGAATGCCAAGTCGGTGACCTGGGGCAACCCGGCCACCGACCATCGCGGGCGGGCAGTGGAGCTGTGGGCAGCCTCCTCTGGGCTCTCCCTCCTCAACAGAGGGAACGTCCAGACATGCGTGCGGCGGCAGGGTGGCTCGATAGTGGACGTCACTTTTGCTACCCCTGCGTTGGCCGCGCGCGTGCTGAACTGGCGGGTGGATCTGGTGGAAACCATGTCGGACCACCGCTACGTGCGGTTCGACATCTCCACCGGTGTCCCCGGAGGGACGCGGCCCCCCTCGGGGCGGCCAGCGTTCCCACGGTGGGCTGTCACCCGCCTGGACAGGGAGGCGGCGGCGGAGGCGGCGTTTGTCCAGGACTGGCTTTCGCCGCCTTCCGCTGACTCGGACGTAGACACGGTGGCGGGACACCTGAGGGAGTCTCTGACCGAGGTGTGCAATTCTAGCATGCCTCGGTCTGGCCGACCACTGCCCAATCGGGCGGTGTACTGGTGGTCGGTGGAACTGGAGGGGCTTCGAGCGGCGTGCGTGGGGGCCAGGAGGGCCTACGCGCGCAGCCGGCGGCGGCGTCGTCGAGACCACGCCCACGAGGACCACCTCTATGCGGTGTACATGGAGGCTAAACTGGTCCTCGGGCGGGCTATCGCCGACGCCAGGGACTCGGCGAGAGCGGAGATGCTGGAGGGTCTCGACAGGGATCCCTACGGGAGGCCATACAAGGCGGCGCGCAACAAGCTGCGCCCCTTTGGCCCCCCGGTGGTCGAGACCCTGGAGCCCTCATTTCTGGATGGGGTGGTTCAGTCCCTGTTTCCGTGCAGGGACAACTTCACCCCACCAGTGATGGACCCTCCAGGGGGGACAGCTCCGCCAGCCGAGGAGGACGAGGAAGCCCCTCCGGTAACGGAGTCGGAACTCAGCGCGGCGATTGTGCACATCCGCGCCAAGAAGACGGCTCCGGGCCCCGACGGTGTCCCGGCAAGGGTGGTGGCAATTACCGCCACCCAGATGGAGGAGCGGTTTCGGGACCTCTTTAGCGCATGTCTTGCGTCTGGGAGGTTCCCGAAACCGTGGAAGGAGGGGCAGTTGTGCCTCCTTCGCAAGGAGGGCCGTCCGGCAGACTCCCCCTCGGCATACCGACCCATCGTCCTGCTCGATGAGGTCGGCAAGATGTTCGAGGGGATAATCGCTGCCCGCCTAAAGAGCCACCTGCGGAATGTGGGGCCGGACTTGTCGGACGCTCAGTTCGGTTTTCGGGCTGAGCGTTCGACGGTAGACGCGCTGGCCCGCCTTAAGGGCCAGGTCAAGGAGGCGATGGAGGTGGGGGACGGATTGTTGGCGGTGTCATTCGACATTGCAAACGCCTTCAATTCTGTTCCCCACAGCACCATCCTGGAGGCGCTCCGTTTCCACGGGGTGCCTCTATACTTGCGGCGTCTACTGGCCAGCTACCTGGAGGATCGTTCGATCGTCCTCGTAAACAGGGCTGGCCAAGTCCGGCGGTACGCAGTCGGGGCCGGCGTTCCACAGGGGTCAGTCTTAGGACCTCCCCTCTGGAACGTCGGCTACGACTGGCTCTTGCGGGGAACTCTCCTCCGGGGCACGAGGGTCGTCTGCTACGCGGACGACACTCTCCTCACCGCCCGGGGGGAGAGTTTCAGGGAGGCGGCCAACTTGGCATCGGCGGGCGGATCCTTGGTCGCAGGGAGGATCCGCCGACTGGGATTGACGGTGGCGCTGCACAAGACCGAGGCCGTGTTCTTCCACGGGCCTCGGCAGCGCCAGCCACAGGATGCCCACATCTTTGTGGAGGGCGTCCGCATTGAGGTAAAGGCCCAGATGAAATATCTGGGCCTGGTACTCGACAGCAGGTGGCGTTTCGGCCCGCATTTTAGCGGGCTGTCGACGCGCCTGCTGAAGACTGCGGGCGCCCTCTCGTGGCTGCTCCCCAACTTGGGGGGGCCCAGTGCGAGATGCCGGCAACTCTATGCCGGCATCTTGAGGAGTATGGCCCTTTACGGGGCCCCTATTTGGGAGGACTCCCTCCGCAGGAGGGAGAACGCCGCCGCATTGCGGGCCCCCCAAAGGGCCATAGCCCAGCGGGTGGCGAGGTCCTACCGCACGGTCGGCTTCTCCGCGGCGTGTGCTCTGGCCGGCACCCCGCCTTGGGAACTCGAGGCGTGGGTGCTCGCCAGAGTGCACGAATGGACGGCGGGGCGGAGGGCGAGAGGAGAACGCCCCGCCCCGGAAGAGCGGGAGGCCGTCCGGCGGGAGGCGAAGGACGCCATAGTCGTCCACTGGACGCGGGACCTCGCCGCCGCAGCCTTCGGCCGCCGAACCCTCGACGCGATTGGGCCGGTCCTGCGAGACTGGCTCGAGCGGTCGCACGGGTTCCTCTCCTTCCGTCTGGTGCAGGTGCTGTCCGGGCACGGTTGCTTCGGATCGTACCTGCACCGTATCGGGCGGGAGGAGACGCCGTCGTGCCACGACTGTGGTGCGGCGGAGGACACGGCGCAGCACACTCTCGCGGTGTGCCCGTCGTGGTCCGGGCCGCGCCGCAGTCTCACGGCGGCGATCGGAACGGACCTCTCGCTCCCCGGCGTGGTCAACGCCATGCTGAGGGACGAGGGGTCCTGGGCGGCAGTCGCCTCCTTCTGCGAACATGTCATGTCCCAGAAGGAGGCGGCGGAGCGCGCGCGGGAGGAAGACCCTCTCGCGGCGCCGCTCCGAAGGCGGAGGAGGGGTCGGAGAAGACGTCAGTATGACGGTCATCTCCGACTCCTCCCAGGTGGAGGCCAGCAGGCGACGGGTGCGGGGGCACCCTCGCTTGCATCGCACGCGCCTCCACCAGTGTCGGACGGGAATGGCCAGGTGTTCCCGGCCATTCCCGTGGCCCCCCAGCTCCCGCTCGGGGGGCACGCGGGGCCCGCCAGGTAGGCGGGCATGCGCCGGGAGGGTCGTGGAAGTAAAGGCTGAGCCGGTTTCCCATGACCCTCCCATCACGGCGACGAGGGAACACCGCTGAGTTTTAGTGGGTATACTGCCACTCTGGCAGGGAGTCCCACATACTCCGTCTCGTCCCCCGACGAGCGGAGATGCGTAATGTCATTTCTCAGCGAAAAAAAAAAAAAAAAAAAAAAAAAAAAAAAAGTTTGGCGCTGGGGTACGAATCAAATTTCCAGTTAATTTGGCAATATTTGGCCAAGTTTACTGCAACTACCTTATAAGTATGGATTATAAGGTAGTTGCTATAAATCCTTTAAGTAGGTATATAAGTTTCTGAAACAGTTAGCTTATTGCCAACATTAAAACAACCAGTGTCATAGTAACCATAATACCTACATCCAATCGAGTGTTACGTATAATGTTGTACTAAATTTCATTATGCAACTCGTTTTCAATAAAAGAACATTGTCATGCACGCGCGTTTCACTACCACAGCGCCGTAATTAAAAAAAAAGAACTTACAGGTTATTCGAATTCACGTCGTATCCCGCCGGCCGCCATTTTTGTTATTTAATAGTATTGCAAAAAACTGTTTCAGAACCTTTTATAGAGGATTCATATCATGGATGTAGATAAAGTCTTGTATGCAACTGTACATAATTAGGTATTAAAACACTCATGTGATACTATTATCACACGAGGCGTGTTTTAATACCGTTTTCATCCGTTTTCATTCAACAGTTGCTTAAATAACTATTACTGTTCAAGCAGTAAGGTTATGGAATGATGGGGATTGTCCAAAATTTCTAACCATTAGATTTTATTTTATTTTTTTAAAATTTAGAGCATTTTGAGAAACTAACTAATTTGAATATTTTGATGGTTGGCTCAATAGTTATTTTTTTTTATAAATATTTAAAAATTTATAATTTTTAAGGTAGGTTACGTCATCAGTGGCACTAAAGATTAAGTGCTGTTGCCTCACTAGTACAGAAATAAAAAATTTCAATCTGTCAACACAACGTCATCCACACCTATCAAAATGTCAAAGTATCAATCTATTATAAATTTTCATTCCTTACATAGTATTTCATTCCATTTTTTTTGTATTCCATAGCTCTTCCGATATATTAAATATTGTCGATTGTTGAAACAATGTAATCAGATTTATAAACGAGATGAATAAGAGGCTACTTGCCACTTACTTTTTATTTTATTTTTGAGGTAACGATACTAAACTGTACGGTCGCAGGTGACGTAATTTGACGGGCACAGAAGGTCAATCGTATTTTATCAAAAATATCAATAAATATTAATATTTTTCGTAAATTAATTAGACCATAATGATTAGTAACGCTATTCCTCGAAATGGTTTTTCAATTACAACATTTTAAAAAATATGAACAGTGCCCATTGCCCATGTTGAGGCGTGCTCAAACTGTGTCCATTTTTTAAATTATGGTAAAAAACGCTATCACTCTCCTTAAACGTAATTATTATGTTATGTGCAATGTTTTGTGATTATATATTTTTTTATACTATAGATAACTACATGGTTTATGAATGTAGGTATATATCTATTGTATACATAATAAAAAAGAAAGATAATCCATTTATTTAGCACAGACTAATAGACACAATACACGATACATACATCAGATAAAAACATATAAAAGATCAAATAAAGGTTGTCTATTTAGGATCGCTTAGCGATAAGATCGCCCGTTGTGTCACGCCTTGTATTCTACATTTACCTCATAGACTTATAAAAAAAGATGGACTCCGCGCCACGCATATCGAAAGTGAAGCACCGTACCGATCTATGTGTGCGTGATTGACGATTGACGCTGTCGTGTCACGTTATCACGTAATGGCGGCCGGTCGGCATACTATGATGTAAATGTGAGCGTGAGGCGCGTGGCGCGGAGTCGATCTTTTTTTTATAAGTCTATGGTTTACCTATATTATTATCTGTAATATTTTTATGGTGTACATAATAAATAATATTCTATTCTACATAAGTAATGCTTGAGTTTTGAGTGAGATTCTGTAATAAGGGCTTAAGTGACGTCAAAGATCTTTTTAATTACACAAAAAACAACAATTTTGGCGAAGTTTCAAACACATTCCTGCTAGCAACTTCACCGTCCCTTCCCAACTTCAGTGCGACTTCAAAACATTCTTTGGAAGTCGTAACGACTTTAAATTTACGATATCGGTCGGTGGGGAGAGGAATCTTTGTAATTACATGCTTCTTATGAGGGATGGGAGACAGCGCCATTTATTTATCGTAGCTTTTGCACAAAATCCAACTATCTAAAGGGTCAAATTGAATTAGCTAGCGAAACTCCGCAGACGTGATGGGTATCGATACCTAAACACTATAAAATAAAACAGAATTGATGTTTTTTAGAGTTCAACGACCTCGGGTAGTGTTGTTACTTAAAGTTTGAGTTGAGAAAACCTGTTTCCTTTTTGTTTTATGGTGTTTAGATATTATGTTCCCATCGCGTCTGTGAAGTTTACACAAAGAAAACTGTTTTTTTTTATACTGATATTTCAAGTGACTACACTAACTGCGGCCAATGAACCCGCAAAAAAAACTTCAAATTAATTTCTTTTGTATTTTATAATGTTTAGATATGAATACAGACAGATTATTACACCTTATTACAGAACCCATGACGTCTGCGGAGTTTCGTTAGTTAATTTAATTTGACTCAAACTCAAAGCATTTATTTCAATTAAACCATTTACAGGCACTTTTGAATTGTCAATAGGTCAGTCAGAAAATATGAAGCTAGTTGCCCATTCCAAAGCGTAGGTACCTATGGAGAAGAACGGGCAAGAAACTCCATGGACACTCTTTTAAATTATATTTTTACAAAAATATTTGTTACATCATTAATGTTGAATTTATAAGTGCAAATGTGGGAGACACTTAACTGTCTTCCCCTTGTGTTCCTCCCAGAAATAAATCCTGGATCCTTGCACCAATCCCACCTTCAAACCACAAGGCACCTACCTAGTACCTACAGCATTCTATCCGTCGATGGCAGGAATTTTCAATTTCGTCCACAATCGCCTCTATAGGACAATAGGGCTGCGAGCAGTTGGATTTATCGGATCCCAGCGGATATATCCGAGCACCGACAAGTGGTCGAATACGAAAGAATTGGCTTTCTGCGTGGAGAATGCTTTTGTTTTTAAAATGCGAACCGATTTTAACAGTTGTCGGCTTTATGCATGGTTTCTTGATATAAGATTAAAACCAGCCTATTATTGTCCCATTATTGGGCAAAGACCCTCGAGAGTAGTGGTGAGCCAGTGTAAACGTATAATTTTTATGCTAAAACTACATAAATTAACATTAACTTAACATCAAATATGTGTATGGTGGGTGTAAGTATGTGTGTGAGTGTTAGCCTGTAGGTGTGTGTGACTGAGAGCACATGAGTGTAGGGTGTGTATGTGTCAAGGTTTCAGAAGTGTTTCGGTATCATTGTAGGTAAGCGTTTGCATCTATTCCATTATAAATTTTTACCCAGCAGTGGACTGCTGTAGACTGATGATAATAAGTATACACATGTAGGTAATTTATTTTAACCCGCAGTGTGACACCCCTACGCCTGAGTTAGTTAACCGCTCAGATTGAAAATTGTTTTCTAATAAATGGTGAGTCAATCATTCCGCCATTTTGACTAGTTTATGTTGCACTAGCAGATCGTCTGCGGGAAATTTCTTGCTCCCCTGACCACACCGTCGCATCGCATCGCATCGCATCATCGCTTCGATGTACAAGTTTGTTTCTATTGGCAATTTGAAACAGACTTCTGTAATTAGTTTTCATTTCACTATTTTAAATCTTTTAATTGGTCAAATTATCCAAGAACATTCATAGTCGCATTCCTACGGAGTTATCAAAATAAACGTATATACAGGGTCACATTAAATTAGCTAGCTAAACTCCGTAGACGTGATGGCCCGGGTATCGATATCTGAACACGATAAAATAAAAAATATTTGACGTTTTTTTTTGGGTTCAAACAACGAACATTGTAAAAGTAGACGATTTTCATACTACTTTACAGAATTATACAGGATTCAACCAGTAAGAAGGCAAGCTAGACAATTGAGCGTATCAAACGCGGGTCGTTATCGTATCGCGTCCGCCACGTGTCCGCCACGTAGCCACCACGCGTACGCCACGTGGTCGGCACGTGCTTACTATACACAGGGTCAAAGAGCACGGTTGAACAAATCTTGTTAATTTTAGAAAGCAAATGTTGTACTTACAGTTATTTGAAATGTTGCATTGACTTAGCACATGTAGGAATTAACACCCGTATTCACAAATATTACTATGAGGTCTCAGTGCGCGTGGACGCACAGGGGTCCAAAAACCTATTCATAGACAATACTTGAGTGGCGATCGGCTGCATTCGGTTAAACTGGAAGCTGATCCCAACAAAGTTGGGAAAAGGCAGGCAGATGATGACTTGAGTGGCGATCAGCACTACACATCCCTTAATATTTTATGAATTTAAATGCTTTACTTCGCATAGTATTGCTTCATTACTTAGACAAGTTGTGTTATTTGTAAGTTTAATTCCGACGGAACAAAAGCCGTTATTGACCAGGATATGATTTTTTTTTTCGCTTTTGAAACACTATTCTATAGGTACTGGATTTAACGGTTTTTGATTAGTTACTCCTGTTGTCAAAAAATATGTAAAGGTGCTGTCAGAGTTAAGTCGCTGCCCAAACGTAGGACACCGTAAAACGCGTCCGTAAAAGTCGCACTGTTGGGCGTGTTACCCAGAAAACTACTGAGTGTATTGTCCAAGATTCAAAGAAATATTTATTAAATAGTAATTCATAAAAATTAAATAAAAATGCACTGCATTACTCGCGGACGATGAACCCTCAAAAAAAAAAAAACTAATTAATTTAAGAAAGTATTTTGTTTTTGTTTTATCATGTTAAGACATCGATACCCATCAGGTCTGCGGAGTTTGGCTAGCTAATTTAATTTGATCCTCTGTACGCGTGCGTAGTTTAGCCGTGGGCTACTGGCGGAGCAGCGTCTTTACCTACAGGTACAGGCATACTTTTACGACAGAGCGTGCCAAATTTATTTAACCAAAACACAAAAAAAACAACATTCACACCACACAGTCTCGTCTATGGTCACCCCATACCATAAACTACCGTTACAGATAATGATAAATGTACGACACGCGCCACAGACATCATAGGGGTTGTTTCAACAATTAGGGGTAGCAATGTCTGTCTGGGGACTATACGGAACCTATACGTTTTTAATAAGAGAATGTTTTCGCTACATTAGTGTAGAACACGACGAGTATTAGGTCCTTTGTAAACACACTACCTGACCTCTAATACTATGGCTGTATCTGCGTTATTGTATATTAGCTTCTGTCCGCGACCCACCCTGTCGCATCGCAGCACCTGCCCGTGCTTTTTACTTCGTTTCTGACTTTTTTTTTTGCTGGGCTCCTCAGGGTCATAGCGTTATTTTACATAGCCTACAGCCTTCCTCAAGAGCTGGGCCATTAAATGTAAAAATAATTTTTCAAATCGGTCTGGTAGTTCCAGAGATTACCCCTACATATTAACAAACTAGCAGCGCCGCGCGGTTTCACCCGCATAAGTGTCTTTTCCGTGGGAATATCGGGATAAAAAGTAGCCTAGGTGTTAGTCAAGGGTGTCAACTACCTCCTTACCAAATTTTATCAAAATTGGTCCAGCCGTTTGAGCGTGAAGAAGTAACAAACATATAAACACACACACACACACACACACGCACACTCACAAACTTTCGCCTTTAAAATATTAGTACTAAGTAATAACAGCCGCGCGTGTCGATCGATCAGGTTAAGCTACGCTTGTCGAGGTTGGTCCGTGGATGGGTGACCATATTTACATATCAAGATACCTCCGTGTCTCGGAAAGCACGTTATGCCGTTGGTCCCGGCTGTCATTCGGGGATCTTTGACAGTCGTTACGGGTCGTCAGAAGCCTGAAAGTCTGACAACCGGTCTTACCAGAATTACCCAGTAACTGGGTTGTGGAGGTCAGATAAGCACTTGCTCGATGTAAAATACTGGTATTCAGCTGCATCCAGTCATACTGGAAGCCCACGACAACATACATAGTTGGGAAAAGGCTAGGCAGATGATTGTTTACTATTAAGTGTTAATTGGACATCATAATCTAGACATTTAATACCTATGTCTTTATATTGAGTTTTGAAAAGTTTTTACAATCTGAACGGCAATCCAACATTTATGTTTTGCAGTGACCTGACGTGTGTTTATGGTTCATGTATAAAAACCGACAGCATAAGCAGCCTATAATGACCCCACTGCTGGGACACAGGCCCCCTCTCTGTGAGAGGGAGTGGGCTGTAATCTACAACACAGGCCCAGTGCTGGTTAGTAGATGTCACATGACTTTAAAAGTGTGACGTGCATGAGAATAAATTAATAAATGAACAATACTTTTGCAACGAAGTATTTATAGCCTTTTCAATAATTGATGATAAGATTATGAACCACAGCAGGTCAAAGATCCCTCAACACTGATATGAGCAGCAAGAAAATTAAACACAATACATTGTTATTGCCACTGAACGAATAGACAAGAATATCTTTATTTTGCATATAATCTCATTTACTAGATTTTGTTGTGGACGGCTACAGGCTATTTAACATCACGCCATGTCACTTGGGAGCCTTCAATCCTAGCGTGTCGATTTGATGGAATGGACTCTGCCTACAATTCGGCTACTTGTTTGGCGCCATCACCAGCGTCCACCAGTTCCTGTAAAGTGCAGCTGACAGGACACGCAGGACACGATATTAGGTGTCCCATCGTTTGTGGAACAGCACCACATTTACACTCCAAGGCGGAGTCGTCTATGAATCTCCACCAGGGTGCTTACTCTCGAAAATTCCGACAGATCGACATTGGTCAAACGTCAGTTGGTTGAGTTAAACGTCAGGGATTGGCTAGACTCAGCGAGTCCAGCCAATCCCTGACATTTGACTGACAATTCCAATGTCGATCTATCGAAATTATATTCGAGAGTAAGCACCCTGCAAACCTACCCTGCTAAGCTACCCTGGTCTTCCTTGCTTCAAAAAAAGTCAGAAATAACGTTAATCGAAAACGAAGTGATAGCGCGGGCAGGGAATGCTTGGGTTCGAACCCACGACCTACAACTCGCAAGTCGCGGCCGTTACCACTGGGCCACCAGGCCACCACTGCTCTTTTCATGACGGGACCGCGTTCCTAGGAAACTGTAGCTTCAGTAAAGTACCAATTTACTGGGAACTGGACTTTCATTGACTTGAATGTGGCCTGGCGGCTGAGTATGTCATGCTGACTCTAATGTCTCGCTGGTGGCTGGCGTGTGTTGGATCATTAACTTCCCTTCAAAATGGTTGAGCTGAACGGTGCTGATCAATACGTCATGTTCGTGAACGGGCGCTGTCAGTAGAAACTTGTCATCTCTTAGCTGCCACGGCTTATTTAAATTTTTGAATGGTTTTACAGAAGAAGAACTAGCAGGGGATCGAGGAAGGGGGGGGGGTGGAGGGGGGACTCAGGGGATCAGACCGGAATAAATCTTATTTTTGTGTTTATCTTTTTTATCGGACTTCTAAATCGTTCTCACATGTATAATTTCAACATGAATGATGTAACCAATATTTTGTAACAATTTTATGATTTAAAAGAGTGTCCGTGGAGTTTCTTGCCCGTTCTTCTCCATAGGTACCTACTACGCTTTGGAATGGGCAACTAGCTTTATCTTCCTGACTGACTGACTTCTTGACAATTCAAAAGTGCCTGTAATTGGTTTATTAGATTTTTTTTTTTGAGTTTTTGTTCAAGCATGGCCCTCTCCCTCGATCGCCCTTTGGGTAACTTTCAGCCTTCTAATGAGGCCCATTGTGAAACAATATAGGTTTAACAATATTATAGGTTTAACAAAAACAAGGTAATATTGTACCTACCTATTTTCGAGATCAATCCAACATGACACTTTTATTTCGTCTTTTCACTTTCACTTAATTTAAAAACTTAGTTATTTAAACGGATTTAAACACTAATAAAATAAAATCTGTTTAATTGAACTGTTTTTTATGTACACGTCTGCCGAACCCTTAATGAATATACACTTGATTTTATGATAAAGTAAGTAAGTACGGATATATTGAAATTCATTTAAAACCACAGTCTCTTGTAAGAGTTGCTTCAGAGAAACAAACGCGAATCAAAGTCACGATTTTTTTTCATTTGTTTTTATGAATCCCGATAATATTTACGTATTTTTGGGGTATAGAGCGACATGCGGTCCACTTGCTTGCTTTCAAACGACTGGCATGGATTGCAAAATTTTGATATCAAGCAAGGGGAGGGACAGCTAGGGTATCAATTAGATAGAGAGTGCATTCGGATTATCAATCATATCGTTTGGTTTTTTATATTTTTGTTTGACTTTTAACCGACTTCCAAAAAGGAGCTTATAATTATATGTTCGACTTCATGTATGTTTTTTTTATGTAGGTAGGTATGTTCACCGATTTCTCCGTCGATTGTGGACCTACTTTTTTTTGTTTTAAAGGTTATACTCTCGAGGTGGTCCCATTGTCATCAAGCCTCTGATGAGAGGATTTTCTTCGTTTTGAAATTTTCGCAGCCTCTTTATAGATTTTTATTTTGAATTTCGTTCCAGCCGGGGGTCCTCCGAACCCACACGTTTTTTGAATACATTAGTAAAAAAAATCTCTCGCTTCGCGATCGTTGCCCTCACTGTTTTTGGTTAAATATTGTTTAATATTTTATTTTGTCGTGTTTAGATATCAATACCCATCACGTCTGCGGAGTTTCGCTAGCTAATTTAATTTGACCTGCTATATCTACGATTCGTCGAACTGCAGTTTATTGCATACCACACTATTAATAACAATTTGAATGGCTTTGAAGGATATTGCTAATCCTTTGCTTCATATGTTCGAAAAATTTGTCTGCTCAACAACGTAAATAACGCAATGAAATTTGTTGAACTGTCAAAACTCAAAATGAAACCCATTGCTACTGATAGTCTTACACAATTATTGTCCCGCTGGAATATTTGTGATATAAGGGCATTGCATACTTTGAGAATGACGCATACACAAGATTGTTACATCAAAATGTAGCATCACAATTGTTCTCAATTGCCTCCATCCGTCCTTTTAGAGATTACTAGACCATAAGAACATCTATTTTTAACCGACTTTTAACAATATGGTCTAAAAGCAAGAAAATTTTTGTTTTTACAGTATTTTTATCTCACAAAGCGACGCGCGCTTTTCTTGTGGTAAGCAAGTGTTCAAACACGCTGTGAATGTGTGTGTAAGCCCAGGAGCTCTTTGTACCTTCTGAGAAAGTGGCCTAGTTGGAAGTGTGTGTGTGTGTTATGTGCTTCTTAACGTTTCGATGGCAAAAAGTTCAAACATCTTTGGCCTAAAGCGCGGTCACTGTCAGACTGTATAGCAAAGAAAGAGAAGCGCGATGACACAACGCAACGCTAGTAATTTATTGCAGAATATGTAGCAATTATCTTTAAAAAAAAAAAATTGTTTGAACTAAAAAATTAAAACACTAGTGCTTGTAGAATAATCTGACAAAAAATAAGAATGATTGTATGTATTAGTATGTTCATTATTGTACAAAAAAAAAGTTTTTAGAGGTATTTTTACGATTTTTTTAGTGTTTTCAACACTAGCATATATCCTGAAGAATATCATAAATATATTTTTCTGATTTTGTTTACTAGATTTTCGATCATATACCTACCTACTTTTAAGCATCATAAAACTTGCTTTCTTTGCGTTTAGGTCCTGTAGTCCTGTAGTTAAGATGGGTGAACTCCGCTTACTGACGCAGTCATAAGATCACAGAGTGGAAGGGCAATGTTATGTGCTGACACTACTCGTTTTCACGCACATATCATAAATTATCATATGCCTGTACATCGTATGGCCCGTATGTCAGACAATTTATTTTTATTTGAAATGAGTTTGCTCTTGACTCTAATCCAGGCTAGAGGTGACAGAGACAGAGTCGACGATGGAGTGAGCTTACCCAGAAGAAGCCTATTCACTCTCACTTTGAAGAGATTCGGGTTGTATGCGCTCGGAAACACAGACGCAGGTAGAGAGTTCCACTCTTTTGCTGAAAAGAACTACTACATTACTCTTTCCATAGCAACAGGGAGCAAATTTTGAAATCAATATGTGATTTTGACAGACAAATGTTTGACATTGATTGTCGCTGAGCTGAGATGAGATTGCGACTAGATTTGAACGCACGCTGGTTGCGAGTACTACGCACCTGACCTTTCAGAAGAACATCACCAATAAGGCCACTATAAAGTTTATGTCCTCGTAGGGCGTCTCCTTCGGACGTTTCCACTCACATCCGCCTTGTAAATACCTTTGTTAGTCGCCTTTGGGTCAGGTCACATCGAGACGCGACGCGACGCTGCGCGCACATTATAATAGAGCGACTCAAAATATAACTCTATTTACTACACGAAAAGATACATTTCATCGTGAGAATTCAGGGGATCCGACACACGACCGAACCGAACATTCTTGTCCTATTACGAAAATGGTTCGGATTGACTCAGTTTGGTCGGGACCATAGACAATATTCGAAAAGTGTGTCGGACCGAATGAAATGCAGTGCCAGAGGTGAACGGTGTATCGATATGTTTTTATTAGTCAATAATACTCATTTCGATTTATTTGAATACGTTGCACCACGCAGCGCTGATCACTGGCCTCTTGCAGTATCGTTGCGTGTCGCGTCTCGGTGTGAATTGACCCTTTCATCCTCTAAACTTATTAATTACTGACTTATTTCTTTGTATGATTTTAATATAGGTACCTAGGTACTGTTTTTTTACCTCTTTTTTGACGCCAGTTTGCGTGCAGCGAAGATTTATTTAAAATCTGAAACAAAAGAAAATATTTTTAGAAAATTTGAGAGTTTGTCAAGGAACATGGTCTACATCTGTCTGGTTCATTCCTCAAAATACCATTTCAGACATCAATCTACGTGGTCTTCACATGACCTGACCGAGATTATGTCTGGAATTTAAAAGAGACTGTGACCTTTGAGTTTGTTTCGGCCTTTCTTCTCAGAGTAGTCAGATAGGAAACGCCGACCTTATTTAGGTTGTTTTTAAATTTTAATTGACGTGTCAAACTGTTTGTGTTAAGGCTTACCTATAAAACTGACAGAAATAAAATCATTTATCTTTTATAATTTTCATCTAATATTATTAATAACACATTCTGAATATTTATGGATATTATATACAAAAATAGCTCCTGCTCGCGACTTCGTCCGCGTGAAATTTCTTGGTCCCCCAACTCGTCGCATCGCATCGCCTGCCCGCAGTACGAGTATTACGCGCGTTCTTCCTGCCTTTTTTTTAAGTTTTGCTCGGCTCATAAGTGGCCTAGCGTGATTGTAAGCAGCCTATAGCCTTCCTGAAAAATTGAGCTATTAAGGAGGCGTTTACGAATTGACGCGCTTCAATTTTAGGTATTGAGTCTTACTACTACACGTGCACGGCTCACACACACAGCGACATGCGCGAAGCGGCGAAATTATGAGTAAACTGACACGACTTGATACTTGAGCCTACTTTTATTTAATTTTTAGGCATGTATGTACCGCAAAATGTACCGAAAAACTGCTTATTTTTGTTAGATTCGGTAAACGCCTCCTTAAACGCAAAAAGAATGTTTTCAAATCCGACTGGTGTTAGTTCCAGAAATTCGCCCGTTCAAACAAACAAAACTCTTCAGCAGACTTACCATCACGATAGGACTCTTTGGAGCCGAGAAAAATGAAAGAAAGAACACAATCATAGCGAAAACGCAGTGACAGCGCGATCAGACGATGCGAACATTTATTCCAGTCTGATCCCCTGAGCCCCCCTCTACCGCCCCCCCTCCTCGATCCCCTGCTAGTTCTTCTTTTGTTTTAATATCTTTCTTATACAATTTTATCTAGGTTACTCTATATGACAGGTAAAGGGCCACCCCCTTTACCCCTTTCGGGGGAAATTTCGCTGGCAAAAGCTAGTCGTTTTTACGCACAGAATTCACAAGAACTTGACGTCATCCATCAAAGTCGTGACGTCACATATTGGTTGGGAGATAAATTATTAGATCAATAATGGATACCTTGACCTTAATGTGCGGAAGATAACGTATAAATCGGGGTAACATTAACTTCTTCTGCGATCAAGCATTTTGACGTATTTCACATTGGGCACCTGAATGAATGTGCCGCTGTGTGTCAGGTGCCATTTAAGCGGATGCCCAATGTGGAATACGTCAGAATTTTTTGCATAAGTAGTATTTTTATTTCACAAAGAAGAGAAGCTTCCAGCGTCTTAGTATTTGCCTCCCAGGCGTGATCTGCAGTGGCCTATATGAAAGCTTTCAATCGATTGCGTTATACCCAAGTAGGCCGCTGCAGACACAATTTGCTGAAATGGGGGATGACAGACCCATCCAATACACCGCCGTGCCGTGCTTCTGATCAGACCACGCCCCAATTGTTGGAGTGCCGTAAGTGCCCGTTCACCTGCAACTTGGATGATCTGAAGAATGCTACTGATGCTGTAATCAATGTGGCTCAAACTATATTAAAAACCGGCCACGAAGGGTTCCATACCACAGTACAATATTTAACACTACATACACCGTTAAATTTTGATCGTTTTAATCCTTAAAAGGGGTTATTGTACTAATCATTAAGAACAACTTTTACTATGGGAACAACACTGAAATCGTGAAAAAAAAATCAGCTGTTCCCTACATTTTGACGAGTTATACGAACATAAATGTAGGGAACAGCAGATTTTTTTTTATACGCTTTTATACGCTAATGTACCTATATGTGCATGTGCAAATGCATAGCTATTCACAACCACTCTATATAGGAAAACATGGTGAGGAAACCGGCATGTCCTAGAACCGAAAAATTCAAAGACATGTGACATCTACCAACCCGCACTGGGCCAGCGTGGTGGATTACGGCCCACTCCCTCTCACAGAGAGGAGGCCTGTGTCCCAGCAGTGGGAACATTATAGGCTGATTATGTATGTTATGTAAATCAAATAGACAACCGTTATTTTTCCGACAGCTGTTAGCTGTCTGGGGCAAGGCAAATCAGGTTATCGAAATGTGCCAAATTCGATACGATACCCAGTCGTGTCGTTGTTATAAGCTGGTCATACACACAAACCGGTCGCAAGTATTTATTAAAGTAAAGAGTCGTATAAACGTCTAAAATGTATGGTTAAACAGTCGCTATTCATAACTTAACTTTAAGCAACGTTTATAAATACACCCGTTAGAGTGTACACAAAATCTACAGCCGCGAAATCACAGAGAAATGGAACAAATTGAATACAAAAACTCTTTTTTTTTTCTAAAGTCGGCTTTTTTAAACTTTTTAATGATACCCGAGCCTTCACAGACTAAATAGAAACATCTTCTTTACGCCACAATGGTAAAGCTGTCGTAGTTTAAAAAAAAAACACCTCATTTCAAAATAACTTGAGTTAAATAAAAATAAAATATTTAAGCAAAAGGATTTTCAACGTTGAATGAAATCGTTTCTATGTTTAATTAAAAAGTTTTTTAATGTCAATGAAAAGAAATAGACAGGGTCCAGCGGCTGTCAAAGTTTTAAGAAACTTTTTCGTAAAATGTTTAAGGGTGATGCGTGATGCGGAGGGGCCCGTGGCAAAATAATAACAGCCGCGCAGGTCGATCGATCTGGTTAAGCTACGCTTGCCGCGGTTGGTCTGTGGATTTGTGACCATCTTTACATACCGAGACCCCTCCGTGCCTCGGAAAGCACGTTAGGCCGTTGGTCCCGGCTGTCATTCGCGGATCTTTGGCAGTCATTACGGGTAGTCAGAAGCCCAAAAGTCTGACAACCAGTCTTACCAAGGGGTATCGTATTATCCAGTAACTGGGTTGTGGAGGTCAGATAGGCAGTCGCTCTATGTAAAATACTGGTATTCAGCTGCATCCGGTTAGACTGGAAGCCGACCTTAACATATTTGCTAAAGGGCTAGGCAGATGATGATGTTTAAGGGTGATGCGCTAGGTAGTATTTGCAGCTCAGTCTCAGGTTGTGTGTTTATTAAAATATGATGCACATCTTTCTACATCGTTCTGACATGTACCTATAATTTCACGATGAATAATGTAACCAATATTTTTGACAAGAGTTTCCGTGAAGTTTCTTGCCCGTTCTTCTCCATAGGGACCTATTTCACTTTGGAATGGGCAACTAGCTTCATCTTTGTGCCTTACGGTCGGTCACCCATTCCAATGCGACTCTTTGGCAATTCAAAAGTGCCTGTAATTGGTTTAATTGAAATAAGTGCTTTAGTTTGATGCAAAATCTTTAACTTCAAGTGACAGCTATGTGAACACAATGCTGGATGCATTGCATAAATATGTAAGCAGTCATTCCCTTTATGCCTGGAAGCTTTTAAAGTTCGCTTTTTAATCCCAGTGACTAATCTGACATTTAAGTCTTTTGTGTTTGCGTTTTTTTAGTATAGAAGTTTGACATTACACCTGTCAGATTAGTCTCGGAGATTAAAAAACGAACTTTAGTTAGGTATAAAATTTGGTTTTCATTAATATTTTTAGTTTTTTGCTTGAGTATAGTTTACATTATATTTATTGGTAAGTATATTGGCGTGGCTAGCTGACATTATGGCAAATAGTTTAATTTAATGTTCTGTGTCCTGTAATGTTAATTACTTTGCGTACCTATTATTGTATAGAAGCAAGTTTACTGAACAGACAGCTGTGCTGCTGGGGAGTTTGTTGCGCCACTTCTTCTTCCAAGCGAAAGCACTAGGAAGTGGTGAAGGGTGGGTAATTTGAATAAATGACTCTTGATTTTGTCTACCAATCGTCATTTAGTCTACCAAACGTACTAAATTTTCTCTCTACATAAAACGTTTTAAAACTCTCATCAAAAAGTTTGAGAATCACAGACCAAACTCAGTGAATTTAATGAATCGAAAGTAAAAATAAAAGAGATTCCGTAGAACGACTGAAAAATAATAAAGCGAACGTTGCGAGAACCTGGCAATTCTTATTTATTTACTAGCTGTGCCCGCGACTTCGTTCGCGTGGATGTCGGAAAACAATAGGTAATATGTCGCTTAGGAAAGGTGTAATTGCCACTCCTTCATTGAAAAGGAAGAATCATCAGATCTTGCCTGGTAACGCTTTCCTTACCTAGGGTTCTCTACTACGGCCCTTTCGACTGCAATCACTGCGTCTTCATGGTTCATAATGACAATGCGACGAAGTGTCACTTTGATTTTTGAGAATAAATTAAAATAAAAGCGCCTGCTCGAGGCTGATTATCTAACCAAACAGCCATAATTATGTCCATTTTATTTTGCGTCTGTCTTAGAATACCAACTTGTAAAATCATATCACCATTTTATCTAAAGTATATCTGAGATTAGTAGGTGAAGTTTGAAGTTAGTTTTTCTAAGTCTTGGTTTCTTCTCTGTGGTAAATTTAGAATTTATTAACTTGGTATTGATGATATCATTTATACCTACCAATATTATGCCTTATAAAGCATCGAAATATCTAGATGATAAAAGGAAGAATACTTTAATGGTAAGAGCTTCTACATAAAGTTGCCCATGTAAAAAGCAACCCATTAAACTTTGGTTATATTTGACACCGGCCGCCATTTAAACTACAAAGATGAAACCCATGAAAACTTTAGACATGATTTTGATTTAGACCTTATACTGTCGAAAACCAGAAAAAAAATTGTAAAGCTAATTACAAAAAAATATAACCGACTTCCATAAAAAACCCTACAAAGTGCAAAATAACCTTAGTTTGGGAAGACCTTGCGCGTTGGCAAGAAATTACAGACTTCTGAAACCAAAGGTCTATTGCTGTGTTTTTAAGTCGGTTGTATTTTATTTTATTTCACACAAAGTCGTGTAAGTTTATATTGAAAACCATGAAAACGACACACATGATAAAAAAAGAAAAAGAAAATTGCAGCCGCCATCTTCGATTTTCATTTTGACGTCACAATCGGCTTCAGCACCCTCAAAAACCAAGAAAACGACAACATGATAAAAAAAAATTGCAGCCACCATCTTGGATTTTCATTTTGACCTGACTCTCGACTTCAGCACCCTCGAAAACCATGAAAACGACACCCATGACGAAAAAGTTAAAAATTTAGGCAACCGCCATCTTTGATTTTCTTTTTGACCTCACTTACCGGGGTCAGGATCTTCGGAAACCATGAAAAATAGCTCTCTCTCTCTCTCTCTCTGTGTGTGTCTCTATCTATCTATTACTATGAAAAATGAGGCCTAACGCTTTTTCGTAATTTGACGATTTCTCCCTTAGAACTCCTACCTCAAGCTCCATATAAGAGCCGGGGCAGCGGGATTGTCCGAAAGGGTTACCGCTGCCCCGGAATATAAAGGGCTAAGGAAGGAACACGGATGGGTTTTAGTCAGTAAGAGTCTGACACTCCCTTCCGCTCCACCCAGAGCGGGAGGGGTCATTTGATGATTTCCCATCCTTAAAAAAAAAAAAAAAAAAAAAAGCTCCATATAAGAACTTCGTTAAAAAACGCTCTGCGTTACTCAACTTTCTATATCAATAATTATCTAACTTCTTCATCGCTCAGAACACCACATTAATTATTATTATCTTACACTATCCTCACTTTTTGTTTAAAATTATTTTAGCGCCACAGGCGCCACTAAATAAACCATCAATGGAAAGCGATTTTGTTTAATATTATAATCATTATCATTACTTTTTAAAATAACATAGACATAAGTAGGTATCTGTGTTATTTCGTCATTTAAGTAAGCTTAAACTAATAGGACGTGATTATTCACACATCCCAACAACAATATGTTTTCGTTAGTAGGTACTATATCGCGCCAATAGATGTCGTTACGTGTTACTAAAAAACGAAAAAAGTTGTTCTAGAATACTTTAAATTGATTATATCTTTTGATAGAGTGAACCGATTGCGATGAAACAAAAACTAATCACTGCTCCGAGTTCTACACCATATTTGAGTATAAAAAGTAACCGTATTGGTTTGGTACTTTTTACGTTGACCCTGTTCAAATCAATAATCTGTCACATCCAAATAGACAAACCGACAAACAGACAAAAATTCCAAAAATTTATGAAATGGCATCTGTTGGTTATCCTTTAACACCCCATTTGAAATATTTTCAATGTACAGAAACGTCTCGTCTACAGATTTATTATATGTATATAGATAAAGCAACAGCTGCAGTATCTGTAATCTGTATACGATACAGGATGAAATTGAGTAGCCGCCAATGTCATCATCTGCCTAGCCTTTTCCCAACATAGTTGGGAATTTGTTGGTTTAGTGTGGGATTGATTGTTGGGGTCGGGTTCCAGTCTAACCGGATGCAGCTGAATACCAGTATTTTACATGAAGCAACTGCCTATCTGACCTCCATAACCCAGTTACGGGTAATACGATACCCCTTGGTAAGACTGGTTGTCAGAGTTTCGGGCTTCTGAGTACCCGTAACGACTGTTAAAGATCCACGAATTACAGCCGGGACGTGCTTTCCGAGACACGGACGGGTCTTGATACGTAAGATGGTCACCCATCCACGGACCAACCTCGGCAAGCGTAGCTTAACCTGATCGGTCGACCCGTGCGACTATTATTACTTAGCCACAATACGCAGTAGCCACCAATGTAAAACATCTAATTAAATATGTAATAAAGAAAATTTAGAGCTTGTCATTATGAAAAGGGATGCACATAAATGCGGGCAGGCGAGCGATTTGGCAACGTCAACATCGCGCGCCCTTTTTTTCGTGGGAATTGTCAAAATTAGGTAGGTCCTGTATTTAAATACCACTAATTCAACGCTTTGCCAACTTGCTTACAGGACCTAAACGCAAAAACGCAAGTTTTAGAAACAATAAAAGTATATGATTGACTACAGTAAATAAAATCAGAAAAATGTATGATATTCTTCAGGATATATGCTAGGTAGATAGTGTGTAGAAAATATAATACAATAAATTTGATACGATAGAAAAAAATCATGAAGATACTGTAAAAAACTTTCTTTTTACAATAAAAACCATGCTAATATACATAAAATCATTATGATTTTTTGTCAGATTATTCTGCAAGCAATTTACTAAAGCACTAGGGTTTTAATTTTTTAGTCCAAGCAATAGATTTTTTGTAAATAGATAGGTAACTGCTTCATATTTTGCAATAAATTACCAGCGTGGGGTCATCGCGTTTCTCTTTCTTTTCTATGCAGTCCGACAGTGACCGCGCTTTAGGTCAAGTAGTGCCCTTAACAATAAGTCAGAGAATATGTTTTTACGCCAACAGATTGCGTAACACACTAACTGTATAGGATAGTTTTTAAATTGACAGTTCAACAACATTTATTGCGATATTTAAATTGTTGAGCAGACAAATTTTTCGAACATTATGAAGAGGATAAAGGTTCATTATTTAAAAAAAATAATTGATCATGATGATGTTAAATATTTCCCTATTAACAACAGTGTGTTAGCTAGAAGGGTTTTCATGTTTTAATTTAGTTGCTCAACCCTAAAAGTCCTCTTGTCTATCTGTAAAAGTTTAGTGAATGCCTGACAATTAATGTACCTACTTTTATTCAGTGAATTCGAGCTTATCTTCACGCCGTTTTGACTGACGGGGTTCGTAGAAATGTCAGTAATTTACTCAGTGTCTACAGGGTTAAATTGAATTAGCTAGCGGAACTCCGCGGACGTGATGGGTACTTATCTAAACATGATAAACCAAAATAGAAATTATTGCACCATTTTTTTTTGCTTGGTCATCGTCCGCATTTTAGTTTAGTCACTTGAAATATCAGTTTGAAAATGAGCTTTTAATATACCCCTCACGTCTGTGAAGTTTACACACTAAAAAGCTAATTTTTTGAGTCCCGGGAAAGGACATAGGATACTTTTTACCCCGATATTCCCACGGGATCGACAGCACTTATGCGGGTGAAACCACGAGGCGCTGCTAGTCATCAAATAAAATTAGTATTCCATTCACATTTCATTCCGGATTCTAGCAAAGTTTTAGCGTATTGAAGTTTCTAAACGAAAACTTTGATCATTTGCACATTTTAAGAGCTCCTGATGAGTTGTCAAAATAACTTTTTGTATACAAAGATGATTATAATACTGTTTTAATGTAAACTGTGGCGGAGATCTTCAAACGTTTTAGCATTGTATTACTGAAGTTTTTAGACTGTGGTGCTTATAAATGAAATGAATTTAAAACCTGGTACTGACTTTCATACATACATTACAGACAAAACTCACGCCTTCATCCCACGGGGGTAAGCAGACACTCAGAACGCCACCCGCTACGATCCTTACATACTCCTTTTACTTCGTCAGAGGCCGATATCGTGATATCGTGTCTGAGGCCTTAGTGTGAGTTTTTTCGAGTCACGATCGATTGCGAGGGCGTTAGAATTTTGTACGGAAATAAGGTTTCTCCTAGTGACGTGAGTGAAAAAACTCACACACGGCATATGTGTGAGTTTTTGTCACGTGTCATACACGCACGCCGGTTGCGAACACTACGCAACTGATCTTTCTGAAGAACATCACCAATAAAGTCACTATAAATGTCCTCCTAAGAGCGGTTTCGCACTACATCCGATCCGAATCCGAATAAAGATCCGACTTCAATCCGAATTGGGAGTGTTTTAAACTCTGACGGATAGAGGCCGGATCCCAGACTCCCTAAGCGGAGGTCCGTACCCCACAGGTGCCTTTAGCGTGCAGTCGCTTAGTTTATTTTATGCTCTGCCTGGAAAGCTAATAAAGGTGGAAAAAAATATGCCCTGGCTGGAGGCCGTAACTTCCACAGGATAGCCCGGTTAAGCAGTCGACAACCTCGTGGGTAGACCTCCAAGATGCCATACACAAAAAAAAAAACATTAAACGCAATTACTTCCTTTTGTCCTACGCAGTCGAGTAAAAAAGAAAAACCATTGCGTCATTTAAAAACGCAGTTTTTTCTAAAATAAATTGATTTTACGTTATTTTTACAAAATACCGTCATGGTACTTCTTTATCAATACATTGAGGATCATGCAAAAAAAAGTTAATAGAACTTTCTGTTGGTCTCATAGAAGAAAAATACATTTTAAATACGTATTGGCATGGTATGTGACGATGATTGTTCTTCTCCGTGTCGCTGGCACGACTGTATTTCAGATCTCTTGGCCCAAAACTTTGCCACTTCGGGCGATGCCACACGGGCCTTGCCAATGCGTTGCGTTGCCGCTGCGATGCCTGAGCGGTTACGTTCGGTACTTCTACAAATTAAGAGCGTCATGAAACACGGTGCGTTTTAAAACAACGTGCGGCGACGGAACGCGTGCGCATCGGACAAGGAGCCGAGTGACGAAGAGGGAGGAGTGCTGCGGTGAGACGACCGGAGCGACAACGGAGTGCAGCGCACGCAATAATTTTTAAGCTGGGGCCACACCAACAGGAAACGCCGTTGGTTATCGCGATCTTGGGCTTTAGGGTCGGTACACATCTGACGGAAGATGCGTCGGGCGTAACTTCGATTGCGTCTATTTATTTGCTCGACGCACTAACGCATCATCGTCGGTTGAGTGTGAAAGGTTGAATGTTTTCTCATATAATTGTCGGTTCGACCGATAATACGCGACGCATCTTCCGTCAGATGTGAACCGACGTTAAGCAGTTGGTCCCGGCTGTCATTCTTGGATCTTTAAAAATCGTTACGGGTCGTCAGAAGCCCGACAGTGTGACCAGTATAGTATTACCCAGCAACTGGGTTGTTGAAGGCAGATAGGCAGTCACTCCATATAAAATACTGGTATTCAGCTGCATCCGATTAGACTGGAAGCCGACCCCGACAAAGTTGGGAAAAGGCAGGGAGAATATGATGATGATGTTTTTGTTTTGTAATCCCAAGTAACGCCACAGAATGCAACTAGCCTAGTTCTACTGTTATTATAAAAAAATAAAAATCGATTTCCGCGTGACTATTGAAAACTATTTAGTTTATATAAATAGTGACGCATTATAATTATGTTAAAACAAATTAACTTTTATTATAATAGAAGATAAGGCAGTTGAGTGGCACAATGGGAGTTAAAACATACTTTATTGTATTAATTTTGAGCGGTGAGTGCAATTTCTGTGCAGTATTTTTTTTAGCAATAATAGATACAACGTGTATCAGAAAAGTATGTAATACAGAGGGTTCTTTCACTTAAAAAAAATGTAGATTGTTTGCCAAGGGAGCAAACAAGTGTTTTGAAGGCGAGAGTGTTTCTTTGAATCCAGAGCGAAGCGAAAGATTCTAGCGTAGAATCCCGAGCGCAGCAAAGGGTTCTAAAGTAGAATCCTGAGCGCAGCGAGGGATTCAAAATACGTCACTCGAGCTTAAAATAGTGTTGCTCCCGAGGTGGACACTTTTTATCACCCTCTATGAAAAATCAGTAAGTGCTAACTTATGAATAAGAATAGTAGGTTTATTTATTTATTTACAATTTTGAGTAAACAATTACGAACGAAGCGTAGGCAGAATGCTTTTCGCACGTTTTTTATTTCTTCACAAACTTTTTTTTAAATTTGGGTCGCGCATTTTTTACTTTATCATACAGCCTGTTACTTGTTCATACAATGTTCGTGATTGATCTCTTTGTTGATTGGAACTTTTACCAGCAATATCCACAATCCAAATTCAAATCACTTTTAGTCCCTAGGTATAAAAGATCTATTTTAGTCCCTGTTTACGCAGAATACACGGGCTCTTTTTGAATAGATGTGATAAAAAAGTATTTTTTCACCCACAATATTTTTTGTCCCCAGTGTTGCTGCTCCTTACTTCAGCCAGACCTCAGGTGGTCACCCCAGCTGTCACTACGCCGGACACGCAACAAAACCCTCTGTCACTGCTGACCCTACCTCTACAGCTACCAATGAACTTCCTTAATAGTTTAATGAAAGGATAATTTGAAGTCTGTTGTTTTATTTTTACCACCTTATCATCACGCCCGAAGGGTGCACCCTAGTACAGACGCCAGCACATCAATCTAGTACAATCTGTCAAACTTCTTTAATAGATTTTCAACTGTATCGCCAAAGCATAAGGTTCAAAGTTGGTTGGGTACATTTAACAGTTTCGGGTAGCTTGATGTGCTGGCGTCTGTACAAAATTATCAGGTTCCGTTGACCCAAAAAAAAAAATTTGGTTCTGTATATTATATTATAATTGTCAGCGTCTGTCAGTGTCACATTTTTAGTTCGGTCTGACATAAAAAAGGTAGCTGAATATCATTCTGCGGTATTGACAATGTAAGTTGTACCTAATTATAGAAGACCGTTTACGACGTACAGCATTTCATACAAACTTTCAAGCCCTTGTTTTTCGAAATGAATGAACCGATTTTAAGAAACTTCATACGCATAAGCAGGATATAAAAAGTTTTTCGAAAAATAGTGTTACAGCCAAATTAGACCGATTTTAAAGTTTCCATAGAAACAGAGATTTTCAGTTTCCTTTTTTTAAATAAGACATTACGAAAATGTTTTTTACTAACTTTTTAGACCTTTGTGTCCTCTTAACACGAATTTGATTGACGTACTCAACCCGCTTCTTTTGAAAATAAAGTAGGGAGATTGTGGATGCTACTCTTCCCACAATTTGATTCTATCATGAGATGGTAACCTTGATATACATAGTGGTAACACACCAACTTACGTACATTCATAAATAACGTTTCAGTGACGTCATTCGCTGGTAAATTGCAGACGCTATGTGGAGGCCGAAAAATACTGGTATTCAGCTGCATCCGGTTAGACTGGAAGCCGACCCCAACATAGTTGGGAAAAGGCTAGGCAGATGATGATGTGGAGGCCGAAACTCGAAATCCAGAATTACTTTATCGTGGCCACCGCTCTTGTACGAAACTGTAGCTCCAGTTAGTGTTTCGTATTTGAAGCAGGAAAGGAGTCTTCAGATTTCATACTGGATCGTTAGGATTTGTATCCAATTCCTTCATTGGACAAGAATACTTTGTTACCTGGAAAACTATATGGTAGTAACTGAAATGAGAATTTTGCTAGGTATTCTCATTTCAGTTCGGGATTCAGACCAGTCTGTGAGAGAATATTCTGAAGATTTTTATCCCATTGTAAGGTAATAAAGATATCAGAGAGGGGTAAATCTCGTAATTTTAAGAAACGTTCACAGTCTGATCTGTCTGTCATCTGTCAAAATTACCTCTGAATTCCCTACATTTTTGATAAGTTTTTGACATTTTGTTTGTCGCCGAGATTTTAACGTTTTAAATTACGAGAATTTGTCTTCTGAAATCTTTATGATTATGACTGTCATCATCTGCCTGCCTTTTTCCAACTCGGTTGAGGTCGGCTTCCAGTCTCACTGGATGCAGCTAAATAACAGTAAGTTATCTGACCTTCACAAACCAGTTACCGGGATAGCCATTAGTTTCCAAACACGCATATTTTATCAAAAAACGTCTATTCCTTCTTCATATCCTTATTTCCAATTGTTGTTATTAAAAAATTAAGTAGAATAAACTTGAGTAAACATTTTTGTCGTGTGGCTTCTGTAGAGCGGCGCGGGCGCCTCTTTTTTTTTAATGATGTGAAATCATCAAACGACCCCTCCCGCTCTGGGTGGAGCGGAACGGAGTGTCAGACTCTAACTGACTAAAACCCATCCGTGTTCCTTCCTTAGCCCTTTATGTTCCGGGGTAGCGGTAACCCTTTCGGGAGTTGAACATAACTCACCTCAGAACCTACATTGAATACACCTAAGAACCTAGGTAAATAGGCCAGTCTAAAGTGGCCATTCGTATATTAACACTTTACTTAAGACAGCAATATACTATATGTGTTTCATACAAACCGAGCAATATACTTCGGTGAAGGCGGAGATTTCTTGAAAATGGTAAAAAAGTTGGTTTTTAAAGCAGTGTATCTCTTAAACCGTAAATAATTTTGACAAAAAAAAAAGTAATATTTTCAAGTCTTGTTTTAAAACATTGATGGAACTCAAATCATAATTAAACTAACATTAATGCATCAAAAAAATCTTTAAATACACCTGTTACATGTTTTTAAAAGCAGTTAATCCCTCCATCATCATCATCATCTGCCTGCCTTTTCCCAACTATGTTGGGGTCGGCTTCCAGTCTAACCGGATGCAGCTGAATACCAGTATTTTACACGGAGCGACTGCCTATCTGACCTCCACAACCCAGTTACTGGGTAATACGATACCCCTTGGTAAGACTGGTTATCAGACTTTCGGGCTTTCGGGCAGTTTATCCCTCCATAAACAATTTTAATTATAATTAAAAATATACCATTAAATTGGTAATGCCAAACTGCATTCAGTGATGGATTATTTATTATTAAGTAGTTTTTAAATAGATAATTGTTTAAAAATTTGTAAAAAATTACCAGCGTTGTGTCATCGCGCTTCTCTTTCTTTTCTATGCAGTCCGATAGTGACCGCGCTTTAGGTCATGTAGTCCCCTTAAATCACTGTGCCAGGACTGCCAGGCAATTTGTCTTCATTTTAGTAAGGCTGAAGCGACATTGCTTGCAGAGTAAGCAAGCTGAAGTGGCAGTGGGCTGGCCATGTTTGTCGATGGACTGATGGCCGGAGAAGCAGACGAGTCTACCGGGCTATTTGTGTATCACACAGCAGCAATGGTTTTTATTTTGATTTTTTGTACGTTGTTGAGCAGACAAATTTTTCGAACATATAAATAAATAAATTAAAACTTTATTCAGTTCAGTAAAAACTCTGTACAATAAAAAAACAAAGACTATTAGCAGTTTACAAGGAGCCTTAGGTGTTAACTAGGATGCCCTGTGTCGTGGATAACGATACAATAACTGTCAATAACGTGTTTATTTCGATACTACTAACATGTTTTTAAAAACACCTTCGCAAATAATGCATTATTTTAGAACAAATTTGATTACCATAAAAAGGTTATAGTGAGAGTCAACCTTTAAAGATGGACATATGCTGTCGCGGACTTTTTGTAGATATTGATGTCCTCTAAAAAACTGTAGTACATAACGTTGCTCTAATGGCCATAGTTTCCGCAGCGTACGCGATATAAGGACTTTTTTTGGTATTTTTTTCACACCTTGGGTTACATTATCGAAGTTTTCATACGGATCCCTAACTTTTTAAAAATATTCTATCGCCTATGTTCATCAGGGATAATGTAGGATTCTAATGGTGAAAGAATTTTTCAAATCGGTCTAGTAGTTTCGGAGCCTATTCAATTCAAACAAACAAATCTTTCCCCTTTATAATATAATATTATATTATTTAATATTAGTGTAGAAGATTAGGTATTTATAAGTTGTTATTTATGTATGTATATTTCAGTTTAATTCTGATTAACTAGGTCTTAATATAATATGTAAGTAAATAAATACAAAAAAAAAAATAAGAAAGAAAAAAACGAAATTATATTTCATTCCAAACCATGAATTTTAATTCGTTCCAAAACACATTTTAGTCACCAAATAATAATACCAAAAGAAAAAAATTCAAATTCGAAAAACAAAAATTTCAAAACCACCAATTTTGAATCAATTTCGATTCTTATAACACAGATTCATTTAGTAGCATGGGCATGAGCAGGGGCACGGTGGGGGTGGGGGGGGTTCTGGGCAGGGGGGCTGACAGGGGCATGGGCAGGGGGGTGGCGGCGGTGGGGGCTGCGGGCACTGACAGGGGGTGTAAACAGTCGCTGGTCCGGTACATGGGGGGCTGGATCTTCCGATGCAAATGGCTGGTGGATTGATGCATGGCTGACCAACCTCTCCGAAACAGACAGTACTTCCGTCGCAAGTACTGTAGCAGCGCCAGGGAGCGGCGGCTGCGACGCTGATCAGTGCTAGAAACGACGTAAAAGATAAAGAAAAAAAAACAAAAACAGTTAACAGTAAGTGAAGAATAGGGGCACAGACTTAAAAAGAAAGATGGACTCCGCTCCACGCATATCGAATGTGAAGCACCGTACCGATCTATGTGTGCCTGATTGACGATTGACGCTGTCGTGTCACGTAATGGCGGCCGGTCGGCGTACTATGATGTAAATGTGAGCGTGAGGCGTGTTTGTACAAACGGTCTACTTACTGTGCTTCACTTTCGATATGCGTGGCGCGGAGTCCATCTATTTTTATAAGTCTATGAATAGGGGTTTATTTATCAACTTTGCTTGAAGTACCAACCTAAAGTAGGTGATTAGCAACTGTTTAACAGTTTAAC
Organism: Gortyna flavago; assembly: GCA_963669345.1. Taxonomy (NCBI): domain Eukaryota; kingdom Metazoa; phylum Arthropoda; class Insecta; order Lepidoptera; family Noctuidae; genus Gortyna; species Gortyna flavago. Next base: position 854,756 of record OY770154.1, read on the forward strand.
CATACATTTTTGACATTTAAATGTCTCATAACTATAAGCAACTCTACTCTTTCAGCAAACCTCATAAAATAAAAGTAAAGGAAACACAAAAATAATGAAAAAAAAACCGGTCTATTGTGAGTTGGACTCCCACACGAAAGGTTCCGTACCACCATACAATATTTAACACTACATAAAAAATAACAGCAAAAAAACACACGTTTGTTGTATGGGAGCCCCCCTTAAATATTTATTTTATTCTGTTTTTAGTATTTGTTGTTATAGCGGCAACAGAAATACACATTCTGTGAAAATTTCAACTGTCTAGCTATCACGGTTCATGAGATACAGCCTGGTGACAGACAGACAGACGGACAATGGAGTATTAGTAATAGGGTCCCGTTTTTAGCCTTTGGGTACGGAACCCTAAAAAAGATAAAGAAACAAAATGAACATGATATTATGGCTAAAAACGGGGTGACTAGGTACTGAGATAATGACGACATTGACGACTAATGAAGCAGAAAAAAATTATTATGTTGCGCCGAACACAAGTAAATTGGGATATGGGCAAGCCGCATTGGACCCGGCGTGGTGGATTACAGCCCACTTCCTATCGAAGAGAGGATGCCTGTGTCCCAGCAGTGGGAACACTATAGGCTGATTATGAGGCAGATTTTAACTTACCAAGAACCACGAATGCCTGTAGACCCATTTTGACTTTCAGTGCATAATTTGGTTGTGATCACTCTTTATATACTTTTAAGATTACATATTATTGTTAATCGGTCTGTTGGCTGTGAAAATTATCGAAGATTACGTTAAACGTAACATCATGGTTGATGTAAGGAGGTAGGGTGAGCTGATAACTTGTTGCTTCACGCTACGCTAATATGCTCGGGGGTAGTCTGAGGCTATGGGTCGGGTTGCCTCCTTCACTCAAATATGGCGAGGGGGGTAATGGCTGATCTTTGCGTTATGCTCGTGAACGGGTGCTGCTTGTGGTAACTGGTCGTCTTGCTGACCATGGTTTTATTGTTGTTATTAGTAATAACTTGTTAATTTATTTTACTTTGATGGTCCTAGTTTATCATTTGTGACTTCAAGTGACAGCTATGTGAACAGAACCCAGCATTGCATAAATATGTAAGTTGTCATGCCCTTTATACCTGGACGCTTTTATTTAGGTAGTAAGTTTTTGTTTACATTTTTAAGTTTGATGTATTATTTTTTGCTTGAGTACGTATAGATTTCATTGTATTTGTTGGTATATTGGCGTGGCTAGCTAACATGTGACAAATAATTTAATTTAATGTCCTGTGTCCTGTAATGTTAATTAAATACTTTGCAGATCTAGTTTTGTATACAGTCGTGTATTATATAACTCAACAGACAGCTGTGCTGCTGGGGAGTTTGTTGCACCACTTCTTCTCCCCAGCGAAAGCACTAGGAAGTGGTGGAGGGCGAGCGTTTTGGGGACTGTCTTTTGTAATTTTGACGTTCGAAAAGTGCTTGCTGATTCTCAGCCTAGTTTGAATAAATACTTAAATGACTTTTGATTTGATTTGATATGATCTAGTACATCTATACTTCGCTTCAACAACATTCATATCATAATAAAATTAAACATACATTAATGCATCAAAAAAATCTTCAAATACACCTCTTAAATTGTCTTTAAAGGTAGTTTATCCCTTCATTAACAATTTTAATTATAATTAAAAATATACCATTTTTCTAATGCCAAACTGCCTTCAGTGATGGATTATTTATTATTAAGTAGTTTTTACATAATTTAAAAGCTAACTGTCATAAAATAATAATAGGTATGTACAAGTATATAAAAAAGTATAAGTACAACATTCATTGTGTTATTTACGTTGATGAGCAGATACATTTTTCGAACTTAGGAAGCAATTTTGATAAGCAATATCTTTCAAAATGATTCAGATTACAGATGCAGTGAGCAGTTGTGGCCTCGTGTAGTGGTAATCCCGACTTTCGAGTCGTAGATCGTGGGGTCGAACTGGGCAAGTCACATTACTTTGTATAAATTATTTCATCACCACTACTCTCAAAACGGTGAATTAAAACATTGTGAGGAAACCGGCATGTCCTAGAACCAAAAATTCGAAGATGTAGGTATACTACATGAGCTGGTTAAGAAGACTTTTACCACAGAACAGGAGGCCTACCATGATCTATTTAAAAACGATTCAAAAGCAAGACATTTCAGTTTAGGTTCTTAAACTGCATCGTTCACAGTCGTACCATGACGTCCAATACGCTCAGCGGCATTTGGATCGTTGAAAGTGAATGAGCGTTAAGAGCTCGTGGTAGGTATCCAGATGGCACGGCCTAAATTGAATCGTTAAACTGACGTCATGGTACGAATTAGCAGAACAGTTTAGTTTAGGTCCTAAAGTGGATCGCGTTAAGAGCTCGTGGTAGGTATGCAGCACACGTACAAGCTAGTGAAGTAGTATCTTGTAATACAATATGTATATTTCCAAATGGGTCTGCGTCGCCTGAAATAAATAAATATAATAAATAAACTTGAAGCTGCCCAACAACATAGGAAAAGTCGATCATATTCTCATTCCCTCACATCACATAATTTCCAAACCAAAACAACCGATTTCCTCGCAAAAGTTTTAAAAAACAATTCAAGTTTATTATGTTGATGCTCAGTCTAGCGAGAGTCGACGGTCAATTTGTGAGTTATAACAAAGCTGGGGTGCTTTTTGGTATAAAAGGTTCAAATCGTTGGTGGTTAATACACAAGGTTGTCAACCATGGGGCGTCTAACGGCATTGGGTATAATAGGTGATTATACATTTACTATTTAGCCGTATAATATTAACTTTATATCTTTAGTTGTTATGTCAATTTCTCTTTCTGGAAAGTTGTGATTGCCTATAGCATAGCTCTATAATCATCATCTGCTAGGGCCAGCTAATCGCTTCCAGTCTCACGGCGCAGCTATCTATGCAGTTTAGAGCATCTGATGAGACATTTTCAGAAGTAATTTGTACTTTTTACCATAGAAAGCTAAAAGAAGACTGTTAATGAATCATATTTATTACAAAGAAAAAAAAAACTATGGTGTGAAACAATTTAATTTGGTGTTTTTAACTGTTATACTAATAAAAAGGGTGAAGAGCTCATTGGGTGGATAATCTGGCAGGTTTTTGCCAGAAAAATAACATCGAGCATCTGATTTTTTTAAATTCTCACCTAAAAACGTCTTTGACGATATCAGTGGTACAGTGATGACATCTACAAAATTTCGTTCGCAGTACTTTTAATGATCTGCATCACAATCTGCCCAACCATGTGGAGGTCTGCTTCCAGTCAAAGTAGAAGCGACTGCCTATCTGACCTCCACAACCTAGTTACTGGGTAACACGATACCCCTTGTCAAGAATGGTTGTCAGACTTTCAGGCTTCTGACTTCCCGTAACAACTGTCAAAGATCCTGACAGCCGGGACCAACGGCACATGCGCGACCCGGTACTTAATAATGTTTTTTTTTCCAGCATTGGTAGCTTCAGCGGCAGCGGCGCCAGCGCCCCAGTACTGCGGGTGCGTCCCGCCCCCTCCGCCCTGTCCCTGCCCGCCCCCGCCGCCGCCCTGCCCGCCTCCCGTGCCTCCGCCATGCCCTTGCGACCCCTGCGCTCCTCCAGCTTGTAAGTACTTCTGACTGTCTTCTTGTTTTATTGCCTTGTGTTTGACTGCCCTGTTGGTCTCGTGGTTGCAAACGCGACTGTTGAGCGTTTGGTCCTGGGTTCAATTTCCGGGTCGGGCAAAGTATTTTCAAGTTTTTCCATTGGGAATTTCTTAGTAACACCTCGGAGTTTGGAAGTTGGGGGTATGATACTCCCGTGCCTCGAAAAGCTCGTTAAGCCATTGGCCCTGCGCTTAATCTCTCTCTGGTCGTGTCGGATTGCCGTCCCATCGTACTATGAGAGTGAGGGAAGAGAGAGTGCACCTGTGTGTGCGCACACACGCCTGCTCTATGATATCTCCCGCGTCGAAGCCTGGGTACGAGTTCGTTCGACCTCTACAAGCATTACTACTAAAGATTGTATTCCTTACAGCACCATGCGGCGATGGACCAGTCAAGATACTGCTGCAAAAGAACTGTGTGCCTGAACGTCTGAGGGCCGCCGGCTTCCAGGAGATCGCCGTCCCCGGAGGCACGTTCTTCATCAGCGCATCCCCCGACGTCATCATCCAGCCGCCCCCAATCCTGGTGCGACCACCTCAGCAGGCTCCCATCACTCCCCCGGCTCTGACTGTCCAGCCACCGTCGCAACCACCTGTGACTCCTCCCCCGATCTGCGTGCGACCACCTCCTCTGCCGCCGATAACTCCTCCTCCAGTGTTGGCTCGTCCTGGACCAGTTCCTTGCGTGCAGCCTCCTCCTCTAGTTGTGAGAGTGCCGAAGCCAGCTGCTATCCAGCCAGCGCCGATCAGTGTGACTCAACCACGTCCGACACCGATCAACCCGCCCCAGATCGTGGTGAGGCCGCCTAAGCCGCAGACCATCCAGCCCCCTACCATCTGCGTTTCGACCTCATCGCTGCAGTCACAGCTTGGACTGCAGTCTCTCCAGTCGATTCAGTCGCAGATCCAGGGTCTCCAAGGGCAGTCGATCGGCCCGTGTGGATGCGTGCAGCCGGCACCACCGTGCAACCCATGTGCGAGCCCCTGTCCTTGCCCATGCGAGCCCCCCCCACCCCCGCCGTGCCCCTGCGAGCCCGCACCTTGCCCCTGCGAGCCACCACCGTGCTCGCCATGCTAAATAACAAAAATTAAGGACTTACTTTTATAACGACCCCATTTAAGTCCCACTGCTTGGAATGATGACGACCCGCTGCACTTAGGGGTTAAAAGGAGAAAGCTAAATACCGTCGCCTGAGCAATTTCCATCTGAGGTATTAATATAGAAAAGTGCAGAAGATTTGCAATTACCTCACACACTCTATTTAAGCCTACAAGAACGGTGAACATTTGCAAGAACCACAGTATAAAAAAGAATAGCAGTGCAACAACTTTTCAGTTGGTATCAAATGGTCCTTCTGGAACTTTTGTCTTATACTGGGGTCGTTTTTAGAGATAAGTTCTGTGTCTATTTCAGTATGCTTCAAAGATCTCTTAACCGGTTTCTTTACGATTGACTAAGGCATGTGATAAAGGTACTTTAGTGGATAAACAATTACCCGTATGAGTTTCGAATGTGTGTCGTTTACAAATGTATATTATAAGTATTTATGTATTTTAATAACGAATTAATATACGCATATATATATTACAAGTGCTGGTTTGTTTTTGTTATATATAATTTCATCATCATCGAAATCATCATTAACTATCATAATCATCATCACTATCATCATCATTATTATTATTATCATCATCATCACCGTGATCATCATCACCACCATCACACACACATACACATGAACTGACCAAAATTATGTCTGGACTTTAAAAGAGAGAGTGAGTTGAGTGAGTGTGTTGTGAGTGAGTGGGTTTTTGTGAGTGAGTTTGGTTTCGCCATTCCTTTTCAAGCAAGTCAGATAGGAAATATTGACTCCATCTAGTTTATTTTTAAGGTTCCGTACCTCAAAAGGAAAAACGAAACCCTTATAAGAACACTTCATCGTCCGTCTGTTATGACCCTTTTTCTCAGGAACGCGTGGAGTTATCAAGTTTAAATTAATGTCAAATACTCAGGGCTGCAATCCCTTGAAGCAGTGAAAAAATCAAACTTCTAAGTCAACACAGTCAAAAGATACGGACGTTTATGTTCCGTTTATGCCGCGTATTTAGACACTCGCAAGGGAATCATAGGGTACTTTCCGTTGACCTAGAATCATGTTTGTCAAGAAGCAATGCATATATCACATAATATATACATATATGCATGTAGCACAAGTAAAGGAAAAATCCGAAAACCGTTAATTTGTAGTTACCCTACAAAGTTCGGAATCCTCGTTGCGCGAGTTCGACTCACACTTGACTGTTTTTTTTTTATGTTATGACGTGTAAACGTGTTTCCGATATTCTATATATAGAATAAACGGTTTCATTTAATTTCACTACGCTTATAAAGCGTGATTAATAAATTACCCGAAACCTCTGAACAATGTCTTTATATTTTGATCCTGAACAACGTTTGATCAAGATTATACTAATCTTCTTTTCAACTAAAGGATTCATTAAATATTGATTTTTCAATAATTGAACAACCAATTATTCAATCCTACTTAAAATAAATGTGAAAGTTTGTGAAGATGTTTGGATGTTTGTTACTCAATCATGCAAAAACTACTGAACGGATTTAGATGAAATTTGTTACACACATAGTTTATAACCAGGATTAGCAAATAGGATACTTTTTATCCCGATATTCCCACGGGATCGAAACTAACGCGGGTGAAACCGCGGGGCGGGCGCTGCTAATGTTCAATAATTGAACAATCAATTATTCAATGTTGAAATGCGTCGAGATTAACATTAATATTAATTTCTCATTGGTAGGCTACTTTACTTTTCTATTCAAATAAATAAAATTTAAGTGTCAGTTTGCAATGTCAAAATAACAGCTTTTAACTAAATTCGAAACTATATTTATTTACGGTACTTATAATAAAAAAAAACAAATTTTTAAACTTTGTCCGTCTGATTGTTGCGTCACGAACAGACAGCCACACATAAATACCTTAACCTAAACATACATATTTTTATTATAAAACAGTACTTCACTTGATAACTCTTGTGCAGTTCTGTGGTACTTGTCCGCGGAAGCGACAGAACACCACGTCCTTCGGCCAGAGTCTTCTTCCATGACGACGCGCGGGCAGATAACAATTCGGCACGCGCGCACCACGAACGCCTTGAAGTTGACGTTGCGATGCGACTCCAGTAACTGCACCCTCGGCGTGTACCTCGTCTTCTGGTGCACGTACTTCATGATGTCCTCCGCCTTAGTGGTGGTTTTCCATCCCTTACAGTGGTTGGAACATTCAAAGCAGTGACGTAACTATACCATTTGGGGCCCGTGGCAAATTCAAGGGATGGGGCCCTCCCTCAATGTAAAGAAGCTCAACCAACGTTAGTCTTTTTTTTTTACTAGCACTTCTCCCGCTGCTACTTCCGAGTAGATTTCATATTTTCCTCTACAAAATTTAACACCTGACTGCTCCGTTGGTCTAGTGGCAAAAAGGGTGATAACACAACATCATAGAAGATCGGACCTTGTCGTCAGCTGACATGGCTTACACTTAAAAAAAAATTTGGCTACTTTAATTTTAGGTAGGTACAAAATGTTCGAAACCGATCTATGTGTGCGTGATTGACGATTGACGCTGTCGTGTCACGTAATGGCGGCTGGCATACTATGATGTAAATGTGAGCGTGAGGCGTGTTTGTACAAGCGTTCCCGGCATACTTACTGTGCTTCACTTTCGATATTCGTGGCGCGGAGTCCATCTTTTTTTATAAGTCTATGGTATTCATAAACGCTCGTTCTACAGGGTTACTGGTAAAACGTTAACAACCTCTCAGGACTATATTATTTATTACTACAGACTTCTGTTCTATAAGTAAGTTGGCAGTGTGACACCCCCGTGCCTCGGAAAGCACGTACAAAACAAGGACTTGCAAGTTTGTATGAAATGCCGTACGTCCTAAACGTTCTTGAGCCTTTGGTCCCGGCTCGGCTGTCATTCGTGGACTTTTGGCTGTCGTCGCGGGTCGTCAGAAGCCCGAAAGTCTGACAACCAGTCTTACAAAGGGAGTGTAAAGATGGTCACTCATCCACGGACCAACCTCGGCAAACGTAGCTTAACCTGATAAATCGACCTATGCGGCTGATATACTTAGCCACAAGCCCTTCATGTTACATATCGTATACAGGGTCAAATTAAATTATCTAGCGAAACTGTGCAGACATGATAAGTATCGTAAAACCAAAACAGATTTGATGTTTTTTTTTTGGGTTCACCGACCGTTTGATGTTTTGTTATTAGTACTTACCTATTAGTTTACACAGTAGAAAGCTGATTTTAAAACTGATATCTCAAGCACAATAATTGCGGTCGACGACTTCACAAAAAAAAAACGTAAAATTAATTTATTTTGTTGTTTTATCGTTTTTAGAAATTAACACCCATCGAATGACGTCCGCGGAGTATCGCTAGCTTATTCAATTTAACCCGGTTTATTCATGATTGGTGCCAAAGGTACTTCGATTGAGGAATTTTAAACAAGAAACTTTTAAACTACTTCGTAGGGTCATGCAACGCTATATACGACCGCTCTAGATCAACGCCCTTTGGCCCAGTTAAATAGTTAAACAGAATAATTGCTATAACTACCCTTGTTAAGGTAATCGCAGTTTGTTGATATAAAATAATTATATGTCTCTCTTTGGCCAAAGAATTAGCATTGCCATTCAACGTGGCAATTTAGGTACGAAGATTTATTCCGGTCTGATACCCTGAGTCCCCCCCTCCACCCCCCCCTCCTCGATCCCCTGCAAGTTCTTCTTCTGTTTTGAAATCTTTCTTATCCAATTTTATCTACGTTTCTCTTTATGACAGGTAAGTACAGTCAAGAGAAAATAAACGTTGCATATTTTACAAAATTAAAAACCCCTTGGTAAGACTGGTTGTCAGATTTTTGGGTTTCTGACTACCCGTAACGACTGTCAATGATCCACAAATGACAGCCGGGACCGACCGCTTAACGTGCTTTCCGAGACACGGAGGCGTCTCGGTATGTGAAGATGGTCGGCCATCCACAGAAAAGCCGCGGCAAGCGTAGCTTAATCCGATCGATCGACCTGTGCGGCTGTTATTATTTAGCACGGGTCAGAAGAATGATGATGATTATTTTAATGTATTTGCTTAAGGCGTACATAACACCAAAATAATTTGTAAATCAAACATATTCTTAATGTAGTGTGTTATCAAAAGGTTGTCTATATAAGATCGCTCTTAGCGATAAGACCGCCCATTTGTCACACTTTGTACAGTTTCTTTAATTATGTCTGTAATTTATATGATGTTACATATTCTATTCTATGAGAAGAATTAGTTTTCTATAGAAATTTCTCATAATTTTCTCGTCTTTACATCAGAGTCTTTTAAAAATATATATTTGGGAACCTAGATATTCTGTAATCCAATCGGAATAAATACACAGTACCTTATAAATGTGTTTGATTTACAAATTATTTTGGTATTACGTTTGTATGAACACTCTTGCTCTGCGGGATCCTTAATACTTATGAAAGATTTAAAATAACAACGGAAATGTTTGATTAATAATAAAATGATTTTTAAAATCAAACGGCTCTCATAATGCAACCATTACGAATTATAAAGTTCTAAATATTATATTTGAAAAAATCTTCAAGCAAAACGGTTAAAATTGTCAGTGTTCCAAAACTAAATAATTCCGAATTTGAAAATAATTTCGAATACCGTTACAAAACATTTATTTGAGGGTGACAATACAGATATATTTTCTATACGAACATTCAATTGAAATTCAACTTTTTAATGAAACAAATAAGGTTGATTTTAGAAAGTAGTAGGATTTTGCAAATGGCGGTTTGTAGATTGAGATTTTCAGTAATGAAAGAGTATATAAGGTGATTTTTCTGAATGATTTTCATCAGACGATCGAAAAATGGCGAAGGGCAAAGTCATATGGTTATCGGGTAAATATATCGTTCTTTATTCCCTTTTTTATCGATAATTTATTTATTCATCACTCGATTTTAACATATCATTACTTCATCATGATGAAGAATAAAAAAAAGAATAAATGTAAATAAGTAAGAATCTACTAAAGTAAATAACAAACGACTTCCAAAAAAAAACATTACAAAGTTAAAAATAACATTAATTTCGGAAGCCGGTGTCTGGTTCCATATTTCTGTTTTTTGCCACCGAAATCCGAAGTAAAGACATTTAATAATTTATTTATTCATCACTCGATTTTAACATATCATTACTTCATCATGATGAAGAATAAAAAAAAAGAATAAATGTAAATAAGTAAGAATCTACTAAAGTAAATAACAAACGACTTCCAAAAAAAAAAACATTACAAAGTTAAAAATAACATTAATTTCGGAAGCCGGTGTCTGGTTCCATATTTCTGTTTTTTGCCACTGAAATCCGAAATAAAGACATTTATACATTATTCAGTATTTGACCCTGCATTCTTGCCCCACAGTTCTTTTCCTGGGTACTGCGCTGGGGCAGCCGTGCCCACAGCCGGAGCCTCAGTTCCCCTGCCCCTGCCCGTGTCAACCCCAGCCTGCCCCGCCCGTCCCATGTGACGCGACTCCGGCTCAGCAAATAGGACCATGCAACCCCTGCGAGCCACCTGTCAACTATGTATACGGACAGGCTCCTACGGGTAAGTAAGAGTGAAGGAACGAATTGGTTACCGTTACTTCGGAAGTTGGCGGTGTGACACTCCCGCCGTGCTTGGAAAGTTTACGCCGTACGCCATTTCATACAAACTTTCAAGCCCTTGTTTTTCGAAATGAATGAACCGATTTTGATTAAACTCAGTACGCATAAGCAGGATACAAAGGTCTAAAAAGTTACATAAGCACATTTTCGAAATGTCTTATTTATAAAAAGATAACTGGAATTCTCTGTTTCTATGGAAACTTTTAAATCGGTCTAATTTGACTGTAACACTATTTTTCGAAAATGTTTTTAAGTAACTTTTTAGACCTTTGTATCCTGCGTATGCATATGAAGTTTCATTAAAATAGGTTTATTCATTTCAAAAAGAATAGCGTGAAATTTTGTGTGAAATTTCGTACGGTGTAAACGCTCATAAGCCGTTGCTCCTGCGCCTAAACTCACTCCGGTCGTGTCGGATTGCCGTCCCATCAGACTATGAGAGTGAAGGAAGAGAGTGCACCTGTGTCTGCGCACACGACAGCACTATAATATCTCCCCGAAGGCTGGTCTCCACTGAGACTGGCCTGTGTGGCCGAAATTCGGTCTGGAGGACTCTATTTAAAACATCTAAAGAGTTTGTTTGTAGATTTGTCCTCCATTTGCGCAGCAACAATTATAACAACGTTATTTTTTTAATTGGGTAGTTGATCGGCCGAAGAATGACACTGGCTTAATTTTTTTTTTTTTAATTTCTACTTTTCCTAGTTATGTTTGATTAAGAGGAGCAATGGTATCGGCCCCGACTTATGAGTGATCGTGAGTTCGAACCCAGACAGGCATTTGACTTTGTGTATATATTTAATTTCATCACCACTACTCTTAAAATGGCGAAGGAAAACATCGAGGAAACCGGCATGCCCTAGAACAAAAAAAAATGGAAGATATACATTTGTGATATCCATCAATCCGCATTGGGCCCGCGTGGTGGATTGTGGTTGTGGCCCACTCCCTCTCACAGAGAGGAGGCCTGTGTCCCAGCAGTGGGAAAATTATAGATCGATTATGTATTTTTATTAGTTGTGTTTGATAAGCAGTTCTATGAAAGTCTGATAATGCATAGGAATTTAGTGTTTCGTTGAAAAAAGGATTTTCTAAAACTCATACTTATTATATTATAGGTTTATAAAAGCTGTACTTACATACAAAATATACTGGTTTTGGTGATGATTTATTTTTGGCGAGATGGGGTTACAGAAGGGTTGGATATCTATGGGTTTGGCAGATGTGTATCTATCTGACTAACCCTTCAGAGATTGCAGGCGTAAAGTTATGTTATTTTGTTTTCCACAGGTTCCATCCTAATCAGACCAGGACAGATCAGGTTCCCGACACCACCCCCAATCGTGGTGCGCCCTGGTGAAATCAGGCTGCCCCAACCACCCGCAATATGGGTGAAGCCCGCCCCAGTGCAACCACCCACCCCAGCCCCGATAACGGTGCGACCACCGCCCGTACAGCCCCCGACCCCATCACCGTTCTACGTCCGAGTACCAGCCGTGAACCCGCCCCAACCGCCCCCATTGATCGTCCGACCTCAGCCCGTCGCTGTACCAAAACCTTCACCGATCAGGGTAAGCTAATTTTTCATTATATTTTTTACTAGCAGCGCCCCGCAGTTTCACCCGCGTTAGTTTCGATCTCGTTGTAATATCGGGATAAAAAGTATCTTATGTGTTAATCCTGGTTATAAACTATCTGTGTACCAAATTTCATCCAAATCCGTTCAGCAGTTTTTGCGTGATTTAGTAACAAACGACATCTTTACAAACTTTCACATCTAAATTATTAGTAGGATTTTATTTTTATTGCTATGAATGTGTCTGTTCTTGACTTCGATCATGTCTAATGGATAGCGATGGATGAGGTCTATGATGGGACGAGCGTGCCCAGAAGATACCTGTTCACGTTTGATTTCAAGGCTGTCAGGTTAAATGTGGAAGGGAACACAGACGCTGGCAGAGAGTTCCACACTTTGGCTGTACGCATAATGAATGTGGAGGAGAAGCGCTGACTACGACTTGTCAGGATATTAACCAAGTGTGGATGGTACGCTGCAGTACGTCGAGTTGTTCGGTGGTAAAAGAGCGATGTTGGAGCAGGTCGTGGAGCTCCTGCGCACACTAATTTTGAAGTAGTTTAAGACCTTTCTTTGAAAGAAAATCAAAAGTGAACTTTACTAAATTAAAATTACGCTTTTGACAAACCGACAACCAGTCATACTAAGGGGTATCGTGTTACCCAGTAACTGGGTTGTGGAGGTCCGATAGGCAGTCGCTCTATGTAAAATACTGGTATTCTAAGGTAAGATTCTGGCAACAAAGTTCTAACATATCTTTTGTTTCCAGGTGCAACCTCCACCAGTACAGCCCCCAGTCCCCGGTGCCCTCATCGTCAGACCGCCGAAGATCATCGTACCTGCCCCCCCGACCATCTGCTTCCGCCCGAACCCGCCCCAGAACTTCAGAACCCTTGGTGCCGCGAGCATTTGCAGGGCTAACGGGCAAAATGATATTAGTATCGGTGTACCCTCATCTGGGGCGTCGATTTCATCGTGCTCGCCGTGTGGACTACCTTGTCCTTGCCCTCCCCCACCGTGTCCACCCCCCCCGTGCCCATGCTCTTGTCCACCCCCACCCTGCCCTCCCCCCTGCCTATGTCCGTGCTGATAGCAATATAATATATATGTAGTTTTATGTATATATATGATTTAGTATACATTTGTAAGTGAATGAGCGTTCGAAATAAAGTACGGGTAATTTGTGCAATTATAAGTTTTTGTTCTATTTATTTTATGCATGTTGAGCCATTGGTCCCGGCTGTCATTCGTAGATCTTTGACAGTAGTTACGGGTAGTCAGAAGTCCAAAACTGACAACCAGTCTTACCAAGGGGTATCGTGTTTCCCAATAACTGGGTTTTGGAAGTCAGATAGGCAGTCGCTCCATATAAAATATTGATTTTCAGCTGCATGTAAAATCTGGTTAGATTGGAAGCCGACCCCAACATAATTAGGAAAAGGCTTGGATGATTTTTATTTATTTTATAAACAAGTATGTCTTTCACTGGCAGATAGCTGATGCTATAAGGAGTAACTTCGGGATTGTCCGAAAGGGTTACCGCTACCCCGGAACATAAAGGAAGGAACATGGATGGGTTTTAGTCAGTAAGAGTCTGACACTCCCTTCCGCTCCACCCAGAGAGGGAGGGGTCGAAATGTCTTATTAAAAAAAAAAAATACTGGAAATCTCTGATTCTATGGAAAATTTAAAATCGATCTAATTTGGCTGTAACAGTATTTTTCGAAAATGTTCTTAACTAACTTTTTAGACTTTTGTATCCTGCTCATGCGTACGAAGTTTAATGAAAATCGGTTCATTCATTTCGAAAAACAAGGGCTTGAAAGTTTGTATGAAATGCCGTACCTACGTCGTAAACGCTCATAAAAACAATTCACTAAGAATGAAACATGAAATTGGTGACGTGCACATAACACAAGAAGGAATTTTTCTAAACGATCCAAAGGGGGATTTTTTCTGAACGACAAGGGGCTAAGCCCGTGGTCTTTAAAACAGCACCCTAACTAATTGCGTGAACGATCAATCACAATCTGAATGATTTTAAAGGATGTTGCTAATCCATTGCTTCATAAATGCTCGCTAAATTTTGTCTGCTCAACAACGTAAATAATGAATGTTGTTGAACTGTCAAAAGCTACTTTAGAGTGTTTCGCAATGACGTGGCAGGAATGAACTCAAGGAAAAAATTAACAAAATAATCAAATACATACATTTTATTTGCCAATGAGAAATAGATACATAATTTATGCACATCAATACATATTAATATTTTATAAAAATTTGGAATAATACACTTACATTTTTTTTTTTCAATCCAGGCGTAATATTTCAAGACAGACGACAAACATTCAAATAAAAATTTAAATAAGTACTCTTGAGATCAGTTTCATAAATAAGTACATAAGAAAATTTTCAAAATTTTTGAAAAAAACTTTTACTTTAACAGTCATGAAAACGCCAAAAATTATTAAATTAGGTACAGCCTGATGCAAACTTTATGACTGCTCTGAATACGAGGCGAGTGGCTGCGCAGTCCCTAATTCACGTGAAAGGGGTGACAGGTGCCGAAGCGCAGCGAGTAGCGCACTTCAGAACCGCCACACAGTTTGAAACTCAGTTTTTTTTTTCAGTATTTAACACACAAAAAAATATTAGTCTGCTTGCAAATATCTCCAATACACCAGAAGTATTTTTTTAAATTTGCTTTTCTCAATTATAATCAAAATGCCATGAAATGAGCTTGGTCGTTGTACCCACTGCAGGTATTGGTGGACATCGTCGGCGAAGCTCCAGAGATCTGAGTGTTGCTGTTATAATAAGCCGACGAGGTGTTACTATTTATAAAAAAGAACGGCCAAGACCAAGACCTAAGCCGCCAAGGCCTCCGTATCCGAGGCCTCCGAGGCCGCCGTAGCCGAGTCCTCCTAATCCGCCCAGTCCTCCAAGGCCATAACCATACGACGGTACCGATTCACAGACGGTGGCGCTGCCTAAACCTCCGAGGCCGAGACCAAGACCGCCAAGGCCTCCAATTCCGCCTAGACCGCCGAGACCGCCGAAACCACCGAGACCTCCAAGTCCAATCCCACCAATACCGTAAGACGGTACAGATTCACAGACAGTAGCTTGTCCTAATCCTCCGAGGCCTAAACCAAGGCCTCCAAGACCGCCAATTCCCCCCATTCCGCCGAGTCCAAGGCCACCAAGTCCCCCAAGGCCGCCGAGGCCTCCGAGTCCTCCAAGGCCATAACCGTACGACGGTACCGATTCACAGACGGTGCCAACGCCGCCTAAGCCTCCAAGACCTCCAAGCCCACCAAGTCCCCCCAATCCTGCGAGGCCATAACCGTAAGACGGTACCGATTCACAGACGGTGCCGACGCCGCCTAAACCTCCAAGACCTAAACCGAGGCCTAATCCGCCGTAACCGATATTCGGCACAGATTCGCAGACAGTTGCCCCTCCAATGCCACCGAGTCCTCCAAGACCAAGGCCTCCGAGACCTCCGAGGCCTCCCAAACCGCCGAGGCCATAACCGCCGTAGGAAGGTACAGATTCGCAGATAGTTGCGCCGCCTAATCCTCCAAGGCCGAGTCCGAGGGCGCCAAGACCGCCGAGACCTCCGATTCCGCCGAGGTAGCCGAGGCCGCCCAACCCGAGGGGTCCAGATTCACAGACTGTCGCGCCGAGTCCGGGCAGGTAGTTGGAGCCCGACTCGCATACCGTGGTCTGCCCCAAGTTCAAGGGGTTGCAGCGGGCGACGCACAGGAAAGCTAGGAAAATAAAAACGAAGAATTTGAAACAAGGTTCTGTTTCTGTAAATTCTTTGATGATGACAAACGCGGAATCACGTTTTAATAATGTTTATTGCTAAACGCAATTTTAAGGTTTCGAAGCCAAATGGCAAAAACGGAACCCAAACAAAGACCTAAGCCGCCAAGGCCTCCGTATCCGAAGCCTCCGAGGCCGCCAGCTCAAAGCATTTATTTAAATTAAACCATTTACAGGCAATTTTGAACTGTCAAAGAGTCGGTCAGGTAGTCAGAAAGTTGAAGCTAGTTGCCCATACCAAAACGTAGATCTCTATGGAGAAGAACGGGCAAGAAACTCCAAGGACACTTGTTTTAATAAAGATATTACAAAATCCTGGGTACATTATTAAAGAAACTTTGTCATGTCCGTGTGTTCCCGTCACGATCCGTCCGAAATAAAAATAAAACTACGAAATCCTTCACTGTACGTGACCCGACACGAATTTGGCCGATTTTGTAATAAGATTCGTGGTGCAAGTGATCTTAAGGTCATATTGTACCATATTCTGACAAATAAATGATTACTACTTTCTATCACATTGCAATACTTTTTAGCAGGAAATCTATTAGTAAAATAATGATTTACTTACCAGCGAATACTAATGCCTTGGATGCCATTTCTGTGCCTTTGACAGTCTGTGTCAAAAATATAAAAACTCCCACTTTATATACCAAAAAAACTAATTTCATTTATTATTAAAACTATCTTTCACGGCTTCAAAACTATACCGTAACGGACGATCTTCGAAAAATATTTTGAGAAATTAGAATTTTAAAGTTATCTTCTAATTAAAAAATGTTTTTGAAAACATTGGGTTAATTAAATTCCTTTATAGTATAAATATTACTAGTAACTTTGGATATTGATTGATAGTTATGGTAAGATTCACTCGTCATTCTTTCTCTCCAATCAACTCAGTCTATCGCAGTCCACTGCTGGACATAGGCCTCTCCCAGGCTGCGCCACCAGACCCTGACCTCTGCCTTCCGCATCCAGTCTGACCCAGCCACTTTAAGGTCGTCGGTCCATCTAGCTGGGGGTGTCCCACAATACGCATATACGCGGTCTCCGGGCTCGTCTGCTCCACCGGCCAGCGATCCTTCGATAAACATGGCACTACACACTACACTTCAGCTTGCTTACTCTGCATTCTATGTCGGTAACTCTGGAACTCCGGTTCTTTTCAGGTTTTTCTCCTGCCATTAATTATCTCAATGTATTAATTGTGGGTGCAGCATGTCTTATACTGCTATACGTCTCTATCAACCTTCATCTCCGTAGTTACCCCCTTTCCTGCCATGTCTTCTTCCAAAAAATGTTTATGTTGCTTCTTTGATCACAGATGCCACTTTCCTACTTTCTCTTACACTTCTGAATCTATCCATCCGCGTAAAACCACATTGTAGCGGTATCTACAAACGCCACATGCGAGCTGCGCGTCATACTGAGGTCATACAAAATCCTGCATCTCTCAAGAGAGTTTACCGCACAACTATATATGCTATACAACGACCCGAAGTGAATCATCGGGCAGTTGCCCGCCAGACACGACTCCCGTCTGGTTGCAGAATCCTCCCTTTTCCATGGTGGATGAGTAAACTTTACACCCTGTTCCTCATAGCTCTATAGCATCATCATCGCCCTCCCTCGTCCCATGTTTCTTGTGGCCGTCGCAACACGTTTTCTTCTTCCATTCTCCTTGTCAACCGTCACGCTATCATTGACTCCCTTCTCTTTCATATCATTCCTCTCACAATCTTCTGTTTTCTTTGGCCTTCCTCTCCCTCTACAACCATCAACATTTAAATTCATCATTATTTTATGCATTTTTTTATGCGTTTCCTCCTCTTCACATGCTCATACCAAGCCAAACGATTTTGCGTAACACCACACAAAAAGAGAAAAGTCAAAATTAAATCATTTTATTTTCATTTATATAATATAGGCCATTCAAAGGCACTTTAAAAAGGATAATTACTTAATAATGTTTACTGTTCAATTTAGTATTTTTACAACACAAAACAAGATTAAAGTCATTCACTCAAATTAGCGTGAAAATCAGCAATGTTTGAACGTCAAAATCACAGAAGACAGTCCACCAAAACGCCAGTAAAAAAACACTAAAAAAGACTCACTTACCGACTTAATTTTAGCTTGGAAACGTACCTGTAAATAAAATAAAACAATTAATACTTACTTAATACAATATTCATGACAATATTCTTACATGATAACACTTATGAAAGAAGTAGCCATGTGCGAGTCCACCGTTCAATATTTCATCCTACAATTTTATTCTTATAAGGAAAAAATAAAATAAAGTTAAAAATCAAAGGCGACTCTTTGATTTTTACTTAATTTTATTTAATTATTTGTTGGTATAAGGACCATAGTAGTAATCACTCTAAAATTGTCAACGAATTGTCTATGAATTTCGGCTCAAAAGATACAGCCCCGTGACAGACGGACGTACAGCGGAGCTTTAGTGATAGGGTCCCGTTGCATGTACAACAACAACACAACACACAATTCTGTTGACTCCTTTGAGGGCGTGATGGTAAATTTCAAGTCATGTGCTTTATTATTATATATGTTCTGTGGTCATGTGACGTTTTAACAAATCCGAACATATAATATTGATATAATTCAACTATTAATACGAAATTAAGCATGAACACCATAACGATTGAATAATAAACCTTTAGTGATAAAAAAATAGAGTTGATATTTGTAACAATAGGTACAAGTAAATGTTTTGAAAAGGGTGTCCATGTATAAAAAGGTATTTTAATAACGTTTTCAGTTTGATCCAAATCGCAATGAGTGCGCTACTATTAATTTTATTAGGTACGTATTTAATATTATTACTTCCTTTATAAAAAACTAAACTAGTAACTGGGTTGTGAGGTTAGCTGCAGTCGCTCCCTGTAAAATACTGGTATTCAGCTGGAGTGGTTTAGGACATTTATTTCTCAAAAGCAGAATACAATTATTGAAACCTTCATAATTATTTTTGGCATGTGTTTATTTTAGAACCTGAAACCTCTAACAATTTCCATTTTGCGCTCCTTAAAATAATATTGAACACTATTATAATATTTGCGCTTATTTTGATCTTCAAGAAAACCAGGCACATCCATTAGATTAATAGCACCTTGTAGTGATAAGATCACAATAGGAATTTTCCACTGACCAACTTTAAAAGTTCAGATTAATATTAAAAAGATCAATAATTAAAAAAGGTCCTCATAGTTTGACGTTCAAAAATTACTTTGACATTTGCACATTTATCTAAATATTTCTCATTTTTTTTCCAGGTATTCTGCTATATCCTGTAGCAGCTGTTCCAGGGTTTGCTTTCGGAGTTGATACAGACAAGAAGCAGGTCTCATTTAGGTACAATTTTATACCTAGGATTCCTCCTAAGTTTACAGATATACCTACGGTTTATTTCAATTCGTAGTGGACTGTTTGGGGTCGAAAAAGTGTCTTTTTTTGAGTTTGGGGAACTAAAAAGTGTTCTGATGGGAGTTTGAGGGACTAAAAAGAGTTTTTATGTGGTTTGGGGGACTAAAAAGTGTTTTTGGGGATTTGGGGGCACATAAAAGTGTTCTTTTGTGGATTTGGGGCCTTAAAAGTGACCTCGTTAGGGTCAATATTGTAAAATAAGGAATTATTTTTATTACTTTGTAAGCTGAGTCGAGGAAGTATAATATCGTTTGGGCTTGAGCCAACTATGAATATTTGTGAGCTTATCATTCAATTTTAAGACACAATAAAACTGATGTTAAATAGTTTTAAGTACTTAATAAAATTCATTGTTAAATTTTAGTGTCTTAGCCTTTTTTTTGTTTTTGGCAACTGAGCCGATGTCGACCATTGAGCCTGCGTCATGGTCATGAGCCGTCGAACTTTGAACTTTGTAATAGGTAGTTCACTTTATGAAATAAAATGACAATAAAATTATTATAGTATCGTGGCTTGTTTTTTGTTTACATAAATACATATTTATTACTCTACTATAAAACGAAACGGATATTTACAAAGTTATACAAAATATATTACACACCAAACGACATTTTTATATCATTGTGTACACAAAATTGTCAAAAATATAGGGAATTTAGAGGTATTTTTGACAAATTGAGACTGAGATCGGACTGTGGACATTCATAAAATAAAGAGAATTGGCCCGCCGCCGCCGTTTAAAAAAAACAGGTTTTTTTTTGTGTAAACTTCACAGCTGTGATTTTTATCGATGTCTTAACACGATAAAGCCTATTTTATCTAATCATACTTTCAGTAACAAACCTACTAGCGAACATTGACCCCTTAAAAACATCAAATCATTTTAATTTTATCTTGTTTAGATATATCTACCCATCACGTCTGCGGAGTTTCGTCTAGCAAATTTATTTTGACCCTGTACATGAAGTAAGGAAATTGAAAGTCTGACAAGCAGTCTTACCAAGAGGTATCGTATTGCCCAGTAACTGGGTTGTGGAGGTGAGATAGGCATTCGCTCCATGTAAAATACTGGTATTCAGTAGCATCCGGTTAGACTGGAAGCCGACTCCAGTATAGTTGTGAAAGGCAGGCAGATGATGACTTAACTATAAGGTAAAAGGGCCCAAGGTTTCCTCTATACTTACAAGGTTTTACAGGAATATAAACTACTTCAAACTACTTCGAAGTCAAAACTTGGTAATTTAGAAGCTAGTTCGTCGCAAAATTTTTCCAGGAAAATACAATACAATATAGAAGTTCAATCGGTGCACCTGAGCGATAGACTACACACGAAGGAACAATTGAAATGTATTTAATCGAACCTCTAATAGTTCCCTTTTCGTGCTTCTAAAAATATTACTGACCCTCTAATATAATTATTGAACCTCTTTTTGAGTACCTCTAAAAATACCGTTTTTGTGTTCGCAAAGTTCTTCCAGGAAAATGCAAAATAAATAAGTTGTATCGATGCACCTGAGCGATAGATTACACACTGTGTAAGTAACAGGGCATATATTTAATAGGGCTAGGTGGAGCGGCTGGTAGCAGCTGGATGAAAGTTGCCGAAAATCGAGTTAAATAGCGTGCAATAGGAGAGGCCTATGTCCAGCAGTGGACTGCTGTACGCTGATGATGATGATGTAATTAATCGAAACTCCAATCATTCTGCGCTCCTAAAAATATTATTGAACACTCTAATAAAATGATTGAGCCTTTTTTTGTACACCTCTTATTATTATTATTAAAAAAAGCCCATGTTGTCCCACTGCAGAGCAAAGGCCTCCCTACTCTCTTTCAACTTCTCTCTGTTTAGGTAAATCTGCTAAGGACCAGTTCTTGTTGAAGGAGTCCAGCTCATCCCGCCATCTCCGTCTGGGCCTGCCGCGATGTCGTTTGACATTAAAAGGGACCCATTGGGTCATAAGTTTGGCCCATTGGTCATCTGACATGTGAACCTCTAATAATTCCTTTTTTGGGGTCCTAAAGATACGCGTCCAACTTGGATGGTAGCGCTCGTTCGGCTCTCGCGCTGTTGATCACAGTTTTAACCTAACCTAACTCATTTGATCGGGGTAACCTAGCTTAGTTTAATTGCGATAAACAGTGAGAAAAGGTCAGAAAGTAAAAAGAGGTTCTATGATTTAAAAAAGTGTCCATCATTAGAAGGTCAATAAGTTTATTAAGGATCAGTTAATTATTTCCCAAGTTAATTTTAAAACAGGCAAAAGAATTTAGCGAACGATCATTTTATATATTTTATGAAAAAATTACACACAAATTAAAATTAACTTAAAAACGAATTGTATTATATAAACACACACACACTAACATACATTTTTATATTATAAAACTAGAAGTATCAAAAATTTTATTTAAATATCAAATCTATAACAAAATCTAAAGTTGATTTTTATTACTAAATCAAACGAATCGATTGATTTTAAAATACAAAACGTATTAAATACAATTTTGTACTCTATTCTCCTAAAAATAAAGTGCAATATCGTTTGTACAAGTAATTTGTTCTGAAATTATATAAAATCGATTAGGAAAACGTCGAATGCTTGTTCTAAGAAATGGAGACTGAAGATTAGATGTAAAAAATGGTTGTTTTAAGTGTATTTATTTTATTAATAATTTTTGGTAAGCAAAAAAATCTAAAGAAAGAAAAAGTATTTATTTTGACTCGTACAGGAAGATCACAAACCAAACTAAACACAGTAAAAAGTAAAAATTAAATAAAGCATAGTTTTTATATTGAAAGAAATATGCGTACAAATACATCAAATGTCTATTCAAACTTATGTTTCAAATTAATACTATTTCAAGTTAATAATAATAATACTTACAGTTTATTCCTCTCTAATAGGTACAGTCAACAAAAGAGATAAGTATGCAGGATCGTCGGATATAGTTGAAGTTTAGTAAGAAGCCGATGGATGTTCTCGAATAAAATTAAATTTTATTATTAGAAATCAAACAGCTCATATAACCAATTAAATTTCAGTCGACAACATCCATCGGTTTCTTACTAAACTTCAACTATATCCGACGATCCTGCATACTTATCTCTTTTGTTGACTGTACATTGTTACAGTAGTGTTTATAATATATACAATTGTTGCCTTAGGTATGATAGAACCTTTGTCAGAACTGGAGTCTGAACTAGTTTCGGTACCTTTATGACAGATCTACAGGCTCACACTCCTTTGAACATTTATCATATTTAACGGCATCTTGTTAGTTAAACAAATATCAACTTTATATTAATAGTAATTAAGTTGATTTCAGAGTGACTAGCACTATTGAAAAAGTTATGAAAATGCTTGAAGTTGCAGCGTTAACTGAACTTTATTGCGTAAGATTTAAAGTTATTTTTCCATAAACTCATATTTGTTTACATTTTTTTTGACAGCCCTCTGTCCTAGTTTTTTATTTGATCTGAGCGTAATAATATTGTTTTTCTTTCCCAGAATCCTCAAACGTATTAAGCAATGCTTTCAACACCTACTGCACCCTGCCCTGCCCTTTCACCGGACCGCCTCAACCGCCAAGTTCATGCGGAGCCATCCAGCTGCCTCCAAGAAGACCAAGACCTATCGCCAGGTCTTCATTCAATGGTAACTGTTCTAGTTTTTCCTTTATAGGTACTAATAATAAAGCTGTAGGGATACCTTGTTACCCAGTGACTGGGTTGTGGAGGTCAGATAGGCAGTCGCTCCATGTAAAATACAGGTATTCAGCTGCATCCGGTTAGACTGGAAGCCGACCCCGAGTCGGTTGGGAAAAGGCTGGCACACAAAAAAAAAAAACAGAAAGTCCTGTACGAGGCCAAAAGGTTTCTATCTCAGAATGATGCTGCAACATTTAAAAAAAACAGTGGCACTCCGGGAGTGCCGACAGAAGTGAAAACAAAACACAAGCAGAATACTTTGCCATCATTCACTGACATATTGCATATACATAGACTAAAACCAAGTACATCCCCGAGGACAGCCGAACACATGCGAAGCGGGTATTTTTTGAATCGTCTTATAAACAAAACACGCGCGGTGTCGCTTACGGTAACAATGGCGCGAGTTCAATGGCTTTTTCCCATCTCAAAAAATGAGCGCACCTAAAGAAGTTTTCACTTCATTAAGGTTGAAAAGTCGTCAACCGTTCTTGTCAGTGATCAATAATGGTAGGGGGACCCAGAGGGTTTTTGAGCAAGCATATTCATATATATATATGTATTTCCGAAGTCCTAGTCAGCTATCAACATTTCACCCTGAATATGCTTGCTCAAAAACCCTCTGGGCTCCCCCCTACCATAATTGAATGATCCTTCAATGCATGACAAACGTAGTTATAATCATGGAGATTTCTTCCACAGACGTCTACACAGACTATGACGAAATCGCCGAAGAGTTACAACCCCCACCGAACATCAGGTCACGCCTGCAGCCAGCTAAACCCGACCCACCACCACCGCCGAGATCAAAGCCGAAATCACCGCCAGAGGACACGGAACCCACACAGAAGAAGAGGTGTTCCTCTCAGTCTCCTCCATCCATTCAGCCTTCTAGAAGATTCTTCACTTCTTTATTCTCTATTCCCGGAGCTGTTGTAGATACTCTGATAGGTGGAGAAGTTACGTTGTAATTAAAGAGATTATTTTAAGTACTAGGAACTCTTTAATTCGCCAATTTTTCCGCGAACTCTTTGATTAGAGCCATTTAGAGACTTAAAGTAACCATCGTAAATTTAGCAGCTCAAAATGAGTCGAACGTTTGACGATTTCATATAATCACAGATGGAGTCATTTGTCATTGAGGGCGGCACAAACCGTTGTATAAAGCGTCCTGAAAAACCATCAAAGCCGAGACCACCGCTAGAAGAAGGTGTTCTTCCCCGCCGTCTTCACCATCCATACAGCCTTCTGGAAGATTCTTTACTTCTTTATTCGCAACATCCCATAGAATATGGCGGGATGAGCTGGAGAAAACATACGACCAGTGCTCAAGCCTAGATCGAAAGAGCTGGAACTCACGGGGAGAGGCTTGTGCCCAGCAGTGGGATGATACAGGCTAACAGTATCATTTATGAGTTGTTTGCAAATTCAGTGGCTATAGAGCGTACATAAACTGAACAAAAATTTTGTTGCTCAAAATGTGTCACGGCCAGTTATCTTTCACGAGCAAAAAGTGAAATTCGACCTCTGGCAATGTTTAAAGCCAAATAAAACGTAACTTCAGAGACTCATTTTGAGCTGCGTAAATAACGCTATGTTTTGGCTTCCAGGTAACTGTACCAGACAGCCACCAACCTAGCGTAATTTAGACTTTGATAAAAGGAGAAGATACGTTGTTATTACTCTTTAATTCGTCGTAGGTCCGTCACAGGCTGTGTGATAGATGATATGGTTAGAAAGGGGTGATTACCAAGATGACGACTGATAGAGAAGTTGATGAAAAAGACATATTCATATTCATCTTTAATTGCGTGCCATAATGTCATTACAGATGTTACAATAATGGCTTAAAGCTAGATACAATTATGGACCCTGCAGGGCACAGCAAAACTTACGACTAATTACAAAATAAATAATATATTATATTAAATAAACAATGTCATTCTTATTTTATAGTATTAAATTTTTGGGAACAAAATGACAAGTTAAAATTAATAATAGTTAAAATGTGTTACTAAATTAAATCATATTATTATATTGAGATCATTATATTATCTTTACACTACTTATTTATTATGCTATAAGTCAATTAATATTATTGTAATTCAAAAATTCTTGTAATGAATCATATGTTTTTTTTAATAATATTTGCTTGAGTGAAATATCATTTTTATGTAAATGATATTTCACTAGTTTCATTCTATAAGACATGAGCGCGCACATGTTGCGCCGACCACTAATAAATTGGGATATGGGCTGGAGAATTTAGCCATCGTTTCTTTGTTCATCCCTTACTCTTATAGCCATCCACATTTGACAACACACAAGGTTATTTCAAATTGGCTAGCTAAACTCCGCAGACGCGATGGGTATCAACGACACAATCGGCGCGAGTGAATTTCGTCACGCATCCCGCGCGGGATTCAACTCAGTTTGGACAAAGGTTTAAAAATAAATAAGTAAGTAATAAAGAATCATAAAGAGTATTTTTGTTGTTTCGTTTACATATTAAGTTACCCGTCATTTGAATAATTACCCCTTTTATATTAAGTACCTACTGCCAGAACTGAATTCAACCCTTAAAAATACATTTAAAAACGATTTACAAATACTCACTAAGTACTTCTCCAGTTCTGAACTTTGCAAGTAGGTACCTAAATTAAGAGATCGATATTTATTTTTATTAGAGCTATCATTATAATAATATCATTGCGGGTAATTTTATTACTGAAAAAATTGTCTGTAGTAGCAGTATAACGAGCCCAAAAAACCTATCCTGCGTTTGCAATTTAGTTTCCAAAAATGTAAATAAATAATGTGTTTTTGGAAAAAATTACTTTATAAATTATAACCCACACTTAAAGTTGTACAGGAACTGTTAGAGGTTCAATTAAATACATGCCATATAATCAAAAGGAATTATTTTTGTTGTTTATTTTTCATATTATGTTAACTTGAAACCGTAATTTGAATAATTACCCCTATTTCATTGCGTGCTAATGTATTAATTAAAATTACATTTAAGAACGATTTATAAATACTACATGTCCAGTGAAATTAGTTCGTAAATTTATTTTTAAGTATGCTTACCAAGTAAGTACTTACATAAACTAAATAAGAAACCGATTTTTACTTTTTTATTCATTTTGTAACTAATATTAATTTAAATGCTGAAAAAATTGCCTGTGAGCGACGTAGATACCTAAGTATTCTGCGTTTGCAATTTAGATTCCAAATGTGTAAACAGATAATTTTGGTAAAAATATCTTTACAACCCATTGTACATGTCGCAGCCAACTGGTTAAATTAGCCGTTCAGTTAACTGCCTAGCCTTTCAACTAAACGGCGGCCGTTCAACTAACGGCCTGAATGATATTCAATTACAGTTTAGGTTGGAAGTCTGTAACCAATCACGCGCGAGCCGAATTGGTTGCAGTAATTAAGGCATTGCACCCCGACCAAGTGGGTTAGGTTAGGTTAGAACTGTGATCAACCGCGTTCGAGCCGAGGGAGGAAGCGAGGCGAACACTACTTCTAAAGGCCAGGCAGTTAACTGAACGGCTAATTTAACCAGTTGGCTGCGACATACACATCAGTTTGCACTACAACTTAACTATATTATTCTTAACATTTTTTCATTTTGAAATCTGCTTAATTTACACACGGAAATAATTTTATTAAAACAAGGATATTTGTAAAAAAAGAAAACAAAATACATTTATTTGCGGTAAACATGACGTACAGAACACAAACACAGAAAAGAACAAGTGGGGGAAATATACGTCATATACACTCAAAACGGCCATCGCTCAGCATAATGCTAAGATCCTATGCGAGACAGAGCCCTAGCGCTGGTTTTCAACGACAGCCGGCAGACTGATGACGTCAACTGGAGGCCTACCATGATCTATTTAAAAACGATTCAAAAGCAAGACATTTCAGTTTAGGTTCTTAAACTGCATCGTTTACGGTCGTACCATGACGTCCAATACACTCAGCGGCATTTGGATCGTTGAAAGTGAATGAGCGTTAAGAGCTCGTGGTAGGTATCCAGATGGCACGGCCTAAATTGAATCGTTAAACTGACGTCATGGTACGAATTAGCAGAACAGTTCAGTTTAGGTCCTAAAGTGGATCGTGTTAAGAGCTCGTGGTAGGTATGCTGGTCTTCTTCTTAACGTGTCAATGCCAAAAATAGCACGTTACATTGGGACTTATATTTGCCATCGTGGTGAAAGGATCGTGTATTAGCTAATCGACAGAAGTCGACTGCCTAGGGTGCACTAAACGTAACAGAGGGTCGAAATATACGTCGCTCGAGGAGGCTCCTTTAATGCACTCCTGCGCTATACTGCACGTCAACCGGTGCAGTATCATCTGCCTGCCTTTTCCCATCTATATTTGGGTCGGCTTCCAGTCTAACCGGATGCAGCTGAATACCAGTATTTTACATGGAGCGACTGCCTATCTGACCTCCACGACCCAGTTACTGGGTAATACGATACCCCTTGGTAAGACTGGTTGTCAGACTTTAGGGCTTCTGACTACCCGTAACGACTGAAAGATTCACGAATGACAGCCTGGACCAACGGCTTAACGTGCTTTCCGAGGCACGGAGGGGTCTCGGTATGTAAAGATGGTCACCCTTCCACAGACCAACCGCGGCATCGACCTGTGCGGCTGTTATTATTTAGCCACGGGCCCCTCACTGCCATTACTGCTCATCTGTCCTTAAATCATTAATGGGCAAAAATAAGGAAAACCATGAATTTTATGTCTCCACAACGCAGAACTCAAATTGAAATAAAATTGCAACAATTAATCGTACAAAAAAGTTGGTTTATTACAACTTTCTAAATTACTTCGGCATTCACGATTTTAGCCATCTCTCTGTGGAGTCAAAAAGTAATTAAAAATATCTGAGCAAATGATGTTTTATAGATTTTCAACTGTCTAACTTTTTATGTTTTTAACCGACTTCAAAAAGGACGGGTTTTGTGTGTTTAAGTGGAAGTTACGTTCAAACTCAAAGCATCATTCGAACTCAAACTCAAAGAATTTACTTCAGTTAAAACAATTACTTATGTACAGGCATTTTTCAATTGTCAAACTCAAAATTCTTCTCGACTTCGGCTGCGTCAAATTTCTTGTTAACCAACCACCGCATCGCATCGCATCACCTGCCCACGCTAGTAGTTGCTTAACTTTCTTTCTAACATTTGTTTTTCTTTTTTGCTCGACTCCTAACGGTCATAGCCTGATGTTAAATAGCCATTAGCCTTCCTCAAGAATTGAGCTATCAAATTCAAAAACAATTTTTCAAATCCGACTAGCAGTCGACAAACAAACTCTTCAGCTTTATTATTAGTTTAATTGATTTATTCCGCACTGATCCCCTGACCCCCCCTGACCCCCCCTCCTCCTTGATCCCTGCTATTTCTGCTTCTTTACAGTCAAGAGAAAATAAACGTTTCGTGTTAAAGAAGATAAATACCAATTACAGGCACTTTTGAATTGTCAAGGGGTCAGTCAGTCAGAAGAAGTCGTGTTACCCAGTAACTGAGTTGTGGAAGTCAGATAGGCAGTCGCTCCATGTAATATCTGGTATTCAGCTGCATCCGGTTAGACTAGAAGCTGACGACAACATAGTATGGAAGAGGCTTGGTAGATTGATTTCCATGGTAGAGATAAGTACCTTCCGTCACATTTGAGCAAAGCGCATGCGTCAACTTGACATTTGAAAATAATATAGCCTTCAACCTTACACGTTGCTGTATAAGAAAACATTCTAAAACCATAGCCAAATATGCATAAACTGAAACATTGTTTGGAATTCCGTTTTTTGATTCCATAAACAACTTTAATTTTTAACAAAAACTACGAGATAAGGAACTGTGACTGATTTATTTTCATATTTTTAATTATTATTATTTTGAAAACATGTTTCAATTACCCTAGCCAGTTGAATTTAGAATTGGTTTGTAATAGTCCACTTTTATTGATAAAAAAGTAATAGCACCACTTTTGAAAAAAAAAAAAACATTATGTATTACATATTTAGGTTTTTTTAGGCTTATAAATTACATTTTTAACTATTTTTACAAACAAAAACAAAAAAAAATGGTAGCCAGGGTCCAAGCTACGGCCGGCGAATCGTGTCCAGAAGTAGGTAGGTACAGATTGTTCGTGTGTTTGTTTGTTACGCTTTCACGCTAAAACGGCTGAACAAGTTTGGACGAATTTTGGCAAATGGGTAGACCTGGAATACTTTTTGTATCGATATTACCACAGGATCGAGAAAGTATGCGGTTAAAACCGCGGGGCGCAGCTAGTTTTAATTAAAACTTTTATTTCAAGTGTGTGTGTTCAAGAAACAAATGAATTCTTTTAATTTAAAAGTGTTTTATTTGCAAAAGTGGTTCTATTTTATTTATCATTGTGTAGATACTAAAAGACAAATTCAAAAAAGAGTGAAAAATCTTTTATTTTTTTCAATATAAATTCTTTGGTAAGACTTCAAAGTTGAATTTGGTGCAGAATGCAGTAACGCGTGCTTATTACAAATCAAGCAAGTTAATGTAAGTTTTTTTATACCTATGAAATAAAGTACATAAAAACTTTTTTACAAAAAAAAAAAAATACAAGCGACGTCCAAAAAAGACACTTCAAAGTGAAAAATAACTTTAATTTCGGAAGTCGGTGTCGTTGGGTTCGCATTTTCGTTGTTTGCCACCGACTTGTTTGCCCATTCCAAAGCGTAGTAGGTACCTATGGAGAAGAACGGTCAAAAAACTCCACGGGCAGTCTTTTAAATCATAATATTGTTAAAAAAAAATTGGTTGGCACCATTCATGTTGAAATTATACATGTGAGACCGACGCGATTTAGAAAGACGTTAAAAGCGTCCGTAATAAAACATAAAAGAAACGTGTCCGGTGCTCAAATACACGCGTTTACGTCTGTCGCCGACACGCGTCGACGACGGTTGCAGTTACGAGTACCTCTGTCGTCGACGCGTGTCGCTTGTGAGTACCTGTACCTATGGTCAGCCCTAGCTGACCCGCACCCGGCGCTCCAGAGGCGCATTTTTTTCGCACCATAGCATCAACATGAGCTACAGCAAACATCCCTGATGCGCTAAATTAATACTTATAATTGTACCAAACCTAGTAACAAATCGCTAAATCATCTCTCAACCGTGCTATCAACATCTTCTAAAAACACAATTTTTTCTGAAAAAAAAAAACTACTATTTTAGCTTAGACTATCAACCTCACCAGAGGTGCCTGGCTATCGACATGCTTTATCTTAGAATTAAGTCGAATAAAAAACATAGAATTAGTCGCGGACATGTTTTTACCCAATGTTTCATTAATATGGTGTTAGCATTCGTGGACAATGTCGGTGTTTATCTAAAGTATTTCAATGTTTTCTGGGTAAAAAGAAGTGCATTATCTAACCACGAAAAGGTAGGAATTTTTAATCTATAAAGATAGGATGTAAATTAATGTATTTACCTCAAACTCAAAGTGTTTATTTAATTTAAACTAATTACAGGCATGCACTATTTATTGAATTGCCAAGGAGTCGGACTGATCAAAGGAGGGGCCCGTCAATCAAAGGAGCTGGGCCCGTCAGGGCCGAAGCCTGCTGGGGCAGCGGGATTGTCCGAAAGGGTTACCGCTACCCCGGAACATAAAGGGCTAAGGAAGGAACACGGATGGGTTTTAGTCAGTAAGAGTCTGACACTCCCTTCCGCTCCACCCAGAGCCGGAGGGGTCATTTGATGATTTCCCATCCTTAAAAAAAAAGGAGGACCTTGTGAAGGTCGCAGAAATCTGCTGGATGCAGGAAGCACTGAACCGGTCGAAGTGGCGGTGCTTAGGGGAGGCCTATGTCCAGCAGTGAACGTCTTTCGGCTGAAATGATGATGATCATCATCATCCACACTGTTTAAAAAGAGTTGTAGGACTGGACAAAAACGGAAAGGATACTCAACGGACACTTTTATATATTTTTTCATGGAAAACGTTTATAAAAGTTAAGTTTAGTTTTTCGACACCCCATGCGGGCAAAATTTGTTCTATTACTCGTGTGTAACATAACACATCTGTATTCACACCCAAATTTCTCCAGTTATGTTTAAGTCCCATGCAATAGGGGGCTAGCTTGGAGCCATCAACCGAGCACAAATCTAAGCTGCGGCTTGTTACTGAGAATTTATTTATTGAAAAACCCAATAACACTTTGTCCGACCTGCACCCTAATAACACACTAGATATTACTCTCAATTTGAATAATTTTGAAGCATATTGCGCTAATCTATTCTTCCATGATATTATGTAAGATAAATGTGTTTGCTGAACAACGTAAATAACGCAATAAAAATGTTGTTCAACTGTGAAAATGAAACCCATTCCTACTTATAGTGTGGGAATTGAACCCCCAATTATTTGGCTAGTCCCCTTTTACTCTGGCAAAATCATCATCTGCCTGACGGTATTGGGGTCGGTCTTTATTCTAACCGGGTGCTGTCAAATATCAGTATTTCAAGTTCTGAAGAAAATCACCAATAAGGTCACTATCACACTAATATTATAAAGGCGGAAGTTTGTGAATGTGTGTTTGTGTGTGTTTATATGTTTGTTACTTCTTCACGCTCAAACGGCTGGACCAATTTTGATAAAATTTTGTATGGAGGTAGCTGACACCCTGAATTAACATGTAGGCTACGTTTTATCCCGATATTCCTACGGGATCGAAATTTACGCGGGTGAAACCGCGGGGCGCAGCTAGTAAAATATAATAATAACTAAACATTCTTCTACCCTAGGAGACCCCTAGGATTACATAAAATATTAGCTGCGCCCCGCGGTTTCACCCGCATAAGTTTCGATCCCGTAGGAATATCGGGATAAAAAGTTGCCTATATGTTAATCCACGGTGTCAGCTACCTCCATACAAAATTTTATCAAAATTGGTTTAGCCGTTTGAGCGTGAAGAAGTAACAAACATATAAACACACACACACACACACACACACACTCCCTCACAAACTTTTGTCTTTAAAATAGTAGTGTGATTTATTTTTTGTTTGTTACAGGTAAAAGTCTAAATGCCAAATAAATGTGGAGCCCGATATGAAAACAATAACAACGATCAAGGCTTGGATTTTAATAAGTAAGTATTTTTTGGTATAGCATAATCAGCCTATAATGTTCCCACTGCTGGGACACAGGCGTCCTCTCTGTGAGAGGGAGTGGACAGTAATCCACCACGCGGGCCCAGTGCGGGTTGGTAGATGTCACATGTCTTCGAATTTTCGGTTCTAGGACATGCCGGTTTCTTCACTATGTTTTCCTTCGCCGTTTTCAGAGCAGTGGTGATGAAAATATATTTATAAATAAAACAAAATCGGGTTAGTTACACCATTTATAACTTAAGAACGGCTGGGCCGATTTTTAATCTTTGATTTGTTGGATTTAATATGTCCTTCAGACCTGTATCCTGTATCCTGCTTATGCGTATGAAGTTTCATTAAAATCGGTTGATTCATTTCTAAAAACAAGGGCTTGAAAGTTTGTATGAAATGCCGTACGTCGTAAACGGTAAACTGCTTTAAAAAACCATCTTTTTGACCGTTTTCAAGAAATCTCCGCCGAATCTTCGCTTTAGCCGTAAAAAGTTACAGACAGACACATATACTTCCACTAAGTACTAAAATAAACAGAAATCCGTATGCTAACTAGTATCATTAATTAAAGTGACCTCAGAGATTTATAACAATTAATTATTCACAAAAAAACAACAAACTATAATGACTGTTGAACACGCCATCATTGTGCTAATTAACGACCTAAATGATTCATTGTCAAATGCGCGGCTCCTTCAAACCCAGACGAATCGTTTTGCTTACCTATGGAAGCATTTTTTATTGCCAAACTTTGCATAAAATATAAATAGATTCGTAAGCTAATTGAAGTGAAAACTTCTTTAGGCGCGTTGGGGATTTTTTGAGATGGGAAAAAATTATTGAACTCGCTCCACTGTTACCGTAACCGACACCGCTTCGGCTGTCCTCGGGATGTACTCGGTTTTAATGTATATCCGATATGTCAGTGAGTGATGGCAAAGTATTCTGTTTGTGTTTTGTTTTCACTTATGTCGGCACTCCCGGAGTGCCACTTTTTTTTTTGACGTGATAACATCTTATAAATTGATGAACGCCGGCTGCACGCACGAAAAAGCATGAATCATTGTCACGTTCCGCCTGAGCCGAGCGTGCAAGCGAGAGCGCGGTACAAGCGATAGAGAGGCACGATCGGCCTAAGCGTTCGGCTTGTTACGCATCTATCTCTTATGACGTTATCACGTAAAATTATCGTCCGTAAACCGACTTTACAGACAATCAATTTTTTTTTACCTGTGATAGCTACTTCCATATGAGAGGGTCTACTATGCAAAGCAATGAGGTCTTTGCTTTATTATTGGTAAAGAAAGATACAAGAGTATTAAATTTTTACCAATAACGGTCCGTAAATAATAAGAATCGGCCATAAAGGGTGGCAAATATTGCCCATTTCTTGTTGGATCGATGTATTTTTCATGTTTAAAAGTCGTACGAAAGGAATGGGTATCGTTGTGGAGGTCAGATAGGCAGTCGCCTCAGGCGCGGATCTAGGTTTTCTCTAAAAGGGGCTAATGTTTCTCTCTGAGGGATGGTGAGGGGTGTTATATATCTTTGGGGATATACCGAGAGGAAATTGCGTATAAGTAACAATAGGAATTGCATATCATTTTGATAGTTCAACAACATTCATTTCGATTTACGTTATTGATTGAGCAGACAAATTTTTCGGACATATGAAGCAATTGATTAGTAATATCCTTCAAAATGATTCCGATTGTATTTACATTATTATATTAGTAATAATAAGTACAGGTTAGAAATATTTGAATTAGGTAATTTAAAAAAATGTTTAATGGGATGTTGAAAAAAATGTGGTTTTTCTATTTCGTGTAATGTGAAATAGGGATTGGTACATGTTTTCTGACTCTTTGGTCTAGCATCGTGTAAAAGGAATACACCATTCAATGAATTTTTGTCAATACAAAAAAATTGCAAAGTTATATCTATTTTTTCACTTTTTTCAACATCATGGCGTAACGCCTAAGAGTTATTCAATAGAATTTCTTTTAAAACACAGAGAATTATCATAACAATGTTTACTCAAAGTAGTTTTAAATTTATTTTGTTTGAAAAGGAGTAAATTCGTTTTGGCACATACTTCGTTTTATTCCGAGCGGACGCAAATTATAGCCATCTCTCTTCTTTTGCGTTTCAAAAGTAATTACCTATATTACTTTCGCTCGCTTAGTAGGTTTTCGAGGATTTTAGATATTCGAGGTTTAGAGTTTCAGACTCAGTTTCAAACAATTGTAAGCAATGGATTAGTAATACTTATCCTTCAAAATTATTTAGATTGTAGAATAGAATAGAATAGAATAGAATAATATTTATTTGCTTAAAAACATGGTATATAAGATAGGTAATTAGATAGTGTGTTATGCAAATAGGGCGCAGTTCAAAACCGTGTGAATGAGGGCATAAACAGTTTTTCTAATGTAGTTCAAGTTTCAAAATTTCAATCGAGATTTTGTCTGGACTTTAAAAGAGACTGTGACCTCTGAGTTTGTTTCGGCCTTTCTTCTCAGAGTAGTCAGCTAGGAAACGCCGACCCTAGAATAAACAAATATGATTGACGTGTAAAAGTGTTTGTACAAACCTACTTAAAGAAATAAATCATTTATCATGTACCTAAAATCATGGTATTTTCCCTCGTTTTTCATTAATAATTAAGTGACAGTTCTCATCGATTTCCAAATCAACATCTAACCGTCAAATTCCGATCGTTCAAATCCGCCATCTTGGAATTTCATCCTCACTTTATATTCAGCCCACGCCTTCACTTATTCAGAGTGGATTTAAAAAGAATCTCTTCTCTATGGATGGCTTTAATGTCCAGCATTATTTAATTGTTGAAAGTTTACAAAGGGGCCGTGCCTCAAGTTTATATTACCGATTTATAAAGATGAGCTCTGCTTTTGTCGTGTTTTTCTCTATTTGCACATCGAATTCTTCGAGAATTCTAGGCCGATTTACATGATTATGTTGGTAATCTAAATTAAAAATCATTTATTTAAATTAGGCTGAGATTCAGCACTTTTCGAACGTCAAAATTACAAAAGACAGTCCTCCAAAACGCCCGCCCTTCACCGCTTTCTAGTGCTTTCGCTGGGGAGAAGAAGTGGCGCAACAAACTCCCCAGCAGCACAGCTGTCTGTTCAGTAAGAAGAACTTGATTCTGTACAATAGTAAGTAGGTAGGTATGTAAAGTAAATGACATTACGAGACATAAATTATTTGCCATAATATGTCAGCTAGCCACGCAAATATACACCAATAAATACAAAGAAAAGATAGGTACCTACATATAATACTTACCTAAATAAAAAAGTTCGCGAATCTGCCGAGCTCAAAACTTAACCAACCAGCCTTACCAAGTGGTGTTATGTTACCCAGTAGGTAACTGTGTTGTCGAGGTCAGATAGGCAGACGCTCCTTTTAAAATAAGTAGGTTATAGTATTCAGCTGCACCCGGTTAGACTGAAAGCCGACCTTAACATAGTTGAGAAAAGGCTGGCAGGTAATGACAGGCATACTGAAGATGTAAGAAAAAAAGAATGAAAAATATTTTAATTGGGACACGCTCAAGAAATACAAACAGTAAAAAAGGAGCATATTGTATATAAAAAAAAAACATCAAAATCGGTTCAGCCGTTTGACACAGACAGACACACAGATACACACGTTAAACTTATAACATCCCTCTGTCAGGGGTTAAAGAATACCTCTGCGAAGATAAAAAGGCTCAGCAAAATGCAATAAAAAACTTAGGCTTACTTAAAAATAAATAGGGTTCCTTAACCTTTGAAAAGGTAGGTATGCCACGAGCCCCTCAAAATAAAATAACAATCTAAGGAATACAGTCTAAACTCGCGTTAATAAGTAAATAAATTAAAAAATATTAACAAATACAAATAGCTATCTTGTAAAACACCTGAGCATTGTTGAATGTTTTAAATTAATCGCGGCCATCTTGCGGATCGCTTTAATTTTGTTTATCCTTCACGGTAAGATTCTGAGAAGGCTTAAGAATTTTATTATATACAGGGTTGGGAATATTACCTATTATGATTGTCGAATGGAGAAGATTAAATTATTAATTGAAAATACTGAGATAGTGATACGAGAGACATTTATCCTGTATAAAAGGTATTTATTACCCGTTTATGAGATTGAAAACTTGCGCCATTTCGAAATAAGGGGTGCAGTAATTGTTACAATCATAATCATTAGATACATAATTATCACTTCCCAAACGAAATTCCTGACAAAAAACGTGTAACTATCGTCTTAGATAGTGCAAACTAAGTTAGTAACAAGAAGACTCGAAATATCGCCGTTCTATTAAAAACACTATTTTTTTCAAAATCAAAGAAAATTAAAGTATCTATCAATTTTAGCGCGCGCCCGATAAGAAATTAATTTATTGCAGAGTTCACAACATGAAGCAATTTGGCAAAGCGTTGAACTAGCGGTTAAGTACTTACCTAATTTTGACCGTTAATACGAATGACAAAAAAAAACTTTTTTACAAAAAAAAACAACCGACTTCCAAAAAAATTAACTACAACGTGATAAATAACTTTAATTTCAGAAGTCGGTGTCGTTGGTTCTGCATTTTCGTTTATTGACACCGACTTTTTGGAAGTCGGTAAAAAAAAAAAAACAATCGAATTGAGAACCTCCTCCTATTTGAAGTCGCTCGCATTCGTTCACGTAGGTATGTGCAATTGTGCATCGCTTTCTCTATTAATTTTTAACACGTTGAATTTGATATTTTAATTTGTCGCACCGATTCAATTTCATTCTCTTTATTTATTCTTATTAAATGGCAACTTTAGCGAAAGGACAACAGAAAGCTAATCTAACTTACTTACGGTAATTTATTCAAATCTAGTTCATGTCGATGTTTATAAAAACACTTTCAAACATTTAGGTTTGCACTTGCACTTGCTTGAATTCATAAGGATATTAATAATAAGGAGTAGCATAATCAGCCTGCTGGGATTCTCTCTTCAGTGGGCTGTTATCCACCACTTGGGCCCAGTGCGGGTTGGTAGATGTG
Source organism: Gortyna flavago (assembly GCA_963669345.1). NCBI lineage: Eukaryota > Metazoa > Arthropoda > Insecta > Lepidoptera > Noctuidae > Gortyna > Gortyna flavago. The sequence continues at coordinate 892,058 of OY770154.1, forward strand.
ACTTCGAATTGTTTGTTCTAGGACATGCCGGTTTCCTCACGATGTTTTCGTGGTGATGACTTAATTTACACAATGTAAAGAGCTTGTCAGGGTTCGAACCTACAACCAACAAGTCGTAAGTCGCGGCCGTTTCCACTGTGCCACCTGCTTTAGATGCAGACTGTACCAGAATTTTAATTTAATTTTTAAACTAGGTACTCCTTTATTTCGGTAATTTTTTGCAAGAGTGTTTTTTCTTTGTCATTGTCAACTTTTCAAGCAGCAACTTTGTTCCGTCTTGACGGGTATGGATTACTTAGGGAAACATAATTAGGTACAGAAAAGAATTTATGAATCCACGTCATTCAAGCAACTTCTTACTTTTTTTGCCGTTATTTTACATTGTAGTGTTTTAAATATTGTATGGTGGTACGGAACCCTTCGTGTGCGAGTCCAACTCACACTTGGCCGGTTTTTTTACTTTGTAGTCGTATGTTGGGATCGGCTTCCAGTCTAACCGCATGAAGCAACTGCGTACTCGTATGTGTCTTCTCTAAAAGCCAGTTACTGGGAAACACGATACCCCTTGTTAAGACTGGTTGTCAGACTTTCGGGATTCTGACGACCCGTAACGACTGTCGAACATCTGCTAATGACAGCCGGGACCAACGGCTTAACGTGCTTTCCAAAGCCCATCCACAGACCAACCGCGGCAAGCGTAGCTTAACCTAATCGAGCTACGAATTATAATAATATAATAATAATCAGCCTTTTATTTTTCCACTCTAGTATAAAATTGGATAAGAAAGATATTATTAAAACAGAAGAACTAGCAGGGGATCGAGGAGGGGGGGGGGGGGGGGGGGTTGGAGGGGGGCTCAGGGGATCAGACCGGAATAAATCATCCTGAGCCAAAATGGACCAATACTTGATATAGGCGTCATATTCGTCGTTATCTATGCCTGGAGCTTCCGCGATGCCGGTGGACGTTTTCGGGAATCCATGCTGTGGTGGTCTTAGCCCAGAATGTATCCGACATGCGGCAGACATGCCCGCCCTTCCAGTCCCATTTGAGCTTGGCCGCTTTTCGGCCGATTTCTGTCTTAGAGCACAGTATCGTGTTCCGTATCCGGTCGGTTAAGTCGAACTCTCAAAGATATTACACTCCATCACTCGCTAGCCAACCTCGAGCTTGGTCCGCATAATGTACTAATAATATTGCTAACATTGCTAATATTAATTGCAGGTTCTTTAATATCAGTATCAAGCGCCACAGAGCATCCTTCATTCCAACACGACGTGTCACATCATGGAGACAGCACACCAAAGAAGAAACTTCAGAATACTATTGTACCTTTTGGAATACAGGTAATATTTAACATTACATACATACATAAACTCAAGGGGCTCGTGGCTAAGTAATAACAGCCGCACGCTCCGCTGATGCTTCGTGGATGGGTTATCATCTTTACGACCAAGACCCCTCCGTGCCTCGGAAAGCACGTTAAGCCGTTGGTCCCGGCTGTCATTCGTGGAACTTTGAAAGTCGTTACGGGTCGTCACGCGTCGGCAAAAGCCTGAAAGTCTGATAACCAGTCTTACCAAGAAGTATCGTATTACTCAGTAACTGTGTTGTGAAGGTCAGATAGGTAGTCGCTCCATATAAAATACTGGTATTTAAGTTTCATCCGGTTAGACTGGAAGCCGACACGAACATAGTTGGGAAAAGGCTCACAGATAATGACAGGCATAATGACGATGTAAGATTGAAAGAAAGAAAAATATTTTAATTGGGACACGCACAGGAAATACAAACAGTATAAATTGAGAATTTATTAGAATTAGATTAAAGATTACTGTGATTTGGACAGATTTGCCAATGGCTGTAAACCAACAGCAGTCTTATTAGAATGAGAATAAATATCACTGTGATTTAGACAGTGACGTAAAATCAGAGATTATGACCTGAATTTCTGTTATGCTGACGTCTGGCGCGTAGGTCAGTACGAACATAAGCGCCGCTGACGTCAGCGTTGCAGTATGGTGCATGGTGCTATATAGAACACAATGAATATTCACTCGCGCGACCGACGTACGCGACCGACGACGTCAGCGTAACAGGAATTTAAGCCTAAATAACTGTGAAAGGATTCTAAAGAGGCCTTTGTCCTTCACCAGAAAAAAAGCAATAGCTAGTGTTAAGTATTATGAACTCAAATCCTCCCAATTTTTTGCAGATACCAGAACATGTGTTATCAACACAAGATGTCGCCTGCATTTCAGCAGACTCCAACATCTTTGAAATAATGAACAAAGCTCAAGAATCCTGCAATGGTACGGACATGAGATGCACCTTCTACCAATTTGTGAACCATGGATATAAAAATATTGGTACCTTAGATATTGACAAAGAGCTATTTGATGATTTGTTAATGAAATTTGATAACTGGCTGTTAACTGCTGAAAATATTGAGAAAAATGTTGATCCGTTAGTTATGAAAACAAAAGCAGTTACTTTTTTAGATACAGAAAGTATTAATGTGAATGATAGCTATAGTAATGAAGAGCAAATTGAAAATTCAACTAATGTCAGTGAAACAGAAGATGTACATAATATAGGTAACGTAGATCATAATACCAACGACTCCGATGATGATAAAACAGTAAATACCCATCATATTAAAAAAAAATATGACACACATCATAGAAATCATCATCATAAATCAAAAAACGGAAATCATATCAAACTTGTTCCAGAGTATAATAATGACCACAGATATTTTGAGGTTTTTCTATCAAAAGACAAAGAAACGGGAAAACCAAGAACAATATACGTTGAGGTTGACCAGGACAAAAACGAATTTGTACTTTTAGATGAGGAAATTGATAAAAAACTTAATGGCATTAAGCCTATTATAATTGAGTTAGATGAACTCTCCGAAATTGCTGATACAGCTTTTAATAATATAGCCAAATCTTCAAATCAGAAACAACATATTTACAACTCAAATGATGATGATAGCACTATGTCAAGCGATGTTAATACATATTCTGCAATAGACGAAGATACAACAAACTTAGACAAAGTTGTAGGAGAATCTACTCAAAATATATTAAATCAGTCAATTTGTAATATAAATACTAATCAACAACTTATCCTGGACAACACGACAGGAAATGTTAAAAAAACCGTTATTGTCAGTAAGAATCTTGTAGCACCTAACAAATACACAAATCAGGCACAATTTTATGTAAAATCGCAGATAGATAGTTCAACAGATGAAATAGAAAATTATCATTTGGAATTACTAGAAAGTAGTAATAATGAAACAGATATATATCAGACAGGTTTTGATAAAGAGACATCTCTTGATTCTATAGAATTGAATGATAATAATACTAACAACGATCTTGAATTAGACAATATAGAATATTCTCCTGAAAATTTTGACATACTTTACGCCGATAATTCTACAGAAAATTATGAATTATCTACAGACCATGACAATGTAACTTTCTATGACGATTCTTTTATTCAACTAGAAGAAAACAATAATACCAATATCGATATTGATATTGATGACACTCATGATTTCTCATCATCTGAAATGATACATCTAAACGAACCTATTTCCCAAACTGAAAAGCATGTTCAATCAACTCCTAACATTTCTACTGAACTTAAATTAACCCCATTCCTGACTGCTGGGACTTCGGCCTATAGTAGTTCACAACGAGACGCGATTCCTTCTGAAAATCGGCAAGGACATGTACAAGGGCATTCTTCAGAGCCAGGTATACCATTATCATCATACACTAATGTCCCAATAATGGGAAAAGACTTAGCAAAAGTAGTGGAAACAGACGATCATTTACAGTCATATTTTCCAGTATATGCTACTTTAGATTTACCTGCAGGTGCTTCTCAAAAAACTCCTTTGGATTCTGACGTTGAACATCCAAGTATATCTTCTTATAATTCTCTACTGGATTCTGGTTTCGAACATCAAGCTACTGCGCCTGATATATTTCAGCATACATCCCCAATTTTCCCAATACCCAGTGTTGCATCTGCTGCACCTAATTTTCAATACACGTCCCCTGTTTTTCCATCACCACCTGTTGAATGTGTTGTAAGACTCAACAAAGGTTCTAAATATTCACCTCTCAATTTCGGCTTTAGCTGGCTACCTTCGTATTCACGTATTGAAGAGCTTCGATTGCCATGTGCTATGAACTCTTCACCGCAAGAATCCATTTGGCCATTACTAGAACTTCAAAATAAAGAGGTTTCTGACAGTATCTATCCAGGACCATCATCTTCGGAGGACACTATGTCAGTTGAAGATCCAAGATTATTTTACCATGTACCCAAGCTTAGTGTCAATAATCAAGAACCGTCTTTATCTACTGAACCGTATCATCTAGAAGCAAATGCACCAATGCCACCAAGACTTTTGCCACTAAAATTAGATTTACCAAAATCCAATGCTGACTTAGATAGAATGTCTACAATTTATGAATTGAGTGGAACTCCTTTATCAGTAATGCCCAATAGCTTAAAAGATGCAATAAAGTCACCTTGTCATATTATGCAACAAATTCCACCTTATTTACAATCAACAAAACCTAACCAAGATGTAGGATTTATCAAATATTCACCATTTGACAATAACTTTATAGAAACAATGATTCCATGTACAGCTAACAGAAACAGATATCCTTACACTTCAACTCCTTGCTTCGGAAACCCATACTTACGACCACCTCAAATCAAACCCCCGTATTTGGAACCACTACTGCCTGTAACTCCTCTACAACCATCCTCTAAAACTACGACACTAGATTCTTTACCAATATCTTCAGACCAGAGTTACCCATATTTAAATGGAAACTACAGACAAGAAACAAAGCCAATCTCTCTCCTACCTAACACTCCATTTCAACCTTTAAACCCACAGTTACTAGGGCCGGCTTTCGCTCCAAATACATTACCTTGTCAAAATCTATGGAAGAATGTTCCAAATTTACCGTGTACCATATTACCTGATCAAAATATAAGAACGTATCCACCTATTATTAGTAATTATGTAACTCCATCTGCTGTTCTACAGCAAAATCAAATTCTAAAACCATTACTGTCAAAATCTGTTCCTTTAACAGCCCTTGAACAGCCATGTCCAATTAAAAACGTTTTGGAAATGACACCTCTAAGCTACACTCCATTTTTAACACCAGTACAAATGGATTTAAACCCGTCGTTGGCTTTAGAACGTGATTTACAAAGTCTATCATTAAAATATGGCATACCTCTAGCAAAGATCCTCAACTCTTTAGAGACAGAAATATATGATGCTCATAGCAAAACTAGTGCACCAACTCTCAAGATACCTAATTCAAACTTAGTACACGACAGTTCTCCTACAAGTAAACCTACATCAACAAAAACAAATGCCGCTTTCGATGATGAAAACAGAAGCAGTTATACAGAGTCACTTTTAGAATCAGAACTTTGTAACCTAGTACATTTAGACTCATCTCTCATTGGTCCTCCGTTGGAACTGGAAAGCTCACTGATACTAGAATCAAATGACTCCCAAAGTCACACAGTTTTATCAGAAAATACAGAACTACCATCTTCACATTTGAGCTTTGAAAATCAACCAACAAATGCAATACATGATAGTCCTTTTATTGGTCCACATCTAACAACCTTAACTACTAGTAATTTTGTACTCAGTGATGAAAACCGAACAGCAAATGAGGTGATACTATCAGAATCAGATATTTCTAACTCTATACTTTTAGATTCATCACTCATAGGCCCTCATCTAGAAATAGGCACCCAACCAATGCTACTAGATTCTAATAATAACCAATCAGACACTCTTGCAACACAAACCGAAGAACCAATTACAGTATCATCACAGACTGAACAAAAACTTAATCTAAATCAACCCACAAACTTCCTAGACAGTTCTCTAAAAGGTTCTCATTTACCATCATTATCTCCTGTTAAACCGTTACTAAGCAATGACATTCAAAACATCAATAATATAATCTCACTCGAAACTGATCTGACTGACTTGACACCTTTAGATTCATCAGTCATAGATACTCAGGAAGGTTTAGTAAACCAACTTGATCTCACAGCAATCTTACAGCATGAAGAAACAGGTGTAACATTATCCGCAGCTAATGCCAGTCCTGATTTACATAAACCACTTGAATATATGCCAACTAACTTAGTCCAAGAAGAGTTACTATTAGAGTCGGATTCTTCTAGATTGATACCGTTAGATTCCACTCTTATTGGTCCTGAGCTTCAATTAGGAAGCTCGCCAATTATAACAGACTCTCTAGAAGATAAGACTGTACCACTTGTATCAAAAGACAGCATTCTAAAAACAGATAATAAAGTTGATGAACTAGAAAATATAATCTTACCTCCATCATTATTATCGGTATTACTAAATAAAACAGTAAAAGCTGATTCAAACCTTAACATCAATACACAAGACACAAAATTGAATGAAGAACTTGACGAACTATCAGTAGACACTAATTTAAAACTCAAAGATATTTCATTTAAAGAAACAGATTTTAAAATTGTAAAATCAATTCCTGAATTACCATCACAGTTTATAAATGAAAGCAAACCTCTTCTAACAAAAGATTCTAAAACTTATATACATAAATCAAAATCCTCAGACATTACTAATGTTGTTGATTCTGAAACTATACTTGACAGCTCTTTAACAGGTACAAGTATCCTTCACAAATTAGAAACACCAGAAATTTCCACCTCTTTGGATTCTTCAATTCATCTTGATAGCTCTTTAATAGGTCCAAGTATATTACAGAAGATAGATTCTCGAGAAATTTCACCAATCTTAGACTCTGAAAGAGGTTTAGCACCTACAACTATCAATCAGAACGAAAAGCCTTCAGAAATGGTGACAGTAATCGATTCTTCAAATAAAAGTTCTTTTAAAGGTCCAACTATATCCCATGAAATAAATTCAAAAGAAACATCAACGGTCACTCAATTTGATAACTCTTTAGTAACAAGTCAACATGAAACAAAAGAGCCTTCAGCAGAGTCATCAGTCTCTAAAAGTCAACTCGATAGCTCTTTAATAGGTCCAACTTTACATCAGGAGACACTTGAAGTATCACGTGCGTTTGACTCTAAAGACCTTCTAGAAAGTTCGTTAGCAGGTCCACGTTTGTTAACTGTGCCTTTTTATAATGATGAAATTAAAATGATAAATAATGAGTTACAGTCTGACTCAGAACTGGCTAATTTAGTTCCATTGGATTCATCTTTCGTAGGTCCTCACGTTGATTTTGAACTCGAGCAGTCAGAAATCTCAAGATACCAAAACCCAGAATCATCAAAAACATCCGTTAGTAATCCAAATGTATATGCCACAACAAATTTCGTACCTTTTAAGGTAGTTGAAGGAAAGTCACCTCTAGAACCAATTACTATCCCAGCTTGTGCATCTGATCTAGAAGAATTATTATCAAAATTCACCAATGCAATTACAAAATCTCAACTATCACCAACTGAACTAAAACCATGTGACAAATTGCTGTCATCAATAGCTAAAATATCATCGGAAAATTACGTGCTACCATCTTATACAGACTTGCAAACATTAACTTTGAACACTCTATTAAATACTCCAATATCCTTACAAGATGAGCTAGCTTCTGAGTTCTCTCCAATAACAATGACTTCCCCAGCACAGGAGTTTTCACCAGTGGAATCTATAGCAAATGGTCTCGGTTCAAATTATTTCTCAACTCCAACAACGATGGTTGAATCACGACCTTACACCCAAGGAGTACCTCAAATACCTATCACACCTTATTCACCATTTGTTCAAATGAAACCGCTGATAGACCGTAGCTGGCTAGGACCAAATAATATTCACAATATTCCTCAATTAGATTTAGCTTCCCATAGTAAACTTTACTCTCAACTATCCATTCCTAATATGTATTCATCAGGAGACGCCATTACACCATCATCAGAATGGACTACACCATCAAATATTCTACCGCTACACAAATATGTTCCTCTACTTCCAAAAAAACAGTCTTCTGTTCTTCCATTAGAGTCTACAATTGCCAACTCAGAATACAATCCAATAGAGGTTGATGATATAATGTCTCTTCTAGATGAAAACAACTTTCAATTGGTAAAAGATATGTCTATTTTGCCTTATAGTCAATCTTCTTTACCACCTACTACGCCAGTATTTGAAAACGGTGAAATTGTTTCACCATCATTGTTAGAAAATATGCCTATACTAAACTCAGACTTTATCCAAACAAGACCACAAATACCTATTTCTGGTACAAATCCCTTGGTTCCATCATCAAACTACAACCCACAAATTCGCTTGCACAATCTGAATAACGTACCCTACATGACACAAACACCAAATTATATCCCACCATGCAATTTACAACCCTATTCTAACATACCATTGCACTCACAATTCCCTGAAATAATCGGACCAGCACCGAAATTAGTAACATTACCCACTGAATCTCCGAAAGCGTTTTTACAGCAACTATTATCAAACCCATGCCTAGAATCACAAATAATTCTGCCTAGTTCATCATTGGCTTCAATGTTACAATCGCCTACAGCTTCAAATCAATTAAACAGTGTCCCAAGTAAATTATCTCCAGAATATTTCACACCGATATCTCCTGTATATAAAACTCTGTTGTCAAATGCATTTACAAGTCCAATATTACCAATATTTGCTACTCCATTATCGTTATCTTTCGCTAAACCAATTTCACCACCAAGTACTAGTTTACCATTAAATATACCTTATGTAGATAGCCAACTGACACTTATACCGCTGTCTATCAACCCTTGCACAGCTAAAACACTTACACCAAAGTATCCTAGTCCAGTTATGCCTTTAAAAATAACTCCAATATCAGACTATCCACATCCACGAACAGTACCACACAATAGATCAATACTATCAGAAATTCCTTTTACACCATCTCACACTTATTCTAGTGCATATTTACCTTTTCATCCTAGTCCAATTCCAACTGACACTAGTCCTGATTTACCGAAGACTATGAGGCAACTACCATCAGCTATGACAAGTCCGATATCGCCAGTTTTATATGAACCTCTATTAACACCGTATGTTAGTTCCGTACCAAAATCATTAACTCATTTAGAATTACCAGCATATTCCAGTCCGTTGACATCAATTTCGCTAAGTAAATTGGCACCATCTTCTACTGGTCTATTATCACCTGCTTATCTCAGTTCAACAAACAGTTATCCTTCTTTACCAGCCCCTATGAATACACAGACACGACCTTCAAATGTTCTTACACCAGCTTCGATAACTCCAATATCACCAGTGAGTTCCAGTCTTTTGTCGTCTAATACACCTTTATCTTTAAATCGTAAAATAATAACACCAGAAATAAAATCAAGACAATTAAATACATTACCAATTTCTAATGCAGTGAACCCACTCTTAAATGCTAACCAATTGATACCGATTAATTCAAATATACCTCTACAAAGTTATCATCCTACACACGTTTCAAAACCATTACCTTCATCTTTTCCCAACTCACAAATAAAGCAATATATACCTAGTGAACATGAATTAGAGTCCAAGTTGCTAACTTCACCACTGACAGAAGAAATACCTTCTTATGATGTTTTAGAAGAAAGCGCTTACACATACAGTAATGATGAAGATGACAAATATTACGAAGAACCGAGCTTACAATATCCTTTAGAATCTCTATCATATACTTTAGCATCAGAAGAAATAGCTGAAACTTTGCCTCCAGAAGATTTTATAAAACTAGAAGAACTTACTCCTTCTGCAACTGTGAATAATCGTGTTACTGAACCATCATTGCAAACAAAATTATACCAACATCATCTTCTCACACCTTATACTCCAGTATACGGTAAACCTTTATCAAAACCACATCCAGTCCCGGAATTATTGCCACTGCCATCTGCAATTAAAACTATTCAACAAAGTATATTTCATAGTATACCACTAGTACCTTCATCAAATCCTCTAAAACACCCAGTCTCACTACCAACATCAATTTTGTCTAGCTCGTTACTGAAACCACCAACACCGTTAACTTTTACACCGAACTTCCCGATATCGTCACCTGTCTTGCCTAAACCATGTATAGATAGTCTATATAGTATATTACCGATGAATAAACAGTTTCAAGCTCTGTCATCTTCTCCATACTATTCCGCACCGAGTCAAGACATGTCGTTACCGCCCATTTACCCAACAGGGATAAGAAATATTGTAAGTCCACAAGTAACACTAGGTTTCTCACAAGTCCCAACAAATACACCTTTTGTACCTGTTTCATCGCAAATGGGTTTACCAAAATCACAACCACTAACCTCAACTTATATTCTAGATAACTATATTCAATTACCATCAACACACTATGAACCTAAATCAAAGACACTGACATGTCAAGGCTCCTTAGTAGAACCGTTGCCAATACCAAGTTATACCCAACTTGCTGCACCAATCACATCACATAATTCACCTTTAGAAATGCCAATTAGTTCACAATATATCACTCCTTTATCACCACCTCAAAACTTGAAGATAAAACCACACTTGTCTCCTCAATATATGTCTTCAATATTACCAGCCCAAACAACATTACAAGACAGTTTACAAGTGAAAGAAGCATCAATTCACTATCAACCATATATTTCACAACCAACTAAACTGACCAATTCAATAAAAATTAAATGTAAGAGTCCTCCAGTCACTTCACCATATACTGCGTTACCGTCTGTAAATATTATTGAACCTATAAGTACAGGTCTCAACAGACTATCGTCAAATTCTACTCCACAACTTTCTTTACCATCATTACCTTTACCCGTTTCAAAATACAGTCCGATTATTTCATATTCTAATCATCGCTCCAGGATTAGTCCATATGTTTCAAAGCAAGCACTGACAAATCAAATAATACCTTCATCACTGTTGATGTCTCCAGATACAGGTTTCCAAACTCCAACAAATAAATTATCTTCTCCTTACAATATTCCAATATATAGCTCACCGTCACCTTTCTTAACAGAACCTTTAGAAACAGTTCCTTATTACACGCCATTGGATACGACAGCTAACCAACACAATATTTTAAAACCAATTTCATCGTTATCTAACATTCAATACACAGATCCTTTGTCATCATCACCTCAACCCCTACAGCCAACAGAGTTTTACCAAACTCAACCGCTCGCTAACGTCCAATATACTACCAAACCCCATTCAAAATTATCACCAGTTTCAGCTCAATATGTTTTTCCATCTTCAGCACCAATGCATACTTCTTTACCGTTAGAAACAGTCCCTTATCGACCAATAAATAAATCTAGTGCACCTCAATACAGTCTTCCTAGTGCTCCTATATATAATTCTCCAATCCATTCGTCATCTTTAACTAGAAACCCGTTCTTAAATCCAGACTCTACAGAAGTACCATCATATCCCGTTCCAAGGAATATTATCTCATCATCAATATTAAAACCTTCTGAAAGTAGCCTATTATCAAATATAAGATCTCCAGATATTTCTCAAGAACCTCAGAATTTATATTCTTCTCCAATAACATCTTTAGCTCCGTTATCTTCGTCATCTTTATTAAAACCTTTAGCAAAAAGATTGCCTCAAAAATCACGTCAATATCAACCTCTCATAATTCCCAGTAAAACGCAATATGTATCTAAATTACCAATTGAAAGTGTTCCAGAATTATTAGAATCCACTAGTCCGTTACTAAAAAGTTTACTATTAACACCCTTATCGACAAACTCCCAAAACAATGCTCCCTTAGCACCAATGCCTTTCTGTAACACCAATACAGCAATCCCTGCAGACTTTCCAATAGAAGCTGTACCGTCTGTTACTAGCTCAGACATTGCTCTTTCAAATTACCTTCCATACGATTCTAGTGATCATAAATATTCTGGTCCGTACGACTCACTGGCTTCAGAAATACCTGAAATTGTGACGCCAATAAATCCATCATCGACACCCTATAGTTTCTTAAAATCACCGTTCAACAAACATTTTAAATCACCAGTAACTACTCTGGCAAATATGCCTTTATATTCTAATTTTGATATTGTAGAACCTTCACCAAAGCTTCCAGTAAGAGCATATATTGTCACTGCTAAGCCTGTTGAAATTTCAGCTACTTCAGCTCTAGAATCATCACCACTATATTTGGATTCACTAGATACAGAAATGATAGAAGAAATAGAACCATATGAATTTTTGCCTGGTTTAAAAGACAGATTCCCAGCGTTACCAAAAGGATTAGACCAGCAAAGACAGCTACATCCTGCTTCTACTTCCAAATATTTAGCAACACCCCAACCAACTAAAACATTGCCTTCATCAAAATACAAAACGTCAAGTTCGTCAGTACCAGAGGAAGCCGAACTAATAGATACTACAAATTTAATTTCCCTCTCAAAAATTAAGTCTGAACCGTTAATCGCTGACTACACTCCATCTGATAGAAAAGCAACAAAACCTAACACGCCATCAAATATCGCAGAACCTGATATTCTACAATTATCCCCTTACACTACATTATTAAAAACAGATTTCCCGTCTCCCACATACAAAGAATTGTCACCAAAATTACAAACACCACGTTATACCAATGAAATACTAAAACCATCACCAATCCACTTAAGTCCACAGGAGTATAAAGATTTAATCCAAGGTCCGTCACCTTCTCAAGCATCATCACCCTCGCCCACTGTCTTATCACACACCAACACTGAACCACAGCTGGTCACAAATCCGCTGACTAGACGACCACAGATACCATTTTATAACCCAATGACAATAACACCTGAAAATTGTCTTCCGTTACCAACATTTGCAAAATCTTTACCGTTTCATGAAAAGCTTATAGAAGTAACACCAGAGAAAGACAGCATACAAACTCTTTTAAATAAATATAGACCTGCTAACAACATAACACCACAAGGAAACAACTATCCATATGAACCTAAATCTACAATACCTGAAGTACCTTTCGAACTTGACTCTATAAAACCTGTAAATCCTTTGCTTAAATCAAAAGAACCTTATACAGAGTACATAGAAGATTTAAAATTAAATGAAGGTAATTATAATGAACCTGATTTAGACAATATTAGTTTTGGTGAAAATAAACCTGATATTTTCGAAGCTAAAACAACTAAAAACCTACCAGAAATTATCAAAGGTTGGAGTATCCCTAATTACAATAAAAAAGCGCAAAGACCTCAAAAAATATCAAAATTAGACCATTTCTATGCTAATAATCATATAGGAAAAGGTCCACAAGTATATACTGTTCCTACCTATAATAGTTTACCTTTAAGTTCTTCTACTGATGTTAAAAGTTCCCCTAGTGCAGTATCCCCAGAGATTTTAAAAGATTCCACTGTCATATCTACTAAACATTTTGGATCTGTCCCTCAATTAGACACTATTTCCCTACCAGGTGAGTATTACCCAGAAATAACAGACTCTCCTAAAAACATCCCAATCACGAACTCTTATCCTTTAAATAACTTAAATCCTTGCTCAAAATATACTTCACAAATGAAATCCCCTGACAAAGCTATTGAAATTGCTGACACATCTGAAATGACTCCCATTTCGAAAACTCCTTACAACAATATTGATGATATCAAATATTCAGGTTATAAGACATATCAAATACCTTCTTTGAAATCTCCTCAAACGTCGAAATATCAAGAAACTCCTTCTCGAATGTATAGTCCATCTGTGGTAACATATTCCTCTCCTATTCCAGCTGTCAAACCTTTGAAAGTTCATAAAACTCCTAGTCTTTCCAATTTTTATAGTCCTACTGAAGCTGAGCCTCTAATTCCTCAGTACCAAACACCAATAAAGATAAAAACACCACTTCAAACAAAATTGGGCCTTGGCTCCTTACTAGAAAGTCAAGAATTAAATGAATATAATCCTATAGACGATATACCAATCAGTGTCGATAATATAAATGAAGATAATGAACTAAAAACCAGTTTAATCAATTATATAAATAAGAGACAAGACGCTAAAAATAATTTGATTAACAATAACGCTGAGATAACAGTACCTATAGGAAATATAGCTATAACTAAAAAGGAACCGTACAATGCGAATACTATAGAAACAAATAATCCTTCAATAGGACTTAAAGTATGGAAATCAAACGTGAAAATAGCTGAAGCAGAATTAAAACTGAAATTCAAAGATTTGTCAGTAAATAATTTCATGCCTATAGTTAACAATTTAGACAAATATGATATGGTAGAGATTCGTAAGATTGTTAAGAATTATATCGATGAAAAATACGGGAATCATATAGAAGTAAATGAGCCTTATATTATTGATTATAAGTATACAGTTATAAAAGATTTTGATCATAATGCTGTGGATAATAAATATAATTTACTTTGGCCAACGAATTATGTATGAAAGCTTAGGTGTTCCGTACCCAAAGGGTGCTAACGGGACCCTAATTCTAAGGCTCCGCTGTTCGACCGGCTTTCACAGGGCTGTATTTTTTGAACCGTAATAGGTAGACACTTGAAATTTTCACGAGTCTAATTATACTATGGCTGCTACAACAAAAAATATAATAAAGCTGAAAGTTATTTTATTTTCAACTATATTTAATTTTTAAATAGACCTTTGTATCCTGCTTATGCGTATGAAGTTTAACACGTTGAACGCCAAGCAACAGACACAATAGAAAATCTATTGTTCGCGGTCACCGGTGACCGCGTTGGCAGTCAACGTGTTAACTAAAATCGGCTCATTCATTTCGAAAAACAAGGGCTTGAAAGTTTTTATGAAATGCCGTACGTCGTAAACGCTCTTATTAACTACACACTACCGAATTGAGAAACTGTAATGGTAGCGTATGTCCTAACTAATATTACAAATGCGAATGTAAGTTTGTTTGTTTGTTTACCTTTTCATGCTTTAACCACTGAACTGATCATCCTGAAATTTTGCATATACCTTGTCAGGTGTACAGAAACGGACATAGTGTACCTTTCATCCCGAAAAAGAGTGCTGTTACCGAGTAAAACAACAATAACGTTATTATGATAACAGATGGCGCCACGTGTATTATTGTTTTTCTCGGGAACAGCACTTTTTTCGGGATGAAAGGTACCCTATGACCTTCTCCACGTCATGGTCAACCCATGTGCCAAATTTCATCCAAATGCGTTCAGCCGATTTAGCGTGAAAGCGTAACAAAGAAAAACACTTACATCCGCACATTAAATTTGGCACATGGGTGGACCATGACCTGGAGAAAGACATAGACTACTTTTCATCCTGGATCGCAGACAAAGTCGCGGGCAACAGCTACTTTGTAATAAATAAATAAATGTTATTGACCGAATTCAAACTAAGTAATCTTTGTACAGACGCCAGCACATCAAGCTACCCGAAACTGTCAAATTTTCCCATTCAAGTTTGAACCTTAGGCTTTAGCGATAAAGTTGAAAATCTGTTAAAGAAATTTGACAGACTGTATTAGCTTGATGTGCTGGCGTCTGTACTTACAAAAATAAACTTTATGAAGAAGATGCAGATATGTAAGTCTCAGATAGAAATACAGGGTGACATTAAATTAGCTAGCGAAACTTTACACGCGTGTTGGGTATCGATGTCGAAAACAAATGAAACAGATTTTTTTTAAACCATAGCACGACATTCGTTTTATTGCCGTAACTTACATGTGACAGTGCCATTTTTTCAATGTTTTTGATATCGAAAATTTTGTTTGACCCTGTACATAATTTAAATATATTATTATTTTATTAATATAACTTTAGAAGATTTTTACGTGTTAGTTCATAAAACAAAATATAAATTGTATAAAATATAATTTTAAGTGTAATTTTAATAGTATAAATAAAGATATTCTTTGTATAATAATTATTCCATGATATTTTTATATTATAAGACTGAATGATTAAATATTGTTATGAATGAAATTATTGTATTATTTAGAAAGTTCCATAAATATTAAAAAATACAGACACCTGAAGGCCAATTCTCGTAATTTAAAACGTTCAAAATCTAGTCGCAGTCTCATCTCGGCGAAAAATAAATGTCAAAAACTTGTCAAAATGTAGGGAAACAGATTGAGACAGATCAGACTGTGAACGTTCTTAAAATTACGAGAATTACCTACCCCTCAGGATTTCATATAAATCTATACAAATAATGAAGCTGAAGAGTTTATGTTTGTTTGGAACCTACTAATCTCTGGAACTACCCAATCAGATTTGAAATATTATTTTTGAATTTGATAGCCCAATACATACTAGTTACGGTCACTATCACGAATCACATTTTGTTCAACAAACAATCTGACACTGACTTGCAAATTGCAAAAAACGTAAGAAAATTTGAAGTTCGCGGGTTATCTAGCGCATCCCCCTTGCGCGTATTTTATAACCGCTATCTCTCAAAACGCATTACCCAGATAACTATACTAAAAAAATCCAAATATTTTATTTTACATAAATCTACATGGGCACTTATGAAACGTCAGAAGCTAGGTGCACGGTTCCAATTGGTCGTTTCTTATGGAGAAGAGCCGGCAAGAAACTCCACGGTTACTCTTTATTAAATAATTGGTTTGTACAATGTTTTCAAATTATAGTTTTAATAGGTATGAGAGGACAGTGTAGGCCTGACAAGAAATACCAGGGGGCCTAAAAAGGCCACTCTGGCAGAATCATAAAAGGATAACATTATAAATCTTATTATAAGTCGTAAAATGGACAAATTGACAATTCATATTATTTGCGTATAATTCATCTGTATGACAGTTTTGTATTATATTATTTTGATTCGTAAAATGCTATACAGCTAACTACATATACGGTACAGACGCCAGCACATCAAGTTACTACAATCTGTCAAATTTCTTTGATAGATTTTCAACTTTATTGCTAAAGTATAAGGTTCAAAGTTGATTGGGAAAATTTGACAGTTTCGGGTAGGTTGATGTGCTGGCGTCTGTACATCTCTGCCTAACCCTTCAGGGATATATAGGTGTGAAACTATCAAACGACGGACGGATGCGGCGGATGGGTCGGGGAAAAAGAAATTTCACGCGGACGAAGTCGCGGGCAGAAGGTAGTAAAATGCAAAATGGTCAACAAATCTACAGTCTATAAGGCCTAAAACGTTCTCACAACTCTCAGATACACACACAAACATCCTGACATCCTGTATACAAATCAGATATACAGGATGATCTCCTCAGCCCTCTTACACCAAAATAATAAACACAGAATATTCAAGCAATGTTCATTCCACTTAAAAGGGTCAGTGTCTCAAACTTTTTACTTACTCACTTATACAATTTCTACATTCTTGTGGATGACCCTTTTGCAAACGGGTTTCAACCCTTAAGGTGCCACTAGTCGATGTTTTTTCCATACATTACTCCACTGTTTGACATTGTGCATCCAAAGTTAAACATGATATCGTTTTGACTTATTATTAATTGTGTATTTACGGAAACAGAATAGTAAAATAAAAAGCCATTAAAAAGTTATGAGCCAATAAAGATTCGTTTTTCTTGCTATTTTTAAGGCCAAGCACTTGAGGTCAGCACAGCTATACACAACCACTCGATACGCTTTCGTACCGTTTCGAACATCAATCAATGTTATCTAAGGAGTCCTCTAAACGCTGTTCACAAGTTCAAAACCCGAAAATTTTGTTGGTTTAAATCAAATAAGTGTTTGTACAAACCTACTTGCAGAAAACAAATCATTTATCATAATAGACGACCGCTATACTTCCGACAGCTGTTTGCTGTCGGGGGCAAGGCAAATCAGGTTATCAAAATAAGTCATTTTCGATGCAATAGCCTGTCGGAATGTTGTGTTGGGAATAGCTATGCTGATAATTTAATTGCTAACGGTAGAAAAACATTTTATTTTACTTTAAGAAACTTTTTTTTTTTAATAAGTAAATATTCCAAAGAGGAAAACAACACAACATCCATTATTTTAAAACTGAAAACTTTTTGGTAACAAAGGAATTTAGTATTTGCCACTTTTTAAGGTAAAGTTTGTAAAAAATCCCTCTTTCTGTGAAGGGTTGTTTTTCAAAAACTTTGTTTGGCAAGTAACTAACAAGACTAATTTACAAAACATCACGCCTTTAATCCCCAAAGGCTTAGACAGAGGTGTACCTATGGTCTATATTTCGACAGTTGTGTTTTAGTCCCATAGTACCTACTAAAGACGAGGTTTGAAAGTGGCACCGGTACCTAACTGAAAAGTTATGTTGAAATCTGTTGTCATGGTATGGGCATGTGTTACGGAGAAATGAGGAAAATGTCGTGAGGAAAGTTTTGAGTATGAATGTCGATGGCTATAAGAGTAGGGGAAGACCAAAGAAACGATGGATGGACTGTGTGAATGATGATATGGTTAGAAAGGTTGTGACTACCGAGATGACGGCTGATAGAGAAGTATGGAAGAAAAAGATATGTTGCGCCGACCACAAATAAATTGGGTTATAAACAGGAGAATGATGATAAGTTCCAAAGATTAGTCCGTTCAAACAAACTCTTCAGCTTTTTTTAGTATAGATTAGTCTAAAAAACTTTTTGCCATAAAAATCACATGGGATCTCTGAAATTACGAATAAAAAAATCTGCTGTTTCATACATTTTAGTCAAGTAGGTATTAAATTTTTGTATTAAACAGCAGATTTTTTTTCGTGATGTTATAGTTGGTCCCATAGTGAAAGTTGTTCATATTCGTGGGTAGAACACCCTGTAAAAATTTGGAACCGGTAAAAAAATCATCCGATATAATACAGGGATAAATTTTTAACCACGTGAATTGAATACATGATATTGAACAACCCTGCGTTATTTTGGCACGGTTATTAAAAAAAAATTGCGCTGCCATACATTTTTACCGCGCAGGTATTGCACTTTTAACTATAACAGCGGATTTGTTTTTTAATCTACGAAAAGTAACAGTTCGCGCACTGGTTAAAAAATTATCCTGTGTACACCCGTGCAGGCCATGAGTACGCGCCGTATGCGTTTTAGGACAAGAGTCTCAAGACACCGTGCTGTTTTTGATTGGGTCCAAGGTTTTATTTTATTTTATTTCCAAATTTTCGGAAAACTTATAACTTACAACACACAGGCATACTACAACAGTGCTTTAATTGTTAATATCACAAATATTGGCAATCACAAGAATCTAATGAAATCCTTTTGAGGTACGGAACTCTAAAAACAGATATTTATAAACTGATATTTCAAGTAAGTAAACTTACTGCGATCTACTAGTCGATAACCCCACAAAAAAACCATTAAATTAATTTCTTGTATCATGTTTAGACATCGATACGGTCTGCGGAGTTTCGCTAGATAATTTAATTTGACCCTGTATAAGCCTTTCAACAAGTTCCTCGTTTTATTAATGTTTTATGATAATATTTCTGATACCTATCAGGGTTCAAAAGGAGTTCAAAAGATCGGCTCTCTAAGATCATGCATACTTACAAAGTTGTTGTAATATTTACACAAAACTTGGACAGATTTGGATCATCCATTGGAAGTTGCTCCGTTTAATTATTTAAAGGTTTTCCTGTAGAGATACCTCCGTGTTATCAAAGACTTTTTAGGGTTTCGTACGGAGGGCGCCAAAAAGCTCCGTTGTCTGTTCATCTGCCACCGGGCTGTATCGTTTGAAACATAATAATTAGACACTTATAACGTTATTACAAAATGAATTTTATCACTAGTTCATGAACAATGGTCAGGAGTAAAAATCGGATGAGTTAACTCGAACTAACGCAAAAAAAAGCTGTGTTGCGTTTTATTATGAGTAAGGAAGACTTTCTCTAGAACCGAAAATAAATTATCACATACCCTATTCCCCTTATTAAAAAACGCGGAATAAAATGACAGTTAGTCCGCCGAGTCCCTCTAGTTTAACGATGGATTTGACATCGGTACTAACTAATTTATTTCCGTCTTATTCCAAAACACGATCTAAATTTTGTACTGGGATTATTACTAGGTTCGGTTATTCCATTTATCCACCCAAAAAAATCCACCCTAAGGTGGATACGCGGAAACGCATGTCCGAGAATCCACCCTAAGCCTATAAATTTCGTTTATCCAACTAGGCCTAGGGTGGATTCTCTGATATGCGTGTCCGCGTATCCATCTTGAGGTGGATATTTTAAACCATGATTATAAAATACTTTCGGCGTATTACCCGCGCATTTTCCCCCGCGGCGACTTTTTTCGCGCCCTGGGTTTCGCCGTTTTTGAAAATCGAACAGTGTGTTTTTAGACCGGAATAACTCGGAATGAGAAAGTTGGATAAGAAAGAGATTAAAACAGAAGAAGAACTAGCCGGGGATCGAGGAGGTGGAGGGGGGGTTCAGGTTGGATTATCAACGCTCGGCGGCAAAATCCCGCCACGATAATTTTACGCCCGTGCTAACGTGGGAATAATGTCACCAAATAAACCTTTTTACCTTAGTTAACATAAAACAAAAGTTCTGAGATGTATTTCGTCTTCGGTATGATTGAAAGCCGATCGACTTAACTTCTAAATTCGAGTTTTCTTCGTGATACACTCAAACTTTCCTAATTTTATTGAAAGTCTGATTCTTTTGGTGAATTGATCTTTTTTTGTTTTAATACTTTTCCTTATCTACATATATACCTACCTACAGTATTTTTATCTCAAGAAGCGACGCGCGCTTTGCTTGTGGTAACCAAGTGTAAATGTGTGCGTGAACACGAGTAGACATACAACACACACACACACACTACCGACTTCGCCATTGTCTCGGACAGTACAGAGAGTCCTGCGTTTACACACACACTCACAGCGTGTTTGTACGCTTGGTTACCACAAGTAAAGCGCGCGTCGCTTCGTGAGATAAAAATACTGTAGGTAGGTAATTTATGTGAGGACTAGCTTTTGCCAGCAGCTTCGCTCGCGTAGAGATCGGATAAAAGGTATCCTATGTCGTAAATGCAGTCATGATTACGCGTGAAAAGGTAGCAGACAGACATTTAAACGGGAATATTTTTTTATCACCATCCAAATTTTTACAGGATGTTCTACCCATGAATATGAATAACTTTCACTATGGGACCAACTCTGAAATCACGAAAAAAAAATCTGCTTTTTCATACAAAAGTTCAATACCCTACCTACTTGACCAAAATGTATGAAACAGCAGATTTTTTATTTGAAATGAATTAAAAATTTGGATGGTGATAAAAAAATCTTCCTATATATATTACCTACTAGTAGCGCCCGCGGTTTCACCCGTAAGTGTCGATCCCGTGGGAATATCGGGATAAAAAGAATCCTATGTATTAATCCTGGTTGTAAACCATCTGTGTCACAAAAATCTTACCATCATACGATCTGGAAAATCTAAGGTCTATTCAAATCCTGTTTCCAACTGGTTCTAAGTCCACTTAAATGAATATCAACTTTATGTTGGTGTAAATTAAATTGATTTCAGAATGACTAGTACTATCGAAATAGTGATAAAAATTTTTGAAGTTGTACCGCAAACTGAACTTTATGTGTAGGAATTAAAGTTGTTATTCCAAAAACCCATATTTGTTTACATGTTTGGAAATTATTAGTTACGCAGTATAGGTGTAACGTACGGCTCTGCCTGTCCCTATGAAGTAAACATGTGTAATATTAAACCCTCGTTCACACATAATATTTCTCGGTATCGATGCGATCTTGTGCATGTTTTAGGGATAGTCTAACACTGTGTCAACAAGGCCGCAAGGGTTTATATTCAATATGGCCTACGTTGCATGTTGCTGTAGTAGGTACATAACAATTATATTGATTTTAACAACGACTATGTAGGCTGAGAACTTCTTACATTTATTATAGGTTGATAACACTGTTCTAAAATCCGTTTTATGTTTAATAATTCAGTAAACTCTTCATATTTTTAGGGTTCCGTACCTCAAAAGGAAAAAACGGAACCCTTATAGGATCACTCGTGTGCCTGTCTGTCTGTCCGTCTGTCACAGCCAATTTGCTCCGAATCTTATGGACCGATTAAGTTGAAATTTGGTACACATATGAATCTCTGTGACCCATACACAGACGTGTAACGTAAATAAATGAGTTTTGAAAATGGGAGTCATTTTTGAGGGGTAAATAGACAATTAAAAAAAAGTTTCGCTATCTGTACCGTGTGACATATCAAATGAAGGGCTTACCGTGAGGATCTCAAATATATTTTTACATAATTTTAAAGTAAATTGTATTAAAGTTATTTAAGACAATAGACGGAAATTTACCATTCCCCCCCCCCCCCCCCCGCCCCAGAAAATAGTTCTATATACCTATAGATCCTAGCGCAACTACTACATGTATATTAATCCGGCAAGGTCTAACTCTAATTAAATAAAATACAAGGTCAAATTTAATTAGCTAGCGAAACTCCACAGACGTTATGGGTATAATAATATCGTATCAAATCCAAACACATAAAAATAAAAATTATTTGATGATTTTTGTTTGGGGTCAATGACTGCTGATAAGATAGTTACATGAAACATGTGTTGAAGAAAAAAGTCTATTTTTTATTTTGTCGTGTTACCCGTAACGTCTGTTAAGTTTACACAATAAAAAAAATATGCTAAAACAGATATTTTAAATAACTGCACTACCAGATCTCGTTGATCCCAAAATTTTTTTTTTTTTATGTTCATATGTCGATACAGGCATCAAGTTTCCGAAGTTTCACTAGCTAATTTAATTTGATTGTTTAAGGTTGAAATATTGACCAGGAAATTATTCGTGTTTTTTTTTAGCTTCTTTTGTTAGTTTTATTGATTTTTCCATGACTACAGTAACGGTTGCCATCAATTTGTAAATGTTGACCAAACTTTTACATACCTAAAGTTCGTTTAATCTCAGAGAATAATCTGACAGGTATAATGTCAAACTTCTATAATAAAAAAACGCAAACACAAAAGACTTAAATTAATGTCATATTAGTCTCTGGGATTATAAAACAAACTTTAGTATTATAAGTCAAACTAAATTGAATTTTTTACTTTCTTCAGCTTCAAACTGTCAGACGTCAATTATATTCTACGAAGACTTTGGTAAAACCAGCCCTTAGTTCTGTGGGTTGTACTTCCCGAAGTCCAAAGCCACAGTGTAAACAGCGTACGTAGCATGTCACCCGATGGCTATCAGTCACGCGAGCACTGCACAATATGCTATCATTATGCATGGACTTACTGTTATGATTACCCTGTGACATTTTATGATTGACAGGACTAAGCTTATGTAGTTGAGTAATAATTATTATAGTGCAGATTTTAGTAATAAGTTGAGTAGTTTAGAGATAGGCTAGAACTTTATATTTTAAAGTGTGGGTCTCTACATGTAAATAATATACAGGGTGTCTCTGAAAGTATGGATCAAATTGAATAGGGACGTGTGGGCAAGGTCATTTCCAAACATTTTAACTCAGAGAATGTCAGTAAATTTTTTTACGGTACAAAAGTTATGACCAATTTTTGTTTTTTTCAATCACTTAGCATAGTGCTCAAAGAAAATAAACATTAAAAAAAAACTATCAGGGCTGTCAATATAATTTTTTTAGATAGCCCTGCAACCTAGTTCTATTTTTTATGTTTTTTTTCTTTGAACACTATGCGAAGTGATTGAAAAAAAAACAAAAATTGGTCATAACTTTTGAACCGTAAAAAAATTGACCGACATTCTCAGGGTTAAAAAGTTTGGAAATGACCTTGCCCACGTCGCTATTGGATTTGATCCATACTTTCAGGGACACCAAGTACTTATTATATCTTTATTTTTATTGTGCTAAGTGTGGGTGGTTGTAGGTAAGTAATAACAGCCGCACCGGTCGATAGATCAGGTTAAGCTACGCTTGCCGCGGTTGGTCCGTAGATGAGTGAACATATTTACATTCCAAGACCACAGCCAAGACCACTCCTTGTCTGGGAAGCTGTTGGTCTCGCCTGTCATCCGTGGATCTTTGACAGTCGTTACGAGTCATAAACTATCTGTGACCCAAATTTCATCCAAATCCGTTCAGCCGTTTTTGCGCCAATCCGGAACAGACATCCAGACAACACGAGTAGTGAGATATTTCCTGAAACCCGGGTGAAGCCCCGGCAAAAGCTAGTCGAATATAAGAAAGAAGATTTAGTCGTTTAAATACTTAAAAAACAGTATGTCTTTGTCTGAATGCACATTCGTGCACTCAATTCTAGAATTGCATATCCGATTTACGTGACATTTTAATTCACAGATAATCATATTTTCTGTGGCTCGGTTTTATAATTTACTACTAGCTGACCCGACAGGCGTTGTCCTGTCCAAATTTCAATAATTTATAGAAAATCTACTTTCAGTTTTTCCTTTGATTTAGTTTTTCCTTTTGAGGTACGAAATCCAAAAAAAATACAAACAAAAGAGAATTTCCCATTTCAAAATGTAGTTTTTTTGGAGATGCATAATGAAAATTACCGACACAGTTGAACTACTCAAGTTTTCTTTACATTGGCACAACGGTGATACATACGTAATCATAGGTACATAACACCCACATAACATCCAGTTCCCACTGTTGGGACACAGGCCTCTTCTCTTTGAGCGTGGGCCGTAATCCACCACGCGGGCCCAGTACGGGTCGGTAGATGTCACATGTCTTCGAATTTTTTACTTCTAGGACATGTCGTTTTCCTCACGATGTTTTCCTTCACCGTTTTGAGAGCAGTGGTGATGAATTAATTAACACAAAGTAAAGCGCTTGTCTGGGTTCGAAGTTCGAACCTACAACTCGTAAGTTGCGGCCGTGACCACTGGGGCATAACTGCTCGTACAACGGCGATAATGATTTTAATTTCCATCCACCGTATATCACAATAAAACCAGGTCCTAACCACCTCGCAGGATCTATTATTACCGGTCACGCGAGCGGCGAGCCTAACTTACTAGGGCTGTCCCTCCACTACTAGTAATTAATTAATTAAAAGAAACTTGCAGCACCCCGCGGTTTCACCCGTGTTAGTTTCGATCCCGTGGGAATATCGGGATTAAAAGTATCCTATGTGTTAATTCAAGTTATAAACTACGAGTATCTGTGTACCAAATTTCATCCAAATCCGTTTAGTAGTTTTTTTGCGTGATTGAGTAAAAAACATCCAAACATCTTCAAAAACTATAGATAGGCCTCTCCCAGGCTGCGCCACATCACCCTACCCTCCGCCTTCCGCATCCAGTCTGTCCCAGCCACTTTCTCAAGGTCGTCCGTCTATCTAGCTGGGGGGCGTCCTGCTGATACGCCATGGCCAAGTAACTGCGAACAACTTGGATGTAGGTTCTAACCTAACCTAGATCGGAGTGCCCACGCTTAGTTACTGCGACCAATTCATATTGAATGCAAAAAAGAATTGAGTATTGATTACAGTTCAAACCCAACAAAAAGAGGCTCAATTATTTAAAAAAAATGAGCATCATTAGAAGCGCAATAAGTTTTTAAAGGATCAATAATTTTAAAAAATATGTCCTTTATAAGGAGGTCAATAATAGAGGATCAGATAAAAATAAAACATTAATGCAAGAATTTGTTTTTTTTAAATATAATACGTCAACCCTATCAAACCCCTTTTTGAACTCGGCCGCAATCAAGCTAATTGTAATAAGCGCCATCTACATTACTATTATCGTAACTACAAATATAATTCTGTTATTTACTTAGACATTTTAAAATAGAAATGATCAGTGAAAGGCGACTAACAAAGGTATTTACAAGGAAGATGTGAGTGAAAACGTCCGAAGGAGACGCCCTACGAGGACATAAACTTTATAGTGACCTTATTGGTGATGTTCTTCTGAAAGGTCAGGTGTGTAGTACTCGCAACCAGCGTGCGTGTATGACCAGATGTTTGAACGTAAACAAAGCAAAAGGAGTATGTAAGGATCGTCGCGGGTGGCGTTCTGTAGTTTCTGCTTACCCTCATGAGAGTAACGAGTATGTATGTGTTGCAGTCAACGGCTAATCCTTTTCACTAACCTAACGGCCTGAATGATATTCAATTACAGTTTAGGTTGGAAGTCTGTAACCAATCACGCGCGAGCCGAATTGGTCGCAGTAACTAAGGCAGGGCACCCCGACCAAATGGGTTAGGTTAGGTTAGAACTGTGATCAACCGCGTGCGAGCCGAGAGAGCGAAGCGAGGCGAGCACTACTTCTATAGGCTAGGCGGTTAACTGAACGGCTAATTTAACCAGTTGTCTGCGAATTATGCATTTTAAAACAGATCATTTCTGCCCAGACTAGTTTCTCGATTTACGTATTTGCGTTTACAAACACAAACATAATAATTATTATACAGAATTGAAACAACAATCTGCAGGACGTACCTATGCAAATGTTTGTTTTGTGTGAAAATCGAACCCACGAATGTTATCGTAGAAATGTAGTAATAGATAGCTATGCATCACTACTTCTTGTATTTAATTATTATTACTGGATCAAATTAAATTAGCTAGCGAAACTCCGCAGACGTTATGGGTATCGATGTCTAAACACGATAAAACAAAACATAAATTAATTTGATGATTGTTTTTGTGGAGTCATCGACCGCTAGCAGTGTATTAAAAAAAGCAGTTTTTTTTTGTGTAAACTTCACAGACGTGATTGATAACGATATCTAAAAACGATAAAGCACATTTTATCAACTCATACTTCAAGTATTTTTTTTTCCTTATTTAGGTTTCACTAGCTAATTTAATTTGACCCTATATAGTACCAGTCTATTACCGTCCCACTGCAGGGCCTCAGACTCTTCTCTTACTGAAAACGCACGAGCATTGACAGGTTGGCGATTTCAGACCTACCCCCTTACTATTATAATAAACGTATTTTAATAAACATCAAATGAATAGTTACACACCGATTTCTCTCTTTGGGGTTACTAATAAACGTTGTATAGCGTCTGTATAGTAACGCTTTGTCTTCTTCTTTCGAAAGTCAAATTACTGACGACTGAAAGAGAGAAATCGGTGTGTAACTATTCATCTGATACAATACGTTTATTAGTAAGGGGGGTGCTTATTACAGTCGTCAGTAATGTGACTCAAAATGATTTTGCTGATTTTATTTATGTAAGTAGACATAAATAAAATCATTTATCAATATGGATATCTTAAACGAATAAGCAATAACATTGAAAATGTCAACTAATAAATTCAAATATCACCGGCAGAGGGCGCTGAATGTCAAACTAATGAAAAATTTTAAATGCCAAGAAATTGTCGTTGATTTTAGTAACATGAAAAGTAGAAAAATTTTACGACTTTCGTGGAGTTTGTTGGCTCTTCCTGTCCCCAACTAAAGCACTAGGAAGCGGTGAAGGGCGAGCGTTCCGGGGATTGTTTCATGTCATTTGACGTTCGAAACGTGTTGGTTGTCAGCCTAGTTTGAATAAATGACTTTTGCTTTTTGATGTGATAACGTCTTATAAATCGATGAACGCCGGCTGCACGCACTAAAAAGCATGACTCATTGTCACGTTCCGCCTGAGCCGAGCGTGCAAGCGAGAACGCGGTACACGCGACAGAGAGGCCTAAGCGTTCGGCTTGTGACGCATCTACGAGTATCTCTTATCACG
The DNA here is from genome assembly GCA_963669345.1 of Gortyna flavago. NCBI lineage: Eukaryota > Metazoa > Arthropoda > Insecta > Lepidoptera > Noctuidae > Gortyna > Gortyna flavago. The sequence goes on from OY770154.1 coordinate 919,859, forward strand.
TTATCACGTAAAATTATCTTCCGTAAACCGACTTACAGACAACCAATTTTTTTAATTTGATTTTTCAACATAAGATATTACTACTTACAATATTAATACGACTTTTTACCTAAAATATCAACACGCCTTGCTTTCCCCTGTGGCAGAGGTGCACTGTGCACAGCACATTTCGGAAATTATTTTGTCCCACAAGCTTTTGGCCGCGGCTTTGTCCGCTTGGATGTCGGAACGTACTCAATCGACTCAGCCTGTCGCAGTCCACTGCTGGACATAGGCCTCTCCCAGGCTGCGCGACAACACCCTGTCCTCCGCCTTCTGCATCCAGTCTGTCACAGCCATCTTTTTGTGCTCGTCCATCCATCTAGCAGAGGTGCATGGTCGTAGCCAGGAGGGGGCCAGAATGGGCAATGCCTACGTTAGAAACTTTTTTGCCCACCTTAGAAAAATTGTCAGTAATGAACAAATACTTACTGTTTATTCGCTTTTGACCAAGATGTAAGGTTTGGAGCGCGTGGCTAAATAAAAACAGCCGCACAGGTCGATCGATTAGGTTAAGCTACGCTTGCCGCGGTTTGTCTGTGGATGGGTGACCATCTTTACATACCAAGATCCCTCCGTGCCTCGGAAAGCACGTTAAGCCGTTGGTCCCGGGTGTCATTCGTGGATCTTTGACAGTTGTTACGGGTCGTCAGAAGCCCGAAAGTCTGACAACCAGTCTTACCAAGGGGTACCGTATTGTCCAGTAAATGGGTTGTGGAGATCAGATAGGCAGTCGCACCATGTAAAATACTGGTAGGTACTCAGCTGCATCCAGTTAGACTGGAAGCCGACCCAAACATGGTTGGGAAAAGGCTAGGCAGATGATGATCTGATTGCAGAGAAACAATTAATACCATAACTTTTTATGAAATGCACCTTTGCCATTTTAATAAAAGTGCATTGATGTCAAGGCTGCGCTAAAGAAATCCCGGGGACGCGATTCGATGAGCTCATGAAAGGAGTTTTTATAGATTCATTGCCTATGTAATAATTTTTTTTAGAGCTAGGTCTAACTAGTCTTATAAATAACGGGGTTCTGAGGTAAAAAACATTTTTCTTTTAGTTGAGAACCTCCTCCTTTTTTTGAAGTCGGTTTAAAAGACATCGTAACAAAAATTTTCATCGGTAAATACTTAATAAAGCGCGGGCGCAAAAACTCAAGCCTATAAGCTATACCTAATCACACTTAAAAGGGTGTGATCCCAATTAGTATTGTTTAGTACAAAAAGAGCTCCGCGTGAAGTCGGAATTTCGAACCCCACTCGTTGAAGTATTGTTTTTGTGGTTAGGTAGGCAATAGGTTTATTCATTTTGCAGAAAGCATTATATAATAAGTACTAGCTCTGCCCGTGACTTCGTTCGTGCGATAGTAACGCCACGTTGTAGATTTAAGATTATTCAACCCGGAACACATGAATGCTTGATGGCATAAACAAGTATGTGGCAGAAGGTACTTCCCGGTACAAACTGAACTGTTCACAAGAAGCTTTACTACTAAGTATGCAGTAAGTAACAAAACTTAAACTTACCTCTTAAACTTTAATTCAGGCAAGAGACTCGAAATAGGTACCTGCAATAAAAGGATAAATAGATATAGTCAAGTCTTCTATTTCAGTCTACAACAGCCGCACGGGTCGATCGATCAGCGCCCTAACTGCGTACCTAACGCACTATAAATCATCATCTGCCTGCCTTTTCCCAACTATGTTGGGGTCGGCTTCCAGTCTAACCGGATGCAGCTGGATACCAGTATTTTACATGGAGCGACTGCCTCTCTGACCTCCACAACCCAGTTACTGGGTAATACGATACCCCTTGGTAAGACTTCCGGGTTTCTGACTACCCGTAACGACTGTCAAAGATCCATGAATGACAGTCGGGACCAACGGCTTAACGTGCTTTCCGAGGCATGGAGGGGTCTCGGTATGTAAAGATCGTCACCAACCCACAGACCAACCGCGGCATTCGTAGCTTAACCTGATCGATCGACCTTTGCGGCAGTTACTATTTAGCCACGGGCCCCTCTAACGCACTATAAATCAGAATCTGAATCATTTTAAAGGATATTGCTAACCCATTGCCACATATGTTCGAAAAAGTCCGCTCAATAACAACGTAAATAACGCAATGAATATAGTAGAACTGTCAAAATGCAAGCCATTCCTACTACCCCGTAGTACATATATATATAGCAATTGCTGCAGTTGGTCCATGGATGGGTGACCATCATGACGTACCAAGACCCCTCTGCGCCAAACCACTGTGTGTTATGGACCAGCTCGACCGTCAGTGTCCACGATTCTGCACCGTATGTCCTGCTGCAGCTGGGGCGCAACCTACGCTAGGCTTGCCGATACACGGTCTCCTCCACTCAAACCGATATAGTTATTATTCTGTAGTATTCTCACCTTAGGGCCTGTGCACACCACGTTTTTGAAACGAGCCGTTGACGCGCGTTTTAGAAACGTGCGTCGACGGCGACGGCGCGCTTTATATTTTATGTACAGGCTGCGTCTGATTCGCGTCTGTATCGCTATAAAGGCGCGTCTACGGCGCGTTTAAAAAACGTGGTGTGCACAGGCCCTTAGTGAAGTGAGCTGCAATTTCACCTGATGCTAGGGAATTAGGGATCGACACTAATGATAGTGTCCTCAGGTTATTCTAATTCTCGGCTGGGCAGCGTTCGGGAAGCTACGCAATATCTCCTCGTCCCACACACCGCAGTTTCTCAAGACGAAAGTCTTTGGCCAGTGCGTGTTGCCAGTGATGACCTATGGCACTGTAACGTGGTCGCTCACAATGGGCCTTATTAGAAGGCAGTCACCCAAAGGGCAATGGAGAGGGCTATGCTTGGAGTTTCCCTACGTGATCGAATCAGAAATGAAGCGTTCCCCGAAGAATTGCCAAATTTAAGTGGCAGTGGGCAGGGCACATTGCTCGCAGAACAGATGGCCGATGGAGCCGAAAGGTTCTGGAGTGGTGACCGCGTACCGGAAGACGTAGCGTTGGAAGGTCTCCCACACAAGGTGCAACGACGACCTTGTGAAGGCTGCAGGAACCCGTTGGATGCGAGAAGCACAGAACCGGTCGAAGTGGAGGTGCTTAGGGGAGGCTATTCCAACAGTGGACGTCTTTCGGCTGTAATGATGATGAATGATGACTATTGATGAGATAGCTCACGTCAAGATTACTTCGAATACAGATACCTCCAAAAATTTGTTGAAATTTTTCCATTTCAGCATATAATACCACATTATGATTTAACTAGCAGCGCCCCGCGGATCACCCGCGTTATGTTTCGATCCCGTGGGAATATCGGTATAAAAAATCCTATGTGTTCATCCTGGTTATAAACTATCTGTGTACCAAATTTCATCCAAATCCGTTCAGTAGTTTTTGCGTGATTGACTAACAAACATCTAAACATCTTCTCAAACTTTTTAGTAGGATATAACGTAAACGCACCTAATAACGACCCGTTAAAATCCGCGCTCATTACCGCCCCATTCAGAAAACTATCATTTTTATGTCATGTATTAAAGCTACACAATTGGTTGCTTTAAAAAAAATGTAGATGTATTTGTATTGCAAATGTTCATCTCTTGTTTCTGTGCGTAACTCGACGATTTAAATAATAATTGCTCAGTTCGTCCGTGGACGCCGAACTTAGTGCATTTTCCATAGTGTGGCATTCCCGATGGCGTAAGTACTCTTGTTTCTTTTTTAGCAGAAAATTATATCGTCAAGCATTTTCATGTAACTTCTAGTTCTTTTGATACATTTTTGATACTTTCAGGAACACAAGTAATGATTCATTTTAATGAGATACTATTTTATTTTGCTTAACTTTCAATATTAAAAATAGGCGGTAATAGGAACAAAAATCACAATTTTATTCGTATTGTCGACGCATGTCGCTGATAAGTACTTGTTGTATCTTTTGTTTGCCATGATTTTTGTTAAAATGCTTAAATTAATAGGCAGGAGGCTATACTAACTCAGTTCCTTAGTATGTTAACTTACATTTGAGCTATTAACGCCTTATATTCAAGAGCTTTAGTAGCCGTATACACTAACTTTGTTCTTATGTAAATATTTTGATGAATAAAGGAGGTATAATTTTTAAATAGTGTATTGTTATAGTTGAAATATCATTATTATTAAATATTTTCAGCAACCGCACCACTTAAAATCATATACATGTACAAAAATCACATGTACACACATCAAAAGTGTCTAGGGATCAAGCATTTTTATGCGGATTTCTTGAGATTGAGATGTGGCTTTGTAATAAATTTATGATTTTATAAATTTATATGGATCCTTTTTGGTGCATTTCATAATTTGAATCAGGAACTGTGAATCAAATTCGAGTAAAAGATGAAAATCAGCTGTCAATATTTTCCCTATAAAAACATACAACGCATTGAAGACATTATTAGTGCTACTGTTTCCCTACTACTGATTAAAACCAACGTTATTATGGAGCGGCGACGTCATTTAAGCAGGGAAGAAATGCTCAGAGCCGTGGGAATGATAGAAGCTGGTTCCCGGCAACGTACTGTGGCTTTAGCTCTGAATACAAGTCAGAGTGTTATCAGTCGACTTTGGACACGTTACCGAAGCACTGGTACCGTGGCTGAGCGCCATGGAGGACGGTATCGCTGCACCACACGGAGACAAGACCGATACATTCAAATCTTAACTCGAAGAGCTCCAACAATAACCGCCATGATGTTAGCCGTGAGGCTTCATCACTCTTCAGGGAACTTAATTAGCGACCAAACAGTCAGAAACCGCTTGCATGAAGTGAACCTTCATTCCCGAAGACCGCTACGGGTACCACCTATAGCAATGCACAATCGTAGGATTCGATATCAATGGGCTCTTGAACACAGAAATTGGGCAGAAGAACAATGGCGTTTCGTGTGCTTTTCTGATGAGTCTCGTTTTGGTATGAGACCGGATACAAGACGTATACGACACTGGAGAACCCCTGGACGCCAACAGCGATTAAAATCCTGCCAGGAAGTCCATCCTTATAGTGGTGGAACCATCATGGTATGGGCGGGTATTTGGATCGGCGGAAGAACTGAGTTGATTTGGATCAGAGGCAACCTCAACGCTCAAATTTATGCTGAGACGATTGTATCAGACGTCATCGTTCCTCTACAAGTGCAAATCGGTCCCTTATTTCAGTTAATGCATGATAATGCACGACCGCACACCGCAAGAGTTGTAAGACAGACTCTCGCCGCAGCTAACATCAATGTCCTGCCCTGGCCTGCTCAGTCGCCAGACTTGAACCCGATTGAGCATGCATGGGATATGCTACAGAGAAGAGCTCTGCCGAATATGGAGGGTATCCAGTCGCAAGAAGACCTTTTTTTGTTGTTGCAACGAACATGGGCGGCCATTCCACAGCGTGATTTGGATGAACTCATTTTGAGTATGCCAAACCGATGTTCTTGTGTTGTTAGTGTTCGCGGTAGAAAGACGGATTATTAATTGTTTAAGTTACCCAATAAAATTTTAAAGAAAACTGTTGTTTCAGTCTTTTTTTCGAACTTTTGTGTTAGTGGTTCAAATGTCAAAAATCCCTTTATTAGGAAAATGGCAAATTTCTTTATTAATGCAAAGGTGACTTGGTTTATCGTTACTGTGACAAACGAAAACACTTTATTTGATGAATCCTTAAAGAAAATTTTAATTAATATCAATCAGGAGAAAAGTTATTGCAAAAATATATGTTGATCCCTAGACACTTTTGATGTGTGTATTTACACAATTCATACACATTCCCTTGGGTCGGTAATAGGTTTTACGATTTCCTTTAAGAAAACCTATTACCGATCTACTTGTACATTTACGACGGACCCCTTTTTTTTTAAGGATGGGAAATCATCAAATGACCCCTCCCGCTCTGGGTGGAGCGGAAGGGAGTGTCAGACTCTTACTGACTAAAACCCATCCGTGTTCCTTCCTTAGCCCTTTATATTCCGGGGTAGCGGTAACCCTTTCGGACCCTGTCCCGCTCGCCCGCTGCCCCGGCAGGCTTCGGCCCTGACGGGCCCCTCCTTCGATGCTGACATCTCTTTGAGGCGCGCGTGGAACACATACGCGCCGTCCGGCACGGGCCTGGTCCTGATCGGACGGCGAGCTACCCATTACTCGCCATCCGCAGGCCTGCGCCTACGGTGGCCGGGAGTCGTCACGCGGCTCCCGACGCCCGGGGCGTCTCCCGCGGTGGCTGGGACGGGTGGCTCTCTCCCTCGCCCATCCCGCCATCTCCTTCGCTAGCATGACTGCATCGCAGAAGGAGGTGATTGCCTCCCACTCCCTCTCGCCCCGGACCATGGCTTGGACCAGGGCCGGACACTAGAGGTCTCTCTACGAGGACACGGCGGTGCTCTGCCCAAGCGGGACAGACCCCCACCGTATGCTCCACTGTGTCCTCTGGGCGATCCTCGCAATGGTGACACCCGGGCGTTTACTCCCGCCTGATGATGTGCAGGAACCTCCCGAAACATTCGTGTCCGGTGAGGACCTGCGTCAGGCGGTAGGTGAGGACGCCTTGACGCCTCTCTAGCCACTCTTCAAAGAGGCGCACGACCCCCGCGTAAAGCCTCCGGTAGGAGGCGTTTTTCCCCCTCAGGTTGGGCAGGAGCCGCTTGAAAGCGGCCCCGGCCCGTTTCAGTTTGGGGGCCAAACGTCGGAAATGCTCGACGAAATTCCACCGGCTGTCGAGGACGAGACCCAGGTATTTCATCGTTGTCTCGACGCCGATGTGAACCCCTCCTACCGTTACTTGGGATCCCGATGCTGGCCCGTTCCGAAGCCCATGAAAGGACATGGCTTCGGACTTGTGCAGAACCACCTCGAGACCCAAGTGCCGGATCCTCTCCACGACTATCGCAACCCCGCGTGTCATCGCGTCGGCTGCCGCCTGATGCGACCTCCCCTGCGCCAGGACCAGCGTGTCGTCAGGGAGGTCGGCCCTACTACTCGACGGAGGTCGGCACTCGGTGATACCGGAGTGCCTCCCCAATGCAGCTCCAGGGCAAGGTGTTAAACGCATTGGCGATGTCGAGTGACACCGCCACGACAACCCCACCCCGGGAAACCGCGTCCCCCGTCGTGAGGGCTCTCACACGCATGATGGCGTCCACCGTCGAGCGCCCCTTGCGGAAGCCAAACTGGCTATCCGCAAGATCCGGCCCCATGTGCCCGACGAAGCGGCCCGCAATCACTCTTTCAAAGAGCTTGCCGATCTCGTCGAGCAGCACGATGGGCCGGTATGCAGACGGAGAGTCCGCAGGGCGCCCTGGCTTCCGAATGAGGACCAGCTTCCCCGTCTTCCAACGGAGTGGAACCTGGCCTCTCTCCATACATGCGCTTAAGAGCGCCTCCAGTCGGGGTTCGAGAGACCTCGAGGCCAGGGCCCAGGCTTTACCTGGCAAGCCGTCGGGCCCTGGGGCGGTATTTTTGGCCTTCAGCCTACCTACCGCCACTCTCAGATCTACCACGGTCACTTCAGGGATGTCGTCGTCGTCGTCCGCGTGGTCCGCTTCGGGCACCGCAATTGGCGGAGCCATGGGCGGGGGAGTGTGCTCACCCCGTGAAGGGAACAGAGCGCTCACTACCACCTCCAATAGCTGGGGGCGGAGACTCTGCGTCAGCAGGGGGGCCCAGGTGCGGAGTTTACTCTTGTATAATACCAAATGCCCCCATTTTTTTTTTTTTTTTTAAGGATGGGAAATCATCCAATGACCCCTCCCGCTCTGGGTGGAGCGGAAGGGAGTGTCAGACTCTTACTGACTAAAACCCATCCGTGTTCCTTCCTTAGCCCTTTATGTTCCGGGGCAGCGGTAACCCTTTCGGACAATCCCGCTGCCCGACCAAATGCCCCCATTGGTTATATATTATAGTAGTTATAATCAATGCTGGCCTTTGGTAATTTGTTAAACATAATTCGTATAAATATGATATTTTTTATTGATTTAACGCTGTTAAGAATATACTATTATAAGAATACATATAATAGCATTCTGTACTGTGTTGGACTATTTATATAAACAGTTCAATATACACGAGCATTTTTATTTAACTTTAACGGTTCCATTTATTTAGTGGTCGGTATTAGGTGTCACATAAACGGTATTAGGCACACACCCGATATTTTGAGTCGGTAATAGGGACATGACCCTTTTCCTTTTATTTAATTTTTAATTTTTTAATTAATTTTTTGATTATGTGTTCTTATACATAACTTAAAAAATCGATAATTTCAGTACTTGAAAAAATATTTTTATTGAAGCCACATATTAAGAATGTGCTTAATTTTTGGATATCAATCTGAACTCCGCTTAAACTGGCGGTAATGGGTGCGTTTACGTTACTTTCTCTAGTTTCATAAATTTTAACTGGCGCCAAATGAACGAAACCGAGCAAAATGAACGCGAGATTGGCGGGATTAGCGTGGTTTCGAAGTAAGGAATAGAATAGAATAAAATACTTACTATTTATTATGTACACCATATAAATTACAGACATAAATATATAGAAACTGTACAAAGGGTGACACAATGGGCGGTCTTATCGCTAAGAGCGATCTTATAAAGACAACCTTTGGATGGATTAAAAAAGGGGAAGGACAGACAAATACTGTAGGTAGTCTGTGGTGTACCATTTACATAATACAATACATACATAATAGTTATTTATGCAACTGTTGTATTGTATAATAAGGGGTATTAAAACACGAATGTGAGTTTATCACACGAGGCGAATGTGATAAGCAATAGTATCACATGAGTGTTTTAATAAATGATTATTTTTTAAATTTTAAATCAAAATGTGGCATCAATCACATTTGGGCCCTAATTCACTATGACCACTTAACGATTCCTTGCCGAAACCACGTCAATTCCTTAGCCACAGATAATATAATACTCTAGTATATCTACCATAGCTAATCCCGCCAATCTCGAGTTGATTCCGCGCGGTTTTGTTCATTGTGTCATAGAGAATTACGGCCCAGCGCGGGGTAATTGCTTAACACTGAACACACGATCAATCTCATTCTCTAATCTATCTCTATATAACTACTTATCAATAATTTTGAAGGATATTGCTAATCCATTTATTGAATAATTTCAAAACATTACTTTATAACGAGTCTATGATATAAAAATAACAAATTTAAATCCTAACTTAACTAAAACTATACAAAAACTAAAATATAGCGTCGAAAAATTCATCCGCATCGCTGTCGACTGGTAATGCACCCAAAAGACTGGCAGCATTACCACGTTGTATGGCAATGCTTAACCTTTGGCGAAGGTAAAAGCCAGCCCTTGGGTCACGGGAAGTGTCAACCAGCCGTTTTGAAATTTCCTTAAAGAGGCCATGAGCACTCAGACCCCACGACCCGAGGGTTCCAACCCCAAACGGCTCGAAAATATAATTTCCGATAAGGTTATTATATTTTCGCCGCTTGAGGTTTTCGGCAGCCGCAGCAGCAGCACCAGCACAGCATGCCGAGCCAGGAACATGGGATGGCGCAAGAGTATCGACGCACGTTACGTCCCACACTAAAGGCCTACCCAGGTGGGTAGGCCTTTAGGCCTTTCCATGGAAATAAAGACATACACGTCCGGTCTCTTGCCATCGTCGCGTGCCAAGCCATTGGTTTCCAATACAGCTGGAACGCCGACGGTAACAAGAGCTCGTCGGATGATCCATTGCTTCATAAAATATGTTCAAAAAATTTGTCTGCTCAACAACGTAATGTCAAAATGAAAGCCATTAATAATATTAGTATGTTACATACGCAAAACCCCCCTGAAGTGAAAAAATGTCAACTTTTTGGAGGCCAATGTAAGTTTTCACGATGAGATTCTTACAGAATACCCAGATCTGCAGGACTCGTCTGCTCCACCGGCCATCGGTTCTTCGACAAACATGCCCCTCATAACTTTATTAATAACACTATTTATTATCCAAACACAATAAAAAACACTTCGCTTTGACTAAAAATTCATACATTTGCACTTTAAAACTGACACCACAAACAAATTCCAACCTTACCACCCTAAAAACAACTCACATATTTCTTTGAAACTGTATAAACAATCCAATTTGCGAAACACGAAGCTTCTGCAAATAATTTCCGACTGTACAGTACTAGTTCTTAAAGTGTAAATTCGGTTGTAGTTTACATCAATGGGGGTTTAAAATACGTATAACCTAATAAAGCATGGTTTTTGCTGTGATTTCCTTCTGTCATATGCCACAGGGTGGCATGGGGGACCATCAAATGTCATTATGGGGTGTGCCTGTCAATTTAAAGCTTTTAAATGAAATAGGATGAGCAGAAATGTTGGTTGTGAACTTTTTACTTGTAATTTAGGTTCTGTCTGCTTTGGCGGTCTGGTGGGAGAAGAGCTTTAGGTTCGATAATTAAATCGGATAAAGTGTTACTCAGCGGGGCATACAGCGACTTAAGCGTTCAAGGCAGGGTCGAATTAAATTAGCTAGCGAAACTCTGCAGACGTGATGGGTGTCGATCGATATTTAAACACAATAGCTGCCACGACTTATTTGAATTTCTAAATTGTTTTATCTTTTTTGTAACGAACGCTTTTTACGTACACGTCTTTCAACATCGTTCTCACATGTATAATTTCAACATGAATGATGTAACCAATATTTTGTAACAGTTTTATGATTTAAAAGAGTGTCCGTGGAGTAGCGACTAGCTTCATCTTTCTGACTGACCGACCCCTTGACAATTCAAATGTGCCTGTAATTGGTTTATTTGAAATAAATGCTTTGAGTTTGAGTTCGATAAAACAAGATACTCGTAAAAAATCCTTGAAATATCAGTTTAAGAAATCAGTTTTATGGTGTAAATTTCACAGACGTGATGTACAGTTTCAGCCATATCCTGGGACCGGAAGGAGAGGTACAACTGCAGATCGTCAGGATAAAGGTGGAACTTGGTGTTGATCAGTCAGTTAGTGATGTCAGCACTGTACAGGATGAAGAGAAGTGGGCCCAGGATCGGTCCTTGAGGTACGCCCCTGTCCGCGCGCTTCGGACTAGAGGACATGGTATCTCCGCCGCCACTAGTCACCTGGACCAACTGTGATCGATTGCTAAGGTAACTCTTGAACCATTTAACAGTTTCGACTTCACACCCATAGTAAGGACAGCTTGGAGAGTAGAAGTGACGTGTTGAGTCGAAAGCACGCGAAAAGTCCAGTAGGACGAGCAAGGTTCCCATACCTTGCCTCTGGCTTCAAGAATGATAAATCGACTACATCCAGGAGCGCTGTCGCCGTGTCATGGGCCCTGCGAAAAATGGATTGAGCTAGTGGGAAGATTCTGTGGTGCTCAAGATCTGCTCTAAGTTTGTCTAAGACAACCCTTTCAAAAATCTTGGACAGATATGGGAGTAGGCTTATCCGGCGGAGGTCTTTCACGCTAGTGGGGTTAGGTACTTTTGGGATCTGTCTAACTATTGCCATTTTCCACAGATCAGGGGAAAGAAGAGTTGACTAAGGATCTGTTGATGATAACTGTGATCACTGCAAATGTTCTAGGAAGTGTCATCATCAGCATCTTCAGAGAAATTTGGTCCGAACTCTGCGCGTTGGACTTAAAACCGCTGGACCGGCTCGAGCTGGAAATTTCTGTTACCGTGTCTATGATGCTCAAAATAGGTTAAATCTGCAGTAGTGACCTTCCCACTGCCTGATATACCCAAAAAGTGTTGGTTGATAATTTCTGGGTTGTTACAGAAATGAGGCAGACTATGTTCTGATTTTTTTGAGGTGGCTACAGTTGTTTTGATATGACTCCATAACTTCTTATGTTGTCTAATATAGTTCCGGGACATTTATTTTATTTATTAAGGTACGCCAACAGCTTCTATGTTATTTTAAGTACTAGATCAAATCGCCAACTATAGATTTTGATTGTTGAAGCAATTTTTTTTTAATTTGTTTATTTCTAAAACACAACTTAATTCACATTTGTTTTAGCCACACAACGAAAACCTCTCAGGGTTTATCTGCATGTTGGCGAGCCGTTCATTTCAATAATTTTATAACAATGTTAATAATTTATAGATATGTACATTAAGAGAAATTTTGTGTAAGGAAACGCTTTGATTTGTACTTATAACTTTTCGAACACGTTTTGTATAACGTTTGCAAGTCTTCTGGAAGTTTATTAAGATAAAAAGGTACATTTCAATAGATTAAAAACAAACATACGTTCCACTTTTCATTATAGTAAGTAGATAGCCGCCGACCGTATTGAATTATGATGTAAAAAAAAAAATAAGTTTGTTGCCAACAAACACCTTCAAAGACGCTAAATTCCGTGAGTCAACTACTTGCCAAACTAAATTGAACCGTAACCTACACAACAGTGATCACACATAATAATAACAAAACTAAAGGCTAAGGATTAATGACAAAAAGTAAAATAAAAAGTCGAACAACATTGCAACTCTGCCAACTTACAGAATAAGCAATATACCTAAATAGAAATGAGATCTTAATATAAAGTATAGCTTCAAAAAACAAATTCGAAAAAAACGGTGAAAAATATCCAAAAATTATTTAAAGGGACATGTTGTAGATTTAGATGTGGGTCTTATTTGTCCAATAAACCATTTTTCTTTCTCCACCGCTGTTCAGGACTCCCCATGCAACTCCCTTCTCACTCATATAATACTACAAAAAGGTTTGGTTCCCCTAGGCCCCTAGGGCGGGCGTTTTCCAAGCAAATTGCATTGGAGATCGACGGTCCTAAATCAAATAGGGTTTGGTAGAAAGCTTTGATAGATTTTTTTATTATAATTAATGGATCAATAGAGATATCGCCAAGCGGTTAGTCGACTCTTCACGTGACCAGGGGGCTGGCATATTTCTTGGCCAAAGAATCAGCATCGCCATCCAACGTGGCAATGCTGCCAGCCTTTTGGGCACTGTTCCTGTTGACAGCGATGCGGACGAATTTTTTGATGCCCTATGATTCTTTTGCTTATTTTTTCATATACATGTACATATTATTATTTCAAATGTAAATAATAACAGGCGCACGTGTCAATTGGAGGTCAAGATTCGGCGCTAAGCTTGCCACGGTCGGTTCCTGGATGGGTGACCATACTGACCATGCAAAACATAAAGAGACTCCTCCGTGCCTCGGAAGGGTCCAGGCTGTCATTTGCAGATCTTTGACGGTCGTTTCGGGTACTCAGAAACACGAAAGTCTGACACAACAAGTCTTACCAAAGGGTATCGTATTACACAGTAAGTCCAGTAACTGAGCTGTGGAGGTCAGATAGGCAGTCGCTCCATGTAAAATACTGGTATTCAACTGGTGCCAACATAGTTGCAAAAGGCAGGCAGATTGACTAACAAAAACAACGATCAATCTGTCACTGACTAATTGTTTTCTCATAAAGGTCTATTTATATAAAAAAAATAAGTAAAATGGATCTAATGAGAAAACAATCGTCATTAGATCCATCATGGATCTGGCCAATGGATCTTCTGAGATTGATAAATGATTTAATTTTTGTAAGTAGGTTTTCACAAACACTTTTACACGTCAATCATATTTTTGAACGAAAACCAATGGGTTTAATTCTGACAGTTCAACAACAATCACTGCGATATTTACGTTGTTGAACAGACAATTTTTTCCAACATATGAAGCATTGGATTAGCATTGCAATATCCGTCAAAATAATTGTTGTAATTGATAGTTTGTTACGCAGTTAAGAGTGCTGCATTCAGATAGCGAGGGTGTTTTTATGACGAGAAAGGGTCTTCCGATTGTGAACTCACAAAAAAAGGAATTATTCATAATCCTTGAGAAATATCGCAGCTCTTGTCGATTGAGGAAATTCTGAAATTCGTTGTCATTAAAAAACGATTAAATAATCATTTGGTACCTTTCATGCCTTTAGACAGGTTTAATGAGAGACCCTATTAGACCATAGTAGATTACGTCGTGTTCTTAAGGCGACAGTAAAAAAAAATATTGATACAATAAGTGGTTAGGCTCAGTTCACACCGTGACGCGACGCGGCGCGCAGTTTTCAAGATAGCAATACATTTATAGACCGCGAAATTTCAGGCGCTTTTTCAGGGCAGTGTTAGCCTAGGTTGTATCTTGATCAAAATATGATTCACGACTATAACAAGTACGTATTTACAGAATTACAATCATTAGAACTTCGCGGTCTACCACTGCGCAATCACCAGAAGCGCAATTCTCGTAATTTAAAACGTTCAAAATCGATTCGCAGTCTCATCTCGGCGACAAACAAATGCCAAAAACTTGTCAAAATATAGGGAAATTAAAGGTATTTTTGACAGATGACCGACAGATCAGACTGTGAACGTTCTTAAAATTACGAGAATTGCCCTCTTGCAACAATTTCGTAGCTCCGTAGCACCTCGTAGTAATCTCGTAGTCAACTCGTAGCGACTTGCTACAGAATTGTGATGTTTCGTAGCAGTTAAACATTGTAGCGAAGAGGCATGTCATGTGTATCTAAATATTTATACAGGGCCTGCAGTCTCGACATTCATAGCGATCGCTTTACGACCGAATTCGGTCGCAAAGTCCTATCGATCCGGATGTAGCGATATTTGGTAGTCTCGACTCAAAGCCATTGATTGTCATCGGTATTTTACCGACCTTTGTCGCAAACTTTACGATTTTCTTAATGTTTACGAATATATTTTGCGAGCATTTTTGACAGCCCGCAAATTGAATCTTTAACATCGTAAACTTATAATTTTGGGGGTGTTTGCAAGTAATTATCAACAAAAATAATGCGGAATGGGCGTATTCGAAGGTGTGCCTGTACCGATGTTGTAGAGACTTGCGTTTGTCGTAAGCATCGTTACGGCAAGCGATTATTTTCGGTATTATTTAGCGATCGGTAGTTTGCGACAGCGTCGCTATCTATGTCGAGACTGCAGGCCCAGGGTTGCAGACATCAGCATGCAACCTTGTAACGCTTGTTGCGCAACCCTGTAACCATGAATTCAGCACGTCATGATTCTAAAGTCTATTGATGTTTTAAATTGATGTTATTTCAAATTAAACAAATATCAACTTTAATAGTTATTAAGTTGATTTCAAAGTGACTAGCACTATTGAAACGGTAATAAAAATGTTTGAAGTTGTATAGCGTAAACTGCACTTTATTGTGTAGGAATTAAAGTTACTTTTCCGTAAACTGATATTTGTTTACGTGTTTGGCAAATAAGTCGTGAATGCAAATTAGACCAGCATAGCCATTCACAACCATTCGATACGCTAGCGTACCGCATCGAACATCAATTAATGAAATCTAAACCCTGTTCACAAGTCCAAATCCAGAAAATTTTGTAAGTGTAAAACTTTAAATGAAATAGCCGACCGCTACTTTTCCGACAGCTGTCTGCTGTCGGGTGCAAGGCAAATCAGGTTATCGAAATGTGTCATTTTCGATACGCTAGACTGTCGTATGGTTGTGAATTGCTATGCTGGCGTAGAAAATATTCGTCGGTTATAAAAAAAAAACATCTCCTATTTCATAGAGAAGCGTGATACCTACGCGATCAAAATGTAAAGAACAGCTAATATTATTATTTACTGATTATTCCCTTGTTTGTAAAGGGCATGTATAGGCTCGCCCCCTATTACATGGGACTTTAGCATCACTGACGAAATGTGGTCTTACTACTAATGATCAATAGTTTCACGAGTATGTTATGGGGTTTCGTTTCACACTTAGTCCTTCAATGGACCATTATGTGTGGGCCATGGCGGCCGTCGGTGGTTATTCCAACCAGCGCATCTCCCTCCAGAAGCTGTTTAAGTCTCCTGGTCTGTTGAGAACATCTGTGTAAGATCTGGGTGACAAAAGGGTTTCTGACCTGTGTGACGCCTGTGCACTCAAAGAGCACACGCGCAACGGTCTCATCAGCCTCCATGCAAGCTCTGCACAGGGGACTGTCCGTTATGCATATTGTGTGGAAGTGTTTGTTTAGCGAGCAGTGTCCCATGATGGTTCCCGGCACTAGATGCAGGCATGATCAAATATAGTTACTATTATATTATACTGTGACTCATATTTGTCTCCTTAAATACAGCCATTTTGTTTACTAAAACGTCTTTGTTGATCCGTTATAATTCAAAGAGGGGCCCGTGACTAAATAATAACAGCCGCACAGGTCGATCGACGCGGTTGGTCTGTGCATGGTTGACCATCTTTACATACCGATACCCCTCCGTGCCTCGGAAAGCACGTTAAGCCGTTGGTCCTGGCTGTCATTCGTGAATCTTTGACAGCCGTTACGGGTAGTCCGAAGCCCGAAAGTCTGACAACCAGTCTTACCAAGGGGTATCGTATTACCCGGGAACTGGGTTCTGGAGGTCAGATAGGCAGTCGCTCCATGTAAAATACTGGTATTCAGCTGCATCCGGTGAGACTGGAAGCCGACCCCAACATAGTTGGGAAAAGGCAGGCAGATGATGACGAATGCGTACTAACTGATATAGGTAGAGTGTATGATTGTACAACCACGTTTCGCAAGGTATGTTCTAATTCCGCGAGCCTATTGCCACGAACCGGGCACAAATCTAGACCGGGCACAAATCGGATGAGTCATTTGCCGTCATTGAACGTCAATCATGGACTTACCGTGACCGGTCGCCATGTTGAGTGCCGAATTTTTTGGTAGACCATGTGCAACTTCAAAATCTTTTTATTGTTTTCGAGAGAAATACGTCTAGAAACTAGGTATTTTGGTGTCCATTAATGGGAAAATCATGCCCTCGTCTTGTATAAAACAGTGTGATGCGAGAACAAACAAAAACAACCCTACGAAAGGGTTTATTTAATCATTGATGTCAATACACGGTGCGTCAATTACCATCAATCAAAATTTTTGACAAATGCTGTCAAATTCATGGTCATATTGTCAATGCATTTTGTAGACGATCATTTTGCGCTAATTAATCTCGTAAACATTGACAATTGCAATCAATTGTTTCGCAACATTACGAAATTGTCAGTGGCCGCCAAAAATCTTTTTTTTTCTTTTTTTTTTTTCTAAATTGGTTTAAAAAAACATTTTCACACGTCAAATTAAGAAATAACAATATGTAAAAAACTACTCTGAGAAGAAAGACCGAAACAAAATCAGAGATCACAGTCTCTTTTAAAGTCAGACCAGGTCAGGTCATATATTATGAGGATCATGCAGCAGCAGAAGTCTGGATTTGTGACCGGTTAGGGGCAATATTCTCGCCCTCTAATAAAGTACATGGGACTTAACATACCTGGCTAAACGTGGATGTACTAGATATGTAGGTACCTCTACATATTTCGGTCAGTGGGTATGTAGGGGTCGGCTGCCAGTCTAACCGAATGCCTGTATTTTACCTGTTTTTACCTGTATTTTACATGGAGCGACTGTCTATCTGATCTCCACAATCCAGTTACTGGACAACACGATACCCCTTAGTAAGACTGGTTGTCAGACTTTCGGGCTTCTGAAGACCTGTAACGACTGCCAAAGATCCACGAATGACAGCCGGGACCAACAGCTTAACGTGCTTTCCGAGGCACGAAAGGGTTTTGATATGTAGAGATGGTCATCCATCCGCGGACCAACCGCGGCAAGCGTAGCTTTACCTGATCGATCGACCCGTGCGGCTGTTATTACTGGGCCACAAGCCGTTCATTCATAACATATGAAATATCGTTTAAGTTTTAGAAAGTCAGATAAATAAGAAAATGAAATCTCTTCTTTTTTTAAATAAATTTCCTTGAAAATAGCTATTCTCTACTCTATCAGAAATATGAACCCATATTGTGTATTTTACAAATAAAATTTTGTTAAATCCTTTTCTAAGTCTAATTATGAACCTACACACAAAATGTCAAGTTTCTAAGCTTTTTAATTCCGAAGATATCACAGTATTTCCTTTTTTTTAAAGCCAGACATGCGCTCAATGAAAAATTGCGTTCAGCCTGCTTATAATCAACCACATTGCCAGCCCAACATAGCACTATTAAAGAACTATCTTTCACGTCGTAAATAACAATTTTACGCACACATTTTTACGTTGAAGACTATGCCAAATAAACTCACCAGTATTTCAGAAGACAACACCCCAAAAAATCCACTGAAAACTCCTTTAACTTCAGCTAGGAAAACCCACAGCCATCTTGGTGAAAATTTTCGCTAAATTCGCCAAAACCACACACTCAAACACACTGAAAAACACTAGTGCACACTCAGATGTAACTTTACCATTTATTTTTACACAATTCTAGTGTTTTAATACAGTTTTTTTTAAGGTTTTTTTCAGGATTTTCGCGAAAAGGAACGCACGTTATTCCTACAACGCCTCCCGGCCACTACTGTCGGAGTGTCGGAGGTTCGATATTTTCAACCAAGGCGCAATGTATTTAGGTGCACTTTCTGGATATGACATTTTGGTTATGTGTGGTGCAATGCCCTCGTGTTTTTTTATGGTTTTTGTTTTGATGATGTGTAATGAGTTTAGGTTAGTTGGAATTGAGCTGTTCGGTGCCCTACAAAATGGTTGAGCTGGATGGAGCTGATCCACGCGTCATGTTCGTGAACGGGTGCCGTCGGTTGTGACTGGTCATCTCTTAACTGCCAAGGCTTATTATTAATCTTATGTTTTGAATTGTTTCTTTATTTGTGTTTTTATTTTACATTGTTCTCACAAAGAAGCAACAAGAATAATGTAATATCTTGATTTAAAAGAGTGTCCTTCGAGTTTCTTGTCCGTTCTTCTCCATAGAGATCTACGTTTTGGAATGGGCAACTAGCTTCAACTTTCTGACTAACTGACCGACTATATTTTAATTTTGACAATGTAAAAGTGCCTGTATGTACAGCACATCAAACTACCCCAATCTGTAAAATTTTCCCAATTGAATATGAACCTTATACCTTTGTTATAAAGTTGAAAATCTATCAAAGAAATTTGACAGATAGGGGTAGCTTGATGTGCTGGCCCCTGTACACACGGCTACACATCAAGCTATACACATCATCATCTGCCTAGCCTTTTCCCAACTATGTTGGGGTCGGCTTCCAGTCTAACCGGATGCAGCTGAATACCAGTATTTTACATGGAGCGACTGCCTATCTGACCTCCACAACCCAGTTACTGGGTAATACGATACCCCTTGGTAAGACTGGTTGTCAGACTTTCGGGCTTCTGACTACCCGTAACGACTGTCAAAGATCCACGAATGACAGCCGGGACCAACGGCTTAACGTGCTTTCCGAGGCACGGAGGGGTCTCGGTATGTAAAGATGGAACAGATTGGGGTAGCTTGATGTGCTGGCCTCTGTACATAGTTTAATTGAAATAAATGCTTTGAGTATGAGATGAGTTTGAGTTTGTTAATTAATTTTGTAACTGTGTATTTGCTAATACAGAAAATATAGATGCAATTTATTTATCAAAGTTAAAGTCAAAGCAAACCCTCTAAGTTCATATCGTCCCCGTAGAGGGAAAAGTCGTTAAGTCGAAAAATCGTGTTTTGAGATAATGACAGTTAAAGTTTATGTTATTATTTTCAATAACTTTAACTTTCATTATCTCAAAACACGTTTTTTCGACTTACCTAATAACTTTTTGCACTACGGGGACGATATGAATCCTATTGATTGATATTTCCTTGAACTAGACATTCAATAGGATGATAATAGCATATTTGTTTAAAAGCTCTTAGGAAAGTCCATAATTTCCCCTGTCAAAGATAAAAAAAACTTAGCTCAAACGGACACCCCTTTTAAACGTATTCAAGAAAATAATGCCACCTCCATTCCACCCCTTGTCAGACACCATGATCCATGCTAGAAAAGGACAGATAGCGAGTGAGGGTGACAGCGAATCGGCGCGAGTTTCTTTAGGCAATATATTGTAAATGTTATTGTTTTTTTTTCTATGTAGTTATTAATTACGAAGTTTTTTTTTTAATTATGTGTTTATTTATGTTTTGTTTTATTAATAAAGCCGGTTACATTATTTGTTTTTTTTTTTGTAACTTCAAATAATATTTATGTATGTACCTACAGGGTCAAATTAAATTAGTTAGCGAAACTCTGCAGGATGATGGATATCGATATCTTAAGACGATAAAATCAAAATAAAAAAGATTTGATTATTTTTTTGTAGGGATCAACGACCGCTGGTAGGTAGCTCTGGGACTGTAGTAATCATCTGCCTGCCTTTTCCCAACTATGTTGGGGTCGGCTTCCAGTCTAACCTTATGCAACTGAGTACCAAAATTTTATATTTGATTCAATATCTGACCTCCACAAACCAGTTACTGGGTAATACGAAACCCCTTGGTAAGACTGGTTGTCAGACTTTGTTGCGGACGATCCTCCAGGAATAAAACGAAAAAATAACCGGATCAGACCGGAATAACTCGGAATAAGAAAGTTGGATACGAAAGAGATTAAAACAGAAGAAGAACTAGCAGGGGATCGAGGAGGGGGAGTGGAGGGGGGTTCAGGGGATCGATGCGGAATGAATCCTTCTGACGTACCCGTAACGACTGTCAAAGATCCACGAATGACAGTCGGGACCAAAGGCTTAACGTGCTTTCCGAGGCACGAAGGGGTATTGGTATGTGAAGATGGTCATCCATCCACGGACTAACTCAAACTCAAACTCAAAGCATTTATTTCAATTAAACCATTTCCAGGTACTTTTGAGTTGTCAAAAAGGTCAGTCAGAAAATATGAAGCTAATTGCCCATTCCAAAGCGTAGGTACCTATGGAGAAGAACGAGAACCGCGGCAACCGTAGCTTAACCTGATCGATCGACTCGTGCGGCTGTCATCACTCAACCACAAGCCCCTCTGCTCTGGAACTGTAATCAAATTACTAATAAATACCATAATTCTTCCCATGAGAGTAAGCAGAACCTACAGAACGCCACCCGCTTACACTTCACGATATTCAGGGACCCTTACACTAAATCAGGATGGTGAATTAAGAGAAAGGGCGGAAGAGCCCATATTAAAAAAACACATGACCTAAATATCGTGTAGTGTAAAAGGCCTATTGCATACTCCTTTTGCCTCGTTTACGTTCATACATCTGGGGGCCTGAAAAGGCCACATTGGCAGAATCATAAAACAATATTCATATTACGCAATTCATCTGTTTGACAGTTTCACGCCTATATATCCCTGAAGGGTTAGGCAGAGGTGTACCTATAGCATTTTACGAATCTTCATACAAAACTGTCATACGGATGAAATTGCGTGACATGAATATTGTTTTATGATTCTGCCAATGTGGCCTTTTTAGGCCCCCATACGCACGTCGGTTGCGAGTACATACTACGCACCTGAAACTTTCTGAAGAACGTCACCAATAAGGTCACCAAACTGTATTTGCAATTTATTTGTCAAAAGTGTAAACAAATATGAGTTTATGCAAAAATAACTTTAAATCCTACACAATAAAGTTCAGTTTACGCTACAACTTCAAACATTTTTATAACAGTATTTTTCAATGGTGCTAGTCACTCTGAAATCAACTTAATGAACATTAAAATAAAGTTGATATTTTTTTAACTTGAAATAATATTAATTTGAAACTTACGTTTGGATAGACTTCATAAGTTCATGATATTGACTTAACTCAAAACAGACGATTTTTGGGAAAGCGCAAAGAAGATCTCGCTATGAGGACTTAACCTACTTGTAGACGCATAAAATTAAAACTGATTGGATTAGATTAGATTAATTAATCATGTATGCTTGAATTTTTAACGTATGATTAACTATTGATGAGAACTGAGTTAAGAAAATCATAAAATAATTCTGACCTATCTACTAATGGGTCAATGATATATTATGTCCTTCTAGCTAACGGCCTTCCTCCTGGCACATGGCGTTTCCCCGCACATCTGCCTTGTAAACGCGTGTGCCGCCATGTTGGTCGAAATTATTCCACGGAAATGTACTATTACTACAAGCCTAAACGCAAAAAAAGCATGTTTTAGAAACAATAAAAGTATATAATCGACTACAGTAAAAAAATCACAAAAATATATGATATTCTTCAGGATATATCCTAGATAGATAGTGTGTTGAAAACATAATGAATATATACAACTAATTTGATACGATAGAAAAAAATCGTGAAGATACCTCTAAAAACTTTCTTTTTACAATAAAAACCACACTAATGTAGGTAACTGACATACAATCATTTTGATTTTTTTGTCAGATTATTCTACAAGCAACATAGATATTAAAACACTAGTGTTTTAATTTTGTAGTCCAAACAATAGATTTTTTGTACCTAAATAGATAATTGATTCATATTTTGCAATAAATTACCAGCGTTGTGTCATCGCGCTTCCGACAAAGGCCGCGCTTTAGTTCATGTTGTCGCTTTATGGGGATTAGATAATTCCGTAATACATAAGTCGTTTTCATTTTATTGGTTTACGCGGCGCACACCAGTAAAACTCCCATTCGACATCTTCAACAATCATCGTCATATTTCAGCCAACTTACACAAATTCTTAATGAATTTTTACACATAAACCTTCCTCAGTAAGTCTCTTGGTGAAAACCGTAATGCAAATCCAGTCTACCAAGCCTTTTCTCAACTGAGTTGTGGTTGGCTACCAGTCTAACCGGCAGACTGTCGGGCTTCTGACGACCAGTACGACTGTCAAAGATTCACGAATAACAGCCAGGACCGGGGTCTCGACATGTAAGGTCACCCATCCACGGACAGACCATGGCAGGCAAGCGACCCGAGCGCCTGTTATTACTTATCCTGGCAATACGCATAGGAGTATTTTGGAACTATCTAATTAATCCTATCACTGAAATAACAACAGTGATTTTTTCAAACAAACTAAATGAAAACCCCGATTCAAGCAAAAACCTCTGAAAACTAAAATAATAATAATATAAATTAGCCCTCCTGAAATCTGTTTGGCGTTTACCTTAGCCGTCCCCTGACGCGAGTCGACGACGCTTGGATCAAAATATTTCCTACAGCTTACCTATACCTATTAAACTTAAAGGGCCAATTTAGTTAATCTTTTTGAAGTCGATTTAATTTTTTAAATTAACTTATTATATAAATAAATACAAAAACAAAGGACACTTAGGCGTCGAAGTATTCGTCCGCATCGCTGTCATCTGGAAACGTGCCCAGAAGACTGGCAGCATTGCCATGTTGAATGGCAATGCTAATTCTTTGGCCAAAGAACGAGCCAGCCACACCCAGCCTTCTGGTCACGTGAAGTGATTAATAATTTAAGTAATTGATAATTTATTTGTTTTTTTTTTTTATTATTATTATTACCACAGTGAGATAAGCTAGTTATTCGTGGTCGTTGGCGTTCATTCCATACTAAGGTATTCCTCTGTTTTCTCTGTGGCTAATGATACTAAGTGCAAATATTTTGGCTTACAAGTCTGTCAAGAAAGTCATGAAATGAAATAAAAACTTTTTTACAAAAAAAAAACCAACTTCCAAAAAAAAACTAAATAAGTAGGTACAGTGGTAAATAACTTTAATTTCGGAAGTCGGTGTCGTTGGTTCTGCATTTTCGTTTATTGACACCGACTTCCGAGTATCACTTTGTAGTTTTTTTTTTGGAACTCGGTTGGTTTTTTTTTGTAAAAAGTTTTTTTTTTCACTTTTTAAAGATAAAGATAAAGATAAAGATTATTTTATTTGTCAAAACATGCGTATACATGCGAATCTAGCATGCAGGATGTCACAATTAATATTTCGTACGTACATGTTTCACCGTAAGGCGTACAAATTTATAGAGTTTACAAAAAAATTAAAACTAAATTACTAAGCACGACTAAGGGCCTTCAATCCACGCACACAATAATAATAAACATTGACAAGTCAGTTCAATAAATTAATCATAAAAATGTCACAAAATTTAAGTACTTTTATAATACCTAAGTCAAATAGTGTCATTCAGAAACTCATTTATATTATAATAACACTTGTCTGTTAATAAATCCCGAATCTTTTTTTTAAACAAATTTACCGGCAGTGCTTTAAATGACTGTGGTATTTTATTATAAATTTTAGGAGCCATACAAAAAACGCTTTTACCCATTAAAGCGGTCTTTGACGTATGCAAACATAGTTGATTATTGTCACGTCTGTTACGGGGGAAGGTGTCAGCTAATCGTGGAAATAGAAATAGATTTCCCCTAACAAATGCTGCAATTTCAAAAATATACAGAGATGGTAAAGTTAATAATTTGTGTTGTTTAAATAATGGCATACAGCTGTCGGTCGACTTCAAATTAAACATAGCCCGAATGCATCTCTTTTGGGCCTTAAATGCAATTGCTTTATCTGTGGAATTCCCCCAGAATATAATACCGTAGCGCAATAACGATGCTACTAGACCATGATAAGCTGTTACTAAGGCATCTGTATTTAGCTCTGGTGCTAGTTTATATAGGGCGTACGCAGAAGAGCTCAGCCGTTTACTTAGGTGTTCGATGTGTGCCTTCCAGTTCAATTTAGCGTCAATAATAATTCCTAAAAATTTTGTTTCGTCGACTTTATTAAGTACAGTGTCCATGTAAATTGCGTTAGGGTCAAAAACAGCCTGTGTTCTTTGCCTAAAATGCATAATAGTTGTTTTATCTAGATTTATTTTTAGGTTGTTCCTATTTAACCATGATATTGTTGATGTCAAAGATTCATTTATGTCACTTTCATATGTGTATTTATTTTTACATGCTATAGTCATCGTGCTGTCGTCTGCAAAGAAAGTCATGGGGTGGTCAATAGCACTAGGCAGGTCATTGATATATATTATGAATAATAAAGTTCCGAGTACGCTGCCTTGAGGAACACCGTATGTAGGTGTGCGTTCGTTTGAGATATAAATTTCTTCTTTCTTTGTCTTAACATTAATTTTCTCAATTTCTGTGTATTGTTTTCTATTAGTAAGGTATGACTGAATAAGATTTAACTAGTATGTTTCCCCTTATTCCGTAAGCTTCTAATTTCTGTAGCAAGATGCTATGGTCAACGTAGTCAAAAGCTTGTGTCATGTCGCAGTATACAGCACACACCGGGATTCTCCTGTCCATATTCATCATAACGGTATATAAAAAGTTATAAATGGCCATACTGGTTGACATGTTTTGTCTAAACCCCTTTTGCTCTTCGGTGAATATGTTTTTCTTTTCAAAGTATGAGTACAGTTTTTTATAAACGTATTTTTAAAAAATTTTGGACATTATAGGAATTAAGGCAATTGGTCTATAGTTAGCCATGTTTTCTTTATTGTTTTTTTTTAATAATGGTTTCACTCTAGAAACTTTTAGGGCATCAGGATATACACCTGAGCTGATGCACAGATTTATTAAGTAGCTTAAGTGGGTACAAATGGATTCAGAAACATACTTTAACACCTTTGTAGAAATACCATCATAACCTGTACTATTTGTAGCTTTTAAAGATTTAATTATGTTTAATATGTCTACAGGTATACTGGGTGCTACAAAGACTGAGTCTTTCCGTTTTAAAATATTAGTTGTTACTTTGCTTCCCGACCCTTGACTTGGTAGAATTTTATCTACGAAAAAATTGTTAAACGCGTTAGCAATTTGTAGAGGGTCATTTACTACACACATCAACACGGTCTAGGGATATTTTTAAAAAAGCGAATTACTATCAATGTGTTAATTATTTATATGACATGTATATATTTAAAAGATACGTTATTTAATATTCTACCATTTTTTAATAATGGTTAAGGTACTTAGATTAAAATTTCAGGATTTTATGGAAAAAAATGAAGCATAGACGGAAATCGTATATGAATGAACTTTTAATTTGTGAGTAAAAACTGAAAAAAATAGAAAAATCATTTAATTTGTGTTTATAAACTTGAAGTTAGTAGTCTGAGAAAGCGCCCATGATGTTCATAACACGTCGGCAACGATTCGGCATGCTCAGAACAAGGTTGTCAATGTCTTGCTGCGGAATATTGTCCCATGTCCTTCTGAGGTGCGCAAAAAGTTGATCTTCTGTAGCCAGATTTTCAGGAACTTCCTTCAGAGCTCTTCTTTGCAGCATATCCCACGCATGCTCAATGGGATTTAGATCTGGCGATTGAGCAGGCCAGTCTAAGGCCCTAACATTATGTGTATGTAACCAAGCTGCTACCGTTCTCGCCGTGTGTGCCCGGGCATTGTCGTGCATGAGCAGGAAATCTTGCCCCATTTGTGTTCTGTGTGGCAAGATTACGGGCCCCAGCACCTGTTGGACGTATCGTTCTGCCGTCATATTGCCCCGCACCCAAACGAGATCCGTCCGTCCTCCAAGACGAATTCCTGCCCAAACCATAATTGTTCCTCCTTGATATGGGTGAACTTCCTGAGGGTTCTGGAGACGGCTCCATCGTCCAGGAACTCGCCAAACACGCGTCCTTCGTGAATCTGGATGGAAGCCGAACCTGGATTCATCCGTGAACAGCACATTGGACCATTGCTCACGGCCCCAGTCCACGTGGTTCCGAACCCATTCTAATCGTCGTCCACGATTGCCTCTCCGTAAAGGTGGGACCCGGAGTGGTCTACGAGAGCGTAGATTGCTTTCATGCAGTCGCCTTCTTACAGTTTGGTCACTCACAAGCACTTGGTGTTCCACTCGCAGCCTTTGGACCAATTGAGTCGCCGTTGCATTTTAAATTTGGAATTAGTCTGAGATAAATTACAAACAAATCGGTGTATAAAAGATTCCAATGCGGCCAGTACTTTTCGAGTTATTTAATTGAGTATGAAATATCCCTAGACCGTGTTGATGTGTGTATTTTGTCATCGACGTTTATAAGGCTAATGGATTCTTTAGGTAGAAACGGTTTCGATTTATTGATTATGTTCCATGTCATTTTAGATTTATTTGTTGCAGTTTTAATTGAGTAATTGTTTTGAGCATATCGAGTCACTCTCATAACTTTTTTAAACCTTTTTGTGTAATTCTTAAAAATGTTTTTACTCGCCGTGTTTGGTTTTAATCTGTAATGCCAGTTGACGTTTCTTTTTGCTGCATAATTTAATGCCACGTGAGATCCATTTTGATTTTTTAATTAGTGATAGAGTTTGTAATTTATCTAAGTAACTATAGCCTAACGTCAACTGCTCATCACCTTTTACAAAATATTGCTTTTCCCGATGCTGGGACGTTAATTGTTGAGGAGTTCTCCTGTTAAAAACCAGAAGAACTCCTCAGAAACCACTCACCATACGCATTGTGACGAGCATAAATGGCTTAGCAACCATATTAAAGTAATCGAATCGCAACCCATGAAATATTTATCATTGAGTTGTTCCGATGGCCGTCTGTGGTCTTCATCATCAGCTCCACTTTATCAAATGATGATTTCCGAGAGCAAATGCTCAAGTTACTTCAAAAAATATCCAAATCGCTATAGGTTTGCCAATAAAATTTGAGGGTTTCCTTCGATTTCTATGGGATTCTCTCATCAGATTCCAACTCGCTGACAATGGGACAACCATGGGAGTATACACTTTGAACCAAAAAAAAAAAAAAAAATAGGTTCACAATTGACCGAGAAATCGGTGAACATACAAAAAAAAACATGAAGTCTGACATCAACATGAAGTATGGCTTACCGTGAGGATCTCAAATATATTAGGGTTCCGTACCTCAAAAGGAAAAAACGGAACCCTTATATCCTTTATGGGTTCCGTTTTTTCCACTCGTGTGTCTGTCTGTCTGTCTGTCTGTCTGTCTGTCCGTCTGTCACAGCCAATTTGCTCCGAATCTTATGGACCGATTAATTTATGATTTAATTTCATCGATTTTTGAGGGGTAAATAGACAATTTTAAAAAAAAGTTTCGCAATCTGTACCGTGTGACATATGAAATGGCTTACCGTGAGGATCTCAAATATACAGGGTGAAATTGAAAACATGCGACAAATCGAAATGGGAGATTGCACTCATCATTATGAACAACTTTTATTATGAGACCAAACCAGAAATCGCAAAAAAAAATCTGCTGTTCCCTACATTTTGACGAGTTATGCGAACATAAATATAGGGAACAGCAGATTTTCTTATAGCGATTTTGATTGCGATTTTTTTTTTTTTTGGAATAACAACGCTGATACGGGAGAGGTATGTACAGAGGCCAGCACATCAAGCTACCCCAATCTGTCAAATTTATTTGATAGATGTTCAACTTTACCATAAAGGTATAAGGTTCATATTAAATTGGGAATATTTGACAGATTGGGGTAGGTTGATGTGCTGGCCTCTGTACAGACGCCAGCACATCAACCTACTACAATCTGTCAAATTTCTTTAATAGATTTTCAACTTTATCGCTAAAGATTATGGTTTAAAGTTGATTAGGAAAATTTGACAGATTGTAGTAGGTTGATGTGCTGGCGTCTGTACATACTCAGTTCGACAATTATTCAGTGTTGCCAGTATTAGGAACAGCAGTAGTACCCAAAACATTCTTTTCGTGACTTTCTTATCAGGGGGGTGATTATATATTTTTTATAGCGTCCAGGTCAATGACTAAAAAAACCTATGGACTGGGCATACACAAAACGGCCACTATAGATGGCCGCCTTTCGTTTTTGGTTTTTCTCGCACCACACTGTTTTAAACAACACGAGGGCATGATTTTCCTATTAGGATCAGTTCACACCGCGACGCGACGTCGCGCGTAGTTTTCAAGATAGCAATACATTTATAGACCTTATCTACTACACAAAAAGGAACACAATTCAGTGAGGTGGGCCGCGCGGCGTAGCTCAACGTAGTACAGACGCCAGCACATCAAGCTACTACAATCTGTCAAATTTCTTTGATACATTTTCAACTTTATCGCTAAAGCACAAGGTTCAAAGTTGATTGGGAAAATCTGACAGTTTCGGGTAGGTTGATGTG
Organism: Gortyna flavago; assembly: GCA_963669345.1. Lineage (NCBI taxonomy): Eukaryota > Metazoa > Arthropoda > Insecta > Lepidoptera > Noctuidae > Gortyna > Gortyna flavago. Next base: position 948,928 of record OY770154.1, read on the forward strand.
CTGGCGTCTGTACATACATACCACCTCACTGAATTGTGTACTTTTTTTAGTAGTAGATAAGGTCTATAATTGCTATCTTGAAAACTGCACGCTGCGCCGCGTCGCGTGGCAGTGTGAACTGACCCTTAATGGACACCTAGTTTCTAGACGTATTTCTCTCGAAAACAACAAAAATATTTTGAGCAATCAACCGTTTGACAGCACATCTACCACAAAACTACCCGAAATATTACTTTATGCCCAAAACCTATATAAAACTCGGCGCTCAACATGGCGACCGGTCACGCATAGGCCGCCTTCCGAATTGGCCAATATCGCTCACAGCACTCAAATCGTCTCACATGCGTTCCATAATGGATATCACGATTATGACAGCTGAGAGCTGTCAACAATTCGGAACACTCGTTAGCGCGCTCACAGTGCTTACTCGGTGTCAAAAAGATATTACAGCAGTATTTCTTCATAAAAACACCACACGTTTCTTCCTTTTCTTTGTTTAGGTGGCGACTGTCAGCCAGAAGCACAATTTCGAAAATGCCACGTTATTAAAAAGATATGGTGCAACTCAAAACAAAACACACACTGACACATCCTCATCCTCACACACACACATACTGTCATTTTTGACAGCGCTCACGGTGATATTTGTACGAGGCATGGTCGGCGTTATCGCAAGATGGCGCATGCCATGACGTCATCTATGACGATTCACGGGACATCGTTATCGCGCTCACGCCAATTCGGTACGGGTTTTAGCACGCTCAAATCTATTACATCGATTATGTCCTCAATTCGGAACGCGCCCATAGACATGACTTTGACGTCACACAAAAGTGTTGCCAAATTAAGTACTTGACAAACATTTAGATGTTTCTCTTTTCATATGCAGTTCTTGATTAGTTAAAAAGAAACAGATCTCTTTTTGACATGTGTGTGTCGATATGATAGATATTTGGTTAACTATTATTTCTATAGTAGAATATGCCGTCTCCATGCATTTACTATCTCAATGAGTAGGCTACGCCATCGCCACCTCCACTAGCTTGCTACATATTAGTAATCACTTAATCAGTCATTGACCTCTATTAAACACGTACTTGTATAATACAGGTCAGCGTAATTAGTGAACTCCACCCGTAGATTGAGAATGAACTCTCTATCTACGACTCCACCTGCCATTTTTCAGTCTATGTGTCTATGTCTTATTGTTCTGAGGTCTATGTTCAGTCCACAGGAGGAAAGGAAACATTTTTTTAAGTTCAGTTTCTACCTGTATACTTATTACTCTTTGGTTCAGTCCAAAGAGTAAAGTAATTATAGGTTCAGCGTAGACAGCGAAAAAACTCTGTCTACGGTTCAGTCTAAAAAAAATTCTCTATGGTCTATCAAAAAGTACTCTGTGTCTGTACGCAACGCAAGTTTGTTTTTCTAGATAGATACTAGTGGAGTGGATCAATATCATAGCTGAAACTTTCTAAGATAAAAGATGGAAAAACAGCCAATGTGTAGAATATGTTTAGCGGAGAATGTCCGCATGTTTATAGTAGTCAACAGAAAATTGCACGAACTTTATGAGAAGCTGACTGATATTCCAGTAAGTTGATATTTCTAATAAGAGTTTGGTAAATAACCTGATAGGTTTTTAATGCCTCTCCTACACGAAGATTAAGGCTCTATTGCCACGTAAAACTGCATGAGGAAACATGGACTTAAAATAATTGTACATTAAATTGCCTTGAGCATGAGTGGCAATCAATGCTCGTGCCTTCTTTGTAAGATGCACAGTGAAAGCATTATGGACCTCCAACTGTTGGCTTGGAGATCAGTACCTACTATATAAAATAGAAGTATTTTCTTCATGAAAACAAACTAGTGATAAACAAATTTTGTTGCAGTTCGTAACTAAAGACAGTAGACCGATTCTTGCTTGTTTCATCTGCTGCACTAAACTAAAGCAATGCTACAGATTACTGAGACAATGTCAGAAAGCCGAAGAGCTGTTCGCTCAGATGATCAATGAGGGTTATGAGGTGAGGTATTGTTCTAAAGCCATTTATTTTCATAATTTCTAATTTTATCTTTTGTGTCTGGATTTCTCCCCAACCATACCATGAGAGCTGTGGCGGCACAGAAGTGTTGGTCCCTATTTTATGAGTTGTAGGTTGTTTATTTGAACCCAGGGAGGCACTTTACATTGTTTGTTTTATTTCATCACCACTGTTCTCAAAATAATAAAGGAAAACATTGTGAGGAAACCGGCATGTCCCAGAACTAAACAATTTAAAGACTTATGACATCCATCAACCCGAAATGTGCTCACGTGGTGGAATATGGCCCACTTCCTCTCAAAGACAGGAGGCCTATGTTGCAGCAGTGGGAACATTATAGGCTGATTATGATTACTGTCTAGTGTTGAATGTCTATATGTATGCTTTTGTCAATTGGAGGTCTTACAATTATTACAAGTAAATACTCCACAAAATACTGTTACAACCACTGAAAGAAACATGTATGTGGCTGTTTGATATCGGTCCTCTCTCATGTCAGTGCAAGCTATGTAACAATACCGTGTACAGTGGTCGTAGCATGGCCATCTTTCCAGGGTGCACTGGACCTTCTTAACTATCCTCACTTGCTGAGGCTCTTTTGAGTGACTTATGAGTGTTTGTGCTTGTGTGGGACTGCCCAGCATGTAATAATACTATAATCATCATCTTTTTACAGCCCAATCCTTTAATAAACCAAGACCACTTTAAGTTTTACAGTGGGTTTATTAAATCTCCGACGGAGAACATAAGTATAGTTGATGGGGTTCAAACAGAAAGCATTGCTGTTAAAAAAGAATTGCCAGCTGCTTGTGAAAGATTACATGTTCTTATCGAGCCCAAGGAGGAACATCAAAATGATGGTATGTTTTTAAGAATTAAAGTAATATTATCACTAAATAATACCTTAAAACACATTAAGACATGATATAAAAAACTTCTTCGGAATGGCACCACAGATTTATAATAAATTACCTAATGCTTTGTTATGTATTAATGATATAAATGTATTTAAGAAGCAACTTAATAATCTACTGTTAAGTAAGACATACTACACAATTAATGAATACCTGTCCGATAGAAATATGTGGATATAATATAATACATAAGTAATATAATTATGCTGAATACTTGGGTCCGATTTATTTTATTTTATTTATTTTATAATTTTTTTATACTCTAACATTACTTAAATATTATGACATTATATACCCTGACATTGGGTACCTAATTACTTATTAATTTGAATTTTTGAAATTACTTATTTATGTGTATTTATGACATTGTATAACTTATTAATTGGAATTGATGACATTGTGTAAGGTATTAATTGGAATTTATGACATAATAATTAATTATAATTTTAATAATAATTTTGCATGCCTGAGTTGGTGCAACACAGTGGACTGCGCATTCATTTGACATCTAGAAATGTATTATTATGTACTGTGTTGAGCAATAAATATTTGAATTTGAATTTATAATTTTTACTTATTGATTAAAAACTGTTTTGAACTACTTCATACTTTTGGCAGATGGTAACTACAATATGTTGTGAAATAAAACATATATTAATAATAAACAAGTAATACTCTTGTCTGTTTTTATTTACTTACAGAGCTAGAACCGGAAAATTTAAACAATGGCTGTCTAGATGTACCAGATATACCACCACACCATTCTGAATCAGATTTAGAAGATGATGTACCTTTAATTGAGTTTAAAACTGAACTGATAGAAGAACAAGAAGTATCCAAGAAGAAAGGAAGAGCCGGGGAGACAACAAGTAAGTTTTAGTTGGTTAATATATTGGTAAATAAATAAACTGTTAATTTCGGATACTTAACAGTAACAAAACCATGGTCAGCAAGTTGACCAGACACCACAAGCGGGCGTAAATATACCATTTGGGGCCCGTGGCAAATTCAAGGGATGGGGCCCTTCCTCAATGTAAAGAAGCTCAACCAACGTTAGTTTTTTTTTTTATAAGCGCTTCTCCCGCGACTTCTTCCGCGTAGATTTCATATTTTCCCCTACGAAATTTAACACCTGTCTGCTTCGTTGGTCTAATGGTCGCAAGCGCTACAGCTGAGCATGAGGTCCTGTCCAAAAAGTTAGACAAACAATGGGGAAAACATTAACGTTGTGATGATACTACCAGCTTCTTATGAATGGACTCGTGAACTTTTAGTTTAAAGGATGATCGGTTGGTTGCCATCCTGATTTCATTGAAGAAGGCGATTATTAAAATTTTATGAACGGAGAGTTTTATTGTGGTTTCCACAAATGTACTGAAAGTAGCTAGATAGGGCTAGATAACTAAGAGAAGTGGGAGAGGCAACAAATGAAAACAAGGTGGTCAACGCCCTTTGCTCTCTGTTATGGCGTATGGTAACCACATTAGAAGCGACCGATGCGCAGAGATCAGATGATCATGATGATGATTGAAAACAAATTGTATGCAATCATTGAGGAGACGGTCAAGTTTGTCGAGGACATCTGCATTCAGGTCATAGTTGCACACATCATCATAATCGATGTTAGGAAAAATTAAGGACCGCTCAAGCATTGTTTTCGTACTCATTGATAATGAAAAAATTCAATGGGTTCAGAGGTTCCAGTAACTTTCTGGCTGAACACGCCGATGTCCTTTGTAGCACATTTTCAAAAAAAGTTTGATGTTTTATGTGTGTTTGTTGTTTTATGTGTGCTCATGGACCTCTCGGGCCGGGTGGCCCCCTCTGGCTGGGGGCCAGTATTGGGCAAAATGTAATCTAACTACTGATTACTAACTACGACTACATAAAGTAGTTAGTAATCATAACTACAAACTACATATTAAAATCGAAAAATGTAGTTAAAAATTTTGACTACTAACTACAAATTGTAGTTGCAATCACGATTACTTGATTACTTTTTATAACTACAGATTTAAAATGATGTTGCGTCATTAAAAAAGCAAACACGCTATTCTTCTTATTCATCAGATATGGATCGAGAACTAAATTGTCTTCATAGATATCCAGAAGTAAAAAAAGTATTCATAAAATACAATACTCCATTACCTTCTTCGGCTCCAGTGGAGAGGTTGTTTTCATACGCAACGCAACTATGATAAACCATCCCAAATCCCACAGGCTATCGGATGAAATGTTCGAAAAACGTGTACCTAGTACTAAAAGTTAATTTAAATGATTAACTCAATCAACCTTTTTTAACCGACTTCAAAAAAAAGGAGGAGGTTCTCAATTCGTCGGAATCTTTTTTTTATGTATGTGTCCCGATTTCTCGAAGACGCCTTCACCGATTTGGAATTTTTTTCTTTGGTTGAAAGGGCATACTTCCCAAGTGGTCCCATGATCATCAGGTCAGGATCTGATGATAGGATCCCAGGGAAATCGAGGGAAACCCTCAAATTTTATTGGCAAACCTATAGCGATTAAGATATTTTTTAGAGTAACTTGAGCATTTGCTCTCGGAAATCATCATTTGGTAAAGTGGAGCTGATGATGAAGACCACAGACGGCCATAGGAACTAATCAATGATAAATATTTTAATATGGTTGCTAAGCAATTTATGCTCGTCACAATGCGTGTGGTGGTGGAGTGGAGTTCTCCAGGTTCTTACCAGGACAACTCCTCAACAATTAACGTCCAGCATCGGGAAAAGCAATATTTTGTAAAAGGTGATGAGCAGTTGACGTTAGGCTATTGTAACTTAGATAAATTACAAACTCTCTCACTAAAAAGTGAAAACAACCGACTTCCAAAAAAAGACTATTATGTGATAAATAACTTTTATTTCGGAAGTCAGTGTCGTTGGTTCTGCATTTTCGTTTATTGACACCGACTTCCGAAATAAAAGTTATTTATCACTTAGTAGTCTTTTTTTGGAAGTCGGTTGTTTTTTTTTTGTAAAAAGGTTTTTTGTTTATTTATTTGATTCGCAAATAATTTGAATTAAGTTGATGTTTGCTGAGTATTTTTTTTTTTTTTTTTGTTATATGTCAATAAAAAGTAATTAAGATCTGATAAGTATAGGTACATAATATCTACGACTTTAATCCTTGCATTTAATTATTCATGAAAATAAACATAGGTATGTGCAATAAACCGATTTTTTTTATGCAGCCATATTCCAAAACATATATTACTACACATTACATGTTTATTTAATTGCAAAATATAAGTTCATAAAACTTAAATAATCAGTAATTATAACTACTAGATTGCAGTAATCAAATTAACAACTACTTATTGTAGTTTGATTACTGTAGTTAAGTTACATGTAATCATAACTACATGTAGTTAACTACTTTTAATCGTAGTTAGTAATCAGATTACAAAATTGTAGTTAACTACGCCCTACACTGCTGGGGGCCCGTGGCATTTTGCCCCAATGCCACTCTAAATTTCTAAAATGAAATATAATGTCGAGTTACCAAACTATTGGATATATTTGATTGAATTTTTATATGCAGAGTAGGAACGTCATTTGGTACACGAAGTTTCATTTATTGTTGTACTAGCTTCCGCCCGCGGCTTCGCCCGCAAGGTATGTCGATAAAAACTATCCCATGTCCTTCCCCGGGATGTAATCTATCTCTCTGCAAAATTTTATCGAAATCCGTTCCGTGGTTTAGGCATGAAAAGGTAACATACAGACAGACTGAGTTACTTTCGAATTTATAATATTAGTATGGATTGCTACTTTGTATATTGGCCCTGTAAGTTTAATATAAGTTGTAGGAAATATTTTGATCCAAGCGTCCTTGCGTCTGGGGACGGCTAATGAAAACGCCAAACAGATGAGGCTTCTACCCAGCAATATTGAATGTATGCTATTGAAGAAAACATAGCTGCTGTTAACTTCCAATTTTCATTAGCCTTCCGCCGACGCGAAGACGCTTCACAGAGTTTTATGAAGACCATTTTTCGGACATTGCTTTTTTATATAAAAAAACTGATAGTTTAAGTTATTTAAATACAATATTTTGTATCCCCATTTCACTAGCATGTTCAGTTTTTAAGATAGAGTTTTTTGAAAATCGTCTTTTTTTCAACCAGACAAAAAAATCATTTCTCTGAAACCAGACTTGGGCATTATTCGAATAACTTGTTATCTGGATAATTATTCGAATAAAATTTTATTCGCAATATAATTATTCGCGAATAAATAATTCGTAAATAAATTTTCTACGAATAAATTATTCGTGATTTTATTCGTTATTTTAAATATTAAATAATAAAGCGATAAGGCGAATTGGTGCCAATCGTATATCGTCAACTGCCTGCCTGATTTCCGGAATAGGCGTGACGACAGTATCAAATAATCAAGGATTTAAAGATTTTAGGGGAAAATACATGTTAAAAGGATTTAAAACACTGATTTAGTTTTATTTAAAAAAATGAGATTAATCGGATTTTTATTAAAATAAAAGATTAGAAAAAGAAAAAGAAGAATCTTAACTGTAAATACATGATAATTGAAAGCAAATAAATATTTGATTTAAATGCCATTATTCCTTGTTTTATTTTTATTCATTAACCGACTAACGAATAAAATAATTTATTCGTCATTCGAATAATTTTCCTTTGAATAAAAGAAATGATTTATTATTCGTGAATAACGAAATAGCAATTTATTCATTCGTTATTCGTCATTCGAATAAATTTTGCCCAATACTGTCTGAAACTAAATATGATACGCAAATGTGACCTTAGAAACATCGACGGCGTTTTTTATGCTGCATATTTTAGAGTACAAATAAACCGCGGAACTTCGTTAGATTCAGACTTATAAAGGTTTTTAGTTTTATTTTTTTTTCTAGGTAATTCCTTCATATTTGGAAAAGTTATTTATACTGAAATTATGCCCTTCATCTTCCATATATACCACAAAAATAACACATCCTAATTGCGTGGAGTCTAGAAACCACAACATTTTTAAGTTTGATCCGTATTCTACGTCGTTAGGGTTGTCACGCGATCATATGTATTATATTAGTTCATATCCGGAACTGAAGTTATCTCTATATACAAAGTGGTTATGATAATACGACAATAAATGAAAACATTGACAATACTAGTTCATAAGAACAATTCTAAACTATCAAAAAAACCCTAACATCAAAAATAAAAATATCAAACAAACTAAATGGCATAAACGTGGAAACAAAATAGAACACCATTTATAAATAGTTCACTAACCTGTGATAGAGTAGCAATAGCGCGGTCCTGTAGCGACTTGATCTTTTGGCGCCATTATTATTAATGCTCAGTAAAAATAATTACACTGAATCACAGATGTATTAACGAAATAATTAGGCACCTATCACACATATTATTTATTAATCAAATTATTAATCACTATCACGATCACTGTTCAATCACGTAGCTAGGTAGGTACCTATTAAAGTTACTAAATTGTTCGTGTTTTAATATGGCCACCATTAACTCGAATACACAAACTGCACCGCCGTAGGAGATTATTCCTAACGTTTGACAAGAGGTACCCGTTTGCAGCCATATGTTTTAATTTATTAAAAGATAAGATTATTCTATCTTTTAAATCATCAACCGTATCAACAGCTGTTGAGTACACCTCATTTTTGATGTGACCCCACAAGAAAAAATCTAATGGTGTGAGATCGGGTGACCTCGCTGGCCACCGCGTTAGTCCATAACGGCCAATCCACTGCTGACCGAACACTTAATACAAACGCTCTCTTGCTGACACCACTGAATGAGCTGGTGCTCCGTCTAACTGGTACCACATCTGCCTGTACACATCAAGCGAAAGGTCATCCATGTACTCGGAAACGGGTCCGTTGAGGAGTTCTAAAAACTTTTCACCGTTTAAATTTCCATCAATAAAAACCGGACCTATTATGATATTTCTATGAATGCCAGCCCAAACATTGACAGCAAATCTGTACTGGTGCGAAGTCTCCCTTCCTAGACGCGGATTCACGCGGCTCCAGTAACGTAAATTCTGTCTGTTCCATAAACCGTTTCTTGTAAATGTACTTTCATCAGTCCACATCACATTGTACAGAAAATCTGGATCCTCTAAATGTTTTGTTTCTATCCAGCGACAGAAGTTTTCCCTGACTGGTTTGTCTCGAGGTAACAACGCATGCAATTTCTTATACTTATACTTATACGGCTTCCGTTTGTCGCGTTTTAAAACTTTTAGTATAGTTGCATGGTTAACACGAAAATATCGACCTGCCCTACGCAAACTACACGTTGGGTTGCGTTGAAAATAATTTAAAATTCGTTCCTCAAGGGTCACTCTCGCATTGAGGAGTGGCTAGAGAGGCGTCACGGCGTCCTCCCCTACCGCCTGACGCAGGTCCTCACCGGACACGGATGTTTCGGGAGGTTCCTGCACATAATCAGGCGGGAGGAAACGCCCGGGTGTCACCATTGCGAGGATCGCCCAGAGGACACGGTGGAGCAAACGTAGAGGTCTGTCCCGCTTGGGCAGAGCACCGCCGTGTCCTCGTAGAGGCGATCGGCAACGGCGGCGACCTCTCGCGCCCGGCCCTGGTCCAAGCCATGGTCCGGGGCGAGAGGGAGTGGGAGGCAGTCACCTCCTTCTGCGAAGCAGTCATGCTAGCGAAGGAGGTGGCGGGATGGGAGAGGGAGAGAGCCGAGAGGGCCGCCCGTCCCAGCCGCCGCGGTAGACGCTCCGGGCGTCGGGAGCCGCGTGACGACTCCCGGCCACCGTAGGCGCGGGCCTGCGGACGGCGAGTAATGGGTAGCTCGCCGTCCGATCAGGACCAGGCCCGTGCCGGACGGCGCGTATGTGTTCCACGCGCGCCTCAAAGAGATGTCAGCAGACATAGACGGGCCCGTTAGGGCCGAAGCCTGCCGGGGCAGCGGGATTGTCCGAAAGGGTTACCGCTGCCCCGGAACATAAAGGGCTAAGGAAGGAACACGGATGGGTTTTAGTCAGTAAGAGACACTGACACTCCCTTCCGCTCCACCCAGAGCGGGAGGGGTCATTGGATGATTTCCCATCCTTAAAAAAAAAAAAAAAAGGGTTGTCACGCGATCATATTATATTAGTTCATATCCGGAACTGATGTTATCTCTATACAATGTGTCGTTTTGCATCCTCGTCAAATTCAAGGAGGTAACTATGCTAATGATTCTCGATACGAATCAATAATAAAATAAGTAGGTAATTTTTTTATTGTTTTTCTAATTTTCGGAAATCGGCATGTGTGGGACACGCATGTTAAAACGCGACCCGTGTGATACCGCACTGCAATTGCTCTTTTACACACACTTAAAAACTAATGTGATTTAAATACGATACAATAATTTTGCCTACCCCTGCGCGCGCGCTCCCTCACCGCCGCCAGCGCCCTACTATTATCCCTAAACCCACCCGGCCACGCCCACATTTCGACTAGTGTGATTGATGTCGCCGTCGTGAGCACGTCTTTCGCGATTTCCCGGCTCGCGGTCATTTAATTTCGTTTTAAATACGACACGATGACGGAAAACTACTCCAATGTTGAGTTAGTGGAGATGGTGCGTTTATACGCGATAAGTGGAGTGGCGTGGTAGTGGAGTGGAGTGTTCTGTGCAGATGTTCGCGGAAATGTTTCCCAATCGGCCACCACCGCGGCGGCGTCGAGGAGATGCTCGATGACGTTCCCCTGGCAATCCATCGCAACTTGTTTTACCAGCAGGACGGTGTCCCTCCTCACTACGGTCGTCAAGTACGCGAGTAGGTACTTGACCGAAAGGTTCGGCAATCAGTGGATTGGCCGCGGTGGACCTGTGGCCTGGCCTCCGCATTCTCCGGACTTAACGCCCCTGCATTAAAAGACTAGTGTACACAGACGAAATAACTAGTGTTACAGAATTGAGGGAAAAAGTGTTTAGTGCTTTCGACACTGTAAAAACGAATGTGTTTGTGTTGCGAAAGCTAAAAGAAAACCAGCGACGCGACGTCGTGCTAGACTGTGTTTAGAACGTGAAGGTGGCCACTTCGAACAATACCTCCGGCTAGCGTAGGTTATTTATTTATTTGTACATACAATCATTTGTGAATACGTAGTTAGTTAAATCAATTGGTGTAAATAAATTGATTTAAAATTTTTAACTACGCCTAAAATACCGGTCTAGAATATCTGATAACCAGTGCTCCTAAACAAATGTATCACTTAAAAAGCTAGCTTTCCATTTTTATTACAAAGTAATAAACCATTTTAGATTTAGTACATTACATAGGTACACTAACTGAGGTATTTTTGACGGTCCTTTGCCCGTTAAATAGGAAGGAAAATTTGAAATCAACCAATTTCATACACAGATAATAATTAAACAATACATTGCAGAAAACAATGACTTTCAAATAAAAACAAAAAATAAACAAAGTCGTGTAATAAGTGCGCAGGCGACCCGCCCCGCGCCGACAAAATAATTCGCGGAATATTCGCGGACAAGCCTAACCGCTGCAGTTCTCGGGAAGCGGGACGGGTGAGTGGATACGATTTACAATATCCCAATTTTATTATTTACTGACCATTTATCAAAAATAAAATAAATTGTATACGTAATGCAAAACTAACACTTTATTAATCAAAGCTGGTAACTACGTACCTAGTCTTACAGGTTTTTATTATTACCTACTTATCTAAACTACGCACGGCGCGTATTTCGTGCCTACACGTTTTTATAACTAAGATAAATTTACAATTTTAGGATTACTTACTGTCCGATTAGCAGGAATGAAATACATTTTATAAGCAAAACTAACATTTTATTAATCAGCTGATAGTTACGTCACAAATTATTTAAGTTGTAACAGATACCTCACTCCCTACAAAATCTCCTATACTTACCTATCGCGATAAAAGCATTTTTCATGTCGTCGGCGACCGCTACGTGCTAAACTGTGCCTAAGACGCTCGACCCTAGAGTTATTATCGTTTCGCTGCCACTTGGGCTTACAGGCAGTTATCGCGCGCAAGTTCATGAAGTGATGTAGCCCTGGCTACGTTTTTTGCATTACCTACGTTGACTTTTGACCTTTCCTTGGCGCATAGTGAGTCATTTTTTACTAATTCTAATTAAGCTTAAAAATTATGTAAGTAATTATCCACCGTTTATGCCATGTAGGTGATTTTTGCTATTGCTAGCCGCACGCGCCGCTGTTACGTGGGCGGGGTCTGCCGGTCGTCGACACGCACGCACACAGCGTCATATTCGTGCGACACTGCCTACCGCATACGCTACGGGGCGATTCTGTTCTTTGCAAGTGGTGTATTCTGAAATACTGTCAAACTTAAATAACGAAAAAAACAAGTATGTATTTATTATTGAGCAGGTATCGTTATTGTATTTGATTATTTATGTCTTTCATAACAGCCTCCTGAAATTTGACGAGGATGCAAAACGACATATTGTATATAAAAGGAGAAATTGACTGACTAACGTACCAACGCACAGCCGAAACTACAGGGCCTAGTAACATGAAATGAAAAATCCCAATACTACGGAATTATCGAGATCAAAATAAATAAAAACTAAAAACCTTGTATAAGTCTGGATATAACAAAGTTCTTAGGTTTAATAGTCGAAATTTTAATAACCAATACGTCCTTTTAAATAAAAATTTTGTCATCAAAATTCAGATTCGAAAGTGACAACCCTAGCAAAAACAGTTAATTTGGAATAACTTCTAGATTCCATGCAATTAGGATGTGTTATTTTTGTGGTAGGTAGGGAAGATGAAGGGCATAATTTCAGTATAAATAACTTTTCCAAATACGACGGAATTACCGAGAAAAAAAAATAAAAACCTCGTATAGGTTTATTTGTACTCTAAAATATGCAGCATAAAAAATGCCGTCGATGTTTTAAGGTCACAATTGCGTATCATATTTAGTTTCAGAGAAATGATATTTTTGTCTGGTTGAAAAAAAGACGATTTTCAAAAAATTTTATCTCAAAAACTAAACATCCTAGTAAAATGGGGATACGAAATATTGTATTTAAATAACAAACTATCAGTCTTTAACATAAAAAAGCAATGTCCAAAAATTGTTTTTCATAAAACACTGTGCGCTTGGATCAAAATATTTCCTACAACTTATAGTAAACTTATCGGGGCCAATATATATTTTTATTATTTTGGTTTTTAGAGGTTTTTGTTTGAAACGGGGGCTTTTTAAATTTTTAATTAAATTTTTTATCAGATATTTTTTGAACCCAATATGTTAGTACAATATTGTTCTTTATGTCCCTGGTGATGAAGTGTATTATTCAATATCACCAGAAATTCCTACTTTTGGTTCTAGTGTAAATCATGCAATCCGCTATTATTTTGATTAGTGTGGATGTCAATCTTCTTCTAAAATTGTACTAACCAGATTTATTATCACAGGGACGACCGTAGCGGAGAAACCAAAACTAGACACACAAAGAACAAAAGAAAAAGATGGAATAACAGCCGAGCACGTGAGAAAAGACAAATTAGAAGAGCCTTACAAATGTGATCAGCATAGTTTTAATGAAAAGGGTGCTTTAACAAAACATGTTCGTATCCACACTGGTGAAAAACATTATAAGTGTGATGTATGTCAGCGTAGTTTTAGTACAAAGCTTAATTTAAAAAACCATATTCGTATACACACAGGTGAAAAACCTTACAAGTGTGATATTTGTGGGTATCGTTTTGGTCGTGTCAGTAATTTAAAAAGACATAGTCTAATACACACTGGTGAAAAACTTTTTAAGTGTGATGTATGTCAGCGTAGTTTTAATAATAAGACTTCTTTAAAAAACCATATTCGTATACACACAGGTGAAAAACCTTACAAGTGTGATATTTGTGGGTGTCGTTTTAGTCATGTCAGTAATTTAAAAAGACATAGTCTTATACACACTGGTGAAAAACCTTACAAGTGTGATGTATGTCAGCATAGTTTTAGTGAAAAGGGTTCTTTAAAAACCCATATTCGTATACACACACGTGAAAAACCTTACAAGTGTGATTTTTGTGGGCGTCTTTTTGGTCAAGTCAGTAATTTAAACAGACATATTCGTAAACACTCTGATGAAAAACCTTGTAAGTGCCATGTATGTCTACGTAGTTTTAGGGCAGAGTGTAAGTTAACAGAACATATTCGTTTACATACTGGTGTAAAACCTTTCAAGTGTAATGCATGTCAGCGTAGTTTTAGTTTAGAGGGTAATTTAAGAAGACACATAATTCGTATACACATTGGCGTAAAACCTGAAATCCAGGTCCGCACGGGCGACTTTTTTCGTCCACTTAATTTTGAAGGCAATGCTTAGGGCCGATAATTGCAAATACAACGAGTGTGTTTTTTGGCGCGCTGGGATGAACTCAGTTGGATTCTCAATGCTCGGCTTAACACAGCAAATTACAAAAAACAAATATAATAATACTTGTTGTTTGTTGTAATTTGCCAGTGTGGCAGCACCCACAGATCAATCTGTATTGCTACTGTCTTTGGTCACTGGCCCTGATATCAAGTAACGGACAAAATTGACAATCTTTTATTACCTGAGGCCATTGGCTACTTTGTTTTTTTTTTTGTAATGTGCGTTTTGTTTATGCAGAATAAACAATTTTTCTTTGTTCTAACAATCAGACAGTATTCTTGGAAATATGTATTTTATAATTGCACACCTTGTATGTAATACCAATAAATCATTAAACCATATGTTTAATTTTATAATCGATTTTTTATTTTCCTTGACATTACTATTTCAATCAAAATAAAACTAATTCAATCGTTAATCGTTAGTTCAACAAACATTTTAGTTTTAAGTGTTAAATCGTTAAAAAGATGTTAGTATTTTTTTCATGTTTTTTAAATTTTTTTCTCTGTAAAACAGTAAAATAAGCAAATAAAAACGTATACCTAACTAATTAATAAAAGTAACAAAATTAAATCCTAACTTAAGAGCGTTTACGCCGTACGGCATTTCATACAAACTTTCAAGCCCTTGTTTTTTTTTCGAAATGAATGAACGGATTTTAATAAAACTTTATACGCATAATCAGGATACAAAGGTCTAAAAAGTTAGCAGAGAACATTTTCGAAAAATTGTGTTACAGCCAAATTAGCCCGATTTTAAAGTTTCCATAGAAAGAGATTTCCAGTTATCTTTTTTTAAATAAGACATTTTGAAAATGTATCTGCTAACTTTTTAGACCTTTGTATCCTGCTTATGCGTATGAAGTTTCATTAAAATCGGTTCATTCATTTCGAAAAACAACGGCTTCAAACTTTGTACGAAAAGCCGTACGGCGTAAAAGCTCTTAACTAAAACTATACAGAAACTAAAATATAACGTCGAAAAATTCATCCGCATCGCTGTCGACTGGTAATGTACAGAGGCCAGCACATCAAACTACTCCAATCTGTCAAATTGTCCCAATTGAATATGAACCTTATTCCTTTGACATAAAGTTTAAAATATCAAAAAAAAAAATACATATTGGGGTAGGTTGATGTGCTGGCCTCTTTACCTAAGAGGCTGGCGGCATTACCACGTTGAATGGCAATGCTTAGCCTCTGGCCATGGTAAAAGCCAGCCAGGTCACGGGAAGTATTAACCAGCCGTTTCGAAATTTCCTTAAAAAGACTATGAGCACTCGGACCCCACGGCCACGGCCCGAGGGTTTCAACCCCAAACGGCTCGAAAATATAATTTCCGATAAGGTTATTATATTTTAGCCGCTTGAGGTTTTCCGCAGCCGCAGCAGCAGCGCCAGCACAGCACGTGGAGCTAGGAAGATGGGATGGCGCAAGAGTATCGAAACACGTTGCGTCACATACTAAAGGCCTACCCACCTTTCATGGAAATAAAGACATACCGTCCGGTCTCTTGCCATCGTCGCGTGCCAAGCCATTGGGTTCTAGTACAGCTGGAACGCCGACGGTAACAAGAGCTCGTCGGTTAATGTCATTAATGTTCGCGTGTCGCGCTAAGTGACCCGCACTTCCGCTGCAAGACAGGCCGTGGTGTCCGAGGCTGTTGACATCTTCGCCACAGTGACAGCGATGAGGAGAACAGCAAGGAGTGCCTAGTCGCAGGGAAGCAGCGAGGCGAAAAGTAGTGTCGTCGAACAAAGTGCCCAAGTTCGACGAAGGTAGTGCATGAAGCCAAAGACCCGACTCCCACCTACCCACAGCCAGCAGGCGCGCACGTTCCGCAGTAGTAGCAGACAAGTCAACTAAATTGTACTGTACTACTCTGCAGAGCGCCTCATCAAGTACATGCCCAAAAAACAAAACTAACTAAACCAAAAATTACTATCTTGAAAAAAGGCTGTACTTAAAAGGCACTGTAACCAGATCATAAAGCCCCAAAAAAAAAACAGTGAAATCTATGGCCGCTTTCCCTGACCTCTATTAAACTTGCATAATACAGGTCAGTGCCTGTATTATACTGTTTATTAGAGGTCAGTGGAATTGAATAATATCGCTCACAGCACTCAAATCGTCTCACATGCGTTCCTTATTGGATATCACGATTATGACAGCTGAGAGCTGTCAACAATACGGAACACTCGTGAGCGCGCTCACAGTGCTTACTCGGTGTCAAAAATATATATATTACAGCAGTATTTCTTTGTATAGACACCACACATTTCTTCCTTTTCTTTGTTTAGGTGGTGACTGTCAGCCAGAAGCACAATTTCGAAAATGCCACGTTAATGTAAAGATATGATGCAGCTCAAAACAAAACACACACTGACACATCCTCATTCTCACACACACACACATACTGTCATTTTTGACAGCGCTCACGGTGATATTAGTACGAGGCTCAGAACAATAACTAAAGCATAGAAGGCGCTTTACGACATTAGAAGTGTACGCTGTCATAGACAAAAGAGTATTAGCTAGTGATGTGACTATGCATAAAATAAATGACGGTATCGACTTCTTATTTTATGGTATCGCTCCATCTCCATGACAATAAATCTAAATATGCTAAATGAAATAAAGAACTCACTTCTATCTGATCAACTTATTTAAATAGAAACACAGGATAAATTATTAACACTTAAATAATTTTAAAAGAGCGATTGGCCCCGGAACGAGTAACAAAAAAAACTTTTTAACAAAAAGTTAAACCGCCGAAAAAACTGAAAAGCAAAAAATAGGACTTAAACCTTATTTATTTAACCTTAATAATCAAGTTCTTAAACTGATGTACAGTATACCTAAGTAATTTTAAGTCGGCACCAAAGTGATTTAGTGAGCTTTGTTCATTGATTGCTTGTTTGGCGCCGGCTCAAAATTACTTAGTATATTTTACATCAGTTTAACCTTTTCACCGCTTGGCTCATCTTGGCTAAATATAAATCCCGTGCCCCTGGCGCGCGCGGCGACAAATCGATAAAATAATACCTACAATAAATAAGGAGGAGCAAGCGTTGTATCTGACCTCCACAACCCAGTTACTGGGTAATACGATAGGCCTTGGTAAGACTGGTTGTCAGACTTTCGGGCTTCTGACTACCCGTAACGACTGTCAAAGATCCACGAATCAATCCGGGACCAACGGCTTAATGTGCTTTCCGAGGCACGGAGGGGTCTCGATATGTAAAGATGGTCACCCATCTACAGACCAACCGCGGCAAGCGTAGCTTAACCTGAACGATCGACCTGTGCGGTTGTTCTTATTTAGCCACGGGCCCCACTAATTAAAAAAAAAGCGTCGAATTTAGAACTTCCTTCGTTTTTTCATCGCAGAAATGTCCGGAACAAAATACGATGTTGTTTTTTCCATTCCCAGTTGTTACGTGCAATAGCGTTGATCCATTTTACCTCATATCAATATCGAAGGGAAATCTGAAAATTACAAAAGAAATCATAGCCACACATGAGTTTTAAATTATTATACCATGAGCCACACGGATTTTTGACAACTGTCATTTCATTACTCATACGTATGATTCGCTGGCAAGAACGTAGGTATTTATTTCACTCTTAAGTATTTAATCCTTCCCAAAACTTCGTGTAAAAAAATATAATGCAATAATTTAGATGACGCTAGTTCTATCGATAGTTTTTGCAAGCACTATTGCTAACATTATACGAAAAAATGCGATGAACAAAGTCATAGACAAAAACCTGAGACGTTAAGTAGCTTTTAAACTTAGTATCATAAAGGTAGCCAAGGTAACCAAATTGACGTTTGCCTTGTGACGTTTTGCATTTTGAGCAACCTACATGTGTCTCTTTCTAATGCTCTTATGAGTGTATAAGAAAACAGAGACGACTATATTAGTTAAATTTAGCTTCCTTCTATGCTTTAGTTATTCTTCTGAGGTACGAGGCATGGTCGGCGTTATCGCAAGATAGCGCATGTCATGACGTCATCTATGACGATTGACGGGACATCGTTATCGCGCTAACGCAAATCGATTACATCAATGATGTTCCCAATTCGGAACGCATCCTATGGCCGCCTTCCGAATTGGCCAATATCGCTCACAGCACTCAAATCATCTCACATGCGTTCCATAATGGATATCACGATTATGACAGCTGAGAGCTGTCAACAATTCGGAACACTCGTTAGCGCGCTCACAGTGCTTACTCGGTGTCAAAAATATATTACAGCAGTATTTCTTCATAAAAACACCACACGTTTCTTCCTTTTCTTTGTTTAGGTGGCGACTGTCAGCCAGAAGCACAATTTCGAAAATTCCACGTTATTAAAAAGATATGGGTGTAACTCAAAACAAAACACACACTGACACATCCTCATCCTCACACACACACATACTGTCATTTTTGACAGCGCTCACGGTGATATTTGTACGAGGCATGGTCGGCGTTATCGCAAGATGGCGCATGCCATGACGTCATCTATGACGATTCACGGGACATCGTTATCGCGCTCACGCCAATTTGGTACGGGTTTTAGCACGCTCAAATCGATTACATCGATTATTTCCTCAATTCGGAACGCGCCCTACTTATAACTGCTAATGTCAAACTCTGACTGATGTCAGTCAAGTGTCAAACAAGCTGTCATAAACCCAAATTAAATCAAAAAGTACTCTGTGGTCTGCACAGAGTACTTTTGTATAGTATGGAAGTGGTCTGTGACAAATTACATTAAGCTTTCCTGGTTTTTGTGAAGTAATTTCATTAAACATATTAACATACACAAAAGGACACATGCTCTGTGCATACACTTACGCCTTCTTCCCACAGTCTTAGCACAGAACACATAAATAAACTCCTAGATCGCAGACAGAAACTACAGAACGCCACCTGCAGCCTGCTACGTCGTGTTCTATTTCTAAACGTGAATAGATCACAAGCCTCCATAGAGGCGTAGATAGAGTACATTCTCTATCTACGCATAGAGGAAAAAAATTTAGTATAAGCCACAGAGCACTATAGAATACTGGTGTATAAGCTTTCCGTATATACAAAGTACTCTTTGGTATACGTCTCACTCTAATAAAAAGTACTCTGTGGGTATAAGCCTCCCTCGTTATTTGTACGCAAAGCAAGTGTGTTTTTCTATAATATAAATACTTAGTGGATCATATCTTATCTGATACTTTCCAAGATAAAAGATGGAAAAACAGCCAATGTGTAGAATATGTTTAGCGGAGAATGTCCGCATGTTTATAGTAGTCAACAGAAAATTGCACGAACTTTATGAGAAGCTGACTGATATTCCAGTAAGTAGATATTTTTAATAAGAGTTAGTTATATAACGTCATAGGTTTTAAATGCCTCTCCTACATGAAGATTCAGGCTCTATTGCCACGTAAAACAACAGCATGAGGAAACATGGACTTCAAATAATTGTACATTAAATTGCCTTGAGCATGAGTGGCCATCAATGCTCGTGCCTTCTTTGTAAGATGCTCAGTGAAACCATTATGGACCTCCAACTGTTGGCTTGGAGATCAGTACTATATAAAATAGAAGTATTTTCTTCATGAAAACAAAATAGTGATAAACAAATTTTGTTGCAGTTCGTAACTAAAGATAGTAGACCGATTCTTGCTTGTTTCATCTGCTGCACTAAACTAAAGCAATGCTACCGATTACTGAGACAATGTCAGAAAGCCGAAGAGCTGTTCGCTCAGATGATCAATGAGGGTTATGAGGTGAGGTATTGTTCTAATGCCATTTATTTTCAAATTTTATCTATTGTGTCTGGATTTCTCCCCAACCATACCATGAGAGCAGTGGCGGCACAGAGGTGTTGGTCCCTATTTTATGAGTTGTAGGTTGATTATTTGAACCCAGGCAGGTACTTTACATTTTGTATTTTATTTCATCACCACTGTCAAAATATTGAAGGAAAACATTGTGAGGAAACTGGCATGTCCCAGAACGAAACAATTTAAAGTCTTATGACATCCATCAACCCGAAATGTGCTCACGTGGTGGAATATGGCCCACTTCCTCTCAATGAGAGGGGGTCTATGTCGCAGCAGTGGGAACATTATAGGCTGATTATGATTATCGTCTAGTGTTGAATGTCTATATGTATGCTTTTGTCAATTGGAGGTCTTACAATTATTACAAGTAAATACTCCACAAAATACTGCTACAACCACTGAAAGAAACATGTATGTGGCTGTTTGATATCGGTCCTCTCTCATGTCAGTGCAAGCTATGTAACAATACCGTGTACAGTGGTTGTAGCATGGCCATCTTTCCAGGGTGCACTGGACCTTCTTAACTATCCTCACTTGCCGAGGCTCTTTTGAGTGACTTATGAGTGTTTGTGCTTGTGTGGGACTGCCCAGCATGTTGTAATAATACTATAATCATCATCTTTTTACAGCCCAATCCTTTAATAAACCAAGACCACTTTAAGTTTTACAGTGGGTTTATTAAATCTCCGACGGAGAACATAAGTATAGTTGATGGTGTTCAAACAGAAAGCATTGCTGTTAAAAAAGAATTGCCAGCTGCTTGTGAAAGATTACATGTTCTTATTGAGCCCAAGGAGGAACATCAAAGTGATGGTATGTTTTTAAGAACTAAACTAATATTATCACTAAATAATATCTTAAAACACATTAAGACATGATATAATTTTTACTTATTGACTAAAAACTGTTTTGAACAACTTCATACTTTTGGCAGATGGTAACTACAATATGTTGTGAAATAAAACATATATTAATAATAAACAAGTAATACTCTTGTCTGTTTTTATTTACTTACAGAGCTAGAACCGGAAAATTTAAACAATAGCTGTCTAGATGTACCAGATATACCACCACACCATTCTGAATCAGATTTAGAAGATGATGTACCTTTAATTGAGTTTAAAACTGAACTGATAGAAGAACAAGAAGTATCCAAGAAGAAAGGAAGAGCCGGGGAGACAACAAGTAAGTTTTAGTTGGTTAATATATTGGTAAATAAATAAACTGTTAATTTCGGATACTTAACAAGAACAAAAC
This sequence comes from Gortyna flavago, assembly GCA_963669345.1. Lineage (NCBI taxonomy): Eukaryota > Metazoa > Arthropoda > Insecta > Lepidoptera > Noctuidae > Gortyna > Gortyna flavago. The sequence goes on from OY770154.1 coordinate 970,438, forward strand.
CGTGGTCAGCAAGTTGACCAGACACCACAAGTGGGCGTAAATATACCATTTGGGGCCTGTGGCAAATTCAAGGGATGGGGCCCTCCCTCAATGTAAAGAAGCTCAACCAACGTTAGTTTTTTTTTTTATAAGCACTTCTCCCGCGACTTCTTCCGCGTAGATTTCATATTTTCCCCTACGAAATTAAACACCTGTCTGCTTCGTTGGTCTAGTGGTCGCAAGCGCTACAGCTGAGAATGAGGTCCTGTCCAAAACAAATTAGACAAACAATGGGGAAAACATTAACGTTGTGATGATACTACCAGCTTCTTACGAATGGACTCGTGAACTTTTAGTTTAAAGGATCATCGGTTGGTTGCCATCCTGATTTCATTGAAGAAGGCGATTATTAAAATTTTATGAACGGAGAGTTTTATTGTGGTTTCCACAAATGTACTGAAAGTAGCTAGATATGGCCAGATAACTAAGAGAAGTGGGAGAGGCAACAAATGAAAACAAGGTGGTCAACGCCCTTTGCTCTCTGTTATGGCGTATGGTAACCACATTCGAAGCGACCGATGCGCAGAGATCAGATGATCATGATGATGATTGAAAACAAATCGTATGCAATCATTGAGGAGACGGTCAAGTTTGTCGAGGACATCTGCATTCAGGTCATAGTTGCACACATCACCATAATCGATGTTAGGAAAAATTAAGGACCGCACAAGCATTGTTTTCGTACTCATTGGTAATAAAAAATTTCAGTCGGTTTAGAGACTTCAGAGCCCGCAGCGTTCCAGTAACTTTCTGGCTGAACACGCCAGTTTAAAGAAAGTTCAGTTCTTTGGAAAGCTGAATGATGTCCTTTGTAGCACATTTTCAAAAAAAGTTTTCATTTATAATCTTATGTGTGGTCATAGCCCTCTCGGGCTGGTGGCCCCCTCTGGCTGGGGGAGGTTGGCATCGGGGCAAAATGCCACCCTAAATTTCTAAAATGAAATATAATGTCCAGTGACTAAACCATTGGATATATTTGATTGAATTTTTGTATGCAGTCTGAGAACGTCATTAGCTACACGAAGTTTAATTTATTGTTGTATTGGCCCTTTAAGTTTAATATAAGTTGTAGGAAATATTTTGATCCAAGCGTCCTCGCGTCTGGGGACGGCTAAGGTAAACGCCAAACAGATGAGGCTTCTACCCAGCAATAATGAATGTATGCTATTGTAGAAAACATAGCTGCTGTTAACTTCCAATTTTCATAAGCCGTCCGCCGACGCGAAGACGCTTCACAGTATTTTATGAAGACCATTTTTCTGACATTGCTTTTTTATATAAAAAATTTATAGTTTAAGTTATTTTAATACAATATTTCGTATCCCCATTTCACTAGCATGTTTAGTTTTTGAGATAGAATTTTTTGAGAATCGTCTTTTTTTCAACCGGGTATTTAGAAAAAAAAAAAATCTCTGAAACTAAATATGATACGCAAATGTGACCTTAGAAACGTCGACGGCGTTTTTTATGCTGCATATTTTAGAGTACAAATAAACCTCGGAACTTCGTTAGATTCAGACTTATACGAGGTTTTTAGTTTTTTTTTCTAGGTAATTCCGTCGTATTTGGAAAAGTTATTTATACTGAAATTATGCCCTTTTTTTTTTTTTTTTAAGGATTGGAAATCATCAAATGACCCCTCCCGCTCTGGGTGGAGCGGAAGGGAGTGTCAGACTCTTACTGACTAAAACCCATCCGTGTTCCTTCCTTAGCCCTTTATATTCCGGGGCAGCGGTAACCCTTTCGGACAATCCCGCTGCCCCGGCAGGCTTCGGCCCTGACGGGCCCCTCCGTTCAATGCTGACATCTCTTTGAGGCGCGCGTGGAACACATACGCGCCGTCCGGCACGGGCCTGGTTCTGATCGGACGGCGAGCTACCCATTACTCGCCGTCCGCAGGCCCGCGCCTACGGTGGCCGGGAGTCGTCACGCGGCTACCGCGGCGGCTGGGACGGGCGGCTCTCTCAGCTCTCTCCCTCGCCCATCCCGCCACCTCCTTCGCTAGCATGACAGCTTCGCAGAAGGAGGTGACTGCCTCCCACTCCCTCTCGCCCCGGACCATGGCTTGGACCAGGGCCGGGCGCGAGAGGTCGCCGCCGCTGCCGATCGCCTCTACGAGGACACGGCGGTGCTCTGCCCAAGCGGGACAGACCTCCACCGTGTGCTCCACCGTGTCCTCTGGGCGAAAATTATGCCCTTCATCTTCCATATATACCACAAAAATAACACATCCTAATTGCGTGGAATCTAGAAACCACAACATTTTTAAGTTTGATCCGTATTCTACGTCGTTAGGGTTGTCACGCGATCATATGTATTATATTAGTTCATATCCGGAACTGAAGTTATCTCTTTATACAAAGTGGTTATGATAATACGACAATAAATGAAAACATTGACAATACTAGTTCATAAGAACAATTCTAAACTATCAAAAAAACCCTAACATCAAAAATAAAAAAATCAAACAAACTAAATGGCATAAACGTGGAAACAAAATAGAACACCATTTATAAATAGTTCACTAACCTGTGATAGAGTAGCAATAGCGCGGTCTTGTAGCGACTTGATCTTTTGGCGCCATTATTATTAATGCTCAGTAAAAATAATTACACTGAATCACAGATGTATTAACGAAATAATTAGGCACCTATCACCCGCATATTATTTATTAATCACTATCACGATCACTGTTCAATCACGTAGCTAGGTAGGTACCTATTAAAGTTACTAAATTTTTCGTGTTTTAATATGGCCACCATTAACTCGAATACACAAACTGCACCGCCGTAGGAGATTATTCCTAACGTTTGACAAGAGGTACCCGTTTGCAGCCATATGTTTTAATTTATTAAAAGATAAGATTATTCTATCTTTTAAATCATCAACCGTATCAACAGCTGTTGAGTACACCTCATTTTTGATGTGACCCCACAAGAAAAAATCTAATGGTGTGAGATCGGGTGACCTCGCTGGCCACCGCGTTAGTCCATAACGGCCAATCCACTGCTGACCGAACACTTAATACAAACGCTCTCTTGCTGACACCACTGAATGAGCTGGTGCTCCGTCTAACTGGTACCACATCTGCCTGTACACATCAAGCGAAAGGTCATCCATGTACTCGGAAACGGGTCCGTTGAGGAGTTCTAAAAACTTTTCACCATTTAAATTTCCATCAATAAAAACCGGACCTATTATGATATTTCTATGAATGCCAGCCCAAACATTGACAGCAAATCTGTACTGGTGCGAAGTCTCCCTTCCTAGACGCGGATTCACGCGGCTCCAGTAACGTAAATTCTGTCTGTTCCATAAACCGTTTCTTGTAAATGTACTTTCATCAGTCCACATCACATTGTACAGAAAATCTGGATCCTCTAAATGTTTTGTTTCTATCCAGCGACAGAAGTTTTCCCTGACTGGTTTGTCTCGAGGTAACAACGCATGCAATTTCTTATACTTATACGGCTTCCGTTTGTCGCGTTTTAAAACTTTTAGTATAGTTGCATGGTTAACACGAAAATATCGACCTGCCCTACGCAAACTACACGTTGGGTTGCGTTGAAAATAATTTAAAATTCGTTCCTCAAGGGTCACTCTCGCATTGAGGAGTGGCTAGAGAGGCGTCACGGCGTCCTCCCCTACCGCCTGACGCAGGTCCTCACCGGACACGGATGTTTCGGGAGGTTCCTGCACATAATCAGGCGGGAGGAAACGCCCGGGTGTCACCATTGCGAGGATCGCCCAGAGGACACGGTGGAGCAAACGTGGAGGTCTGTCCCGCTTGGGCAGAGCACCGCCGTGTCCTCGTAGAGGCGATCGGCAACGGCGGCGACCTCTCGCGCCCGGCCCTGGTCCAAGCCATGGTCCGGGGCGAGAGGGAGTGGGAGGCAGTCACCTCCTTCTGCGAAGTGGTCATGCTAGCTAAGGAGGTGGCGGGATGGGCGAGGGAGAGGGCCGATAGAGCCGCCCGTCCCAGCCGCCGCGGGAGACGCCCCGGGCGTCGGGAGCCGCGTGACGACTCCCGGCCACCGTAGGCGTGGGCCTGCGGACGGCGAGTAATGGGTAGCTCGCCGTCCGATCAGGACCAGGTCCGTGCCGGACGGCGCGTATGTGTTCCACGCGCGCCTCAAAAAGATGTCAGCATTGAAGGAGGGGCCCGTCAGGGCCGAAGCCTGCCGGGGCAGCGGGATTGTCCGAAAGGGTTACCGCTGCCCCGGAATATAAAGGGCTAAGGAAGGAACACGGATGGGTTTTAGTCAGTAAGAGTCTGACACTCCCTCCTGCTCCACCCAGAGCGGGAGGAGTCATTTGATGATTTCCCATCCTAAAAAAAAAGGGTCACTCTCGCACGTGGAGGAGCACTATCCATATGTGGGATTAAGGATCTATTTTCTCGTATCCTCTGGACAGCTTGGACAATAGTGCGCCCGTTGGTCGGACAAACTCGAGTGTCCCCAAACCTCTGTCGGTATGTCCGTATAGCCAAAGCGGCGTTTCTTTGACACTCTCCATAAATTAACACCATGTCTGTGTACTCCGAAGCTGTGTAATTACGAGGCATAATTCAAACAAAAGAAAACAATAAAAACACAGCGTCCAACTTCGCACAATTCACTTACGAGTAACTATTAAACTAGATAAGTACCTATTAAAACGTTACGTGTCCTGTCACTAAAATAAAGCGTCCAATATCGCACTTGTTCGTCGTAGATAACGATAACGAATACAAACACATGAGCGGCGGGCGGTACACAAAGGCGGTACTCGGCGGGGAATCACGCTATGTAAGTACGTCCTGCGGCACTCGTGCGCTTAGAAAGCGGTGACGCGTGAATCGTCACAGGATTGTAGCGACACACTGACCGTGACCTAAATTTGTTGTTGCAATTATGTTTCGACAAGAAAGCGAAGTAACAAACGAAACTAGATTTATCTTTTTCGCACAAACTAATTTTTCTATTTCATGAGTGCATAGCTATTTCCGCATGTATTATTTTGTTACCTTACTCTGATGACACGCTTTATGACTCCTATAACTTAGGCCTAAGGTATAATTTGCACTGAATCAAAGTAAAAACTATTGTGGTGAAAGTTTTTAAGTAGCGGGTTGGAAATGTGTCTTTAATCTTTTGATGTGCATACCGATGCGAGGGTCGTTAACCTGTCAGTACTTCCCTATTAATACATACATCGTGTAGCAAATGTTAAAAATGAAAAATAATTTCCTGTGACTAAACTACTGGATATATTTAAATGATTTTTTGTATGTAGTCTGAGAATGTCTTCAGGTATGCGAAGTTTAATTTATTGTCGTATTATCATAACCAGTTTGTATAAAAGGAGAAATTGACTGACTAACGTACCAACGCACAGCCGAAACTACAGGGCCTAGGAACATGAAATGAAAAATCCCAATACTACGGAATTATCGAGAACAAAATAAATAAAAACTAAAAACCTTGTATAAGTCTGGATATAACAAAGTTCTTAAGTTTAATAGTCGAAATTTTAATAACCAATACGTCCCTTTAAATAAAAATTGAGTCATCAAAATTCAGATTCGAAAGTGACAACCCTAGCAAAAACAGTTAATTAGGAATAACTTCTAGATTCCATGCAATTAGGATGTGTTATAACTAAAAACCTCGTATAAGTGAATCTGAATCTAACGAAGTTCCGAGGTTTATTTGTACTCTAAAATATGCAGCATAAAAAACGCCGTCGATGTTTTAAGGTCACAAATGCGTATCATATTTAGTTTCAGAGAAATGATTTTTTTGTATGGTTGAAAAAAAGATTATTTTCAAAAAATTTCACCTCAAAAACTAAACATGCTAGTGAAATGGGGATACGAAATATTGTATTTAAATAACTTAAACTATCAGTCTTTAACATAAAAAAGCAATGTCCGAAAAATGGTCTTCATGAAACACTGTGCGCTTGGATCAAAATATTTCCTACAACTTATAGTAAAGTTATGGGGGCCAATATATATTTTTATTATTTTGGTTTTTAGAGGTTTTTGTTTGAGGCGGGGGCTTTTAAAAAAAAAAAATTTAACTTTTTATCAGATATTTTTGGAACGCCATATGTTAGTACAATATTGTTCTTTATGTCCCTGGTGATGAAGTGTATTATTCAATATCACCAGAAATTCCTACTTTTGTTTCTAGTGTAAATCATGCAATCCGCTATTGTTTTGATTAGTGTGCGTGTCAATCTTCTTCTAAAATTGTACTAACCAGATTAATTATCACAGGGGCGACCGTAGCGGAGAAACCAAAACTAGACACACAAAGAACAAAAGAAAAAGATGGAATAACAGCCGAGCACGTGAGAAAAGACAAATTAGAAGAGCCTTACAAATGTGATCAGCATAGTTTTAGTGAAAAGGGTGCTTTAACAAAACATGTTCGTATCCACACTGGTGAAAAACATTATAAGTGTGATGTTTGTGGGTATCGTTTTAGTCGTGTCAGTAATTTAAAAAGACATAGTCTAATACACACTGGTGAAAAACATTATAAGTGTGATGTATGTCAGCGTAGTTTTAATAATAAGACTTCTTTAAAATACCATATTCGTATACACACAGGTGAAAAACCTTACAAGTGTGATATTTGTGGGTGTCGTTTTAGTCATGTCAGTAATTTAAAAAGACATAGTCTAAAACATACTGGTGAAAAACCTTACAAGTGTGATGTATGTCAGCGTAGTTTTAGTGAAAAGGGTTCTTTAAAAACCCATATTCGTATACACACACGTGAAAAACCTTACAAGTGTGATTTTTGTGAGCGTCTTTTTAGTCAAGTCAGTAATTTAAACAGACATAATCGTAAACACTCTGATGAAAAACTTTATAAGTGCGATGTATGTCTACATAGTTTTAGGGCAGAGTGTAAGTTAGCAGAACATATTCGTATACACACTGGTGTAAAACCTTTCAAGTGTAATGCATGTCAGCGTAGTTTTAATGTAAAGGGTAATTTAAGAAGACATATAATTCGTATACACACTGGCGTAAAACCTGAAGTCCAGGTCCGCACGGGCGATTTTTTTCGTGCACTTGATTTTGAAGGCAATGCTTAGGGCCGATAATTGCAAATCCAACGAGTGTGTTTTTTTGGCGCGCTGGGATGAACTCAGTTGGATTCTCAATGCTCGGCTTAACACAGCAAATTACAAAAAACAACGTTGTTTGTTGTAATTTGCCAGTGTGGCAACACCCACAGATTAATCTGTATTGCTACTGTCTTTGGTCACTGGCCCTGATTTCAAGTAACGGACAAAATTAACAATCTTTTATTACCTGAGGCCATTGGCTACTTTGTTTTTTTTTTTTTTGTAATGTGCGTTTTGTTTATGCAGAATAAACAATTTTTCTTTGTTCTACCAATCAGACAGTGTTCTTGGAAATATGTATTTTATAATTGCACACCTTGTATGACCAATAAATCATTAAACCATATTATGTTTAATTTTATAATCGATTTTTATTTTCCTTGACATTACTATTTCAATCAAAATAAAACTAATTCAATCGTCAATCGTTAGTTCAACAAACATTTTAGTTTTAAGTGTTAAATCGTTAAACAGATGTTAGTATTTTTTTTTATGTTTTATATTTTTTTTTCTCTGTAAAACAGTAAAATAAGCAAATAAAAACTTATACCCAACTAATTAATAAAAGTAACAAAATTAAATCCTAACTTAAGAGCGTTTACGCCGTACGGCATTTCATACAAACTTTCAAGCCCTTGTTTTTTTCGAAATGAATGAACGGATTTTAATAAAACTTTATACGCATAATCAGGATACAAAGGTCTAAAAAGTTAGCAGAGAACATTTTCGAAAAATTGTGTTCAGCCAAATTAGACCGATTTTAAAGTTTTCATAGAAACAGAGATTTCCTGTTATCTTTTTTCAAATAAGACATTTCGAAAATGTATCTGCTAACTTTTTAGACCTTTGTATCCTGCTTATGCGTATGAAGTTTCATTAATATCGGTTCATTCATTTCGAAAAACAACGGCTTGAAAGTTTGTATGAAAAGCCGTACGGCGTAAACGCTCTTAACTAAAACTATACAGAAACTAAAATATAGCGTCGAAAAATTCATCCGCATCGCTGTCGACTGGTAATGTACAGAGGCCAGCACATCAAACTACTCCAATCTGTCAAATTGTCCCAATTGAATATGAACCTTATTCCTTTGACATAAAGTTTAAAATCTATAAAAAAAAATTGACATAATGGGGTAGGTTGATGTGCTGGCCTCTTTACCGAAGAGGCTGGCGGCATTACCACGTTGAATGGCAATGCTTAGCCTTTGGCCATGGTAAAAGCCAGCCAGCCAGGTCACATGAAGTATTAACCAGCCGTTTCGAAATTTCCTTAAAAAGACTATGAGCACACGGCCCGAGGGTTTCAACCCCAAACGGCTCGAAAATATAATTTCCGATAAGGTTATTATATTTTCGCCGCTTGAGGTTTTCCGCAGCCGCAGCAGCAGCGCCAGCACAGCACGTCGAGCCAGGAAGATGGGATGGCGCAAGAGTATCGAAACACGTTGCGTCACATACTAAAGGCCTACCCACCTTCCATGGAAATAAAGACATACCGTCCGGTCTCTTGCCATCGTCGCGTGCCAAGCCATTGGGTTCTAGTACAGCTGGAACGCCGACGACGGTAACAAGAGCTCATCGGTTAATGTCATTAATGTTCGCGTGTCGCGCTAAGTGACCCGCACTTCCGCTGCAAGACAGGCCGTGGTGTCCGAGGCTGTTGACATCTTCGCCACAGTGACAGCGATGAGGAGAACAGCAATTAGTGCCTAGTCGCAGGGAAGCAGCGAGGCGAAAAGTAGTGTCGTCGAACAAAGTGCCCAAGTTCGACGAAGGTAGTGCATGAAGCCAAAGACCCGACTCCCACCTACCCACAGCCAGCAGGCGCGCACGTTCCGCAGTAGTAGCAGACGAGTCAAGTAAATTGTATTGTACTACTCTGCAGAGCGCCTCATCAAGTACATGCCCAAAAAACAAAACAAACTAAACTAAAAATTACTATCTTGAAAAAAGGCAGTACTTAAAAGGCACGGTAACCAGATCATAAAGCCCCAAAAAATACAGTGAAATCTATGGCGGCCTCTGACCTGTATTCACTGACCTCTATTAAACTTGCATAATAAAGGTCAGTGCCTGTATTATACTGTTTATTAGAGGTCAGTGGAATTGAATATTATCGCTCACAGCACTCAAATCGTCTCACATGCGTTCCATAATGGATATCACGATTATGACAGCTGAGAGCTGTCAACAATACGGAACACTCGTGAGCGCGCTCACAGTGCTTACTCGGTGTCAAAAATATATTACAGCAGTATTTCTTTGTATAGACACCACACATTTCTTCCTTTTCTTTGTTTAGGTGATGACTGTCAGCCAGAAGCACAATTTCGAAAATGCCACGTTAATGTAAAGATATGATGCAGCTCAAAACAAAACACACACTGACACATCCTCATTCTCACACTGAGTCTCACACACACACATACTGTCATTTTTGACAGCGCTCACGGTGATATTAGTACGAGGCATGGTCGGCGTTATCGCAAGATAGCGCATGCCATGACGTCATCTATGACGATTCACGGGACATCGTTATCGCGCTCACGCCAATTTGGTACGGGTTTTAGCACGCTCAAATCGATTACATCGATTATTTCCTCAATTCGGAACGCGCCCTACTTATAACTGCTAATGTCAAACTCTGACTGATGTCAGTCAAGTGTCAAACAAGCTGTCATAAACCCAAATTACATCAAAAAGTACTCTGTGGTCTGCACAGAGTACTTTTGTATAGTATGGAAGTGGTCTGTGACAAATTACATTAAGCTTTCCTGGTTTTTGTGAAGTAATTTCATTAAACATATTAACATACACAAAAGGATACATGCTCTGTGCATACACTTACGCCTTCTTCCCACAGTCTTAGCACAGAACACATAAATAAACTCCTAGATCGCAGACAGAAACTACAGAACGCCACCTGCAGCCTGCTACGTCGTGTTCTATTTCTAAACGTGAATAGATCACAAGCCTCCATAGAGGCGTAGATAGAGTACATTCTCTATCTACGCATAGAGGAAAAAAATTTAGTATAAGACAAAACAAAACACACACTGACACATCCTCATTCTCACACACACACATACTGTCATTTTTGACAGCGCTCACGGTGATATTAGTACGAGGCATGGTCGGCGTTATCGCAAGATAGCGCATGTCATGACGTCATCTATGACGATTGACGGGACATCGTTATCGCGCTCACGCAAATCGATTACATCGATGATGTTCCCATTACGGAACGCACCCTACGTATAACTGCTAATGTCAAACTCTGACTGATGTCAGTCAAGACGTGTCAAACAAGCTGTCACAAACACAAATTACATCAAAAAGTACTCTGTGGTCTGTGCTTTCCTGGTTTTTGTGAAGTAATTTCATTAAACATATTAACATACACAAAAGGTTACATGCTCTGTGCATACACTTACGCCTTACTCCCACAGGCTTAGCACAGAACACATAAATAAACTCCTAGATCGCAGACAGAAACTACAGAACCGAACGCCACCTGCAACCTGCTACGTCGTGTTCTAAACGTGAATAGAACACAAACACAAGCCTCCCTCATTATTTGTACACAAAGCAACTGTGTTTTTCTATAATATAAATACTTAGTGGATCATATCTTATCTGATACTTTCCAAGATAAAAGATGGAAAAACAGCCAATGTGTAGAATATGTTTAGCGGAGAATGTCCGCATGTTTATAGTAGTCAACAGAAAATTGCACGAACTTTATGAGAAGCTGACTGATATTCCAGTAAGTTGATATTTCTAATAAGAGTTTGGTAAATAACCTGATGGGTTTTTAATGCCTCTCCTACACGAAGATTCAGGCTCTATTGCCACGTAAATAGCATGAGGAAACATGGACTTAAAATAATTGTACATTAAATTTTTCAACTGAATGAGACAAAATTCAAGTCTTGTATAAAACGCACACTATGCAGGCAGGCATATTATAAGTTAGGGGATTACATCGTTGATAAAGATGCCTGGATCAATGCTGGTTCTGCTCCACAACCACAACTAATTGGTTACCACTTGAACATACTGTTGGAGCTGCTGAAGATTGTATATTTGCATTGTATAAACTCAATTTCCTTTGTATTGTATAATTTCATAGCACAGATGTGAGTTCTATGTGAGCTACCATTTACCGGGTAATAATGTCTTTCATTGACTTGAATGTGCCCTGGCGGCTGATAGTATGTCATGCTCACTAAAATGTCTAGCTGACGGTGGAGTGTGTGTTGGATCATTTAGCTCCCTTCAAAATGGTTGAGCTGAATGGTGCTGATCTATGCGTCATGTTCGTGAACGGGCGCCGTCAGATGGGTCTGGTCATCAATTGGCTGCCTCGGCAATTTTTTTTTTTTTTTTGGATTTTTGTTTTGTTAAGTACTATTTGCTGTACTCTGGATGCTCTTAACACGTACGTCTTTTTTATTTTATTACATCGTTCTCACATATAATTATAAATTCAACATTAATGATGTAACTAATATTTTTGTAAAAATATAATTTAAAAGAGTGTCCATGGAGTTTCTTGCCCGTTCTTCTTCATAGGTACCTACGCTTTGGAATTTGCAACTAGCTTCATATTTTCTGACTGACCGAGTTCTTGACAATTCAAAAGTGCCTGTAAATGGTTTAATTGAAATAAATGCTTTGAGTTTGAGTTTGAGTTGAGTTTGAATTGCCTTGAGCATGAGTGGCAATCGATGCTCGTGCCTTCTTTGTAAGATGCACAGTGAAACCATTATGGACCTCCAACTGTTGGCTTGGAGATCAGTACTATATAAAATAGAAGTATTTTCTTCATGAAAACAAAATAGTGATAAACAAATTTTGTTGCAGTTCGTAACTAAAGATAGTAGACCGATTCTTGCTTGTTTCATCTGCTGCACTAAACTGAAGCAATGCTACCGATTACTGAGACAATGTCAGAAAGCCGAAGAGCTGTTCGCTCAGATGATCAATGAGGGTTATGAGGTGAGGTATTGTTCAAAGCCATTTATTTTCATAATTTCTAATTTTATCTATTGTGTCTGGATTTCTCCCCAACCACTGGATTTTTCCCCAACCATACCATGAGAGCAGTGGCGGCACAGAAGTGTTGGTCCCTATTTTATGAGTTGTTGCTCACGTGGTGGAATATGGCCCACTTCCTCTCAATGAGAGGGGGTCTATGTCGCAGCAGTGGGAACATTATAGGCTGATTATGATTATCGTCTAGTGTTGAATGTCTATATGTATGCTTTTGTCAATTGGAGGTCTTACAATTATTAAAAGTAAATACTCCACAAAATACTGCTACAACCACTGAAAGAAACATGTATGTGGCTGTTTGATATCGGTCCTCTCTCATGTCAGTGCAAGCTATGTAACAATACCGTGTACAGTGGTCATTGCATGGCCATCTTTCCAGGGTGCACTGGACCTTCTTAACTATCCTCACTTGCCGAGGCTCTTTTGAGTGACTTATGAGTGTTTGTGCTTGTGTGGGACTGCCCAGCATATTGTAATAATACTCTAATCATCATCTTTTTACAGCCCAATCCTTTAATAAACCAAGACCACTTTAAGTTTTACAGTGGGTTTATTAAATCTCCGACGGAGAACATAAGTATAGTTGATGTTGTTCAAACAGAAAGCATTGCTTTTAAAGAAGAATTGCCAGCCGCTTGTGAAAGATTACATGTTATTATTGAGCCAAAGGAGGAACATCAAAGTGATGGTTTGTTTTTAAAAACTAAAGTAATATTATCACTAAATACTAAATATCTTAAAAAAAATTGAGACATGATATAATTTTTTCGTATTGAATAAAAACTGTTTTGAACTCCTTCATACTTTTGGCAGTGTAAACTTTAATTCAACATAATGGTAACCACAATAAGTTGTCAAATAAAACATAAGTATATTAATAATAAACAAGTAATACTCTTGTGTGTTTTTTTTATTTACTTACAGAGCTAGAACCAGAAAATTTTAACAATAGCTGTCTAGATGTACCAGATATACCACCACACCATTCTGAATCAGATTTAGAAGATGATGTACCTTTAATTGAGTTTAAAACGGAAGTGGTAGAAGAACAAGAAGTATCCAAGAAGAAACGAAGAGCCGGGGAGACAACAAGTTTGTTAATATTTTCGTAAGCAAACAGGCCAATGGTTCACCTGATTGGAAATGGTTTGCGTTACCTAAAGGGCATACCCGCTTACATGTGCAATGTTGCATTGTATCCATATTACTGTAAGTCGAATTCACAAATGATTAACTAGGACCATTGTTGTTAAATAAATAAACTGTTAATTTCGGATACTTAACAATAACAAAACCATGGTCAGCAAGTTGACCAGACACCATAAGTGGCCAGTGGCCACTCTCACTATATCATTTGGGGCCCGTAGCAAATTCAAGGGATGGGGCCCTCCCTCAATGTAAAGAAGCTCAACCAACATTACAGTTTTTTTTTTCAAGCACTTCTTCCGCGTAGATTTCATATTTTCCCCTATAAAATTTAACACCTGTCTGCTTCGTTGGTCTAGTGGTCGCAAGCGCGCGCTACAGCTGAGCATGAGGTCCTGTCCAAAAAGTTAGACAATCAATGGGGAAAACATTAATGTTGTGATGATACTGCCAGCTTCTTACGAATGGACTCGTGAACTTTTAGTTTAAAGGATCATCGGTTGGTTGCCATCCTGATTTCATTGAAGAAGGCGATTATTAAAATTTTATGAACGGAGAGTTTTATTGTGGTTTCCACAAATGTACTGAAAGTAGCTAGATAGGGCTAGATAACTAAGAGAAGTGGGAGAGGCAACAAATGAAAACAAGGTGGTCAACGCCCTTTGCTCTCTGTTATGGCGTATGGTAACCACATTAGAAGCGACCGATGCGCAGAGATCAGGGGGCCTAAAAAGGCCACTTTGGCAGAATCATAAAACAATTCATATTACGCAATTTCATCTGTATAACAGTTTTGTATGGAGATTCGAGAAACGCTATAGGTAGTAGGTACACCTCTCTGCCTTAACTTTCAGGGATCTATAGGTGTGAAACTGTCACACAGATGAATTGCGTGAAATGAATGGTTTTATGATTCTGCCAAAGTGGCCTTTTTAGGAACCCAGATGATCATACTTAAGCAGATTGAAAACAAATCGTATGCTATCATTGAGGAGACGGTCAAGTTTGTCGAGGACATCTGCATTCAGGTCATAGTTGCACACATCACCATAATCGATGTTAGGAAAAATTAAGGACCGCTCAAGCATTGTTTTCGTACTCATTGGTAATAAAAAATTTCAGTCGGTTCAGAGACTTCAGAGCCCGCAGCGTTCCAATAACTTTCTGGCTGACCACGCCAGTTCAAAGAAAGTTCTTTCGAAAACTGAATGATGTCCATTGTTGCACATTTTCAGAAAAAGTTTGCATTTATAAGCTTATGTGTGGTCATAGCCCTCTCGGGCCGGTGGCCCCCTCTGGCTGGGGGAGGTTGGCATTGGGGCAAAATGCCACCCTAAATTTCTAAAATGAAATATAATGTCCAGTGACCAAACTATTGGATATATTATGACAAATGCGTGCACTGACTAGACAGGTCCATTAAATCTGTGTGGTTATTTCCTCAAAATACCATTTCAGACACCAATCTACATGGCCCTCAAAGATTATGCCCGAATTTTTATACAACGTGTAACGGAAAGGGTATATACATACCAAGGGCACGGCTTCTTTGGATGATATCAAACGATATTGAAAGGGTTTTTTAATACTATCTCTACATGTTCGGAAGTTGTGAAATTTTTTAATACATTGATACCAGAAACCGAACTTTTTAAATTGAAATAAATACATCACTAGCACTAAGTCAGCTGATCGGTGTCAGTGAACTATTTGTAAGTAAAAATAAACCTCTTACTCCTGGTATTTCTGAATAAAAGGTTCCGCATGTTTATTTTTTATAATTTTTTGGTTTTTTACGTAGTTGTCCTTTTGTAGAAGATTACTTTGTAGATAATTATTATCTACTTACATAGTAATCTTCCACCCACCACCCACCTTACCATCGTACCTACAACACAGTTAACACCTAATTTAAGAACAATATTCCTGTAAATTTCCTAACGTTATTCCTAACCTTTTATTTTGGTGGCCATAAGGATGAACCGACGTTTTGCTTTAAATCATTTTTTTTATTCGATTCACAGATCGAATCCCGTGCTCTTGAATCGATCTTCCAAGAATTCATTCCAAAATCGTAATTAAAAAAATTCAACAACATTTACACACCTTTATTTTGTGACATATTTACAGTATTGCCAGTCAGGTGGGTACTTCTAAACTTTTAATAAATAATAATTGATAACCTTTCCGGCGTAATTCAATGACTTTCATTCAGATGGTACGGATGTAGTCGGTTAAAATCACATTGACTAATACAGAATACGACGCCGAGCGATTAATTTATGAAATACAGCTATGTCATTCGAAATGACAACTTCTATCAAACCGTCAAATGTTTCAATCTTCGCTTAGTGATAACATAAACAATGCGGACAAGTTAAAAAGTGTCGGCCTCAGTATGTAATTGATAAACCTACCTATTCGCTGTTTATGATTGTCAGCAGAATACTTTGGGCAAATATGAAGTTGAACTATTATGAGCCTTTATCATACTTAATAATTTTTACACATACGATCCAGGAGATTCGATTCACCTTACTATTGAATCGATTTGCTTGAAGATCGCATTAAAACGAATTGTTTCGAAAAATCGTCAGCTCGTACCATTGAATTGATCATAATAATCAAATCCTTACGTGCATCCTACCAGGAATTAATTGCTTAACCACTCACGCCCGGGTTTTTCCGTGGTCCAACTGAACCCAAAACATCATTTCAATTCACCTCTTCGCAACTTATTCTTCTCCTAGTACAAATAAAATCATAGTGGGTTCCGTTCATATTTTTTTAAATACGTTTATTTTTTTATTTAATAATATGACGAAAACTATTATTAACAAGTTAATAGCTTTTTTTATTACAAAATAATAGCACGCACGCATAATTTTTGTCTGTAGGACTAACCGAAAGAATTATCGGAAGTTCACGGTCTGTCGGTACTGTTTGAGTGGTACATGGGTTTTATTGGTTTGAACACGTTTATCTTTATTATAATTCAAATGAAGTCAATAAAATTGTCACAAAACTGCATCTAACTGGAAAGAAATGAATAAAAGTACTAGGACCGCATGAGTAACAGAAATGTTTATTGCCGAATTGAAAATCGTTTGCTCACAGAACCCTGATTACATCGTTACACACACGTAAGCATCATAATGTGTGTAAATCTAATGGGTTAGGGTCTTAGGGTACTTGAACCAATTGCAGTCCGTGCAGTTTCAATTACTCCTGGTAAATACAACTTCTAATTCAGACTTCTAACGAGATAACGCGGCCCCATAATATGGATTGAAATGAATAATTTTCCGGAGTTGCGGGAATTTCCGGGGTTGCGGGAATGTTCTAACGAGATAACGCGGACCTGGAATGAAAGGGCAACTGAAAGAACAGGGAACCCCTCATACAAATAGGACTATGGTAACTTCGGACCGGCATTTCTGGGATCCGAACGTAGTGCGAAACCGCCCTAAGAGTCTAACACTTCGTTCCGCCCCACCCAGGGTGGGAGCTGGCTCAATGATGATATTCCCACCCCAAAAAAATATGAATGAATTTTCAATTTTGAATTTAAATTACGTAATTAGTTTGCTCTAGTGTGTTAGATTTACTTAAAAGTTTAACGGAGTTTAGTTGAAATTATTATTAGGATGTAAAATAATCTTGAATTCTTGAACAATATTTTTTAATAGTAGTGGACACTAATTAGGACAGCTACCCTATAGGTATCTAAATTTGACGAAATAATATTTAGGTACCAGAATAGCAGGGAATAGGAGCTTTGTTTAGCATTATTGTTATTGCTTTGCTCGTCAGTTGTCAGTCGTCGTCCTGTTCCGCGTCTAGTGCACTCGTTTCTATCCCTGTGATACGCGCATCAGTTCAGTGCGGCTACACCTAATTGACTTCTTTTTGTTGTGTTTGCAAAATGTCATAATAGCGAATATTACGAAATGATGATGTGTGTCGGAGCAGAACATGGTAATTTGCGAGCTTCCCGAGAACTGTACCGTCGTCGTTTTATTGAGGGTAGACCAGATGCTGAGCGTCGACAGCTGCCTTCGTTGGCATGTTTAGTCGGATGGTACATCGTCTGTACCAAACTGGGTCATTCCACGCACCTGCTTCAGAGGGTCGCCCGAGTACCTACTACCGATCCAGAATTTGAAGAAGCCGTATTGGATCATTTTGAACTCAATCCACGCACTAGCACACGTCGAGCTGCATTAGCGCTGGGTGCCTTTAACCATATGCAGGTATGGCGAGTGCTGAGCAATGACGGTCAGCACCCATACCACTTCCGTCGCACCCAGGAGCTGATACCGGCAGATTTTTGCCTCGTGTGGCGTTTTGCGAGTGGTACCGAAGCCAGATAGAACAGACCTAACCTCGTTAGACTTTTTTTGTGGGGGTACATACAAAATTTTGTGTACGCAGTGCATTTGTGAATAGTGTGATACAATAAACAAAATGAAAGTGCGGATTGAGGCCGCTTTCAGGACAATAACACCAGACATGCTACGCAATGTTCAGGTGTCCATGAACAAGCGAGCGGCCTTGTGCATACAATACCAAGGTCACCACATCGAACCCCATCTTTAAAAATGTAAGTTAATTTAATAAAACATTAAGCAAAGCTTACTGTTCACTCGGTAATAAGTAATAATAAGGGATGAAACTAGTTAACCTACCCAAAGTTTGTTTCGATTGTTTACGCAAGTTTTGTTATCTCAGTTTTTACATGCAATTTCTGGTTTGACAAATTAACGAGTAAACTGTAAATCAATAATTACGCATTAATTTTTACATCACGGTAAAGAAGGTATGGTTTATTGCGCGCGCGCGCGATCGCTTTGGCGGCACGGGCGGCGCGGGCGGGGGGCGGTATGTTTTATTTCGTCAGTTCGCGCCGACAAAGAACACCGCCTGCGGTAGGCTAAGTACTACGGTACTAGGCGCGCAGAATTACGGAAGAGATTTATCGTGATATTGGCAAGTGACGTAGAAAGTTATTGACCTACGTAGTGCGGTGACACGTTTGTTATGATTTGAATTTAAGAAACTAAAGAAACCGAAAATTTGGTATCAATTCTTCGAGTATTTTATTTTGAGTTGAAACTTTGTATAGTGATTCTATACCAGCTTTCATCTTTAGTGCTTCAGGATAGATATAGGGTTTCTGTTACACGTTGTATACACTTTGACATTGATGATTTTTATATATACAATGACATGAATATTTACTTTGTAAAGTATTTTTTATTTTTTTATTTAATTGTTGTGAATGTGAGGACTATGTGGGTCATTTCTTTTTTACTGTTTTCCTTCTTAGTTAGTTTTAATCATGATCTGGCAGTTTGAGTACATTACGCGGCCTACCCAAATGTCATTTCTTTGGTATTGTTCGTCGAATCGTTGAGCTCCTCAACTTCTGAGTTGAGCTGCACGATTTTGACAAATGCGTGCACTGACTGGACAGGTCCGCTCAATCTGTGTGGTTCTTTCCTCAAAAGACCATTTCAGACACCAATCTACATGGTCTTCACATGATCTGACCAAGATTATGTCTGGACTTTAAAAGAGACTGTGACCTCTGAGTTTGTTTCGGCCTTTCTTCTCAGAATAGACAGATAGGAAACGCCGACCTCATCTAGTTTAAAAAAATATGATTGACGTGTAAAAGTGTTTGTACAAACCTACTTACAGAATATAAATCATTTATCATTTATTTGATTGAATTTTTGTATGCAGTCTTTGAAAGTCATTAGTTACACGAAGTTTAATTTATTGTTGTATTGCCATTTTGTATATTGGCCCTTTAAGTTTAATATAAAGAAAAAGAAAGAAATAAAAACTGTTTATTCTGCACAAACAAAACGCACATTACAAATAAAAAAAAAAAAATTGCTAAAAGACAAAATATAAATATACAGCGTAGTCAAAAGCCTATAAATCAATTTTTTTAAATGTTGACAATTTTGTCTATTGCTTGATGTCAGGGCCAGGCCACAAAGACAACACACATTCATTGACATTGACAATTTGAGGTTGACATTTGACATTAAAAATTAATCCGGAATGCGCCTACTAACTACTTTTGCAACAAACAAATAACAATAATAATAATAATATAAGTTGTAGGAAATATTTTGATCCATGCGTCCTCGCGTCTGGGGACGGCTAATGAAAACGCCAAACAGATGAGGCTTCTACCCAGCAATAATGAATGTATAAATAAATATACTATTGTAGAAAACATAGCTACTGTCAACTTACAATTTTCATTAGCCGTCCGCCGCTGCGAAGACGCTTGGATAAAAATATTTCCTACAACTTATATTATACTTAAAGGGCCAATATATATTATTATTTTGGTTTTTAGAGATTTTTGTCTAGTTGGGTGTTTTTTTTTAAATTTAACTTTTTATCAGATATTTTTCGAACACTACCTATATGTTAGTACAATATTGTTCTCTATGTCCCTGGTGATGAAGTGTTTTGTTCAATTTCACCAGAAATTCCTACTTTTTGGTTCTAGTGTAAGTGTTTAAATCATGAAATCCGCTATTATTTTGATTCGTGTGAATGTCAGTTTTCTTCTAACGTTGTACTAACCAGATTTATTATCACAGGGGCGACCGTAGCGGAGAAACCAAAACTAGACACACGAAGAACAAAAGATAAAGATGGAATAACAGCCGAGCAAATGAGTAAAGACAAATCAGAAGAGCCTTACAAATGTGATCAGCGTAGTTTTAGTGAAAAGGGTGCTTTAACAAAACATGTTCGTATCCACACTGGTGAAAAACATTATAAGTGTGATGTATGTCAGCGTAGTTTTAAGCAGAAGAGTAATTTAACAAATCATATTCGATTACACACTGGTGAAAAACCTTACAAGTGTGATGTATGTCAGCGTAGTTTTAATGAAAATTGTTCTTTAAAAAGCCATATTCGTATACACACAGGTGAAAAACCTTATGAGTGTGATATTTGTGGGTGTCGTTTTAGTGATGTCAGTAATTTAAAAAGACATAGTCGAATACATACTGGTGAAAAACCTTACAACTGTGATATTTGTGGGTGTCGTTTTAGTCAAGCCAATAGTTTAAAAAGACATAGGTATTCCAATACACACTGGTGAAAAACCTTTCAAGTGTGATATTTGTGGGTGTCGTTTTAGTGATGTCAGTAATTTGAAAAGACATTCTGATGCACATTGGTGAAAAACATTAGAAATCCGCCCAACAAGTGCATATCGAAGAAGGGTCTTGTCGAAGTCGTACTAATGCTCGTCGAATATAAACTCCATCTATTCACGAACAAATTAAAAAAGCTATTAACAGGCAAATGTTATTACAGTGTCAACGAATATTTAAATGATAAATCCTTGAAACACTTAAGTTTAAAATAAGCAAAATGTAAAATTATTATGAGTGAAAAAATAAAAGTGTGTTTAGAATAAGTTAGTTATAGTTCTCCACATCCTCTTCTCCACATATATTTCTTTTGCTGTGCCCGACAGGGTCCTTGATTGTTTCTTTTGACAAATATTTACCACCTAAGCTTACATTGTGGAATGCTATAAAGAATTGAGTATATATATATAACGGGTGATTTTTTTAAGAGTTAAGTTTTTCAGGTTGGTGGCACTGGTTGGTAATGGCATCCAAACATCACCTGTCAAAGTGAAAAGTTTTCAGTATACTCTGCCATTTCATCATGGAAAGACTTACAAACGAGCAACGATTGCAAATTGTTGAAATTTACTATCAAAATTCGTGCTCTTTGAAAAATGTGTATCGTTTGTTACGACCATAATATTATGGTCGTCATAATCGACCTGGTGAATCAATGATACGCAACTTTTTTTTGCCCCAGTTGGCCGAGTTGAACTTGGTTGACATGTAGTTTCATCAAGACGGTGCCACATGCCACACAGCTCGTGAAACAATGGACATGTTGAAGGATGAATTTGGTGAGCAGCTTATCTCTCGAAATGGCCCTGTAAATTGGCCGCCAAGATCATGCGATTTGACGCCTCTGGATAATTTCTTGTGGGGTGACGTAAAGTCGTTAGAGTATGTGGACAAGCCGAACACGATTGAAGCCTTACAGGATAACATAACACGCGTAATTCGTGGGAGACAGGCCGAAATGCTCGAAACAGTGACGCAAAATTGGACCTTCCGAATGGACCACTTGAAACGGAGCCGCGGACAACATTTACATGCAAGTTATCTTTAAAATGTAAATGGCAAAGGCCAAGTTATCAATTTCAATAAAATTTTTGAATATAATTATGATGCAAATTGAGTGTTTTATTCGATTAAAAAAAAAACTACGCTTAAAAAATCACCCATTATATGTTCTGTCGAAGCAATGAGCAGTCGAACTATCATTTTTCGAGATTGGGACCGTGTCGATATAATTAACTGTCGAAATTCAGTATGACCCTCTTAGATGTGTGATGAATGGCAACGTAGTTTTAATGATAAGGTTCATGGGAGAAATCATAATTATTCGAACACACTCTGGCGAACGCACTTGTTCTTCTGTATTTTAAATTTAAAACGAAATAATGTTGTAATGTTACTCTCCGGTAACAATACGTAGCGACCTGCCCCTGCGCTGCTTCGCACAGCTACTTGACAGAACATTCATTTATAATATACAACTGCACGACATGAATCATCGCCTCATCGGTCAGTTGCCCGCCAGACACGACACGGCCGTCTGGTTGGGGGTGCCAGCGGGTTTAGAACCCAATGGCTTGGTACGCGACGATGGGAAGAGTCCAGACTGCTATCGCTATCTGTGACTGTACTTCCAGCCCTGCTAAAAATACATAATCTGTGGTCGAACGAGGCTACTGAAGTTGGGAACACTGCCCGGAACCACGGACATTATTGCTAAGTATTTATACAGGTTGTGTCGTAACTAATGGATAACCTCTTAAGGGGTCATTGTACAGACGCCAGCACATCAACCTACCCGAAACTGTCAAGTTTTCCCAATCAACTTTGAACCTTATGCTTTAGCGGTAAAGTTGAAAATCTATCAAAGAAATTTGACAGATTGTAGTAGCTTAGTACTTAGTACTTATCATTATGAACAACTTTTAGTACGGGACCAAAACTAAAATCGCGAAAAAAAAAAAATTGCTGTTCTCTACATTTTGACGAGTTATGCGAACATAAATGTAGAGAACAGCAGATATTTTTTTTCGCGTTCATTACGAACACCTGTATATAAATAGTGAATGAATAATAGTGCGGTGCTAATGGTGCTATACATGTAACACATGAACTATGTGTTTTATTATCAGTCCCTAAGAATGTGCTACGAAATTGTGTACAGAGGCCAGCACATCAAGTTACCCCAATCTGTCAAATTTCTTTGATAGATTTTCAACTTTATTAAAAAGGAATAAGGTTCATATTCAATTGGGAAAATTTGACAGATTGGGGTAGGTTGATGTGCTGGCCTCTGTACCTAATAAGTGAAAATTGACACTAGGTATTCTTAGAACATAATCTATCTCGTAAAATAATAAGTTACAGTTAAATTACTTATTAGGCTAGATTTCTATAAATTTCTAAGAATTTTAGTTCTTATTAAATAAGAAAAACAAAATTGAATTTATCTGAATTGCAAAAGACGTAAGAAAATTTGAAATTCGCGGGCTAGGTACCGAGCGCATCCCATAAAAGTGGTAAATCAATGACTTATATGATAAAATTAAACACAAGTAAATCAGTAACACAACCTTTTTATTAATAAAACAAACCTTCCATTTTATAAGTACAAAAAATTACAATTCTAAGTTAGGAAATAGGGTTAGGTAATTATTTAATGTCGACATTTTTTTCTCAATAATTTACGCTAGGACCACCAGCGTAGCTATTCACAACCATTCAATATGCTTCCGTGCCGAATCGAACATCAATTTTATTAATGTTATGAAAAGAGTCCTCTAAACACTGTTCACAAATCTAAAACCCGTAAATTTTGTCAGTTTCAATCAAATAGACGACTGCCATACTTCTGACAGCAATTGCTGTCGGGGACAAGGCAAATTATTAATTGAAAATGTGTAATTTTCGATTTGACAACCTGTCGTATGGTTGTGAATAACTATGCTGAGAACAGATACTTGTAGGTACCGATTTCAACCAAATTCTCAAATGAAGCTATTTTAAGTCGCCATATATGGGGGGCTGTATAGGGCTTATTTCACAGGGCAAAATTTAGTCGTCTCAATTGGCTAAACTAATGAATTCAGACAGGTGTAACCGCATCCAGCAAGTTAGCTACATAAAAACTCAATAGCAAGAAGACAGTTAGCGATACCTACTTTCATCATCTTTCACATTTTATTCTGCAGAAGGATTTAGTCACTGATTTTAAAATTCGGTATATTGTGGGGGTACAGTTTTCAAAAAATACTGTCGTCCTAAAAAAAAAACAATTCAAGTAGCCAGCCCCCTATACCTGATCAGACGCTTCACATTTTATCCATTTCTGCCCTTTACTCGACGTGAAACATCTGAACATAAACTGAATCAAAAAGTGAAATGAATTCATTAGTGAACCGATCTTGGATGGCACTCGGCGTTTTCACTCGCCTAACGAATGATCAAAAAATTTTATGAACCGAGCTTAAAAACGTAATTTTCTATATCATTTTGTCGTATGAACGTGGAATGAAACGTCACTCGAGTGAAGCAGATTTAAAGAGGCTTTAAAACAATTTACAGAAAAAAAAAACTTAATTTTGATGTTTAAAATTAGGATGATGATATTATACTGTTGTGTTGTTAAGATTTAAGGGTGGAACTGTTGAGGTATCTGCAGGTGCTTCTTTTCCACGGCAGGTGTCATTGAGCGGCAACGCTGTGGGTATAAATTAAGGCGATTAGAATTAGTAAAAAGGATTACTATCGCGCTTGCATTCGCCGCTAGAGGCGCTAGTGTAGAGTTAGATCCATAGATGGTTAGATCTCTAGAAATGTCAATAGAGTCTGACCAACGAAAGCAGACCAAGAAAAAAGGCGACATTTAAAAAAAATCAAGAGCTGTTACCCTGGCTATACACTGCGTAAACGCAATTGATACTATTTATTATTCATTGCGAATTTATTGAAATTAACAATTAGGATTGACAGTCCTAAAATGTCTCCAAAAGTTTAGAAAAAAGTTTATAAAATAATCTAATTTAGTAACACTTGGAGGAAGGTTATCATTTTTCTGCTCAGGAACATTATAATTTAAATATTACTTTGAAGTTATAATGTAATAATTTAAACATTATATGAAGTAATGGGTACTTAAACGTATCCAAAGCATATCAAATAAAAGTACAGATAGGACCTTGCTCGCCAGTGGCGCCAACTGGTGAGCACAAAAACGATAGCCCCCATTGAAGTGATTTTTATACTTGTCACACGACGATACCTGAGGGGCAATTCTCATAATTTTAAGAACGTTCACAGTCTGATCTGTCTCTATCTGTCAAAAATAGGTACCTCTAATTTCCCTACATTTTGACAAGTTTTTGACATTTGTTTGTCGCTGAGATGAGACTGCGACTAGATTTTGAACGTTTTAAATCACGAGAATTGGCCTTCAGATCTGCAGGACATATTTTGACGTAGGCACTCAGGTAATCACATCATCTGCCTAGCCTTTTTGGCTTCGGCTTCCAGTCAAACCGAATGCAGCTGAACACCAGTATTTTACAATGGAGCGACTTCCTATCTGACCTCCACAACCTAGTTTCTAGTTAACACGATGCCCCTTTGTAAGACTGGTTGTCAGAGTTTTGGGCTTTTGGAGGAAGCCTATGTCAAGCAGTGGACTTCTTTAGACTGTGATGATGATAAAACTTGTCCTGGTGACACGAATTGAGGAAGGTTGACAAATCCCGTACCCCTGGCAACGAGCTACATTTTCAGTCGATAAGCGTCTTGCTGGAGCGATTACGTATAAGACAAATGAAAGTTGTAGTTTGTAGTACCTACTTAGATGCCTCGAGTCACCGCGACGCGACTTGCAGAGCGACTGACGAAAACGGGTGACGCGCGCGCGTTTCCCTAGACGCAAGTCGCAACGCCATGATCAGCCGTGCGGGTTGACACATGTCTTAAAATTTTTGGGGGCTTACCTCTCTGTAATCAGCTTCACACATAACTGGTTGTCTCATCTCCACCTTCCTGGGCGGCATCAGATCCTCGTCGTGCACTAGTTTGTACACCTCCGAATGCTTCAGGTGTTCTAACGACACGGGAGGTTTTTCGTATTTCATAAAGTTTATCCTGAAATGTTAGGTGACGTGTTAATATTTAGTTTTAAAGTTGTCTGAAGGAGGTTACGAGCAATTTGTTTAGCGAACATTCGTTGCACGAGCTTTTCATTCATTAGAGTTCTAACGAACAGGGTCATGCATAGCCGTGCTCGCGAACGAATGTGCGACAAAAGCTCGCGCAACTTCGCGATTGAATGCTCACAGTGAGTAGGTGCACACCGCTACACATCAAGCTATACATTTTGAGTTTTAGCTGACCTCGCATTGTATAATTTTTTCGTACAATCAGAAGTCAGCTTATACTGGTTATGTATAGCTTGATGTGTAGCCGTGCGTAAAGTCCATTACGTGCTACGTAGTAATTTACTCGACGCACGCTAACTTCTTTAGACGGGGGTCACAAGGGGGGTCAAAAATCAGAACATAATAAATTTAGAATAGCTACTATTCAATAAATAAGTATGTATGATTACTTATGATACAAAAGAATGGTGACTGTGAATTAACACCTTGTGGTCAGCAATACACAAGTTACCCGACTTAGACCTAGGTACCTATTTTCTTTATAAATTGATTAATGTTCCTCAAAAAATTTATATTATAAAAATTAATATGTGTGCATTAAAATTGTACCACAAATATTTGCACGTCATGAGAAATGGCAGACATGTCGTGAGCCACTCTTATTTAAGACTAGCTGTGCCCGCGACTTCGTTCGCGTGGATGTCGGAAAACAATAGGTAATGTGTCGCTTAGGAAAGGTGTAATTGCCACTCCTAGGGTTCGGTACCACGGCCCTTTCGACTGCAATCACTGCGTCTTCATGGTTCATAATGACAATGCGACGAAGTGTCACTTTGATTTTTGAGAATAAATTAAAATAAAAGCGCCTGCTCGAGGCTGATTATCTAACCAAACAGCCATAATTATGTCCATTTTATTTTGCGTCTGTCTTAGAATACCAACTTGTAAAATCATATCACCATTTTATCTAAAGTATATCTGAGATTAGTAGGTGAAGTTTGAAGTTAGTTTTTCTAAGTCTTGGTTTCTTCTCTGTGGTAAATTTAGAATTTCTTAACTTGGTATTGAAGATATCATATATATCTACCAATATTATGCCTTATAAAGCATCGAGATATCTAGATGATAAAAGGAAGAATACATTAATGGTAAGAGCTTCTACATAAAGTTGCCCGTGTAAAAAGCAACCCATTAAACTTTGGTTATATTTGACACCGGCCGCCATTTAAACTACGAAGATGAAACCCATGAAAACTTTAGACATGATTTTGATTTAGACCTTGTACTGCCGAAAACCAGAAAAAAAATTGTAAAGATAATTACAAAAAAATATAAACGACTTCCATAAAAAACCCTACAAAGTGCAAAATAACCTTAGTTTGGGAAGACGTTGCGCGTTGGCAAGAAATTACAGACTTCTGAAACCAAAGGTCTATTGTACTTTGAAGTGTGTTTTTAAGTCGGTTGTATTTTATTTTATTTCACACAAAGTCGTGTAAGTTTATATTGAAAACCATGAAAACGACACACATGATAAAAAAGAAAAAGAAAATTGCAGCCGCCATCTTCGATTTTCATTTTGACGTCACAATCGGCTTCAGCACTCTCGAAAACCATGAAAACGACACACACTACGAATTTTTCGATTTGCAGCCGCCATCTTGGACTTTCATTTTAACCAGTACTGAAACGGTTTACCAACAGTCGATTGGTCCATGAACCGTTGGTCAACACCATTAACTTTTCATCCAAAGGACTTGTGACCCACGAACGTTTCCCCAACAGAACTCTACGTCAGTGAATGCTTAACCAACAGAATGTTTTGACCAATAACTTTTTACCCAAAGAACATTTGACCCATGTCAAATAGAACTAAGGATGCAAGGGCGAGCGAAGCGAGCTCGGGACTTGGGGCACCCCGACTCGGACAGGTAGGGTTCGAAGGGATGATGGCGGCTCAAGTGAGCGAGCAAAGCGAGCGAAGGGCACCCCGAGGTTAGGCTTGGTTAGGTTACTTTATACCCTTTTCACAGAAATAAAGGACTACGTCTTATTATTATTTTACTTTCACCTTTCCCGGCGTCTGTTGGCCTTGTTCTTTGGGTGAAAAGTTATTGGTCAAAACATTCTGTGGGTAAGCATTCACTGACGTAGAGTTATGTTGGCAAAACGTTCGTGGGTGAAAAGTCCTTTGGAAAAAAGTTAATGGTTTAAAGATAATGTTCACCAACGGTTCATGGGCCAATCGACGGTGGGTAAGCCATTGGTTTCAGCACTCTCAAAAACCAATAAAACGAAACCCATAAAAAAAAATGCAACCTCCGTCTTGGATTTTCGTTTTGACCTGCCTATCGGCTTCAGCACCTTTGAAATCTATGAAAACGACATCCATGACAAAAAATCAAAACAAAATTGCAGCCGCCATCTTGGATTTTCATTTTGACCTGACTATCGGCTTCAGCACCCTCGAAAACTATCAAAACGACACCCATGACAAAACATTTAAAAAAAATGGAGCCGCCATCTTGGGTTTTCATTTTGTCCTGACTATATCGACTTCAGCACCCTCAAAAACCATGAAAACGACAAACATGATAAAAAAAAATTGCAGCCACCATCTTGGATTTTCATTTTCACCTGACTCTCGACTTCAGCACCCTCGAAAACCATGAAAACGACACCCATGACGAAAAAGTTAAAAATTTAGGCAACCGCCATCTTTGATTTTCTTTTTGACCTCACTTACCGGGGTCAGGATCCTCTGAAACCATGAAAAATAGCTCTCTCTCTCTCTGTGTGTGTGTGTGTCTCTATCTACCTATTACTTTGAAAAATGAGGCATAACGCTTTTTCGTTATTTGTCGATTTCTCCCTTAGAACTCCTACCGCAAGCTCCATATTAAAACGCTCTGCGTTACTCAACTTTCTATATCAATAATTATCTAACTTCTTTATCGCTCAGAACACCACATTAATTACTATTATCTTACATTATCCTCACTTTTTGTTTAAAATTATTTTAGTGCCACAGGCGCCACTAAATAAACCATCAATGGAAAGCGATTTTGTTTAATATTATAATCATTATCATTACTTTTTAAAATAACATAGACATAAGTAGGTATCTGTGTTATTTCGTCATTTAAGTAAGCATAAACTAATAGGACGTGATTATTCACAAATCACATCACACCAACAATATGTTTTCGTTAGTAGGTACTACATCGCGCCAATAGATGTCGTTACGTGTTACTAAAAAACGTAAAAAGTTGTTCTAGAATACTTTAAATTGATTATATCTTTTGATAGAGTGAACCGATTGCGATGAAATAAAAACTAATCACTGCTCCGAGTTCTACACCATATTTGAGTATAAAAAGTAACCGTATTGGTTTGGTACTTTTTACGTTGACCCTGTTCAAATCAATAATCTGTCACATCCAAACAGACAAACAGACAAACCGACAAACCGACAAACAGACAAACAGACAAAAATTCCAAAAATTGATGAAATGGTATCTGTTGGTTATCCTTTAACACCCCAACTATTTTTTTTGGAAATATTTTCAATGTACAGAAACGTCTCGTCTACAGATTTATTATATGTATAGAATAGATATAGATCTTGCATGCATGTATTATTTTAATTCTGTATGTAAACACAATATGTTTGAGCTAATAAAATTTCTTAATCTTATTCTAAAAAGTAAGTGAAAATATCACAGTGAAAACTTAAACTAAGTGATCTTGAAGCGACAAAGAAAAAGTATTTATTGTGTACATTTACTCGCGAAACAAACAGTTTGGTGCTCGCGAACGTAGGTACAGACGCCTCACATCAATCTACCCGAAACTTTCCCAATCAATTTTGAACCTTAGGCTTTGGCGATAATGATAATCTATTAAAGAAATTTGACAGATTGTAGTAGCTTGATGTGCTGGCGTCTGTACGTTCGTTTCGCGAATGAATGTTTGTAGCAAAGCTCACACGCAATGAATGACTGAACGTTTGTAAAACAAACACGCGAAGGGAATGCTCGCAGTGAGTACGGTCTTTCAGAAAATCATTCGACTAATTATTAACATGCGTTGACATTACTATCTAAAAGCTATGGACTGTACACCAGCCGGGCAGCCTCTGTTTACAATCGCACTGTGAAAACTTATTGTCAATCCACGGTGAGATTTATAAAAATTATAAACAGAATTTATGGCATAGCATGTCATGTGATTCGATTGGCTGTCAGTCAACCAATCACAGCAGTTGACAATTATTTTGTTTTTTTTTTCGTTCCAGAATGCCAGCACAGGTGCCAGTAGGTTTTTTTTTTTGAGTGAGTAATACTTATTTTTGAAGTGAAAACTTCTTTGAGGCGCGTTGGGCGATTTTTGGTAGGAGAAAGACTTATGGGTTCGCGTCACGGACATGCAGTACCTAAGTACATTATATCTGAAGCTATGAGTGTGACGTGTTGCGCTTGGCTAGCAGTGAAAGTATATACAAAGTAGACCTTGACCTTTATAGTTACAGAAAAACTGTCTTAGGAAACAATAATAATTTTTTTGAAAAATTTTAATACCCATTCACATATTCAGAAAGAGATATATACAGTCGCCAAAGAAATGGGTAATTTTCATAAAAACTTTGTTTGATCCATTTCTTATGACCATCAAAAAACTCCATCGGACCAACTGAGGTTTGAGTAATAGATAAGTATGAAATTACACAAAAATATTTTTCCCTAACATTTCGTAGGAAGTGAGACTCATCTTTCTGACTGACCGACCCCTTGACAATTCAAAAGTGCCTGTAATTGGTTTAATTGAAATAAATGCTTTGAGTTTGAGTTTTTTCATGATGGCCACCACCAAAGAGTACTTTGTATATACGGAAAGCCACCACTGGCCGCTTACCGCTACAATAAACCCTGGCCAAAATGCATTTTTTTTTAAATTTGGAACGAATTAATATTTTTGTTTACTTTGAGAACCGAAATTAGATAGATTGCCGCTTATGATTTCTGTAATTCTGAGAAGTTTTAAAAAAGAAATTATCTAAAGTAATTACCTACCTACTTCAGATAATTTAGATCGTTAAAGACGAAGAAAGGAGGATGACTTGATGGTTTAGATTTTATGCGATTTCTGACTTTTCTAGTTCTCAAACCTCAGTTGGTCTCATAGTTTTTTGATCCTTCCAAGAAACAGGATCGATTAGCATCAAATTTTTTTTTTGAGTTGAATTTCACTGGATAAAAACTACTTAACATAAATTGGAGTGATTCAATGAAATAGTTTGATTCTGAGAGTTCTATGAATAAAAAAGCTGTGTGTAACTCACTTCAATCAATTTGTCATAAGTGTCAATCATAGTCTCGCGTAGTCTATGAAAGTCTACTAGGTGACAGTTCGACTCTCTGGAATTATTTGAAATTAGAAAAATAAAAATTAAGCACGTAATACATAAATGCTGCAGCAACTTGCACAGCAGGCAAGTAGCTTGCATGCCATTCACTAATCAGAAATTAACATCACGCCCGATCATAATTAGGGTTATGCAGAGGTGTAGGTACCTATAGTAGGTACACAGACCTATCAGGGGGCGCGCTTATTGCCATCAACTGGACACAAATCCAGACTTCGGGCTGTGACTGAGAAGTACCTAATGAAAAAACCCAATAACACTTTGCCCGACCTGGGAATCGAACCCAGACCTTGTGCTAAGTAAGGTACCTACGTATCTGAGAGCGGCAGTCCACGGCTATACATCAAGCTATACATAACCAGTATGAGCTGACTTCTGATTGTACAATAAACTTATACAATGCGAGGTTAGTTAGGTATAACTGGAAATTTAAGTTAAAGCCATGGACTTATAAAAAAAGATGAACTTCGCGCCACGCATATGGAAAGTGAAGCACAGTAAGTATGCCGGGACCGCTTGTACAAATACGCCTCACGCTCTCATTTACATCATTGTATGCCGACAGGCCGCCATTACGTGTCACGCACGACAGCCTCAATCGTCAAACACGCACACATAGATCGGTAGGTACGGTGCTTCACTTTCGATATGCGTTTCGCGGAGGCCATCTTTTTTTATAAGTCTATGGTATAGGCTTTTGATGTGTAGGCGTGTGTACCTAGATACCTAGGTTATTTTACCAAACCCCTTTTTTTATTTTGACCTTGATCTCGCCTGGTGGAAAGCGATGGATATAGTCTACGATGGAACGAGCAAGCCCAGAAGATGCGTTCACTCTTTATTAATTTAATTCATCATCATCTGCTTAGCCTTTTCCCGAGTTCGTTCGGGTCGGCTTCCAGTCTAACCGGATGCAGCTGAGTATCTACCAGTATTTTATATGGAGCGACTGCCTATCTGACCTCCACAACCCAGTCGAAACCCCTTAATAAGGACTGGTTGTCAGACTTTCTTTCAGTATCGACTGTCAAAGATTCACTTATGACAGCCGGGATTAACTGCTTAACGTGCTTTCCGAGGCAAATTTAAATTAATTTTATAAAAAATCTAAACTGTCTACGTACCTATATTTCCTACAGTATGACTTGGTATCACCCCACGGCCAGATTTCATTCCAATTGTCAATCTGCAGCGCGCACATGCAAACAAACAGAAAACAGACACGTAAGCAAGCAAACTAACTAGGTATAGTTGTTTCAAATTAAGAACGCGTCATGTGGCTTTTATATCATTAGATTGGAGGCTATCGTTTCTGCTCACCAGTTGGCGCCACTGTCGAGTAAGGTCCTGTCAGTCTGGTACTTTTATTTGATCGGGTTTTTATAGAAACCATGATTATAATTAAGCGTTCCAACGTCAAAAATATATAATGGTTAAACTGTCGCTAATTACTACTTAAGTTTAAGGAATCGTTTGTGAATGAAGGGGTCTATGTTTTTGCCCTTAAGTTTAATACCATCTGCCTGCCTTTTCCCAACTATGTTGGGATCAGCTTCCAGCCTTACTGGATGCAGCTGAATACCAGTAAGTGACTACCTATCTGACCCGCACAACACAGTTGCTGGGTAACACGATAGCCCTTATTCAGTTGGTAAGTCGTTTCGGGCTTCTAATGACCCGTAACAACTGTCAAAGATCTACGAATGACAAAACCAACTAAAACGTAATTTCCGAGGCACGGAGGCGGGGGGAAGCGCTAAGGTAGCCCGCGAAATTCAAATTTTCTTACGTGTTTTTGCAATTTTCTGGTCAGTATTAAGTTGTACGTTGTTTAAAATATGATTCGCGGCCGTAACAAATATTTATTATTTTATTTACAGAATTATAATATTTATAATCATTAGACACAGTAATACACGTGTCATTTAGCCACGAGTCCCAATAATTCAAAAAACTATGAATGGTTATTAGTAAAAATACGCAATAAAAATGCACCAAACAGTGAACTTTCAGTGACATTTGAAGTTTGACCTTACTGTACACTAGCGCCTCTCGCGGCGAATTCAAGCGCGATAGCCCTCATTGTATTAATTGACGCGCGTTCATGAAATGCAACAACTATAACGTGGACATATATACAGAAATATACAATGAAACGTGGATACCCCGTGGTAAGATCGGTTGTCAGACTTTCGGGCTTCTGACGACCCGTAACGACTGTCAAAGATCTAAGAAGAACAGCCGGGACCAACGGCTTAAAGTGCTTTTCGAGGCACGGGGGTCTATATTACCTAATGGATCCCATCCACGAATCGACCGCGGCAAGCGTGACCCGAGTGGCTGTTTTTATTAATTAGTCACGAGCCCCTCCTTACTTATACAATTCGGCACGGAACGCGGAATGATACTTTAGATTCATTCAGTATCGATGGATGACAATTTACCAATTTTCCCGTACGGACTCATATGGTTTCATTATGGTAACATAAAATGCCAAACGATTGCAGGCAGTCTATCATTTTGACAGTTCAACCACGTTCATTGCGTTCTATAAGTACGTTGTTGTTGCAGAAGAATTTTTCAAACCTATAACTCAATGGATGTCAAAATGAAAGGCATTGAGATTGATTGCATTTTATGTGTGTTAAAACTGCACGCTGGTGTGCAAAGAAAGGTATTTATGACACTAAAACGATACCTATACATACAAATACTATACATTTATACAAATAATGATATAACACGATACATATACATGGACAATACAAATACGTACATACATAACGTTTTTCACGAAAATAAAATACTTACACAACAAATTCACATAGACAATTTAAATATATTCGAACTCGTAATTGCATTACCACAAAAAAAAACTCCCAGTAAAACATCACTATGGTTGAAATTATCTAACCGTCACATTGGTTTTAAAGTAAATATATACCAGCTATTCACAACCACTTTGATACTCTTCGATACGAACATCAATCAATGTTCTCGCATGAGTCCTCAAAACACTATTCACAAGTCGAAAACCCAAAACTGTTGTCAGTTTAAATCAAATAGACGACCGCTATACTTCCGATATAGCTGTTTGCTGTCGGGGGCAGGGAAAATCAGGTTATCGAAATGTGTCATTTTTTGATACGATAGCGTGTCGGATGGTTGACATTTAATGGCGTGCAAGCGGTGCAAGTGACCTCAGGGTGGTAAAGCAATTTCGAGGTCGACTATACCTATAATACATAATATTCATTTTACCTACCTTATAATAAGACATTGGGGCACAATCAATTAAGTAAACAAATTAAATAACAAAAGAGTTTTTTTTCATATAATTATTTCGTCAATATCAATGACCTTTCCGAAGAAAAGTTCGCGTTTCGGGAATCATCGTCTTTCTTCGACAATACGAACGCGCGACGATGCGATCTAATATAGAGCTGTTGATCAATCATCAATCACTTGCTTATTTTGTAAAAGAAAGTCGACAAAATTATACATTAACAACTCTATGCTTTTCCAATAAGCTTTTGGATAATTTTGAGTAACAAATGACGATCTGCGACCGGTGTGAGCCGACAGAGAGAAAACGTCATACAAACGTGCAACGACGATAGTGCACCTACAAAGCGCGGCAGTACTACTAGAGTATTATATAATATTATCTGTGGCAGTACAAAATTTAGAAGCATTGCCTCTGTGAGGGTTTACTTTGTGGCGCGACGTTCGTGCTATTTCGGAATACGAGGATTACCGAAGTGCATAACCTTTTCAGAGGGCCATTCCCGTATTTTTAACAACGTTCGCGATGGGTGTCCCACTTATCAGTCAATCAGTCAGTCTCAATCTGTCAAAAATACCTCAAATTTTTATACATTTTTGATATTGTTTGTCGCTGAGACGGTTGAGATAAGCTTGCGACTAGATTTTGAACGTTTTTAATTAGATACAGAAATCGGCCTTCACGGTTTTATGTCCTTTATTTAGACTTTCTAGTTTAATATTTTATAAGTACCTAGGTATTACATATGTTTTGCAGAAAAGTATTTAAGGTATGACGAATTAATTGTGCCTTAATGCGTAAAAATCACATACAACAATTATTAAACTCATCAAACGGACAAAAACATGGACGCATACAATTGTAACATATACATACGTAAGTACCTACATAATATTATACACATTTACATATTCATACGCCAGCTTATTAGTATTATTTTTATATTGTACATAAGTAGTATGAGTGGGGGTAAGTTCGGCGCTGGGATAAGACCGTACGCAGTGCAGAACACAATCAAAATTAATTTATTCAAACTAGGCTGATAATCAGCACTTTTTGAACCTGAAAATTACATAATACCTACAGTCCCCCAAAATGCCCGTCCTTCACCACTTCCTACTGCTTTAGCAGAGAAGAAATGGCGCAACAAGTTCCTGTGCTCCCAGCAGCACATTTGTTAGAAGAACTTGATTGTTTACAAAATTGTCAGCATTAAAAAATAATAGCGTCGTTGGTCTAGTGGTCGCAAATTGTACTGCTGAGCATGGTCGGGCAAAGAAAAATCTGGAATCCCGAAGTCTGGATTTGTTCCCGGCTGGCAGCAATACGCTTTCCCCTAATACATGGGACTTAATATAACTGGCGAAATCTTTGATTATACACATGTCTAGATAGAGAGTTCGAGCGTCAAAACGCCAAAAAAAATATCAGCCAACTGTTGGCTCATAAGCTCGTCCCGCCCGCTCAGTGGTGTCACTGTTATTGTACGGTAAACACGCGTTCAGTGACATAAAAAATGACGATTTGCGCTATAAAAGTGTGCAGGAATTACAAAGGACGATTGAAAACAACTAAAAAAGTTACCTATCATCGGTAAGAAAACTTTATATAACTATATTGTAAAGAAACAATATTAATAAAGTGCAAAGATGTAATGCTATTTGACAGGCATGTATACGGGGTTGCCTGTTAATTGAATGTAAAATTTCCCATTTGAGTGAATCATGATCCAAAAAGTATATTTCGAGATTTTAAGGTAAAAGTTGTTCATAATGATGAGTACAGTGACCGCTTAAGAGATTTAGTGTATGAATAAATAGACCTTATATAATGTAATAATAATTTGGTCATTAAATAATTATAACTAGAATATTAAGAATAAATAACCTTCAATAGCAATATATATTCATTACAAATAATTTTACCTTGTAATTCATATGCACAAACTCCTAATAATTATAGATATTTAAATATCTCAAAAGCAAAACATATTTTTTTTCCACCTTCAATGGGAAATATCCAAGGGCTGGTATCACTCAGTACGCCCCACCAGTGATGCGCGCGCTTGTTAAACAGTAGAAGCTGCGCTTAGTTGTGTGCGTAACACGCACACAAGCGCTTCAAATCTGGCCTGTTGTTTTTGTTGCGATTGCAGCGCAACGCTCTATCTAGACATGTGTATAATCAAAGGGCGAAATGTATAGTCGGACTTTTAATTAGCTGCAGTAAAATGACAGCTTATGTGTTACTTAAATGACTGAAATTGGCGTCTTTTTGTTTTTTAGCGGCCATCAACCAAATCGCGTTTTTCTAGTACAGAATAGTGTAACAAACGAAACTTATTTGACATGCATATCTCTAAACGCAGTCCGAAATAAGTTATTAAGAAGTGTAATTTTACTGCAGCTAATTAAAAATCGGAGTATAGACTATAGATGTAGGTAGTTGGTTTGTATAACCCTTTGAGAATAACAGGTGTGTTGTCATGTTTTGACATGTTAAAATATTGCCAAATTATCAGGCAAATTGTATTCTTTTTGAGTGAAAAAAAAAAGTTTTTAAACCGTAATTTGATTCGTACGGTCATAGCCCAGGGCCGAACATACCCCAACTTACTCTATGTTTTCAAACACCCACGATATTGTTAATAAACTACCGTTGAAGAATTTAAAACTGACAAAATTGTGAATCGATGGACCTTGTAATAATAATATGCTTGACGCAAATGTGAAATAATAAATGACTATACTAATTTACCTATATGATTAAAATGAATGAACGAATTGATCTTACCTAATGATTTAAAAAAAAACGTAATTATGTTTAATTTTTAATGTTTCGTATAAAGTAAATTATAATAATTAGAATCATTATTATATGTAATTTGATTGTTTTTGATTTGCAGTGCCCTTACAGGGTACCTTCATGTCTTAATACTGTGTCATGAAATTTGAATGCATGCCTATTAACCAGTGTTTTACATGTTAGCAAATAAATAAATAAATAATAACAATAATTAAGTTGCCTACCAACCTAAAGATATTTAAATCTAATTACTATACGTATACCATATATCTATATAATTATAATGTATTGCTGACCACAATATGATAAACTATTAACAATTTTATGACCAACCCTCGGTTTCTAATATAGTAGGTACGTAAACCATCATCCCTGCAACAGCGTCACATACTTTCATTCAAAATCTGGAGGATTTTGAAGGAAATTGCTAAGCCATTGCTTTATAAGTTTGAAAAATTGGTCTGTTTGACAACGTAAATGAAGCAATGAATGTTGTCGAATTGTCAAAATTAAGGACGTTGCGATTTTAAGTGCTACACTATTACGGCGCTGTTGTCAACCCTCATTTGTAAGATGTAAGCTGTTGAGATCAAATTGTATTATAATCCAATTATTTAAGTTGACTTGCAGTCAGACAACAGCAGGATAATTCATCATCTGCCTGGCCTTTTCCCAACTATGATGTGGTCGGCTTCCAGTCTAAAAGAATGCAGCTGAGTAGCAGTCTTTTACATGGAGCGACTGCCTATCTGACCTCCACAACCCAGTTGTTGGGTAATTCGACACCCCTTGGTAAGACTGGTTGTTTGACTTTCGGACTTCTGACGACCTGTAACGACTGTCAAAGATCCACGAATGACAGCCGGAACCAACGGCTTAACGTGCTTTCAGAGGCACGGAGGGGTCTTGGTGTTGTAATTGCGTAACATAATTACAATGCCGTTCATTTTGAGAGTTAAACAAAATACATTGCGTTACAAAATTAAGAGTGCAAAATTCAAAAGGTATTAAAAACCGGAGGTAAATCAAAATAATAGCAAGTAAATAAGGATCTTAAATCATGCAACAGTAGGGTGAAATCACACTAACACACACGGATCATCATCGTTGCTTTTACACCAAAGCCGGCGGCCCCGGCGGTGGTTCAACCCTTAGCCCTTTTGCATCATTTTCAAACAAAAAAACTAATTTTCATTGGCGAATGAGTGTTAATTAAAAGCGTTTACGCCGTACGGCATTTCATACAAGCTTTCAAGCCCTTGTTCTTCGAAATGAATGAACCGATTTTAATGAAACTTCATACGAAAAACAAGGGCTTGAAAGTTTGTATGAAATGCCATACGGCGGCGTAAACGCTCTTAACTGTCAGAAAAATCTTCAGAAACTTTTTGATCCGTGTGTTTAAGTATTATTTGATCGTTCAATTCGATATTTACTAAGCGACTGAAGGTATTTGCGACCATTTCGCCCGCAGCACTTCGCAATGTCTTTAGCGTCATTGCCAGACATTACTTTTCTCATTGGAGCGACGTTGCCAACCATTGCGAAATGAAGACCTTGCCAAATTGACTTTATTGTTTTAGTAGTAGAAAAACTATTTAGGTATTTATTACAAACTGTTAGTCTACCTCGTAATTGCTATAATTTTTGACATAAATCCCGATTAAATTAAAACGAAATAAAAACAGCTGTTTCATATAAAAATGCAACACCTACGCGGTCAAAATGTATGGAATATTTTTTTTTATTCTGAGCTTGGGGTCTAGAATTATGTAAAGACGCCAGCACATCAACCTACCCGAAACTATCAAATTTTCCCACTCAACTTTGAACCTTATACTTTAGCGATAAAGTTGAAAATCTATCAAAGAAATTTGACAGCTTGTAGTAGCTTGATGTGCTGGCATCTGTACAGAATCCATACGTCGATTTCCCTCCCTTCCTATAAATTACTATCTCTACTCCTAGTGTAGTAGTGGAGAGTTTTGTATTTGACCCTATATTTGATGCGCAAATATATAATCTTAGGGTGATAAAGCAATTACGAGGTCGACTATACAATTTTTTGCAAATAAACTTCAAACTATGTCCAGAAGCATAGATAAAAAATTGTTGCCATAGTTTAGGAGTCGAGTCCATAATTTATCTGTCGCTTAGAAAATATCATGTTTTAAATAATACAAGACCCTCAATCTTTTCTGTGAAATGACAGATTTACGAAACAAAAACAGAGGGGCAATTCGCGTATTTTTAAGAACGTCCACAGTCTGTTCTGACTTCACTAATGTATGTTTCCTTGGTATATTTTAACAGAAGACTGACAGGAATAGAACCCTCCTAGACCAGTTTAGAGAAACCACTGCATTTCAAGTCTTCAACATTTGTCTTTTATCTGTCGCAGGCGTCGCAGCCAACTGGTTAAATTAGCCGTTCAGTTAACCGCCTGGCCTCTAGAAGTAGTGCTCGCCTCGCTTCGCTCTCTCGGCTCGCACGCGGTTGCTCACAGTTCTAACCTAACCCATTTGGTCGGGGTGCCTGGCTTAGTTACTGCGACCAATTCGGCTCGCGCGTGATTGGTTACAGTTCCAACCTAAACTATAATTGAATATCATTCAGTTAAAAGGCTAGGCGGATAATTGAACGGCTAATTTAACCAGTTGGCTGCGACATATCTATGGTCTTGTAAGTACGTATTTGACAGTGAAGATAGAGCAACTGCAATCCATACTTCGGGTAGACGATGGAAATAATTATCTGCCTGCCTTTTCCCAACTATGTTGTGGTCGGCTTCCAGTCTAACCGAATGCAGCTGACTGCCATTATTTTACATGGAGCGACTGCCTATCCGACAAAGGAAATTATTTATTTAAGAAAAATCGATAAAATACTGTATCTCTCACATTTCACAGAAAAAAATGATGAGCCTACAACTTAAACAATGTAATGTAATGACATGTCAAACCTGGTGTCATGGACTGGATCGCTTTGGAACCTAAAATGATACACAACATGTTTATAAATGATAAAGAAAATAAAAATCAGAACTAGAAATGTTTGAAAATGTTCTTTGAAATGCCAAATTCATGAATTTATGAATTTCTTTACTAAATGTGTTCGATCAATTTTCAGGCTCAGGGGGTCTACTCTCTAAGCACGACATCCGTAATTCCGGCCAAAGTTACGGCGTCCAGCTCCGTATCACCGACGGACATCAGAGGGGCAATTCTCGTAATTTTAAGAACGTTCACAGTCTGATCTCAGTCTCAATCTGTCAAAAAATGCCTCTAATTTCCCTACATTTTGACAAGTTTTTGACATTTGTTTGTCGCTGAGATGAGACTGCGACTAGATTTTGAACGTTTTAAATTACGAGAATTGGCCTTCAGATTACTTCGGGGCCCGAACTAAGAATGAATGACAACCATTGACATATATGACAACACGATTTGACAGTAATTGTCCTTACTCCCTGTGCCAAGACGGGCCCGTATGTTCGTAGACGGACTTAGAAAGAAGGACCCCAGCACGCGTACCATGACCACCATAGAAACGGGTTTACAGAACAGAAGAATAGACAAAATGAAATAAGAGTAGAAATATATTAAAAAAAAAACATTTGAAATGGGTTTGCTCATGAATCCCTAGGTCAGAGGTCTACCGTCTTAAGCATGGCAATGAAGAGGAGAAATGTTCCTATTTTTCAGTCGACAAAAGTTTCTCTACTTTTGACACTTACGGGTAGAAACAGTTCTTACCGACAAATGTCCAAAAGTCTATATCATATTGAACTTAGATAAGAATCAATAATGATTTAAAAATTTGCTCCTCATTGCTATGGTAAGAATAAGTATGTGGTGTTTGTCTTCACAGAAACGCGAGTGTACGGGTCGCCCGTGCTCGGGCAGAAGAGATGTCGAGTTGGATAAAAAGAACTTTGTCTATTCTTGGCAGAATAGAGATAGCATTGGTCATGCTTCGCGAGCAGGGCCGTGATTGGAGCCTTAAGAAACAAACTTAATATTAGCAACAAAATAAACTATACCCAATCGCCTTTCCCTTGATAACTTCAGACTGCTTTTCAAACATTTCCTTAATCATCTGCTCGTCATAAACGTCCTGTTGTTGCCTCCAACGACGACCTCCAGGAAGGACAACGGCCCTGGCCTCGTCAGGGTCTAGGGGTCCGAACATCTTCTTCGGTTTGGCGACGGCGACCCGCGGCGTTGGATGTTGTTTCACTAAACGGGACTCGTGTTCTATCCTTTCCTGCTCCTAGATTTTTGTGGATAGATTTGACGTATAGGTTAGGTTTGGAAATGATTTGGTACTTAGGTGACGGTGATGAAAATATTCTTTTACGCCCGTTTAAAATTGTAATTGGAATCGTAAGCTTAACACAGTATTAATTTTTGTTAAAGCGCCAAAATTCAAAGAATGAAAAATGCACACAAAAATTGTGTTTAATTAAGCTTCTACGACATTATGCTCAAAGCATAAAGCATTTAGGAACTCTTCGTTTTTTTTTAAGCATTTGGTAGCTTCTTTTACAATTCTGAGTTTAAGCAAAAATATACTTGAATCTACTGCCTAAAACGTTCCCACTGCTGGGACACAGGCCCTTCTGAGAATGTGAATTAGCCTTAATCTACCACTCGGGCCCACCACCAGTGCGGGTTGGTGCTATTTGCATTGAGTTGCACTTTACAGCTATCAATTTGAAAACCTCAATCAAAATTACAATTGGTACCAACACACACCCTTGAGAAACTCTCTTGATTTATCATAGAACCGCCTTTATTTTTAAGAATTAGTGAGATAACCGACTTCGTCATGTCAATCAATTGTTATAGTTAATTTAGAACATATGAAAACGTACGTTGAGACCCTCAAAGCCGTCAGTTTCGATACAGCATTGGTATCGTAGGGCGAGGAAACGATGACACGCTTGGTTTGTATAGAAAATGCTGACTGCCTCTAGCAGCGGCCGCCGAAGCATCTCCGTGTTCAGTGAGTAAGATGGAAGAAAAAGAAAACATCGTGAGAGAACCGGCAGGTCTTAAAACCAAAAATTTGAAGACTTGTGAACTCTAGCAACCGCACTGGGCTGGACTCGCGTGGTGGATTATGACTCACTCCCTCTCACAGAGTCGGAGTCACTGTCCCAACAGTGGGAACATATTAGGCTGATAATGCTTATGCTATAAAATAAAATACATCACCAACCTTCCTCTGTTTTTCGTTCTTAATTTCTTCCTCCGTCATGACAGGTGTCATTCTCACGTTCTCTTGTCTCTGCTGTTGTCCTATCTCCATTTGTTCGTGAACTTCTTCTTTCGTAACCTTATTTGCTTCGTTTTTCTGTGCTTCGTTCTGCTGTGCTTCGTTTTGCGCTGCTTCTATAGCTTCATTAACTTCTTGTATTGTCGGCATTTCTTGCTGAGCTGGAGTTATAAAAAGCATATTTACTGACTTACGAGTTATACTCTCGTAAACCGAAAAAGGTCATGGGGTTCGAACCCAAACAGACTATTTACTAAGCAGGCAAGCTCAGCTAGATATTATATTTTATTTAGACGCCTAGAAGTGGTTGTACAAATCTCATCATCATCTGCCTAGCCTTTTCCCAACTATGTTGGGGTCGGCTTCCAGTCTAACCGGATGCAGCTGAATACCAGTATTTTACATGGAGCGACTGCCTATCTGACCTCCACAACCCAGTTACTGGGTAATACGATACCCCTTGGTAAGACTGGTTGTCAGGCTTTCGGGCTTCTGACTACCCGTAACGACTGTCAAAGATCCACAAATGACAGCCGGGACCAACGGCTTAACGTGCTTTCCGAGGCACGGAGGGGTCTCGATATGTAAAGATGGTCACCCATCCACAAACCAACCGCGGCAAGCGTAGCTTAACCTGATCGATCGACCTGTGCGGCTGTTATTATTTAGCCACGGGCCCCTCAAATCAATAAATCAATCAATCAATTGTACAAATCTATCAGAATAAATATTTTAATTTAACCAAAAGCGTTTTTGGGTTCCTCCATCAACACACATC
Organism: Gortyna flavago; assembly: GCA_963669345.1. Classification (NCBI taxonomy): domain Eukaryota; kingdom Metazoa; phylum Arthropoda; class Insecta; order Lepidoptera; family Noctuidae; genus Gortyna; species Gortyna flavago. The sequence goes on from OY770154.1 coordinate 1,013,713, forward strand.
AACACGGTCTAGGGATATTTTTAAAAAAGCGAATTACTATCAATGTGTTAATTATTTATATGACATGTATATATTTAAAAGATACGTTATTTAATATTCTACCATTTTTTAATAATGGTTAAGGTACTTAGATTAAAATTTCAGGATTTTATGGAAAAAAATGAAGCATAGACGGAAATCGTATATGAATGAACTTTTAATTTGTGAGTAAAAACTGAAAAAAATAGAAAAATCATTTAATTTGTGTTTATAAACTTGAAGTTAGTAGTCTGAGAAAGCGCCCATGATGTTCATAACACGTCGGCAACGATTCGGCATGCTCAGAACAAGGTTGTCAATGTCTTGCTGCGGAATATTGTCCCATGTCCTTCTGAGGTGCGCAAAAAGTTGATCTTCTGTCGCCAGATTTTCAGGAACTTCCTTCAGAGCTCTTCTTTGCAGCATATCCCACGCATGCTCAATGGGATTTAGATCTGGCGATTGAGCAGGCCAGTCTAAGGCCCTAACATTATGTGTATGTAACCAAGCTGCTACCGTTCTCGCCGTGTGTGCCCGGGCATTGTCGTGCATGAGCAGGAAATCTTGCCCCATTTGTGTTCTGTGGGGCAAGATTACGGGCCCCAGCACCTGTTGGACGTATCGTTCTGCCGTCATATTGCCCCGCACCCAAACGAGATCCGTCCGTCCTCCAAGACGAATTCCTGCCCAAACCATAATTGTTCCTCCTTGATATGGGTGAACTTCCTGAGGGTTCTGGAGACGGCTCCATCGTCCAGGAACTCGCCAAACACGCGTCCTTCGTGAATCTGGATGGAAGCCGAACCTGGATTCATCCGTGAACAGCACATTGGACCATTGCTCACGGCCCCAGTCCACGTGGTTCCGAACCCATTCTAATCGTCGTCCACGATTGCCTCTCCGTAAAGGTGGGACCCGGAGTGGTCTACGAGAGCGTAGATTGCTTTCATGCAGTCGCCTTCTTACAGTTTGGTCACTCACAAGCACTTGGTGTTCCACTCGCAGCCTTTGGACCAATTGAGTCGCCGTTGCATTTGGTTGTGCTCGCGCAGTAATTTGCAAAAATCGGTCTTGTCTGGGGGTAGTGATGCGACTTGGCCCCCGGTGCCTCTCCGCTACTTCACCTGTGGCACGATAGCGTGTCCACAATCTTGAAATTACATTTTGATGGGTCCCTATGGCCTCAGCAACATTACGCTGAACAGATCCAGCTTCCAGCATTCCCACAGCTCGTAACATCTCCGCCCTCGTAAAATGTCGGCGTTGCATGGCTACAATACCTCAATTTTAACTTTATCTTTCGTTTAAAAATGAAAAAAAAACTGTAACTAAACGTAATTCGTATTGTTTTCTAAATTTCGCACAAATGAAAATTCCCTCTCCTATACATCAAGACATTTTTATGCCACCGAAACAAAAGAATTTTCAAAAATTTAAATTTGGAATTAGTCTGAGATAAATTACAAACAAATCGGTGTATAAAAGATTCCAATGCGGCCAGTACTTTTCGAGTTATTTGATTGGGTATGAAATATCCCTAGACCGTGTTGATGTGTGTATATTATGATATAGTATTGACCCTAATTTCATGGGATCCACAGTAAAACATTGTGTAACTTAGGTTAGGTGCGCGTGAAGTGAGCTGTCACTTCACCGAATTCAGGGATTGACACTATTGACAGCTTACTTCATCTAAGTTTTCGCGGTGAAATAGACCGGCTGGTGTTATGTAAGCTTTTTTAAATAACAAGAGAAATGACACAAACCTTCTTGCTGGTAGCTCTCTTGGGTCACCTGCTCGTGAGACTTCTGGAAATAAAACGAGATAGAAATTACTTCATTGCACAACAAAACGGATGATAATAACGTTAATGCAGCTATACCGACCCGGTTAAAACATTTTTTAAATCTATGGCAAGAGTATTGGTTACTCACTTTTTTTTATAACCTTTCGTATACATACAGGGTGAAATTGTAAACATGCGACAAATCGAAATGGGAGATTTTACTCATCATTATGAACAACTTTTACTATGGGACCAACTTGAAATCGCGAAAAAAAAACAGCTGTTCCCTACATTTTGACGAATTATGCGAACATAAATGTAGGAAACAGCAGATTTTTGTTTTCGCGATTTCAGGTTTGTTCCCATAGCAAAAGTTGTTCATAATGATGAGTACAATCTCCCATTTCGATGTGTCGCATGTATTCAATTTCAACCTGTATATGCCGCTAAAAATGTTCTCCCATACATCGATATATAATATGTCGTCACGGTCAATTCCTCAACAGCCAATGTAAGTTTGTAATCGATAAGAACGATACGAATGTGATAAAGCTACAAATTTACGCGTTTTTTAAACCTAAGTTCGTCTTTTAAACTTTCTGAAGTTGTTCGCAGTAACTAAGCTAGGGCAACCCGACCAAAGTCATATGTATTATAACTGTCACCATCCGCTACATCCAAGTTGGTCGAGATAATTGGTATTTTTAGGACACTAATGTGAAAATTATTTGAGGCTCACAACGAAGTCAAATTTATTACCTGAAATAAGAGTGTTTACTAATATTTTTAGGACATCAAAGTTGGAAATATTTGCAGTTCGATTAAATATGGCCAAATAAAATACCTGATGAGTCATCTTGCTGAGCTGCTGCGTGACTAGCTCTAGCGACTGCTGGATGACCTCTGGGATCTGCGCCAGCGCGGCCAGCTGCGCGCGCATCTGAGCCAGCTGCTGGTCCAGACTTGCGTTTGGATCTGGAAAGAAACATCAATAAAACTCAAATTCAAAGCATTTAGAAGTAGTCGAAGTATTTTACATGAAGTGACTGCCTATCTGACCTCAACCCAGTTAGAGGCGCATCGTCTTCACGTAGAAATAAATAATTAATGGAACTTCTTAACTATGGAGTTTCTTGCCCATTTTTCATAAAACTAGTTTTTGGAAAGGGCGCCTAGAACCAATTCTATTTTCTTGTAAATGTTGACGTTCAGAAGTTCAAATTAGGCTGAGAATCAGTACTTTTCGAACGTCCAAATTACATAAGACAGTCCCCCGAACGCCCGCCCTTTACAACATCCTAGTGCTTTCGCTGGGAAGAAGTGGCGCAACAAACTCCCCAGTAAATGATTTCACTTTGACTTTTAATGGATACCTGAAGCTCTGGATGATTTCCACCAAACGGCTGGCACCGCATCGCATCGGAACGGATTTTACAATCTTTACACAGTATTTAAAGTCTGTAGTACCAAGCCGCGCACAGCAGCTTGATCGCGAGCGTCTTCCGCGACACGCGAACGTAGCCGAAAGTATGCTGCGACGCGCGATCGGCTCCGTTCGCCTGTCGTCGTATCCGATCGAATCCTTTCGGCTGTCGTCCAAATTTTTCTTTTCCTCTTGTTTTATGATTATATTCTTCTTCTTCTAATCACTAATGCAATAGCCAACAATACTACGTCAACTTAAACCTTTTTTAAAAATTAGATCACGTCAACACGGTAGGAATGAAACTATTTGACTTGACGCAGAAACGGATACGTTCGCAAGCGATGTACGGAGCCGATCGTATGCGTCGACCGGACGCGATCGGCTGTCGCCGCATCCATTCGTATCCTTTCCGATCCGATACGATACAAGCCGTTGTGGAAATCATCCTTTACTGTCACTCGAGCCGGGCGGCTGTTTTTAAGCAAACAATTCTCAGATAATTTCCACTTCTTCGTGTGTCGATGGCAAAAATATCGTTTTTTTGTCTTAAATTTGTTTGGTCCAAAATTCAGCAACGCGGATAGCATTCGCTGACGCAGGGTCCTCACGTGTGCAGGTGACAGGTGCAAGATGGGAGGTAAGCCATTGTCTGTGGAGAGACACCGCATACACACCGGAGGTCTGAGCCTTCTATGAACCCCCACTTGCGGAGGTTGTCCTCGCTGCGGCCTGCTTGGGTACGAAGTCTATTTAATGAATAATTTCTACTCACCAACCATCTTTTGTACGCTTTTAACTAGCTGCTCAGCCATACTCTTCTCTAAATCTTCTTCCGTTTGTTGCTTCTCTTCTTCTTGCACTACTTCTTGTTCTTCTGCAACTTCTGGTATGGGTTCAGGTTGTGGTGCCTGTTCTTCTGTTACTGGTGGAGGGGTGGGTTCTCTTGGTGGAGGTAACGGTATACCTGAGGAATAAGCATTTGTTTTGTAACTATTAGACTATGAATATAATTTTTAAATACTTACAGGAAACATTTTAACCAGTGCGCAAATTCTAACCATGAATTACACATATGTTTCTAGCTTATGATGGTAGGTTAGACATTTTTTGTCGTTTCCATCATCTGCCTAGCTTTCCCCAACTAGTTATGTTAGGGTCGGCTTACAGTCTAACGGGATGCAGCTGAATACTTTACATGAAGCGACTGCCTATCTGACCTCCGCAATCCAGTACACGATATGTTTTGACTATGAATGTGGATGGTTATAAGAATAGGGGAAGACTTCTTCTAAGCGTGTCGATAGCAATCTAAATGAACTCGGCCCAGAATTCGGGTACTTGTTTGGTGCCATCACCAGGGTACATCAGTTCCTGTAACGTGCAGCTGACAGGACACGCAGGACACGATATTAAGTGTCCCATCGTTTGTAGAACAGCACTACATTAAGACTAAAAATAAAGGATGGACTGTGTGAAAGATGATATGGGCAAAAAGGGGGTGACCATCGAAATGACGACTAATAGAGAAGTATGGAAGAAAAAGACAGACACAGACACAAGACCAAAGAAATAGATATTTAATAAGGGCATGAGAATCTATTTAACTCACCAGTATCTTCTAGATCAGGAACTTCGCTCTCCTTCAAAGGGTCAACGGCTTCCAAAAATTCTGGTACCTCAGGTATAAGTATGGGTTCTTCAGGTTCTACTGGTGGAAGTGAAGATTCTACCACAGCCCTCTCTTCCCAAGGTAAGGGACCTGTCTCGAAGTCCTGCGGGGAAGCGATGGAGAATGAAGGATGATGGTGGAGAATATACAGTTGACGTTGCTAAAGATTATATTATAAATGTTCAGAATGTAAGACTCAAGATGGGTAACGTTTTGAAGGACATCATTCGTTTCGTAACCAAAAAATAAAATGCCGGTAAAAAAAACCGTTTTGTTAAGGGAAATATCATATTGAAAATTTTGTAGTACTCGTATTACTTCCATTTTATTATAATTTTTTTTTATTTTCTATAATAATAAAAAATAGTTTTAATTTTTGGGTAAGTATAAAATGTTCGAAACCCTGAATGATACCTTTTTTACAAATATGTTAATTTAGTTCGAAGACACAAGACAAGAAGTGCTCTCTGCGTGTTAGGTGACATGCCGAAGCGAACCACCTGATCTCCATTCTGTAAAAATATCACCGTCAAAACTTGAGCTAGAACAGGAGCTGTTAATAGTCTCAATCCATAGCATTAGCCGGTCTATTCCTTCTTATGTTCATGCTGGAGTATATTCGAACGCAATTTAAATTGTTACTGAATATATAAATTGAATTGTATTCTGTTAAAAAATCGTGAAAACTTAGGTAAATTGAGCTTGAAGTGAGCTGTCATTCTGCCTGATGCTGGGGATCGACACTATTGACAGTTCACTTCACCTAAATTTTCATGGTGAAATTTTTACAGAATATAGATCCAGTTCATGGTTTCACAATTGCAATGGCCACACTGACGCTTTGTGTTACGCTGCATGATTATAATTTGTCACTTGTCTTGTTCGAGCTACTCTTTTCACCACGCATCTCACCAATCGAATCTCTTCTCTATGTGAGTTCGGCCTTCGCCATCAAGTTTGATTTGAAAGCTGACAAGCGATGGCTTATTATCAAGTAACAAAAATTTTCAGAGAATAATTTTTTTTTAAGCCCAGCTGATGATGTAGGTACAAAAATAGCAATTTTGCCCGTAAGAAGGCAAAACCTCTTAGAATGTACATCTGAACAATGATCCCTGGATAATGTTAGACATAAAAATATCATCAATGTTTCTTGGACAGCCACAAATGTTATAAACAAGTATTTTGTATTAAGAAGCATGTAAAAACAAATAAATGAATATTTCTCAATGCCGTAGTGGAGAATGACTTTGATAATTTACGTTATTTAAAAATAACAATACTCATGAATTTTTAACTAAAGCATCAAAAAATATGTACAGAAAATAAATCGCTGAGACTATTTAACTGAAAATATTCATTTATTTATTTACCAAATAAAATAATTAACATCAACATAAGTTTAAATCAAAAGTAAAAGCATAAACAAAATAAATTATAATCGACAGAGAGGTCCAAGATTTAAAAGCGAAAGGATTCATAAAGTGTCAAAACATTCCCAATAAAATATTAATTATAAAATATTAAAAGAAAATAAACAATTCTGATGTAAATTCAAATAAATTGTGGGTCAGAAGACAACTGTAGTTTTTAATAAAGAAGTAACTATCACTGTTAAATCACTAATAATAACAAAAATGATGAAGCTATACCTCCGGCTTATAGTCAGGTGCGACTTTGGGCTTTGCTTGTTTCACTATCTTCACTTTATAAGGCTCCTGAAAATAAAAACAATAATTTAAATCACTACACCACTAAGCTTTGATGAAAAGACATGAATCAAGGATCCATATGGAAATTAATAAAACTGGATATAGCGAATGCCTTTCATCAGATGCCAGTTACATACATGAACGATGTAGTCATACTACTTAACAAGAATAATTAAAAAATTGAGGACAGCTATTCTATTTAAACTAGAAAATAATTATACCCATATAATAAATATAATAACGAGGACAATACCAATTAAGAAGTAGACGACACTCATAACTAAAAACCTATTTAAAATTCGCGAATTGGAAATGAAAAAAAAAACTCACTATATGAAAATCTATGTCGCTACCGACCACCCGCTAGAGAACCGAACAAAAACTGAATATAGTATTTCCATCTTAGCCAGTAGTCTACCATTGAGTTTCTGCCAGAAATTCTGAATGTCAAATCGGTAGAAATATATCGATTGTCAATAAGGAAGCTGGTATAAATAGTTTTGTGAATTCTGCAGTACTTGGCCGTGATATTGACGAAAATATCGATCGTGTGACGTATGGAATAGCTCGTCGTCAAATTATCAAATAAATTACAGTTATTTTACATTTGCTCTGACATCAGCAAGGCGACAGCAACCTTATTGTTATGAGGATAAAGATCACTGTGATTTTGACCGTGATGAAAACTAAACTTGATCTCATTGTTTTGGTATTTTACAGTTGTGTCATCACATCCGTCTACAACATAATTGATTTCATTGATATGAAGCTTAGTCTGTAATATAATTATACCTTTATTAAAATTTGCTATGTAGTGTTATAATATAATATTATTTTTAAATAATTCTATTCTATGTAATAATACAATCTGAAGAGTTTGTTTGAACGCGCTAATCTATGGAACTAACAGTCGGAATCGAAAAATTCTTTTGGCATTTTGTTAGCCCAATTCTTGAGGAAGGCTTTAGGCTATTTAACATCACGCAATAACTCTCATGAGCCGAAGAAAAAAAAAAGTCAGAAAGATCGCTAAGCGAAAACGAATTGACAGCGTGGGCAGGTGATGCGATGCGACGCGGTGGATCGAGGGAACAAAAAATTTCACGCGCACGATGTCGCGGGAACAAGAAATTTCATGCGCACGATGTCGCGAGCCGAAGCTACTATTAAATCATTTGTGATAAAAGACTGTAACACTGTCCGAAAAAAGATTGATTTGATATTATTTTTTATTTGAAAATCTGTGGTAAAAATATCTGTAAAAGACTGATATTTTAATCAGTCTTTTATGTGAAGATTAAAATCATGTGCTGTTATTTAAAAAACTTCTAGCTGACAATGATAGCATGTGCATTATCCTTGGGCCTACAAGTTTTTGGATGTATATTTAATTCCTAATTACCAATAATTATTATTTTGATTATTTAATTCTTGATTGATTTCCTGGGGCCCCATTCTGTCTGTTGCTATTTTCCATCAAGCCACACACAACTTTTTTTTTTTTTTTTATTGTTAAATGGCCCGTTTAATGGCGCTTGACCCCGATTACGGCTGATGGAAAGCGATAGATGAGGTCTATGATGGAACGAGCGTGCCCAAATGATACCTGTTCACTCTTGATTTCAAGGCAGACGGGTTAAATGTGGGAGGGAACACAGATGGCGGCAGAGAGTTCCACACTTTGGCTGTGCGCATAATAAAAGTGGAGGAGAAGCGCTGAGTACGACTCGTCGGGATATCAACCAAGTGCGGATGGTACGCTGCATTAAATAGCACAAATGTCACACAAATAATCCCAGTTCTAATGAAATAGGCGCTCGATAATAACAGTCCATTTTCGAAATATTCAAGAAAGAAAATAGGTACCTACGTTTCTTTGCGGTAAACATGACGCATAAAAAGATCACAAACACAAAAAAAGTTGGGGGTAAACATGCGTCACATATCCACGCAATACGGCCATCGCTCAGCATAATGCTGAAAATATGTTTAGTACCTATTCTATAAATACTTCAAAAATAAGTCTATTTTTTTAATATCTACTTCATTTCACCTGGCGTACATTATCCGTAAAAACAGATGTGGTGATATAATTAATATGTTAACAGATTTAGTTAAACTCACCTCCACAACGTGGTCATCCTCAGTCCACCCTTGATACCCAAACTTCGCTTTCGGCACCGGTCTCTTCGGCTTCTGCAGGAAGGTCGTCCACTTCTTCTCTTCATTCCTTCTCTGTTCCTCTTTGTGTCTTATCATTTCTTCATTGAGTGCTTTTATGACTTCTGAATCCTTAAGGGAACCAATCATCGGTGTGATTGGGTGTAATACTGAAGTTGGATCGTCGGCGCGATGCATGTGTGAGTTCAACACTCTTGCGAGGCTGTTTTAATTGGAAACATGCCTGTATTAGTGTTTTGTTTTGGTAATTTTGTGATGGGTGAAAGATTTAGCATGTCATCTGCCGAGGTTTTTCCCAAATAAGTTGGGGTCGGCTCAAACTCAAAGCATTTATTTCAATTAATTAAACCAATCACATGCACTTTTGAATTGTCGAAGAGGTCAGTGAGAAAGATGAAACTAGCTGTCCATTTCAAATCGTAGTAGGTATCTACTTATGCAGAAGACGGGCAGAAACTCCACGGACACTTTTTTAAATAAATAAATAATACAAAACATTGGTTACATCTTTAAATAAAAAAACTTTATATGACATGTGACAACGATGTACTCCTGTGGATCGACTGGCTATCTGACTTTTACGACCCAGTTACTGGGTAACACGATACTCTTCGTTAAGTCTGGTTGTCAGATTTTCAGGCTTCTGACTAATAGGAGTGATAATCGGGTTATAAAGTCTACTGTATCTTAATGTAAGTTCTGATTACGAAGAGACTTATTCTAACAATATGTTATGCTTACCCCATAACGTGTGCCTCTTTCAACATATCGTCTTCTCCTGAAATAATTGGTTTTATCTCTTCTTTCGGTATCCCAGGTTTACCAAGCAGTTCTGCGGAAAAACATTTTTTTTTTACATACCTATGCTTATTAATAGGTAACTTCGCTAATTTCAGAATAAAGTTTCTAAAATTTATAATATAATATTCTTGGACATTTCACACAACGCCATTTAGTCCCAAGCTAAGCAACCTATTGCTTGTGTTATGGTAACGATATGGCTGATAAACTATTTATATTTTTTTTTTTTTGTAAATACATACATATTATAGATAAAACACCCAGACTCGGAACAAATACATGTAGGTCATACAAATATTTGTTCCGTGCGGGAATCGAACCTGCGACATGCTGCGCAGCAGTCAATTGCTCATCCACTACGCCAACCGTGTCGTCAAATTCAATTTGATGGTGAAAAGTAGTGAAAACCGTATCAAAATCTGTTCAATGTAGTCACATAGACAGACATGAAGATCGGCTTTATTCCCTACTAATATTATTTATGTGGAAGTTTGTATGTGTGTTACTCAATCATGCAAAAACGGCTATACTGATATGGATTAAAATTTGTAGGTCATAACCTCACAGGTCACGCATCCTCGGACAAAAGCTAGTTGATAATATCTATAGATATGGTTAAGAATTAATAGAGAAGAATACTCACTGGCAATCTCTGGGTCCATCACAGGCTCTTCAAGTCCATCAACTATTCCTTGTATAGTGCCAATGTTTTCACCAGTTTCTGTCAAGTATGGAGATAGCCGTGGATCTCGGGGGGCAGTGGGGGGCTCCTGCAATCAACGAGCAAGTTCACACATCTCTCCTTAGTTCCTCAACGGGTTGGGCAGAGAAGTAACTATAGTAAGTACACCCACATCTCGTCAGTTATGTTTAAGTTCCATGTAATAGGGGGCGAGCCTATTGCCATCAACCGGCCACAAATCCAAACTCCGAGCTGCTCTGAAAAACTCTTAATGAAAAAACCAATAACACTTTGCCCGATCTAGGATCCAGACTCCGAGTTGCTACTGAGAAATTTTTAATGGAAACTCAATAGCACTTTCCCGGCCTAGGAATCGAACCTAGGACTTTACCTATATACCTCAAATAAACAGCAATCAACCAAATTATACTCACTTGAATATAAACATTACTTGTATCATAATACTGTCCACTAGCACTACGCTTCTGTATATTCTCCGGGTCAAAAACTACAGGTCTAAACCCAAGCAGAGGATCAGGTTTTTCTTCCTTCGTCTCTATTTGGTCTATTCTTACTGGTTCTGACTTCACTTCTATAGGCGTTTCAGGAATTATTGCTATCGGAGGTGGTGATCTTGCTCTGGGTTTAACTTCGACATTTTGAGGCATGTCTTCAGGTAAACTCTCTTTTCGCTCAGCAACAATGATTGAGTCTCCTGCATGTTCAACTTCAACAATTTTGACCTCGCTCTCGAATTTTACTGACTTTTCCTTCGGTTTTGATTCCTGTTCATTTATAGGTTCAACTTCATGCTTGATCTCTATTTCTATACTTGCTTTTCTAGATTCTTTTTCTTCCACTTCAGTTACAATTCCTGTATTTTCAGATTCTTCGACGTTATTTGCTTCACCGTTTTCAAGAGACGCTAAGATATTACATTTTTCGATAATCTCTTCGATTTTGGTATCAATTTCTTCAAAACCATTTTGTCTTGAACCTTTTCTGACCTCTTTTTTGTAGGATTCTTCTTGGTAACTCTCAGTTATCTTCTGTTCTTTAAATTCCTGGACTTTTACTTCTTTCTTTCTGTCTATTCCCACTTCTTCTTTATATTCTTCTATGCTTTTAATTGTTTCGTCTATCGCTGACGCCAGTAGTGAGGATTTTCTCTCGATTTCTCTAATCTCCTCCTGATTATATTGAATCTATTAGTATTTGGATAAGAAATTGAATAACGCATTATTGATTTAGAAAACCTGATGAAACGAGCACGGGGAGCTGAATTGTAATTGAGATGTGTTTGTGTGTGTATATTGCTTAGCAGTCTATTATGCTCTCACCGTGATAGATATTTTAGATGAAGTGAGTTGTTAATAGTGTCTCTCTAACTCATGTATCAGGCGGAATGACCATTCCAAGCTCACTTCAGCTAAGTTTTCACGGTGAGGCTTTTACAGAGTACATCGGGTGGTATTTAGATTGATATGGATTGATGCATACTTCTAGACTTAAGAAAGAAACATTTTATAAATTTTGGGATGAGCTGGCCTATTTAAAGGATTTGCATGCCATCGCAGTAGACCGGGAAAGAAAATGAAGGAGGAAGGGACAATAAAGGCTTATAATAATGATTACTTTTACGTCTCTGACATTTCTTGGGATTCTGAAGCCCCGGATCTTTGGAAGGCGTACAAGGAACGGAAGCCAACTCGCACAGGCCAGTTAAACGAATTTAATAGAATCAATAACAAACCAACCGACAATTTTATCCCAGTATGCACTATAAAAATGTACCCAAGGACGGTAGTCTACTAGTTAGTGTAGGTTTGAGTGGCTAAAGTGAACTGGTTACCTAGAACTATAAGCCCCTGCCTGATCAATGTTTTATAAATACACTGATAAAATGCCAGGAAGTGACTTGCCCCCGGACTCTGTCGCTAGCACATAGTGACGTAGCGACAAGGGGGCACGTAGGTGCTTGAGGAGTGGAGATGTTATATGAATACTATTCGGCATTCGACAGTTTCTGTGGCAAAAACCAATGATATAATGTTTCATACAATGCTGCTCATCATATTCTCATCCTACATACCTTCGAATCTTCTGGATTATCAGCACCGCCAAACAAACCCGGTTTTCTATAAACCGGGAACCGAACCCTACCCGCACCGCCTTTTAAACCGGGCTTACTATAAAACGGCCTAACTTTACCGGCACCACCGTTCAACACTGGTTTTGTATAGACTGGAGACTGAGAAGTTTCTGTAGTTGGGGTCGATAGAGGATGATCGTATACTACCTGTTCGATAGTCGTTTCTATATGAGGAACCAGATGCTTTTTGACTATATGTGGGTCTTCATCTTCGGGACTTAGAGTGCCATCTCTTGGTACCGGAGCAGCGCTCCTACTTTTAGGTAAAGGAAGAGATAATTTGAACACATATTCGTCGGTTAAAGGAGTGGGAGGGTCTGTTGACGGTGTGGGAGTGTCAATGGTGCTTGGAGGACTTTGGGTTGATACATGCCTTTCTAAATCTGTCTTTAAAAATAATTTCCTATCTTGGGATTTAGCTGTAAATGATGATTCTTGGAGCACTGCTTCATAAGATTTGCTTAAGGACTCAACTTGTTGCGATACAGCCATTTCTTTTTTAACCGAAGATGCTGCGATCTGGGAGGATGCTTGGCTGGTTTGAAAGACGTCGACTATAGATTCTTTCTTTGCTTGAGATGTCGCACCAATTTCTGAAGTGACAGACATCTGGCTAGCTTGGGAGATATCTACAATTGATTCTTTCTTCGCTTCGGACTGACCAATTTGAGTACTAACGTATGATTTCTCTGAAATTTTTTTTGACGCGTCAATTGTGACTTCTTCTCCAACTTGGACTTTGCTAACAGCAGTTTTGGAAATCAATTCCGATATATCCTCAACTTCAATAACTTCAGGTGATAGGTTAGCGTCGATTTCAACTTTTTTTACTATTTTTAGGGCAGCGAACTCTTCCGGAGTAGGCTTTTCTTTTTTGGGTTTTATTTTTATAGTTTCTGTTATTTCTACAACTTCTATTGGCTTTGGTTCGACGACTTCAGGTTTAGTTTCAACTATTTTTTCTACAGCTCTCTCTTCTTCTACAATAGCAACAGTTTCCTGTTTCATTTCAACATTGGTAAATTCTTCAGTCTTCGACTCTTGCACGCTTACTTCTGCCGACTCGGCAACAGACAGCGATTGATTAATATCTATTGCAACTTTTTCAACATTTTCAATTTTCTTCTCTTTAATTTCTACAATAGGTTCCAAAATATCCTTTGTTTCTTGGATTACAACCTCCTGAATATCATTAGACTGTATTGCAGTTTCCTTTTTAAATTCTTCTTTTACTAATTCTTTAGTACCATGCAAGACCTCTTCAATATTTTGTACAGTAGCAGCGCTTTCAGCTGTGACTGTGGCTAGTTTGTGAGACTCTTCAACAATCTTGGCGGTTTCCTTCAATTCCTTCATAGCTCTTTCAATCGCTACGTTTTCAGAGCTTATTGTTTCTATAGTTTCCACTGCTGTGTTGATTTCTTCAGCACTTTGCACTGAAGATGTTTCGGATAAATCAGCTACATATTCTTCAAATATAGCATCCTTGTTTGTGTAAACATGTGACTCTACTATAGCTACATAAGTTTGTTTTGGTGTTTTAGGCTTTTTGTATTTAGTTTCTTGTATTGTTTCAACAAAACTCTTCTTTTCCATAGTTCCTGATGAAGTCAACTCTTTTTTAGACATTTCACTTCTTTCCATCGAAGTTCTTCGGCTTTCTACTTTGTCTAGCCATTCTAAAGGATCACTCTCTTTCATAATTTCTTCTTCGATCTTGCTTCTGCTTCTAGATCTTCTCTTAACATCATCCACTGCGACGGTTTGGAATTCGGATATGACAGCGTCTAGCTTTTGAGTCATATCGGGTGTAAGTCTCTTGTCTGAACGTTGAGCCATCTGAGCTCCTGTTACCGCTTTTTCCATCTTTTGTTCTTGTCTTACCTCTAACTTTTCAACTCTTGATTCCTGGTTCACTTCTGTTACAGGTACAGGCCTTACTACTTCTTTCTTTTCAATCTTAGTCTCTTGGACGGATTCAACTTTCATATCTTTTTCAATTCTTTGTGAAACCGATTTCACTTCTTGTTTCTTCTCAATTGGTACAGGAGTTACAAGTTGCCTTCTATCCTGTCTGCTCTCTGCTACTTTTATTGTTGCTTCTTGTCTTTTTTCTACCTTCTCAATTACTTCTTGTGAACTCTTTCTCTCCTTTGAATCCCCGCTTTCATACGTACGAGTTTCACTCACAGAAGACCTTTCTAATTGGTTGAAGACAGGTTGATTTAGTAGGAATCTAGATAAAGCTACCATGACGTCAGTCAGATGTAAGAAGAAGGTTCTTAAAAGCAGGTCGTAATGGTAGGAAGAATGTACTGTGCCTCTAATATTAGGAATAGATTGTAAGCCCATAGTGTATGCTCTCTGCTCAGCAGAACTTTTTTCGCCTTTAACGCTAGAAGCTGCAATTTTCGCAGCCTTCTTGAATTTGGCTTTAACATCGAGCTTACCTTCTTGAGCAGAAGATTCTCGTCTTCTTGATTCTTCTCTAACTTCTTCGTGTTGATATTCTTCTGAAATTAGAGATGTTCTATGTCCGTCTTTACCATCCTTGGCGACTTTTTCCGAAATTTCAGATTCTTTGAAATCTTTTCTTTCTATTTTCTGTGAACCATCTTCTTGGGTTTCAATCCTTTCTTCTCTACTCATTTTTCTCTCGGAATATTCTTTGCTCTCCGTTTTATCAATAATTTCGGATGATTGTTGTGTTTTATCAGATTTTACTAATTTTTGTTTCTGTTCAGATTCAGACTTTTGTTGGACTTCAGAAGAACTCATCTGTTCATCGATCTCTTTTTTTACCTCCTCAGCCACAGACACAGCTCTCTCAATACTCTCTTCTACAAGTGTCATTGCTGTTTCTTCTATTTTATCCAAGTCCATCTCTTGCCTTATCTTCTCAATATACTGCAATTCTTCTCTTATCGATTCTTCCTCTACTTCTTCCCTGAACATTTCCTTCCTTTCCATAGATTTACTATCCTTTCTCATACTCTCTTCGTGTTTTGTGATTTCTTCACTGATTCTTACTCCCTTCTTCTCAACTTTGTCATCTCCTTTCATGCTTTCTCTCCTCACATCTTTGGATAAGGCTTCTCCAGTCACAGAGTCAACAAGTTTAGTTTCTTTTGTAACATCAATTACTTCTAAATCTTTACTCAAATTCTTAACATGCTTTTCATATTTAAGTAGCTTTTCAGTGACTTCAACATTCTGCTTAAATCTGGTTCCATCTGGATCATATTGCTCGGAAACGGGCAGCTTATACTTCCTCTCGCCCAAGTCATGTTTACCAAACGCGTTAATAAGGTAATCAGGATCATTATCGATGGGAGATTTCCCGAATTCATCTCGGTAATTAGGATTGAGGATAATTGGGTCTTCTAAAGGGGGGACTTCGACTATAGGTTCAGTGGAAAAGGGACGGTAGGGTTTCGTTGGAGTTACAAAGGGGGAGGAAGTTAGAGATCTCGATTCTGTCAATCCTGGAGAACTGCCGAAGTCTATGGGGTAACTGCCAATATCCGAGGGTTCTAAGAATTGTTGTATTTGAAAGACTACCTCAGTCGGTTCCGATTGTCGGCCTAAAATTTCCTCGTAATCGTAACAGAGGGGCTCTGTGTCGTCCAGAACCGGGTCGTAGAGACCGCTGTAACAATTGAGAAAGGTCAGTTTAATATCTATACGCACATTGTAAAGTTCGAGAAATTAATTTTTAGAATGAAAGAAGGAAAATTCGTTTATTTAGTAAACATGACGCAAAGAAAGAACACAAACACAAAAAAGAACAAGTTGGTGAAAAATGTGATTATACGCAAAATGGTCATCGCTCAGCGTAATTCTGCGACCCTACGCGAGACAGAGACCAGCGCAGATTTAGCAAATGATAATGATGGTTTTTGGTGTTATGCAAATTCACTACAATAAATATAAATAACGTTACAAATTCCCTATTTGAAATTCCGTTTGTTACAAGTATTAATGGGGCAATTTTTTAGGTAAATAAAAAAATAGGGTCATCGCTTTAGATTTTGAAATAATATTTGTTTTGTTTTTTATTTACGTAATGTAAACAAACAAAACAAAAATTTATTGAAAAAAATCAAATGCATTTAAAGTTACGTAACAAGCTGTGTAATTTTGTCTGTTTTGTCCCCTTGATGATACAATCATTAGTCTACTAGCGGTCGATAGAATTGTTTTGTAAAATAATTATCAGCCCATTTCAATTGCTGTGTAAATTGAAAAAAACATTCGTTTGGAAGCCTACATAATATGTCACCGCATAATCTTTTATACACGAAAACGGTAAAAAATATTGACCTGTTTTTGTATTGTAATTTTATTCTATGCTAGCTTCCGCCCGCGGCTTCGCCGGCGAGGTATGTCGATAAAAACTATCCTATGTCCTTCCCCGGGATGCAATCTATCTCTCTGCCAAATTTTAACGACATCTGTTCAGTGGCTTAGGCGTGAAAAGGTAACATACATACAGACAGACAGAGTTACTTTCGAATTTATAATATTATAATAGATAATATTAGTATGGATTGGTTACATCGTCTTGACACAGATATCATAATTGTAAAATAAATGTAACTAAACAAAATCTTGCCAAACATTTTAAAAGAGTAACTATGCAGTTTCTTGCCCTTTCTTTTCCATACGAAACTACCTTTTGGAAGGAGCAACTAGAATCAATTCTATTTTCTTATTAAGATTTAGACTTAAGAAGACTTAAATTTTGACGTTTAAAAGTGACTTTTTAAATAAATTATTTGAGTCTGGCTTTGACCTTGGCCACATCTAGCCTACCCTTGACATATTTTAGACAAGGGTGCTTCAAATACTTATAACGTGGTTTAAGGTCATTGCCAACAGTAGGTATAATTTGTTGTCTCTTGAAAGCTAGCTTATAGCAATGTCTTTACAGAATATCATAGGAGAATAATTAATAATATTGTTATAATAAAATTCAATTCTATTATGGTTAAAAAGTCGTGCATCAAACGAAATATTGAGATAAGGGGGTAATTTCCAACAAAACACTTTCTACAGCATGGCCATAACTGAATTGCCCTAAAAGTTATGAATATTTTTGTATATCGAGTTCTTATACCAATTAGACAAATAAAAAAAAAAACATTAAAACAAACGGTGTTGTATTATTACTAGATAATGTATCAGCACTATAAAAGTTCTATTGCAGCTCTGGGTCCCCTTTCAAGAGCAATTAATTATTTTTAAGCGTTTTGAAGCGTTAGCAATAATTATTTCTCACTTTAAAAGCGTTGGAAATGACCTCCTTTATCTCCCTATTTTGTTTGATCCACGACTTTTTGACTAACATGTATAAATTCATTATCATGGAAAAACTCAAAAACACTGCCCGACCCAGCACCTCATGCTCATAAATAATTATTTCAAGGTCACGTTAGAAGGTAATTACAGAAGATGATTTATTTCGTTCCCAAAATCTTAGATAGTAAAATAAAGGAAATTGGTGTGGATATCGATTGTCATGGTACATACAAGCAGGTAGTCCGAAGAAATGAAGAAAATTTCGTGAGAGAGCTTTGAGTATGAATCTGTACGGCTTTGACGTTCGAAAAGTGCTGATTCTCAGCCTAATTTGAATAAATGACTTTTGATTTTGGCTATAGATAAGATTAAGGGAAGATAAAAAAAAACGATGGATGGACTGTGTGAATGATGATATGGCTACAAAGGGGGTGACTACCGAGATGACGACTGATAGAGAAGTGTGGAAGTAAATTAATTATGATTTGAATTTTGAAAAGATGAGATGAAAGAAAACTAATAACAATGTAGGAAGACGATTTTGGGCTGATACATGAACGTAATGAAAATACTAACATTATCAAAATCATATCTGTAATATCTTGATATCACTATCGACAACAATCTCACTTCACTAACACTTTCGCCACTCATTTTTATTTAAATAAAAAAAAAAGAAACAAAATAAAATGGCTGTCTGACAAGATCAAAAGAGGATGGTTATCAAACAAATACTGTTTGATTATAGCAAAGGATTGGCTAACAGTGTGTTTAAAAATAAACGTCAAATGACTTTGAAAGTTCATAATGACTGCCCCTATCTCAATTTATTTGTGGTCGGTGCAACATAATGTCTTTTTCTTCCATACTTCTCTATTAGTCGTAATCTCGGTAATCACCCCCTTTCTAACCATATCATCATACACACAGTCCATCCATCGTTTCTTTGGTCTTCCCCTACTGAAATAGCCAAAGTTAAAATCTATAAATTATCTGAGAATAAATGAATTTGTTTTTGAGTGTTATTTGTTATTAAAGTTGACAAAATATGGAAGAAGTATTTTCCTCATCTTATTGCTGCTTTCGGGTAGTATTATAAAGGTAGTGATTTAGGTTAAGTTTAATTGTAAATAGAAAATCACATGAATGTGCTAAAATATGTTCAGCATTTTTCATAGCTATTTGTCTCACAAGTCAAGGGGCCCGTGGCTAAATATTAACAGCCGCACAGGTCGATCGGTCAGGTTAAGCTACGCTTGCCGCAGTTGGTCTGTAAATGGGTGACCATCTTTACATACCGAGACCCCTCCGTGCCTCGGAAAGCACGTTAAGCCGTTGGTCCCGGCTGCCATTCGTGGATCTTTGACAGTCGTTACGGGTAGTCAGAAGCCCGAAAGTCTGACAACTAGTCTTACCAAGGGGTATCGTATTGGGGTGGGGTGGTCGTGGCGGTGTCTTTAGACATCGCTAACGCGTTTAACACCCTGCCCTGGAGCTGCATTAGGGAGGCACTCCGGTATCACCGAGTGCCGACCTACCTCCGTCGAGTAGTCGGGGCGTATTTGACGGACAGAGCCGTCATCTACCCCGGTCGCGATGGGGAATGGAACCGGCGAGAGATGTCGTGCGGTGTCCCGCAGGGATCGGTCTTGGGGCCGCTCCTGTGGGACATCGGTTACGACTGGGTGCTGCGGGCAGACCTCCCTGATGGCGTCAGCGTAGTTTGCTACGCTGACGACACGCTGGTCCTGGCGCAGGGGAGGTCGCATCAGGCGGCGGCCGACGTAATGACACGCGGGGTTGCGATAGTCGTGGAGAGGATCCGGCAGTTGGGTCTCGAGGTGGCTCTGCACAAGTCCGAAGCCATGACATTTCATGGGCTTCGGAACGGGCCACCATCGGGATCCCAACTTACGGTAGGAGGGGTTCACATCGGCGTCGAGACGACGATGAAATACCTGGGTCTCGTCCTCGACAGCCGGTGGAACTTCGTGGAGCACTTCCGACGTTTGGCCCCCAAACTGGAACGGGCTGGGGCCGCTTTCAAGCGGCTCCTGCCCAACCTGAGGGGGCCAAACGCCTCCTGCCGGAGGCTTTACGCGGGGGTCGTGCGGTCCATGGCCGTGTATGGCGCCCCGGTGTGGGCGCGTTCACTGCGGCTTCGAGCCGCCCACTACTTGAACGCGCCCCAAAAGGTGGTAGCCATACGGCTGATACGGGGGTACCGCACGATCTCGCGCGAGGCGGCAAGCCTCCTTGCCGGACTGCCGCCATGGGATCTGGAGGCGATAGTCCTCGCGCGCCTCTTTGAGTGGCGCGCGGAGGCACTACGCCGGGGGGAAAACCCGCTTCCGCGGCAAATTGCTGCGGAGCGGACGGACCTCCGGCGCGATCTCATGGCGGCATGGAAAGCGCGACTGTCGCAACCCAGCGCAGGGCACGCCGCGATAGCGGCGGTAAGGCCCCTCTTTGAGGAGTGGCTAGAGAGGCGTCACGGCGCCCTCACCTACCGCCTGACGCAGGTCCTCACCGGACACGGATGTTTCGGGAGGTTCCTGCACATAATCAGGCGGGAGGAAACGCCCGGGTGTCACCACTGCGAGGATCGCCCAGAGGACACGGTGGTGCACACGGTGGAGGTCTGTCCCGCTTGGGCAGAGCACCGCCGTGTCCTCGTAGAGGCGATCGGCAGCGGCGGCGACCTCTCGCGCCCGGCCCTGGTCCAAGCCATGGTCCGGGGCGAGAGGGAGTGGGAGGCAGTCACCTCCTTCTGCGAAGCAGTCATGCTAGCGAAGGAGGTGGCGGGATGGGAGAGGGAGAGAGCCGAGAGGGCCGCCCGTCCCAGCCGCCGCGGTAGACGCTCCGGGCGTCGGGAGCCGCGTGACGACTCCCGGCCACCGTAGGCGCGGGCCTGCGGACGGCGAGTAATGGGTAGCTCGCCGTCCGATCAGGACCAGGCCCGTGCCGGACGGCGCGTATGTGTTCCACGCGCGCCTCAAAGAGATGTCAGCAGACATGGAGGGGCCCGTTAGGGCCGAAGCCTGCCGGGGCAGCGGGATTGTCCGAAAGGGTTACCGCTGCCCCGGAACATAAAGGGCTAAGGAAGGAACACGGATGGGTTTTAGTCAGTAAGAGTCTGACACTCCCTTCCGCTCCACCCAGAGCGGGAGGGGTCATTGGATGATTTCCCATCCTTAAAAAAAAAAAAAAAAAAAAAAAAAAAAAAAAAGGGGTATCGTATTACCCATTAACTTGGTTGTGGAGGTCAGATAGGCAGTCGCTCCGTGTAAAATACTGGTATTCAGCTGCATCCGGTCAGACTGGAAGCCGACCCCAACATAGTTGAGAAAAGGCTAGGCAGATGATGATAATGATTTGTCTCACAAGTCTCTAATTAAAGGTGCTTTTCCCAATAGTTCACAACACTTCTTTTCAAACACTAAAACTCAAAGCTTTTATTTTACAATTAGACCATTTACTGGCACTTTTAATGGTCACGGAGTAGGCCAGTTAGAAAGATAAAGCAAGTTGCCTTTTCCAAAGCGAAATAGGTTCTAACGGAGAATAACGGGCAAGAAACTCCAATTTTAAAACAAGTTTCTTAAAAATTAATTACAATCTAGCTTAAAAGACTAAGTACTACCACAGTTTTAATGAAACTTTTTTTTCGTGTTTTTTTTTTAAACTTAGAATAAAGTAAAGTAAAGGAGACTCCTTTACTTTACTTTTTGTGTCTGATATTATATCCTACTGTCCTACTAATTCTTACTTTCTTATTATAACTACTATACTATAATCCTTTTTACTAATATTATAAACGCGAAAGTTTGAGAGGATGGTTTAAATGGATGTATGTTAGGTACTCTTTCACGCTTAAACAGATTTGAATGAAATGCGGCAAATAGATTTATAACCAGGATTAACACATAGGATACTTTTGTCCCAATATTCCCACGGGATCGAGACTTATGCGGGTGAAACCGCGGGGCGCAGTTCAAGTTATTATGTGTGTCACTATTTTACATTTCTATACTGCATTAAAGTAAGATATCACAAAATACTCACTGGTCCTTATAGAGCAAATAAAACCTCATTTTTCAAAAAAAAAAAAACTTTATAACAAAAAATATCGATCGTTTTCGCGCCGTTCTCAACTGTCAAATGAAAAACAAAAGCCAAATACAGATTAGAAACACGTTTATATGCGAAGCAAGTACCTAATGTTAAAGGACAAATGGCTATTTTTATGTGACATTAATTACTAATTTAGTATCGGCTGTCAATACAAGTTTAATTAGACTTGGCAAACTATTGTGAAGAGGCCGGTGGAGCGATAGGCAAGTTCTTTAAAATCTCAATCTGCCTAGCCTTTTCTCAATTATGGTGGAGTCGGTTTCCAATCTAACCTAGAGGTCTAAAATGGAGCGGCTGCCTATCTGACCTGTACAACCCAGTTATTGGGTAACACGATACCCGTTGGTAAAGACTGATTGACTTTCGTGCTTCTGACTACCTGCAACGACTGTCAAAGATCCACGAATGACAGCCGGGACCAACGGCTTAACGTGCTTTCTGAGGCACGGAGGGTTCTCGATATGTAGGTAGGTAATGGATAGTCATTCATCAACTAACCGACCGCGGCATGCGTAGCTTAACCTTCGCTAAGGCCTATCACTAAAGAAGAAGAAGTCAATTGTTTTTGGTCTTCACGTGACCAGAAGGCTGGCCTATTTTTTGGCCAAAGAATCGGCATTGCCATACAACGTGGCAATGCTGCCAGCCTTTTGGGCACGTTTCCTGTTGACAGCGATGCGGACGAATTTTTTGATGCCCTTTGATTATTTCACCTCCCCTTTTTATATACATGTACATACTATTATTTTAAGACTGTTAGCTTTTAAATTATGTAAATATTTGAATTTTTTATAAAGACACTGATATAAAAAAAACTCTCTTACCGCAGCACTCCAACAGAAAGGCTGTGACCAGACTCCTCAACTCTTCGAGTGGCAGCCTTCACGGACATGTCGATCGCCTCCTCGCCATTGATAGTGAGGATGTTGTCGCCATTCAGCAGGCCAGCTCGCTTCGCTGGGGAGTCGGCTTCGATCTGGAAATGAGGATTTAAACGAAGAATAAATAGTTTTGTAATAAAAAAACCATCACGCCTGTGCTCTTGCCCAATAACACTTACCCGTCCTGGGAATTGAACCCAGGACCCCATGCTCTGCAGAAACCCTTGCGACCACAATACCAACTAAAAAGTTCAAAATACCTAAGTTTAGTTTTCATTCTGGTGGCATGAAATCTAAGATTGAACTGCCATCAACTGCATCAGACTGCTTGAAACATGAGCTTATTTTGAACGTTTTAGTTGCAGGCGAGTTTTTTTAAGACATAGGCTGACTATGTAGTCTAAAATACATGCAGATATAATTATACCCTCTCACCATTTGGGAAAATACCTGTACCTACCTATATAACATAATCAGCCTATAATGTTCCCACTTCTAGGACACAGGCCTCCTCTCTGTGAGTGGGCCGTAATCCACGACGCAGGCCGGTGCGGGTTGGTTGGATGTCACAATTGTCTTCGAATTTTTGGTTAGGGACATGCCGGTTTCCTCACGATGTTTTCCTTCACCGTTTGGAGAGCAATAGTGATGAAATAATTTACACAAAGTAAAGCGTCTGAATGGGTTCGAACCTACGACCTACAACTCTTAAGTCGCGGCCGATACCACTCGGCCACCATTGCTCTCTACCTACCTATAAAGAGAAATATTTAACTGATCCTCTAAAAACTGTCAGCGCTTCTCATGATGCACACTTTTTCAATAATTGAGCCCCTTTTTTAACTTTCTGGCCTTTCTTACAGTTACTCGCTTTACCTAAGCTAAGCTAAGCTAAGGATACCCCGACCAAACGGGTTACGTTAGTTTGGAACGGTGACCAATCACGCGTGAGCCGAAAAAGCGAAGCGAGCTGTGCTGCTTTGCGCGTCAGTGGCCACCACTTCCTATCCTCGTACTTTTAATTAGCTGCAGTAAAATGACAGCTTATGTGTTACTTAAATGACTGAAATTGGCGTCTTTTTGTTTTTTCGCGGCCATCAAGCAAATCTTGTTTTTCTAGTACAGAATAGTGTAACAAACGAAACTTATTTGACATGCATATCTCTAAACGCAGTCCGAAATGAGTTATTAAGAAGTGTCATTTTACTGCAGCTAATTAAAAGTCGGAGTATAGTTGGTCGCAGCTACTTGAATATTTAGTATTTTTAGGACCCCAAAATAGGAATTACGAGTAGTTTAGGTTAACAAAAAGAGGCGCAATTATTCTTATTAGTGTTCAATCATATTCTAGGAGCGAAATGGGAAACACTTGCTAATCTAAAATAATGAGCTGGACTCCTTTAACAAAGATTTGTCCTTGGCAGCTCTGGACATAGAGAGGTGGAAGGAGAGTAGCGAGGCCTTTGTCCAACAGTGGGAAAAAAAAAAAAAAAAACAGAAATGTAAATTAGTTTATAGTCAATCAGATACTTGCTGAAGTATATAATTTGTAACATTGATTGGTTACGAAATGGGACAAGGGCGTGAGGCACGCTGCCAACTGATTGTGAATAGACAGCGATCGATTTATTTTAGTACCAATGTCAACCTAGATGTTAGTGACAGCTGATTCGTAATGTGATAAAATAGATAGCATAACCATCACGCATGTTTAATTCCCCAAAGGGTTAGGCAGGCGCATCTATACAGGTCGGTAGGGACATCGAAGCGGGATCGGGAGGAGGCTAATCCTGCGCGGAGAAGGAGGCATCGGGGAGGCAAATGCCTTGGCGCCTAACACGCTGAAACCCGCTTACCAATTAAGGTAGGTGGACCTTTGGGGTCGCGGGAGCACAGAGTGGGGACTCTGTGGGAAGACGGAGGCACAGTGGTCACGTGCTGCCGTGCATAGCGAGGCTCAGGGGCCCCTTTACAGCTTCCCCAAGGATGTGCCTCATAGGCGTTGCACGGGGGGGTTCCGGTTATCTAACGCCACTCATGTTTTCCTACGTGACGACTCCGCGAAGACATCCCTAGGCCTCCAATCCTTCATATACTGGCCCTCACAAAGTTATTGCCAGAACCAGTAAGACAATAACAATTGCATTCTAGACAAGTCTAGACCGTGTGAAGCCGGCGTTTATTGAACAGGCACCACAGTCAGGATGTAACTACCACTCCTCAATCACCATCTTGCCAAAAGGCTCATGGGACATCACCTACATCTCCCACCCTTGTATCTGACAGCAGTCATCCAGCTCTCAAGAACTGTGTCTCGTTCAGGATGCCATGTCCGCTTCAAGACGCCAATCGACGTCTAATGTACCTTTTTCCTCTTCTTTCCATATTTTTTATTAATTAAGGTAAATTGTTAGTATTATTAGGTATTTGTTTTTTTTTAATTATGGGGTTAGAGTCTGACCAACGAAAGCTGACCAAGAAAAAAGGCGGCAATTTAAAAAAATCAAGAGCTGTTACCCTGGCTATTCACTGCGGATACGCAATTGATACCTACTATTTATTATGTACATTGACAATTAGGATTGACAGTCTTATAATATCTCCATTCTAAAAGTTTAGAAAGCTTTCGTTGACCAAACTCTATTTTACACAGTGGTAGTGTGGCGACATCTATAATTTACCACATTATTAGTGCACACAACTGGCAACACCAGTTCGCCACCTGACGGACGGACGGACCGTACGGGGGCGAGAAGCTTCGTACTTTAACGAAGGATTATAGAGTTAAAGGTGAGACGGATGATTTATTTACACCGTCACCCCCGCAACCTCACTCCCCCCGCGGATTTGAGGTGGCTCGCACAGGCGGGCTGGCTCCAGCCGGGGATCGTGGTCTGGAAGGCGTACATGTTCCCATGATCCCCGGTCCAAGTTTGGGAACGGAACACCTGGGTGGTTTTTAGTTAGTAAGAGTCTGATGGACCTCCCAGAGCGGCGGACATCTACGAGGATTTCCACAAAGGAAAAAAAAAATCGCGAGTATGAAACATTATTAGTCACCTTCTCAATAGTTAAAGGCATATCGTCGTCAACTCCTCCGAAGATCTCGAAGCCCCATGGCTCATCCACATCGCGATATAAACGAACATCTAGCGCCATCTATAGGACAAGAAAAAAGTATATTATTAATAATGAACACAAATAAAAATTAACAACTGCCCCCTGTGTCTATCAAATAAATGTTTTCATTCATTCATTCAAAAGTCCAGACACACTAAGAATAGAAATGATATAAACGTATCCTTTAAATTGATAGCGTGTCACGCAATTAGATGCTCCGTGCTGGTCATACCACAGAATAAATAGTACAAGTGTCATGTGACAGGTACGCCGGTTGTGAGTACTACGCTCCTAACCTTTCTAAAAAACATCACCAATAAGGCTACTTTAATGTCCTCCTGAGCTGAGTTTAAAAGCGTATTACCATACATTTTACTTCCTGTGTTATCTTGATGCCATGACGTGGTGGTCCACGTTAGAAATAACAAAAGCACATTTTTCTAGCCTTTCTCCCTTTCACATAAGCAATCCATCGTATTTGTACACCGTCGTTCCATTTTTAACACTATAGGCAGCCATTACGTGGAGTCACAAGCTTGAAACTATGGGAAAAACGGAACCCATAAGAGATCACTTCGTTGTCCATCTGTCTAAACCCTTTTTCTCAGAAACGCGTGGAGTCATCAAGTTGAAATTAATATCAAATACTCAGGGCTGCAATCCCTTGATGCAGTGAAAAAATTAAACTTCTAAGTCAACACAATCAAAAGATACGGGCGTTTAGGTTTCGAAATCTTACTTTCGTACTTCCCGTTGACCTAGAATCATGAAGTTTGGCAAGAAGCAATGTCATGTAGCGCAAGTATCTACATAAAGGAAAAAATCCAAAATCCTTTTTGTAGTTAGATTACAAAAAAAAAATTAAAACTATTTTCATACCTACCTTTTGTTGAAGTGAAAACTTCTTTAGACGCGTTGGGTATTTTTTGAGATGGGAAAAAACCATTGTACTCGCGACACTGTTACCGACACCGCCCTACATTCGGCTTGTCCGGTTGTCCTCGGGATGTACTCCGTTTTAATGTATATCCGATATGTCAGTGAGTGATGGCAAAGTATTGTGTTTGTGTTTTGTTTTCACTTCTGTCGGCACTCCCGGAGTGCCACTGTTTTTTTTTTAACATAAGACGGCGAAACCCTATTACATATGTTAAAGACACGAACACACAGGTAACCAACGATAAAAAAAAATATCTCACAACATGGTAACGGGACACAGCTATAAGAATTTCACGCGGACAAAGTCGCGAGCAGAAGGTAGTACCTAATTCAGATATTATTCTTCTACCATACATCTCTAACAGACGTCATCTCAGTAGGAGTCACCCACTTTCTAGCCGTTATAAAACGGCCAAGGACAATTCGCTGACTTAAAACTCAAAACAGACGATTTTTGGGAAAGCGCAAAGAAGATCTCGCTATGAGGACTTATCCTACTTGTTATAAAATTAAAAAAATTATAAAATTAAAACTGATTGGATTTGATTAGATTCATTAATCATGAATGCTTGAATTTTGAACGTATGATTAACTATTGAAGAGATCTGAGTAAAAAAAAATTAGGAAATAGTTCTGACCTATCTACTAATGGGTGAATTAAGTACATTATTCTATAGTATACTCGACTCGACGACTCGACTCGACTGTCATACGCTCATCTCACAATACTCCAGACATCTGACAAGATCTTCTTCCATTCATCTGCGAACATATCACAGTCAGGCTTAGCATCAGCGCGTTGAGCGCTGAGAGATGTAAGTTTGACTCCCAGACATGACAAACCATCCAGTGCCTCCTATTACGACTATATTTTATCGGAGCAAAAAGTTGGATACAAAAAGATGACATATTAGAATAGAATATTCTTTATTATGTACACCATAAATATTACAGAATATTTACAAGGCGTGACTCATTGCGCGGTCTTTTAATCGCTAAAAGCGATATTTTAAAGTCAACCATTGGATGGACTTAGAGAGGAATGAGGGAAAATACTATAGTTAGTCTGTGGTGTGCCATTTAGATATAAACCAACCTTTCCTTTGTATTACCTTTCACCACTGACCTCTATTAAACATTGTATTAAATACAGTTTTACCCTTTCACACAATTAATCCATCGTTTTTGTATGTACACCGTCGTTAAATTTTTAACACTTTTAACAGCCATACGTGTAGTCAGAAGCCTGAAGAATGACCTTGAAACGTGCAAGTGGCTGACGAAGATGAGAAATTAAAGAAAGCGTTTAATTACCTTCATGTAAGTTCCAAACAAGTGTACTGAGCCACGGTTAAAATTTAACTAACTAATTCTTTTGGCAAGGGTTCCGATGACACCAATTTTTCTAGTTATCTGGGCTACAGATCTACATTTCACTGGCTCAGCGAAGACCTAGAATTAAATTGTGTGTACATACTCAACAATTGATTCATTGTAAGAGTAATTTCTCAGTAACAGCTCGGAGTCTAGATTTGTGTGCAGCTAATGCAATTGGGAAATATTTAACGGCGATGAATGGACTGTGTCAAAATCAAAATCAAAAGTCATTTATTCAAACTAGGCTGAGAATCAGCACTTTTCGAACGTCAAAATTACAAAAGACAGTCCCCCAAAACGCTCGCCCTTCACCACTTCCTAGTGCTTTCGCTGGGGAGAAGAAGTGGCGCAACAAACTCCCCAGCAGCAAGCTGTCTGTTCAGATAAAAAATACTCGACTGTATACAATACTAGATCTGCAAAGTATCTAATGTAACATTACAGAACACAGATCATTCAATTAAATTATTTGCCATAAGTTAGCCACGCCAATATACCAACAAATACCAATCTATACGTATCAAGCTAAAAAAAAATATACTAAATCAAAATAAAAATGTAATATAAAAAAAAACCTAAATAAAAGCCTCAAGCAAGGTATAAAGGGCGTGACAACTTACATATTTATTTATGTGTGAATGATGATATGGTTAGAAAGGGGGTGACTACCGAGAGGACGACTAATAGAGAAGTCATCATCTGCCTGCCTTTTCCCAACTATGTTGGGGTCGGCTTCCAGTCTAACCGGATTAAGCTGAATACCAGTATTTTACATGGAGCGACTGCCTATCTGACCTCCACAACAAAGTTACTGGGTCATACGATACCCCTTTTTTTTTTTTTAAGGATGGGAAATCATCCAATGACTCCTCCCGCTCTGGGTGGAGCGGAAGGGAGTGTCAGACTCTTACTGACTAAAACCCATCCGTGTTCCTTCCTTAGCCCTTTGTGTTCCGGGGTAGCGGTAACCCTTTCGGACAATCCAGCTGCCCCGGCAGGCTTCGGCCCTAACGGGCCCCTCCTTTGATGCTGACATCTCTTTGAGGCGCGCGTGGAACACATACGCGCCGTCCGGCACGGGCCTGGTCCTGATCGGACGGCGAGCTACCCATTACTCGCCATCCGCAGGCCCGCGCCTACGGTGGCCGGGAGTCATCACGCGGCTCCCGACGCCCGGGGCGTCTACCGCGGCGGCTGGGACGGGCGGCCCTCTCGGCTCTCTCCCTCGCCCATCCCGCCACCTCCTTCGCTAGCATGACTGCTTCGCAGAAGGAGGTAACTGCCTCCCACTCCCTCTCGCTCCGGACCATGGTTTGAACCAGGGCCGGGCGCGAGAGGTCGCCGCTGCTGCCGATCGCCTCTACGAGGACACGGCGGTGCTCCGCCCAAGCGGGGCAGGCCTCCACCGTATGCTCCACCGTGTCCTCTGGGCGATCCTCGCAGTGGTATACGATACCCCTTGGTAAGACTATGGGCCTGCGTCGCCGCGTCGCCTGAAATAAATCCTACTAATATTATAAATGCGAAAGTTTGTGAGGATGGATGGATGGATATGTTTGGTACTCTTTCACGCAAAAACTACTGAACGGATTTGGATGAAATTTGGCACACAGATAGTTTATAAGTTTATAACCCAGATTGACACATAGGATACTTTTTATCCCGATATTCCCACGGGATCGAAACTTATGCGGGTGAAACCGCGGGGCGCAGCTATTAGATTATAAATTTGTTATTATTATTAAAAATTTTAAAAGGGTTACGGTGGAGTTTCTTGTCCATTCCTATCCATACAAAACCACCTTTTGGAAGGGGCGACTAGAATCAATTCTGTTATTTTTTAATTGTAATTTTTAACGTTCAAAGGTGCCTTTTATGCCTATTTGAAATAAACGCTTTGACTCTGATTGCGAAGCAAAAGGAGAGTGTAAGGATTGTAGCAGGTCGCATTCTGTAGTGTCTGCCTACCCACATGGAATGAGGAAGCGTCACTTTTTGTATGCTTGCATTTTTTAAATTTTAATTTTCAAATCGGCATGGCTGCTCGATCTTTCGTCAATCACGTTGGCCGCCGAAGCTTTTCGTCCTATATCTACATCAAAATACACAGAAAAATACTGAGAAAAACACAAATAATGCGTTTAACGATAATAATAATGCTCTTCTCACTCATTTACTTGGTTAATGGCAAAAGTAGCGTTAAGACGTTAACTGAATCGATGGGACAAGAAGTTATTGAAATAGGAACTCCTATTAAAGGTAGCATTTATTAAATTTAATTTGAAATATTAATTGTAAACTTACTAGTAGTGCCGTGTCACCCGTGTTAGTTTCAATCCCGTGGGAATATCGGGATAAAAAGTATCCTATGTGTTAATACTGGTTATAAAGGCATCTACTGAAAAATGCTGGCTCTGACTGGACACGTCCACTCAAATCTGTGTGGTTCTTTTCTTAAAAGACCAACTCAGGCTTTCAATGTATATGGTCTTCACATGATCTGACAAAGGTTATGTCTGGACTTTAAAAGAGACCTCTGAGTTTGTTTCGGCCTTTCTTCTCGGAGTAGTCAGATAGCAAACGCCGACCTCCTCAAGTTTTAAAATATGATTGATGTCTGAAAGGTTTGTACAAACTTATTTACTTACAGTTTACAGTTTACTTTGCTTGTAGTAACGGTACCCAATAACGGATGTAAAAAGACACAGAGAGTCACTTGTAATCCAATTCCAACTTTTACTGACGATTTTTGTAAGAAAACAGGCTTTTTATGCCCATGTACCGTGTTTTTTATGTTGACACAAGTTTAACTACCCCCCCCCCCCTCCTCCTGTACCGTTGCATGCACTCTAGCACGATTTTTTTTCACTAACGCAAATCAAAAAGTTGTTTCCCAGCAATAATTTTTCGGGATGTATGAAGAAGGCTCCTCCAGTTTATTCCGCCAGTTACTCAACTGAACGCTCGCGCTCGGCGCATCATGAACAGTCACACCAACACCTTGTCTGACTGCCAATTCTTCCCTTGCGGTGGTAGGGCAACAGTCACACCAACACCTTATCTGACTGCCAATGCTTCCCTTGCGGTGGTAGGGCTATAGTCACACCAACACCTTATCTGACTGCCAACTCTTCCCTTGCGGTGGTAGGGCTGACGCCCGCCTGGTTTGCGACCCTCCCACCGGAGTCAAGCAGCCTGCTGTGTTTCGTCGATGCGTGGGAGTTCCAGTGCCTTAGGCATGTTCTGGACACGCTCGTTCCATCATAGACCTCGTCCATCGCTTTCCATCAGGCGTGATCGAGGTCAAGAGCGATACCAATAAAGATTAAAAGAAATTGTGCAATATTACTTAGTTTGATTTATACAGAATGCGTAGTTGACGGCTATGTAATAGGTCTTTTTAAACCCTGGATACCTACCACGAGCTCTTAACGCGATTCACTTTAGGACCTAAACTGAACTGTTCTGCTAATTCGTACCATGACGTCAGTTTAACTATTCAATTTAGGCCATGCCATCTGGATACCTGCTACGAGCTCTTAACGCTCATTCACTTTCAACGATCCAAATGCCGCTGAGCGTATTGGACGTCATGGTACGACTGTGAACGAACCTAAACTGAAATGTCTTGCTTTTGAATCGTTTTTAAATAGATCATGGTAGGCCTCCTGTACTGTACACCACTGACCAAACTTTCTGGAATTAGAAGCGTAATAATATTTTATGTGTCGTTTTTTGTGGATTAAACTTTAATAACTTTCAGAACTTCCGATGGGCATTGAGGAGGAGCCTTCAGCAGAGGAAGATGATGATGCGAAGGCTTCTTTGAAGACGAGCGGCGACACGCCAGCACCTGCTACCAAGAAAGATGCGAAAAAATCTACTACTGTTGGTATATCTCTAGTATTCCAAGTAAACTAACTGCCAGGCGCGACTGCTGAACTGAAGGGGCTGACGGGCAACGGGTTATTGTTTTTCCATTAGGAAATTCTTAACAACAGCCCGCAGTTTAGTTTATCACACCGCCAACATCCAAACTGCGAGCTGTTGTTGAACGTTAAGCCGTTGGTCCTGCGCCTGGGCCTGCAGTCTCGACATAGATAGCGACGCTGTTGCAAAGTACCGATCGCTAAATAATACCGAAAATAATCGCTTGCCGTAACGATGCTTACGACAAACGCAAGTCTCTACGTCATCGGTACAGACACACATTCGAGACTCGAGTACGCCCATTTCGCATTATTTTTGTTTATAATTACTTGCAAACACCCCCAAAATTTTAAGTTTACGATGATAACGATTCTCTTTGCGGGCTGTCAAAAATGCTCGCAAAATATATTCGTAAACATTTAAAAAAATCGTGAAGTTTGCGACAAAGGTCGGTAAAATACCGATGACAATCGATGACTTTGAGAGTCAAGACTACCAAATATCGCTACATCCGGATCGATAGGACCACAGTTAACTATATACAAGTCAGAGATAGCACTTTGCGACCGAATTCGGTCGGAAAGCGAAATCGCTTTTTGTTTTGTCACCTCGGAAAACTTGCCAGGGGTCGTCCGCTGTTAGCCAGCTGTTAATTTATCAAAAGTAATGATCATTATCAAATCTGCCTGCCTTTTCTCAATACATATATTGGGTCGGCTTCGAGTCTAGCTGGATGCAGCTGAATACCAGTATTTTAATGAAGCGACTGCCTATCTGATCTCCACAACCAAAGTACCAGGTAACACGATACCACAGATAATATAATACTCT
Source organism: Gortyna flavago (assembly GCA_963669345.1). Taxonomy (NCBI): domain Eukaryota; kingdom Metazoa; phylum Arthropoda; class Insecta; order Lepidoptera; family Noctuidae; genus Gortyna; species Gortyna flavago. The sequence continues at coordinate 1,046,654 of OY770154.1, forward strand.
AGTCCATATTATAATTGACCAACGGTGAACTATGTAATAGATGGCCCTACCCACAAACCAACCTCGATCGACTTAAAGATGTACGAGGAACAGGGTGTAAAGTTCACTCTTCCTCCATAGAAAAGGGAGGATCCTCCGACCAGACCTGTGTTGTGTCTGGCGGGCAACTGCCCGATGATTCATTTCGGGCCGTTGTATTTAAGCTATTTGCGCGGTAAACTCTGCTTGCGAGATACAGGATTTTGCGTGACATCAGTATGACGCGTTGTTCGCATGTGGCGTTGTGGATACCGCTACAGACCCATGCGGCTGTTTTTTCTTAGCCACAAGCCCTCCTCCTTGAGTTATGGAGCAAATAACCAATGAAGTAAACATTGCAAATAACATGATAATTATAAAATTATTTTTATAGCTGGCAAGTATGAGGACAAATGTAAAGGAGGTCGAGAAAACAGATGGATTGAACCAGGACGAGGATGAAGCCAGGATAGAGAAAGAACTGGCAGAGATATACAAGGACACTGCTGGTGAGTGAAACAAATGCTTTGATTCCGGAACATAAACGCCTGTATCTTTTGATTGTGTTGACGTAGAACTTTGATTTTTTCACTGCTTCAAGGGATTGCAGCCCTTAAGAGTTTGATATTAATTATTATTTAAAGAGGCTTTTATAAATGAAGTAACTATACATAGATTTATTGATGTATTTGGTGCAGACTACAAGACAGACAGTTCAGAGGAAAAGGAGGTAGCAAAAGAACCTCCAGCTACCGTCGAGCTGGTCACAGTAGACAAAGAAGCAACATCGGAAGAGGAGGAGTCAGACGACACGCCTATAGGAAGACAGAGGAGCAAGTCAGTTGTTATAACAGTTATAGATACCTAGATAACACAAGAGCAACTACTTCGCGTCCCAAAAATCGTAAGCCGCCACTATCGCGCTCAGTCCTGTGTACTGCTGGCTGGGTGAGCGCTCGCGCTGGCGCTAGGCCCTGGGGGCGAGGCGAGACGGGTGCCACACGCGCAGTCTTTAAATCGATTTGATTTTCCCATCACTAAATAGTGCTTGTGACGTCATAGTAGGTAGTCAAAAACGGCACGCTTGGTTTTCATACAGATCGTGGTACTTGCGTTATCTAGGTCTATATCTGTGGTTGTTATCTATGCCTCGTTACTGTTTACTTGGCTCAATGTCAATCGATTTTAACTTACTGTACTACCACATAGGGTGGAGCGGGTAAAACAATGTTAGGTAGGTACTAACCATCGAGAGAGCTCAGAACTATAACCAAATAAAAAACGAAGACAGAGCGCTGAGAACGATATAGTGAAGCATGCCAAAACTACACCTCCGCTCTGTGCATACATGCTCACACGCACACATTTACAAAAATTTATTTATAATAAAACTAAACACCATAATTATGAGTCGTTTGTCAGCAATTATTTTTGTGCAACGTTACCTAATTTAGTGTACAAAATGCGTAGTTGAGCCTATGTGATGGGACTTTTTAACCCCTTTTTAATAGTTTCAGATTCCAACCGGACTCTACAGACAAAGCCAGCGTGGAGAGGTTCCGGACATCGGTTGACGAGATCAGCTGCAACAACCGTCAGAAGCTTAGCGGGACTGTCACAGGCACTGTGAGTATTGTCTTCTTGGTCTTCAAGTTATTTATTGAAGTCGTACAGCATAAATCGTAAAGAACGAAGTTATCCGGAAAAGAATCGGAGTTACCGAAATGGCTTGCAGAGTAAGCAAGGTGAAGTGGCAGTGGGCTGCCCATGTTTGTCGAAGGACCGATGGCCGGTGGAGCAGACGAGTCCTGGAGTGAAGACCGCGTATCGGCAAGCTTAGTGTAGGACGGCCCCGTCCCCCAGCTAAATGGACTGACGGCCTCAAAAAGGTAGCTGGTGGTGGTAACAGGGTATTGTGGCGCAGCCTGGGAGAGGCCTATGTACAGCAGTGGACTGCGATAGGCTGAGTTGATTGAGATCTTAAAGGTGTGCTCATATGTATTTAACGGAGCGATACATACAGACCATCAAACTTGATTGGGAAAATTTGACAGGTTCGGGTAGCTTGATGTGCTGGCGTCTGTACCAAACATTTTCTTGTTACAGGCCTCAGAAAGTCTTTCAAACGACGCATTTCGCACGGTCAGCAACGGAGTAATACTAATTACACTAGCTATGTTATCTTATGTTTTCATATGTGCCTAGTTAACAATAACAGTTGACACGAGGAACTCAGTTATCTCACTAATTCTTGAAAATATAGGCTGTTCTATGAGTTCAAAAGAGTGTTCCTCAAGGGTGTATGTTGGTACCAAATCTAATATTAATTTATGGTTTAGGCTGATTAGTACCTATTACCTAAACCTTGATTAATGAGACAAAATTAATTATCTATACTTAGTTCTTATCTCTCTTGGGAAGTAGGTGGATCTCAAAAAGTATTTGCTTTTTACGATTAGTGAGATGGCTGATTTAAACGAATGCTTTAAATATTTAATGGAAAATGCTTTATTAAATTATGTATGTATTGTGTGTACTCAGACCAAATAAAAAACCAAAACAGAGCGCTGAGAACGATACAGTGAAGCATGCCAAAACTACACCTCCGCTCTGTGCATACACGCTCACACGTACACATTTACAACCATTTACAATCAAACTACACCTCACTAAGTGCACACATGTTTACGAAACCGGTTTCAATTTACTGTTGACAGCCCTCTATCTTGGTTTTTTATTTGGTCTGAGTGTGTGTATAATAAATTTCAAATTTGTTGTCGTTTAATAAAAGATTATTGATTTAGTCAATCTGTTTTATTGTGTTTGTGTTGTACACGTCGTTGGTATGTTATGCTACTACTAAGCATCAGGTCCTGGGTTCGATTCCCAGGTCGACCAAAGTGCTATTGGGATTTTCCATCTGGAATTTCTCAGTAGCAGCCTAGAGTCTGGTTTTGTGTCCAGTTGATGGCAATAGGCTCGCCCCCTATCACATGGGACTTAAACATGGTGAAATGTGGGTGCTACTAGGTACACCTGTGCCTAGCCCTTCAAGGATTACAGGCGTGATGTTATGTTAGTTAGGTATTCTACTTTTCCCTATATTAATAACTAGCTGTTGCCCGCGACTTCGTCTGGGATCAAGACAAAAGACACGTGGCGCCATCTATTATCATAAAAACGTTATTGTTGTTTTCCTCAGGAACAGCACTTTTTTCGGGATGAAAGGTGACAATGTACACACGGCTACACATCAAGCTATACATGTCAAGTTTGAGTTGACCTCACATTGTATAGGTTTTTCGTACAATCAGAAGTCAGCTTATACTGGTTATGTATAGCTTGATGTGTAGCCGTGTGTACATGCAAATTTTCAGGATGATCGGTTCAGTGGTTTAGCCTTAGGCGTGAAAAGGTAACAACAACAATCAAACTTACTTTCGCCTTTATAATACGGCAATTGCCGTATCATTAGCTACGTTGAATTAACTACCTGTCATTGTCACGGCCCCACTGACCTGTATTATATTATGTTTAATCAATGCATTATGCATATAATCTCATTGTGTTTAAAAGGTCAGTGCACGGCCCCCATTGGACGAACGTATTTTACGTTTATTTGATCTGGCTGTATCATTCGACTAATCGATTTATAATTGACTGGTTTTAGTAACATTTTAATGGGAACACCACTAAAATAAACAAAAAAAAGGTCTTTTAATTATTACGCATCTGTCCCTGCCAATGACTAAATAAACCTACGGACTGGGCATACCTACAAAGTTAGCGTGTATAGGTAACTCTACAAAAATCGGGCACTTAAGATGGCTGCCTTTCATATAGTTGTTTTTGTTTTTTCTCGCACCACACTGTTTTATACAACACGAGGGCATGATTTTTCTATTAATAGATACCAAAATACCTAGTCTCTAGACGTATTTCTCTCGAAAACAACAAAAATATTTATCTTTTCATATGCAGTTCTTGATTAGTTAAAAAGAAACGAACGCTTTTTGACATGTGTGTGTCGTTATGATAGATATTTGTATATTATTTCTGTAGTAGAACAGGCCGTCTCCATGCTTTTCCTATCTTAATGTGTCAATTGTCAAGCGAGCGAGACTATTCACGCTATTGTGACAACTGTCACAGGAGTACTTTTTTGTTTTGAGGTTTTGATAATGTAGTGTCGAGAACTCGAGATTCTGACTCTGCTTTTGTTGATTTGTTGTTGTTATTATTGAAAAATGAACGCAAGACGAGAGCTGTAAGTAATTTTTATAAATCTTATACAGAATTACTGAGAAATTAGTGTACATTTCGAATTGAATGATAGTTTATCGAATATTTCAGTGAAAAACTAACGAATGTTTTGTAATACACAAATGACCGTGATGGATGCCGTATTGTGTCAGGTTTTAATGATAAATACTGTTGTTTATTGTTTGAAATACACATAGGTAGCTAGCTTATTAATCTACGAACTTATTTTGGTTATTAGCTACTAATATTATTGCGTATTGTCATTGGAAACGTATTTCATAGAGTAAAATTCGGCCATGGTATTAACATACTTTTTTAGACCATGAATTCGGCGATGTTGCCGGTACCGTGTGACGAGACAGCTGTCATGGTAGACACAGTACATACAGCTCCGTTATGTGGTTTCCCCAAAAGATGTGCGTTCATATCCGTGATAGGCCCAAGTTGTTTATTTTTCATTTATTGTTTTAGTGAATAAATAAGTTTAAGAGTCTTGACATTGGCAGAATAGTCGACATCGGCTCAGTTGCCAAAACACAAAAAAAAAAATATTTAAGAGTCCGTATCAATTTCGCGGTCTAAAAACGTCAAGTTTTTTTCTGCGCATATTTCTCAATATACTTAAGTTATCCTGGTTTTTTTTTTCAATTCACTGTTATTTATCGTCTACATAACTAATATGTGTATAAATTAAAATTTTGACAAATAAAAAACTTTACGAAAAATAAAAATCTAAAACGTTTTACGTAAGCACGAAACACCATGTTTTTCAATTGCTTTCTTAAGTGGTAGCACTAACAATCTTAAAAAAAAAACTTTATACTGGGCTTATAGTATATTAGTAAGTCTACCTTTTTTTTTTAACCTTTTGATCGCCATTGTCACATATATGTGACAAACTAAATCTTACCCTGAACGCCAACGTCACAAATAAATGACAAAATACACGAATACACATCGCACCATATTATTATGAAATAAACAATTTAATCGTTACTTTTGTTTCTCTCTCTATATAATTTAAAAGTTTAGGCTTCCGTCTATATTGTATTGCATGACACTAATATAAATAAACCACCAATATTGAGATATTTGTTGTTTTAAAAGTAGATGTTCATTTGACAGAAAAAGTGGCCTGGCGTCAGGGGTACGGCGACACGTTTATACTCTGGCGTTCAAAAGGTTAAAGTATAACAATTGAACACTTGTAAAAAAAATTGACCACGCTAAAAAAATCCAATAAAATCAAGTGCAAAACCTTCGTCTACGCGTAAGAATTTATTGAAAATAACAATAAGTGTTAAATATTTTTAAATTTGAGGTGTTAGCACATACTGACGCTATGTGTATGTACATTATGTACAAGGGGCTGGCGCCATTTGTCAGTGCAAAGTGTAACTGCAAAAAAAAAATGTACTGAACAATTTTTAGTGAGAGAGTTTGTAATTTATCTAAGTTACAATAGCCTAACGTCAACTGCTCATCACCTTTTACAAAATATTGCTTTTCCCGATGCTGGGACGTTAATTCACCATATGCATTGTGACGAGCATAAATTGCTTAGCAACCATATTAAAGTAATCGAATCGCAACCCGTGAAATATTTATCATTGAATAGTTCCGATGGCCGTCTGTGGTCTTCATCATCAGCTCCACTTTACCAAATGACGATTTCCGAGAGCAAATGCTCAAGTTACTCAAAAAAATATCCAAATCGCTATAGGTTTGCCAATAAAATTTGAGGGTTTCCCTCGATTTCCATGGGATCCTCTCATCAGATTCCAACTTGCTGACAATGGGACCAACTTGGGAGTATACCCTTTCAAACAAAAAAATAATTTTTAAAATCCATTCACAATTCACGGAGATGTCGGTGAACATACAAAAAAACAAAACATACATAAAGTCGAACATATAACCTCCTCCTTTTTGGAAGTCGGTTAAAAAGTTAGTAGGTACAATACATAATTGTGTATACAAAAATACATTGATGTTGTGGAGACTGGAGCCTGTACTAGGAATACCTGTGTTACAGGTCTCCAGGCGTCTGTACTACACGGACAAGTGACACGGATATAAGCGTTTACTAACAGATGATAGTGATAATGGGATGAAAGATAACAAAAATAATGAAAAAAAAAAAGGAAAATAAAAAGCAAATACTTATGATATTTTTAGCATGGCGAAGCAGGCCTCGGGGTCAAGGTCACGGAACGTCAGCCCCACTGTGACACGGATATAAGCGTCTACTACCAGATGATAGTGATAATGGGATGAAAGATAACAAAAATAATGAAAAAAAAAAAGGAAAATAAAAAGCAAATACTTATGATATTTTTAGCATGGCGAAGCAGGCCTCGGGGTCAAGGTCACGGAGCGTCAGCCCCACTCCGTCTCAAAAGAGGCCGCCTGGAGAGAGCGCCGCCTGTCACGCTCTAATTATGGGATTAATTGCGCGCCCCGACCCTAATCTATCCCCATCTCCGCTGCCGCGGTAAGTATTTTCTGTAAGTATAGCTTTGTATAAATCTTATTTTCTTAGCCGCTTCCATCGTAACCCGGTTGTACCGACGCCAGGTGGTTCTCTCACCATTCAGGGCGAGGCTGAGCCCGTTAAGCAGACCCCCGGTGGTCGCATCCGATGTGCCCAAACTAAGCCGGTCGTGCCTCTCTGGTAAATTAGCTCTCCTTCACAGATGAAGTTATTGGTACGTGTTCATATTTAGTTTATATTTCTACAATATGGTACTTGCTTGCAGTTTGGATGTAGTCGAGCGGGTGGAGGCATTGGACATGTCGGAGGAAGAAGCCGAGGAGATGATGGAGGAGGCCCCCTGGCATGTCAGGCGGTGGGTGCAGGATTTGCGGGGGCCTAGTACTGTCACCAAATCCGAAGTTGAAGTTTGTCCATCAACATCGGTATTGCAGACAGCGTCAGATAGGGCACCTAGGCGTAAGGTGGTGGACGGCAGCGACTTGGACAGCGAGTTCGACGACGAGTTCGACGTCGAGACCATGCCAGGTGCATCGAGGAAGGGCATTCCCGACACTGAGGAGTTAGAAGAACCCTTGCGGGAAATTATAAACGCAATAGATAAAGGGATGGATGACGCAGCCGATCGCCTACTGGGTACGTCCTCTAATTTCACGTGGCTGTCGGACTTTGAATCGTTCAGGGGTGTTCGTGAGGAGTTCTCAGGACCCACCCCTGGGCCACTTAAAGATTACGACTCGCCTTACGATGCCTTTATCGACATATGGGACAAAGATATCATAGACTTGATCGTCCGTGAAACTAACCGCTACGCCCAGCAGACGATTGAGACTAAGTGTAATAGAGGGACTTTGACCGCATCATCTCGCTTACATTCGTGGACTGACACGAATGCAGACGAGATAATGCTTCTTTTCGCGGTGTTCATGTATATGGCCCTCGACCCGCGGACATCGTTATCCGAGTATTGGACAAAAGACACGGTTCTCCAACTGCCGGGATTCAGGAGTCTTATGCCTTATAATCGGTATATTTTGCTGAGTAAGTTTCTTCATTTTGTAGACAATACCGCTGTCGCGAGTCAGCAATTGCCTCATAATGAAGACGCTTCCTCAGTAAGATTGTCGGCTAAGCTGGGTAAGCTGTCACCTATAATTGAACATCTCGGCAAGAAGTTTAAATCCCTCTATAACCTAGAGCCTGACGTTTCCATTGACGAGTCTTTGACCTTGTTCAAGGGCCGCTTGTCTTGGGTCCAAACAATAAGGTCAAAGGCTGCCCAATTTGGAATAAAGTCGGATGAACTGTGCGAGTCTAGCACTGGTTATATGGCTGGATTCCAAATTTACACGTGCAATTTTGACGGATCTGGTCGAGTCAATTCGGGAGCGAAAAGCACGAAAGTAGTTCTTGAGCTGTTGCAAGGTCTTGAACATCGGGGGCATTGTGTAGTGATGGACAATTTTTACAATTGTCCATCACTAGCACGATATCTCAAGAGTTTGGGCTTCGACTGCTTAGGAACACTTCGTGTATGCCGTCGAAACGTACCTAGTGACATTCGTGGATCGGAGAATGTGAGTAAGGGGAGGATAATAGCTCGCCATTGTGGAGACGTATCCATCATTGCATGGATGGACTCCAAAATGGTGAATATTGTATCTACCTATCACAGACCCGATACTTACATTGGAACAAAGGCTGGTAAATCACTTGTGAAACCTGTGTGTGTTAGGGATTATAACTTATTCATGGGGGGAGTCGATCTCAAAGACCAAAAACTCTCCATGTATCTGTTAGAACGAAAGAGAGGCGTGAAATGGTACATGAAGATGTATAAACGGTTGCTTAATGTGAGCATTCACAATGCTCTTGTGATGTATGTGAGTTCGCTGAAACGGCGCGATAAACTGCCAGTGACGCATCGTGAGTTCCGTTATGAGCTTGCTGGAGCTCTGCTTAGACGGCATCGCCCCTGTCTGCTGCAAGAGATCAGCCAGCCAGTAGGGGATCTCATGAGACTGAGGCGAGATATCCTGCACGAGCCAGAATATTTGAAAGGGCGGAATGCAAGAAAAAGATGTACGATTTGCTTTCGAATGAAGAAAGCCAAATTGGTTCATACAAAATGCAGCCAGTGTAACGCGTTTCTTTGCTTTGAGGATTGCTGGCGAATTTGGCATTCTGCAGCACAGCTCCCAGGCGAAGAAATACGTGGGCGGAAACGGAGGCGTAGTGATACATTTTGCGGTGTGGATGTGGAGTGTGTGTTGTATGAACATGAGTGAATGCGTTTGAATGTGATGTCTGTAGACTATGAAAAGGATCCGGGTCCTGGCATGAGGACTGCGTTTCAACGGTATATGACGCCTACCGTTTATTAATTTCCTGCGTGGGTTTTTCTAACTCCTCTACGTGGCACGTGTGTTGGATCATTTAGCTCCCTTCAAAATGGTTGAGCTGAATGGTGCTGATCTATGCGTCATGTTCGTGAGCGGGCGCCGTCAGTAGGGGCTGGTCATCACTTAACTGCCACGGCTTATTTTATTTTTGAATTGTTGTTCTATTCTATTTGCTGTATTCTGGACGCTTTTAACGTGTACGTTTGTTTTACATCGTTCTCACATATAATAAACCATAAATTCTATATTAATGATGTTGGTGACTAATATTTTTGTAAGCATATAATGTAACTGTCCATAGAGTTTCTTGCCCGTTCTTCTCCCTAAGTACCATCTTCATCTTTCTGACTGACCCGTTAACAATTTAAGTGTCTGTAATTGATTTATTTGAAACTAGTTTGAAATAATTTTTTTGAGTTTTGTGTACAAACTTTGTTTACATTGAAAGGTGTAAAAAAAGATTTGAACAGGGTGGCAGGGACATCATGAATTCAGTACATGATTCTGGACCCCCTGCGTTGAAATGTTACGTGTGTGAAATTGTGAAACAGATGAAATTGCGTTTTATGAATTGTTTTATGATTCTGCCAAAGTGGCCTTTTTAGGCCCCCTGTTTGTCGCGAATTTGTGATTTGTGTGTGTTTGAGAGTAACGTTCAAAATGCCTTCCAGACCTGAACAATTCTTCAGTGTCCGCGAATACGGGAAAATGTCAAAGTCAAATCATTTATTTCAAACGTCAAAAATTACACAAAAAATTTAGTAGAATTGATTCTAGGCGCCCCTTCCAAAAGGTAGTGTTCGTATGGAGAAGAATGGCCAAGAAACTCCACCATTACTCTTTTAAAAATGTTTTACAAGGTTTTGTATTACATTCATTATATGTGAAGACGATGCACTTAGAATAAAATTAATTAGTCTACCTACAAAAGGTAAAAAGAATTAAAAATAAAGCAATAACAGGTAAATCAATTAAGTGATAGATACATGGTGCTCACATATATACAAATATTGTAAAAGTAGATGGTTTTTCTACAATTTTAACATGTGTGTGACTTACTGTAGTCACAGAATATAAAAATCAATGTCATAAAAAAAAATAAAAATATAAATTTAATTAGCAACCAGTTTGATTTTGTTTGGACTCTAGATTGTCCTATGGAGCAGGACCAACATGATTCCAAGCATATTTATCTATACTTATAATAAATCTGTAGAGAGGTCAATTCTGTACATGATATATATTTTCAAAATAACTATCAGGGGGTAATAAGTGATCGATACTGATGCCAAAAATGCAATCAGTAAAATTTTTGTCTGTCTGTCTGTCTGTCTGTATGTTCCTTATAGAAACAAAAACTACTCGACGGATTTTAACGAAACTTGGTACAATTATTCTTCATACTCCTGGGGAGGTTATAGTATACTTTTCATCACGCTACAATGAATAGGAGCAGAGCAGTGAAAGGAAATGTTGGGAAAACGGGAGAAGTTGCTCCATTTTTTAAGCTTCCGTCGCGTGTGCAGCCTTAATGGTTAAAGCTACATAGAAATCATTTATGACGGAAATGTTCTACATAAAATTATCTAAAAAATATCCTACTACAGCATATGTCTATCTTTTATGGTTGACTCACAATAACACGTGTAACTCCCGATACCTTAGCAGTTCGGAGCTTTCTGATTATATTTGTTTACTCTTACGTTTATAATACTCTCACTCATCCCTAATTAAAAGAAGTTAATATTATTACCTATTCAATAAAAAAAGAATCATAGTAATCGGTATAGAAACACCAAACTTATACATGAAATACGCTAATAAGCCATCGCGCCGTCGCGCGTGAATACTGAATCATGCCATAAGGATTATTTTTGTGTAACGGTTGCCGCGCTCGACGCGGGTCGCGGCGGTAGGGTAAGGGAGGTCCGAGCGCGAGCTTCATTCAATATTTGGCTGTTGATTCAATGCGTTCAGAGCGTTCGACCTTATTGACAGACGATAATTGATATTAACAAACCGTGCTTATCAGCGCGACTTTTAGTCTTTAAATAGTTTATTTGAATTTATTTTGTTGTTTTTTATAAAATAGGTATTAGTTGTTGTGTTATTAGACCGACACAGAACCCAAAAATGTGATAAAAAAAAAATTCTGTCTGTCTGTCTGTTTGTTCAGGCATCACGCAAAAACTACCGGTTCGATTACGATGACACTTGGTATAATTATTCTTTAATATCCTGGGCACCACACTGGGTACTTTTTATCCCGGAAAAAAATATACAATAAAAAACAAACTTAATTTTGCGGTTCGATCCCTAGACCCGATTACTGTACCAACCGCAAATAATAAGTTTGTCGTAGTACACGACGAAGATAATAATAATAGGCGAGCGTTCGTTCATATTAGCATTCTATAAATTGTATGTTTTAACTGCTACTTGCAATTCCAAAACGTGCTTTTCAGTGCGACCTTTTTATTCCTTTTAGTTTTTACTAAGTACAGTTTAAGGTAGACTTATTTAGGTTTATTTTTATAAGTCGTTTTTATAAGTAAGTATAGATTTTAATTTTAAAGTATGGGTAGTATATTTGATAGTGTACGTAGTGACCGTAGGTTATTTTATAAAACTGTTAGGTAGGATTAGTCATTCGTATAGATATTAGTTTTTAGGGATTTTGCTTATTTATTGAGTGTAGATTAGTTCATCATCTGCCTCATCTGCCTAACCTTTTCCCAACTATGTTGGGGTTGGCTTCCAGTCTAACCGGATGCAGCTGAATACCAGTATTTTACATGGAGCGACTGCCTATCTGACCTCCACAACCCAGTTACTGGGTAATACGATACCCCTTGGTAAGACTGGTTGTCAGACTTTCGGGCTTCTGACTACCCGTAACGACTGTCAAAGATCCACGAATGACAGCCGGGACCAACGGCTTAACGTGCTTTCCGAGGCACGGAGGGGTCTCCATATGTAAAGATGGTCACCCATCCACAGACCAACCGCGGCAAGCGTAGCTTAACCTGATCGATCGACCTGTGCGGCTGTTATTATTTAGCCACGTATTATCAGAAATAGGTTTATTTAGGTAGGTAGGTATTTTATTTTCTGTTATTGAGTTTTTTTTTATTAGGTAGGTACTTAGGTTTACTTTTATAATCTAATATAAAATTCAAAGTCCTGTGATCCTGTCTGACTGATTATATCAATGCACAGCCTAAACCGCTGGTCATAGAGACATAAAATTTGGATGTTCTTTGTGTGTTCTTTGTGAAGTGTATATAGGTATCCACTAAGAAAGGGTTTTTTGAAATTCCACTCCTAAGAGGGTGAAATTTCACGCGGACGAAGTCGCGGGCAGAAGCTAGTCTTGGATATAATACTCTAATTTGTGGTATCTTTTTTTACAAAGTGTACTTTTAATAAATGAGTTTTAAATTTCCTTTCATTTAATTGCAATATGTCACAAGGTATTTTGTTGTAGCATTTAACACAGTACCCCAAAAAAGATGTACCTACCTATGTGCTTTAGATAATCTGAAAAAAAGGTTGATCTATGCTCATGTGCTATGGTGGAGCAGGTGGGGACGCAAGACGGGCACTACGTATTTATGTGGAGAGATATCTCGAAGATAGGCACCCACAAGTTTCTCGTGTAATAACACGAGCGTTCCAAAGTGTCTTGGACAATCAGCCCATAGTACCACAGCGCGAGGGAGCTGGCAGGCCCGCCGAGTGTTGCGAACCACATACTGAGTGTCGTGCGGCAGAACCCGCGACTGGGAATACGCACGGCAGCTCGCTTAGTTCTGACCGTTACAGGTCCTGAGTCTCACGCTGGACTGTCCATCGGGTTTTACGCAGAGATCGGCAGCGTGCATACCGATTTCACAAGGTGCAGACGTTATTGCCCGCGGACAGAGTTCGTCGTGTCTCGTACTGCCGGTGGCTCCCAACGAAAGCATGTCGCAATGCCCACGTTTGCTGCGAATATGATTTGGACGGATGAGTCAGTTTCCATATCTGGGCGCTTAACAATCCGTTCGCATTGCAGCAGACGGGGCACCAATCGCATTTTCAATAAAAAAAACCGGTTAAATGCGAGCCGGACTCGCGTACCGAGGGTTCCGTACAAAGTTGTAGGTATGTAAATAGTTTATCACGGGTTTATTTTTTCTTATGTAACTCCAAATTTACGCTTTTCGGATTTTTTCTTTTACTTATGCTACATGACCTTGCTTTTTGCCAAATGTCATGATTCTAGGTCAACGGGAACTACCCTATAAATTTGGATTCCCTTGTGTCGAAATATAACTTAGAAGTTTGATTTTTTCACAGCTTCAAGAGACTGTAGTCCTGAGTAGGTATAATTATGGCTTTATTTTCAACTCGATACCTCTACGTGTTGCCGAGATAAAGAGTCTTGACAGACAGACGGACAGCAAAGTGATCCTATAAGGGTTCCGTTTTTTCCTTTTGAGGTACGGAACCCTAAAAACCACTCAGAATTTCCGACGCTGCGTAGCTAGCCTAAGAAGGGACCTATTATTATCAAAATTATCATAATCATATCGTTATCTGACAGTGACTCACTAGATACAGAGATAACTTATCTTTCGCACCGCATCGTACACAAAAATAAAATCATTATTGTATCGATTCTCAAGTCGCGAGTAGTGTTTCAAAATGGACCATCCGGCGTTTGCTGAGGCAGGGGGTAATCCCGGAATCGAAATTTGGACTATTGAGGTTAGTAAATATTCAAATTGATGGCTCAGACCAAATAGAAACCAAGACAGCGCTGAGAACGATACAGTGAAGCATGCCAAAACTACACCTCCGCTCTGTGCATACACGCTCACACGCACACATTTACAATCAAACTAAGTGCACACATGTTTACGAAACCGGCTTCACTTTACTGTTGACAGCCCCTGTCTTGGTTTTTTAATAAATATGGGGAGGGGCCCGTGGCTAAAATATATTAACAGCCGCACAGGTCGATCGGTCAGGTTAAGCTACGCTTGCCGCGGTTGGTCTGTGGATGGGTGACCATCTTTAGATACCGAGACCCCTCCGTGCCTCGGAAAGCAGGTTAAGCCGTTGGTCCCGGCTGTCATTCGTGGATCTTTGACAGTCGTTACGGGTAGTCAAAAGCCCGAAAGTCTGACAACCAGTCTTACCAAGGAGTATCGTATTACCCAGTAACTGGGTAGTGGAGGTCAGATAGGCTATCGCTCCGTGTAAAATACTGGTATTCAGCTGCATCCGGTTAGACTGGAAGCCGACCCCAACATAGTTGGGAAAAGGCTAGGCAGATGAGTAATAATCTATAAGGTTTAATATCTTACTATTAACTTCTCAAACTGACCATTTTTTTCAGCAATTCGAGCCTGTACCGATAGAATCGAAGAAATATGGAAAATTCTACAACGGAGACTCCTACATTGTTTTAAAGGTAAATTACTTTGAGCCCAGGACTTTTAGCTTAACGATACCTATTTTTTTTTCATAACTAGCTGAAAATTTGCATAAGTACACATTCAGAATTGTGTTTAGAAGAATCAAACCAAGACAAAGCGCTGAGAACGATACAGTGAAGCATGCCAAAACTACACCTCACTAAGTGCACACATGTTTATGGAACCGGCTTCACTTACTGTTGACAGCCCTGTCTTGGTTTTTTATTTGGTCTGAGAAAATAATGTGCCAAAACTCCCAACACCTCCGACGACGCTTGCGTTTCGAGATATGCTCCCTTCCGGGGGGAAAGGGTTGAAGGTAAGTCTAACCTCTTGTTTGGGAGCGCGTGTATTCAGTCGGCTGTTGGCCTTTTTTGGTAATGTCGTGTGACCATATACAAGCCCCCATTCCGTCCACCCTCGACTGTTACATGCACAATATGCACATATACCAAACCCACACTGTGAAGACATGTGTTCTGGGTTTTTTGTTTGCACGTTTGCGTTCCGAATGTTGCGATGTCGTTCTTGAGTGGATAATGGGAATCGGCAAATGTACAGTCGGACTTTTAATTATTTAGCTGCAGTAAAATGACAGCTTTTGTGTTACATGACCGAAATTGGCGTCTTTTTGTTTTTTCGCGGCCATCAACCAAATCTTGTTTTTCTAGTACAGAATAGTGTAACAAACGAAACTTATTTGACATGCATATCTTTAAACGCAGTCCGAAATGAGTGTCATTTTACTGCAGCTAATTAAAAGTCGGAGTATAAGGTAGGACAAGCTAGGTGAAGCGACGACCTTCGCAGGTTGGCTGGTAGCAGCTGGATGAGACTTGCTAAAAATCGAGCTGAATGGCGTGTAGTAGCGGCATATGACCAGAAGCGGCTGTAGGCTCATGATAATGAGGCCTTTTGGTGAAATGAGGGTGCACTACACCTCTGCTAACCCCTTTAGGCAACACAGGCGTGATGTAATTATATTTGCAGACTACAGGCCAAAGCAACTCCTCCCTCAGCCATGATGCTCACTTCTGGATTGGCAGCAAGACAACCCAAGACAAGAAAGGTTCAGCTGCCATTTGGACCGTGACCCTCGACGATATGCTGGGAGGCAAGGCTGTTCATCATAGGGAGGTGCAAGGACATGAGTCCAGCAAGTTCCTGGGCTATTTCAAACCTGGTAAGTAGACCATCTACTGCCATTATCCTGCTTTGTCTGCCTATCTTCCCTCACTCTCATAGTCTGATGGGTCGGCGATCCGACTCGAACGGAGAGAGATTTGGCAAGAGTGTGTGCATCTGTGTGTGCGCACACACTTGTGCACTGTCATATCTACCACGTAGATGGCTAGTCTCCGTTGAGATTGGTGCCTTGGGCAAAATTCGGTAATTAAAGATTATTTATTAAAAAAGTAAAATTAAAAAGAAAACTTTTTTATTTTAATAATACATTAGGTAATCGAATTAACATTACTTTAAATAATAATAAAGGTATTATCATGAAAATTGTTATCAATAAAGAGTAGTCAAGATTGTTTATTGGCACGTCATGGTCAGAGTCAATATTTAATTGGAAAAAATGGCACAAAGATGTATAAAGGTTCGCCATTACTGTCCTAGGCACTCGACTGAAATGAATGGGACGGCTGATAACTTTTTCGCGATTACTATGTTGGTCCCATGCAGAAAGTTATTTTTGATTGTCTGTAGGTACCCACACCGTTAAATGAAGGGACGGCTGATTATTTTTTCGCTTTAACCTTTCTGATTTTAGGTAAAATGTGCAATAACGAGAAAAATGCCGAAATACGCAAATATATTTAAGAATAAGCTCTGTAATCATTGACATAAACTTAGTATATTACTAGCGTCAATGATGACTAATAAATCCTCCTCTCCAGCCATCACGTACGTGGAAGGCGGGAACGAGTCTGGCTTCACGGAGGTAGAGACCAACGCGGGCGCCGAGAAGAGGCTGCTGAAGCTCTCCGGTTGCGACAACATGAGGATAGAACAGGTACCTACCTATGAACAAACGCCAGAGCAACAAAAAAAAAAAATGTTTATTGCAACAACTTTCCAAACTTATTCTAGAATACAATGGGGAGAATCCTTTTAAGCAATTAGTTTGCTTGTGTTAGGATTCTCCGCCCCTCCCCAAGGTTATATAATAGCATTATGTTATGAGCAGAGATCGGAATCTGGTCCGTCATCCCAAGGCAGCATCACGTAAAATTTGTAGACTCGAATCTGCATGACCACCGATATTCCGATCCCTGGATATGTGAGGCTGTTCAAAGAGGTGAAAACTTATACAAACCAAAAAAAAAGGTACCCGAAACTGTAAAATTTTCCCAATCAAACTTTCCCCCGCATAACTTCTTCCTGCTGTCAGGTGGAAGCCGACGCATCCTCTCTAACGACGGACCACTGCTTCATTCTGGAGGTAGACCACGACATCTTCGTATTAATGCCAGAGGGAGCCAAGGCCACACAAAGGAGGAAGATCATCAGTGTTGCCAACCAGCTGAGAGACGACAATCATAATGGACGAGCTACTATTGAGATCATTGGTAAGCCTATTGTGGTAGTAATTAACTATTTTCACTAGGTAAGTACTAAATTAAAAGACTAACTAACAAAATATATACATCTAATATATAAAAATCTCGTGTCACAATGTTAGTTACCATACTCCTCCGAAACGGCTTGACCGATTTTTATGAAATTTTATATGCATATTCAGTAGGTCTGAGAATCGGCTACTATCTATTTTTCATAACCCTAAGTGATGAGGGTTGTCCAATCCAATTTTTTTTTTTTTTGTATTATGTGGCTTTGAAAAATACCTACATACAACCCTAAATTTTCACCCTTCTATCACCAACCCCTATTTTTTTATAGTCATTTTATACTTTTTTCTACACTATAAATTCTTTAGAAATAATTTATATGGCAAAACAACGTTTGCCGGGTCAGCTAGTAACATATAGATTTACTAGCTGCGCCCCGCGGTTTCACCCGCGTAAGTTTCGATTTAGGGGTATGAAAAATAGATAGTAGCCGATTCTCAGACCTACTGAATATGCATATAAAATTTCATAAAAATCGGTCAAGCCGTTTCGGAGGAATATGGTAACTAACATTGTGACACGAAATGACGAGAATTTTATATATTAGATAAAGGTTACAGAGTCTACAGTAAGTACGTAGTTACCTACTGCCCTTTTCTCAAGGCCAGTCGCGCTCTTTGATTGCATCTGACTAATCATTGCGTGACCAACTTAATCACAAATCCTTATTGCAGTCGGCTCACGTAACTAACAATCAAAATGATAAATGGATTAATTATTTAAATTATGCACCGCCGTTTTGTCTCTGATTACGATAAATACAATAACGGGGATCTCCGAAATGTACAAAAATAAACGTTATCTTTTCCCTGAAAAACTATATAGGACTTTATCAGCTTAAATTGAGGAAAATCTGTTCGTAGCCGATATCAGCGGCTTGCATATGACATCCGTGATGATTCATGTCTAATCTACGTGTTATTTGCAATGCGTAAACGGTTTTTGAACGACGTGACATATCCGTGTGGCGGGCGGGGCGTGAGAATTGTAGCACGTCAAGCCATAATTGTCTTGTCGAACACATTAACAGAAGAAATGGCTTTAATTTTGACATTTTAACAACGGAGAGGGGCCCGTGGCTAAATAATAACAGCTGCACAGGTCGATCGGTCAGGTTAAGCTACGCTGGCCGCGGTTGGTCTATGGTTGCGTGACCATCTTTACATACCGAGACCCCCTCCGTGCCTCGGAAAGCACGTTAAGCGGTTGGTCCCGGCTGTCGTTTGTGGATCTTTGACAGTCGTTACGGGTTGTCAGAAACCCGCAAGTCTGACAACCAGTCTTGCCAAGGGGTATCGTATTACCCAGTAACTGGGTTGTGGAGGTCAGGTAGGCAGTCGCTCCATGTAAAATACTGGTATTCAGCTGGTTAGATTGGAAGCTGACCCCAACATAATTGGGAAAAGGCTAGGCAGATGATGAACAACATGAAACTGCAATGATACCTCGTTTATCAAAATAAGACCAGTAGTTCAGGAATTATGAGGGAACAGATTGACATACGTACATCTCTCTTTTGGCTTTGCCGTATAGTCAGGTAAAAAGGGACAAAACTTATTTATATTAAATACTAGCTGCGCCCTGCGGTTTTACCCGCATCATAAGTGTCGATCCCGTGGGAATATCGGGACAAAAAGTAGCCTATATGTTAATCCAGGGTGTCAGCTACCTCCATACAAAATTTTATCACAATTGGTTCAGCCGTTTGAGCGTGAAGGAGTAACAAACATATAAACAAACACACACAAACTTTCGCCTTTATAATATTATAGTGTGATTGTTACAGATGAGTACTCATCCGACGGAGACTATGCCTTGTTCTTCGACGCTCTTGGTTCAGGATCCAAAGATGAAATCACCAGCGACGATTCTGGCTCTGTAAGTATCAAGAACATTTTTTTGTCCACAGCCCGTAATCTATAGTTGTCCCCGATTCAAGGCAATAGGCTCGCCCCATGGGAGTTACACATAACTTCTGCCTGACCCTTTCGAGGAATACGGGCGCGATATTACGTTTTTTTTTTTACCGGTGCCAAATTTATACAGGATGTTCTACCCATGACTATGAGCAACTTTTACTATGGGACCAACTTTGAAATCACGAAAAAAAAAAACTGCTGTTTAATACAAAAGTTCAATACCTACTAGACCAAAATGTATGAAACAGCTGCAAAAAATTGGAACAGCTGAAAAAAAATCATCCTGTATAATTATAAATTCAATATTATTGTTACAAAATATTAATATATTGTTGGAATATTATTTGGAAGTGTCAGTGGAGTTTTTTGCTCGTTATTCTCCCAAGATACGCGGGCAAATAACTTCATATTTTTCAAACTGACCGACCCATTGTAAATGCCTTGACCTCTGTCTGTCAAAATGCAAGTTTTTAAAGACTGTTTTTTTTTTGTATTTTGTCTTAAGCCGTGTGTTCTGTCTTATAATATTTCTTCAGAGTCATTACCGCGAGGATATATCTGCTGTGTACCTGTACAGAGTCGTTGTTGGCGACGAGCTCGACCTGATCTCACTCAACAAGCCATACAAGCAGAAGCATCTGTCCTCGGATGTAAGTGAAATTAAATTGTTTATTCTATAAATAGGATATCGGAATAAAAACAAAATACGTATATTTACACAAAATCATAGACTTATAAAAAAAGATGTATTCCGCGCCACGCATATCGAAAGTGAAGCACCGTACCGATCTATGTGTGCGTGATTGACGATTGACGCTGTCGTGTCACGTAATGACGGCCGGTCGCCATACTATGATGTAAATGTAAACGTGAGGCGTGTTGGTACAAACGGTCCCGGCACACTTACTGTGCTTCACTTTCGATATGCGTGGCGCGGAGTCCTTGTTTTTTTATAAGTCTATGCACAAAATATAAAAAAGTAAGGGGGAAACGTGCGTCACATTCACGCAAAACGGCCATCGCTCAGCATTATGCTGCGACCCTATGAAAGTGACCTTTCCCTAGCCTGGAATCACTTTAAAAAAAAAGCTAGATAGGCATGTCCTTATCTGACTACTCTGAGAAGAAAGGCCGAAACAAACTCAGAGGTCACAGTCTCTTTTAAAGTCCAGACATAATCTTGGTGTGAAGTAACAATTTTAATATTTTAACACGATAATAGACTTACACGCTTTAAAACTACGCTTGCCAGGCTCGTTCTGTGGATGGGTGATCATCTTTACATATCGAGACCCCTCCGTGTCTCGTAATACCCATTGGTCCCGGCTGTCATTCGTGGATCTTTGACAGACGGGTCGTCAGAAGCCCGAAAGTCTGACAACCAGTCTTACCAAGGGGTATCGTATTACCCAGTAACTGGGTTGTGGAGATCAGATAGGCAGTCGTTCCATGTAAAATACTGGTATTCAGCTGCATCAGATTGAATGCCGGTGCTAACATAGTTGGACAAAGGCTAGGCAGTTGATGATAAAGCAAGGATTTTAACTCTGAATTCACAGGAGGTCTACATCCTGGACACTCCGTGCACAGGGGTGTACGTGTGGATAGGTTCTGGAGTCGACGCTGACGTCAGGAAGGCCTACGACGATATTTCCAATAAATACTTCGAGGCGAAGAATTATCCTTCTTGGGTAAGTAGATAGAAAAAAAAAAAGTATTTATTGCATTTTTTTTTTTTGTTTGTTGTATTCATATTCATTTATTCATCAAATATAAGCTAACAGTTTACACCAAATCGCTTATATCTTTGCTAATTCTACAAAATTACATTAAAATTTTTAATTAAAACTTATTAAACTGAAAAAAAAAATACAAAAAAAAACGGAGTAACATAAAATAATAAATTATTAATTATTTTTTTATTGATTGCAGGAAGATCACAAAGCAAACACAGTAAACTTAGCTGGAGTAAGCTGTCATTCCTCTTATACTCCGACTTTTAATTAGCTGCAGTAAAATGACAGCTTATGTGTTACTTATATGACTGAAATTGGCGTCTTTTTGTTCTTTCGCGGCCATCAACCAAATCTTGTTTTTCTAGTACAGAATAGTGTAACAAACGAAACTTATTTGACATGCATATCTCTAAACGCAGTCAGAAATGAGTTATTAAGAAGTGTCATTTTACTGTAGCTAATTAAAAGTCGGAGTATAAGAGGAATGACAGCTTACTCCAGCTAAGTTTTTACTCTTACTTCAGTCTTAATTCTTTTTTTTTTATTTTTCAGGTGAATGTAACTAAAGTGTCGGAAGGTTCTGAAAGTTCCACCTTCAAGCAGTACTTCACCAACTGGGAATCCTTCTCTGCCAACTCGAAGATGGTCACGGAATCTGGTAGGTATCTTATTTTAAGGCTACAATATCTATAATAGTAAAAGTGCGCAGTGCTGCACACCCCCAGACAAATATCAACTTTATTTTAATGACTATTAAGTTGATTTCAGAGTGACTATTGAAAAAGTTATAAAAACGTTTGAAGTTGTAGCGTAAACTGAACTTTATTGTGTAGGAATTAAAGTTATTTTTCTACTAAGCATGAATGAGGTCCTGGGTTTGATTCCCAGGTTATGCAAAGTGTTATTGAATTTTTCATTCAGTATTTTTTTAGTAGCAGTCTTAAACCTTTCCCTTTTTAGGGTTCCGTATTCAACAAGGAACCCTTATAATTTGTTCAGTCTTTTCTTAATTCTCTCCGAGTGCTTACTTATTTTTGCTTTCGGTAATACATGTCTGCTGTTTCTTGTGCTGCTCTAGCTAATACTGTCAGTGAAAACTTTTAATTGGCCTTCTTTCACTAACTGTCAACTGTCTGTATCCTAGCTGTAAGTTTTCTTTAGAAATAAAATAAAATAATAAAATAGTTAAGTATAAAGTAGTCGTCATTTCCGTCTGTCCGTCCACAGCTTATATAGCTCAGACTCTTTTTGGCATGGATATAGGGTACCTCCTCTACACGTAAAATGGGGATGGTTTTTTTTTCTCATCTACCCCATGGTGTGGAATATCGTTGGATAATTTTTTCAAAAATATTGCGGGTTTGTGAAAACAATTTTTCGATTCAGGGATCCGTTTGTGAAATAGGTAATAAGCTATAATGCGCAAATTTTTGTTAGAGTCAAGTGTACCGCCCCCAAGATAAATGGTTGCTTTTGGATATGTGAAAAAAATCACGGCAGTATTTTATACAGTGTGTCAGGTTAAACGAGGGACATACATAAGGGAGTGTAGTACCCATGACAATGAACAACTTTTACTAAGAGACCAACACTGAAATCGAGTAAATAAAAAAACCAGCCGCTCTATACATTTATGTTCGCATAACTGGACAAAATGTAGGGAACAGCTGTTTTTTTTTTTATATTTTTGGGTCCGCCCCATATTAAAAGTTGTTCATTTTCATGAGTAAGTACTACACTCCAAAGTATGCCCCTCGTTTAACCTGACACACAGTATATAACAAAATTAAAAGGAAAACTATCACAGGTAATAAGCTTTAAAAAAATAGTCGACCAACTTAAATTAGCAGTTGCAATGTACGGGAGAACATGATTTTCAACTACAATGTTAAGTTTGTTCTTGGGATAAATTCTTTCTAACTGCGGAACCCTTCATTGTGCGTGATCCGACACGCACTGGGTCTGTTTTTTTTTTTTTAATGCTTTCCACACTTTCATCTTTTCTTTTCTTTGCTGACAATCTTTTTTTATATCAAAATCAAAATATTTTATTTCACATAAACCTACATGGGCACTTATGAAACGTCAGAAGCTAGGTGCACGGTTCCAATTGGTCGTTTCCTATGGAGAAGAACCGGCAAGAAACTCCACGGTTACTCTTTTAAAAATAGTTGGCTTTTACAATGTTTTCAAGTTACAATAGGTATGGGAGGACAGCGTAGGCCTGTCAACAAGTACCAGGTACTTGATAATATAAAAAATCATCTACAGATCTAAAGTCTATAAGTCCTACAAAGTCCTTACATTTACCTCCTACAGTCCTACATTTTAAAACCTACTAAAACCAAGTGATATGATTGCCATTACAACCACTAATAAAGTGGTGAAAAATTAGAAATGTCTGTACAATGTCAAATAATAAAAGTTTATGTCAAAGAAGTATATAAATATATTGAACTAAATATATATACTCTATTGAACTAAGATTATACGTCACAGATGCTGGCTACTTCTCTGAGGATGCAGAGCATTCGGCGCAAGCTGCCAAGCAGATCGGCAAGAGTGCTGCTGCCAGGGGATACATGCCAGACCAGGGCGAAGGCAGCCTTACCGTCACCAGGTGAGATTTTGATTTAAAACTTTCAGCCAACATGGAATATTAAAATCGCAATTCCACTGAAAATAAAAGAAAGGTAAATACCTAGGTCATAGAAAAGCGTGCATTCAAAAAGATAACTCTAGTCATCATCTGCCTGCTTTTTCCCAATTATGTTGGGGTCAGCTTCCAGTCTAACCGGATGCAGCTGTATTTTATTTGGAGTGACTGTCAAAGTCAAAGCATTTATTTCAATGAGGGTTTTTGAAAAATGACGTTTACTAGATGGCAGCACTGAGACGTCAGGTCCGGCCACCTGTCACAAGTGTCAAAGCGCCTATAATTTCTTTAGTCGTGACTGAATGATGAACGAACGAATGAAACGAATGGTGATTGACATCATATATTTTATATTGGAAGACCTCTTGTCAAAGTGGCGCCAACTGGTGTCGTGAATTTTCATGAAAACCCTCATTAAACCAATTACAGGCACTTTTGAATTGTCAAGCGGTCGGTCAGTCGGAATCAGAAAGATGAAGCTAGTTGCCCATTCCAAAGCGTGGGTACCTATGGAGAAGAACGGGCAAGAAACTGATGAAGACGCTGATGGTGGCGCATGTGTTGGATCATTTAGCTCCCTTCAAAATGGTTGAGCTGAATGGTGCTAATACATGCGTCATGTTCGTGAACGGGCGCTGTCAGTAGGGGCTGGTCATCTCTTTGCTGTCATGGCTTATTTTAATTTAATTTAATATTTGAATTGTTTTTTTTACCTCTTTTCATTACGGACGCTTTTAAAGTTTTATATCGTTCTCACATGCATAATTTTTAACATGAATGATGTAACCAAGTTTTTATAACCATATTATTTGATTTAAAATAGTGTCTATGGAGTTTCTTGCCCGTTCTTCTCCATAGGTACCTACGCTTTGGAATGGGCAACTAGCTTCATCTTTCTGACTGACCGACCCCTTGACAATTCAAAAGTGCCTGTAATTGGTTTAATTGAAATAAATGCTTAGAGTTTGACCCCATGTCTATCTGACTTCCACAAACCAGTTACTAGGTAAAACGATACCCCTTGGTAAGACTGATTGTCAGACTTGAGCTTCTGACTACCCATAACGACTGTCAAAGATCTGCTTGAAAAATGACAGCAGGGACCAACCGCTTTAAGTGCTTTCCGAGGCACGGAGGGGTGCGGCTGTTTAATTAATTTATATGTCATGGTTTCATTTTTAATTCTTTTACCTATTGTGGTATAGTAATTTTATTTTAGGTGCATCGTCTTCACATATTATTTATTAAATAATTAATGTACTTATGCAAAATATTGTAAAACATTATAAAAGAGTAACGGTGGAGTTTCTTGCCCATTCTTCTCCATACGAAAACTACCTTTTGGAAGGGGCGACTAGAATCAAATCTATTTCATAATAATTTTTGACGTTCAAAAGTGCCTTTTATGTGCCTATTTGAAATAAATGCTTTGACTTGGACTTTGACTTTAAATTTAGCCACGAGCCACAAGCTTTTTTTTAAAAATAATGTGCTCAAATAGAAAACTTTTCTTCACAGGATATCTTCAGGGGATCAAGAAGACGTGTCGGAGGAGTTCGCGTCGGGAGTGTCGGTGCTGTACCAGAGTGATGTCTACGTCGTGAAGTACGAGTACACTGACACCAACGGAGCCGACGCCTTCATCGTCTATTACTGGATTGTAAGTACCACTTCATTTGTGTTTTTCTAAACGAACAAGCAAGCGGCCATCACTGCCCCTGATTCAATATGACTTAACGATTCCTTACAACGAGTAACACTGTAACAAGTGTGACTCGTTGGGAACAGTCGCCATTTTCTCTTTTTTAGGGTTCCGTACCCAACCAAAGGGTAAAAACGGGACGACACTGTCTGTGTGTCACTGGTGACATCTCATGAACCGTGATAGCTAGACTGTTGAAATTTTCACAGAATGTGTATTTCTGTTGCCGCTATAACAACAAATACTAAAAGCAGAATGAAATAAATATTTAAGAGGGGCTCCCATACAACAAACGTGATTTTTTTGCCGTTATTTTATTTGTAGTGTTAAATATTGTGTGGTGGTACGGATCCCTTCGTGTGCGAGTCCAACTCGCACTTGGCCGTTTTTTTTTTTCTATTTGCGCAAGTCGTTTCTGGTACTCGCCGACCGCTACCGCGGCACCGCTCGCTTCGCTCGCTCGACTCGTGCGTACTCACAGTTTTAACCTTTACAGTGACTCCTTGGGAACATGCCCTTCGAAGTCACGTCAATTCCTTAGCTAATCA
Organism: Gortyna flavago; assembly: GCA_963669345.1. Classification (NCBI taxonomy): domain Eukaryota; kingdom Metazoa; phylum Arthropoda; class Insecta; order Lepidoptera; family Noctuidae; genus Gortyna; species Gortyna flavago. The sequence continues at coordinate 1,072,493 of OY770154.1, forward strand.
CGACATTCAACGTCTGGTATTCAGCTGCATCCGGTTAGACTGGAAGCTGACCCCAACATAGTTGAGAAAAGGCAGATGATGATATTGGCTTATCATAGGGTTTGTCCTCAGGGTTCTGAAGCGAGTGCTGACGATAAGAAGGCAGCATTGGAGCTGGTGTCACAGATTGAGGAGGAGCTCGAAGGCGCCCCGACTGTCGTGAAGGTCCCTCAGGGAAAGGAGAACAAGCACTTTTTGACCATCTTTAAAGGTAAGGCAGATGGAAAATAATGACGTTTGATGTTGATTGTATAGATGCAGACTGGATTATACAGGAAATGGTAAACATGCGACAAATCGAAATGGGAGATTGTACTCATCATTATGAACAACCTTTACTATGGGACCAAACCTGAAATCGCGAAAAAAATCAGCTGCTCCCTACATTTATGTTCGCATAACTCGTCAAAATGTAGGTAACAGCTGTTTTTTTTCAAGGCCTTACCTCGAAAACCTACTAAGCGAGCGAAAGTGATGCAATTACTTTTGAATCGCAAAAGATGAGAGGCGGCTATAATGTGCGTGCGCTCGGAATAAAACGACGTATGTGCCAAAACTAATTTACTCCTTTTTTAACAAAATAAATTAATTAAATTTAAAACTACTTTGAGTAAACTTTGATATGATAATTCTCTATGTTTTAAAGTTAATTCCATTGAATAACTCTTAAGCGTTACGCCGTGATGTCGAAAAAAATAAAAAAATTGAAATAAAAATTTATCATTTTTTTAACCAATTTTTTCAAAATGGCGCCCGTGACATAAGACACAGCTTTATCCCCTTGTGTATAATCAACTATGCTGTTGCAGGCAATCTTGCGATTTTGTTTGGAAGCAAGGACAAACCCGACAACTCTAAGGGATCCTACGAAGATGACAACATTCGTCTGTTCAGAGTAAGTACCTTTTTTTGTTAGCAAATATTGTTTCCCACTACTGGGCCAAGTGCCTCCCACTGCTGGGCCAAGTGCCTCCCACTGCTGGGCCAAGGACTTTCCAAACCTCCCAGGATGTCTTATTTATTATTATCCGCGATCATGCGGAAGCGATGCGCTTGCGCTCCTCCTCCAATGGCATCCTGAATGAGTTTTCAGAACGGTGGGATTCTCCCCTTTTACGAAGGTGGGTAAGAGTCCATACACTTGTCCAAATAAACTGGTGTGACATTGAACGAACATTTCTATGGTTCATTAGTTGTTTATTATTGTTAATTTAAATTAATACTAACAATAAGCTTTTTTTTACATGGGAAGTCATCAAATGACCCCTCCCGCTCTGGGTGGAGCGGAAGAGAGTGTCAGACTCTTACTGACTAAAACCCATCCGTGTTCCTTCCTTAGCCCTTTATGTTCCGGGGTAGCGGTAACCCAAGTTATACTAACACTATATGGATTTATATCTGAAATAAAATATTTGAATTGGATTGAATTATTAACTAGCGGCCCGCCCCAGCTTTGCACGAGTGCAATTTTTTTTTTCTAATTTTTGAAATGTTGTTTCATACAAGCCTTGTCCTGGCAATACCGAACACAAAAAAAAAGAATGAACAAATTTTGGTGCAGCCGTTCGGAAGTTATGCGCGTACAGACATTTCGGCGACTTTGTTTTAAACTATGTAACGAAGATACAAAGCGAGAAAGTCGCATGGAGCCCGCATAGCGCTTTTCTCACGTAAATACGTGACGATTTCTACCAGTTAACTCCTACCGGAAGCCGCGTTTAGGAACTTCATTCCATAAAGTGTTCAAAATAAGCAGCTCAATAAAAAAAAAAGATCATTCATTAAAAAAGACATCCAACATTAGATGGTCAATAAGTTTTTTAGAGGATCAGTAAGTTACATTATGTCCCTATAATAATTATTAAAATGTTTCCATTTTTAGGTGGAAGGCACAGAGCTAGGAGTGGACATGAGAGCTATCCAGGTGGTGGAAACAGCTGACAGTCTGGAAGACGATGACGTTTACGTGCTGGAAACTAAGGACACCGTCTATGTCTGGATTGGCAAGGTAACATCCTAATATCTTTGTCCTTTATACGTGTTTTTTTTATATTCCATAACTCTAGGGGGTCATTGTACTCATCATTATGAGCAACTTTTACTATGGGACCAATACCGAAATCGCGAAAAAAAAATATGGTGTTCCCTACATTTTACTGCAGCTAATTAGCAGCCGGCGTTCATCGGTTTCTAAGAGGTTCGGTTCGGTTTCGGAGGAGGAGGGAGGGACAAAAAAAAAAACATTCAAAGTCAAAGTCAAAGCATTTACTTCAAATAGGCACATAAAAGGCACTTTTGAACGTCAAAAATTACAATGAAATAGAATTGATTCTAGTCGCCCCTTCCAAAAGGTAGTGTTCGTATGGAGAAGAATGGGCAAGAAACTCCACCGTTACTCTTTTAAAATGTTTTACAATATTTTGCATAAGTACATTAATTATATATAATAAATAATATGTGAAGACGATGCACTTAAAATTAAATTAATATACCACAATAGGTAAAAGAATTAAAAATGATACCATGACATATAAATTAAGAATTTGATAGATACATGGTGCTCACATATTTACAAAAATGGTAAAAATAAACGATATATAGACGAACATTAATTGGATTGATTGTTGAATGAATGAATGAAATGTGGGTGTACTATGTAGTTACCATGTCTAAATCATCGAGGATTAAAGGCGTGGTGATATTGTGTTTATGTATTAAGAGGGTAATCATTTATTGAGAAGGCTTGTGGCTAAGAAATAACAGTCGCACGGTTCGAACAATCAGGTTAAGCTACGCTTGCCGCGGTTGATCCGTGCATGGGTGGACCCCTCCGTGCCTCGGAAAGCAACGTTAATCCGTTGGTCCCGGCTGTCATTCGTGGATCTTTGGCAGTCGTTAGTAGCCCGAAAGTCTGACAACCACTCTTACCAAGGAGTATCGTATCCCTATAACTGGGTTGTGGAGGTCAGAGAGGCAGTCGCTCCATGGTATTCAGCTGCATCCGGTTAGACTGGAAGCCGACCCTAAGATACTTAGGAAAATGCTAGGCAGATGATGATGATGATGATGAGGGTAAATCATTTATTGTATTATCTTTTTATTTACAGGAATCTAACGACACAGAGAAGGAGGCTGTTACAAACTTCGTTGAGAAAGTGGTGAACGAGAAGGAGATCAGCACCATTGAGCAGGGAGAAGAGCCTGATGAGTTCTGGGACGCTTTAGGTAATCTACATTTGCGATATATTTGCCAAAAATTTAAACAAATATGAGTTTACTAGCTTCTGCGCGCGACTTCGTCCGCGTGAAATTTCACACTCAATTCCCACGGTATCGAAACTTAGGTATGCAGGCGAAACCGCAGGGCGCAGCTAGTGCTTTATAAGATATACTTTAGTGCATCACGCTTCTAGATCCAGAGGAATGGGCTGTGCGTTGTCTGTCAGTGAATAAATTTAAGATTTTCATTAAGTAGATAGAACAACTCAATTGTCCCAGGTGGTGCCCCCGAAGAGAAGGAGGACCCGTCAGGCTGGAGGAACGCAGTGAACCGGAAGATCAACACCCCCCGCACCCTGACCGCTGTCACCGTCAGCGTCACCAAGAAGATCAAGTTTGAAGACCTGGATACGGAGTTCACGCAGCAGGTAAATTGGCAACAGTTTTGAATCTGTACCGGTATCTACAACGCCACATGCGAACGCATCATACTGACGTCACGCAAAATCCTGCATCTCGCAAGTAACGTTGCCCACCAGACACAACACCCGTCTGGTCGGAGGATCCTCCCTGTCCCACCCCCTGTTCCTACGACGTTAAACCTTAAGGGCGTTTGCCACCGCCGCCGTCTCCAGACGTCACCGAATGACGACGTCCCGGTGACGACGATCGTGTGTCCTCCGCGAGCGAACTCGGCACTATCAAAATCAACTCAGCCTATCGCAGTCCACTGCTGGACATAGGCCTCTCCCAGGCTGCGCCACAACACCGTGTCCTCCGCCTTCCGCATCCAGTCTGTCCCAGCCAGCTCCTTTAGGTCGTCCGTCCATCGTCGCTGGGAGGCGTCCCACACTACGCTCGCCGACACGCGGTCTCCACTCCAGGACTCGTCAGCTCCACCGGCCATCGGTCCTTCGACAAACATGGCCAGCTCACTGCCACTTCAGCTTGCTAACTCTGCAAGCTGGCGGTTACTCCGGTTCTTTTCCGGATAACTTCATTCCTGAACCTGATCTTATCCATCAAAAAAATCTGGGCATAGTCCGCTCCACAGCGCGTTGGGCGACCATGAATTTTTGAACCAGCAAAAGATAGACAATAAACCGGCCAAATGTGAGTCGCACTCGCGCACGAAGGGTTCCGTACTATTGTCTATAAAAACGACAAAAAAATAATGTCTGTTGGATGGGAGCCCCCCTTAAATATTTGTTTTATTTTAATTTAATTACAACTAAATATTCTGTGAATATTTTAAGCGTCTACCTGTTGCCGTTATCAATATCGAACAAAAACGAGCAAAAAAGTCACGTTTGTTGTATGGGAGCCCCCTTAAATATTTATTTTATTCTGTTTTTTAGTATTTGTTGTTATTGCGGCAACAGAAATACATCATTTGTAAAAATTTCAACTGTCTAACCATCACGGTTCATGAGATACAGCCTGGTGACAGACGGACGGACAGCGGAGTCTTAGTAATAGGGTCCCATTTTGCCCTTTGGGTACGGAACCCTAAAAATCGGCGGATCGGCGCTTTGCATTTCGAGTTTGTCTTTGCAGGAATTACAGTTACTCTCTAAAATAAAACTATGTTTTTTACAGGACCTGTCTGATGATGGAATCTACGTGTTGGACACTGGCGAAGAGCTGTACGTGTGGCAGGGAAAGAACATCCCTGAGCGTGTCAAGATGGCAAAGAGCGACATTGTCACGGTGAGTTAAATAAAAACATGTCACACTTTTTCAAATAATTAAATTTACTTGTTTTCTCGCATTTTATTGTAGAGAAAACGCAAACAAATACCTATGTATATTTTTATCCAGATATAACCTGTTTAGTGGTACCCTTGCTTAGTTACTGCGACCAACTATGAGAAAAATCAGAAACTTAAAAAAAGACGCTCAATTATTAAAAAAGGTGTGCATCATTAGAAGCGCAAATAGATGTTAGAGGTTCATAAATTTAAAAAAGTGTCCATCATTAGAAGCTTCATTGGATTTTTAGAGGATCAGTTAAATGTTACCAGTTTTTATTTTTCAAAATTGTTTTTTTTTTTTGCAGGAATATATTGAAGACGACGGTCTGGATCGTACGGTGGACACAGCTCTGGTGGTCTTCGTGAAGCAGGGCGAGGAACCCAGCGTCTTCAAGAAACTGTTCCCAGAATGGGACAACGACATGTGGGCCGTGAGTATAAGGCCGGCGAAGTGTCCCTGTCAAACAAATATCTACCTTGTCACAGTTAACAAGAAGTCGAAATTTAATTGAGACACTTGCACTACGAAAATCACCCTGCGGTACCCTAATCATTTAAATGTTTATTTCTCGTTACAGAACCAGACATCTTATGAAGATATCAAAAACGAGACGAAGGAGAAGAATTCTAAGTGAAAATAAAATAAAATATTTATCATTTGTTTTATACATTTTTATTATTCACATTATTTTACATATTACACTTTGGAAATATAAACTATTTATAATATTTATACATGACTTTTTTATTTACATTGTGTGCTTAAGGCACGTTCGACTTTCTTGATCAAGAAACCCTCGTTCTTGCGAAAAAAAAAAAAAATTGGGACAGGAAATAAAAATAGTAAAAAGGGAGCATTTAAAACTAACAAACTTATATAAAAAACAAAAAAAAAAACTGCGAGGCCTAAAAGGCATCCTATTTCAGCATACTTATTGCCGCGATATTTAAAAATTAAATACCGCAGCGCTGGGATTCTGATAGGGTCCGCTGTGAGCTGAGATGCCGCGGACACATCTGCAGACATCTATAAATCCCACTATGGGATTAAAAAATAAGAAAACAAAATATAGCAAAAGACTGTAGTATAATGTATTAAATTATATTAATATATATACTGTTATATAATATATACTGTTCACATCGCCAATACTCGTTTGCCACAGCGATATTATGAGCTACACATATTTGTTAAGGTCGCGAATCATATTTTAACCCACATAAAACCTGACATTGACCTGCCAATTGCCAAAAACGAAGAAAATTTTAATTTAGTGGTCTACCCTGACGCTTCCCCCTTAATAAAGTATTCTCGATGTTTTGTCCAGTAAACCGTGCACAGTGGGCTGTGGGGCGTTTAAGTATCATGTGAGGGGGTGAATAGGGACGAAACTTTAAAATGGATTTTAACGTTAAAATAATACAGTTTGTTGCCAACGGGGCCAGTGGCTAAATAATAACAGCCGCACAGGTCGATCGATCAGTTAAGCTACGCTTGCAGATGTTGGTCAGTGGATGGGTGACCATCTTTACATACCGTGTCCCCTCCGTGCCTCGGAAAGCAAGTTAAGCCGTTGGTCCCGGCTGTCATTCATGGATCTTTGACAGTCGTTACGGGTAGTCCGAAGCCCGAAAGTCTGACAACCAGTCTTACCAAGGGGTATCGTATTACCCAGTAACTGGGTTGAGGAAGTCAGATAGGCAGTTGCTCCATGTAAAATACTGGTATTCAGCTGCATCCTGTTAGACTGGAAGCCGACCCCAACATACAAAGTTGGGAAAAGGCAGGGAGATGATGATGCCAACAAGGACACTTCATCGTTAATTATAATACAATAAACACATTGGAATACTTTTTGGCAACAAATTTATAATATTATTTGTTAAAATCCCTTTTAAAATTTCGTCACAATTCCCTATTACCGTTTCATGTTACCTATAATATTAAATTAGAGTTTAATACAGTAAATCATGCCGCAGCGATACACTGATTGATGATCTGCACAAGATTCTTGTTCTCCAATGCAGCTGCAATCCTCTCCTTGTCCGCTAGTTGTTTGTTCACCGCGTGCTCCGACACGTGGGACCCTTCTGATACCTCCACCGTAACTTTGAAGCGACTTGGCAGTGCGCGGAGGAGTTGGACGCGAATTGATAGACCTGGAATGAGAAGAAATTTCTTTTAGTTTCATAAATATTAGTCAAAAATCAATCTGCCTAGCCTTTTCTTAACTTGGCAGTTGTTGTTTGTTCAACTGAAAACGAGTTGGCGACCAGCGAGTGTGTAGTTCCGATAGTTTTCAGCGAGTGTCCGAGTGCGACGGGCGATTACTCGCACCACTCGCTCAGGGCGGAGATTATAGCGGGCGTGAGCTCTGACCGCCAAGACAGTATCGCTGAGCGAGTATTATCTGTGATAGCTCTTGTCGCTCAGCGACAAACCAGTGGAGCGAGTCCTCGTCGGCAGTGTGAACAGTCAGCGAGCAACTATTATGTATCTCTTTTCTTGAGCGAGAAAATAGCCGATAGTTAGTCGCTTCCTCGCTGGCGGTGGGACAACTGCCCTATGTTGGGGACAGCATCCAGTGTAACGGATACAGTTGAATACCAGTATTTTACATGAAGCTACTACAAGCTGTCAAATTTCTTTAATAGATTTTCAACTTTATTGCTATAGAATAAGGTTCAAAGTTGATTGGGAAAATTTTACAGTTTCACATAGCTTGATGTGCTGGCGTCTGCAGGTACATAATAAAGAGTATTATATTCTAAAACTGGCTGTTAGACTTGTGGGCTTCTGACTACCCATAACTGTCCAAGATCTACTAATGACAGCCGGGATGGAACTGCTATCTGGAATTTCTCAGTAGCAGCCTGGAGTCTGGGTCTGTGCGTTGTTGATGGCAATAGGCTCAGCCCACCGGAGACGACCCATGGGACTTCAAACATAACTGGCAAACTGTGAGTGTACTTATAGTACACCTCTGACTGCAGCCTCTGATTACAGCATAGCTATTCACAACCATTCAATACGCTTCCATACCGTATCGAACATTAATTAATGTTGTTGTAGGAGACCTCCGAACTCTGTTCTTTAGTCGAAAACCCAAAAATTTGGTCAGTTTAAATTAAACAGACAACCACTATTCTCCTGGCAGCTGAACTAAACGCCAAACGGATAACAGTGGCCACTATTTTCCATTTTAAGGATTATAATAAAACTAAAAAATGTAAAACTACCATTTCTAGTAATAATAACAGCATATAATCTTGTGGAGTACAACATACTATGCTTATTTTTTGCATTTTCATTCTAAAATAAAAGAAATAACCAAACAAACAAACAAACGGGCGCCACTGCACGGTCGGCGTCGTCTTAACTGAAATAAATGCTTTTAGTTTAAGTTGTTAGTTAGTTTGATGATGGGGTGACTACCGAGATGACGACTAATAGAGAAGTACGGAAACAAAAGACATGTTGCGGCGAGCCCAAAATAAGGATGGGGGTAGAAGAAAGACTATGAAGCTGTCAGACTTGATTGATGAGTGAACCTAACATCCTAAAGTTATCAAGTATTACGTTTTACACACAGGAAGGCAGAGGATATTCTGTTCTACATAAAACAAAGAAGCTGACGAAACTCACCAATCAAAGTAGCCATGCTGCAGTGAGGAATCGTCGGCGTAAAGTTAACAAACACAGTATTATCCTTATTATCGACTCTAATATTACTCTCTTCGACCACACGTAGCTCTTCTAGCGACAGAGGATGCTCTGGATCATTGATATTGCGAATTAGATCGAAAATTTCACGTTCGTCAAATAAATCTTCGATATCTTCGTCGTAGTCGGCTGCAGTCTTTTCCCGCTCGGATTCCTTGTCGTATATGTTGGGATTTACGTTGTCGGCTACGGATTTCGTCATTTTTGTGTGGTTTTTTGAGTTCTATTTTAGGTAAATATTAAATAAAGCGAAAATACTGAAAATAAAACAACGCACTGGCTGTCAATGTCAAGCCTGAACCACAGAATGACACAAAGGGCGCGATCCGAATTGGGGGAAATAATTGATGTAATCGATTTGAGCGTGCTTAAACCCGTACCGAATTGGCGTGAGCGCGATAACGATGTCCCGTGAATCGACATAGATGACGTCATGGCATGCGCCATCTTGCGATAAAGCCGACCATGCCTCGTACTAATATCACCGTGAGCGCTGTCAAAAATGACAGTGCGTGTGTGTGTGTGTGAGGAGAGGCGGCCAAAGAGTATAATAAGGCCGCCTTCCGAATTGGCCAATATCGCTCACAGCACTCAAATCGTCTCACATGCGTTTTGGATATCACGATTAGCTGAGGGCTGTCAACAATTCGGAACACTCGTGAGTGCGCTCACAGTGCTCACTCGGTGTCAAAAAGATATTACAGCAGTATTTCTTCATAAAAACACCACACGTTTCTTCCTTTTCTTTGTTTAGGTGGCGACTGTCAGTCAGAAGCACAATTTCGAAAATGCCACGTTATTAAAAAGATATGATGCAGCTCAAAACAAAACACACACTGACACATCCTCATCATCACACACACACGCACTGTCATTTTTGACAGCGCTCACGGTGATATTCGTACGAGGCATGGTCGGCGTTATCGCAAGATGGCGCATGCCATGACGTCATCTATGACGATTCACGGGACATCGTTATCGCGCTCACGCCAATTCGGTACGGGTTTTAGCACGCTCAAATCGATTACATCGATTATTTCCTCAATTCGGAACGCGCCCTAACTATCTTTATGAATGACAGAACACAACACGAATATCTCAGAACAACAACTAAAGCATGCTTTAGTTATTGATCTGAGACGAATACATGTATGTACAGAGGCCAGCACATCAAGCTACCCCAATCTGTCAAATTTTCCCAATTGAATATGAACGTTATTTCTTTGTTATAAAGTTGAAAATCTATCAAAGAAATTTGACACATTGGGGTAGCTTGATGTGCTGGCCTCTGTACTTGCCCACAGACTATTATTGTATATGTACAAGCGCCAGTATATCAAGCTCATATACAAAAGTACTCTGTGATCAAGCTACTACAATCTGTCTTTCTTTAAAAAAAGACAATAATATCGCTACAGACTAAGGTTCATGGTTGATTGGGATTTGACAGTTTCAGTTAGCTTGATGTGCTGGGTCTGTACTTGCCTGAACCCCCCATGGACCTAAAATACAAGAAAAGTGGTAAAGACATTGATGTTCAGAATCGCTTTATTATTTGTAATATTCATTTTTGCCATTCCGTAATATTTCACATGCTCCAAGTTACACGGAACATAAATATAAACAATTCCTTCTAATTTTTGAGCACGAAAAAGTCATTTTACTTGCTAAACAACGGAGAAAAACTTAAAAACACAAAATAACTTTTTTGTAAACACTAGTAAAACTTTCTGAACGAAACCTCAACTGACTTTGTCGGCGTTCCAAAACTGGACCCTTTGCATTTTGCTACTTTTAACATAGAATATTCGGTTTACTCTATTACTCTACAAGCAGTTTCATTACGCTATCTCTCTCCGCCTAAAGTAGGTTACAAGAACTGAAACGCGCTGCCTGACAGCTCTATCAAGATCAATAATTCAACCAGACGATTTCCTTTTCGTGTTTTTCAAACAAAATAATTTGTAAGGGGCGTATCACATCCTACAAAACTTCAGAGGAACACAGGACATGTAAGTAAACACATTTAATATGGCTATAACACCTCAACATTCGTTTATACACCCCCTTTTCTTTATAGAAAGTTGTTTTATCAAAATATGTTTATAACTATTTGTTTTCGGATTAGAATTCGTCATTGCGATGGTAAATCGCATAGAATAGCATTTGATAAACGACGATAAATCTACAGGAAGTATGTAAGATAAGTTTAAAGTACTATTTAATTGGATTTCCTATGACAATTTGTGAGGGTGGGTACTGCAAGGGTAGTTTGTGACGTAATTCGCTGCAGGATAACAATTTATAATTTTCAACCTACCCTTTAGTGAGCTTTATTTCATAAACATTAAAATGCTTTTATACATTATTATATTTAAAACACACCTAAACAATTTACACTGGCTACGAAATTAAATGACTTACTAACTACTTTGACACTTTTGGTGCTTGCATAGAGAAGCGGGTTTTCGGTACCGAGTCTCAGATCTCTGCAGGTTGATCTTCAGAAGAAAAAGGTTACATGTTGTACCTGTTTCTTTATGTGTGACCGTATAACTTAATGTGGGATTATTCACCTGCACCAATCAGTACCTACTTGTCTTTACTGGGAACCCGCTTCTTTATGCAAGCAGCCTTAGATGTCAAAGTATTTGTCCACGTTAGTTCTTTGACCAAATAGAATGAGCCGGAAGTTAACTCATCAGGCTCCGCTAATGAAACACAACTGATTTTCAATGGTATCGTACTACGTAGAATACGTGCGGAGCTTGACCGGTTAAGTTAATATTTATATAATCTCTGTAATTGTAGGTAAGTTTGTCTTAAAAAAAGGCTTTCAGGTATCACTTTTTCTTGTTAGATATAAAACTAAAGTTAGCTATGTCGGGGTCGGCTTCCAGTCTAACCAGATGCAGCTGAATACCAGTATTTTACATGGAGCGACTGCCTATCTGACCTCTACAACCCAGTTACTGGGTAATATGAAAACCCTTGGTAAGACTTGTTGTCCATCACTTTCGGGCTTCTGACTACCCTAACAACTGTCAAAGATCCACGAATGACAGTCGTGACCAACGGCTTAACATGCTTTCAAAGGCACGGAGGAGTCTTGGTATGTAAAGATGGTGACCCATCCACAGACCAACCGCGACAAGCGTAGCTTAACCTGGTCGATCGACCTGTGCGGCTGTTATTATTTAGCTACGGGCCCCTCTACTCAGATCTGCTTTGTAAATACCTTTATAGCCTTTCACTCATCCTCTTAATATGACCAAACAATATGAAGGTTGATTGATTGACGATATAAGCACACTCTTTTAAATTTTTGCAACTACATTTTCATTGCCTTTTTATAACTTGAATTAATAAAATTGTCTATCCCCAGCAGTATGGCGTCAGACCCGTGGATCGTGCAGCCGCATGAGCATGCCAAATTTACGGAGCACTTCCGTAACCTCGGCCCGGTCAATGGCCACCTCACCGGGGAGCAAGCAAAGCGGTTCATGCTACAGGTATGTAGATGTACTCTTGAACTAGGTATTTGGTAACGTTCCGCGGTCCACTTGGAAGCCCCTGAACCGACTCAAGTGGACACAAGTGGGAAGATGAATGAATGATGATGAATGTTGCTACGGCGTAGGCCATCTTGTGCTACGCCGTAGCAACATTCGTAGCGTATAAATTATTACTTGACTAGCATCTGTCCGCGACTTCGTCTACGTATAATGTCTTATTTCAACATAAAATATATTTCCATTAGTGAAAGAATTTTCGGTATCGCATCAGTAGTTCCAAAGATTACCCATTTACCCCCACGTACCAACCTCTTTATAATCCGTCATATCATCATAATCAGCCTATAATGTTCCCACTGCTGGGACACAGGCCTCCTCTCTGTGAGAGGGAGTGGGCTGTAATCCACCACGCGGGCTCAGTGCGGGTTGGTAGATGTCACATGTCTACGAATTAAATTCTTAACATCAATCAACTCAGCCTATCGCAGTCTACTGCTGGACATAGGCCTCCCCCAAACTGCGCCACAACCCCCTGTCCTCCGCCTTCCGCATCCAGTCAACCCCAGCCACCTTCCTTAGGTCGTCAGTCCATCTAGCTGTTGGGCGTCCCACACTACGCTTGCCGATACGCGGTCTCCACTCCAGGACTCGTCTGCTCCACCGATTCTTAAAATAATACCATTATTTTACGCGCCTTACGAGTCCAGTATAAAAACGCATACAGGGCGCTGTTGGGGTTGCCACGTCAATATAGCGCATCAGGGATGTCCGCAGAGGCACGCATAGACGACTTTTACGCAATCATGCGAAAGCGTGTCGCCTCCCTGATGCGGCAGGCGCGGGGCAGCGCCAACAGCCGCTTGGTCATAGTGGCCGATAGGGTAGTACTAACTCTCAGGCACTGCACACAAGTATTGCCTTCAAATCGTGCCTTGAAAATAACATTGTAATGTTGTTCTTGTACCTGTTGCGTTTTTGATTATTGATGTTGTATTGTATTTGATTATTGTATTGTTAATGATTTTGACGTTATTAGTTAATGGTGATTTTGACATTATTAATGGTGATTTTGACATTATTATTAGTGATTTTGACATTATTAGTAACTAGCTGTGCCCGCGACTTCGATCGCGTAAATGACGAATCCTAATTCTTTTTCTAAAATAAAAGTTATAAGTTACTGCCAGTCAAAGTCCCGTCAAAATCGGTCCAGCCGTTTCAGAGATTAGCCGGAACAAACAGACAGACAAAAATAAAATATTTTGGTATATGTACCGTGTATACATAATTACATATGGATTTAGTAAAAAGCGGTTATTTTAATATTACAAACAGACACTCCAATTTTATTTATTTGTGTATAGATTTGTATTACCAAAATTTGCCAAATATAAGTACTAACACCAGTGTTTGAGATGTGTATGTAATTACTAACAAATTGGATTATATGATCTGGGTGCTTACTCTCGAATATAATTCCGATAGATCGACATTGGAATTGTCAGTCAAACGTCAGGGATTGGCTGGACTCGCTGAGTCTAGCCAATCCCTGACGTTTAACTCGACCAACTGACGTAAGACCAATGTCGATTTATCGGAATTATATTCGAGAGTTAGCACCCTGGATAAATAAATGATTGTTATTATATTATCACAGTCTCAATTGCCGCCTCCGATTCTGGGACAAATCTGGTCGTTAGCCGACACCAACGCAGACGGTAAACTGGACCTCAGAGAGTTCTCCATAGCTTGCAAGGTAAGTCACTTATTAAGTATATATTTTTTTGACGTGATAACGTCTTATAAATCGATGAAAGGACAAAAAAGGGGAGGGGGGGGGGGTAAAGGGTCATTAGAAAACCAGCGTCAGACAGCATCTGTCTGGCATTAATGCTGAAATGAACCTTTTTGGCGCAGCCGTGAGACACACTATTGTTGTTTGAAACATTTTTTTTTTGTAATTTTGTATTTTGTGTTTCATGAACTGTGTCCAAATAAACTTTATTCTTTCTTTCTTTCTTTTCTTTCTTTATGAACGTCGGTTGCACGCACGAAAAAGCATGACTCATTGTCACGTTCCGCCTGAGCCGCGCGTGCAAGCGAGAGCGCGGTACAAGCGATAGAGAGGCACGATCGGCCTAAGCGTTCGGCTTGTGACGCATCTATCTCTTATGACGTTATCACGTAAAATTATCGTCCGTAAACCGAGTTTACAGACAAACTATGTTTTTCTACATCATTTTCATTTATACCAAAAGAGTCTCCAATAATTGCCTAAACAATATAAATAAAAAAAAAACTTGTGACTTTTTAATAATAAATAAAATAAGACTACTATATACAGTGTGTCAGGTTAAACGAGGGACATACATAAGGGAGTGTAGTACCCATGACAATGAACAACTTTTACTAAGAGACCAACACTGAAATCGAGTAAATAAAAAAACCAGCCGCTCTATACATTTATGTTCGCATAACTGGACAAAATGTAGGGAACAGCTGTTTTTTTTTTTTTTCATATTTTTGAATCCGCCCCATATTAAAAGTTGTTCATTTTCATGGGTACTACACTCCCTTAAAGTATGTCCCTCGTTTAACCTGACACACTGTGTATTTCACTGCGCCGGCGATGCGCGCTTGCCCAGGGCAGGGCTGGAAGCCTTAATTTATTGAGGCATCCACAGGCAATCTTAGTTAAGCAGACGACAACCTCATAGGCTGAACTGCGAGAAGCCATTTAAAAAAAAAAGGTGGGCGCTCAGTAGGTACCCGGGCTCTTAAACCTTTTCTTCACTGATTTCGATGAACCGCGGGACACAAGTACACTATGACCTCAACGAAGGGCCAAGCAGCGGGCAGGTGTTTGTAATAAAAAAACTAAACTCAATTAATCCATGTACAGGCACTTTTGAATTGTCAAAATTAAATAGTCGGCCAGTTAGTCAGAAAGTTGGAGCTAGTTGCCCATTCCCAAACGTAGATCTCTATGGAGAAGAACGGGCAATAAACTCCAAGGAAACTCTTTTAAATCAAGATATTACAAAATCCTGGGTACATTATTCTTGTTGCTCTCTATATGTGAGAACAATGTAAAAAAAAAAACGAATGAAGAAACAATTCAAAATATAAGATTAAAAATAAGCCTTGGCAGTTAAGAGATGACCAGTCTCAACCGACGGCGCCCGTTCGTACATGACGCGTGGATCAGCATCATACAGCTCAACCATTTTGTGGGGAACAGAATGATCCAACACACGCGCCACCATCAGTGAGACATTTAAGTGAACATGACACATTCTCAACTGCCATACTCTTTCAAGTCAACATCAAAAAATCATAATAAACGGATCCATGGTTCTTACATTTACAAAATAAATTATACAAAACTATAGAATAAAATGAATGAAAGGTTCTCTGACCCTGATAATGAACCTTATTTGCAGATAATCAACTTGAAGCTACACAACATAGAGGTGCCGACAGCCTTACCGCCGTCACTACTTGCCTCTCTCAGTCCTACCGGTAAGTCGGTTGGCCCGCGAAATTCAAACTTACTTACGTTTTTAGGGTTCCGTACCTAAAGGGTAAAAACTGGACCCTATTACTAAGACTCCACTGTCCGTCTGTCTGTCACCAGGCTGTATCTCTTGAACCGTGATAGCTAGACAGTTGAAATTTTCACAGAATGTGTATTTTTGTTGCCGCTATAAAATCAGAATCAAATAAATATTTAAAGGGAGCTCCCATACAACAAACGTGATTTTTTTGACGTTATTTTATATGTAGTGTTAAATATTGTATGGTGGTACGGAACCCTTCGTGTGCGAGTTCAACTCGCACTTGTTTGCAATTTGCAGGGATCAGGTCGTATGTTGATCTAAATATTAATCTCGGCCGTCTTAATACTAATTAATCTCATAAATATTAATACTAATTTAAGAAAATGATGGTAGTATGCTCAGATGATTTTTTGTTTTAAACTGTTGCATTTTTTCAAATAATCCGATTATTTTTTCTCCACAGCGACACAAAAACCACAATTCGCGTCACCCGCCCCCGCGCCAATCAAGCCACCGATACCACCCATGCCATCCCTACCACCACAGCCACAACAACCACTGATCTCCGGCCTAACATCAACCACGAGCAACCATTCCCTTCTCGGGGACCTAGTAGGTCCACCACTTAACCCCCAAGCTCCAATGATCCCACCAATTGCTGCCCCCTCTAAACCTACGGTACCTAACGTGCCAGATCTAATTTCTGGAGTAAAACCAGGCCAGCCAGTGACTTCGCAGTCCTTGGTTAACACGCAACCTCTGATCGGTGGTCCACCACCCATGGTTGCGTCCCAACCGCTAATAAGTTCCCAGCCAATGGTTGCTGGTCAACCACAGCAACCAATGTTACCTTCCCAGCCTCTAATGAATCCTTTGTTAAGCCAGCAGCCGCCTCTGATTCCAAACCTGCCGATAGACCAGGCCTTTTCAATGAATAGCCAGCCTCTAATTCAGCCTATCCTGCCTGCTAGTCAAAATAGGTCGTTTGGCTCGTCTCCTGAGGGTTCCCAGCCTGTGGCAATCCAGTCCCCGTTGGGTTCCCAACTTATGTCTGGGTCGGGTATCGGCTCGTTGATCAACAGTCCTCCGTCTGGAGTGAATACTGTGGGTGGGGTGGTTAGTCAGCCGGTGACGTCAACTCCCTTGATGAAGAGTGATAGTATTTCTAAACCAGGTAAAATAATTTGACTATTTTTATTTTTTACAAGGTGTTCTACCCATAAATATGAACAGCTCTTAATGATCTCTTTAATGAGCTCTTAATGATCCCTATCGTTAAGAGGTCATAATGAATTAGGGCCCTGATTTGCTCAACTCATACTCTGAGTGACTACAAAACAGCTGGTGCAGCGGTCGTTGACCGAATAAAAAAAATCATCATAACATATCATATTTTTTTGTAGTTTTTTCGTGTTCTGATCACCATCATCTGCCTAGCCTTTTCCCAACTATGTTGGGGTCGGCTTCCAGTCTAACCGGATGCAGCTGGATAGCAGTATTTTACATGGAGCGACTGCCTGTCCATCAATTTTTCGTGTTTAGATAAGGATACTCAAAATCAAAACAAAAGTCATTTATTCAAATTAGGCTGAGAATCCAATGAGCACTTCTCGAAAACGTAAAAATTTCATAAGACAGTCCCCCAAAACGCCCACCCTTCACCAATCTGCGGAGTTTTGCTAGGTAATTTAACTTGACCCTGTATTTGTTAACACTTTTCTTCTAGGGTCTCTGGTGACAAGTCCCACGGAGATGCCCATGGGGGTGATGAGTCCCCCCGCCACGGTGGAGTGGGGCATCCCTCAGCCACAGAAACTGAAGTAAGTCAACGAGGTGACATGAGTAGACATATTAATGGGACCACAGAACCTCAACGCAAAAAAAACGCAAGTTTTATAATGCCTAAAAGTATCTGATCGACTACAGTAAACAAAATCAGAAAAAACATATGATATTCTTCAGGATATATGCTAGGTAGATAGTGTGTTGAAAACATAATACAACTAATTTGATACGATAGAAAAAAAACATGAAGATACCTCTAAAAACTTTCTTTTTACAATAAAAACCATACTAATATACATACAATCATTCTGATTTTTGTCAGATTATTCTAAGAGCAACATATTAAAGCACTTGTGTTTTAATTTTTAGTCCAAACTATAGATTTTTTGTAAATAGATAACTGCTTCATATTTTGCAATAAATTACCAGCGTTGTGTCATCTCGCTTCTCTTTCTTTTCTATGCAGTCCGACAAAGACCGCGCTTTAGGTCAGGTGGTCCTCTTAACATCCTATTTTCTGTAGCCTCAGTAAGGACTTTTAGAAACATAATTAAAGGGGATTGAAGACTTATATGGAGCCTAGCATATCTACCTGCAATTTAATTTAAAAGGGGCAACTAGCTTCATCTTTCTGACTGACCGACCCCTTGACAATTCAAAAGTGCCTGTAAATGGATTAATTGAAATAATTGCTTTGAGTTGAGTTTTTCTCACCCTCAGATACACACAGCTGTTCAACGCCACAGACCGCGCAAAGACCGGCGCCGTGTCCGGAGCGCAAGCTAGGTCCATCATGTTGCAGTCGCGACTCGCGCAGCAAGCGCTGGCGCAGATCTGGGCTCTGGCGGATCTCGATTCCGACGGGAAACTAGGTGAGTATTGCCGACACTGTCTAACTTTGCCATTCCGGGGTTATATTGCCAACACAGGCTAATGTTGCCCTAGGGTAATACTGCCTACTCTTGCTAATATTGCCACTTGCCCTAAAGTTTCTAAGCGTCTAAATTCAGTATTATGATTCTGTAGTGTACCATTTACCTAAACAATAATAATATACACACATAAAGCATATACTAATATCTATGTATGTTTGTATAAACACAATAATATTGATGAAACAAGACGAAAGAATTATATTATTATGATATAAGTAGCTTCTGCCCGGGACTTCGTCCGTGTGAAATTTCACCCTCCCCCCATTCACCCTCTTAGGGGTGGAATTTCGAAAAACCCTTTCTTAGTGGATACCTACTCTTCACAAAGAACACACTCACCAAATTTCATGTCTCTAGGACCAGCGGTTTAGGCTGTGCATTGATATATCAGTCAGTCAGGACTTTGAATCCATACTAATATTATAAATTCGAAAGTAACTGTCTGTATGTTATTTTTCACGCCTAAACTGCTGAACGGATTTTGATAAAATTTGGCAGAGAGGTAGATTGCATGCCGGGGAGGGACATAGGATTTTTATCGACATATATCGCGGGCGGAAGCTAGTTTTATATAATATATACATATAGATAATATGTTTTCGCTTGTCCCGCAGGTTGTGAGGAGTTCGTACTAGCTATGTACCTGTGTGAGAAGGCGACGCAGGGCGAGCCTGTGCCCGCTAAACTGCCCCCAGAATTGATACCGCCTACATTCAGGTAAGTTTTTTTTTTCCAACGATAATCAGGTTTGTGATGTCGTGAACGTGATGGCTCAGTGGTTAATGTCTTGTTGACAACGTCTTGTCTTGTTGGCACGATGTTGTGGGTTCAATTTCAGGCAAATACCAATGTTACATGTTAAATTAATATGTAATTTTTGATTTTATTTCGGCATTATTGACATCAGTTTATGGGTCATCATCATCATCATCATCTGCCTAGCCCTTTCCCAACTATGTTAGGGTCGGCTTCCAGTCTAACCGGATGCAGCTGAATACCAGTATTTTACATGGAGCGACTGCCTATCTGACCTCCACCCACAACCCAGTTACTGGGTAATACCAAGGGGTATCCCCTCGGTAAGACTGGTTGTCAGACTTTCGGGCTTCTGACTACCCTTAACGACTGTCAAAGATCCGCGAATGGCAATGTTATCTGTTTATATAATGAAAAAAATCTGCTGTTTCATACAAAAGTTCAATACCTACTTGACCAAAATGTATGAAACAGCAGATTTTTTTTTTCATGATTTCAGAGTTGGTCCCATAGTGAAAGTTGTTCGTATTCATGGGTAGAACGCCCTGTAAAAATTTGGATGGTGATTAAAAAGTCTTCCTGTATATTACATTAATATTAAATTTACACACATAAAGAAATCTTGATATATTTTTCGCTGGTATTCCATAAACATAACTATATTTTTCTCTGCAGACGCGACTCAGTCTCCTCAAACACAAGCGTTAAGTCCTACGAGGAGAGGCGAAGAGAAAACATGGCTCGTGGTCAGGCAGAGCTAGAGCGCAGGCGATCACAGCTAGCTGACGCGCAGCTTAAAGAAAAGGTAAGCTACAGGACAGCATGTTGCGTCCTGGTCAAAAGTTTTGCCATGTATTTAGTGGAACCTAAAAAAAAATCCCATTTTGCTTTCCCAAAAATATTATTGGACACTCCAATATAATAAACTAGCAGCGCTCCGAGGTTTCATCCGCATAAGTGTCGATCCCGTTTGAATATCGGGATGAAATCTATCCTATTTCCTTTCCCGGGACTCAAACTATCTCTATATCAAATTTCATCAAAATTAGTTCAGCGGTTTAAGCTTCAAGAGGTAACAGACAGATAGGCACACTTTCGCATTTATTTATAGTATACTAGCTTCCGCCCGCGGCTTCGCACGCGAGGTATGTCGATAAAAACTATCCTATGTCCTTCCCCGGGATGCAATCTCTCTCTCTGCCAAATTTTATTGAAATCCGTTCAGTGGCTTATAGTCCAGTAGGGATACAATATTTTTCCCACAAAACCTTCGATAATTCACAAGTTTTTTATTTTCGCTGTGTGGATAAGTATTGTGATTTCAATGCTATGTACAAAAATGCTAACAGTTTAGAGTTATGCAATAGGTATTAAGTAGGTATTTCCTATTATTTCGTGTTGTAACTATGTTACAAAATTTAAATTTAAATACTATACTGGTTCTTTGTAAGTACTATCTAAAGCATATATTAGTGAAAATGCTAACACGTAGGTACTGTGGAACAATGGAAATCTGAAAATGTCCCGTAACTCATTCAATAAAAAATTTAAGTTTTTCAAATCATTTATTATGTACCTAAAGGGATTATTTATACCTTAAAACAAAAGTTCTAACAACTAAGTACTATGGCTGCACAAGTAATTGTATTTTTACTTTGCGATTAGCGAAATATTGAATTTAAGTTTATAAATTTGCGCCCACATATTCGTAATAATAAACTCTGCTACCATACAAAAGTTTCAACAAATTCATATTATGGCTTTTGTTTAAATTGCAAATAACTATTTCTACTAACGAGCCGCGTAGGTACGGCGCGTGCGATCGCTACTGAGTAGCAACACTCCCCCGCCCGCCCGCCCGCTCCGATCGGGGATGTACCTAACGCCGCTGGCTCTGCTACCATTAGTCCAGTAGCGAGAAGTCTATGCCCTTCGATAATTCACAAGTTTTTTATTTTCGCTGAGTGGATGAGTATAGTGATTTCAATGCTATGTACAAAAATGCTAACAGTTTAGAGTTATGCAATAGGTATTAAGTAGGTATTTCCTATTATTTCGTGTTGTAACTATATTAGAAAATTTAAATTTAAATACTATACTGGTTCTTTGTAAGTACTATCTAAAGCATATATTAGTGAAAATGCTAACACGTAGGTACTGTGGAACAATGGAAATCTGAAAATGTCAAGTAACTCATTCAATAAAAAAATTAAGTTTCTCAAATCATTTCTTATATACTTAAAGGGATTAGTTATACCTTACAACAAAAGTTCTAACAACTAAGTACTATGGCTGCACAAGTAATTGTATTTTTACTTTGCGATTAGCGAAATATTGAATTTAAGTTTATAAATATGGAGGTAGGTAGATGCCACAATGTACGGTACGTACAGAGGCCAGCACATCAACCTACCCCAATCTGTCAAATTTTCCCAATTGAATATGAACCTTATTCCTTTGTAGTAAAGTTGAAAATCTATCAAAGAAATTTGACAGATTGGGGTAACTTGATGTGCTAGCCTCTGTACATAGACTTATAAAAAAGATGGACTCCGCGCCACGAATATCGAAAGTGAAGCACAGTAAATATAGCGGACCGTTTGTACAAAAAACACGCCTCACGTTCACATTTACATCGTAGTATGCCGACCGGCCGCCATTACGTGACACGACAGTGTCAATCGTCAATCACGCACACAGATCGGTACGGTGCTTCACTGTCGATATTTATGGCGCGGAGTCTATTTTTTTTTATAAGTCTATGGGTAGTGTAATACTTCAGAGCAGTACATACTAAAAACAGAGTGATGGCCGCCATACTAAAAAGTGCAACTGTAAATTAGTCACAAATGCACCCAAAGGAGCTATATTCCATTTACAATAAGATTAGACATTTAAACAAAACTTTACAGTCCGTTCAACCGATTTTTACTTCTATTCCATAGGCATAAGGATGGCATTAAAAGCAAAAACATGATTATAATACCAACTGTTATTGCAGCTGCCATTTGTCATGCCACCAACGCAATAGAAGTAAAAATCGGTTGAACGAACTGTAAAAAAGATTTATTTCAATGTCGAATCTTATTGTGAATGTTTCAATGAAATGGTGGTTGTGTTCAATGAAAATTTAAAAGCACCATCTGTTTGACAGATCGGAGTAGGTAGACAGCATTTGTTATAGTATCAGAGACAAAAAGTGACTTCCATACGACACCTTTTTTTTTCCGGGAATTTTTTTCGGGTTTCGGGATAGGTATCACTAAGTGTACATTAAAGATGATGAAACAAAAACAGGTACTTATTGAATCTAATTATTTTATTGTTTTGGTATAATTATTTTTGTACTTAATTAAGTGATGTCCCAAAACCCGGGACAACTAACCCGGAAAAAAATGTTGTAATGGAATCTCCACTTTCTGTCTCTGTTCCTCTATCATTATAACAAGTAGCTACATAATTTGTATAATAAAATTTTAGTCCACATAATTACGATCTTGGTAGGTAGGTATATAATAACTACTCTACTAACGAGCCGCGTATTTACGGCGCGTGCGATCGCTACTGAGTAGGAACACTCCCCCGTCCGCCCGCCCGCTCCGATCGGGGATGTACCTAACGCCGCTGGCTCTGCTACCATACAAAAGTTTCAACATATAACATGCTATGCCTTTTGTTTAATAAATAAAATATTATTTGTGTAACGTCAATAAAATACGTGGGTCAACGACAGACTGATTTATTTGCAAAAGTAAACTAACTACCCACCACCATACCATTACGAGTACCGTCCGATGTCACATATCTCCTCATCAAGTCTACTAATCACAACCGATACATCTTAAACTAACAATGTCCTATAACTAATAAACTATTGTGGCACATTATTGCCAGCTTGTCTAGCCCGGTTGAACGCACGCAGTGCCCGAGCAGACGCGTGGTGGAGGTACCGACGACGTCAACCGTTCGGGTCGAACCGGCGTCGACTTTGACTCTTCCAGCGGCGTGTCCTTAGTATCACCATCCTCATTGAATGCGTCCTCAAACATCTCACCTTCGGCCCCGCTATCGACCCCCGGTTTAGCTGCCTCAGAGCCCTTAGGCTCTGCTACGACCACGTCCCTCATGCGTGATAATGAATACCTATTTTTGGTACTTTCTGAAATAATTTGGTCGGCATGTCTACGCCACTCAACCCCGTTACCTAAACTAACTTTGTATGAAACCGGCCCTGTTTTTTTTTATAACTGTGGCTTCGGTCCACTTGTCCCCCCTCGCCGTGTAATCGCGAGCAATTACTGCATCCCCAACCCGGAATTCTCTATCGGCCCCCGAAGCGCGGGTGACCTGACGCTCTTGCTTCTCGCGCACCGCTGCGGCTACATCCGGCCGTAGTGCATCCAGTCGGCTACGCAAACGCCGCCCTTGGAGCGCCACTGCTGGCGAGACACCTGTCGTTGCGTGTTCACAATTCCGATACTGGAAAAGAAAACTAATCTGCGCCCCGCCCTTAATAATGTATAGTCGTAGTGATTTAGCTTTAAATTCGCCCAAACAAACATCTACCTCAATGTAACCGAGTGATTCTATTCTTGAACCTGAGTAACCACGTAAAACTAAGTTATCCGGTTCAATCTTTTTATGCGAAAAGCTACTTTGATACATAACCTCACTTATTGCTGATATACGACTACCTGTGTCCACTTCACATCCCATATTAATGTTATCAACAGACAGTTTAATAAAAAATGGTTTGTTACCTCGAGCTGTCACATTTAAGTTGAAAATACCATCCCCCGATTCGTCACTCACATAGTTATGCCGACCGCCACTACCACGCACTTGTTTGCACATCACTTTTAGGTGCCCTTTTTTACCGCACTCATCACAACTGTAATTTTTAAACCGACACCTCTCGGCCGGGTGCGCCTTGCCACAGCGCCAGCAGGCCCGCGCGCTGTCTGCGCCTGCCGCGCCTGCTGCTGCCACCGCTATTCCGTCGCCTGCGCCGCTCGCGCCGCCGGCGCCGCCGAACGCCCGTTGCGGCCCGCGCTGGCGCATTCGTCCGCCGCGTGCGTAATGCAGGCCTTCGCCCGCCTCGCCGCCGCCTGCCGGCTTTACTGAGTCCGCCGCCGCCGTCGTCGTTGTACCGCTCACCTCGGCATGCTTCTCCGCTGCCTCAAGAGCCAGCGCTAGCTCCACTGCCTCTTTATACTGAACTTTTTTTTCCGCGAAGATTCTCGATCGCATTACGTCACTTGTCAGCCCGGACACGAACTGATCACGCAAATTTTCTTCAAGCGTCGAACATAACTTGCACTTTCCGAAACTGCACGTAGACGCCAGGTGTTTCAATGCCTGTAGGTATTCCGTGAGGGACTCGCCCGCACGCTGTCGGCGCAACCTGAATACGTGGCGCTCGGCTATCTCCGATCGTTGGGGTTCTAATTGTTCCGTAACTAATTTCACTAGTTCGTCATATGTTTTGTCTTCCGGAAAACTAGGTGAACACAGATCGCACATCAGCGCATACGTTTCTTCCCCCACGACCGTTATTAACATAGGTACTTTCAATTCATCGTCGATTTCGTTAAGCCGTACGTACTGATTTATCCGACGAATATAAGCCGGCCACTGTTTCGAGCTTAAAT
This sequence comes from Gortyna flavago, assembly GCA_963669345.1. Taxonomy (NCBI): domain Eukaryota; kingdom Metazoa; phylum Arthropoda; class Insecta; order Lepidoptera; family Noctuidae; genus Gortyna; species Gortyna flavago. The sequence goes on from OY770154.1 coordinate 1,097,431, forward strand.
TAAAAGGTTCAATTTTACCAATAGGCATCTTGACACACGCGAAATAGAAACGAATCCACGGAAATTAAAAAAGAAATTGTACAAATCCCATCCTCGTCGCCAATGTAACGTCAATAAATACGTGGGTCAACGACAGACTGATTTATTTGCAAAAGTAAACTAACTACCCACCACCATACCATTATGAGTACCGTCCGATGTCACAATTTGGATATTGGGGCGCGGTGTAGGTACGCGGCAATTCGTGCAGCACGGTCCACGGCGCGGTAACACTCCGAACCACAGTCACTGCAAACGTACCTTTTGAATGAGGCGCGAAATCATTTCATTACTGTCACATCTCACAAATCACTAGGTAGGCTCTTACTCTGTTCCAGTCCGTGTCTTCGCCCACGTGTAATTATCAAAATCCCATTACCTACTCCAGTTTAAAAAATCTGTTTTGAAAATACGTTGTTGATCCTGTATTTCAAAGAATTTAATACCTACCTACCAAGATCGTAATTATGTGGACTAAAATTTTATTATACAAATTATGTAGCTACTTGTTATAATGATAGAGGAACAGAGACAGAAAGTGGAGATTCCATTACAACATTTTTTTCCGGGATAGTTGTCCCGGGTTTTGGGACATCACTTAATTAAGTACAAAAATAATTATACCAAAACAATAAAATAATTAGATTCAATAAGTACCTGTTTTTGTTTCATCATCTATAATGTACACTTAGTGATACCTATCCCGAAACCCGAAAAAAATTCCCGAAAAAAAAAGTTGTCGTATGGAAGTCACTTTTTGTCTCTGATACTATAACAAATGCTGTCTACCTACTCCGATCTGTCAAACAGATGGTGCTTTTAAATTTTCATTGAACACAACCACCATTTCATTGAAACATTCACAATAAGATTCGACATTGAAATAAATCTTTTTACAGTTCGTTCAACCGATTTTTACTTCTATTGCGTTGGTGGCATGACAAATGGCAGCTGCAATAACAGTTGGTATTATAATCATGTTTTTGCTTTTAATGCCATCCTTATGCCTATGGAATAGAAGTAAAAATCGGTTGAACGGACTGTAAAGTTTTGTTTAAATGTCTAATCTTATTGTAAATGGAATATAGCTCCTTTGGGTGCATTTGTGACTAATTTACAGTTGCACTTTTTAGTATGGCGGCCATCACTCTGTTATTAAGTATTACACTACCCATAGACTTATAAAAAAAGATGGACTCCGCGCCATGCATATCGACAGTGAAGCACCGTACCGATCTATGTGTGCGTGATTGACGATTGACGCTGTCGTGTTACGTAATGGCGGCCGGTCGGCATACTACGATGTAAATGTGAGCGTGAGGCGTGTTTGTTGTACAAACGGTCCGCTATATTTACTGTGCTTCACTTTCGATATGCGTGGCGCGGAGTCCATCGTTTTTATAAGTCTATGTACAGAGGCTAGCACATCAAGTTACCCCAATCTGTCAAATTTCTTTGATAGATTTTCAACTTTACTACAAAGGAATAAGGTTCATATTCAATTGGGAAAATTTGACAGATTGGGGTAGGTTGATGTGCTGGCGTCTGTACGTACCGTACATTGTGGCATCTACCTACCTCCATATTTATAAACTTAAATTCAATATTTCGCTAATCGCAAAGTAAAAATACAATTACTTGTGCAGCCATAGTACTTAGTTGTTAGAACTTTTGTTGTAAGGTATAACTAATCCCTTTAAGTATATAAGAAATGATTTGAGAAACTTAAATTTTTTATTGAATGAGTTACTTGACATTTTCAGATTTCCATTGTTCCACAGTACCTACGTGTTAGCATTTTCACTAATATATGTTTTAGATAGTACTTACAAAGAACCAGTATAGTATTTAAATTTAAATTTTCTAATATAGTTACAACACGAAATAATAGGAAATACCTACTTAATACCTATTGCATAACTCTAAACTGTTAGCATTTTTGTACATAGCATTGAAATCACTATACTCATCCACTCAGCGAAAATAAAAAACTTGTGAATTATCGAAGGGCATAGACTTCTGGCTACTGGACTATAAGCGCCAGGGAGAACATTAAACAAGAGCGGTCAGTATGAAGCGGCGCGGCGTTAGGTACATCTCCGATCGGAGCGGGCGGGCGGGCGGGGGAGTTATGTTACTCAGTAGCGATCGCACGCGCCGTAGCTACGCGGCTCGTTAGCGAAAATAGTTATTTGCAATTTAAACAAAAGCCATAATATGCATCTGTTGAAACTTTTGTATGGTAGCAGAGTTTATTATTACGAATATGTGGGCGCAAATTTATAAACTTAAATTCAATATTTCGCTAATCGCAAAGTAAAAATACAATTACTTGTGCAGCCATAGTACTTAGTTGTTAGAACTTTTGTTGTAAGGTATAACTAATCCCTTTAAGTATATAAGAAATGATTTGAGAAACTTAAATTTTTTATTGAATGAGTTACTTGACATTTTCAGATTTCCATTGTTCCACAGTACCTACGTGTTAGCATTTTCACTAATATATGCTTTAGATAGTACTTACAAAGAACCAGTATAGTATTTAAATTTAAATTTTCTAACATAGTTACAACACGAAATAATAGGAAATACCTACTTAATACCTATTGCATAACTCTAAACTGTTAGCATTTTTGTACATAGCATTGAAATCACTATACTCATCCACTCAGCGAAAATAAAAAACTTGTGAATTATCGAAGGGCATAGACTTCTGGCTACTGGACTATTAGGCGTGAAAAGGTAACATACAGACAGTTACTTTCGAATTTATAATATTAGTATGGATGGATGTGCCTCTTTTTGTGAACCTCAAATAATTCCTATTTTGGGGTCCTAAAAATACTAAATAGCATATTACCTGCGACAAACTTAGATGTATCGGCTGGCCTATACAGGTACGTGCAAATCTGTGTGGTTCTTTCCACAAAACACCATTTCAGACACTAATCTGCATGGTCCTAACATGATCTGACCAAGATTATATCTGGACTTTAAAAGAGACTGTGACCTCTGAGTTTGTTTCGGCCTTTCCTCGGTTAGAAAACACTAACCCCGTCTAGTTTTAAAACATAATATAATTTTGACGTGTAAATGTGTTTTTTGAACCAATTGGCATTAATAAATATTATATTTATAATTTATAATAAATCCTGCAAATAAATTGAATAACTCTGTTATCCCAACAGTTTTTTTTTTTTGCATTTCCATGTAGTGTTTTAATATAATGTATTTCTTCCGACACGATTCATTTTAACTCAAGTTTTTTTTTTTTTTCTTAACGCTGTCTAGGAAGCTGAGGTAATCACTATTTACTAATACGACAGTTGTACGGATACACAGGTTGAAATTGAATACATGCGACAAATCGAAATGGGAGATTGTACTCATCATTATGAATAACTTTTACTATGGGACATAGTAAAAGTTGTTCATAATGATGAGTACAATCTCCTATTTCGATTTGTCGCATGTATTCAATTTCAACCTGTATACAGGAAGATTTTTTTATCACCATCCAAATTTTTACAGGTTGTTCTACCCATGAATACGAACAACTTTCACTATGGGACCAACTATGAAATCACGAAAAAAAAATCTGCTGTTTCATGCATTTTGGTCAAGTAGGTATTGAACTTTTGTATGAAACAGCAGATTTTTTTTCGAGATTTCAGAATTGGTCCCATAGTGAAAGTTTTTCATAATCATGGGTAGAACACACTGTAAAAATTTGAATGGTGATTAAAAAATATCCCTGTATAAAACTAGTTAAATACTTACTCGAAAACTCCATACAAGGTCAAATTAAATAGCGTCCTGATTACCGCAAATAATCGTTTTTTTTTTTTTTTCTATATCCACCACGCGTGTGGGAGTTTTGCTAGCAAATTTAATTTGACCCTGTATAAATTGTGAATTACGTTTACATGTTCACAGATAATTAGAGTATCTGTTGTGTAGCTAAAGACTCGGCGCTATAATTAATGAAACAAATTGTTGATAAATACTGTTCAAAATGTCAACAGGCCGAAAGGGAGCGGAAGGAGCGAGAGGAAGCCGAAAAGAGGGAGAAGTTGCGTCTTGAATTACAGAAGAGGGAGCAAGAAGAGTTAATGCGAAAACAGAAGGAGGAACAAGTAAGTCACTACGTCAGATCTTGAGTACACAGGCGAAAATAGAAAAATGATTGCTGCTCTATACAAAGTGTTAAAAAATTAACCCAACAAACTTTAAGCGGTGCTTTAGACCATCGAACTGAACAACTTTCACAATTGGACCAACTCTTAAATCACGAAAAAAAAAATCGGCTGTTTCATACAAAATTTCAATACCTACTTGACCAAAATGTATGAAACAGCTGTTTTATTGTACGTGATTTCAGTGTTGGTCCCATTGTGAAAGTTGTTCATATTCATGGGTAGAACACCCTGTAAAAATTTGGATGGTGATAAAAAAAATCTTCCTGTATACACAGTTTAATTCAATGTTGTATTACCGTGATTTATTGTAGAGAACTTTTACCTCCGGAAAGATGTCGACCAGTATTTTACGAAAATGCTATATTTTCTTATCTTATCTTTTTAGGAGAAGCGCGAAGCAGCTCGCAAAGAAATGGAAAGACAGTGCCAGCTTGAATGGGAGAAAAAACGGTATGTTATTACTTGTTAGTACTTTCCTTTATCATCACGTCAACGGCTGTCGCTGAAAACCAGCGCTGGCGTACTGTCTCGGATAGGATCTTAGCGTTTGTGTTGAGTGATAGCCGTTTTGCGTGGATGTGACGTTTTTTTTTTTATTGTTGAATGGGCCCGCTCTTGACCTCTATCACGCCTGATGGAAAGCGATGGATGAGGTCTATGATGGAACGAGCGTGCCCAGAAGATGCCTGAGGCACTGGAACTCCCACGCATCGACGACACACAGCAGGCTGCTTGACGCAATTCCTATAATGTGCGCACTGTCGCGTGGCGCGCGGAGCACTGCGGCGCATGCGCGGGGCGGGAGACGGACACCCCTAGTCCGCTCGCACCCGTCGGGGAATTGATGGAAAAATAATTTTAATTCCTACACAATAAAGTTCAGTTTACGGTACAACATCAGTTTTAAAAATTTGTCAATAGTGCTAGTCACTCTGAAATCAACTTAATTGTTATTGAAATAAAGTTGATATTTGTTTAACTTGAAATACGGTAGAGGTGTGCAGAACTGCGCACTATTACTTTATGTGCGATACTCTGACTTTCTAACTTTTATTTTTTCAGAACACGCGAACTCGAAGCAATGCGAACAGAAGAGCAGACCAAGGTGTTCGCCCTCAAGTCCAAGAGTCAGAACCTGACGGCAGAGCTCAGCTCCGTGGTGCTGCGCGCTGGGAACCTGGCCAAGGACATCCGGGAGACCAGGAGCAGCGTCGCAGCAGCCAAGTGCACCATCGACGGCATGAGGTACAGATCAGATACAAAATTTCTAGGAATAAATATTGATTACAGACTTTCATGGACAACCCATATAAACAATCTCTGCAAAAGGATCAACAAATCCTCATTCGCTCTTTACAAGCTCTCGAAAATAGTTAACAAAGAAGCGATTTTAACGGCCTATCACGGACTGGTGGCACCATTACTGAGATACGGCATTATATTTTGGGGTAATTCGGTAGACAAGGAATTTATATTTAAAGCTCAAAAGAAGTGCATTAGAGCAATGTGCCAAATAAATAGTACAATTAGCTGTCAACCTTACTTTAAAAATCTAAAAATACTCACATTGCCTTCCCTATACATTTACGAATCAAGTATTTTTGTGAAATTAAATCTAAGCTACTATAAAACTGCTGTCAAAAGCTATTATCGAAAATTAAGGGATAAAAAAAGGTTAGAGGTACAAATACCTTATGGTAAAACGGCACTATTAAATAAAAGTATTTTATGCATGACATCATTAATTTATAATAAATTGCCTGATGACATTAAACAATTACCAATCCTTCAATTTAAAAAGAAACTACAGTCATTATTAATAGGCAAATGTTATTATGATGTCAAAGATTACTTGTGTGACAAAAATATTGTGTTCCAATGACAAGAAAGGAAAAATAAGTATCATTTTCTCCCACATATGTATGATAATATTGTGAATTGTATTTGAATTACGACTAATATGACTTGGAATTGAATTTGTATGTATTTATAATTTGGAATATTTTAATAATGTATCGAGACTAATATGACTAATGGTGTTTTAACTTCTGATTTGTATTTTATTATTGTATGCCTCAACGGCGGGACATAGCTGAACTTATTTTAATTATTTAAGACCTGAATTTATGATGCATACCTATAGTCCACAATAAAGATGATTTGATTTGATTTGATTTGAGGTGCGTGACATTTTTGATATGAAAACTTCTTTAGGCGCGTTGGACATTTTTTAAGATGGAAAAAAACCATTGAACTCGCGCTACTGTTACCGACACCGCGCTACATTCGGATGTGTTCGGCTGTCCTCGGGATGTACTCGGTTTTAATGTATATCCGATATGTCAGTGAGTGATGGCAAAGTATTCTGTTTGTGTTTTGTTTTCACTTCTGTCGGCACTCCCGGAGTGCCACTGTTTTTTTTTCCTTTAACCTATATTTTCCTCCATGTTTTTCCACTTTTCTTTGTGCTCTGCCTTCTCCGTCTAATCAGAAACAAGTCAAAAGTGACATAACAGGTGTAAAAAGACAATGAAGTCAAAATTCCAAATTTTATAGACTTTTTTTTTACAGAAACAAGTTTTTAATCTTGTAACACAACTTTAAATACCCGCCACGATCCCTGTACCGTTGCATGCAGCCATAAGCACAATGTTTTGCGTGCGTTACATTGCGCACTACAGAAAACAGCAAATATTCACACCAAAAATAAAAGTCGTTTTCCAGCAATTATTTATATGCAATGTTACTTAGTCTGATGTACAGAATGTGTAGTTGACAGCTGTCATTTGTGTCTACTTACAGCCTGTATGTGTGTCTTAGCGAGGTGACTGTGTAACACAGGTTAGGTGGCAATATTAGCTTGTGTGACAATATTAACAAATTCCGGTACGCAGACGTGGCGTTGGATGGCCTTCCACAACCTTATGAAGGCCGCAGGAACCCGTTGGATGCGAGAAGCACAGAACCGGTCGAAGTGGAGGTGCTTGGGGAAGGCCTATGTCCAGCAGTGGACGTCTTTCGGCTGAAATGATGATGATGATTAACAAATTGGCAATATTAAACGGGGTCGGCTATATTACCTTGGCTGGCAATATTACCCCAGGGCGGCGATATAAACACATGTGGCAATATTAGACGCGTCTGGCAATTACACCTCAGCGTGCAATATAAGCGATAGGGAAAATGTTAGCGTCAAGTTAGCAATATTACCCGTAAATGAAGCCACTGGTAATATCCACCCTGGCCATATAGGCAGGTCCGTGGAAGCAAGTCCAGGACTTGACAAGAGATCTAAACTCCGTGATGCTTCCCACACGTGGGTAATACTGCCACGTTCTGGTAATATTGACCACTATTGGCGAGGCAGTAATACCCACGTGTGACAATATTACCCCAGCGTGTCAATATTACCCACCTGTGGCAATATTATCTAAAGTATCAGACGCTTCTGGAAAATTTTCCCCAACAATTTCCCGATTTGTATATTTTTTTTTTATATTGGCTGAAATTGGCAATCCATACTTCCAAACTAATATTATAAATGCGAAAGTGTGTCTGTCTGTCTGTTACCTTATCAGGCTTAAACCGCTGAACCGATTTAGATGAAATTTAATATGCAAAATATGAAAAAAAAATAACCTTAAAAACTTTAAGCGGTGCCATGCTTTAGACCATCGAACTGAACAACTTTTACAATGAGACCAACGCGAAAATCACGAAAAATAAACAGCTATTTCATACGTTTTGGTCAAGTAGATATTTTGACGACACAGTTGGCGCAGTGGTTGAGCGATTGACTGCTGCGCAGCATGTCGCGGGTTCGATTCCCGCACGGAACAAATATTTGTACGACCTACAAGTATTTGTTTCGGGTCTGGGTGTTTTTTCTATAATATGTATGTATTTACAAAAAATATATATTTATATATATAAGTAGTTTATCAGCAATCTCGTTACCATAACACAAGCATTAGGTTGCTTAGCTTGGGACTAAATGGCGTTGTGTGAAAATGTCCAAGGATATTATTATTATATTGAACTTTTGTATGAAACAGCTGTTTTTTTTTTCGTGATATCAGAGTTGGTCCCATATTGAAAATTGTTCAGTTCGATGGTCTAAAGCACCTCTTAAACTTTTGCTTTTGGGCGGAGCTAGGCTGGCTCTGTTAGCCAGAATCCCCACGCACAACGGACCGAATGGGAGTCTAAGTGCGGAAAAGGGAGCCCCTTCATCATCATCATCATCACCATCATCATAATCACCACCATCATCATCATCACCATCATCATCATCATCATCACCATCATATAATCGCCATCATCATCACATCCATCATAATCACCATCATAATCATCATAGTCACCATCATCATCATCACCATCATCATCACCATCGTCATCATCATAATCACCATCATCATCATCATCATCACCATCATCACCTCCTCTTAAACTTTGTCAGGTTAATTTAAAGGACATAGGATAGTTTTTATCCCGATATTCCCACGGTAATAATTTGTGTAATGTAATAATTTTAAAGTTGTATTTAGATATAAGCTGTTATTTTTTAAATCTTTTGCATGCCTACGTGCTAAAATATGGCTGTACTATTAAAAGTTTTTTGTCATCGTTTGAGGTTACCCATATTTGCAAAATAAAGTTATCTTTATCACGGGAAACTTATGCCGGTGAAACCGCGGGGCGCTACTAGTATTGAAATAATTTAAAACAAAAACTGACAGAACTAAAAATCTTCATATTTGTTCCAGGTCTGACCGCGATGCCAGCATGTCTGAGTTGCAACAACTAAAAGCACGAGTGAAGGAACTCAACGCGAAGCAAATATCTTTGAATAAAGAAAAGGCAGAATTGGATGCTAAGGTTAATATCATTCTCATGTGCTTCAGCATAACCAGCCTATAACGTTTCCACTGCTGGGACACAGGCCTCCTCTCTGTGAGAGGGAGTGGGCTGTAATCCACCACGCGGACCCAGTGCGGGTTGATAGATGTCACATGTCTTAGAATTTTTGGTTCTAGGACATGCCGGCTTCCTCACGATGTTTTCCTTCACCGTTTTGAGAGCAATGGTGGTGAAATAATTTACGCAAACTAAATTGCTTGCCTCGGTTCGAACCCACGACCGAAACTCTAGACAGTCGAAAGTCGGGGCCGCTACCACTGGGCCACTAATATCACTGGGCTCTTGCAAAATATTTATTTAAATATATTTTATTTGTTTTTGAACAGGCTAAGGCTTCAGAAGGCGCAGGCGAAGACGGGAAACTGAACATGATGGAAATTACTCTGAAACAACTGCGAGATAAGGTAAATCTATAAAAAAAAAAAAACTAGTGTCCGGGAGTGCCGACAGAAGTGAAAACAAAACACAAACAGAATACTTTGCCATCACTCACTGACATATCGGATATACATTAGTACCGAGTACATCCCGAGGACAGCCGAACACATCCGAATGTAGCGCGGTGTCGGTAACAGTGGCGCAAGTTCAATGGTTTTTTTCCATCTCAAAAAATGTCCGCGCCTAAAGAAGTTTTCACTTCAAAAAATACATTCATAATCAGTCTTTGTTGGCTAGGCAGAAAGTACTGCAAAGTACTGTACTGTTACGATACTGACATACTCCTTTAGATAGATAGAATACTCTTTATTATTTACACCATATAAATTACAGACAAATATATAGAAACTGTACAAAGGGTGACACAATGGGCGGTCTCATCGCTAAGAGCGATCTTATAAAGACAACCTTTGGATGGATTTAAAAAGGGAAGGACAGACAAATACTGTAGGTAGTCTGTGGTGTACTATTTACATAATACAATATATACATACGTAAAGTATATTATATGAATCTAAATAAATATATACGTATAATAATAAACATGAAACAGTAGCAAAGAAAATATAATGATGAAGTTTAAGGAAAGAGGAAGTGCTTTCATACACCAGGGTGCCTAAAAAGGCCACTTTGGCAGAATCATAAAACAATTCATATCACGCAATTTCATCTTTATGACAGTTTTGTATTAAGATTCGTAAAATGCTATAGGTACACCTCTGCCTAACCCTTCAGGGATATATAGGTGTGAAATTATGACTATATCACTTCTCCATACGGCCCCCTAAAATGGATGAAATTCTGATTATTAATAATTATTATAAAAATAACTATGAGAGTGAGGGAAGAGAGAGTGCACCTGTCTGCGCACACACGCCTGCACTATAATATTTCCCGCGCTGAAGGCTAGTCTCCGATGAGATTGAATGGTCGTCATGGCCAAAATTCGGTGTGGAGGACTATATTTATTTTATTTCATTTCCCTACAGGTCGAAGCCGCTAAAGCGCTGGTCGAGAGCAAGAAGCAAGATCTGCAGACGAACACAGCCCAGCTGTCGGAGCTGACCAACACTGTGACCGAATTGGGAGAAAAATGTTCCCGAGTCTGGAAACTGTATGAGGAGAGGAGGGAGGAGTACCTTACTAGGAGCTCAGCTCCGGCTGAGAGCGCTTGGAGCGGTGCAGGTGAGCTAGAAAAGCAAAAAAAAATTTTTTTGGACTAAGTGGCCCGCTTGTTGAGGGCAACTGTTGCTGGCAACCGTGGGCAACAGAGTGTTGGGCCCTTGATAGTTGTATTTTTTTGACAACAGTGCCAACTTTGAGCCATAGTAGGGCAACAGAGTCTCGTTAGATTGTGGCGCCATTTTGTGGTAACAGTAGGTTATTAATGATATTAGGTAGCCATTAAGTCAGCCCTATGAAAAGAGAAGGGAAGAGTAGTAGGAGTACTCCGGCTGAAGGCGCTTGGATTGGAGCGTGAGTTAAAAAAGCAAATAAAAACTAGGTTGAAGTTGCGCAATAGTTGCTGGCAACCGTACTGTGACCGCGTGATGGGTTATGGCCCACTCCCTCTCACAGAAAGTCGGCCTGTGTCCCAGCAGTGGGAACGTTATACGCTGATGCTGCTATGCTATGTAGATTATATTAAAATGTGGTGTGTGTTGTGTAGAGGCGGACTGGGGCGCGCCGGGCGACTCGGCGTGGGGCGAGGCGGGAGCCGCGCAGCCCGCGTGGGGCGACGCGCCCAGCACTACAGGTCAGGCATCATGTTGTGTAGAGGCGGACTGGGGCGGGGCGACTCGGCGTGGGGCGAGGCGGGAGCCGCGCAGCCCGCGTGGGGCGACGCGCCCAGCACTACAGGTCAGGCATCATGTTGTGTAGAGGCGGACTGGGGCGGGGCGACTCGGCGTGGGGCGAGGCGGGAGCCGCGCAGCCCGCGTGGGGCGACGCGCCCAGCACTACAGGTCAGGCATCATGTTGTGTAGAGGCGGACTGGGGCGGGGCGACTCGGCGTGGGGCGAGGCGGGAGCCGCGCAGCCCGCGTGGGGCGACGCGCCCAGCACTACAGGTCAGGCATCATGTTGTGTAGAGGCGGACTGGGGCGGGGCGACTCGGCGTGGGGCGAGGCGGGAGCCGCGCAGCCCGCGTGGGGCGACGCGCCCAGCACTACAGGTCAGGCATCATGTTGTGTAGAGGCGGACTGGGGCGGGGCGACTCGGCGTGGGGCGAGGCGGGAGCCGCGCAGCCCGCGTGGGGCGACGCGCCCAGCACTACAGGTCAGGCATCATGTTGTGTAGAGGCGGACTGGGGCGGGGCGACTCGGCGTGGGGCGAGGCGGGAGCCGCGCAGCCCGCGTGGGGCGACGCGCCCAGCACTACAGGTCAGGCATCATGTTGTGTAGAGGCGGACTGGGGCGGGGCGACTCGGCGTGGGGCGAGGCGGGAGCCGCGCAGCCCGCGTGGGGCGACGCGCCCAGCACTACAGGTCAGGCATCATGTTGTGTAGAGGCGGACTGGGGCGGGGCGACTCGGCGTGGGGCGAGGCGGGAGCCGCGCAGCCCGCGTGGGGCGACGCGCCCAGCACTACAGGTCAGGCATCATGTTGTGTAGAGGCGGACTGGGGCGGGGCGACTCGGCGTGGGGCGAGGCGGGAGCCGCGCAGCCCGCGTGGGGCGACGCGCCCAGCACTACAGGTCAGGCATCATGTTGTGTAGAGGCGGACTGGGGCGGGGCGACTCGGCGTGGGGCGAGGCGGGAGCCGCGCAGCCCGCGTGGGGCGACGCGCCCAGCACTACAGGTCAGGCATCATGTTGTGTAGAGGCGGACTGGGGCGGGGCGACTCGGCGTGGGGCGAGGCGGGAGCCGCGCAGCCCGCGTGGGGCGACGCGCCCAGCACTACAGGTCAGGCATCATGTTGTGTAGAGGCGGACTGGGGCGGGGCGACTCGGCGTGGGGCGAGGCGGGAGCCGCGCAGCCCGCGTGGGGCGACGCGCCCAGCACTACAGGTCAGGCATCATGTTGTGTAGAGGCGGACTGGGGCGGGGCGACTCGGCGTGGGGCGAGGCGGGAGCCGCGCAGCCCGCGTGGGGCGACGCGCCCAGCACTACAGGTCAGGCATCATGTTGTGTAGAGGCGGACTGGGGCGGGGCGACTCGGCGTGGGGCGAGGCGGGAGCCGCGCAGCCCGTGTGGGGCGACGCGCCCAGCACTACAGGTCAGGCATCATGTTGTGTAGAGGCGGACTGGGGCGGGGCGACTCGGCGTGGGGCGAGGCGGGAGCCGCGCAGCCCGCGTGGGGCGACGCGCCCAGCACTACAGGTCAGGCATCATGTTGTGTAGAGGCGGACTGGGGCGGGGCGACTCGGCGTGGGGCGAGGCGGGAGCCGCGCAGCCCGCGTGGGGCGACGCGCCCAGCACTACAGGTCAGGCATCATGTTGTGTAGAGGCGGACTGGGGCGGGGCGACTCGGCGTGGGGCGAGGCGGGAGCCGCGCAGCCCGCGTGGGGCGACGCGCCCAGCACTACAGGTCAGGCATCATGTTGTGTAGAGGCGGACTGGGGCGGGGCGACTCGGCGTGGGGCGAGGCGGGAGCCGCGCAGCCCGCGTGGGGCGACGCGCCCAGCACTACAGGTCAGGCATCATGTTGTGTAGAGGCGGACTGGGGCGGGGCGACTCGGCGTGGGGCGAGGCGGGAGCCGCGCAGCCCGCGTGGGGCGACGCGCCCAGCACTACAGGTCAGGCATCATGTTGTGTAGAGGCGGACTGGGGCGGGGCGACTCGGCGTGGGGCGAGGCGGGAGCCGCGCAGCCCGCGTGGGGCGACGCGCCCAGCACTACAGGTCAGGCATCATGTTGTGTAGAGGCGGACTGGGGCGGGGCGACTCGGCGTGGGGCGAGGCGGGAGCCGCGCAGCCCGCGTGGGGCGACGCGCCCAGCACTACAGGTCAGGCATCATGTTGTGTAGAGGCGGACTGGGGCGGGGCGACTCGGCGTGGGGCGAGGCGGGAGCCGCGCAGCCCGCGTGGGGCGACGCGCCCAGCACTACAGGTCAGGCATCATGTTGTGTAGAGGCGGACTGGGGCGGGGCGACTCGGCGTGGGGCGAGGCGGGAGCCGCGCAGCCCGCGTGGGGCGACGCGCCCAGCACTACAGGTCAGGCATCATGTTGTGTAGAGGCGGACTGGGGCGGGGCGACTCGGCGTGGGGCGAGGCGGGAGCCGCGCAGCCCGCGTGGGGCGACGCGCCCAGCACTACAGGTCAGGCATCATGTTGTGTAGAGGCGGACTGGGGCGGGGCGACTCGGCGTGGGGCGAGGCGGGAGCCGCGCAGCCCGTGTGGGGCGACGCGCCCAGCACTACAGGTCAGGCATCATGTTGTGTAGAGGCGGACTGGGGCGGGGCGACTCGGCGTGGGGCGAGGCGGGAGCCGCGCAGCCCGCGTGGGGCGACGCGCCCAGCACTACAGGTCAGGCATCATGTTGTGTAGAGGCGGACTGGGGCGGGGCGACTCGGCGTGGGGCGAGGCGGGAGCCGCGCAGCCCGCGTGGGGCGACGCGCCCAGCACTACAGGTCAGGCATCATGTTGTGTAGAGGCGGACTGGGGCGGGGCGACTCGGCGTGGGGCGAGGCGGGAGCCGCGCAGCCCGCGTGGGGCGACGCGCCCAGCACTACAGGTCAGGCATCATGTTGTGTAGAGGCGGACTGGGGCGGGGCGACTCGGCGTGGGGCGAGGCGGGAGCCGCGCAGCCCGCGTGGGGCGACGCGCCCAGCACTACAGGTCAGGCATCATGTTGTGTAGAGGCGGACTGGGGCGGGGCGACTCGGCGTGGGGCGAGGCGGGAGCCGCGCAGCCCGCGTGGGGCGACGCGCCCAGCACTACAGGTCAGGCATCATGTTGTGTAGAGGCGGACTGGGGCGGGGCGACTCGGCGTGGGGCGAGGCGGGAGCCGCGCAGCCCGCGTGGGGCGACGCGCCCAGCACTACAGGTCAGGCATCATGTTGTGTAGAGGCGGACTGGGGCGGGGCGACTCGGCGTGGGGCGAGGCGGGAGCCGCGCAGCCCGCGTGGGGCGACGCGCCCAGCACTACAGGTCAGGCATCATGTTGTGTAGAGGCGGACTGGGGCGGGGCGACTCGGCGTGGGACGAGGCGGGAGCCGCGCAGCCCGCGTGTCCCTCATTCCAAATTATTTGTGGTCGGCGCAACATGTCTTTTTGCACGAGTCATAATGCGAAGCATTAAAGAGTGCTTTACGATCGATACATTTTTTTGCCTCCTTTCTGCAAATGTTTCTATTGCTATCCACTCAACCGTCATCCGCCGAAAAAATACACGGAATGAACACGGCCGATTGTCCCACTGACAGGAATCGTCATGATTTTTTTGCGCGTCCCGGTCACACTGTATTTTATTTTTAGTAATTTTGTCTATGGGGGTATCGCTGTCATTCTATTTCTCTCCCTGGGCATGTGAGTGGTTATAAAATTCAAAGTGTTTATTTACAAGAAAATACTCCTGCCTAGAACCTACTTGATTTATATACCATTGTATATATAATTTAATGGAGATTTATTTATTGCAGTAGAAACGAAAAAACCATCAAAATATTTCAAAAAAAATCCTATCAAACAATTCTGAAACCTGAATCTTTTTAATAGATTCTTTTGACCCATAGGAGTAACCCTATTGAAAATGGCTCTTTTATTTAAAGAAGTTTAATTAAAATTAATAAAAAAAAAAACTAACTAATACAATATCTATATCTATGATTTTTTATACGATCAAATGAGTTTTATGAGTCATGCACTTTTAAACTTTCCAGTATTACCCAGTAACTGGGATGTGGAATGTGGACATCAAATTGACAGTCGCTCCACGTAAAAAATACCCTTGCCCAATTGCATAATTGCCCTTGGTAACACTGGTTGTCAGACTTTCGACTTCCCTTAACAACTGTCTGTTCACTGTGTCGTTAGAATCCTGTGAATAAAAAGATAATACAATAAATGATTACCCTCATCATCATCATCTGCCTAGCCTTTTCCTAAGTATGTTGGGGTCGGCTTCCAGTCTAACCGGGTACAGCTGAATACCACGGAGCGACTGCCTCTCTGACCTCCACAACCCAGTTATAGGGATACGATACCCCTTGGTAAGACTGGTTGTCAGACTTTCGGGCTACTGACGACTGCCAAAGATCCACGAATGACAGCCGCGACCAACGGCTTAACGTGCTTTCCGAGGCACGGAGGGGTCTCGGTATGTGAAGACGGTCAAACAAATGAACAGACACACACATACACTCAAAAACTTTCGCCTTTATAATATTATTGTGATTTATTAATTCAACAGCATTGTAGGTCAACGGTAAAATGAAGGCTAGGGACGCACTCACATGTTGCATACTAACTCCAAAACTGCTGTTGTCAAACTTTTTAGACTCATGCATATCAACTGAACTCAACTCAAAGCGTTTATTTCAATTAAACCAATTACAGGCACTTTTGAATTGTCAAGGGGTCGGTCAGTCAGAAACATGAAGCTAGTTGCCCATTCGAAAGCGTAGGTACCTATGGAGAAGAACGGGCAAGAAACTCCATGGACACTCTTTTGAATCAAATAATATGTTTACAAAGACTTGGTTACATCATTCATGTTAAAAATTATGCATGTGAGAACGATATAAAACTTTAAAAGCGTCCGTAATGAAAAGAGGTAAAAAAAACAATTCAAATATTAAATTATAAAATAAGCCATGGCAGCAAAGAGATGACCAGTCCCTACTGACATGTTTCAATTTGGTGAGGGGCCCGTGGCTAAATGATAACAGCCCTATAAATTAAAAACCATGAAATGCTACACACAGCTAGTAGATAATAAAATGTGTCGCTGTTTGTCTGTCCCTTTGGACTTAGAAAACCAACTTGAAAAGTATATTTCGTATTATTGTAACTTGTCAACGCCCAAAGTTTGAGAAACTCGGCCATTTTCTTTTATTTTTTCCTTTCGCCTGCTATTGTTGCGTTATCAGCCGCTTTTCTTAAGGCCGCATAGCTACACAACTTCAAATGTAACCCTCTAATGATCCTGAACCATGAATATTGACGACCTCCTCGTGTAGCGCAGTTTGTTCCGCCAGTTACTCAACTGAACGCTCGCGCTCGGCGCATCCTGGACAGTCACACCCAACACCTTATCTGACTGCCAACTCTTCCCTTGCGGTGGTAGTGCTAACGTCCGCCTGGTGCGACCACCCTCCCACCGCAGTCATCAAGCAGCCTGCTGCGTTTCGTCGATACGTGGGAGTTTCAGTGCCTTAAGTATCTTCTGGGCACGCTCGTTCCATCATAGACCTCTTCCATTGCTGTCCATCAGGCGTGATCGAGATCAAGAGCGGGCCCAAACAGCAATAAAAAAACAAAATAAAAAAAAGATGTCGAGACTGAACAGGAGATATTAAACATTCCATCTTCTCGGCTAAAAATACATTCTTATGTCATTGAGTATTGAAACCCCTTCGTGTCTCGGTTAAGCCCTTCCCTCCCGGCTGTCATTCAGCAGTCAGAAGCCCGAAAGTCTGACAGCCAGTCTTACCAAGGGGTATCGTGTTACCCAGTAACTGGGTTGTGGAGGTCAGATAGGTAGACGCTCCATGTTAAATACTGGTATTCAGCTTTGATGTTTGGATTCGGGTTAGACTGGAAGCCGAGCTCAACATATTTGCAAGAAGCTTTATAGGCAGTTAACAAGGATATTTTACGATTGACACGGCATGTCTTCCACCATACTCTTTCAGCCATCAACACAGTATATATATCTATACACTAACGTTTGCCTGGGGCTTTGCCCACTACGGGTACAAAAGTACCCTATGTTTCGATCCAGGTCATAAAAACTATCTGTGTACAAAATTTCATCCAAATCCGTTCAGCCGTTTTCGCGCCAATCCAGAAAAACATGACTTTGCTCGAATAGAGAGCTAGGTTAACGTTTTTAAACGTTCGCCTAACTGTCTAATTGAGCCATCAAAAATCATTAGAGGGTTCGATCAAAAGTCGTCATGTTATATTAACTGCCAATATTTTTTAAACCTTATTTCTTTGTATTCAAAGTCTTAATCAGCATAACTCCATACGTGCTTATACAGTGAACAAATACTTTATGTCATTTAATGTTTTTGTGTTAATTTGAACCTTATTTGTTTTGTGTCATGGATGTGGATTGTCTGACTGTGTTCCTGATTTTAGGTAGGATATTTTTTTTTTGTAATTTTGTAGGATCGTTTTGCTGAATATTGTGAAGTTTTAATTGTCAATGTAACTTCATCTAACCCTAGAAAATAAGTTTTTCTTAAGAATAGATCGAGGTCACAGGCGAAGTACATGTTACATAATATTTATGCAAGGTGTGGACAACAATCACGTTTCACTCTAATAGAATAGAATAGAATAGAATAATATTTATTTGCTTAAAAACATGGTATAAAAGATGGTAAAATACAAAATAACAAGAGCATACATGTTTTTGCTTAACAATAAGCGTACAAATTTCACATGCATTATGTAACATTTATTTGTTGTCAAAGAAGTCTTTGACACTATAAAAACTATGAATATAATATTATAAAGGCGAAAGTTTGTGAGTGTGTTTGTTACTTCTTCACGTACAAACGGCTGGACCAATTTTGATAAATCAAAATATTTTATTTCACATAAACCTACATGGGCACTTATGAAACGTCAGAAGCTAGGTGCACGGTTCCAATTGGTCGTTTCCTATGGAGAAGAGCCGGCAAGAAACTCCACGGTTACTCTTTTAAAAATAGTTGCGTTTTTACAATGTTTTCAAGTTACAATAGGTATGGAAGGACAGCGTAGGCCTGTCAACAAGTACCAGGTACTTGATAATATAAAAAATTATAAAATTTTGTATAGAGGTAGCTGACACCCTGGATTAACACATAGGCTACTTTTTATCCCGATTTTCCCACGGGATGGAGGGTGAAACCGCGGGGCGCAGCTAGTAATATATAAAGTTGAAACCTTCTAAATACTCGTAAATCCCTTATTCAAGAATTTAACCTGACCAGGGTTATTAAAATTTGGCCTTCTCATTAGTTAGGTACTTTTGAAACAGCCCATATAAACATCCATATCATGGCGCAGGCAGATACGATTGAACACTAAATTTTAATTTATTTGATCATTGTCATTCGTTTGACTGATCGGGACGTGAGTGCCATCTGGTGGCGCTTGACAGAGTCTAGCCTGAGTTCTTGGGAGTCGACGAGAGCACGACAGAACGATGTGGAGTTTTCTTGGACATTGGACATCGTACGGACAACATGTGCTCAGAAACTGTCTCGCGTTCCGTATCTAGTTGTGTCGTGTACAGTGTACAGTGTGTGATGCGCTTGTGTAATTAACTTGTGCGTAAATAATAATATTATAATCTCTAATTACACGTCCAAATACGTACGTACATATTAATTAATTACTGTTACTATGGTGTATAACCGTTGTGATTAATAATAATAAATAAATTCTAAATGTATCTTCTCCGTCATAATTAACTTTGTTTTTCCGTCTGCAGCGACAGAAGCAGTGTCTACAGCCAGCGCTCCTATATGGCGCTGTGTTTATGAGTTTACAGCGCGTACAGCTGATGAATTAAGTCTACAGCCTGGAGACTTGGTGAGTTTTTTTTTTTTACTACCTACCTACTTATACCATCATTATCTGCCTGCCTTTTCCCAACTATGTTGGGGTCGGCTTCCAGTCTAACCGGATGCAGTTAAGTAACTGGCGGAACTAACTGCGCTACACGAGGAGGCTTCTTCATGCATCCCATAAATTAAATAATATTGATATTTTTGTGCAGGTAAGCGACGCACCGCCACCTCGAGGTGATGCAGAACCTGGTTGGAGATGGGGAACAGCTAGAGGTGAGAACTAGTTGCGCGGTAAACTCTGCTTGCGAGATGCAGGATTTTGCATGACGTCAGTATGACGCGCTATTCGTTGTAGATACCGCTACACAGCTCTCGATTTATATAGGTTTCATGCGTGGCCGCCATCTTGTTCAGGTAGTTATGCCACGAAAGATAAAACCCTTACAAATCGTCCCATCGTTTTCACTTCACAGGTCAATCCGGCTGGTTCCCCGAATCCTACGTTGAGGACATCAACGCACCCGCCGCCTACGCAGAGGTCATCGACCCCATGGAGACCAAGACCCAGCTGGAAGGCATAGCAGAGGTGCCTGAAGCTGAGCTGAACAATGACTTGGGTGTAGCAATGTCTTCTATAGGTAAGATACATAAAGCAAAACAAAAACGGCCACTGTTGGCCATTGTCTACCACTAGCGGCCACTAGTGGCCACTGTCAGTCACTTCTGGCCAGCGACAGCCACTAGAGGCCTTTGTCAACCACTTTCGGCCAGTGTCAGCCACTAAAGGCCAGCATGCATGGCTGACGCTGACCACTAGCCCCTCTTATGGAGAGGTCATCGACCCCATGGAGATCAAGATCCAACTGGAAGGCATAGGGTCTTCAGGTAAGTGTAAACTAAAAAAAAAACAAATAAAACACATGGCCATCGTCAGCCACTAGAGGCAACTGAAGACACGGCCACTGACGGCCATTGGGAGCCACTGGAGGTCTTTATCAGCCACTAAGAGCCAGTGTCGGCTCGTACAGGCCATTGTCAGCCACTAGAGGCAGCTTACAACCACTACTGGCCAGCAACAGCCACTTAACTCAACGCGTATATTTCAATTAAATCATTCACAGGCACTTTTAACTGTCAATTAATTGGTCAGTTAGTCAGAAAGTTGAAGCTAGTTGAGAGGCCATCGCCAGCCACTAGATGCCATCACCAGCCACTAATGCTAACTTTCCGTTCCTCGTTACAGAGACAAAGTCTGCCGGGCTGGAAGGCATACAAGAGATGCCGGAGGCGGAAATGACGAATGACCTCGGAGGAGCCATGCCTGTTGTTGGTAAGTAGCATTAATACTACCCGTTAAATGTGAAACAAAAAACTGTTTTTTTTTTCGGGCGACTCATTCCCATATTATATGAGGAGCTGGCGAACAGAACCGGATTAGTCCACGAAAATAAATTTTACACGGTAGCTAAAAAACTAATATCAGTATATGAAGTTTGTATGAAAATTTACTTTTTAAAGCCTTTTTTTGCCTACTTCTAGCCGGTTTTGATTGAAAATATTAACAGGGATCGACGAAACTAGGTCAAGACATTTGAAAAAAAAACATTTTTTAATAGTAGTGGACAAGTCTAGTGGTGGTTAATAAAACGTATAGCGTCAAAAAATAGCACGCTATTTATTTATAGCATCTAGCGTTTGTTGTCCCGACTCTGACTTACGCGCTAGAAATATAACGTCTCAACAAACTAGGCATCTCATATTCTAAACGTACATAGCGAGGCTAGAGCAGGATAGCATTATAGTTTTATAACTTTTATAGTCTCACTAGTCTCACTCACAGCGTCACAGCGCGTCGGGGCACTCGGGCGAAGTCGTGTGAACTCGGGCGGCAGTCGGCCGGTTGGATCGCGGTACCTGTTATTACGTACGCGTTGTTTTGTAAACAAACACGGCCCTCGCACGTTTTTTTCTAAATAATAATTTTGTTGCTGTGCAACATATAAGTACTACAGTACTGTAATTGTAAATATAATAATTCTCATGTTTCGTACATACATTCGTCGTGCTATTGTAAATATTGTGTGTTCGTTTTTAATCATTGTAATTAGGTAGGATGTTACTGTGTGACAAAGTGAAACTGTGGATAGTGATTTGTAAATAAGTTTTAGTAAATACGCCTATAATAAATAATAATTGTCTCACAAAACTTTTATAATAAAATTTAATCAATTTTATTATAGACAGTCCTAAGCCTGGAAAGTATGAAGGAAAGTTCATTGATCTATAACGCTTCATGAGATATTATTATATTCTTTCGTGTACAGCGCGTTGCGAGATAACTAGCGTGTTGCCAGATAAAATGATAATGTCTCCGCGTTCAGACTGCGGCCAAGTTTTGTAATAACGTGTTATAATGATAGCGTATAAAACAACGCGCTAGAAAAATATAGTTTATAGTCTATAACACGATTTTAGTTTAAAGCGGATTTGAACATCACTAGACAAGTCCGGTTCTGTTCGCCAGCTCATATACAAGGTTTTTATTATCACCATCCAAATTTTTAGAGGGTGTTCTACCCACGAATCACGAAAAAAAAATCTGCTGTTTCATACATTTTGGTCTAGTAGGTATTGAACTTTTGTATTAAACAGCAGATATTTTTTTCGTGATTTCTGAATTGGTCCCATAGTGAAAGTTGTTCATATTCATGGGTAGAACAACCCGTAAAAATTTGGATGGTGATAAAAAAATCTTCCTGTTTAATAAACCTAACACCTACCTACCTTAATCCAAACATACATATTTTTATTATAAGATAGTACTTCACTAGCTTGTTCGTGTGCAGTTCCGTGGTACTTGTCCGCGGAGGCGACGGAACTGTACTCCACAATGTCCTCCGCCTTAGGGCTGTGGAATAAAATTGACGCCTGACAGTTCTAGTTCAAAATATATTCTAAGGATATGACATAAACTAGGTATAAAAGTTTGGTAAAATTCGTCCTCAGTGGTGTAGTGTAGGTTCTTGTGTGTCCTGATACCTCTCTGAAACACGCTGTATATCTGCTTCTACAGAAGGCGGTGACTTCTATATCGCTGCTTACCCCTATTTGTCGACGGAACCCGGAGACCTCGCCTTCGAGGCGGGCGAGAGGATCGAGGTCATCAGGAGAGATGGCGACTGGTGGACTGGCAGAATTGGCATCAGGTAAATTCAAGTTTTGAGTATGAATGTTGACGGACGTGTGGCGCCATCTACATCGCCACATGCGAACTACGCATCACACTGACGTCACGTAAAATCCTGCATCGCGCAAGCAGAGTTTACCGCGGAACTAGCATTCAAACGCGAAAAAAAAAATCAACTGTTCCCTACATTTTGACGAGTTATGTGAACATAAATGTACGAAACAGTTGATTTTTTTTTGTTTTTTTTTGCTTATTCTATTTTATTGATCTTTTCTTGTTTCCAGAAACGGTATATTCCCCTCAAACTACGTGACCAAAGACACGACGACCACAGCGGACGTGATAGCGGCCATCCCGGAGGTGGCGGAGCCCGGCGCCGCGGCGCATGCGCAGGCGCACGAGCTGGCCGCGCCTGCGCAGGCGCACGAGCTGGCCGCGCCTGCGCAGGCGCACGAGCTGGCCGCGCATGCGCAGGCGCACGACGCGCCGCCCGCTGCGCCCTACTCGCCGCCCTTACTGGTAACTTGATACAAACAAAACTTGTCTCTTCTACTTGTATAATATATTCATTCTAGATTTCAATGTATAGGCAAAAATTTTAAGATAGATTATAAATTTTGTTGCTAAAAAAATCTAGAATGAATACATATTATATTAGCTGCAGTATTCTGGTACGCATACTGCAACTAAGAAATCTTGTTCTTAGTTGCAGTATGCGTACCACGTGCTGTGGATGCTGATGTTCTCTCAGCACTCTGGGGATGTTATGTGGTAGGTCTGATTGTCCTGTGCTGCGTCACTGGTCTGACTTCATACGTCTGCAAATACGTGCAGTCACCAAAAAAAATAAGTAACCAGTGTCGTCGCATATGGTTGAAGTTTAGTAAGAATCTGATGGATATTTTCCAATGAAATTTAATTTGATATTTTTTTTTTTTTTTTTGCTATTAATTAAATACTTACTACTAACTAAACTTTATCTATATCCAACGATTCAGGTTATCTCATCTCCTGTGCTGACCGTACATACCCTCCCCGTTCCGTCCTGGGTACGATTATCAAGTCGGGTAGTGTTATTTATTGAGCTTTTCTCAGTAACAGCCTGAAGGCCAATTCTCGTAATTAAAAACGTTCAAAATCTAGTCGCAGTCTCATCTCGGCGACAAACTAATGTCAAAAACTTGTCAAAATGTGGAAAAATTAGATATACAGGATGAAATTGAAAACATGCGACAAAAAAAATCTGCTGTTTCCTACATTTATGTTCGCATAACTCGTCAAAATGTAGGGAACAGCTGTTTTTTTTTTTCGCGATTTCAGGTTTGGTCCCATAGTAAAAGTTGTTCATAATGATGAGTACAATCTCCCATTTCGATTTGTCGCATGTATTCAATTTCATCCTGTATATTTGACAGATTGAGACTGAGATCAGACTGTGAACGTTCTTAAAATTACGAGAATTGCTCCTCTGGAGTTTGGAAGTTGGCGGTATTACTATGGATATTGCCAAAGCAGTTATGTGACACTAGAAATTGACATCCACAGGTACGGTTTCTAAACCATATTTTTTTTTTTTTATTGCGAATGGGCCTGTTCTTGACTTCGATCACGTCTGATAGGACGCGATGGACGAGGTCTGTGATGGGCGAGAGTGCCCAGAAGATGCCTCTTCATTTTTGTTTTGAAGGCAGACGGGTTAAATGTGGAAGAGAACACAGACAACAGAGAGTTCCACATTTGTTTTTTTTTTGTTTACACTTTCGTCAAATAGTTTTGCAACGAACTTATACATAACAATATTCCCGTGAACAGGAGCAGAAGTCGTCCACCCCCATATCGTCGGAGGTGGCCTCCATCACCGGCGCGGGGCCCGCGGGGGCCGGCGGCGCGGGGCCCGGCGGCGAGGGGCCCCCGGCGGCCGGGCCCCCGCGCCCCGCGACGGGCGCGCGACGGGACTCGGGACGGGACTCCGTCACGGGGCGGCGCAAGAACGAGATCGCGCAGGCCATCGCTAGCTACACTGCTACTAGGTAACATTTATAAAAGTCTATAATTCCTCTTTTATTAAAAAACCGGCCAAGTGCGAGTTGGACTCCCACACGAAGGGTTCCATACCACCATACAATATTTAACACTACATATAAAATAACGCCAAAAAAAATCACGTTTGTTGTATGGGAGCCCCCCTTAAATATTAATTTTATTGTTTTTAGTATTTGTTGTTATAGCGGCAACAGAAATACATATTCTGTGAAAATTTCAACTGTCTAGCTATCACGGTTCATGAGATACAGCCTGGTGACAGACGGACAGCGAAGTCTTAGTAACAGGGTCCCGTTTTTACCCTTTGGGTACGGAACCCTAAAAACTAGCTGACCCGGCGTAATTGATACCGCCTCAGAATCAATAAATGCTGTGTTCATGTTCTAAAGTTATGGGTCGATAAACACTAAACTTAATGAACAATGCTTTTTCTAATTTTTAATTTAAACAAATTTTTTTTTTTCTGCTAAGATCGACCGTATGTAGTGCAGGCTAGCTATAAAATAACTGGTTGCAATCGAACAGTCAACAGAGTTTAGAACGAGCTGTCAAATATTTGTATTAGATTTTTGTTTGGAAGACAACAGGGATAATATAGCTAGAGTGATGTAAATACGTTCGCTTGTGTCGATACCTTGGGAATATCGGGATAAAAAGTATCCTATGTATTAATCCAGGGTATCAGCTACCTCCATACCAAAGTTTATCAAAATTGGTCCAGCCGTTTGAGCGTGAAGAAGTAACAAACATACAAACACACTCACAAACTTTAGCCTTTTTAATATTAATGTGATTATTATCTTTCTCTTTCCAGTTCAGAGCAGCTGTCCCTGTCTAAAGGCCAGCTCCTCGTGGTGCGTAAGAAAGCCGACAGCGGCTGGTGGGAGGGCGAGCTGCAGGCCAAGGGCAGGAACAGGCAGGTCGGCTGGTTCCCGGCCAGCTACGTCAAGGTAAGGAGTACATACTCGTAATATGCTTGTGACAGAGAATTATGTCTCGAGATCGCTTTTAAAGATAAGATCGCCCAATATGACTTGTTTAGTTTAGATTGTTTGCCAAGGGAGCAAACAACTATTTTGAAGGCGAAAGTTCAAAGTACGTCACTAGAGCTTAAAATAGTGTTGTTACTGAAGTGGACACTACTTTTTATCACCGTCTATGAAAAAATAAGTAAGTGCAATTTATGAATAAGAATAGTACGTTTATTTATTGCTTTTCGTGCTATTTTTATATTTCACAAACTTTTTTTTGTATTTGGCTCTCGTGCGTTTTACTTTATCATACAGCCTGTTACTTGTACAATGTTCGTGATTGATATCTTTGATGACTGGAACTTTTACTAACAATATCCACATTCCAAATTCAAATCACTTTTAATCTCTAGGGATTAAAGAGCTATTTTAGTCCATGTTTACGAAGAATACACGGGCTCTTTTTGAATAGATGTGGTTAAAAAAAATGGTTTATGTCCACTGGGCCACAGCTGTGCTGCTGGACAGTTTGTTGCGCCACTTCTCCCCAGCTAAAGCACTAGGAAGTGGTGAAGGGCGAGCGTGCCGGGGGACTGTCTTATGTCATTTTGACGTTCGAAAAGTACTGATTCTCATCCTAATTTGAATAAATGACTATTGATTTTGACTACTCTGAAAAACATTCACAATCATTTTAATCCGTTTTTTTTTCTTCTCAGATCCTACAGTCTTCAGGCCGGACATCCGGCAGAACTACCCCAGTTCTATCCAAGATGGATACCTTACCAGCTGAGACAGTTATCGATAAGGTAAAATAATAATTTTCGTTATTTAGCTGTAGTTCAGCTGTTTGTGAAGTCCAAGGAAGTGCTACACTGTACTAAATGACACCTCACATCGACAGTAGCCAGAAGGGCAATTTCTCGTAATTTAAAACGTTCAAAATCTAGTCGCAGTCTCATCTCGGCGACAAACAAATGTCAAAATCTAGGGAAATTAGAGGTATTTTTGACAGATTGAGACAGATCAGACCGTGAACGTCCCTCAGTTACCATGATAAATGATTTTATTTCTGTAAGTATTTTTGTACAAACGCTTTTACACACAATAGGCATAACGGACAGTCCCCTGTGCAGGGCTTGCATGGAGGCTGATGAGACCGTTGCGTATGTTTGTTGTATAACGATATCAAAAACAAATGAACCAAAATAATATATTTTTTTAACGTTTTAAGAGGAAACACAAGGGCCGTTTTTCCATACAAACATAGTCCCCTGTTTTCTCTCTGGATAATACCGGTAGAGTCATATTTTTTTCCTGATTATCTATGGTTACTATTAGCATGTCCCTATGATTTCTTATTTTTTTATAAATTAATAATCAATTATTAATATAAACGTTCAAAAACTTAAAAAAATGGCCGGATTTTCCGCTGAATTGAAACATCCAGAAAACAGATTTGACTAGATTATATAAAAAAAATGAAAACATAGAAACACAGCTCAAGCACTATTTTAATTTTTAATGAAAAAAGTATTTAAATCGGTTAAGTTTTGGAGAAGGAATCAGGGGACTACAAATCGATGATTTTTTGTAATTTTAATAGGTATTTTCAGTCCAAGCTGCAGTTGTCTCTATCGCGGTTGATAGCCCGCTTGTTCGGGCACTGCGCGACTGCAATAGAGTTTAGAAATACCTAAGTATTTTTCAGTTCTCTACGCCTTGATGTTTGCTCTTAAGTTTGTTCAATAACTTCAAATGACACAGTCACATAAAAGTTACGTTTAAAAAAAAATCTGTTCCATTTGTTTTCGACATCGATACCCTACACGTGAGTGAAGTTTCGCTAGCTACTTCACTCACGTGTGCAACCCTAAAATGAGATTTGATTACAGATAGCGCTATCCACGAAGACGCGCCCCACTCTTCTTCCTAATCGCTGACAGTACAAGTGTGCAACATGACGCTAGTGTTTTAGTTTTGTCGATACACAGTAACTACTTATTAGTGGGTAATTAGTGTGTGTCAAAAAACTAAAACACTAGCGGTATTAACTAGCGATTACTAAGAAGTGTGGGGCGCGTCTTTGTGGATGGCATTATCGATAACAAACTAGCTTCCGCCCGCGGCTTCGCCCGAAAGGAATGTCGATAAAAACTATCCTATGTCCTTCCCCGGGATGCAATCTATCTCTCTGCCAAATTTTATCGAAATCCGTTCAGTGGTTTAGGCGTTAAAAGGTAACATACAGACAGACAGACAGAGTTACTTTCGAATTTATAAT
Source organism: Gortyna flavago (assembly GCA_963669345.1). NCBI lineage: Eukaryota > Metazoa > Arthropoda > Insecta > Lepidoptera > Noctuidae > Gortyna > Gortyna flavago. Next base: position 1,125,179 of record OY770154.1, read on the forward strand.
ATTAGTATGGACAGAAGATGGCGAATTTACAAATTGTGATTACAAAAATTCCGTAACATGAAACTGTGATTATTCTAACAGCCTCGTGTCGCAAGGGCTACTGCTAAGCATTAGGGCCTGAGTTCGATCCCAGGTCGGGCAGTGTTATTGGGTTTTTCAAGGATTTTTCACTAACAGCCCGGAATCTGGATTTATGCCCGGTTAATGGCAATAGGCTCGCCCCCTATTACATGGAACTTAAACATAACTGGCATAATGTGGGTGTACTTTATAGGCTACGAATAATAAAAAGTCAGGAAGAGTCACTTTGAACAAAATCAACGAGAAATTCGGCTCCAAACTTCACTACATTGACAAAATACCTCGAGTATTCGAACGAAAGAACAAATAAGCCAATCAGCTGCGCTCGCGTAAAGCTTTGTATTCCGGCAAGCGCCGTGATTGGTTCTGGTGCGCGGTAGCCTTTTCGGCAACGCCCACCCCGGTAAACATTTGCGTGGTGCCATTATTGAGCTCGAGTTACATTTCTTGACTTTTATTATTCGTAATATACAGGGTTAGTTTTCAACAAATTTAAGGGGATGTGTTGAAAAAAATGTGTTTTTTCTATTTCGTGTAACTTGTTAAGTATGTGGAATAGGGATTTAACATTTATATTTATGGTATATGTTTTTTGACTCTTTGGTCTAGTATCATGTAGGTAATAGGTAATACGGGCTGTTGTCCGCAACTCCACGTCAATGCGCGTATTTTGCGTGCGGATAGATACGGATAGTATCATGTAAAAGGAATACACGATTCAATAAATATTTCTCGATAGAAAAAAAATTGCAAAGTTATATCTATTTTTTTTTACTTTTTTCGACATCACGGCGTAACGCTTAAGAATTATACAATGGAATTTACTTTAAAACTTAGAGAATTTATCATATAAAAGTTTACTCAAAGTAGTTTTAAATTTAATTCATTTATTTTGTTAAAAAAGGTTTAAATTCGTTTTGGCACATACATCGTTTTATTCCGAGCGCACGCACATTATAGTCATCTCTCTTCTTTTGCGTTTCAAAAGTAATTGCACCACTTTCGCTCGCTTAGTAGGTTTTCGAGGATTTCAGATTTTCGAGGTAGCGCCTTCTGAACAACTTTTTCCATGGGAAACATCGTAATCGCGAAAAATTTATCAACTGTCTCATAGAAAAGTTCAAAACATACTCGAATTAAACGTATGGGACGGCTGAATTTTTATTCGCGAGAACGATGTTGGTCCCATGGAGAAAATTGTTCAGTTTCATGGTCTGGTCACACTTCAATTTGGCTGGTATTTGAAAACTAACCCTGTAGTTGCACCACTGACTAACCCTTCAAGGATGAGGCGTGATGATATGATATTGTGATTAATATTAATAACTTAAATGTTACATAACTGCTTGCTTTAACTAATGCTTTGCTTTTACAGAATCATTGGTGACAATTATGTTGCTCACAAACTAAACTTATTTTAAGTTCAGTGCATCTTTTTCTTTCTATTTCATTAAGAAAAGGACAAAAGATAAATTTTAGTTTAGTACTGTCAAATTAATCAACGCCTGACGTAAATTGACGTAACTTTAGTACGCAAGTTTTTAATCACGTCTAAATTTTTATGGAGTTGTGTCAGGCGCTGATTAATTTGACAGAACTAAACTAAAACTAAAATTTATTTTCTGTCCTTTTCTTAGTGAGAGAAAAAGTTGCACTGAACTTAAATTTACTTTAGTTTGTGAGCAAGGGAATCCTCCGTTAAAATATCTGGCGTTGGTAAAATCAACCCTTAGTGAAATAACTGGCGAATTGAAAAAATCCTTAGGTTTGATCTGAGATTTCGCAATATTTAGTTATTTTTTCTTAAATAATTCTGGTACTGGAATTAAAATAGACTAAGAAATTCCTTCGTACCCTTTTTCTTCTTATACTTTCGCCGTCTTTTTACAAAACGAGTAAACTTAGTTCAAACGGAAACCGTCGCCGTCGTGCCATTTATTGTATTTCGGACTTTAATCCAATTGAAGTAAAGTTCTTATTACAAAATTGACAACTAACAACAACAACTATTCTGAAGGTTCCGCCTTAAAACATGACATTTCACGAGGACAAAGGCACGGGCACAGCTAGTTTTGTAAGAAGAAGAGTTGGTGGCTGGTAAAATATTTTCCCCCTTAAAAACGTATTATATCAGATGTATAGTTACACACCGATTTCTCTCTTTCAGTCGTCAGTAATTTGACTTTCGAAAGAAGAAAACAAAGCGTTGTGTAACTACAGACGCTATAATTATAACGTTTTTTATTAAGGGGGTCATTAACAATGTTTTGGTGGTTGGTTTCAACTTTTAAAACTAAACTGACAGTTAAAAAACTAACTTCCAGGTAATCGCACTTTACCCGTACACCGCACAAAACGCAGACGAATTAAGCTTTGAAAAAGATGATATTATAGCAGTCACAGACCGCTCGCAAGACCCCGCTTGGTGGCAAGGTAACTAACCATACGTGCATGTAGAGAATACACTGAGAAAAAGCTGACGTTCGTACGTACGGTCGTCAAAATATCGCGACGGGATTTTGTCGCGCACTGGATTTTCTACTCTCATTGTTGAGCCGAGAGTTGAAAATCCAACACTGTGATTTTTTGACGCGCTGGAATGCGCTCTATAGGATTCTCAATGCTCGGCTGTACACGGAAAGTTGAAAATCCAGTGCGCGATATAATCCCGTCGCGATATTTTTACGGTCATGCGAACGTGGCCTAAGGTTCTTTTGGACACAGTTCGTGGAACACAAAATACTAATAACAAAGGGGTTTGAAGACCCGTGGTATACTGTCCGCCATTTTTTTTTTTCAAAATGGCGGCTATGCATTAATCTTATACCGGCTGACTTTTTACCGTCTGGACAAAACCGGGGAATAAAAGGTGAACGGAGTGGAAGCCTATGGCACAGATATTTCTTTTTTGTCTGCCATAAAAAAAACTAATAAATCGACAAATAATACAACAAAATTACTTTAAGGCACCCTTCTCTAGGCGCGGAAATTATCAATGAATCCGTAGCGACATTAAATAAGACAGTAAATAATAAAATTTAAAAAAATTGTTGTTTTGTTTTTCCGTTCACCTTTATTTTTATACCCTGTTTTTGTCCAGACGAAAAATAATTCAGCCGGTATAAATCGATAGCTGACATCAATGCAAACAGAAAACATAATAAGACCAAACCCCATAATGTCACCTTTTTGAGATATTAATGTTCAAAGTTAATCACGACATGACATGACATCCATGTATATTTTAAACTTGCATAAGAGCGTTTACGCCGTACGGCATTTCATACAAACTTTCAAGCCCTTGTTTTTTCAAAATGAATGAACCGATTTTAATGAAACTTCACACGCATAAGCAGGATACAAAGGTCTAAAAAGTTACTTAAGAACATTTTCGAAAAATAGTGCTACAGCCAAATTAGACCGATTTTAAAGTTTCCATAGAAACAGAGATTTCCAGTTATCTTTTTTTAAATAAGACATTTCAAAAATGTTCTCAAGTAGCTTTTTAGACCTTTGTGTCCTGCTTATGCGTATGAAGTTTAGTTAGAATCGGGTCATTCATTCGGAAAAAAAAATGAAAAAAATAAAAGAAATAACCAAACAAACGATGAGGGCGCCACTACGCGGACGGCGTCGCCTTAAGTTCTGTCAAAAGATGTTTTAGAAAAAGATCGTGTTACGTAACGTTTGTTAATCTCGGCCTGTGTCTTATTATATTATTACAATAGGAATGACCTTGACCTTTTGCAGGATGACGCAAAACCAAAGTTAGAGTTATTTGTCGATAATAATTAAGCCAAACACGCAGGTAGTAAACTGTCGATGAGTCATGTTAATTCTTTACGCACAACACTAGCACAGCCCCATAAGCAGTGGTGGATTTACCAACAAGCTGAGTAGGCTAGAGCCTAGGGCGGCAGATTTTAGGGGCGGCTTTGGAGATAACATTTTTTTTAAAATGTCTTTCTGAAATTAAAAAGATTGTTATTTATATACCTACCATGTTTTTTTGGAAAGAATAAACAAAGTGAATGCTCAAATTCAGTCTTCTACCGTGGATTTGATCACAGTTGCCGATCTTTACAAATCTCTGTGAAAGTTTTTTGTAGCTGAACGAGAACATTTTAAGTATTTTGAAGAAAAGGCGATGGAACTAAGCATGTCAAAGCAGTATAAAAAAAGATGGGACATTATTGCAGAGGTCGGGCGGCAAAATTTGAATAGCGCCTACTGGCGGCAAATTTGTAAATCCTCCACTGCCCATAAGGGTCGCAAGAGCGAGTGAGAGGTCCGATAAAAATAATTTCTGACTCTAACGTAGCATTTGTAATGGTCCGAGTATAAGGATTTTTCAGAAATGGATTTGGATGCTTTGGTTTGGTTCAAGGTCATTCCTATTCTTATTTTTAATATCGCATTTAAATAGATTGCTTTATATTGGGGCACATCTATAAGATATGGTTATAAGGTAGGGCGCCCACGAATAAAAAAATATAGGCATTTTTGTATGGAGCCTGGCCTGATGACCAATAGAGTTCTAATAAGATCCACGAATGACAGCCAGGACTCCGAGGCACGGAGGGGTCTTGGTATGTAAAAATGATCGCCCATCCAGGGACCAACCGCCGCAAGTGCAGCTTAACCTGATTGATCGATCCGTGCCGCTGTTATTATTTAGCCACGGGCCCCTTATTATTATTTTATAAATACATAAGATAATTAATTTTTCTAATATGTCGTTTCAGGTGAACTTCGAGGGATGACGGGACTGTTCCCGAGCAACTACGTCACGAAATTAGTCAACTAAATTATGTTTAGTAAGACTAAATCTTGCTTAGTTCGATAAAATTAACTTTAGTCTGTCTAAAACTAGTTTAGTACGACTAAATAGAAGTTTGATGGCTAAGTAAAGGGCTTTAAAGATCCGTGGCATACCACCGGTCCGCCATTTTTTTTTAAATAGCGTTATTGTAATAGGAGTTATGCGTGGCCGCCATTTTGAAAAAAAAAACAAAATCGCGCTACGGTAATACCATATAAAAATCTTCAATCCCGTGTCATCAATCGACTCAGCCTATCGCAGTCCACTGCTGGACATAGGCCTCTCCCAGGCTGCGCCACAACACCGTGTCCTCCGCCTTCCGCATCCAGTCTGTCCCAGCCAGCTCCTTTAGGTCGTCCGTCCATCTAGCTGAAGGGCGTCCCACACTACGCTTGCCGATACGCGGTCTTCACTCCAGGACTGGTCAGCTCCACCGGCCATCGGTCCTTCGACAAACATGGCCAGCTCACTGCCACTTCCGCTTGCTGACTCTGCGAGCTATGTCGGCAACTCAACAATGTTTAATGTAATAATAATTATCAGCCTGTATTATTCCACTGCAGGACAAAATTTCCACATTTTTTCATCTCGATCCTGATCCAATATAGACCAAATTCTCATCATAACGGCGTCAAGTTCATCCCGCCGTCTACCCCCTAATCTTTCGCCCTGCCGTTGGTAATCGCGTTTAGTGCAACTAAATCTAGTTTTAGCTGACTAAATAAACATCTAAAACGATACTATTTTCGCGATAGTAACTGTTTTTGTAGATTAGTGAGAACAATGTTTATTTATTAATCCAGCTGGTTTAAAAGTAGAAAACAAAAGACAAAGAGGAGCGAAGTTCTTTTAGCTTTTTCCGATCTAGCTCTCAATCTCATTCGCCGAATGAAAAAAAGTGTACCAAAAAAAAAAAAGTGCAAAGTGCAAACATGGCCAGCTCACTGCCACTTCAGCTTGCTAACTCTGCAAGCTGGCGGTTACTCCGGTTCTTTTCCGGATAACTTCATTCCTGAACCTGATCTTATCCATCAAAAAAATCTGGGCATAGTCCGCTCCACAGCGCGTTGGGCCACCTTGAATTTTTGAACCAGCAAAAGATAGACAATAAACCGGCCAAATGTGAGTCGCACTCGCGCACGAAGGGTTCCGTACTATTGTCTATAAAAACGACAAAAAAATAATGTCTGTTGGATGGGAGCCCCCCTTAAATATTTGTTTTATTTTAATTTAATTACAACTAAATATTCTGTGAATATTTTAAGCGTCTACCTGTTGCCGTTATCAATATCGAACAAAAACGAGCAAAAAAGTCACGTTTGTTGTATGGGAGCCCCCTTAAATATTTATTTTATTCTGTTTTTTAGTATTTGTTGTTATTGCGGCAACAGAAATACATCATTTGTAAAAATTTCAACTGTCTAACCATCACGGTTCATGAGATACAGCCTGGTGACAGACGGACGGACAGCGGAGTCTTAGTAATAGGGTCCCATTTTGCCCTTTGGGTACGGAACCCTAAAAATCGGCGGATCGGCGCTTTGCATTTCGAGTTTGTCTTTGCAGGAATTACAGTTACTCTCTAAAATAAAACTATGTTTTTTACAGGACCTGTCTGATGATGGAATCTACGTGTTGGACACTGGCGAAGAGCTGTACGTGTGGCAGGGAAAGAACATCCCTGAGCGTGTCAAGATGGCAAAGAGCGACATTGTCACGGTGAGTTAAATAAAAACATGTCACACTTTTTCAAATAATTAAATTTACTTGTTTTCTCGCATTTTATTGTAGAGAAAACGCAAACAAATACCTATGTATATTTTTATCCAGATATAACCTGTTTAGTGGTACCCTTGCTTAGTTACTGCGACCAACTATGAGAAAAATCAGAAACTTAAAAAAAGACGCTCAATTATTAAAAAAGGTGTGCATCATTAGAAGCGCAAATAGATGTTAGAGGTTCATAAATTTAAAAAAGTGTCCATCATTAGAAGCTTCATTGGATTTTTAGAGGATCAGTTAAATGTTACCAGTTTTTATTTTTCAAAATTGTTTTTTTTTTTTGCAGGAATATATTGAAGACGACGGTCTGGATCGTACGGTGGACACAGCTCTGGTGGTCTTCGTGAAGCAGGGCGAGGAACCCAGCGTCTTCAAGAAACTGTTCCCAGAATGGGACAACGACATGTGGGCCGTGAGTATAAGGCCGGCGAAGTGTCCCTGTCAAACAAATATCTACCTTGTCACAGTTAACAAGAAGTCGAAATTTAATTGAGACACTTGCACTACGAAAATCACCCTGCGGTACCCTAATCATTTAAATGTTTATTTCTCGTTACAGAACCAGACATCTTATGAAGATATCAAAAACGAGACGAAGGAGAAGAATTCTAAGTGAAAATAAAATAAAATATTTATCATTTGTTTTATACATTTTTATTATTCACATTATTTTACATATTACACTTTGGAAATATAAACTATTTATAATATTTATACATGACTTTTTTATTTACATTGTGTGCTTAAGGCACGTTCGACTTTCTTGATCAAGAAACCCTCGTTCTTGCGAAAAAAAAAAAAAATTGGGACAGGAAATAAAAATAGTAAAAAGGGAGCATTTAAAACTAACAAACTTAAGTATATAAAAAACAAAAAAAAAAAACTGCGAGGCGTAAAAGGCATCCTATTTCAGCATACTTATTGCCGCGATATTTAAAAATTAAATACCGCAGCGCTGGGATTTTGATAGGGTCCGCTGTGAGCTGAGATGCCGCGGACACATCTGCAGACATCTATAAATCCCACTATGGGATTAAAAAATAAGAAAACAAAATATAGCAAAAGACTGTAGTATAATGTATTACATTATATTAATATATATACTGTTTTATAATATATACTGTTCACATCGCCAATACTCGTTTGCCACAGCGATATTATGAGCTACACATATTTGTTAAGGTCGCGAATCATATTTTAACCCACATAAAACCTGACATTGACCTGCCAATTGCCACAAACGAAGAAAATTTTAATTTAGTGGTCTACGCAGACGCTTCCCCCTTAATAAAGTATTCTCGATGTTTTGTCCAGTAAACCGTGCACAGTGGGCCGTGGGGCGTTTAAGTATCATGTGAGGGGGTGAATAGGGACGAAACTTTAAAATGGATTTTAACGTTAAAATAATACAGTTTGTTGCCAACGGGGCCAGTGGCTAAATAATAACAGCCGCACAGGTCGATCGATCAGTTAAGCTACGCTTGCAGATGTTGGTCAGTGGATGGGTGACCATCTTTACATACCGTGTCCCCTCCGTGCCTCGGAAAGCACGTTAAGCTGTTGGTCCCGGCTGTCATTCGTAGATCTTTGACAGTCGTTACAGGTCGTCAGAAGCCCGAAAGTCTGACAACCAGTCTTACCATGGGGTATCGTATTACCCAGTAACTGGGTTGAGGAATTCAGATAGGCAGTCGCTCCACGTAAAATACTGGTATTCAGCTGCATCCGGTTAGACAGGCAGGGAGATGATGATGCCAACAAGGACACTTCATCGTTAATTATAATACAATAAACACATTGGAATACTTTTTGGCAACAAATTTATAATATTATTTGTTAAAATCCCTTTTAAAATTTCGTCACGATTCCCTATTACCGTTTCATGTTACCCATAATATTAAGTTAGAGTTTAATACAGTAAATCATGCCGCAGCGATACACTGATTGATGATCTGCACAAGATTCTTGTTCTCCAATGCAGCTGCAATCCTCTCCTTATCCGCTAGTTGTTTGTTCACCGCGTGCTCCGACACGTGGGACCCTTCTGATACCTCCACCGTAACTTTGAAGCGGCTTGGCAGTGCGCGGAGGAGTTGGACGCGAATTGATAGACCTGGAATGAGAAGAAATTTCTTTTAGTTTCATAAATATTAGTCAAAAATCAATCTGCCTAGCCTCTTCTTAACTTGGCAGTTGTTCCATCGCCGGCGATGAACGAGTAGAACTACCAACTGAAAACGAGTTGGCGAGCAGCGAGTGTGTAGCTCCGATAGTTTTCAGCGAGTGTCCGAGTGCGACTGACGATTACTCGCACCACTCGCTCAGGACGGAGATTATAGCGGGCGTGAGCTCTGACCGCCAAGCGAGCATCGCTGAGCGAGTATTATCTGTGATAGCTCTTGTCGCTCAGCGACAAACCGTTGAAACTAGTCCTCGTTGGCAGTGTGAACAGTCAGCGAGCAACTATTAATATAATTATTTATTTATTTTATTTTTATTTATTTTATTTTATTTTATTTTGTGAACATAGGTGATTACAGGTGTTTTCCAATAATATAAATGTCAAGTACACAAACCATGCTCCGCCGATAGGCATACAAAATCCGATTTAAAGTTCCAATAAAGTAAACTTATTCGTAAAAATGAAAAAAAAAAAAAAAAAAAAAAAAAAATTATGTAAGTATCTTTTTTCTTGAGCGAGAAAATAGCCAATAGTTAGTCGCTTCCCCGCCGGCGCTGGGACAACTGGACTGGACAGCGTCCAGTCTAACTGGATACAGCTGAATACCAGTATTTTACATGGAGCGACTGCATATCTGAACTGCACAACCCAGCTACTGCGTAAAACGTGATACCCCTTAAGACTAAAAGATTGTTTTTTTTTAACTTACACAGTGTACAGATGCCAGCACATAAAGCTACTACAATCTGTCAAATTTCTTTAATAGATTTTTTATCGCTATAGCATAAGGTTCAAAGTTGATTGGGTAAATTTTACAGTTTCATAAAGCTTGATGTGCTGGCGTCTGTACATAATAAAAATAAAGAGTATTCTATTCTAAGACTGGTTGTTACACTTTTGGGCTTCTGACTACCCCCATAACTGTCAAAGATCTATGAATGACAGCCGGGATGGAACTGCTATCTGGAATTTCTCAGTAGCAGCCTGGAGTCTAGGTCTGTGCGTTGTTGATGGCTATAGGCTCGGCCCACCGGAGACGGCCCATGGGACTTCAAACATAACTGGCAAACTGTGAGTGTACTTATAGTACACCTCTGACTGCAGCCTCTGATTAAAGCATAGCTATTCACAATCATTCAATACGCTTCCATACCGTATCGAACATTAATTAATGTTGTTGTAGGAGACCTCTAAACTCTGTTCTTTAGTCGAAAACACAAAATTATTGTCAGTTTAAATTAAACAGACAACCGCTATTCTGCCGGCAGCTGAAATAAACGCCAAACGGATAATAGTGGCAACTATTTTCCGTTTTAAGGATTATAATAAAACTAAACAATGTAAAACTACCATTTGTAGTAATAATAAAAACATAATCTTGTGGAGCATTATGCTGGCCGTTTTGCGTGGATGTGACGCATGTTTTCTCCCAAATTGTTTTTTTTTTTATGTTTTTTCTTTTGCTGCGTCATGTTAGCCGCAAATAAACGTATTTTCTTTCTTTCTTGGAGCACAACATACCATACTTTTATTCTGCATTTTCATTCTAAAATAAAAGAAATAAACAAACAAACAAACGGGCGCCACTGCGCGGTCGGCGTCCTCTTAATTGAAATAAATGCTTTCAGTCTATGTTTGAGTTTGATGATAGGGGTGACTACCGAGATGACGACTAATAGAGAAGTACGGAAACAAACAAAGAAGCTGACGAAACTCACCAATCAAAGTAGCCATGCTGCAGTGAGGAATCGTCGGCGTAAAGTTAACAAACACAGTATTATCCTTATTATCGACTCTAATATTACTCTCTTCGACCACACGTAGCTCTTCTAGCGACAGAGGATGCTCCGGATCATTGATATTGCGAATTAGATCGAAAATTTCACGTTCGTCAAATAAATCTTCGATATCTTCGTCGTAGTCGGCTGCAGTCTTTTCCCGCTCGCATTCCTTGTCGTATATGTTGGGATTTACGTTGTCGGCTATGGATTTCGTCATTTTTGTGTGGTTTTTTTAGTTCTTTTTTAGGTAAATATAGTGAAAATACTGAAAATAAAACAACGCACTGGCTGTCAATGTCAAGCCTGAACCACAGAATGACACAAAGAGTATAATAACTATCTATATGAATGACAGAACACAACACGAATACCCAGAACAATAACTAAAGCATGCTTTAGTTATTGTTCTGAGCATGGACCATACTATACAAAACTACTCTGTGGCATGGACGTAATAATTAAGTCCATGGTTCTGAGACGAATACATTACATACTTGCCCACAGACTATTATTGTAAATGTACAAGCGCCAGTATATCAAGCTACTACAATCTGTCTTTCTTTAAAAAAAGACAATATTATCGCTACAGAATAAGGTTCAAGGTTGATTGGGATTTGACAGTTTCAGTTAGCTTGATGTGTTGGCGTCTGTACTTGCCTGAACCCCCCATGGACATAAAATACAAGAAAAGTGGTAAAGACATTGATGTTCAGAATCAGGTTTTATTATTTGTAATATTCATTTTTGCCATTCCGTAATATTTCACATGCTCCAAGTTACACGGAACATAAATATAAACAATTCCTTCTAATATTTGAGCACGAAAAAGTCATTTTACTTGCTAAACAACGGAGAAAAACTTAAAAACACAAAATAACTTTTTTGTAAACACTAGCAAAACTTTCTGAACGAAACCTCAACTGACTTTGTCGGCGTTCCAAAACTGGTCCCTTTGCATTTTGCTACTTTTAACATAGAATATTCGCTTTACTCTATTACTCTACAAGCAGTTTCATTACGCTATCTCTCTCCACCTAAAGTAGGCTACAAGAACTGAAACGCGCTGCCTGACAGCTCTATCAAGATCAATAATTCAACCAGACGATTTCCTTTTCGTGTTTTTCAAACAAAATAATTTGTAAGGGGCGTATCACATCCTACAAAACTTCAGAGGAACACAGGACATGTAAGTAAACACATTTAATATGGCTATAACACCTCAACATTCGTTTATACACCCCCTTTTCTTTATAGAAAGTTGTTTTATCAAAATATGTTTATAACTATTTGTTTTCGGATTAGAATTCGTCATTGCGATGGTAAATCGCATAGAATAGCATTTGATAAACGACGATAAATCTATAGGAAGTATGTAAGATAAGTTTAAAGTACTATTTAATTGGATTTCCTATGACAATTTGTGAGGGTGGGTACTGCAAGGGTAGTTTGTGACGTAATTCGCTGCAGGATAACAATTTATAATTTTCGACCTACCCTTTAGTGAGCTTTATTTCATAAACATTAAAATGCTTTTATACATTATTATATTTAAAACACACCTAAACAATTTACACTGGCTACTAAATTAAATGACTTACTAACTGCTTTGACACTTAGGGTGCTTGCATAGAGAAGCGGGTTTTCTGTCCCGAGTCTCAGATCTCTGCAGGTTGATCTTCAGAAGGAAACTGTTACATGTTGTACCTGTTTCTTTATGTGTGAGCATATAACTTAATGTGGGATTATTCACCTGCACCAATCGGTACCTACTTGTCTTTACTGGGAACCCGCTTCTTTATGCATGCAGCCTTAGATGTCAAAGTATTTGTCCACATTAGTTCTTTGGCCAAATAGAATAAGCCGGAAGTTAACTCATCAGGCTCCGCTAATGAAACACAACTGATTTTTTCACACAACTGACTGATTGTATCGTACTACGTAGAATACGTGCGGAGCTTGACCGGTTAAGTTAATATTTAAATTATCTCTGTAATGGTAGGTAAGTTTGTCTTAAAAAAAGGCTTTTAGGTATTAGTTTTTTCCTGGTTAGATATAAAACTATAATATAATATCGTTGGACATTTCACACAACGCCATTTAGTCCCAAGCTAAGCAACCTAATGCTTGTGTTATGGGTAACGAGATGGCTGATAAACTACTTATATACATTTTTTTTTTTTGTAAATACATACATATTATAGATAAAACACCCAGACCCGGAATAAATACTTGTAGGTCGTACAAATATTTGTTCCATACGGGAATCGAACCCGCGACATGCTGCGCAGCAGTCAATGGGTCATCCACTGCGCCAACTGTGCCGTCAAAACTAAAGTTAGGGTAAACGTTAAGTACTTGCAGTTTTTAGTTTTTACAGTAGTTGAGAGTACATTCTTTACACTTCATCATCTGCCTAGCCTTTTCCCAACTATATCGGGGCGGCTTTCAGTCTAACCAGATGCAGCTGAATACCAGTATTTTACATGGAGCGACTGCCTATCTGACCTCTACAACCCAGTTACTGGGTAATATGAAAACCCTTGGTAAGACTTGTTGTCCATCACTTTCGGGCTTCTGACTACCCTAACAACTGTCAAAGATCCACGAATGACAGTCGTGACCAACGGCTTAACATGCTTTCAAAGGCACGGAGGAGTCTTGGTATGTAAAGATGGTGACCCATCCACAGACCAACCGCGACAAGCGTAGCTTAACCTGGTCGATCGACCTGTGCGGCTGTTATTATTTAGCTACGGGCCCCTCTACTCAGATCTGCTTTGTAAATACCTTTATAGCCTTTCACTCATCCTCTTAATATGACCAAACAATATAAAGATTGATTGATTGATTGACAATATAAGCACACTCTTTTAAATTTTTGCAACTACATTTTCATTGCCTTTTTATAACTTGAATTAATAAAATTCTCCATCCCCAGCAGTATGGCGTCAGACCCGTGGATCGTGCAGCCGCATGAGCATGCCAAATTTACGGAGCACTTCCGTAACCTCGGCCCGGTCAATGGCCACCTCACCGGGGAGCAAGCAAAGCGGTTCATGCTACAGGTATGTAGATGTACTCTTGAACTAGGTATTTGGTAACTTTCTGCGGTCCACTTGGAAACCCCTGAACCGACACAAGTGGGAAGATGAATGAATGATGATGAATGTTGCTACGGCGTAGGCCATCTTGTGCTACGCCGTAGCAACATTCGTAGCGTATAAATTATTACTTGACTAGCTTCTGTCCGCGACTTCGTCTACGTCATCATCTGCCCGCCTTTTGCCCAACTATGTTGTGGTCGGCTTCCAGTCTAACCGGATGCAGCTGAATACCAGTATTTTACGCGACTTCGTCTACGTATAATGTCTTATTTCCACATAAAATATATCCTATGACACTCGAAAATACTGTAGTTTTCCATTAGTGAAAGAATTTTCGGTATCGCATCAGTAGTTCCAAAGATTACCCATTTACCCCCACTTACCAACCTCTTTATAATCCGTCATATCATCATAATCAGCCTATAATGTTCCCACTGCTGGGACACAGGCCTCCTCTCTGTGAGAGGGAGTGGGCTGTAATCCACCACGCGGGCCCAGTGCGGGTTGGTAGATGTCACATGTCTACGAATTAAATTCTTAATATCAATCAACTCAGGCTGAGTTGATTGATATTAAGAATTTAATTCATCGCAGTCCACTGCTGGACATAGGCCTCCCGCAAACTGCGCCACAACCCCTTGTCCTCCGCCTTCTGCATCCAGTCAACCCCAGCCACGTTCTTTAGGTCGTCCGTCCATCTAGCTGTTGGGCGTCCCACACTACGCTTGCCGATACGCGGTCTCCACTCCAGGACTCGTCTGCTCCACCGATTCTTAAAATAATACCATTATTTTACGCGCCTTACGAGTCCAGTACAAAAACGCATACAGGGCGCTGTTGGGGTTGCCACGTCAATGTAGGATGTGAATGTAGGACGTCAATGTGTATCAGGGATGTCCGCAGAGGCACGCATAGACGACTTTTACGCTATCATGCGAAAGCGTGTCGCCTCCCTGATGCGGCAGGCGAGGGGCAGCGCCAACAGCCGCTTGGTCATTGTGGCCGATAGGGCGGTAGGACTAACAGTCAGGCACTGGACACAAGTATTGCCTTCAAATCGTGCCTTGAAAATAACATTGTAATGTTGTCCTTGTACCTGTTGCGTTTTTGATTATTGATGTTGTATTGTATTTGATTATTGTATTGTTAATGATTTTGACATTATTAGTTAATGGTGATTTTGACATTATTATTAGGGATTTTGACATTATTATTAGGGATTTTGATATTATTAGTAACTAGCTGTGCCCGCGACTTCGATCGCGTGAATGACTTAAAACCTTTTTAATTTTTTTTACGCGGAATCATAATTATTTTAATCTAAAATAAAAGTCTAAGTTATTCCTTATTACATCAGCTATCTGCCAGTGAAAGTCCCGTCAAAATCGGTCCAGCCGTTTCAGAGATTAGCCGGAACAAACAGACAGACAAAAATAAAAAATAAAATATTTTGGTATATGTACCGTGTATACAGGGTGTAAGGAGAACGCTTCCGAAGCCGGAACGTACATTATATACAACCTAAATACAAACGGATACCAATAACCTTTCGCTTTAAATTGGTTGTTTTCAAGACTTCATATTTCGTAAACGCGCAATGGAAACCGTACAAAACGTGAGGTCACTGGCACACGCAAGGCAACGTTGCGCTACCATGTGACCGCGCGCCCGCGTTTCGTCGCGGGCGCCGAGCGCTCCGTACGGCCGAGTCACGGGATTTACAAACACCACTTTCAAAATGCCTACCCCTACAACACTACTCAAAATTATGAATTATGACAGAGCCATTTTACGTAAGTACCTGTCTAAATCCTTTGCGACCTTATGATGTATGGCTCGAAGTCTCGAACTGCGCTCCATCCATTTCAATACAACGCCGGGCCGCTGTGTCGACCCGTGAACACGAGGCATTAGTGTAGGATCCTCAACACATTCTGCACGTAGTTTATTAGAAATGCTCAGTATTCTGACCCGCATTTCATCAGCACTGTCACATTCTCGATCATCATGTTGCCGTATTCACGAGCACTGTACACGTATGACTCAGAAAAATAATAACTAAAACACAATAAAACAGCACTAAAAACGTAACAACACAAATTAAGCCTGCCTATGGCATTAAGTCCGCCTTTGTACCTTTTTGTGCGAAAAGTTTAAATAAATAAATGAATTGAAAACTAACAAAACAGTATTAAATACGATTTAATAGCTATCGATCGAATAAACGTAACGCACATTCGCTCACGAACCGAGTCGGAAAGGAACTAACTAAGTACTAACTAGATTACTGAAGAAGTACTAAGTAGATCAAACATGCCGCCTGCGTGCGGTGTCGGCTGACAAACGTTGCCGCCGCGCGGACGCCGCCATAGCGGTGTCTTTTGATGTGCAAAGATCAACAAATTACAGAGGAGAAAATGTTAAAGAATAATTATGAAATCAGAAACCAATTAATTTTAATTGTCAGGAAATTGTACATAAGCTTTACTAAACTGATAAACTTACTAAACTGTTTTCATTATCAAACCTTTTTTAATAAGATTTAACTAATTTAATTATCCACTTTAAATTGATTGGGTTTACTTACTAAATTAAGGATACTTTTATTGCAATAAACTAGCGCGCGTCGTGTGACTAATTACATTGACATAAAGTTCAAATTCAATTGATTCACGCGCACTAGTTGCTTCAAACTGTACCTACACGCGATGAAAATGTTTTAGACAATCACGGCTAAAGTTGCGGTCGCGACTTTATTTTATTTACTATCGATTATCGACTTACATACAAAACAGTAATTGCACGACACAGTGCATCAATTTAAAACTGTTGACGCCTCTGTAATGTTTCTTCTTATTTATTTTGGCGGCGCTTTACAAAGGATGCCTAAGGTCGCCGCCGCGCCGCCCCGCACCGCCACGCGCCGCATAGGAGCCGTGGACACCTCTGTCTCAAACTAGGTGACCCGGGTTCAAACCTCGGTATGTGTCTCAAGGTTATGAAAAGTAAATTTAATTTTTCTGATTTGTAAGCAAAATTTGCGAACATTCGGATCAAAATAAAATTGTAACCCTGTTCAAGGGGAAAATCATTACGATCCTTGCATGAATTGACATGGAATCCGAAACCAGATATCCCACAACTAGGTAGAAGTGTGAACTGGAAAGACGAGTAAAGGTTAGGAGGATAGGATCACATGGCACCCCGCCCGCCGCGCCGCCGCCGCCGCCAGCTGTCGTCGCGTCGCGTGTCGCGTGGATTTGGGGTCGTCGGCCGCTCGTCTGCGGCGAGCGCGCGCGCACTTTGAACTCTAGGTCATGCGCGAGCGTCAGATGATTTTATTTACGAATACATTGCTTGTTAGAGTTGTAAAGAAAAAAAAATGTGTTTAATCGCAAATAATGGTTTAATTTAACTGTTCTCACAGCATAGTGTACGAAAAATGCTAAAAAAATAGGTAAAATTGTTCATTTTTTTTTTCCACGTTTTTTGGTGGTATCGTATCGAGAATCACTAGCCCTATCACCTGTCTTCGTTTTCGGAAGCGTTTCCCTTACACCCCGTATGTCGCAGCCAACTGGTTAAATTAGCCGTTCAGTTAACCGCCTAGCCTTTTAACTAAACGGCGGCCGTTCAACTAAAGGCCTGAATTATATTCAATTACAGTTTAGGTTGGAAGTCTGTAACCATTCACGCGCGAGCCGAATTGCTCGCAGTAACTAGCCAGGGCACCCCGACCAAATGGGTTAGGTTAGAACTGTGATCAACCGCGTGCGAGCCGAGAGAGCGAAGCGAGGCGAGCACTACCTACTTCTAAAGGCCAGGCACTTAACTGAACGGCTAATTTAACCAGTTGGCTGCGACATAAACATATGCATTTTGTAAAAAGCGGTTATTTTAATATTACAAACAGACACTCCAATTTTATTTATTTGTGTATAGATTTGTATTACCAAAATTTGCCAAATATAAGTACTAACACCAGTGTCTAAGATGTGTATGTAATTACTAACAAATTGGATTATATGATCTGGGTGCTTACTCTCGAATATAATTCCGATAGATCGACATTGGAATTGTCAGTCAAACGTCAGGGATTGGCGGGACGCACTGAGTCTAGCCAATCCCTGACGTTTAACTCGACCAACTGACGTAAGACCAATGTCGATTTATCGGAATTATATTCGAGAGTTAGCACCCTGGAGAAATAAATGATTGTTATTATATTATCACAGTCTCAATTGCCGCCTCCGATTCTGGGACAAATCTGGTCGTTAGCCGACACCAACGCAGACGGTAAACTGGACCTCAGAGAGTTCTCCATAGCTTGCAAGGTAAGTCACTTATTAAGTATATATTTTTTTGACGTGATAACGTCTTATAGATCGATGAAAGGACAAAAAAGGGGAGGGGAGGGGGGGGGGGTAAAGGGTCATTAGAAAACCAGCGTCAGACAGCATCTGTCTGGCATTAATGCTGAAATGAACCTTTTTGGCGCAGCCGTGAGACACACTATTGTTGTTTGAAACATTTTTTTTTTGTAATTTTGTATTTTGTGTTTCATGAACTGTGTCCAAATAAACATTATTCTTTCTTTCTTTCTTTCTTTATGAACGCCGGCTGCACGCACGAAAAAGCATGACTCATTGTCACGTTCCGCCTGAGCCGAGCGTGCAAGCGATAGAGAGGCACGATCGGCCTAAGCGTTCGGCTTGTGACGCATCTATCTCTTATGACGTTATCACGTAAAATTATCGTCCGTAAACCGAGTTTACAGACAAACTATGTTTTTCTACATCATTTTCATTTATACCAAAAGAGTCTCCAATAATTGCCTAAACAATATAAATTTAAAAAAAAACTTGTGACTTTTTAATAATAAATAAAATAAGACTACTATATACAGTGTGTCAGGTTAAACGAGGGACATACATAAGGGAGTTAAAAGTTGTTCATTTTCATGGGTACTACACTCCCTTAAAGTATGTCCCTCGTTTAACCTGACACACTGTGTATTTCACTGCGCCGGCGATGCGCGCTTGCCCAGGGCAGGGCTGGAAGCCTTAATTTATTGAGGCATCCACAGGCAATCTTAGTTAAGCAGACGACAACCTCATAGGCTGAACTGCGAGAAGCCATTTAAAAAAAAAAGGTGGGCGCTCAGTAGGTACCCGGGCTCTTAAACCTTTTCTTCACTGATTTCGATGAACCGCGGAACACAAGTACACTATGACCTCAACGAAGGGCCAAGCAGCGGGCAGGTGTTTGTAATAAAAAAACTAAACTCAATTAATCCATGTACAGGCACTTTTGAATTGTCAAAATTAAATAGTCGGCTAGTTAGTCAGAAAGTTGGAGCTAGTTGCCCATTCCCAAACGTAGATCTCTATGGAGAAGAACGGGCAATAAACTCCAAGGAAACTCTTTTAAATCAAGATATTACAAAATCCTGGGTACATTATTCTTGTTGCTCTCTATATGTGAGAACAATGTAAAAAAAAAACGAATGAAGAAACAATTCAAAATATAAGATTAAAAATAAGCCTTGGCAGTTAAGAGATGACCAGTCTCAACCGACGGCGCCCGTTCGTACATGACGCGTGGATCAGCATCATCCAGCTCAACCATTTTGTGGGGAACAGAATGATCCAACACACGCGCCACCATCAGTGAGACATTTAAGTGAACATGACACATTCTCAACTGCCATACTCTTTCAAGTCAACATCAAAAAATCATAATAAACGGATCCATGGTTCTTACATTTACAAAATAAATTATACAAAACTATAGAATAAAATGAATGATAGGTTCTCTGACCCTGATAATGAATCTTATTTGCAGATAATCAACTTGAAGCTACACAACATAGAGGTGCCGACAGCCTTACCGCCGTCACTACTTGCCTCTCTCAGTCCTACCGGTAAGTCGGTTGGCCCGCGAAATTCAAACTTACTTACGTTTTTAGGGTTCCGTACCTAAAGGGTAAAAACGGGACCCTATTACTAAGACTCCACTATCTGTCTGTCTGTCACCAGGCTGTATCTCTTGAACCGTGATAGCTAGACAGTTGAAATTTTCACAAAATGAAAAAAAATCAGAATCAAATAAATATTTAAAGGGAGCATACAACAAACGTGATTTTTTTGACGATATTTTATATGTAGTGTTAAATATTGTATGGTGGTACGGAACCCTTCGTGTGCGAGTTCAACTCGCACTTGTTTGCAATTTGCAGGGATCAGGTCGTATGTTGATCTAAATATTAATCTCGGCCGTCTTAATACTAATCTCATAAATATTAATACTAATTTAAGAAAATGATGGTAGTATGCTCAGATGATTTTTTGTTTTAAACTGTTGCATTTTTTCAAATAATCCGATTATTTTTTCTCCACAGCGACACAAAAACCACAATTCGCGTCACCCGCCCCCGCGCCAATCAAGCCACCGATACCACCCATGCCATCCCTACCACCACAGCCACAACAACCACTGATCTCCGGCCTAACATCAACCACGAGCAACCATTCCCTTCTCGGGGACCTAGTAGGTCCACCACTTAACCCCCAAGCTCCAATGATCCCACCAATTGCTGCCCCCTCTAAACCTACGGTACCTAACGTGCCAGATCTAATTTCTGGAGTAAAACCAGGCCAGCCAGTGACTTCGCAGTCCTTGGTTAACACGCAACCTCTGATCGGTGGTCCACCACCCATGGTTGCGTCCCAACCACTAATAAGTTCCCAGCCAATGGTTGCTGGTCAACCACAGCAACCAATGTTACCTTCCCAGCCTCTAATGAATCCGTTGATAAGCCAGCAGCCGCCTCTGATTCCAAACCTGCCGATAGACCAGGCCTTTTCAATGAATAGCCAGCCTCTAATTCAGCCTATCCTGCCTGCTAGTCAAAATAGGTCGTTTGGCTCGTCTCCTGAGGGTTCCCAGCCTGTGGCAATCCAGTCCCCGTTGGGTTCCCAACTTATGTCTGGGTCGGGTATCGGCTCGTTGATCAACAGTCCTCCGTCTGGAGTGAATACTGTGGGTGGGGTGGTTAGTCAGCCGGTGACGTCAACTCCCTTGATGAAGAGTGATAGTATTTCTAAACCAGGTAAAATAATTTGACTATTTTTATTTTTTACAAGGTGTTCTACCCATAAATATGAACAGCTCTTAATGATCTCTTTAATGAGCTCTTAATGATCCCTATCGTTAAGAGGTCATAATGAATTAGGGCCCTGATTTGCTCAACTCATACTCTGAGTGACTACAAAACAGCTGGTGCAGCGGTCGTTGGCCGAATAAAAAAATCATCATATCATATCATATTTTTTAGTAGTTTTTTCGTGTTCTGATCACCATCATCTGCCTAGCCTTTTCCCAACTATGTTGGGGTCGGCTTCCAGTCTAACCTTATGCAGCTGAGTACCAATATTTTACATGAAGCGACTGCCTGTCCGTCTATTTTTCGTGTTTAGATATGGATACTCAAAATCAAAACAAAAGTCATTTATTCAAATTAGGCTGAGAATCCAATCAGCACTTCTCGAAAACGTAAAAATTACATAAAACACTCCCCCAAAACGTAAAAATTACATAAGACAGTCCCCAAAACGTAAAAATTACATAAGACAGTCCCCCAAAACGTAAAAATTACATAAGACAGTCCCCCAAAACGTAAAAATAAGACAGTCCCCCAAAACGTAAAAATTACATAAGACAGTCCCCCAAAACGTAAAAATTACATAAGACAGTCCCCAAAACGAAAAAATTACATAAGACAGTCCCCAAAACGTAAAAATTACATAAGACAGTCCCCAAAACGTAAAAATTACATAAGACAGTCCCCAAAACGTAAAAATTACATAAGACAGTCCCCCAAAACGTAAAAATTACATAAGACAGTCCCCCAAAACGTAAAAATTACATAAGACAGTCCCCAAAACGAAAAAATTACATAAGACAGTCCCCCAAAACGTAAAAATTACATAAGACAGTCCCTCAAAACGTAAAAATAAGACAGTCCCCCAAAACGTAAAAATTACATAAGACAGTCCCCCAAAACGTAAAAATTACATAACACAGTCCCCCAAAACGCCCACCCTTCACCAATCATCACGTCTGCGGAGTTTTGCTAGGTAATTTAACTTGACCCTGTATTTGATAACACTTTACTTCTAGGGTCTCTGGTGACAAGTCCCACGGAGATGCCCATGGGGGTGATGAGTCCCCCCGCCACGGTGGAGTGGGGCATCCCTCAGCCACAGAAACTGAAGTAAGTTAACGAGGTGACATGAGTAGACATTAATGAGACCACAGAACCTAAACGCAAAAATAACGCAGTTTTATAATGCCAAAAAGTATATGATCGACTACAGTAAACAAAATCTGAAAAAAACATATGATATTCTTCACGATATATGCTAGTTAAATAGTGTGTTGAAACCATAATACAACTAATTTGATACGATACAAAAAAAATCATGAAGATAGCTCTAAAAACTTTCTTTTTACAATAAAAACCATACTAATATACATACAATCATAATGATTTTTTGTCAGATTATTCTACAAGCAACATACTAAAGCACTAGTGTTTAATTTTTAGTCCAAACAATAGATTTTATGTAAATAGATAACTGCTTCATATTTTGCAATAAATTACCAGCGTTGTGTCATCGCGCTTCTCTTTCTTTTCTATGCAGTCCGACAAAGACCGCGCTTTAGGTCAGGTGGTCCTCTTAACATCCCATTTTCTGTAGCCTCAGTAAGGACTTTTAGAAACATAATTAAAGGGGATTGAAGACTTATATCCATATAAGTAAGTAGATATGCTAGGCTCCAGCCTAGCATATCTACCTGCAATTTAATTTAAAATGGGCAACTAGCTTCATCTTTCTGACTGACCGACTGCTTGACAATTCAAAAGTGCCTGTAAATGGATTAATTGAAATAAATGCTTTGAGTTGAGTTTTTCTCACCCTCAGATACACACAGCTGTTCAACGCCACAGACCGCGCAAAGACCGGCGCCGTGTCCGGAGCGCAAGCTAGGTCCATCATGTTGCAGTCGCGACTCGCGCAGCAAGCGCTGGCGCAGATCTGGGCTCTGGCGGATCTCGACTCCGACGGGAAACTAGGTGAGTATTGCCGACACTGTCTAACTTTGCCATTCTGGGGTTATATTGCCAGCACAGGCTAATGTTGCCACCCTATGGTAATACTGCCTACTCTGGCTAATGTTGCCACCCAAGGGTAATACTGCCTACTCTTGCTAATATTGCCACTTGCCCTAAAGTTTCTAAGCGTCTAAATTCAGTATTATGATTCTGTAGTGTACCATTTACCTAAACAATAATAATATATACACATAAAGCATATACTAATATCTATGTATGTTTGTATAAACACAATAATAATGATGAAACAAGACGAAAGAATTATATTATTATGATATAAGTAGCTTCTGCCCGCGACTTCGTCCGTGTGAAATTTCACCCTCCCCCCATTCACCCTCTTAGGGGTGGAATTTCGAAAAACCCTTTCTTAGTGGATACCTACTCTTCACAAAGAACACACTCACCAAATTTCATGTCTCTAGGACCAGCGGTTTAGGCTGTGCGTTGATATATCAGTCAGTCAGGACTTTGAATCCATACTAATATTATAAATTCGAAAGTAACTGTCTGTATGTTATTTTTCACGCCTAAACTGCTGAACGGATTTTGATAAAATTTGGCAGAGAGGTAGATTGCATGCCGGGAAGGGACATAGGATTTTTATCGACATATATCGCGGGCGGAAGCTAGTTATATATAATATATATAGATAATATGTTTTCGCTTGTCCCGCAGGTTGTGAGGAGTTCGTACTAGCTATGTACCTGTGTGAGAAGGCGACGCAGGGCGAGCCTGTGCCCGCTAAACTGCCCCCAGAATTGATACCGCCTACATTCAGGTAAGTTTTTTTTTTCCAACGATAATCAGGTTTGTGATGTCGTGAACGTGATGGCTCAGTGGTTAATGTCTTGTTTGTCATGCACGATGTTGTGGGTTCAATTTCAGGCAAATACCAATGTTACATGTTAAATTAATATGTAATTTTTGATTTTATTTCGGCATTATTGACATCAGTTTATGGGTCATCATCATCATCATCATCTGCCTAGCCCTTTCCCAACTATGTTAGGGTCGGCTTCCAGTCTAACCGGATGCAGTTGAATACCAGTATTTTACATGGAGCGACTGCCTATCTGGCCTCCACCCACAACCCAGTTACTGGGTAATACCAAGGGGTATCCCCTCGGTAAGACTGGTTGTCAGACTTTCGGGCTTCTGACTACCCTTAACGACTGTCAAAGATCCGCGAATGGCAATGTTATCTGTTTATATAATAAAAAAAATCTGCTGTTTCATACAAAAGTTCAATACCTACTTGACCAAAATGTATGAAACAGCAGATTTTATTTCATGATTTCAGAGTTAGTCCCATAGTGAAAGTTGTTCGTATTCATGGGTAGAACACCCTGTAAAAATTTGGATGGTGATAAAAAAGTCTTCCTGTATATTACATTAATATTAAACTTACATACACAAAGAAATCTTGATATTTTGTCGCTAGTATTCCATAAACATAACTATACTTTCCTCTGCAGACGCGACTCAGTCTCCTCAAACACAAGCGTTAAGTCCTACGAGGAGAGGCGAAGAGAAAACATGGCTCGTGGTCAGGCAGAGCTAGAGCGCAGGCGATCACAGCTAGCTGACGCGCAGCTCAAAGAAAAAGTAAGTGGTGAGGCGTGTAAATAGCCTGCACCTATTGAGAAGGTTGCTATAAATTTTTTAAATAAGAACCTAAGTTAAAAGTGTAATGGCGGACCTCAAAAATAAACACAATTTCCCTATTGATGAATCCTCGAGAAACCAATCCAAAGAATTATTAGCAGCAAAACATGCCCACGTACCTTGGCAATCCAGAGATCCCACTCAGAACCAGGGAGATGGGAAGATACCTCGTTCATGCGCGCGTGATGGCTCGTAGGTATTGGCTGCCGGCCGGCGAGCAAAATCTTCTCAAATCCACCGGTGGAATGGTTAAAACTCCAAAAATCAACACTGCACTATAAGTTCTCAATGAAGCACAGATGCAGGTCCATTTATTTTACGAGTATCATCAAGGTTTCATCAAAACGGAATTTTTATAAAGCGGAGTGATGAACGCCCGCAATGTCTCCGAGCGGCCGCGGGAAAGCAAGCCACGTGCCGCTAATGCCATCTATCGGCCATAGCAAGAAAATCTCAAGAAAGTTTCGATACATGGGCGCTGCGGCGACAAATATTGGTGCGAGGATTCATCAATTGAGAAGTTAAAATATCTAATTTGACATATTAACATGTTATACTATTGGAAAAAATCCTAAAATATTATTCTTTTATTTTTTTATATTGAGAAAAGCATTGACGCTTCAGCAGTAAGCTTCAGGACAGCATGTTGCGTGCTGGTCGAAAGTTTTGCCATGTATTTAGTGGAACCTAAAAAAAAATCCCATTTTGCTTTCCCAAAAATATTATTGGACACTCCAATATAATAAACTAGCAGCGCTCCGAGGTTTCATCCGCATAAGTGTCGATCCCGTTTGAATATCGGGATGAAATCTATCCTATTTCCTTTCCCGGGACTCAAACTATCTCTGTACCAAATTTCATCTAAATCGGTTCAGCAGTTTATGCTTGGAGTAGTAACAGACAGACACACTTTCGCATTTATTTATAGTATACTAGCTTCCGCCCGCGGCGAGGTATGTCGATAAAAACTATCCTATGTCCTTCCCCGGGATGCAATCTATCTCTCTGCCAAATTTTATTGAAATCCGTTCAGTGGTTTAGGCATGAAAAGGTTACTTTCGAATTTATAATATTAGTATGGATGGATGTGCCTCTTTTTGTGAACCTCAAATAATTCCTATTTTGGGGTCCTAAAAATACTAAATAGCATATTATATACCTGCGACAAACTTGGATATATCGGCTGGCCTATACAGGTACGTGCAAATGTGTGTGGTTCTTTCCACAAAACACCATTTCAGACACTAATCTGCATGGTCCTCACATGATCTGACCAAGATTATATCTGGAGGCCTACCATGATCCATTTAAAAACGGTTCAAAAACAAGACATTTCAGTTTAGGTTCTTAAACTGCATCATTCACAGTCGTACCATGACGACCAATACGCTCAGCGGAATTTGGATCGTTGAAAGTGAATGAGCTTTAAGAGCTCGTGGTAGGTATCCAGATGGCACGGCCTAAATTGAATCGTTAAACTGACGTCATGGTACGAATTAGCAGAACAGTTCAGTTTAGGTCCTACAGTGGATCGCGTTAAGAGCTCGTGGTAGGTATGCTTGACTTTAAAAGACCTCGTTTGTTTCGGCCTTTCCTCGGTTAGGAAACACTACCCCGTCTAGTTTTAAAACATAATATAATTTTGACGTGTAAATGTGTTTTTTGAACCAATTGGCATTAACAAATATTATATTTATAATTTATAATAAATCCTGCAAATAAATTGAATAACTCTGTTATCCCAACAGTTTTTTTTTTGCATTTCCATGTAGTGTTTTAATATAATGTATTTCTTCCGACACGATTCATTTTAACTGAAGTTTTTTTTTTTTTTCTTAACGCTGTCTAGGAAGCTGAGGTAATCACTATTTACTAATACGACAGTTGTACGTATACACAGGTTGAAATTGAATACATGCGACAAATCGAAATGGGAGATTGTACTCATCATTATGAACAACTTTTACTATGGGACCAAACTTGAAATCGCGAAAAAAAAACTGCTGTTCCCTACATTTTGACGAGATATGCGAACATAAATGTAGGAAACAGCTGAATTTTTTTTCGCGATTTCTTGTTTCGTCCCGTAGTAAAAGTTATTCATAATGATGAGTACAATCTCCCTTTTTGATTTGTCGCATGTATTCAATTTCACCCTGTATACAGGAAGATTTTTTTATCACCATCCAAATTTTTACAGGTTGTTCTACCCATGAATACGAACAACTTTAACTATGGGACCAACTCTGAAATCACGAAAAATTAAAAGTTGTCATATTGAAAGTTGTTCGTATTCATGGGTAGAACAACCTGTAAAAATTTGAATGGTGATTAAAAAATATCCCTGTATAAAACTAGTTAAATACTTCTTCCCGAAAACTCCATACAAGGTCAAATTAAATAGCGTTCTGATATCGTTTTTTTTTTCTTCTATATGCACCACGCTTGTGGAGTTTTGCTAGCTAATTTAATTTGACCCTGTATAAATAGTGAATTACGTTTACATGTTCACAGATAATTAGAGTATTTGGTGTGTAGCTAAAGACTCGGCGCTATAATTAATGAAACAAATTGTTGATAAATACTGTTCAAAATGTCAACAGGCCGAAAGGGAGCGGAAGGAGCGAGAGGAAGCCGAAAAGAGGGAGAAGTTGCGTCTTGAATTACAGAAGAGGGAGCAAGAAGAGTTAATGCGAAAACAGAAGGAGGAACAAGTAAGTCACTACGTCAGATCTTGACTACACAGCCGAAAATAGAAAAATGATTGCTGCTCTATACAAAGTGTTAAAAAATTAACCCAACAAACTTTAAGCGGTGCTTTAGACCATCGAACTGAACAACTTTCACAATTGGACCAACTCTTAAATCACGAAAAAAAAAATCGGCTGTTTCATACAAAATTTCAATACCTACTTGACCAAAATGTATGAAACAGCTGTTTTATTGTACGTGATTTCAGTGTTGGTCCCATTGTGAAAGTTGTTCATATTCATGGGTAGAACACCCTGTCAAAATTTGGATGGTGATAAAAAAAATCTTCCTGTATACACAGTTTAATTCAATGTTGTATTACCGTGATTTATTGTAGAGAACTTTTACCTCCGGAAAGATGTCGACCAGTATTTTACGAAAATGCTATATTTTCTTATCTTATCTTTTTAGGAGAAGCGCGAAGCAGCTCGCAAAGAAATGGAAAGACAGTGCCAGCTTGAATGGGAGAAAAAACGGTATGTTATTACTTGTTAGTACTTTCCTTTATCATCACGTCAACGGCTGTCGCTGAAAACCAGCGCTGGCGTACTGTCTCGGATAGGATCTTAGCGTTTGTGTTGAGTGATAGCCGTTTTGCGTGGATGTGACGTTTTTTTTTTTTTATTGTTGAATGGGCCCGCTCTTGACCTCTATCACGTCTGATGGAAAGCGATGGATGAGGTCTATGATGGAACGAGCGTGCCCAGAAGATGCCTAAGGCACTGGAACTCCCACGCATCGACGACACACAGCAGGCTGCTTGACGCAATTCCTATAATGTGCGCACTGTCGCGTGGCGCGCGGAGCACTGCGGCGCATGCGCGGGGCGGGAGACGGACACCCCTAGTCCGCTCGCACCCGTCGGGGAATTGATGGAAAAATAATTTTAATTCCTACACAATAAAGTTCAGTTTACGGTACAACATCAGTTTTAAAAATTTGTCAATAGTGCTAGTCACTCTGAAATCAACTTAATTGTTATTGAAATAAAGTTGATATTTGTTTAACTTGAAATACGGTAGAGGTGTGCAGAACTGCGCACTATTACTTTATGTGCGATACTCTGACTTTCTAACTTTTATTTTTTCAGAACACGCGAACTCGAAGCAATGCGAACAGAAGAGCAGACCAAGGTGTTCGCCCTCAAGTCCAAGAGTCAGAACCTGACGGCAGAGCTCAGCTCCGTGGTGCTGCGCGCTGGGAACCTGGCCAAGGACATCCGGGAGACCAGGAGCAGCGTCGCAGCAGCCAAGTGCACCATCGACGGCATGAGGTACAGATCAGATACAAAATTTCTAGGAATAAATATTGATTACAGACTTTCATGGACAACCCATATAAACAATCTCTGCAAAAGGATCAACAAATCCTCATTCGCTCTTTACAAGCTCTCGAAAATAGTTAACAAAGAAGCGATTTTAACGGCCTATCACGGACTGGTGGCACCATTACTGAGATACGGCATTATATTTTGGGGTAATTCGGTAGACAAGGAATTTATATTTAAAGCTCAAAAGAAGTGCATTAGAGCAATGTGCCAAATAAGTAGTACAATTAGCTGTCAACCTTACTTTAAAAATCTAAAAATACTCACATTGCCTTCCCTATACATTTACGAATCAAGTATTTTTGTGAAATTAAATCTAAGCTACTATAAAACTGCTGTCAAAAGCTATTATCGAAAATTAAGGGATAAAAAAAGGTTAGAGGTACAAATACCTTATGGTAAAACGGCACTATTAAATAAAAGTATTTTATGCATGACATCATTAATTTATAATAAATTGCCTGATGACATTAAACAATTACCAATCCTTCAATTTAAAAAGAAACTACAGTCATTATTAATAGGCAAATGTTATTATGATGTCAAAGATTACTTGTGTGACAAAAATATTGTGTTCCAATGACAAGAAAGGAAAAATAAGTATCATTTTCTCCCACATATGTATGATAATATTGTGAATTGTATTTGAATTACGACTAATATGACTTGGAATTGAATTTGTATGTATTTATAATTTGGAATATTTTAATAATGTATCGAGACTAATATGACTAATGGTGTTTTAACTTCTGATTTGTATTTTATTATTGTATGCCTCAACGGCGGGACATAGCTGAACTTATTTTAATTATTTAAGACCTGAATTTATGATGCATACCTATAGTCCACAATAAAGATGATTTGATTTGATTTGATTTGAGGTGCGTGACATTTTTGATATGAAAACTTCTTTAGGCGCGTTGGACATTTTTTAAGATGGAAAAAAACCATTGAACTCGCGCTACTGTTACCGACACCGCGCTACATTCGGATGTGTTCGGCTGTCCTCGGGATGTACTCGGTTTTAATGTATATCCGATATGTCAGTGAGTGATGGCAAAGTATTCTGTTTGTGTTTTGTTTTCACTTCTGTCGGCACTCCCGGAGTGCCACTGTTTTTTTTTCCTTTAACCTATATTTTCCTCCATGTTTTTCCACTTTTCTTTGTGCTCTGCCTTCTCCGTCTAATCAGAAACAAGTCAAAAGTGACATAACAGGTGTAAAAAGACAATGAAGTCAAAATTCCAAATTTTATAGACTTTTTTTTTACAGAAACAAGTTTTTAATCTTGTAACACAACTTTAAATACCCGCCACGATCCCTGTACCGTTGCATGCAGCCATAAGCACAATGTTTTGCGTGCGTTACATTGCGCACTACAGAAAACAGCAAATATTCACACCAAAAATAAAAGTCGTTTTCCAGCAATTATTTATATGCAATGTTACTTAGTCTGATGTACAGAATGTGTAGTTGACAGCTGTCATTTGTGTCTACTTACAGCCTGTATGTGTGTCTTAGCGAGGTGACTGTGTAACACAGGTTAGGTGGCAATATTAGCTTGTGTGACAATATTAACAAATTCCGGTACGCAGACGTGGCGTTGGATGGCCTTCCACAACCTTATGAAGGCCGCAGGAACCCGTTGGATGCGAGAAGCACAGAACCGGTCGAAGTGGAGGTGCTTGGGGAAGGCCTATGTCCAGCAGTGGACGTCTTTCGGCTGAAATGATGATGATGATTAACAAATTGGCAATATTAAACGGGGTCGGCTATATTACCTTGGCTGGCAATATTACCCCAGGGCGGCGATATAAACACATGTGGCAATATTAGACGCGTCTGGCAATTACACCTCAGCGTGCAATATAAGCGATAGGGAAAATGTTAGCGTCAAGTTAGCAATATTACCCGTAAATGAAGCCACTGGTATCCACCCTGGCCATATAGGCAGGTCCGTGGAAGCAAGTCCAGGACTTGACAAGAGATCTAAACTCCATGATGCTTCCCACACGTGGGTAATACTGCCACGTTCTGGTAATATTGACCACTATTGGCGAGGCAGTAATACCCACGTGTGACAATATTACCCCAGCGTGTCAATATTACCCACCTGTGGCAATATTATCTAAAGTATCAGACGCTTCTGGAAAATTTTCCCCAACAATTTCCCGATTTGTATATTTTTTTTTTATATTGGCTGAAATTGGCAATCCATACTTCCAAACTAATATTATAAATGCGAAAGTGTGTCTGTCTGTCTGTTACCTTATCAGGCTTAAACCGCTGAACCGATTTAGATGAAATTTAATATGCAAAATATGAAAAAAAAAAAACCTTAAAAACTTTAAGCGGTGCCATGCTTTAGACCATCGAACTGAACAACTTTTACAATGGGACCAACGCGAAAATCACGAAAAATAAACAGCTATTTCATACGTTTTGGTCAAGTAGATATTTTGACGACACAGTTGGCGCAGTGGTTGAGCGATTGACTGCTGCGCAGCATGTCGCGGGTTCGATTCCCGCACGGAACAAATATTTGTACGACCTACAAGTATTTGTTTCGGGTCTGGGTGTTTTTTCTATAATATGTATGTATTTACAAAAAATATATATATATATAAGTAGTTTATCAGCAATCTCGTTACCATAACACAAGCATTAGGTTGCTTAGCTTGGGACTAAATGGCGTTGTGTGAAAATGTCCAAGGATATTATTATTATATTGAACTTTTGTATGAAACAGCTGTTTTTTTTTTTTCGTGATATCAGTGTTGGTCCCATATTGAAAATTGTTCAGTTCGATGGTCTAAAGCACCTCTTAAACTTTTGCTTTTGGGCGGAGCTAGGCTGGCTCTGTTAGCCAGAATCCCCACGCACAACGGACCGAATGGGAGTCTAAGTGCGGAAAAGGGAGCCCCTTCATCATCATCATCACCATCATCATAATCACCACCATCATTATCATCACCACCATCATCATCATCATCATCATCATCACCATCATATAATCGCCATCATCATCACATCCATCATAATCACCATCATAATCATCATAGTCACCATCATCATCATCATCATCATCATCATCATCGTCATCATCATAATCACCATCATCATCATCATCATCACCATCATCACCTCCTCTTAAACTTTGTCAGGTTAATTTAAAGGACATAGGATAGTTTTTATCCCGATATTCCCACGGTAATAATTTGTGTAATGTAATAATTTTAAAGTTGTATTTAGATATAAGCTGTTATTTTTTAAATCTTTTGCATGCCTACGTGCTAAAATATGGCTGTACTATTAAAAGTTTTTTGTCATCGTTTGAGGTTACCCATATTTGCAAAATAAAGTTATCTTTATCACGGGAAACTTATGCCGGTGAAACCGCGGGGCGCTACTAGTATTGAAATAATTTAAAACAAAAACTGACAGAACTAAAAATCTTCATATTTGTTCCAGGTCTGACCGCGATGCCAGCATGTCTGAGTTGCAACAACTAAAAGCACGAGTGAAGGAACTCAACGCGAAGCAAATATCTTTGAATAAAGAAAAGGCAGAATTGGATGCTAAGGTTAATATCATTCTCATGTGCTTCAGCATAACCAGCCTATAACGTTTCCACTGCTGGGACACAGGCTTCCTCTCTGTGAGAGGGAGTGGGCCGTAATCCACCACGCGGACCCAGTGCGGGTTGATAGATGTCACATGTCTTAGAATTTTTGGTTCTAGGACATGCCGGCTTCCTCACGATGTTTTCCTTCACCGTTTTGAGAGCAATGGTGGTGAAATAATTTACGCAAACTAAAGTGCTTGCCTCGGTTCGAACCCACGACCGAAACTCTAGACAGACGAAAGTCGGGGCCGCTAACACTGGGCCACTAATATCACTGGGCTCTTGCAAAATATTTATTTAAATATATTTTATTTGTTTTTGAACAGGCTAAGGCTTCAGAAGGCGCAGGCGAAGACGGGAAACTGAACATGATGGAAATTACTCTGAAACAACTGCGAGATAAGGTAAATATATATAAAAAAAAAAAACAGTGTCACTCCGGGAGTGCCGACAGAAGTGAAAACAAAACACAAACAGAATACTTTGCCATCACTCACTGACATATCGGATATACATTAGTACCGAGTACATCCCGAGGACAGCCGAACACATCCGAATGTAGCGCGGTGTCGGTAACAGTGGCGCAAGTTCAATGGTTTTTTTCCATCTCAAAAAATGTCCGCGCCTAAAGAAGTTTTCACTTCAAAAAATACATTCATAATCAGTCTTTGTTGGCTAGGCAGAAAGTACTGCAAAGTACTGTACTGTTACGATACTGACACACTCCTTTAGATAGATAGAATACTCTTTATTATTTACACCATATAAATTACAGACAAATATATAGAAACTGTACAAAGGGTGACACAATGGGCGGTCTCATCGCTAAGAGCGATCTTATAAAGACAACCTTTGGATGGATTTAAAAGGGGAAGGACAGACAAATACTGTAGGTAGTCTGTGGTGTACTATTTACATAATACAATATATACATACGTAAAGTATATTATATGAATCTAAATAAATATATACGTATAATAATAAACATGAAACAGTAGCAAAGAAAATATTATGATGAAGTTTAAGGAAAGAGGAAGTGCTTTCATACATCAGAGCGCCTAAAAAGGCCACTTTGGCAGAATCATAAAACAATTCATATCACGCAATTTCATCTTGACAGTTTTGTATGGAGATTCGTAAAATGCTATAGGTACACCTCTGCCTAACCCTTCAGGGATATATAGGTGTGAAATTATGACTGTATCACTTCTCCATACGGCCCCCTAAAATGGATAAAATTCTGATTATTAATAATTATTATAAAAATAACTATGAGAGTGAGGGAAGAGAGAGTGCACCTGTCTGCGCACACACGCCTGCACTATAATATTTCCCGCGCCGAAGGCTAGTCTCCGATGAGATTGAATGGTCGTCATGGCCAAAATTCGGTGTGGAGGACTATATTTATTTTATTTCATTTCCCTACAGGTCGAAGCCGCTAAAGCGCTGGTCGAGAGCAAGAAGCAAGATCTGCAGACGAACACAGCCCAGCTGTCGGAGCTGACCAACACTGTGACCGAATTGGGAGAAAAATGTTCCCGAGTCTGGAAACTGTATGAGGAGAGGAGGGAGGAGTACCTTACTAGGAGCTCAGCTCCGGCTGAGAGCGCTTGGAGCGGTGCAGGTGAGCTAGAAAAAAAAATTTTTTGGTGTAAGTTGCCCGCTTGTTGCCGGCAACTGTTGCTGGCAACCGTGGGCAACAGAGTGTTGGGCCCTTGATAGTTGTATTTTTTTGACAACAGTGCCAACTTTGAGCCATAGTAGGGCAACAGTGTCTCGTTAGATTGTGGCGCCATTTTGTGATAACAGTAGGTTATTAATGATATTAGGTAGCCATTAAGTCAGCCCTATGAAAAGAGAAGGGAAGAGTAGTAGGAGTACTCCGGCTGAAGGCGCTTGGATTGGAGCGTGAGTTAAAAAAGCAAATAAAAACTAGGTTGAAGTTGCGCAATAGTTGCTGGCAACCGTACTGTGACCGCGTGATGGGTTATGGCCCACTCCCTCTCACAGAAAGTCGGCCTGTGTCCCAGCAGTGGGAACGTTATACGCTGATGCTGCTATGCTATGTAGATTATATTAAAATGTGGTGTGTGTTGTGTAGAGGCGGACTGGGGCGCGCCGGGCGACTCGGCGTGGGGCGAGGCGGGAGCCGCGCAGCCCGCGTGGGGCGACGCGCCCAGCACTACAGGTCAGGCATCATGTTGTGTAGAGGCGGACTGGGGCGGGGCGACTCGGCGTGGGGCGAGGCGGGAGCCGCGCAGCCCGCGTGGGGCGACGCGCCCAGCACTACAGGTCAGGCATCATGTTGTGTAGAGGCGGACTGGGGCGGGGCGACTCGGCGTGGGGCGAGGCGGGAGCCGCGCAGCCCGCGTGGGGCGACGCGCCCAGCACTACAGGTCAGGCATCATGTTGTGTAGAGGCGGACTGGGGCGGGGCGACTCGGCGTGGGGCGAGGCGGGAGCCGCGCAGCCCGCGTGGGGCGACGCGCCCAGCACTACAGGTCAGGCATCATGTTGTGTAGAGGCGGACTGGGGCGGGGCGATTCGGCGTGGGGCGAGGCGGGAGCCGCGCAGCCCGCGTGGGGCGACGCGCCCAGCACTACAGGTCAGGCATCATGTTGTGTAGAGGCGGACTGGGGCGGGGCGACTCGGCGTGGGGCGAGGCGGGAGCCGCGCAGCCCGCGTGGGGCGACGCGCCCAGCACTACAGGTCAGGCATCATGTTGTGTAGAGGCGGACTGGGGCGGGGCGACTCGGCGTGGGGCGAGGCGGGAGCCGCGCAGCCCGCGTGGGGCGACGCGCCCAGCACTACAGGTCAGGCATCATGTTGTGTAGAGGCGGACTGGGGCGGGGCGATTCGGCGTGGGGCGAGGCGGGAGCCGCGCAGCCCGCGTGGGGCGACGCGCCCAGCACTACAGGTCAGGCATCATGTTGTGTAGAGGCGGACTGGGGCGGGGCGACTCGGCGTGGGGCGAGGCGGGAGCCGCGCAGCCCGCGTGGGGCGACGCGCCCAGCACTACAGGTCAGGCATCATGTTGTGTAGAGGCGGACTGGGGCGGGGCGACTCGGCGTGGGGCGAGGCGGGAGCCGCGCAGCCCGCGTGGGGCGACGCGCCCAGCACTACAGGTCAGGCATCATGTTGTGTAGAGGCGGACTGGGGCGGGGCGACTCGGCGTGGGGCGAGGCGGGAGCCGCGCAGCCCGCGTGGGGCGACGCGCCCAGCACTACAGGTCAGGCATCATGTTGTGTAGAGGCGGACTGGGGCGGGGCGACTCGGCGTGGGGCGAGGCGGGAGCCGCGCAGCCCGCGTGGGGCGACGCGCCCAGCACTACAGGTCAGGCATCATGTTGTGTAGAGGCGGACTGGGGCGGGGCGACTCGGCGTGGGGCGAGGCGGGAGCCGCGCAGCCCGCGTGGGGCGACGCGCCCAGCACTACAGGTCAGGCATCATGTTGTGTAGAGGCGGACTGGGGCGGGGCGATTCGGCGTGGGGCGAGGCGGGAGCCGCGCAGCCCGCGTGGGGCGACGCGCCCAGCACTACAGGTCAGGCATCATGTTGTGTAGAGGCGGACTGGGGCGGGGCGACTCGGCGTGGGGCGAGGCGGGAGCCGCGCAGCCCGCGTGGGGCGACGCGCCCAGCACTACAGGTCAGGCATCATGTTGTGTAGAGGCGGACTGGGGCGGGGCGACTCGGCGTGGGGCGAGGCGGGAGCCGCGCAGCCCGCGTGGGGCGACGCGCCCAGCACTACAGGTCAGGCATCATGTTGTGTAGAGGCGGACTGGGGCGGGGCGACTCGGCGTGGGGCGAGGCGGGAGCCGCGCAGCCCGCGTGGGGCGACGCGCCCAGCACTACAGGTCAGGCATCATGTTGTGTAGAGGCGGACTGGGGCGGGGCGACTCGGCGTGGGGCGAGGCGGGAGCCGCGCAGCCCGCGTGGGGCGACGCGCCCAGCACTACAGGTCAGGCATCATGTTGTGTAGAGGCGGACTGGGGCGGGGCGACTCGGCGTGGGGCGAGGCGGGTGCCGCGCAGCCCGCGTGGGGCGACGCGCCCAGCACTACAGGTCAGGCATCATGTTGTGTAGAGGCGGACTGGGGCGGGGCGACTCGGCGTGGGGCGAGGCGGGAGCCGCGCAGCCCGCGTGGGGCGACGCGCCCAGCACTACAGGTCAGGCATCATGTTGTGTAGAGGCGGACTGGGGCGGGGCGACTCGGCGTGGGGCGAGGCGGGAGCCGCGCAGCCCGCGTGGGGCGACGCGCCCAGCACTACAGGTCAGGCATCATGTTGTGTAGAGGCGGACTGGGGCGGGGCGACTCGGCGTGGGGCGAGGCGGGAGCCGCGCAGCCCGCGTGGGGCGACGCGCCCAGCACTACAGGTCAGGCATCATGTTGTGTAGAGGCGGACTGGGGCGGGGCGACTCGGCGTGGGGCGAGGCGGGAGCCGCGCAGCCCGCGTGGGGCGACGCGCCCAGCACTACAGGTCAGGCATCATGTTGTGTAGAGGCGGACTGGGGCGGGGCGACTCGGCGTGGGGCGAGGCAGGAGCCGCGCAGCCCGCGTGGGGCGACGCGCCCAGCACTACAGGTCAGGCATCATGTTGTGTAGAGGCGGACTGGGGCGGGGCGACTCGGCGTGGGGCGAGGCGGGAGCCGCGCAGCCCGCGTGGGGCGACGCGCCCAGCACTACAGGTCAGGCATCATGTTGTGTAGAGGCGGACTGGGGCGGGGCGACTCGGCGTGGGGCGAGGCAGGAGCCGCGCAGCCCGCGTGGGGCGACGCGCCCAGCACTACAGGTCAGGCATCATGTTGTGTAGAGGCGGACTGGGGCGAGGCGGGAGCCGCGCAGCCCGCGTGGGGCGACGCGCCCAGCACTACAGGTCAGGCATCATGTTGTTTAGAGGCGGACTGGGGCGGGGCGACTCGGCGTGGGGCGAGGCGGAGCCGCGCAGCCCGTGTGGGGCGACGCGCCCAGCACTACAGGTCAGGCATCATGTTGTGTAGAGGCGGACTGGGGCGGGGCGACTCGGCGTGGGGCGAGGCGGAGCCGCGCAGCCCGTGTGGGGCGACGCGCCCAGCACTACAGGTCAGGCATCATGTTGTGTAGAGGCGGACTGGGGCGGGGCGACTCGGCGTGGGGCGAGGCGGGAGCCGCGCAGCCCGCGTGGGGCGACGCGCCCAGCACTACAGGTCAGGCATCATGTTGTGTAGAGGTGGACTGGGGCGGGGCGACTCGGCGTGGGGTGAGGCGGGAGCCGCGCAGCCCGCGTGGGGCGACGCGCCCAGCACTACAGGTCAGGCATCATGTTGTGTAGAGGCGGACTGGGGCGGGGCGACTCGGCGTGGGGCGAGGCGGGAGCCGCGCAGCCCGCGTGGGGCGACGCGCCCAGCACTACAGGTCAGGCATCATGTTGTGTAGAGGCGGACTGGGGCGGGGCGACTCGGCGTGGGGCGAGGCGGGAGCCGCGCAGCCCGCGTGGGGCGACGCACCCAGCACTACAGGTCAGGCATCATGTTGTGTAGAGGCGGACTGGGGCGGGGCGACTCGGCGTGGGGCGAGGCGGGAGCCGCGCAGCCCGCGTGGGGCGACGCGCCCAGCACTACAGGTCAGGCATCATGTTGTGTAGAGGCGGACTGGGGCGAGGCGGGAGCCGCGCAGCCCGCGTGGGGCGACGCGCCCAGCACTACAGGTCAGGCATCATGTTGTGTAGAGGCGGACTGGGGCGGGGCGACTCGGCGTGGGGCGAGGCGGGAGCCGCGCAGCCCGCGTGGGGCGACGCGCCCAGCACTACAGGTCAGGCATCATGTTGTGTAGAGGCGGACTGGGGCGGGGCGACTCGGCGTGGGGCGAGGCGGGAGCCGCGCAGCCCGCGTGGGGCGACGCACCCAGCACTACAGGTCAGGCATCATGTTGTGTAGAGGCGGACTGGGGCGGGGCGACTCGGCGTGGGGCGAGGCGGGAGCCGCGCAGCCCGCGTGGGGCGACGCGCCCAGCACTACAGGTCAGGCATCATGTTGTGTAGAGGCGGACTGGGGCGGGGCGACTCGGCGTGGGGCGAGGCGGAGCCGCGCAGCCCGTGTGGGGCGACGCGCCCAGCACTACAGGTCAGGCATCATGTTGTGTAGAGGCGGACTGGGGCGGGGCGACTCGGCTTGGGGCGAGGCAGGAGCCGCGCAGCACGCGTGGGGCGACGCGCCCAGCACTACAGGTCAGGCATCATGTTGTGTAGAGGCGGACTGGGGCGGGGCGACTCGGCGTGGGGCGAGGCGGGAGCCGCGCAGCCCGCGTGGGGCGACGCGCCCAGCACTACAGGTCAGGCATCATGTTGTGTAGAGGCGGACTGGGTCGGGGCGACTCGGCGTGGGGCGAGGCAGGAGCCGCGCAGCCCGCGTGGGGCGACGCGCCCAGCACTACAGGTCAGGCATCATGTTGTGTAGAGGCGGACTGGGGCGGGGTGACTCGGCGTGGGGCGAGGCGGGAGCCGCGCAGCCCGCGTGGGGCGACGCGCCCAGCACTACAGGTCAGGCATCATGTTGTGTAGAGGCGGACTGGGGCGAGGCGGGAGCCGCGCAGCCCGCGTGGGGCGACGCGCCCAGCACTACAGGTCAGGCATCATGTTGTGTAGAGGCGGACTGGGGCGGGGCGACTCGGCGTGGGGCGAGGCGGGAGCCGCGCAGCCCGCGTGGGGCGACGCGCCCAGCACTACAGGTCAGGCATCATGTTGTGTAGAGGCGGACTGGGGCGGGGCGACTCGGCGTGGGGCGAGGCGGGAGCCGCGCAGCCCGCGTGGGGCGACGCGCCCAGCACTACAGGTCAGGCATCATGTTGTGTAGAGGCGGTCTGGGGCGGGGCGACTCGGCGTGGGGCGAGGCGGGAGCCGCGCAGCCCGCGTGGGGCGACGCGCCCAGCACTACAGGTCAGGCATCATGTTGTGTAGAGGCGGACTGGGGCGGGGCGACTCGGCGTGGGGCGAGGCGGGAGCCGCGCAGCCCGCGTGGGGCGACGCGCCCAGCACTACAGGTCAGGCATCATGTTGTGTAGAGGCGGTCTGGGGCGGGGCGACTCGGCGTGGGGCGAGGCGGGAGCCGCGCAGCCCGCGTGGGGCGACGCGCCCAGCACTACAGGTCAGGCATCATGTTGTGTAGAGGCGGACTGGGGCGGGGCGACTCGGCGTGGGACGAGGCGGGAGCCGCGCAGCCCGCGTGTCCCTCATTCCAAATTATTTGTGGTCGGCGCAACATGTCTTTTTGCACGAGTCATAATGCGAAGCATTAAAGAGTGCTTTACGATCGATACATTTTTTTGCCTCCTTTCTGCAAATGTTTCTATTGCTATCCACTCAACCGTCATCCGCCGAAAAAATACACGGAATGAACACGGCCGATTGTCCCACTGACAGGAATCGTCATGATTTTTTTGCGCGTCCCGGTCACACTGTATTTTATTTTTAGTAATTTTGTCTATGGGGGTATCGCTGTCATTCTATTTCTCTCCCTGGGCATGTGAGTGGTTATAAAATTCAAAGTGTTTATTTACAAGAAAATACTCCTGCCTAGAACCTACTTGATTTATATACCATTGTATATATAATTTAATGGAGATTTATTTATTGCAGTAGAAACGAAAAAACCATCAAAATATTTCAAAAAAAATCCTATCAAACAATTCTGAAACCTGAATCTTTTTAATAGATTCTTTTGACCCATAGGAGTAACCCTATTGAAAATGGCTCTTTTATTTAAAGAAGTTTAATTAAAATTAATAAAAAAAAAAACTAACTAATACAATATCTATATCTA
Organism: Gortyna flavago; assembly: GCA_963669345.1. NCBI lineage: Eukaryota > Metazoa > Arthropoda > Insecta > Lepidoptera > Noctuidae > Gortyna > Gortyna flavago. Next base: position 1,165,269 of record OY770154.1, read on the forward strand.
TGATTTTTTATACGATCAAATGAGTTTTATGAGTCATGCACTTTTAAACTTTCCAGTATTACCCAGTAACTGGGATGTGGAATGTGGACATCAAATTGACAGTCGCTCCACGTAAAAAATACCCTTGCCCAATTGCATAATTGCCCTTGGTAACACTGGTTGTCAGACTTTCGACTTCCCTTAACAACTGTCTGTTCACTGTGTCGTTAGAATCCTGTGAATAAAAAGATAATACAATAAATGATTACCCTCATCATCATCATCTGCCTAGCCTTTTCCTAAGTATGTTGGGGTCGGCTTCCAGTCTAACCGGGTACAGCTGAATACCACGGAGCGACTGCCTCTCTGACCTCCACAACCCAGTTATAGGGATACGATACCCCTTGGTAAGACTGGTTGTCAGACTTTCGGGCTACTGACGACTGCCAAAGATCCACGAATGACAGCCGCGACCAACGGCTTAACGTGCTTTCCGAGGCACGGAGGGGTCTCGGTATGTGAAGACGGTCAAACAAATGAACAGACACACACATACACTCAAAAACTTTCGCCTTTATAATATTATTGTGATTTATTAATTCAACAGCATTGTAGGTCAACGGTAAAATGAAGGCTAGGGACGCACTCACATGTTGCATACTAACTCCAAAACTGCTGTTGTCAAACTTTTTAGACTCATGCATATCAACTGAACTCAACTCAAAGCGTTTATTTCAATTAAACCAATTACAGGCACTTTTGAATTGTCAAGGGGTCGGTCAGTCAGAAACATGAAGCTAGTTGCCCATTCGAAAGCGTAGGTACCTATGGAGAAGAACGGGCAAGAAACTCCATGGACACTCTTTTGAATCAAATAATATGTTTACAAAGACTTGGTTACATCATTCATGTTAAAAATTATGCATGTGAGAACGATATAAAACTTTAAAAGCGTCCGTAATGAAAAGAGGTAAAAAAAACAATTCAAATATTAAATTATAAAATAAGCCATGGCAGCAAAGAGATGACCAGTCCCTACTGACATGTTTCAATTTGGTGAGGGGCCCGTGGCTAAATGATAACAGCCCTATAAATTAAAAACCATGAAATGCTACACACAGCTAGTAGATAATAAAATGTGTCGCTGTTTGTCTGTCCCTTTGGACTTAGAAAACCAACTTGAAAAGTATATTTCGTATTATTGTAACTTGTCAACGCCCAAAGTTTGAGAAACTCGGCCATTTTCTTTTATTTTTTCCTTTCGCCTGCTATTGTTGCGTTATCAGCCGCTTTTCTTAAGGCCGCATAGCTACACAACTTCAAATGTAACCCTCTAATGATCCTGAACCATGAATATTGACGACCTCCTCGTGTAGCGCAGTTTGTTCCGCCAGTTACTCAACTGAACGCTCGCGCTCGGCGCATCCTGGACAGTCACACCCAACACCTTATCTGACTGCCAACTCTTCCCTTGCGGTGGTAGTGCTAACGTCCGCCTGGTGCGACCACCCTCCCACCGCAGTCATCAAGCAGCCTGCTGCGTTTCGTCGATACGTGGGAGTTTCAGTGCCTTAAGTATCTTCTGGGCACGCTCGTTCCATCATAGACCTCTTCCATTGCTGTCCATCAGGCGTGATCGAGATCAAGAGCGGGCCCAAACAGCAATAAAAAAACAAAATAAAAAAAAGATGTCGAGACTGAACAGGAGATATTAAACATTCCATCTTCTCGGCTAAAAATACATTCTTATGTCATTGAGTATTGAAACCCCTTCGTGTCTCGGTTAAGCCCTTCCCTCCCGGCTGTCATTCAGCAGTCAGAAGCCCGAAAGTCTGACAGCCAGTCTTACCAAGGGGTATCGTGTTACCCAGTAACTGGGTTGTGGAGGTCAGATAGGTAGACGCTCCATGTTAAATACTGGTATTCAGCTTTGATGTTTGGATTCGGGTTAGACTGGAAGCCGAGCTCAACATATTTGCAAGAAGCTTTATAGGCAGTTAACAAGGATATTTTACGATTGACACGGCATGTCTTCCACCATACTCTTTCAGCCATCAACACAGTATATATATCTATACACTAACGTTTGCCTGGGGCTTTGCCCACTACGGGTACAAAAGTACCCTATGTTTCGATCCAGGTCATAAAAACTATCTGTGTACAAAATTTCATCCAAATCCGTTCAGCCGTTTTCGCGCCAATCCAGAAAAACATGACTTTGCTCGAATAGAGAGCTAGGTTAACGTTTTTAAACGTTCGCCTAACTGTCTAATTGAGCCATCAAAAATCATTAGAGGGTTCGATCAAAAGTCGTCATGTTATATTAACTGCCAATATTTTTTAAACCTTATTTCTTTGTATTCAAAGTCTTAATCAGCATAACTCCATACGTGCTTATACAGTGAACAAATACTTTATGTCATTTAATGTTTTTGTGTTAATTTGAACCTTATTTGTTTTGTGTCATGGATGTGGATTGTCTGACTGTGTTCCTGATTTTAGGTAGGATATTTTTTTTTTGTAATTTTGTAGGATCGTTTTGCTGAATATTGTGAAGTTTTAATTGTCAATGTAACTTCATCTAACCCTAGAAAATAAGTTTTTCTTAAGAATAGATCGAGGTCACAGGCGAAGTACATGTTACATAATATTTATGCAAGGTGTGGACAACAATCACGTTTCACTCTAATAGAATAGAATAGAATAGAATAATATTTATTTGCTTAAAAACATGGTATAAAAGATGGTAAAATACAAAATAACAAGAGCATACATGTTTTTGCTTAACAATAAGCGTACAAATTTCACATGCATTATGTAACATTTATTTGTTGTCAAAGAAGTCTTTGACACTATAAAAACTATGAATATAATATTATAAAGGCGAAAGTTTGTGAGTGTGTTTGTTACTTCTTCACGTACAAACGGCTGGACCAATTTTGATAAATCAAAATATTTTATTTCACATAAACCTACATGGGCACTTATGAAACGTCAGAAGCTAGGTGCACGGTTCCAATTGGTCGTTTCCTATGGAGAAGAGCCGGCAAGAAACTCCACGGTTACTCTTTTAAAAATAGTTGCGTTTTTACAATGTTTTCAAGTTACAATAGGTATGGAAGGACAGCGTAGGCCTGTCAACAAGTACCAGGTACTTGATAATATAAAAAATTATAAAATTTTGTATAGAGGTAGCTGACACCCTGGATTAACACATAGGCTACTTTTTATCCCGATTTTCCCACGGGATGGAGGGTGAAACCGCGGGGCGCAGCTAGTAATATATAAAGTTGAAACCTTCTAAATACTCGTAAATCCCTTATTCAAGAATTTAACCTGACCAGGGTTATTAAAATTTGGCCTTCTCATTAGTTAGGTACTTTTGAAACAGCCCATATAAACATCCATATCATGGCGCAGGCAGATACGATTGAACACTAAATTTTAATTTATTTGATCATTGTCATTCGTTTGACTGATCGGGACGTGAGTGCCATCTGGTGGCGCTTGACAGAGTCTAGCCTGAGTTCTTGGGAGTCGACGAGAGCACGACAGAACGATGTGGAGTTTTCTTGGACATTGGACATCGTACGGACAACATGTGCTCAGAAACTGTCTCGCGTTCCGTATCTAGTTGTGTCGTGTACAGTGTACAGTGTGTGATGCGCTTGTGTAATTAACTTGTGCGTAAATAATAATATTATAATCTCTAATTACACGTCCAAATACGTACGTACATATTAATTAATTACTGTTACTATGGTGTATAACCGTTGTGATTAATAATAATAAATAAATTCTAAATGTATCTTCTCCGTCATAATTAACTTTGTTTTTCCGTCTGCAGCGACAGAAGCAGTGTCTACAGCCAGCGCTCCTATATGGCGCTGTGTTTATGAGTTTACAGCGCGTACAGCTGATGAATTAAGTCTACAGCCTGGAGACTTGGTGAGTTTTTTTTTTTTACTACCTACCTACTTATACCATCATTATCTGCCTGCCTTTTCCCAACTATGTTGGGGTCGGCTTCCAGTCTAACCGGATGCAGTTAAGTAACTGGCGGAACTAACTGCGCTACACGAGGAGGCTTCTTCATGCATCCCATAAATTAAATAATATTGATATTTTTGTGCAGGTAAGCGACGCACCGCCACCTCGAGGTGATGCAGAACCTGGTTGGAGATGGGGAACAGCTAGAGGTGAGAACTAGTTGCGCGGTAAACTCTGCTTGCGAGATGCAGGATTTTGCATGACGTCAGTATGACGCGCTATTCGTTGTAGATACCGCTACACAGCTCTCGATTTATATAGGTTTCATGCGTGGCCGCCATCTTGTTCAGGTAGTTATGCCACGAAAGATAAAACCCTTACAAATCGTCCCATCGTTTTCACTTCACAGGTCAATCCGGCTGGTTCCCCGAATCCTACGTTGAGGACATCAACGCACCCGCCGCCTACGCAGAGGTCATCGACCCCATGGAGACCAAGACCCAGCTGGAAGGCATAGCAGAGGTGCCTGAAGCTGAGCTGAACAATGACTTGGGTGTAGCAATGTCTTCTATAGGTAAGATACATAAAGCAAAACAAAAACGGCCACTGTTGGCCATTGTCTACCACTAGCGGCCACTAGTGGCCACTGTCAGTCACTTCTGGCCAGCGACAGCCACTAGAGGCCTTTGTCAACCACTTTCGGCCAGTGTCAGCCACTAAAGGCCAGCATGCATGGCTGACGCTGACCACTAGCCCCTCTTATGGAGAGGTCATCGACCCCATGGAGATCAAGATCCAACTGGAAGGCATAGGGTCTTCAGGTAAGTGTAAACTAAAAAAAAAACAAATAAAACACATGGCCATCGTCAGCCACTAGAGGCAACTGAAGACACGGCCACTGACGGCCATTGGGAGCCACTGGAGGTCTTTATCAGCCACTAAGAGCCAGTGTCGGCTCGTACAGGCCATTGTCAGCCACTAGAGGCAGCTTACAACCACTACTGGCCAGCAACAGCCACTTAACTCAACGCGTATATTTCAATTAAATCATTCACAGGCACTTTTAACTGTCAATTAATTGGTCAGTTAGTCAGAAAGTTGAAGCTAGTTGAGAGGCCATCGCCAGCCACTAGATGCCATCACCAGCCACTAATGCTAACTTTCCGTTCCTCGTTACAGAGACAAAGTCTGCCGGGCTGGAAGGCATACAAGAGATGCCGGAGGCGGAAATGACGAATGACCTCGGAGGAGCCATGCCTGTTGTTGGTAAGTAGCATTAATACTACCCGTTAAATGTGAAACAAAAAACTGTTTTTTTTTTCGGGCGACTCATTCCCATATTATATGAGGAGCTGGCGAACAGAACCGGATTAGTCCACGAAAATAAATTTTACACGGTAGCTAAAAAACTAATATCAGTATATGAAGTTTGTATGAAAATTTACTTTTTAAAGCCTTTTTTTGCCTACTTCTAGCCGGTTTTGATTGAAAATATTAACAGGGATCGACGAAACTAGGTCAAGACATTTGAAAAAAAAACATTTTTTAATAGTAGTGGACAAGTCTAGTGGTGGTTAATAAAACGTATAGCGTCAAAAAATAGCACGCTATTTATTTATAGCATCTAGCGTTTGTTGTCCCGACTCTGACTTACGCGCTAGAAATATAACGTCTCAACAAACTAGGCATCTCATATTCTAAACGTACATAGCGAGGCTAGAGCAGGATAGCATTATAGTTTTATAACTTTTATAGTCTCACTAGTCTCACTCACAGCGTCACAGCGCGTCGGGGCACTCGGGCGAAGTCGTGTGAACTCGGGCGGCAGTCGGCCGGTTGGATCGCGGTACCTGTTATTACGTACGCGTTGTTTTGTAAACAAACACGGCCCTCGCACGTTTTTTTCTAAATAATAATTTTGTTGCTGTGCAACATATAAGTACTACAGTACTGTAATTGTAAATATAATAATTCTCATGTTTCGTACATACATTCGTCGTGCTATTGTAAATATTGTGTGTTCGTTTTTAATCATTGTAATTAGGTAGGATGTTACTGTGTGACAAAGTGAAACTGTGGATAGTGATTTGTAAATAAGTTTTAGTAAATACGCCTATAATAAATAATAATTGTCTCACAAAACTTTTATAATAAAATTTAATCAATTTTATTATAGACAGTCCTAAGCCTGGAAAGTATGAAGGAAAGTTCATTGATCTATAACGCTTCATGAGATATTATTATATTCTTTCGTGTACAGCGCGTTGCGAGATAACTAGCGTGTTGCCAGATAAAATGATAATGTCTCCGCGTTCAGACTGCGGCCAAGTTTTGTAATAACGTGTTATAATGATAGCGTATAAAACAACGCGCTAGAAAAATATAGTTTATAGTCTATAACACGATTTTAGTTTAAAGCGGATTTGAACATCACTAGACAAGTCCGGTTCTGTTCGCCAGCTCATATACAAGGTTTTTATTATCACCATCCAAATTTTTAGAGGGTGTTCTACCCACGAATCACGAAAAAAAAATCTGCTGTTTCATACATTTTGGTCTAGTAGGTATTGAACTTTTGTATTAAACAGCAGATATTTTTTTCGTGATTTCTGAATTGGTCCCATAGTGAAAGTTGTTCATATTCATGGGTAGAACAACCCGTAAAAATTTGGATGGTGATAAAAAAATCTTCCTGTTTAATAAACCTAACACCTACCTACCTTAATCCAAACATACATATTTTTATTATAAGATAGTACTTCACTAGCTTGTTCGTGTGCAGTTCCGTGGTACTTGTCCGCGGAGGCGACGGAACTGTACTCCACAATGTCCTCCGCCTTAAGGCTGTGGAATAAAATTGACGCCTGACAGTTCTAGTTCAAAATATATTCTAAGGATATGACATAAACTAGGTATAAAAGTTTGGTAAAATTCGTCCTCAGTGGTGTAGTGTAGGTTCTTGTGTGTCCTGATACCTCTCTGAAACACGCTGTATATCTGCTTCTACAGAAGGCGGTGACTTCTATATCGCTGCTTACCCCTATTTGTCGACGGAACCCGGAGACCTCGCCTTCGAGGCGGGCGAGAGGATCGAGGTCATCAGGAGAGATGGCGACTGGTGGACTGGCAGAATTGGCATCAGGTAAATTCAAGTTTTGAGTATGAATGTTGACGGACGTGTGGCGCCATCTACATCGCCACATGCGAACTACGCATCACACTGACGTCACGTAAAATCCTGCATCGCGCAAGCAGAGTTTACCGCGGAACTAGCATTCAAACGCGAAAAAAAAAATCAACTGTTCCCTACATTTTGACGAGTTATGTGAACATAAATGTACGAAACAGTTGATTTTTTTTTGTTTTTTTTTGCTTATTCTATTTTATTGATCTTTTCTTGTTTCCAGAAACGGTATATTCCCCTCAAACTACGTGACCAAAGACACGACGACCACAGCGGACGTGATAGCGGCCATCCCGGAGGTGGCGGAGCCCGGCGCCGCGGCGCATGCGCAGGCGCACGAGCTGGCCGCGCCTGCGCAGGCGCACGAGCTGGCCGCGCATGCGCAGGCGCACGACGCGCCGCCCGCTGCGCCCTACTCGCCGCCCTTACTGGTAACTTGATACAAACAAAACTTGTCTCTTCTACTTGTATAATATATTCATTCTAGATTTCAATGTATAGGCAAAAATTTTAAGATAGATTATAAATTTTGTTGCTAAAAAAATCTAGAATGAATACATATTATATTAGCTGCAGTATTCTGGTACGCATACTGCAACTAAGAAATCTTGTTCTTAGTTGCAGTATGCGTACCACGTGCTGTGGATGCTGATGTTCTCTCAGCACTCTGGGGATGTTATGTGGTAGGTCTGATTGTCCTGTGCTGCGTCACTGGTCTGACTTCATACGTCTGCAAATACGTGCAGTCACCAAAAAAAATAAGTAACCAGTGTCGTCGCATATGGTTGAAGTTTAGTAAGAATCTGATGGATATTTTCCAATGAAATTTAATTTGATATTTTTTTTTTTTTTTTTGCTATTAATTAAATACTTACTACTAACTAAACTTTATCTATATCCAACGATTCAGGTTATCTCATCTCCTGTGCTGACCGTACATACCCTCCCCGTTCCGTCCTGGGTACGATTATCAAGTCGGGTAGTGTTATTTATTGAGCTTTTCTCAGTAACAGCCTGAAGGCCAATTCTCGTAATTAAAAACGTTCAAAATCTAGTCGCAGTCTCATCTCGGCGACAAACTAATGTCAAAAACTTGTCAAAATGTGGAAAAATTAGATATACAGGATGAAATTGAAAACATGCGACAAAAAAAATCTGCTGTTTCCTACATTTATGTTCGCATAACTCGTCAAAATGTAGGGAACAGCTGTTTTTTTTTTTCGCGATTTCAGGTTTGGTCCCATAGTAAAAGTTGTTCATAATGATGAGTACAATCTCCCATTTCGATTTGTCGCATGTATTCAATTTCATCCTGTATATTTGACAGATTGAGACTGAGATCAGACTGTGAACGTTCTTAAAATTACGAGAATTGCTCCTCTGGAGTTTGGAAGTTGGCGGTATTACTATGGATATTGCCAAAGCAGTTATGTGACACTAGAAATTGACATCCACAGGTACGGTTTCTAAACCATATTTTTTTTTTTTTATTGCGAATGGGCCTGTTCTTGACTTCGATCACGTCTGATAGGACGCGATGGACGAGGTCTGTGATGGGCGAGAGTGCCCAGAAGATGCCTCTTCATTTTTGTTTTGAAGGCAGACGGGTTAAATGTGGAAGAGAACACAGACAACAGAGAGTTCCACATTTGTTTTTTTTTTGTTTACACTTTCGTCAAATAGTTTTGCAACGAACTTATACATAACAATATTCCCGTGAACAGGAGCAGAAGTCGTCCACCCCCATATCGTCGGAGGTGGCCTCCATCACCGGCGCGGGGCCCGCGGGGGCCGGCGGCGCGGGGCCCGGCGGCGAGGGGCCCCCGGCGGCCGGGCCCCCGCGCCCCGCGTCGGGCGCGCGACGGGACTCGGGACGGGACTCCGTCACGGGGCGGCGCAAGAACGAGATCGCGCAGGCCATCGCTAGCTACACTGCTACTAGGTAACATTTATAAAAGTCTATAATTCCTCTTTTATTAAAAAACCGGCCAAGTGCGAGTTGGACTCCCACACGAAGGGTTCCATACCACCATACAATATTTAACACTACATATAAAATAACGCCAAAAAAAATCACGTTTGTTGTATGGGAGCCCCCCTTAAATATTAATTTTATTGTTTTTAGTATTTGTTGTTATAGCGGCAACAGAAATACATATTCTGTGAAAATTTCAACTGTCTAGCTATCACGGTTCATGAGATACAGCCTGGTGACAGACGGACAGCGAAGTCTTAGTAACAGGGTCCCGTTTTTACCCTTTGGGTACGGAACCCTAAAAACTAGCTGACCCGGCGTAATTGATACCGCCTCAGAATCAATAAATGCTGTGTTCATGTTCTAAAGTTATGGATCGATAAACACTAAACTAAATAAAATAACTGGTTGCATTCGAACAGTCAACCGAGTTTAGAACGAGCTGTCAAATATTTGTATTAGATTTTTGTTTAGAAGACAACAGGGATAATATAGCTAGAGTGATTTAACGACGTTCGCTTGTGTTGATCCCGTGGAAATATCGGGATAAAAACTATCCTATGTGTTAATCCAGGGTGTCAGCTGCCTCCATACCAAATTTTATCAAAATTGGTCCAGCCGTTTGAGCGTGAAGAACTCACAAACACTCACAAACTTTAGCCTTTATAATATTATAATGTATTTATTATCTTTCTCTTTCCAGTTCAGAGCAGCTGTCCCTGTCTAAAGGCCAGCTCCTCGTGGTGCGCAAGAAAGCCGACAGTGGCTGGTGGGAGGGCGAGCTGCAGGCCAAGGGCAGGAACAGGCAGGTCGGCTGGTTCCCGGCCAGCTACGTCAAGGTAAAGAGTACATACTCGTAATATGCTTGTGACAGAGAATTATGTCTCGAGATCGCTTTTAAAGATAAGATCGCCCAATCATCTCATCTGCCTGCCTTTTCCCAGCTATATTGGGGCCGGCTTCCAGTCTGTGCAGGTTGTATGAGGCATATTAAAAATGCGATGTATGTAAATTGGAAATTGTTTAATGTAAGTAGGTATAAGTATTACAGTTGTGTTGACGATAGCGGTTGTATCGCAACAATGGCGGCGCGGGCGGCGACGGCCGCACGTACAGTCGAACAAGCTATTTGCTATACAGGCAAAAATATTCATCTTTTCATCTTTCTTTTTCTTTTCACTGCCAATATTTAGTTTTATTTTGTGCGTTATAACTTTTTCAGCTTATGGCATCCTTAATAGAGTGGTGTAAAATAATGGACTACTCAGCACACTCACACCATTGTTTAAAAGTAGTTGCAAGTTAGCTGCCTGTATACCAAATAGCTTATTCGACCGTACGTGAAGTTTGCAGTTCCGGCCAGTGTTGCCAACTTCAGAGGCCTCGTTCGACCACAGCTAGATTATGCATCGTTAACACAGCCTAACCGAATGCAGCTGAATACCATTATTTTACATGGAGCGACTGCCTATCTGATCTCCAAAAACCAGTTACTGGGCAATACGATACCCCTTGGTAAGACTGGTTGTCAGACTTTCGGGCCTCTGATGACCCGTAACGACTGTCAAAGATCCACTAATGACAGCCGGGACCAACGGCTTAACGTGTTTTCCGAGGCATGGAGGGTCTTGGTATGTAAGGTTGGTCACCCATCCACTGACCAACTGCGGCAAGCGTAGCTTAACCTAATCGATCGACCTGTGCGGCTGTTATTATTTAGCCACGGGCCCCTCACCAACCTACTTATTTATTTGTAGTGATTATGTAATTTTGACGTTCGAAAAGTACTGATTGTCAGCCTAATTTGAATAAATGACTTTTGATTTAGACTGCTCTCAAAAACATTCACAATCATTTTAATCCGTTTTTTTTTCTTCTCAGATCCTACAGTCTTCAGGCCGGACATCCGGCAGAACTACCCCAGTTCTATCCAAGATGGATACCTTACCAGCTGAGACAGTTATCGATAAGGTAAAATAATAATTTTCGTTATTTAGCTGTAGTTCAGCTGTTTGTGAAGTCCAAGGAAGTGCTACACTGTACTAAATGACACCTCACATCGACAATAGCCAGAAGGACAATTCTCGTAATTTAAAACGTTCAAAATCTAGTCGCAGTCTCATCTCGGCGACAAACAAATGTCAAAATCTAGGGAAATTAGAGGTATTTTTGTCAGATTGAGACTGAGATCAGACCGTGAACGTTCTTAAAATTACGAGAATTGCCCCTCAGTTACCATGATAAATGATTTTATTTCTGTAAGTATTTTTGTACAAACGCTTTTACACACAATAGGCATAACGGACAGTCCCCTGTGCAGGGCTTGCATGGAGACTGATGAGACCGTTGCGTATGTTTGTTGTATAACGATATCAAAAACAAATGAACCAAAATAATATATTTTTTTAACGTTTTAAGAGGAAACACAAGGGCCGTTTTTCCATACAAACATAGTCCCCTGTTTTCTCTCTGGATAATACCGGTAGTCATATTTTTTTCCTGATTATCTATGGTTACTTTTAGCATGTCCCTATGATTTCTTTTTTTTTTTTTATAAATCAATTATTAATAAAAGATATAAAACGTTCAAAAACTAAAAAAATGGCCGGATTTTCCGCTGAATTCAAACATCCATAAAACAAATTTTACTAGATTATATAAAAAAATGAAAACAGAAACGCAGCTCAAGCCCTATTTAAATTTTTAATTAAAAAAGTACTTAAATCGGTTAAGTTTTGGAGAAGGAATCAGGGGACTACAAATCGATGATTTTTTCAGTCCAAGCTGCAGTTTTCTCTATAGCGCTTGAGAGCCCGGTTGTTCGGGCACTGCGCGACTGCAATAGAGTTTAGAAATACCTATTTTTCATTTCTCTACGCCTTGATGTTTGCTCTTAAGTTTGTTCAATAACTTCAAATGACACAGTCACATAAAAGTTACGTTTAAAAAAAAATCTGTTCCATTTGTTTTCGACATCGATACCCTACACGTGAGTGAAGTTTCGCTAGCTAATGTGCGAACATGTGTGTAACAACCCTAAAATGAGATTTGATTACAGATAGCGCCATCCACAAAGACGCGCCCCACTCTTCTTCCTAATCGCTGACAGTACAAGTGTGCAACATGCCGCTAGTATTTTAGTTTTGTCGATACACAGTAATTACTTAATAGTGGGTAATTAGTGTGTATCAAAAAACTAAAACATTAGCGGAATTAACTAGCGATTAGTAAGAAGTGTGGGGCGCGTCTTCGTGGATGGCATTATCTATAACAAACTAGCTTCCGGCCCGCGGCTTCACCCGCAAGGTATGTCGATAAAAACTATGTCCTTCCCCGGGATGCAATCTATCCCTCTGCTAAATTTTATCGAAATCCGTTCAGTGGTTTAGGCGTTAAAAGGTAACATACAGACAGACAGACAGAGTTACTTTCGAATTTATAATATTAGTATGGACAGAAGATGACGAATTTAGAAATTGTGATTACAAAAATTCCGTAACATGAAATTGTGATTATTCTAACAGCCTCGTGTCGCAAGGGCTACTGCTAAGCATTAGGGCCTGAGTTCGATCCCAGGTCGGGCAAAGTGTTATTGGGTTTTTCAAGGATTTTTCACTAACAGCCCGGAATCTGGATTTATGCCCGGTTGATGGCAATAGGCTCGCCCCCTATTACATGGAACATAAACATAACTGGCATAATGTGGGTGTACTTTATAGGCTACGAATAATAAAAAGTCAGGAAGCGTCACTTTGAACAAAATCAACGAGAAATTCGGCTCCAAACTTTACTACATTGACAAAATACCTCGAGTATTCGAACCAAAGAACAAATAAGCCAATCAGCTGCGCTCGCGTAAAGCGTTGTATTCCGGCAAGCGCCGTGATTGGTTCTGGTGCGCGGTAGCCTTTTTGGCAACGGCCATCATGGTAAACAGTTGCGTGGTGCCATTTTTGAACTCGAGTTACATTTCTTGACTTTTATTATTCGTAATATACAGGGTTAGTTTTCAACAAATTTAAGGGGATGTGTTGAAAAAAATGTGTTTTTTCTATTTCGTGTAACTTGTTAAGTATGTGGAATAGGGATTTAACATTTTGGTATATGTTTTTTGACTCTTTGGTCTAGTATCATGTAGGTAATAGGTAATACGGGCTGTTGTCCGCAACTCCACGTCAATGCGCGTATTTTGCGTGCGGATAGATACGGATAGTATCATGTAAAAGGAATACACGATTCAATAAATATTTCTCGATAGAAAAAAAATTGCAAAGTTATATCTATTTTTTTTTACTTTTTTCGACATCACGGCGTAACGCTTAAGAATTATACAATGGAATTTACTTTAAAACTTAGAGAATTTATCATATAAAAGTTTACTCAAAGTAGTTTTAAATTTAATTCATTTATTTTGTTAAAAAAGGTTTAAATTCGTTTTGGCACATACATCGTTTTATTCCGAGCGCACGCACATTATAGTCATCTCTCTTCTTTTGCGTTTCAAAAGTAATTGCACCACTTTCGCTCGCTTAGTAGGTTTTCGAGGATTTCAGATTTTCGAGGTAGCGCCTTCTGAACAACTTTTTCCATGGGAAACATCGTAATCGCGAAAAATTTATCAACTGTCTCATAGAAAAGTTCAAAACATACTCGACTTAAACGTATGGGACGGCTGAATTTTTATTCGCGAGAACGATGTTGGTCACATGGAGAAAATTGTTCAGTTTCATGGTCTGGTCACACTTCAATTTGGCTGGTATTTGAAAACTAACCCTGTAGTTACACCACTGACTAACCCTTCAAGGATGAGGCGTGATGATATGATATTGTAATTAATATTAATAACTTAAATGTTGCATTGCTGCTTGCTTTAACTAATGCTTTGCTTTTACAGAATCATTGGTGACAATTATGTTGCTCACAAACTAAACTAATTTTAAGTTCAGTGCATCTTTTTCATTCTATTTCATTAAGAAAGGGACAGAAGATAAATTCTAGTTTAGTACTGTCAAATTAATCAGCGCCTGACGTAAATTGACGTAACTTTAGTACGCAAGTTTTTAATCACGTCAAAATTTTTATGGAGTTGTGTCAGGCGCTGATTAATTTGACAGGACTAAACTAAAACTAAAATTTATTTTCTGTCCTTTTCTTAGTGAAAGAAAAAGATGCACTGAACTTAAATTTAGTTTAGTTTGTGAGCAAGGGAATCCTCCGTTAAAATATCTGGCGTTGGTAAAATCAACCCTTAATGTAATAACTCGCGAATTGAAAAAATCCTTAGATTTGATCTGAGATTTCGAAATATTTAGTTATTTTTTCTTAAATAATTCTGGTACTGGAATAAAAATAGACTAAGAAATTCCTTCGTACCCTTTTTCTTCTTATACTTTCGCCGTCTTTTTACAAAACGAGTAAACTTAGTTCAAACGGAAACCGTCGCCGTCGTGCCATTTATTGTATTTCGGACTTTAATCCAATTGAAGTAAAGTTCTTATTACAAAATTGACAACTAACAACAACAACTATTCTGAAGGTTCCGCCTTAAAACATGACATTTCACGAGGACAAAGGCACGGGCACAGCTAGTTTTGTAAGAAGAAGAGTTGGTGGCTGGTAAAATATTTTCCCCCTTAAAAACGTATTATATCAGATGTATAGTTACACACCGATTTCTCTCTTTCAGTCGTCAGTAATTTGACTTTCGAAAGAAGAAAACAAAGCGTTGTGTAACTATACAGACGCTATAATTATAACGTTTTTTATTAAGGGGGTCATTAACAATGTTTTGGTGGTTGGTTTCAACTTTTAAAACTAAACTGACAGTTAAAAAACTAACTTCCAGGTAATCGCACTTTACCCGTACACCGCACAAAACGCAGACGAATTAAGCTTTGAAAAAGATGATATTATAGCAGTCACAGACCGCTCGCAAGACCCCGCTTGGTGGCAAGGTAACTAACCATACGTGCATGTAGAGAATACACTGAGAAAAAGCTGACGTTCGTACGTACGGTCGTCAAAATATCGCGACGGGATTTTGTCGCGCACTGGATTTTCTACTCTCATTGTTGAGCCGAGAGTTGAAAATCCAACACTGTGATTTTTTGACGCGCTGGAATGCGCTCTATAGGATTCTCAATGCTCGGCTGTACACGGAAAGTTGAAAATCCAGTGCGCGATATAATCCCGTCGCGATATTTTTACGGTCATGCGAACGTGGCCTAAGGTTCTTTTGGACACAGTTCGTGGAACACAAAATACTAATAACAAAGGGGTTTGAAGATCCGTGGTATACTGTCCGCCATTTTTTTTTTCAAAATGGCGGCTATGCATTAATCTTATACCGGCTGACTTTTTACCGTCTGGACAAAACCGGGGAATTAAAGGTGAACGGAGTGGAAGCCTATGGCACAGATATTTCTTTTTTGTCTGCC
The DNA here is from genome assembly GCA_963669345.1 of Gortyna flavago. Lineage (NCBI taxonomy): Eukaryota > Metazoa > Arthropoda > Insecta > Lepidoptera > Noctuidae > Gortyna > Gortyna flavago. The sequence goes on from OY770154.1 coordinate 1,180,834, forward strand.
ATAAAAAAAACTAATAAATCGACAAATAATACAACAAAATTACTTTAAGGCACCCTTCTCTAGGCGCGGAAATTATCAATGAATCCGTAGCGACATTAAATAAGACAGTAAATAATAAAATTTAAAAAAATTGTTGTTTTGTTTTTCCGTTCACCTTTATTTTTATACCCTGTTTTTGTCCAGACGAAAAATAATTCAGCCGGTATAAATCGATAGCTGACATCAATGCAAACAGAAAACATAATAAGACCAAACCCCATAATGTCACCTTTTTGAGATATTAATGTTCAAAGTTAATCACGACATGACATGACATCCATGTATATTTTAAACTTGCATAAGAGCGTTTACGCCGTACGGCATTTCATACAAACTTTCAAGCCCTTGTTTTTTCAAAATGAATGAACCGATTTTAATGAAACTTCACACGCATAAGCAGGATACAAAGGTCTAAAAAGTTACTTAAGAACATTTTCGAAAAATAGTGCTACAGCCAAATTAGACCGATTTTAAAGTTTCCATAGAAACAGAGATTTCCAGTTATCTTTTTTTAAATAAGACATTTCAAAAATGTTCTCAAGTAGCTTTTTAGACCTTTGTGTCCTGCTTATGCGTATGAAGTTTAGTTAGAATCGGGTCATTCATTCGGAAAAAAAAATGAAAAAAATAAAAGAAATAACCAAACAAACGATGAGGGCGCCACTACGCGGACGGCGTCGCCTTAAGTTCTGTCAAAAGATGTTTTAGAAAAAGATCGTGTTACGTAACGTTTGTTAATCTCGGCCTGTGTCTTATTATATTATTACAATAGGAATGACCTTGACCTTTTGCAGGATGACGCAAAACCAAAGTTAGAGTTATTTGTCGATAATAATTAAGCCAAACACGCAGGTAGTAAACTGTCGATGAGTCATGTTAATTCTTTACGCACAACACTAGCACAGCCCCATAAGCAGTGGTGGATTTACCAACAAGCTGAGTAGGCTAGAGCCTAGGGCGGCAGATTTTAGGGGCGGCTTTGGAGATAACATTTTTTTTTAAATGTCTTTCTGAAATTAAAAAGATTGTTATTTATATACCTACCATGTTTTTTTGGAAAGAATAAACAAAGTGAATGCTCAAATTCAGTCTTCTACCGTGGATTTGATCACAGTTGCCGATCTTTACAAATCTCTGTGAAAGTTTTTTGTAGCTGAACGAGAACATTTTAAGTATTTTGAAGAAAAGGCGATGGAACTAAGCATGTCAAAGCAGTATAAAAAAAGATGGGACATTATTGCAGAGGTCGGGCGGCAAAATTTGAATAGCGCCTACTGGCGGCAAATTTGTAAATCCTCCACTGCCCATAAGGTTCGCAAGAGCGAGTGAGAGGTCCGATAAAAATAATTTCTGACTAACGTAGCATTTGTAATGGTCCGAGTATAAGGATTTTTCAGAAATGGATTTGGATGCTTTGGTTTGGTTCAAGGTCATTCCTATTCTTATTTTTAATAGATTGCTTTATAAGGGAGGGCGCCCACGAATAAAAAAATATAGGCATTTTTGTATGGAGCCTGGCCTGATGACCAATAGAGTTCTAATAAGATCCACGAATGACAGCCGGGACCAACGGCTTAACGTGCTTTCCGAGGCACGAAGGGGTCTTGGTATGTAAAAATGGTCACCCATCCAGGGACCAACCGCGGCAAGTGCAGCTTAACCTGATTGATCGATCCGTGCCGCTGTTATTATTTAGCCACGGGCCCCTTATTATTATTTTATAAATACATAAGATAATTAATTATTCTAATATGTCGTTTCAGGTGAACTTCGAGGGATGACGGGACTGTTCCCGAGCAACTACGTCACGAAATTAGTCAACTAAATTATGTTTAGTAAGACTAAATCTTGCTTAGTTCGATAAAATTAACTTTAGTCTGTCTAAAACTAGTTTAGTACGACTAAATAGAAGTTTGATGGCTAAGTAAAGGGCTTTAAAGATCCGTGGCATACCACCGGTCCGCCATTTTTTTTTTTAAATAGCGTTATTGTAATAGGAGTTATGCGTGGCCGCCATTTTGAAAAAAAAACAAAATCGCGCTACGGTAATACCATATAAAAATCTTCAATCCCGTGTCATCAATCGACTCAGCCTATCGCAGTCCACTGCTGGACATAGGCCTCTCCCAGGCTGCGCCACAACACCGTGTCCTCCGCCTTCCGCATCCAGTCTGTCCCAGCCAGCTCCTTTAGGTCGTCCGTCCATCGTCGCTGGGAGGCGTCCCACACTACGCTCGTCTCCACTCCAGGACTCGTCTGCTCCACCGGCCATCGGTCCTTCGACAAACATGGCCAGCTCACTGCCACTTCAGCTTGCTAACTCTGCGAGCTATGTCGGCAACTCAACCAAGTTTAATGTAATAATAATTATCAGCCTGTATTATTCCACTGCAGGACAAAATTTCCACATTTTTTCATCTCGATCCTGATCCAATATAGACCAAATTCTCATCATAACGGCGTCAAGTTCATCCCGCCGTCTACCCCCTAATCTTTCGCCCTGCCGTTGGTAATCGCGTTTAGTGCAACTAAATCTAGTTTTAGCTGACTAAATAAACATCTAAAACGATACTATTTTCGCGATAGTAACTGTTTTTGTAGATTAGTGAGAACAATGTTTATTTATTAATCCAGCTGGTTTAAAAGTAGAAAACAAAAGACAAAGAGGAGCGAAGTTCTTTTAGCTTTTTCCGATCTAGCTCTCAATCTCATTCGCCGAATGAAAAAAAGTGTACCAAAAAAAAAAAAGTGTAAATAACATTTTGACTGTCATGAACTCATTATGACACTTAACAAAAGTGTCGTTCGTTGCGGACATTATTTTTTTGTTACATATGTTTTTTCATTTGGCGAATGAGAGTAGCTCTCATTCGCTAAGTGTGCAGAATATATTACAATTTGGGATATGGAACTTCGTTCTAAAAATATATACAAAATAATTTTCTCCACTATTTTATAGTAATTGAAAAGTATTCATTAAAAATCGCACTCTTAATACTTTCATAATGTATCATTATTATTGTTAAAAGTATTTACAGGCAACAGCAAATGTAGATGAATGATAATGTTAATATTTTATTTTAATATCAAAATGAGCTAAGTAGTTATAACTACTCTTTACTAATTGTCTATGGTTTGTATGCTTTATGGTATTAAAGTTATTCATTCGCTTTTTTGTGATTGGCTGTAGGTATCTATTGTTATATAGCCCTATTTGCATGATGCCCGACTTACGAGTTGTCGGTCGCGAGTTCGAACCCAGACAGGCACTTTGTTTGTGTATTTAATTTCATCACCACTGCTCTCAAAACGGTGAAGGAAAACGTCGTGAGGAAACCGGCCCGTCCTAGAACCAACAATGGGAAGACATGTGACATCTACCAACCTGCACTGGGCCCGCGTGGTGGATTACGGCCCACTCCCTCTCGAAGAGAGGAGGCCTGTAGGAACATTATGGGGTAATTGGGATACGAACTTCAAACTCGTAAGTTGCGGCCGCTACCGCTATGCCACCACTGTTCTTTCACAACAGGGTATACCAAAGGTAATGGTTATTCGGATCGTGTAAAAAGGCATAAAAGTAATCAACGCCAACTGCTAAGGCAGTTGTCCCACTGCCAGCGAGAAAGTGACTAACTATCGGCTATTTTCTCGCTCAAGAAACGTACAATAGATATACATTCCGTGCAAATAAAAGAGATACATAATTATATTATTAATCGCTGACTGTTCACACTGCCGACGAGGACTCGCTCCACTGAGAGCTATCACAGATAATACTCGCTCAGCGATGCTCGCTTGGCGGTCAGAGCTCACGCCCGCTATATATATCTCCGCCCTGAGCGAGTGGTGCGAGTAATCGCCCGTCGCACTCGGACACTCGCTGATAGCCCATCGACAAAACTATCGGAACTACACACTCGCTGCTCGCCAACTAGTTTTCAGTCGCTAGTTCATCGCCGGCGGTGGGACAACTGCCTAATAGTATATAAAATACTGAAACTTCATTATATCCAGTGTAGCTAGTTTAATGGATATTGTTAAATTAGACAAGTGTTATAGAGCATTTAAAATTAATATAAAATACCTCTTTTATACAATTATACAGAATATAGACGTCACTGCTTCATTGGTCTATTGGTCGCCTGCTGAACATGAGGTCCTAGGTTATGATTAGTGGTGTTTAATAAAACGTATAGCGTCAAAAAATAGCACGCTATTTATTTATAGCATCTAGCGTTTGTTGTCCCGACTTTGACTTACGCGCTAGAAATATAACGTCTCAACAAACTAGGCGTCTCATATTCTAAACGTACACAGCGAGGCTAGAGCGGGATAGCATTATAGTTTTATAACTTTTATAGTCTCACTAGTCTCACTCACAGCGTCACAGCGCGTCGGGGCACTCGGGCGAAGTCGTGTGAACTCGGGCGGCAGTCGGCCGGTTGGATCGCGGTACCTGTTATTATTACGTACGCGTTGTTTTGTAAACAAACATGGCCATCGCACGTTTTTTTTCTAAATAATAATTTTGTTGCTGTGCAACATATAAGTACTACAGTACTGTAATTATAAATATATTAATTCTCATGTTTCGTACATACATTCGTCGTGCTATTGTAAATATTGTGTGTTCGTTTTTAATCATTGTAATTAGGTAGGATGTTACTGTGTGACAAAGTGAAACTGTGGATAGTGATTTGTAAATAAGTTTTAGTAAATACGCCTATAATAAATAATAATTGTCTCACAAAACTTTTATAATAAAATTTAATCAATTTTATTATAGACAGTCCTAAGCCTGGAAAGTATGAAGGAAAGTTCATTGATCTATAACGCTTCATGAGATATTATTATATTCTTTCGTGTACAGCGCGTTGCGAGATAACTAGCGTGTTGCCAGATAAAATGATAATGTCTCCGCGTTCAGACTGCGGCCAAGTTTTGTAATAACGTGTTATAATGATAGCGTATAAAACAACGCGCTAGAAAAATATAGTTTATAGTCTATAACACGATTTTAGTTTAAAGCGGATTTGAACATCACTAGTTATGATTCCCGGGTCGGGCAAAGTGTTATTGGGTGTTTCTACCATGAGTTTGTCAGCCCGGAGCCTGGATTTCTGTCCGGTTGTCGGCAAAAGCCTCGCCCCGTTACATGGGGAAATACGCGATTATGGGACAAACTGGAATATAAATTTGTGGAATATTGCTTGTTTTAAATGCTCTACAATAAAACTATAGCTTTGCCAGCGTATTGTTGCCATCTCGCAATTACTTTTTTAAATGTTTTAAAATAAATATTTAATTAAAATCGTATATAAATCATGTAGTTGATTTTAGTAGGAATAAATGTTACAACCTTCAATTTTTGTTTTATTTTTTTACTAGACTAAGACTTTCGTCCGCGCGGAATTTGGGCCCCACAAACAATACTTTGCCATCACTCACCGAGGTATCGGATATACATTAAAACCGAGTACATCCCGAGGACAGCCGAACACATCGGAATGTAGCGCGGTGTCGGTAACAGTGTCGCGAGTTCAATGGTTTTTTCCGCATCTCAAAAATGCCCAACGCGCCTAAATTTGTTTTCACTTTAAAAAAAATAGGCTGTTATGGTATAATTATTTTTTATTTCACAATTTCTGCATAGATATCAATAAAAACCGATTTGTATCAGTTTCTCTTGATGTAGACCAGCCTTTTATCCCAATAACCTTGGTATATCTCATCTCTCTAAAAAATTTTTTTTGTACACGTAATTATCGAATAATATTGTAACTTTGATTTTAAACAGAAATTCAAGAACGAAAAAAAGTAAGCATTGTTGAAGAGTGTGAATAAAAGTGGGACAAAATTACCTCTCAAAAAAATTCAAAGTTTTCTAGGTTAATAATCCAGTCCTCAAATGAATTAGTCTCATTTTCGGTACGATAGCCGGTCGGATGGTTGTGAATAGCTATACAGGAGACGTAATCAACTTCTGGGGGGAAAGAGGCTGGTTGGAATAGCCACCGACGGCCGCCATGGCTCACCCACAATGAAGGACTAAATGCGAAAACCAAACCCTCTAGCATATACAAGGTGTAACAGTATAAACGCAAGACCTGAAAGTAGTTTGTTCATAATTGTCTATTGTATCGATATCAGTAGGTAACTATTTAAATTTAAAAAAAAAAAATGTATTTTGCCATACTGACCGCCGATTGAGCCAAAGAAAAATCAATCTTATTTCAAGGCAATAAGACCCAATTTTAAATGCATACAGTATTGCTAAAGTAAACACGATTTTCTTAATAATAACAGCTCTATAGAAAAGTTTTGCTCATTGTATTATGCTTTTAACTCGATACTCTAATTGGGGTGTATGAGGTCTTGCGTTAATTATGTTACACATTGTTTAGAACAACTGGCACCCCGGCGATGACAAGAGCCCGACGGATGGATGATGTCATTCATATAATGGCACTAGCAGTGCCCGCGACTTCGTTCGCGTGCATGACGAAAAACGCTTTAATTTTTTTGCGCGGTACCCTCTATATCTTCCTCTAAAATAAAACTAACCTAAGTTACTCCTTATTACATCAGCTACCTGCCAGTGAAAGTCCCGTCAAAATCGGTCCAACCGTTTCAGAGATTAGCCGGAACAAACAGACAGACAAAAATTAAACAAAAAAATGTTATTTTTGTATATATACCGTGTATACATCTATATGCATTTAATAAAAAGAGCGGTTATTTTAATATTACAAACAGGCGCACTCAATTTTATTTATTTGTATAGATAATAGATATATTCAACCTGTAATGTTCCCAAGGAATCTCTGTGCGTGCGTTGATAACAAGACACGATATTGACGTGGTTTGCACGTGGTAAGATTTCGCTGGAAAAGAATTAAGACCCTGATGTATGTGAAAAATAAAACACAAAAAAACAATTTTTCAATTTTTTTAAAATATTTTTTCACTATTACTTAATCCAACAGTATATAAATAGTATTACTATATACTTAACTCCAAAAAACCACGCCAGATGTAAACACGACCTTATTCCTAGTACATAAAGTTCAATTTTGACTGACGCATATTTTTCTATTGAAAATGATTTTGATTTTCTTTGCGATTGGTTCTGTGTTGCTAATAAATAACTGGAATTAAACAGGTAGGTAATATTTCCACGCTCGGCAAAAAAAAATAACTTAACTTTTTCAAATGATTTGCAAGTTATCAAAAAATGGATAGTCTATTATTATTTCAATCATCTTATAATGAGATTTGACAGAAAAATAGATTTGAAGATACAGTAATTTTACCTCTGCTCCAAGCTGCAACCCACCAGCAACCTTATTGCAAGAAAAATAAAGCCCAATTTGCCTTTTTTTGCATTTGTTTTATTTTTTGATGAGATTTAATTGCCCTTACCATATCATAAATTGAAGCAACAATTAAAGTTCCACCATCTAAACACCGTTTACACGATGCAAGCAATTTTTTTTGCTTCAGTTTTAATGTAAGCCACAGACAAATATGTATCGCGTAAATGGGGCTTCAAGATCACTGTGATTTGACAGCGAGGCAAAATCAGAAGTATAACCATTGTTCTATAATCAGCCTATAATGTCCCCACTGCAGGGACACAGGCCTCCTCTCTGTGAGAGGGAGCGGGCCGTAATCCACCACGAGGGCCCAGTGCGGGTCGGTAGATGTCACATGTCTTCGAATTGTTGGTTCTAGGACATGCCGGTTTCCTCACGATGTTTTCCTTCGCCGTTTTGAGAGCAGTGGTGATGAACTCACGACCGACAACTCGTAAGTCAGGGCCGTTATTACTGGGCCACATGTCAAAATTCAACTTTACATATCACAAAAGTCTTCTTGCATATTGCATTGGAGTTTCACAAAAAAAAACTAAAATTTATAGAAGGAAAAGAAAACAAGTTTTTAGGGATTTCAGGGGAAAACAATAAAATACATTATTCTGGAATTCTTATGTCTTGGTTAACTTTGACTGCAGTACGTTTTGAGATGCAAATAAAATAAAGTATGGTGTGCGTTTAAAAGGCAATATCAAATTTAAAAGAAATGTAGTATAAAGAATTGTATAAATTTATAAACTCGCGCCTTTTTCTAACGTGTATTACGAGAAAGCGAATTCTTGTAATTTAAAACATTCAAAATCTAGTCGCAGTCTCATCTCGGCGACAAACAAATGTCAAAAATATAGGAAAATTAGAAGTATTTTTGACAGTTCCCTTTTTTTTTTTTGAGATGTAACAGTTACCACCATCTAAGTACACATTATGGAAAAACATTAAAGATATATTGATTTTGAGTCAGATTGAGACTGAGATCAGACTGCGAACTTAAAATTACGAGAAATGACTTGCCCCTCAGAATGTATGATCTTAAAGGAAGCAAAAGTATGTAAGGATCATAACAGATGGCATTCTGTAGTTTCTGAAGAAATCGCGACTTTATAGTTACTGTATATTTAAATTTTAAAGTTAGACATTGCCTTACAAACCACCGTGTATACTGATTGTGTCTATTTTATTTGTATCAACAATATTTCATTGAATTCGCTAAAACAACTGATTTCATTTGGTGGTATGTTCATGCTTACATACCTTATGTTACAAGCAGAGGTTTAGCTGCATTTTATATATAAAAAATACTAAATAAATAGTAGAATACAGATTTATTAAAAAAAAATATGAACGCTCGATAGAAGTTGAAAGTTCTATGAGCAAAGTATACGCGATTCAGAGTCACCGACCGACTGGAGCCCAGTATACCCGCAGCGTCACCGAGACGAGCGTGACGGTTCAGTTTTTTTCACTGTATAAAAAGAGCACCAAGTGCGTCTAAAGTTATTACTTCAAAAATAATTCTGTAGATTTTTACATTTCTACAGCCAGTCTTACCGCGTATTACCCAGTAACTGGGTTGTGCAGGTCAGATAAGCAGTCGCTCCATGTTGGGCGGACATCACACTTCTGTCGCCCTTCGCGAATACAGACATGGTGTGTTGTTATTGGCATTCAGCTGCATCCGGTTAGACTGGAAGCCGACCCCAACACAGTTGGGAAAAGGCTAAGCAAATTGATTGATGTGACAAAATCAGTTGTTTCAACTCAACATACGGTTCTGTATATTATTTGGTGGTGATATCAGTCAGGACTGAATTTGACTTGCGAAGACGCCATATTGATTTTAATATTACTAGGGGTCTATTACATGGGACTTAAACATAACTGGTGAACTGTGGGCTCACTACAGGGTAAAATTAAATTAGCTAGCAAAACTCAGCAGACGTGATGGGTTCCGCCCATCACGTCTGCTGAGTTTCGCTAGCTATATATATCTAAACAATGACAAAACAAAAAAGGAGATTAATTTGATGATTTTTTTTGTGGGTTCATTGACCGCAGTTAGTGTGTTCACTTGAAATATCAGGTTATTTTTGTTAAATTAACAGATGTGATTGCTATCGATATCGAAACACGATAAAAACAGATTTTTCTCAACTCAAAATTCGAGTACCAACACTACCAGCGGTCGTTGACCCCTAAAAAAGGGACATTTTTTTTTTTTTTTTTTAATATTATCGTGTTTAGATATCGGTACCCATGACGTTTGCGGGGTTACGTTAGCTAATTTAATTTGACTCTACAGGTACGCCTCTGAGTAACAGTTCGTTGAATACGGGCGTGAAGTTACGTTAAAACGAGGTTGAAAAATTGTGGATTGCTATAAGTCTATGGTTAGTTTTGTATTAATTCTTAAAGAGGAGACTTTTGTAAGGGAATGTAAGCTTTACATGTTATAAATTAAAGTCGCTTTTCGTGCCTGTCTGTGTGAAAGCGTTGTCTTTCTAAACTAAGCAAGTTATTTTGATGCGGTCGGTGTTGCCATTTAAAGAATTTATTCCGAAAGGTTTATGTGTTTATAACAATATTACATTTATTCCAATTAAACCATTTACAGGCACTTCTGAATTGTCAAGGAGTCGGTCAGTTGGTCAGAAGTTGAAGCTAGTTGCCCATTCCAAAACGTACATCTCTATGGAGAAGAACGGGCAAGAAACTCCATGGACACTCTTTATAATCAAGATTTTACTAAATCCGGGGTATTATTGTAGCTTCTCTATGTGGGGAGGGTAAGTGGGTGGAGCTACGTCCCGAACCGCTATACTGCAATTCGGGACAAGTAGGTACTGAGATGTCAAAAATCTTGACATTTGACAGCTGTCTTTGAACATGTTCAAAGTTAAAATCTATTCCAATTAATAGGTCTCTTTAAATTAGAGAGGGGCTTGTGTGGTAATAACAGCCGCGGGGGTCTATCGATCAGGTTAAGCAACGCTTGCCACGGTTGGTCCGTGGATGGGTGACCATCTTTACTTTCAAGACCCTCCCCCCCGAGCTTTGGAAAGCACGTTAAGCCGTCCGGGGTCCAGACATTCAATCATCGATCTTTGGCAGTCGTTACTGGTCGCGAAAATCTGACAACCAGTCTTACCAAAGGGTATCGTATTACCCAGTAACTTGGTTTTGAACGTCAGATAGGCAGACGCTTCATTAAAATACTGGTATTCAGCTGCAACCGGTTAGATTGGAAGCCGACCCCAACATAGTTGGGTTGTCCCACAGCTGGACAAAACTTCTTCTCATATAGAGAAGGCACGAGCATTGATCACCACGTTTGCTCAAGAAGGGTGGGCGATTACAGACTCATTTAATTACGAGACCAGAATACTAGTATAATTATTATAAAGAGACTTAAATAAACTATCATTGCTATCGAAAAGATCATAACAATATTAACGTTGTAGTGGAATCTAAACTTTATCTCTAGGTAATAAAGTAACTTTTCGAAATGACAATTTGTAAAGTTAATTGTGAATGCAGATCGGTTGTCTTAGGAGGCAAATCTAGACTTTCTTAGTGGGAGTTAAAGTTACTTTTCGAAGTGAGATTTTTAATCTGTATTATAAATGCAGTTTTAGATGTTTTAAAAAGGGAATGTAACTCAAAACAGCTAGTTTTAAAACATGTGACTGTTAAATAAAAAATATGTTCATGGTTGTTGTGGCGATGCTTGGGGGATTCCTATGTCCAGTACTGGACGTATTCTAGCTGAAATAATGATTTTCAACGTCCTATAAAGCTAATAAAAACGAAAAGCTGTTTGTTGGTACGCACACACTTCAGAACGGCTGGACCCGTTTGGCTGTTAAGAACTGATTTTACCAAAGCTAGATATCTTTTATCTGTGGAATAAAATTGACGTCTGACAGTACAACTGTCAGACGTCAATTTCATTATCTTTATGGAAAAACTCTCAAAAATTCAAAATTTATTCCCAGACATAATCTAAATATACAACTTTGGTAAAATGCGCCCCAAGTGTTTTAAAAGGTTTGTTATAGTCTGAACTAGGTTTTAAAGGAAAGATAAATTGGAAAAGTGGCCCGGAAATTTTCCAAACTAAAATAACTGTTTTCAATGAGATTTTTGATATTTGGACAGGATAATTTCGGGTCAGCTAGTATTACATAAGTCACCATGGCGTCTCCTCAAGAGATAATTAAAATAATCTATTGATGATGACTGGAGTTCGGCCCCGAGTGCTCGCGGTGGTCACGCCAATGCCGTTCCACGAATTTCTTTATATAGTTGTATGGTTTTGAATCTTTTTCGCCTATGACATTGTCAACCTGGAAGAGAAAATTATATAAAGTTAAGGATTTTTACGTAAGTATCTAAAAGATGGAGAAATTAAGTTTTGAGTTTAATTTAAGTAATGTTCTTCACGTGACCCGAGGGCTGGCCTATTTTCTGGCCAAAGAATCACCATTGCCATACAACATGGCAATGCTGCCAGCTTTTTTATTGCCATTTGATTATTTCAATTCGTTTTTATATTCTTGTACAGACGCCAGCACATCAACCTACTACAATCTGTCAAATTTTCCCAATCAACTTTGAACCTTATGATTTAGCGATAAAGTTGATAATCTATTAAAGAAATTTGACAGATTGTAGTAGGTTGATGTGCTGGCGTCTGTACATATTATTATAAGCTTTTAAATGATTAAATATATGAAGGCGCGGGCCTAGCGCCATAGACACCCTTATTTTGACGAGAGTGGCAACGGTGGTGTCATTACTGTCACTCTAGCGGAACGTCATGAACGTCAGGCAGTCGGCCATGGGACTCGTGCAGTTTTGAAACGAACGATGGCGTTGTCGAGACGGTCACGACGGATCGCTTACGTCCTGAGACATAATCTGTTCTCATCTGATTTTAGTGGTGATATTTTTGTAATTTAAATTGAGATTCCTGTTTATAAGGCTGCTGATCGAAGACCTGTCTAGTTATTTCAAGAATACCTTGTTCGATTCCCCGCTTTGTGATGAGTGATTCTGATATAGATACCCACGTGCCTATATCAGAAGTGGGATACGAAAGACAGTCAGATAAAGATACTCGGCCGCATAATCAACTTAGCAATAGCGGATTGCTCACCAATATGGAAGCCCTGTTAACCCGTTTGTTAGCAATGTCGCAGCAAACACCGCAGTCTGTAACAAACACTAACGCGGTTCAGTTGATCAAGTTCGACCCTGATGATGAAGATGCTAATGCTAAGGGCTGGTGCCGTGTTTCCGAGTTGATTGTTATCAGCAAGAAACTGAGTGGTGTGGAACTTTTTAGTTGCTCTGACAACTGCTCTAAAAGAACGAGCGGCATCTGTCTTGACTAAGTTGCGTTTGGAAGACTTAACCTGGGAAATTGTAAAGTAAATATTGCTAGCGAAATTTGCGGAGCCCAAATTGATACAGGACTATTTCGACGACGTATTGCGCTTCCAGATCGGAGCAAAGGAGACTGCTAGTGAATCGGCTATACGTTTATGGGCACTGATCGAATCCCTAAAGTCGAGATGTCAGAAGAGGCAATCACTGGGTTCGTGGTTTCTGTTCTAAGCTTGAAAGACCACATGATTCGTCGAGAACTGAACTCTTATGCTATCACAACTCGTGCTCAACTCTTCCGGACACTTGTCGGGATTTCCTTAAAGCGTCGCGCTGAAGATAATGATGGAAATGACAATAGGGCAAAAAGACGTCGTCTGTCAGACTGGAAGTTCAATGGAAAGTGTCATAGGTGTGGAGTTCCTGGACACAGAATAGCGGACTGTAAAAGGCGACTTGACGATCCAGCTAACCGAGCTGATAGTTCCAACACGGATCAGGTCAAGGACAAATTGGCACCAATCACGTCACGTCACGTTTCACGTGCGGGAAATCCGGCCAAGTATCTACGACAGGCCCCGAGAAGAGAAGCAATAAAGTCAATACTTGCGAGCACAAAACTTCGAGAGGTAAACTCACGACGTCATCTGGTGAGCATATCTGTTTCCTTTTTTGATAGTGGCTCCTCTCATTCTTTGGTCAAAGAAACTATGTCTTCGTATTTTCCTGGCTACCTATAGTACCCCGCTCATTACTATGGACATTAATCAATCACATTCATTCGGATTTAAGTCCCGATAAGACTCTCGACAAAATTTTCGAGCTATTTTGGTTCCCCGAGATGTCGAAAAGTGTTCGCCGGTTTGTCGACTCATGCATAATTTGTAAAGCTTCGAAAGGTCTCTCAGATGCCCAACCAGTAAGACTTCATCCCATCCCTAAAGTTTCAACGCCTTGGCACACGCTGCACATAGATTTCACGGAGAAATTGACGGGTTAAGAGTGACCAAAAAGAATATTGTTCTGTCATCATTGATTCGTTCACAAAATACGTCCTGTTAGAACACACCACCTCTTTAGATGCGGCCAGTGCCATTATGGCGCTGAAGAAAGCTGTTTGTTTGTTCGGGGTTCCTAAACGGATTGTAGTGGATCAGGGTCGCTGCTATATTAGCAGTGAATTTAAGAAATTTTGTGCGGAACATCACATTGATCTTCACTTCATCGCCACTGGCTCAAGTAGAGCAAATAGGTCGAACATGTAATGCAACTCTAAAATGTTTACTTACGATCATTGAAAATGATCCGCACAAAAGTTGACGCGATGAGTTAAGCAATGTGAAACTTGCTAATAGTAGTTACAAGGTCTACCGTGACAAAATATACCCCGACTGAATTAATGTTTGGAGTTTAGTCGCACTCGTTAGGAATTTCTAAGCTTTCAATTAAAGCGACTACATGACCTAAAACGCGGTCACTATCGGACTGCATAGAAAAGAAAGAGAAGCGCGGTGATACAATGCTGGTAATTTATTGCAAAATATGAAACAATCATCTGTTGTTGATTTATCAAACACCAAACAAATAAAAACCGTATACTAAAATTCGGGGAATTAAATTGTCTTTTATATGGTGAAAGTTTTATGAAAATACACCCGATAGTGTTTGCGTGATTATCGTTTTTATGTCCGCGGTAGACATTACTTTACAAATTAATTACACTATGTTAAAAAAATATAATTGCAAATATTCACATATCAAATGACGAAGCAAATGGTCTAGTATAACATTAATTTTTTTTCAAAGAAATCAGTCCGGTCGATTAGACGTGATGTTGAATTTAAAATCATTAGAAGTCGTATATCTGCGCCTTAAGGATGATCCACACGGTCGTTTATATTTAGAAGCGATACGCTTAAATGCCTCCAAGAATATAGAAAAAGCTGCTAACGCTGAGGCTATTCGTTTTAATCGCGTTAGACCTAGAGTAAAGCCATTTAATAAAGGTGATTTTGTTTTTGAAAAGTTCAGAACGCAATCCGATGAAACTTGATCGAAAGTTTAGAGGACCTTTCGTGATCACCAATGTTCTGGAAAATGACCGCTATGAGTTAAGAAGTGTAGATGGTACTTGCCGTACGTTAAAGTATTTGCACGAAAATTTGCGTTTGGTGCCGGGAGGTCCCGAGGGCTTAATGGAATTGACCGAAGGCATTATGAATGACGAGGAGGCCGCGAAGGCGTTAGATGTGCAGTCAGAAGGTATTCTTGATGCCGATTTTGAGACTATGTCGGCTCGCAGTGTTGACACCTCTGACTGCAGACTCTGCTACTCTGACTGCATCGTCTGTAACGCTTACGGCAGCTTCTGAAACAGCAAGCGCTGATTCGGAAGATGAGGGTCCTGTGACCTTTGATGTAGAAGTAGACATCCACCGAGCATAGAATTCAGACTCGTAAGGTACGTCCAGATTATGTGATTCACGTGTGGGTGTTGTTGTCCGGTTTTGCCCGTTGGTTGGTAACTCGAAAGGACGCAAACCCAGAGACGAGATGTTGTCCGGTCCTGGCTAGAGTGCTAGCAGGTTCGCAGGGACGCATGCGTCTGTGTGATACGAATGGATAGTATTGTCCGGGCTTAGCGGTGCTAGTCGAAGGGACGTATGATTCCAGTTCGTTGACCGGGGTGATGGCGAGTCGGAGGGACGGTGTTGTCCGGTCTTGCATTCGGAGCAAGTCGAAGGGACGCATTCATCCGGGCTACGCATCATATGAGTGAGCTGATGGCTAGTCGAAGGGACGGTGTTGTCCGGTCTTGCACTTGGGGCGAGTCGAAGGGACGGATTTGTCCGGGCTACGCATCATATGAGGAAGAATAGTGCGTGTTGTGAGGGTGAGTTCGAAGTAGGCTGTGAGCAAAAGTAAGACGCACTGGCTCATGTCAGGGTGGACGAGCATGAGGATTTGATTAACAGTAATGGCTGGTACCTCCTTGTTGCAGGAATACATATTCGCCCGAGGACGGGCGATGGTCAGTCCGGCCGTGAAGGCGCGGGCCTAGCGCCATAGACACCCTTATTTTGACGAGAGTGGCAACGGTGGTGTCATTACTGTCACTCTAGCGGAACGTCATGAACGTCAGGCAGTCGGCCATGGGACTCGTGCAGTTTTGAAACGAACGATGGCGTTGTCGAGACGGTCACGACGGATCGCTTACGTCCTGAGACATAATCTGTTCTCATCTGATTTTAGTGGTGATATTTTTGTAATTTAAATTGAGATTCCTGTTTATAAGGCTGCTGATCGAAGACCTGTCTAGTTATTTCAAGAATACCTTGTTCGATTCCCCGCTTTGTGATGAGTGATTCTGATATAGATACCCACGTGCCTATATATACAATTGTTATATGCATATTGTATACAACGCATGCTTAATGGAACAGTGACCCATTAGTAGATAGGTCAGAATTATTTCCCGATTTTTTTTACTCAGATCTCATCTATAGTTAATCTTATGTTCAAAATTCAAGCATTCATGATTAATTAATCTAATCAAATCCAATCACTTTTAATTTTATGCGTCAACAAGTAGGATAAGTCCTCATAGCGAGATCTTCTTTGCGCTTTCCCAAAAATTGTCTGTTTTGATCCATTAAGCATGCGACATATTATAAAAAAAATTACAAATATTAGAAAATGATGAAAAGCTAGGTTGTTGATAACAGTAATTAATTAGGTATACAGAGTTGAAGTGTGAGTGTGAGTGTGTATGTGTGTGTTTAAAAACAAAAGTGTCTGATAGAGTTAATAGTGTGATTTTGGAGAAAAATAAAATGGCTTTATAGAAACAACTGGTTCCCTCGGAATCAAACACAACACCCATTTAAAATGAAATCTTAGAAAGGAACTGAATTGTAACAAAACTTTACTTTCTCCATTTTATCACTCTATATGTGGGAATGTTAAACATACAAAGGTTTTATAAATTAACAGCCTGTACCACCTCTATACTAAACTCTGTTAACATTTCAAGGAGGTAATTTAATGCTAGTATCCAATTTGAAATTATGTGTCACAGGGATGGGCAACCTTTGAAAAGTTGCAGGTCAAACCTTAGAAAACTAATGAAGTCACAGGCCATAGGTACATCAGAGGTAGGTAATACACAAGTGAGTTGTGATAAAATTGTGACTTCATTTTGTTATTGATTGCTTGTAGACACCGAAATTTTATATGAAAAAGGTGCGCAAAACAAGCAGTGGACATCATAATGTGATGATGAAAGTTATATTTCGTTGCGTTAAGTTTGCATCTACCTAGACGAAAACTAGTATTTTTTTTTTTTGTTTGCGTAAACTGAGAATTAATATATTCTTTGCTAAATTCCGGATCAAAGAGCAGATCAGGCCGGACGTTGCCCATAATGTGTTAAGTAGTGCTCAATCCAAATATAATATTACTTCATTATAGTTTACTAGCTGCGCCCCGCGGTTTCACCCGCGTAAGTTTCGGTTTAGGGGGATGAAAAATAGATGTTGGCCGATTCTCATAGATAAAGGATAAGCACAAAAAATTTCATCAAAATCGGTCAAGCCTTTTCGGAGGAGTATGGCAACGAAAACTGTGACACGAGAATTTTATATATTAGATATAAAATAAATACTAACTTTATAAGGAGGTGTAATAATAACTTCATTATAAACTCTGATGTTCTGGCCGGCCCAGGACACGTCGTCAATGACCCGAGCGATCGCCATGAACAGCCGCTGACCCTCGGGGTCCAAGCATGCTGATAGGGCTGAAACCTGCAAAGTGCAGAAGTGGAAATTAAGTGATGTGGTATAGCTTGGCTATTGCCTTCCAGCATAACCGGATGTAGCTGAATGCCAGTATTTTACATGAGCGACAGTCTATCTGTCCTGTACAACCCAGTTTTGGATTAACACTATCGTCTTACCCCAGGGTATTTCCCTTGGTAAGACTGGTTGTCAGACTTTCAGGCTTCTGACTACCAGTAACTACTGTCACTGTAATTATGCTGATTCTAATATGTAATTTTCTTTCACAAGTAGCAATATAATCAAGTGCAGCCGCACGGATTGATCAATCAGGTTAAGCTACGCTTGCCGCAGTTGCATCCGTGAATGGGTGACCATCTTTACTCGGAAAGCACGTTAAGCCATTGGTCCTGATTGTAATTTGTGGTTCTTTGGCAGTAGTTATAGGTGGTCAGAAACCCTACTGCTGTAATGAAAGAGCCATTGCAGCTTTGAGTCGACCTGCCCAAACAGACAGTATGCATGCATCAGTCATTGTGTTACTCAAGCCTATTTGAGGAAGCTCAACGACCTGTCACTCGACAATACCAGATCTGCAGGACATTTGCGTAGGCCACATATAAAATACTCAAAACTGCCAGACAGTTATAGTCATATTCAATCTAGCCTGCATGGTACTCACATTCACAGTTGAGTTACTTTTCTCTTTTCTTGTTAGGATTCAAGTCAAATCTAGACTATTGCCCTTGTGGCTGTAATAAATGCAATTGCAAATAAAAATTGATTTCATTTCTGTAAGTAGGTTTGTACAAACACTTTTACAAATCAATCAAACTTTTAAAAACTGTATAAGGTTGGCGTTTCCTATACAATTACACCATAGAGTAAACTCAGAGGTAAAGTCTCTTTAAACACGTTGACTGCCAGACAACAGACACAATAGAAAATTTATTGTTCGCGGTCACCATTTGACAGCGTGGCAGCGAATGTGTTAAAGTCCACACAATCTCGACCAGGTCATGTGAGGACTGTTGATGTCTGAAATGGTCTTTAATGGAAAGAAACACACAGATTTAAGCGGATCTGTCCAGTCAGTGCAAGCATTTGTCAGTAATAATACAGCTCGAATAAAAATATAGGTATCAGCGAGACTAACCTAGGATGTTATAATGCATACTTACACTGATTGCAACATCAGTGAGTATATGAAGTTTAGCATAATCAGCACTTTCTCCAACTTTCCTTCATCTCTCTACTACATCTCGGTAAGTATTTTGACTACCTTACATACAGTTTCAAGCCAAAATAAGTACAAATTGGAACCGGAAACTGTCTCAAATATTGGCGAAAAGGAGGCCAAATTATATAAACAATTTCATCACACAGTAACCACGTTTTATAAAAAAAAAACCGCGAAACCCTAAAGAGGTTGTAAAATACAGGTTGTATACTCACTAATCTTCTCTTATTCTCTATTGAATTGCGAACTCGTGTGTTTAATCTGTGAAGGTTTAAAGATTGTGGTGGTTCAGGAGCTGTGGTGACTTCCTTCTTGATTTGCACGTCACTGACCAGCGATAGGTTCACGATATTCACGTCATGGCGTTTAGGATTGCCGCTGGAAGATGGACATTTGAGTATCAGCATCTTCGTTTGAGGGTCGAAAGCCAGAACTTCGCCCTCGATATTTTCATTATAGCATGTCCGCGTTGCTACTATGCTGCCGATTGTGAAGCAGTCCGACACGACAGTGGACATTATACACCGCTTTTGTTGTTTACTCGGTGGAAATAAATTTCATGTAGCGTTTAAATTGCGTTCGATCGGTTAAAATGTGAAATTATGTTTTGTTACGATCAGAATACGAGGTCGTCCGCCATTGAAATTGACAGGTTTTGTTACAGATTAAAGAGATGAAAGTTTTGAAGTTTATGGTTTTGCGTTTCGTAATCAACTGTGTTTAGTTTCCTTCGATTTCTTGTGTTACAAATATTAATTTACTCTGAATGCCTTCTTTTTCCCATTTTAATTAAAAATTTGTAAGTAAATTATAGTTATCTAACCAATTTTTTTTTTATATTCAGTCATCTAATACCCGAAGTTACTTTTCTTACCGCAGTGATGTGTTGGTTTGGTTAGAAATTGCAGATTGGTAAACCCAATTATTATTTCTAAAAAAATCGAAAGTCACAATTTTCAGCATTGTCTGCAAGTATAAACTACCTTAGACCATTTAGCCTCAATAGCCTAACTATAGACTACGATTAGATTTCCCCAAAAACTGTATTTTTCTCATGAGCGTAGGTAGAAACGACAGAACACCATGCGATATGATATGGTCCACGGTCATACTCATACATCTGGGTCAAACAGGTGTGACCGTTTTATGCTGACCTATTATTTTATTAGTTATTCTAACTTATAGTTCGCATATCTGATTTTTCATAGTTCTGTTCATAGTTTGCGGTCTGTGCACTGTACGAGTGTGTGAAAAACTACGTCAGCTATGCGAACTAGGCTAACTTAGCTTAGCTCTTGGTCTGCAACTGGCTTAATTAAACGCCCTCCATTTTGGCGCGCTTGGTGTGACGTCATAGTAGTTCATAACATTTGACAGGACAACGAACTGAATTTAATCTATTTTTCTTTATGGCAATGGTGCCGATGTCGACAATTCTGCCAATGCAAAGACTACAACAGTATACTGGCTATGCCAATGTCAGATGTGATATGAGAAAACCATGGAATTAATATGTACTTACGTAAGTACATATTAATTCCATGGAGAAAACGTAGTGGTTTTTAGAATTACAACAACAAAAAAAACTAATTTCTACATCCATGATTACATCCAAAGAAAATAGTTGGTTTACACTCCTCGAAAAACACATAATTTATCACTATGACACATGACACCAATACATTTTATATTACGCTTGATCGAAACTTTTGACTACGTTGTATGTGTTTTTTTGATGTCTTTTTTTTTTGTAATGTGCGTTTTGTTTGTGCATAATAAACAATTTTTCGTTCTTTTTTTTTATGAAACACATTGACATTTTTATTGTTGTCATGAACTTTCACGTCACATTTGCTCAGAGCAATGGCGTCGCTTTTCAAATACTTGAAGTTCCAACAGTTTTATTGCACTTTTTAAAAATTAATTTCTTTTTCAAAAATAAATTATAATCGAAAATATTGATGGGGCATAATTCTGAAGTAATCCAATTTATAAAAAAAAAAATTGAATCTTATTTGAATTACCCCGCTGGTTCCCGCGCGATGTTTTCCTTCACCAATGTCCGTAAAGACCCCGATATACTAATTTACTCTAGGTAAAGACCAAGATAAACTCGGAAAGTACCTACATACGAATTGAAAAAGTCACATTGGTACTTTCCCGGATTTGAACCCACAACCTCGTGCATGAGAGACGAGGCCTTTAAACCACTGGCGCAGAATACTAACTGGGCCATCAAAATCAGCATTTTATAATAATAAAATGCTCGCTTACCGTCATGTGGCCATTCCATCGTCTTTGTTGATACCTCAACATAATATTCAAGAAGGTAAGCGGGAAGTAATATTTTGAGCGAAACGTATGAAGCTGACGGCAGGAAGTATATTTAAAATGTCTTTGGCGGCAGGCAACAGCTAAAGGCACATAAAAAGGCTTATCACAATTACGTGGTATACCGTGGTGAGAAACGCAATACCCTTCAAAGTCATGTTACGAGATGGCGATCAGATGGGGTGACCGGGTGACCCCAAAATTTTTGTTAAAAAATAATCTACCACCCGAGAATTTGAAGAAATGGCTGTCAAACAGTTATCAGATAAAAAAAATCCTCCTTGTATCACTCTATTAAAAAGTACTCTGTGCTTGTATCAGATGAACTTGACAGTCGAACTTGTTGCCATTGTAAAAAAAAAACTTTTTTATTGTATCTAGTCTGAGAAAGGAGTCTATTTTGTTCATTTCACAGAACACCGAAACACCTCGGGGGCCGCTGTAAGAGGTATCGTTCACTTTCCATACAAATCAAGCGTAGCGTACTTTATTTATACGACTCAAATAACGTGTAGCAACTGACGATTAAAAGCGGTCCTTGACAGAAATTGTGCACTCAAAGCACTATCATTAGGTGCATTTTGAGTTTTCTATTGGGAATTTCTCAGTCGGAGTTTGGTAGTTGGCGGTATGATACCGCGTGCCTCTGAAAGCACGTTAAACCGTTGGCCAGTGCCTGATCTGTCTCCGGTCGTGTCGGATTGCCGTCCCGTCGGACTATGAGGGAAGAGAGAGTGCACCTGTGGCTGCACACACACCTGTGCACTATAATATCTCTCGGCTAGCCTCCGCTGAGATTGGCTGTGCCATGGCCGTAATTTGATCTGGAGAACTATTAGATACAGACGCCAGCACATCAAAGTATACATTATTGCTAAAGGTTCAAGGTTGATTGGGAAAATTTTACAGTTTCGGGTAGCTCTGTACATACATTTCATGATGGTTGTATGACAGAAATCTAAGTTTTAGTAGTTGTGCATGGTTTGTAGCCTTGGTGGAGAGGATTGGAACGAAACCGAACAAGCTCTCGTTCACAAGCCGAAGTCCGCCGTCGATTAACGAGAAGCGAGTAGAGCTAGCAACGAGCAGCGCGTGCGCGACGGCTACGATTACGCTGGCATGCGTATGTATCTAGCGTGAGTTTCTCTGAGAGTGTTCTGCCCGCCAAGCGAGCGTCGCTGAACAAGTACTCTCTTTGATAGCTCTTCGACAAACGAGTACTCGCCGGCAGTGTAGCTTTCAACTCTATTAATAGTATCTCTCTTCGGGACCGACAATATTTTGTACGTTTGAGGAAAAAAATTGTTGACAGTGGCCTTCATCCTCCCTCCTATTAAAAATTAACTTTGCTATGCCCGACAGCGTCCATCATAACTGAATCGATGTTTGCCTACTATCATGTACACATTATGGAATGCAATAAAGTATTGAGTATTGACCGGTAGCCATGGCCGATGCCGATAGCTTACTTAACCTCTGGGCTATTGGCACTCCGCTTAGGAGTATATCGACGGTAAAAAGGAAGTAGGGCATAAGCGACATTTTGGTCAAAAATGAGTTATATACGCCATCCTACGTACAATTTTCCGCTCTTTCTAATGCGCTTACTCCCATGGCTCTACGATGACTTTTTTGGCGTTTAAAGCCTAGCAAAAAAATTAATCATAAATGACAAAAATACGTGTTTTTCTAAAATTTAAAACTTTGAACGGCTCTCCTAAACATTTCATTTTTGTCACTTATATCCGTTACTTGCCCGTGGTGCCCCAGTCTAGTCCCCCTATACCCTATTTCCACTTAACCGTCGATATTGTTCTGTGCACTTACTACAGTCTTGCCATCGAGAGAATGCGTTCCTGACACTTGTCACTCCTGTCAGTGCGACAATTCTATAGTAGTAGTAATATAGTTACACTGACCAAGATACAAGATAGAGATCAGTGTGTAGTTATTATTAAGCTTCTAGTAACGAATGGTGCCGATTCCCTTGTTCACAAACTACAGAAGATAAATTTTAGTTTGGACACTACTCCATACAAGTTTGGCCTACTACAGTTACGTCAATTTACGTCAGGCGATGATTAATTTGATGACTTGATTAGTTTGTGAACAACAATAAAGATCAAATTCGCAAAACACGCATTCGTTTGTTTGAAACTGACAGCTGTCAAGAACGCACTCTCTGGACGACCGGACCGGACTGTAAAAGGAATTTTCAGAGAAATAAAACAAGATTCTTAATAAAATGCATATCCTTATATTTTAAGCGCCTTAAGAATTAATGATTAAAATGACACAACATATATATTTACAATATATGATAGTAAATTAAAAAGTTCGGGTCTGAAGACGAGGAGCGTTCCTGAACGTTTGCGACGATACACGAATAAAGCCCAAAGCAAAAGCGACAAATTTTTTAAAGCATTTTTTTCTAATTTACTATCACATTATTTGTAGTGAATACGGATAAACGATGCATTATGGGACAAGGCTACTGTTTCCTAGAATAGCGGTGGCCGCCACTTATCGGCCGCAGTGACAGCTGTCATGAACATGAAGCTGGGTTTGACTAAAACCGCTCCTCTCGGCGAGAGGGAGCGGGCCGTAATCCACCACGCGGGCCCAGTGCGGGTTGGTAGATGTCACATGTCTTCGAATTATTACTTCTAGGACATGCCGGTTTCCTCACGATGTTTTCCTTCACCGTTTTGAGAGCAGTGGTGATGAAATAATTTACACAAAGTAAAGCGGCCGTTACCACTCGGCCACTGCTCTCCGATTAAAGACAATCTCTGTACTGCTCTGCGAGTGAGTGTCCGGGAGTATATTTATGAAGAACTGGCAAGAAATAAAAATTTAAGAGGAATGACTTAGCTCAACAGTGGGGTAGATTAGGCGGACAATAAGATGCATTGAAAAGATGATAAACTAAACAAATAAACTTTTACCCATAAACGCAGCGCTCACCTATCCACCACAATTTAAAAAAATAAAAAAAACAATCTAGCCGATTCTTCTAATAACAGAAAAAACATTACTATACCTTTTTTTAATTAAACTAAAACTTTTGACATAATAAAATATATCACCAGTGCTGTCGTGTGGTAGAAAGCAATTTCGTGACATGGCAACACTGAATAAAATATACTACCAGTGAAATCATGTGGTAAAAAGTAATTTTGTCACATGGCAACACAGAGTAAAATATACCACCAGTGCCGTCGTGTGGTAGAAACTGATTTCCGACACATGGCAACACCGCCGCAGATAATAAATAAGTTTTTTTTTTCAGTCACAGAGACAATGACGTGATTTTTTTAATGGCGAATGTTATGACAAGTATTATGCTTAATCTCATAATACTAAATAGAAAAAAAAAAGAAATATTAAATAGTTGTATTTTAGATGTTTTTGACGAAGCCAAAACCACGCGCTGGACGCGCGGAATTTGATGTTTTGGAAGTCACGAGAACATTCGCGCTAGTTTGGACACCTCTATACAAGAACATCGTTTCTTATCCCGCGCGTGATTCGCTGCAGTTTGACCAGAGCTCTTATATTCCAGCAAATATATATTTTCTATAAAAATGTTAGTTTTACGTAAGATTTCAATGTGCAAGTACTTGCAAAAGGGTGTAGCCCCAGGGTAGGCCGCGAAACTCACAATACGTTTTTTGCAACATGGAGGTCAGTGGCAGGACGATAAAAAAAAAATTACAAAGAAAATAAACAACCGACTTCCAAAAAAAAATAATACAAAGTGAAAAATAACTTTATTTCGGAAGTCGGTTGGTTCCCGCGTTTTTGTAGTTGTACCTACCCTACATAAATCATTTAACGCTACTTGCTAGGTAAATATCAGTGACAGGAAGTTATTAAAACATCATCAAAATAAACTAAGTGAAAAAAAAACGTATTATTGAAGCTAACTCAAAAACTACCAAAGCAAAGTTAATAAAATTACTATGGGACCACCCCTGAGGCATACCTTATCTATTAAAAAAATTATTTTGTAAATCCGTCTATATATGACGGAGTTATGCCCGAAAATACATAAAAATTATAAACATCCGAATTGAGAACCTCCTCCTTTTTTTCATGTCGGTTAAAAATTATTCGCGACCGTCTAAGTTCATATAAAACTGACACTGACCTGCAAAATAAAATTTTAATTTCGCGGACCACCTTCGCTCGTCCCCCGTAAGAAAAACGTTTATGTTTCAATACAGAGGCAGTCAAAAACATGTACAGACGCCAGCACTTCAAGCTACCCGACACTGTCAAATTTTCCCAATCAACCTTGAACCTTATACTTTAGTGATAAAATTGAAAATCTATTAAAGAAATTTGACAGATTAGAGAAGTAGCTTGGTGTGCTGGCGTCTACAAATACAACTAAAAACTAGCTAAATTTAGTGTTCTTCTTACTGGCTAGGATAATATAAAAAATATTTAATAGTTTTATCATTACTGTATAGCCTTAGGTTTGTTAACAACGAGACAAAGGGTATGCAGAGTTATAGCCAACAGCCGATCTATCTGGGCCATATTTAACCGCTTAATCACCGCTAATGGGACACAATTGATGGGAAAAGGCCTGACCTGGCTAGACAGCTGATGATGATGTTGTTGAACTGTCAAAATGAAACCATTGCTACTAAATCTACTGATAGTGTGTTACGTAATTTAACACAGCGGGAAAAAAACGCTAACGTTTTTTTCCCGCGGCGTTTTTTAATCGCGCACTGGATTTTTAACGCACTCGCCGAGAGTTGTAAATCCAAACAGTGGGTTTTTTTTGACGCACTCTGTTAGATTCTGAATACTCGGCTCAACACAGAGTTGAAAATCCAGTGCGAAATAAAATCCTTGGATTTCAGAAGTCGGTTATATCTCTGCCTGCCCCCCAAACAGCGTTAAAACTAACAAACCGAACGCCGGAGAGTGTCGAAAGGTAAGAAAAAATACAAAAACTTGTACAGACGCCAGCACATCAAGCTACCCGAAACTGTCAAATTTTCCCAATCAACTTTGAACCTTATGCTTTAGCGATAAAGTTGAAAATCTATTAAAGAAATTTGACAGATTGTAGTAGCTTTATGTGCTGGCGTCTGTACCTAGAGACTACATTATTAGTTTTGTTTTCTTTTTCCAACATACTCAGACAGTCTCATAGCTGTTAGTGCTAGATCATTTATGCTACATTAGCTTAAATACTATTTTTAGCATTTATCTTTCATGTAGAGTGAACACCCATCATTTTCCAAGTCTCAACAATGGTAATTTAACCTCAATATAACATCCTATGTCTGTTTAAGCGCTTTAGTGCACACCCATTATTTTATGAGCCTCGATGATGGTTACTTAGCCTCAATTTGACCTATTGTCTGTTCTCAGGACAGACAGATCACCGAATATATAACATTTTGTCCGGGAGTGCACACCCATCTTTTTCCAAACCTCAGAGTCGGTAGCTTAACCTCAGTTATTAAATCATCTAATACTAACAGTATTACATTTCTAAAACTAACACAATCAGTTTCATACTGTGATGCGATTTGCACAAGAACAGCGAAAAGTATTTGAGAAAATGTAAAATATTAATGAAAATATTATAAATGTTGATTATGCATAAGTCATGTTTTGTAATTTAGATAAAAAAATATATAACATGTTTAAGTTTCATACTGAATTCGACAAAACTGATTGAATTACCTGTCTGTCAGGCACAGGCGGTATCTCCGAGACAATTTGACCCAAACTACAAACATCAAAAGACTTGACTTGAAAAAAAATACTTGGCAATATTATTTTGTTACCAGACCGCAACCCAAAAAAAAGCTTAATTATGTGTTTGCCTAAATGTTCGTCCATCTATCAGTCACAGGAGACCATCTCGAAAACTTTGACACATGACACTTTGATGACTTTTTCTTGTTGTTCGCATCACAATAGGAGACTGTAGGAGTGTCCCTCGAACGTCGTTCAGTCTTGGTTTAGTTCAGCACTATCAGTCTGGGCGGCAGCATGCCTCGCTTGCTCAGCCACATTCTGCAAAAAAACATCATTTAACTTAGAAATACAGAAAGTCCTGTACGAGGCCAAAATGCTCCTATCTCAACATGACGCTGCGACATTTAAAAAATAAATATCGCTGCGCTGGTATTCTAATACGGCCTGCTGTGATGTCACGGGCAGTTACAGAAATAAATCTATACTAAATTATAAAGAGGTAAATTTGTTTGTTTGTTTGAATTTAGGGGGGTAATCTCTGGAACTACCGGTCGGATTCGAAAAATTCTTTTTGCATTTGGTAGCCCAATTCTTGAGGAAGGCTATAGGGTGTTTAACATCACGCTGTCACCCGCAGGAGCCGAGTAAAAAGATTTAAAAAGTCAAAAAGAACGCTAAGACAAGACAAAGTGATAGCGCGGGCAGGTTATGCGATGCGACGCGGGGTTGGCCGGAGGACATTTGGTGCAGTCATTCGGAAGTAATGCGCGTACAGATATTACGGCGATTCATTTTTATTTTAATAGATTGGCAAAGAAAAAAAAAATATTCAGATAGATTTCAGGAGTGGTGAAAAAAAAAAACAAAACAGTGGAGAGGTAGGTTATGCCACGGATCTTCAAAGCCCTTTCGCTTGCATACGAAATTAATTGTTTTCCTCAGTATTTGTGCTTCAGACCAGCAGGAACTTACCCAATGCCAGCGCCAAGCAGTAAGGACACCATGTTGGTGAGCAGCACGGCCGCGATAGCACCCCGGCTGAACAGGCACGTGCGACGGACGGACAGGCAGTGACTCTGGAAATATTAACATCACATTTATAATTAAGGCGACTACATGACCTAAAACGCGGTCACTATCGGACTGCATAGAAAAGAAAGAGAAGCGCGATGACACAACGCTGGTAATTTATTGCAAAATATGAAACAATCATCTATTGTTAATTTATCAAACACCAAACAAATAAAAACCGTATACTAAAATTCGGGGAATTAAATTGTCTTTTATATGGTGAAAGTTTTATGAAAATACACCCGTTAGTGTTTGCGTGATTATCGTTTTTATGTCCGCGGTAGACATTACTTTACAAATTAATTACACTATGTTAAAAAAAATATAATTGCAAATATTCACATATCAAATTACGAAGCAAATGGTCTAGTATAACATTTATTTTTTTCAAAGAAATCAGTCCGGTCGATTAGACGTGAAACGTGATGTTGAATTTAAAATCATTAGAAGACGTATATCTGCGCCTTAACAAGAAAAAAAAGTGGCTTTTTGGAAAAAATATAAATAATTATACACCCTTACATTTTGATCGTTTAAACCTCTTAATCACCGCTAATGACACACAACTGATTTTCTATTGTAATGGCCTGATATCGGAAAGCGCCGGGAAAAAATCATCTATAGATATATGTATGTAGATGAGTAAATTACCTGCTGCATGACGGGAGGCGCCAGCTGCTGCTCCAGCACTTCGATGGAGGAGGTGGCAGAGGGAGGCCCGCGAGCTGACGTGGGGTGCTTGAACCGCCAGTCCCTGGTGGCAAGATAACATTATTGAATATCTGTGAGAACCTGAGGGGTAATTCTCGTAATTTTAAGATCGTTCACAGCACAGTCTGATCTCAGTCTGAATCTATCAAAAATACCTCTAATTTCCCTACATTTTGACAAGTTTTTAACATTTCGCATGCTTAATGGAACAGTGACCCATTAGTAGATTAGATAGGTCAGAATTATTTCCGGATTTTTTTAAACTCAGATCTCATCTATAGTTAATCATACGTTCAAAATTCAAGCATTCATGATTAATTAATCTAATCAAATCAAATCAGTTTTAATTTTATGCGTCAACAAGTAGGATAAGTCCTCATAGCGAGATCTTCTTTGCGTTTTCCCAAAAATCATCTGTTTTTGAGTTAAGTCAGTATTCCATTAAGCAATTATGTTTGTCGCTGAGATGAGACTGCGACTAGATTTTGAACGTTTTAAATTACGAGAATTGGCCTTCTGACGCAATTTATACATATTATAAACTAGCCTCTGCTGGCTTTTGCTTTTGGCAGTAAAACTATTTTTCGAAAATGTTCTTTACTAATTTTTTAAAAATCAAAATCAAAAGTCATTTATTCAAACTAGGTTGAGAATCAGCACTTTTCCAACGACAATATTACAAAAGACAGTCTCCCAAAACGCCCGCCCTTCACCACTTCCTGGTGCTTTCGCTGGGGAGAAGAAGTGGCGCAACAAACTCCCCAGCAGCACAGCTGTCTGTTCAGTTATAAAATACTCGACTGTACACAAAACTAGATCTGCAAAGTAACTAATTAACATTACAGGACACAGAACATTCAATTAAATTATTTGCCATATGTTAGCCACGCCAATATACCAACAAATACCTTTACACCTTTGTATCCTGCTTATGCGTATGAACTTTCATTAAAATCGGTTCATTAATTTCGAAAAACAAGGGCTTGATAGTTTGTATGAAATGCCGTACGGCGTAAACGCTCATAAGCAATAAAAAAAATGGAGTTTTAATAAAAAAATGTATGTGAACTCACTTGGGTGGAAGCTGGTCAGGTCTACTGCTCCACTCCCACACCCAGTCGTTGGAGTCATCCTGGAACATTACACATTACTCTTTAAGTTTTAGCCCAGGTTCGCAAGTGTGCTTCTTTAACGGGACGACTTTTTATGGCGCACGGGATTTTCAAGTTTGTAAAAATGTAAAAAAAAAAGTTTATTTGTGGTAAAAATTACGCAAAAAAAACAAGTTGGGGCAAAATATGCGTCACATCGACGCAAAACTTCCATCGCTCATCATAAATGTTATGACCCTATGCGAGACAGAGCTCCAGCAATGGTTTTCAGCGACAGACGGCGTTGATGTTTTTTTTTTTGCGCCATTTCTTACCACACATAGACATAAACTGCGTTCGCGATTTTATTTGCCAATAATGTAAACAAACACGAATTAATTGAAAAATAACTTTAATTCCAATACAATAAAGTTCAATTTACGCCACAACGTCAAACATTTTTATAACTTTTTCAATAGTGCTAGTCACTCTGAAATCAACTTAACAGTCATTGAAATAATGTTGATATTTGTTTAACTTAAAATAGGGTTGGGGGTGTGCAGCACTGCGCACTTTTACTATAGATTATTTATTTCTTCTTTACGGCTACTATATACTCCGGCTTTTAATTAGCTGCAGTAAAATGTCAATTCTTACTGTAATTTCGTTAAAAAATGTTGCCACACTATCTCTACTAATGACGGGATTAAAATGCAATGACCCATAGTTTTAATTTAGATATTCGAAATTGACTAATTTAGATTTAACCGTAAACAATTAAATATTATTTGTATTGATCGGATAAAAATATATTATGTTGTAGTTTCAAATCAGCGTAAATACACAGTCTAATAAAGATTATTTTATTTTATTTTTTATTCAAAAACTCCTACTATATCGATCTAAGAAATCATTTTTTTTTAATAAATTAAAGTTTTCATTAAAAATAACGTTTACTATACAGGATTATTTGCAAAACACCAAAAACCTCAAAAACAAGAATATTTAAAAGATTTTATAAAACCAATTTAA
Source organism: Gortyna flavago (assembly GCA_963669345.1). Lineage (NCBI taxonomy): Eukaryota > Metazoa > Arthropoda > Insecta > Lepidoptera > Noctuidae > Gortyna > Gortyna flavago. Next base: position 1,211,624 of record OY770154.1, read on the forward strand.
CATGGATCGATTTTAAACTGAATGTCACTTGAATGAATCGATTATTTTGTCACATCACTATTTAAATTTCGTTAAAAAGTGGTAACACCATTGATATACAAAAAAAAGGGTTTTTTTTATATCAATGGGTAACACATAAGCTGTCATTTTCGTCGAGTATAATTCTTAAGTTACTTACTCTCCAGCAGTTAATGTAGACTCCTTTCAGCTCATCTTCAGTGGACGGTTCTAGGTTCGGACTGTTAGGCGGTGACTTTGGGCTGAAAAAGAACAAACAAGTCACAATTAATAATTTGCTTCTTCCTCATAGCGTGTCGATATCAATCTAAATGAACTCCGCCCAGAATTCGGCTACTTGTTTGGCGCCATCACCAGCGTCCATCAGTTCCTGTAACGTGCAGCTGACAGGACACGCAGGACACGATGTTATGTGTCCCATCGTTTGTGGAACAGCACCACATTTACACTCCAAGGCGGAGTCGTCTATGAATCTCCACCTGAACAGGTTTTCCTTGCTTATATTCATGTTCATTAAATTTTGTGAACACAGGGTACAATGATGTTTTGTAAAAATGTTTAGTTCATCCCATAGACTAATAAAAAAAAATACTACAACTACGCGCCACGCATATCGAAAGTGAAGCACCGTACCGATCTATGTGTGCGTGATTGACGATTGACGCTGTCGTGTCACGTAATGGCGGCCGGTACGCATACTATGATGTAAATGTGAGCGTGAGGCGTGTTTGTACAAGCGGTGGCGGCATACCCGGCATACTTACTGTGCTTCACTTTCGATATGCGTGGCGCGGAGTCCATCTTTTTTTATAAGTCTATGGTCCATCCTATGTTCCGCCGAAAGGCATACAAAGGAGTGACGCTGAAGTGTCGCTGAAGTCAATATTATCAAATTCAAAATTAATTATAAAAGTACAAAATCTCATAAAATACAATGTCAGCAAACGAAATTTGTCAAAAATGAAATGATATAGAACAAAAATCGCACGGAAAAGAAAATAAAATGTCAGCAACATTACAATAATCAAGCTTTAACATTATTTGATCAAGCACCGTGTTTTGGCCCGTGGCTAAATAATAACAGCCGCACAGGTAGATCGATCAGGTTAAGCTACGCTTGCCGATGTTGGCATGTGGATGGGTTACCATCATTACATTTCAAAACACCTCCGTGCCTTGGAAAGTCATTCGTGGGATCTTTGGCAGTCGTTACTGGTGGTCAGAAGCCCGAAAGTCTGACGATACCCATTACCCAGTAACTGGGTTTTGGAAGTCAGATAGGCAATCGCTTCAAGTAAAATACTGGTACTCAGCTGCATCCGGTTAGACTGGAAGCCGACCCCAAAATAGTTGGGAAAAGGCAGGCAGATTACGACCCATGTTAACGCGATACATGAAAAGGAAACGTGTACAACCAAATTGACCTTGAAAACACGAGTTTAAGTGAAAAACGTGTAACATCACTCAAAACAGTCTTCACACGCCCCTTGAGATACAACAAGAGTTTATTAATTACTTTTAATAAAGACGAACTGTAGCTATAAAGATACCGACTTATACTTTACGTATGAAGTAGTGGTACGTGCTCTGGTCAATGTAATTTCAATAGACTCATTATTACACCCGTCATCAGCATGTGGGTGTACTACAGGTGTATCCCTGCCTACCCCTTTTATTTTATTTAACCACGAACCCTGACGCTTGCTTAAAACGGACTGGCGATCTCAGATTTATATTTTATTACATTCATCCGCATAAGTGTCGATCCCGTGGGAATATCGGAATAAAAACTATCCTATTTCATTTCCCGGGACTCAAACTATCTCTATATCAAATTTCATCTAAATCGGTTCAGCGGTTTAAGCGTGAAGAGGTAACAGACAGACACACTTTCGCATTCATAATATTATAGTATGGATGGATAAAACTAGCTTTCCTCAAGATGTTTTAATTAACCGATTTCCAAGTTAGAAAGTACACATAAGTCTTCGAAAGTACATATGAATTGAATATATATGATAGGCGAGGTCTAAACCCATTGGTAAAACAACCCAACCAACCCATTGGTTGGTTTGGTAATGTTTGTAATAGCCAATGGGCTATTACAAACATTGGTAGACGTAATGCTTTCATCAAAATCATTTTGCGTAATCAGCCTAAAACGTTCCCACTGCTGGGACACAGGCCTCCTCTCTGTGAGAGGGACTGTGCTATAATCCACCACGCAGGCTCAGTGCGAGTTGGTAGATGTCACACATGTCTTCGAATTTTTGGTTCTAGGAAATGCCGGCTTCCTTACGATATTTTCCTTATCCGTTTTGAGAGCAGTGGTGATGAAATTTTTTACACAAAGTAAACGCCTGCCTGGGTTCGACCCACAACGTGTAAGTCGTGGGCCACCACTGCTCTGTCATCTCTGCTCGCGAGATATAAAGCTTTCATCAAAATCTTTTTTGGCTGAACGCAAATGAAAGATTCGGAAGAAGCCTATTATATGGATATGTCGCAGCCAACTGGTTAAATTAGCCATTCAGTTAACTGCCTAGCCTTTTAACTAATCGGCGGCCGTTCAACTAACGGCCTGAATAATATTCAAATACAGTTTAGGTTGGAAGTCTGTAACCAATGACGCGCGAGCCGAATTGGTCGCAGTAACTAAGGTAGGGCACCCCGACCAAATGGGTTAGGTTAGGTTAATAGAACTGTGATAAACCGCGTGCGAGAAGAGAGAGCGAAGCGAGGGGAGCACTACTTCTAAAGGCCAGGCAGTTAACTGAACGGCTAATTTAACCAGTTGGCTGCGACAGATACATCTCCCTACTCCAGTTACAAACATATGAAAAGCAAAGCCGTTGAAATGCGCCTGGCGCCGACAGACCGCACGTAACGTGATACTGTAGTCAACAGTGATACTCCTCCGTGCTCATCTGACTGTAGAAAATATTGTGTGTGAATGACAGCGACAGGCCTGTCACATGCAGAGAGGAAAGACTAGCTTCTGTTCGCGACTTCGTCCAAGCGAAATTCATCCCATTGTCCGCTCGCGTTATTACTTCGTAGTCGCTTAGCGTTAACCATCTGGTCTATATGACAAATATTGGTAGATGTACTTAATGCTTTCATCAAAATCTTTTTCATAATCAGCCTTGAGAGGAGGTTGTAAATTCGTAATCCACCACACGGGCCCAGTGCGGGTTGGTAGATGTCACATGTCTTCGAATTTTTGGTTCTAGGACATGCTTGTAAAAGCCAATTATTTTTAAAACAGTAACCGTGGAGTTGAGTGGAGAGCAGTGGTGGCCCAGTGGAAACGGCCACGACTGACGAGTTGTAGGTCGTAGGTTCGAGCCCAGACAGGCGCTTTACTTTGTGTAAATTATTTCATCACCACTGCTCTCCAAACGGTGAACGAAAACTTCGTGAGGAAACCGGCATGTCCTAGAACCAACAACTCGAAGACATGTGACATCTATCTACCAACCCGCACTGGGCCCGCGTGGTGGATTACTGTCCAATCCCTCTAACAGAGAGGAGGCCTTAACATTCATGATCATCTGCCTAGCCTTTTCCCAACTATGTTGGGGTCGGCTTCCAGTCTAACCGGATGCAGCTGAATACCAGTATTTTACATGGAGCGACTGCCTATCTGACCTCCACAACCCAGTTACTGGGTAATACGATACCCCTTGGTATGACTGGTTGTCAGACTTTCGGGCTGCTGACTACCCGTAACGACTGTCAAAGATCCACGAATGACAGCCGGGACCAACGGCTTAACGTGCTTTCCGAGGCACGGAGGGTACACGGTATGTAAAGATGGTCACCCATCCACAGACCAACCGCGGCAAGAGTAGCTTAACCTGATCGATCGACCTGTGCGGCTGTTATTATTTAGCCCTTAACATTATAGGCTGATTATGTAACCGCGGAGTTTCATGCCGGCTCTTCTCCATAGGAAACGACCAATTGGAACCGTGCACCTAGCTTCTGACGTTTCATAAGTGCCCATGTAGATTTATGTGAAATATTTTAATTTTGATTGAGTATTTTATGCCATATGGGCTGCAATTATTAAGGGGCTATGTTGAAAAAAATGTGGTTTTTCTATTTCGTGTAACTTGTTAAGTATGTGGAATAGGGATTTAACATTTTAGTACTTAAATGTTTTTTGACTCTTTGGTCTAGTATCGTGTAAAAGGAATACACGATTCAATAAATTAATCTCGATACAAAAAAATTGCAAAGTTATATCTATTTTTTTTTTTACTTTTTTCGACATCAAGGCGTAACGCTTAAGAGTTATTCAATGGTATTTACTTTAAAATATAGAGAATTATCATAATGAAAGTTTAATAAAAGTAGTTTTAAATTTTATTCATTTATTTTGTTAAAAAAAGGAGTAAATTCGTTTCGGCACATACGTCGTTTTATTCCGAGCGCACGCACATTATAGCCATCTCACTTCTTTTGCGTTTCAAAAGTAATTGCATCATTTTCGCTCGCTTAGTAGGTTTTCGAGGATTTTAGATTTACGAGGTAGGGCCTTAACCTTGCTTTGCGCCCGCACATGACCTGCTCCTTATGCGTTCACATGACATTCAGCTGTCATATTTGTCAATGACATCGATTGGTTAATAGGGGCGTTTGATGTCATGTCATGTGATCAGTCCAATGGTATCCGAACATTGTCGTTAGTAATCGTAAGTTAACTGACCATTTCCTAATAAAAACTCAGCTGACAAGCGAGCTTGTTTTGTAAAACATTTTGGAGTGTCGAATAAGAGCGTGTAAAGAGATTCATCTGCCTCTCAGACCAAATAAAAAACCAAGACAGAGGTACTGTCAACAGTAAAGTGAAGTCGGTTTCGTAAACATGTGTGCACTTAGTGAGGTGTAGTTATGGCATACTTCACTGTGTTGTTCTCAGCGCTCTGTCTTGGTTTTTTATTTGGTCTGAGATCTGCCTATAGCCTTCTCCCTGAGGTCGGCTTCTAGTCGACCGGATGCAGCTGAATACTAGTATTTTACATGGAGCGACTACCTATATGACCTGAACCACCCAGTTACTGGGTAAACCCCTTGGTTAGACTGGTTGTGCACGTTAATGAAAGAAACATCAAAATTGATTCATTACTGTTTGAGAAAATCGCGGACATCCAAACCTACATGCATACGGGTCGAATACATGACTTCCTTTTTGAATTCGGAAAAAAAAAGAGGCATTTAAAACTAACAAAGTTACGTCCACCACTCGGATAAACTGTCTACTTGTTGGCTGAGGGCTCAGTACTAACCAAACAAGTTAGTTGACTAAACGAGTATCGATTTTAAGTGCAAAGTTAATTACTATTGTGTGCAGTGAGAAGCCATAATGAGGTGCCCTCGTTGCTTGTGAAACGGCTGACGTTACTCAATACACGTAATTTTGCGTGTCAGTATGCAAGCTGGGTTTCAGCAGAATTCGGTATGTAAAGAAAAACATTACCTACATCGATTCCGAAACCATTTGGAGATTTTAGGTTTCTAAGGCCTAGTTTCTACTTTAAGCTCTTAAAATTACAAGATTGTGTATATTTTAACATTATTACTTGACACCACTTGTCTTTCATTTGACCTCTAAATGACGTCATAAGGTAGCCTGAACCAGAACATTTTCGGTGCCTCATGCTTTAAAATAATTAGGTTTTATTTTGTTGTTGTCACTGTCAACTTTCAATGTCAACGTCACGTAATTATAAATATAGATTTGTACTTTTGTAGTTTCTTTCTTGTAACGAACTGTGCACTGCCTTGTTTTCTTGTTCATTAATTCGACAACCCTTACTTTCCCCTCGGACTGATACTCACTGCTACGTTGACCATTGCTCGTTATAAGGAACTGTCTGCCTACCGTATTGGATTTGTTTTAATTATGGACTAGTTGTGCGCGCCGACTCCAATAACTTGCCCAAAGTAGACAACGTTATGATTCTGGAGTTCATGAACAATGATGACAAACACAACATTGCTGAAATTCGAGGAGCGAAGGTTCTAATGTAAGTAATACTGTTGAATCAAAATTAAGTTAGTTTTGTTTAACTTTCGCTGGTAAGTTATTGTCTTGCACCCATCAATATTAATGATAGATATTTATGATGTTTCAGGTCATCTCGTGACTCTTATGTGGATTCTGCTGTCGGCTATGTGGAAGTTAAAAGAAACCAAGTAGAGTGCATTGTAAAGGCAAAAGTTGTTCCAGAGCACAGAGTGTCTAATAAACACTATATTGTAAATATAATAATCAATGAAAAGGATGAAGTAATACTACAGGCAACTTGTGATGGCTGTGCTGCTTCTGCCGGTGGATGCAAGCATACACTTGTCTTCTTATTTTGGCTTGAAAAAAGAAGCAGTGAACCCGCATCTACTTCTACCCAATGTTATTGGAAAAAACCAAAATTGTCTGGCATAAGATCAGACCCAATAAAGTGCGAAGATATTTTCCCGAAATTCAAAAAGGTGAAGTTATCTCGGAAGGACCCTAGTGTTTTATCCAAATTTCTTGATGAATGTAAAAAGCAAAATGTAGCTCATTCACTTGCAACATGCTTCACAAATGAAAGGCAAACTTATAATTTATTTGACTTAACAGTTGAATTTTTAAAAAATGTAGAAGAAGGTTTTGACGAATACATGTCATTCTTAAATAATAAAATTACCCCAGATGTTATTAAAGAGATCAACAATAAAACAAAAATGCAAGTCAATTCAAAACTGTGGCATAATATTAGTCAGGGAAGAATAACAGCATCTAAAATATATGAAGCCTCAAGATGCAAAACAGATGGCACATTAGTGCAACAAATTTTGGGGGGATACAAAGTGCCAGAAACTGAATTTATAAAAAGGGGCAAACATTTGGAGCAAAGTGTTATTGAAGAGGTAGAAAAGAAATAAAAAAAAAATATTGAAAAATCTGGTTGTCACCTACTATTCCTTATCAATGGAATAGTAGGTGCTTCACCCAATGGGGTTGCAGAGGACTTTATAATTGAAGTTAAATGCCCTGCTTCAAAAAAATCAATAAAAAGCTATGTTGATAATGGTATACAAAATAGATATGTTGCTCAAATACAAACTCAAATGCATGCAGCAAATAAAAAAAAAGCAGTATTCTGTGTAGCCGATCCAATGTTTGAAGAAAATAAAAATATTACACTGTATTGGATAAATTATGACGCTCAATACACCAGAGATTTAATAAACAAAGCTGTAATATTTTGGAAAATGTATATATACAATAAGATTATTATAAGTGCGAAAATATAAAATAAAACAATTTATTTTCATCAGTTTTTATTATTTCATTTTGTAAATTTATTAAACCACACGCAATCAACACTACATGGTCTAGGTAACCAACATGTTTGTGGCTGACTACTGAATGAGGTTTTAGAAATCGAAACTCTCTAACCCTCCTAATAACTCTTTCTATGTGCACCCTTAGACTTGCCACAACTTTTGTTTGTATTGCCGCCCAGGCTTGTATTCAACATTGACTTCCTCGCACCACTTTCTTTTTAGTGTTTCTTTCACGAACACAAACAATTTGTGTGGGCTATTTGTTGTGGTGTTTTTACATGATGGTATGAAGCACTTGGCACAAGTTGTCGTTGACCGATTCATTACTTGTTTTAACTTTTCGTTAAAGAATACGATTTAAATAAATTCGATAAAAATTGTGGGTCTAACTGGAAAGAAAACAACAAAAAGTACTCTGGGGAAAACAAATCACAACATTGAAACTTTTATCCAGCTGTCAATGTCAATTGTCAAGAATGTCAAGTTTGAAGTGATTTATGTGTTATAAACGTTTTTGAAACGTGACAAAGACTGATGCTATTCAGCCTACTCGATGACGTCATCACGAGGAAAACTTTGAAAACTCATTTAAAAAAAAACTATCGCTGGGAAAATCAAAATATTGAAATTAGTTGTTTAAAATAAATTAATCTATAAAATAAAAATATAAAAAAAATACCTGAAAAAAACTTTACGTACCGAATTACATCAGCAGTTTTTTCTGTAGTAGGATTGCTAAGCTTTCGTGGTCGAGGATTTGAGCCTCGTTCTTTAAGTCCTAAGAGCAGTGGTCGGCCGCAACTTACTGAGTTGTAGGTCGTAGGGTTCGAACCCAGATAGGCGCTTTACTTTGTGTAAATTATTTCATCACCATCATCATCTGCCTAGCCCTTTCCCAACTATGTTGGGGTCGGCTTCCAGTCTAACCGTCTATCTGACCTCCACAACCCAGGAACTGGTTAATACGATATCCCTTGGTAAGACTGGTTGTCAGCCTTTCGGGGTTCTGACTACCCGTGACGACTGCCAAAGATCCGCGAATGACAGCCGAGACCAACGGCTTAACGTGCTTTCCGAGGCACGGAGGGGTCTCGGTATGTAAAGATGGTCACCCATCCACAGACCAACCGCGCCAAGCGTAGCTTAACCAGATCGATCGACCTGCGCGGCTGTTATTATTTAGCCACGGGCCCCTTTAATAATAAATTATTTCATCACCACTGCTCTCAAAACGGTGGAGGAAAACATCGTGAGGAAACCGACATATCTTAGAACCAAAAATTCGAAGACATGTGACATCTACCAACCCGCACTGGGCCCGCGTAGTGGATTACGGCCTACTGTCTCTCACAGAAAGAGGAGGCCTGTGTCCCAATAGTGGGAACATTATAGGCTGAATCCATACCAGATTTGTACAAAAAATTACGTGAAAGAAAAGAAAACTCAGTGAAAACTCGTATGATAGTTCTCGCGTCATATAGGTACAGACGCTGGAAGTGGCAATCCAAATCTATTTATAGGCACAAACTGGTATAGACGAGTTCGGCCGCATTACATGACGTGCCTTGATAGACACACGTTTACATAAATGTACTGCAGGGAGTTTGTGTATACCTGTTTTTTTTTACCGTCTCGAATTTTTTACAGGGTGTTCTACCCGTAAATATGACCAACTTTCACTACGGGACCAACTCTGAAATCACGAATATCGAGACGGTAAAAAAAATCATTCAGATGACCACTCCCGCTCTGGGTGGAGCGGAAGGGAGTGTCAGACTCTTACTGACTAAAACAAATCCGTGTTCCTTCCTTAGCCCTTTATGTTCCGGGGCAGCGGTAACCCTTTCGGACAATCCCGCTGCCCCGGCAGGCTTCGGCCCTGGCGGGCCCCTCCTTTGATGCTGACATCTCTTTGAGGCGCGCGTGGAACACATACGCGCCGTCCGGCACGGGCCTGGTCCTGATCGGACGGCGAGCTACCCATTACTCGCCGTCCGCAGGCCCGCGCCTACGGTGGCCTGGAGTCGTCACGCGATTCAGTATTCCAGACTTTGCACAAATAATTGGATAAAAATTGTTTAGCGCTATTTGTAAACCCCCAAAGCGTAGAAATGTTTGACTGTTATATAAAAAAAACCGGTCAAAAGCGACTCGGACTCGCGCACCGAGGGTTCCGTATAAATTTGTATGTAACTACAAATTTACAGTTTTCGGAATTTTTCCTTTACTTGTGTGACATGACATTGCTTTTTGCCAAATTTCATTATTTTAGGTCAACAGGAAGTACCCTATAGGTTTTGATTCCCTTGCGAGTGTCGAAATATGCGGCATGAACGGAACATAAACGCCCGCATTTTTTGATTGCGTTGACTTAGAAGTTTGATTTTTTCACTGCTTCAAGGGATTGTAGCCCCTGAGTATTTGATATTAATTTCAACTTGATAACTCCACGCCTTTTTGAGAAAAAGGGTATTGACAGACGGACAACGAAGTGATCTTATAAGGTTTCCGTTTTTTATTTTGAGGTAAGGAACCCTAAAAACAGCTGTTTTATAGAAAACTGCTACTTACGCGGTTAAAATGTATGGAAAAGCTACGTTGTAATCTTGTATAAAAAAAAGAATATGATATTTAATAAAATATGAATAGATATTTTTGCGAAATACAATTTTTATAAAGTAATTTAATCTTATCCTGGGGGATAAGATAGAGACTCCAGAGCTCTCTGGAGCCCTGACCGCCGCGCCGCGCCGGTAGAAGGATGGGAAATCATCAAATGACCCCTCCCGCTCTGGGTGGAGCGGAAGGGAGTGTCAGACTCTTACTGACTAAAACCCATCCGTGTTCCTTCCTTAGCCCTTTATATTCCGGGGCAGCGGTAACCCTTTCGGACAATCCCGCTGCCCGCGCCGGTAGCTTGGACCGTATTTCTGATAACGATGGTCACAAATTTTCTATAGAAATCTATACTAATATTATAATTTGTAACTTTGTATGTAGAGATCTTCGGAACAACAGGACCGATTTTGAAAATTCTTTCAGTGATAGAAAGCTACGCTATTGCCGAGTACCATAGAGTCGCGGGCAAGATCTAGTATTAAAGAAAGATGTCAAGCCGGTTACCAACCTGCCTTTGACGCTGGACGCGCGCGAGTGCCTCACGGAGGAGTCCCGGCTTTCCCTCTGAGCTTCCCGAAGCAGTCTGATGTACTCGTTCTCAACGGCGGCTAGTCCTCCGCCGGAGTTGAGTTCTACCCAGGATTCTGTAACAAGAGAAGGACGAGGAGATAAGTATACCATTCTAAAAGTCATCTGTAACAAGATGATAAATGATTTATTTTCTGTAAGTAGGTTTGTACAAACACTTTTAAACGTCAGTCATATTTTTTTTAAACTAGATCAGGTCGGCGTTTCCTATCTGACTACTCTGAGAAGAAAGGCCGAAACAAACTCAGAGGTCACAGTCTCTTTTAAAGTCCATACAAAATCTTGGTCAAATCATGTGAAGACCATGTAGATTGGTGTCTGAAATTGTATTTTGAGGAAAGAACCACACAGATTGAGCGGACCTGTCCAGTCAGTCATGTAAACAAGTAAGCTCAATCGGTTGAAGATATCTGCTTCAAAATTGAGTTGCAAGAGTCCACCCGAACAAACATAGTTACATATATACATACATACATTGCAAGTGAAGTAAAAGCTTGTTAAAAAATGGATGTCACGTGATTAATTTTGAACGTTAATATCTCTAAAACGTGATGTTTTCTGTTTGCATTGATGTCAGCTATCGATATCGATTTATATAGGTTTAATTCGTTGCCGCGATTTTGAAAAAATCACAATGGCGGACAAGTAGGTATTGCATGCTTCATAATTAAAATAATCTTCAATTCCATTTTAGACAGGTGTCAAATACATTTTATTTATAGCCATTTTCCGAGTGAGAGATCACGGTCCGTCATTACCACCAGGCAGCACAATTATAATTAATTACGAGCATGCCAGAAACATCCGCTCACTAAGTCACTACACAATGGCGGCACGCGATTTTTTTGTATTTTTGTTATCGCATGTTATTGCATTTGCTTGTTTCAAACTGGACACCGGAGGGGTAATTGCGTATCTCACTATCAGTAGCAATCTAGCAATGGGTTTCATGTTGACAAGTCAACAACATTCACTGCGTTATTTACGTTGTTGATCAGACACATGTTTCGAACATTTGAAGCAATGGATTAGCAATAGCAGCGACCCGCGGTTTCACCCGCATAAGTTACCCGTTGGAATTTTGGGATAAAAACTATCCTATATCCTTTCCCGGGACTCCAAACTATCTCTATACCAAATTTTATCTTCACGCTTAAACTGCTGAACCGATTTAGGTTCAGCGGTTTAAGCGTGAAGAGGTAACAGACAGACAGCATTTTCCGACATCCACGCGGGCGACCCCGCGAGCAAAAGCTAGTAGATTATAAGGTCGAATATAGATAATTAACCAAAGAAGACATTGCCACAGTCCGACCTACGTCCGTCACACGCCCGCCTACGCTGACGTGACCATATCAGTCTATCCACTATCACAGGTCACACCGTGTCAACAAAGAGAAAGCGTTATCGCACCATTTTATTATTAATTCTAATAGCATTGACATCATCGTCATCGTTGACATTTGAACTTGTAGGTTTTTTTTTTTTTTTTTTTTTTTTTTTTTTTTTTTTTTTTTTTTTTTTTTTTTTTTTTTTTTAAGGATGGGAAATCATCCAATGACCCCTCCCGCTCTGGGTGGAGCGGAAGGGAGTGTCAGACTCTTACTGACTAAAACCCATCCGTGTTCCTTCCTTAGCCCTTTATGTTCCGGGGCAGCGGTAACCCTTTCGGACAATCCCGCTGCCCCGGCAGGCTTCGGCCCTAACGGGCCCCTCCATGTCTGCTGACATCTCTTTGAGGCGCGCGTGGAACACATACGCGCCGTCCGGCACGGGCCTGGTCCTGATCGGACGGCGAGCTACCCATTACTCGCCGTCCGCAGGCCCGCGCCTACGGTGGCCGGGAGTCGTCACGCGGCTCCCGACGCCCGGAGCGTCTACCGCGGCGGCTGGGACGGGCGGCCCTCTCGGCTCTCTCCCTCTCCCATCCCGCCACCTCCTTCGCTAGCATGACTGCTTCGCAGAAGGAGGTGACTGCCTCCCACTCCCTCTCGCCCCGGACCATGGCTTGGACCAGGGCCGGGCGCGAGAGGTCGCCGCCGCTGCCGATCGCCTCTACGAGGACACGGCGGTGCTCTGCCCAAGCGGGACAGACCTCCACCGTGTGCACCACCGTGTCCTCTGGGCGATCCTCGCAGTGGTGACACCCGGGCGTTTCCTCTCGCCTGATTATGTGCAGGAACCTCCCGAAACATCCGTGTCCGGTGAGGACCTGCGTCAGGCGGTAGGTGAGGGCGCCGTGACGCCTCTCTAGCCACTCCTCAAAGAGGGGCCTTACCGCCGCTATCGCGGCGTGCCCTGCGCTGGGTTGCGACAGTCGCGCTTTCCATGCCGCCATGAGATCGCGCCGGAGGTCCGTCCGCTCCGCAGCAATTTGCCGCGGAAGCGGGTTTTCCCCCCGGCGTAGTGCCTCCGCGCGCCACTCAAAGAGGCGCGCGAGGACTATCGCCTCCAGATCCCATGGCGGCAGTCCGGCAAGGAGGCTTGCCGCCTCGCGCGAGATCGTGCGGTACCCCCGTATCAGCCGTATGGCTACCACCTTTTGGGGCGCGTTCAAGTAGTGGGCGGCTCGAAGCCGCAGTGAACGCGCCCACACCGGGGCGCCATACACGGCCATGGACCGCACGACCCCCGCGTAAAGCCTCCGGCAGGAGGCGTTTGGCCCCCTCAGGTTGGGCAGGAGCCGCTTGAAAGCGGCCCCAGCCCGTAACTTGTAGGTTTGATTGTAATAGCAAGGTTCTGGATTTCATAACTTTATAGTAGGTTTAAAAAACGCTTTAGTGCTAAAATGCGTTTATGAATAACAATTTTTGACAACGAGACTTTAGCAAGTCTTTGGATGTTCCTTAGCTTATTTTGAATAAGACCGTTAATCTTTAGCTTGGGTAACGTTTGAACAGACGCCAGCACATCAAGCTACTACAATCTGTCAAATTTCTTTGATAGATTTTCAACTTTATCGCTAAAGCACAAGGTTCAAAGTTGATTGGGAAAATCTGACAGTTTCGGGTAGGTTGATGTGCTGGCGTCTGTACGTCAAGAAAATTATTTAAGTGTCTGTGCATAGTCAAAGTCTAGTTGACTATTGTGAGGTCACTGTAGTAAGTACTTATCTGTGCATTGTTAAGTGTTTGTTCAGAGTTTAATTGATTATACTTAAATATTGTGTTTACTTGTTTAATTATGTTGTTGGTGACGCTTTTGATTCTCCTATCGCGTTATTTATTGGTTAGGGGTTTATTGTAAATTGTGTTGTTTATTTAGGTAGGCACTAGAGTATTGAATTCATGGTAAAATTAACTGGTACCTTTCTTAATTTTATTAAGTACAGTTATCAAACGTCGAAATTGCTGTAGGATCAGTAGGGGTCCCACAAGGTACAGTTTTTGGTCCTGTACTATCTTTACAGGTGTGAATTGTATTTGTTAAGTGTTAACATGTCATCTATAAATAGTATAAAATAAAGTCGCTTTTTTCCGCTTAATTCATCTGAACTAAACGATGAATTTTGATGCGGTTTTCAACATAATTTAGAGAGTTTATTCCGGAAGGTTAATTAGTACAATACATTCATTAAGCTTATATAAATGTCTGCGTTTTATCAAGTCGTAAAAACCGTGCGAAGCTCTGGCAGGTCAGGATATGTTACAAAAAGGACCCTTTGCCCAGCAGTAGGGCACGATGGAGGGTAGCAAAAGAAAACGCAAGAAATCCAAAAGTAGTGCGTGATTCTCACGTTTCTCTAAAACCTATTAACAGGATTACCTACATAACTTATGGTAATCATTCGATTGGTTCGTGGGTCGATCAGGTTCATAAATTACGTCCATAAAAAAGAACCTGTTTTTATACGAGACTTTTATAGAAATACACATGACTGGTTTAAAAGATGGTGGCTTCACACTATGTATTGTTGGGGTTTTTAACCCATAGCATAAGCATATCACCATCATCTGCCTAGCCTATTCCCAATTATGTTGGGGTCGGCTTCCAGTCTAACCGGATGCAGCTGAATACCAATATTTTACATGGAGCGACTGCCTATCTGACCTTCACAACTCAGTTACTGGGTAATACGATACCCCTTGGTAAGACTGGTTGTCAGCCCGTAAGGACTGTCAAAGATCCATGAATGACAGCCGGGACCAACGGCTTAACGTGCTGTCCGAGGTACGGAGGGGTCTCGGTATGTAAAGATGGTCACCCATCCACAGACCAACAGCGGCAAGCGTAGCTTAACCTGACCGATCGACCTGTGCGGCTGCATGTTATTATTTATCCACGGGCCCCTCTTTATAGCATAAGTATAATGAACCTATAATGTTCCCACAGCTGGGACGCAGCCCAAAGGCCTCCTTTTTATGAGTTGGTAATAATCCAACACGCGGGCCCAGTACGGGTTGGTTGGTGTCACACGTTTTCGATTTTTTTTATTCTAGGACATGGCGGTTTATTTTATTTATTATTTAAACTTTTCGCACACAAAAAAGGTACAAAGGCGGACTTAATGCCTTAGGCATTCTCTACCAGTCAACCAAGGGTGGTGAAGAGATTCGGTTTCCTCACGATGTTTATCCTACACCGTTTTGAGAGCAATGGTGGCACTATCAATCTGCCTAGCTTTTTTCCCGACAATATGGGGGTAATACGCAATGCAAGCAGGATACAAAGGTCTAAAAAGTTAGTAACGAACATTTTCGAAATGTCTTATTTAAAAGAAGATAACTGGAAATGTCTGTTTCTATGGAAAATTTAAAATCTGTCTAATTTGGTCGTAACACTATTTTCCGAAAATGTTCTTTTATGTTCTGTTCTTTTTAGGCCTTTGTATCCTGCTTATGCGTAAGAAGTTTCATTAAAATCGGATCATTCATTTCGAAAAACAAGGACTTGAAAGAATTGGTACAAAACCAATGAAATGCCGTACGTCGTAAACGCTCTTATACAGGCTAACAAAAAACGTTGCGATACCTAAATGTCTACCTTTCCCAGACATATTAATAACCCTGACATTGAGAGTTCAATACACTTTACTATCTCACACATACGTCTGGCACAGTTTATGGAGATAAAGATATATATTATATCTTATCAATTATCATTTCTTCCAAGTTGCAAAAGAATTTGAAAGAGGTTTATAGCAAAGAATAGAATACTCATAACAAAAAGATTTTTGTTTAGTCTCTAATCTTGTTTAAGATCAAAATCTGGCACGTCCTAGACTTTTCCAATGACAGTTGAGAATAGTTTTAGATTCCTAAGAAAGCGGTGAACGGTCACACAGTAACGGCTGTCCAAATACAGATACTGGTGAAAATGACAGATTTTCACGAAGGGCGTTATAACATAACCGCTTTCCTAGAAAACCAAAGATTAAGTATGAAGCTTTTAGAATAGAGGAAGACCAAATAAACAATGCATGGACTGTGTGAAAGGGAGTGCCTACAAAGGAGGTGACTTTCGAGATGACGACTGACAGAGATTTATTGGAAGAAAAAGACATGCTGCGCCGACAAAAAATAAATTCTTTTGCTGGTCTATCCATACCTACTGTTAGGTTAGGGATGGCGGGAGGGGAGTGCCCTCCCTCTTGCTCTGGCTCGGTCTTCGATTGGTCGAAACCCACCTAACTCACTCAATATCACACATCCACACCATACACGTACACAACACACTACACAAGTCTAAATTTAAACACAACTAACTACATAATTAAGTTTAATGAATTGATTTATTTGGAAGAACACTCGATTATTGTCGCCTCAGATCTATGTTCTATGTTATGGGTTTGGTTTCCGCACTTAGTCCTTCAGTGGACCATTGTGCGTGGGCCATGGCGGCCGTTGGTGGTTATTCCAACCAGCCCACTTGTCGCCTCAGATATCTTACCAACCGATGCTATGTATGAGCCTACCTACCATGTACCTAATAATCTTGTAAGACGAAGGAGACTAGTCTCCACGACACAGGGAATCCTACTGTGGAGGCTAGTGCTGTTCAACTATTGTATGTGTTTTCTGAACAATATGGAAATTCTTAGTATTAGCTCGGATTCTGGATGTGTGCCCAATTGATAGCAAATAGGCTCGCCTCCTATAACATGGGATTTAAATTGTGAATGTTCTGGGGAAAATGCGGGCGTACAGTACGTGGTAACACTTTGGACTTTAGCTGGTCTAACTTAGTCAATCAATCAACTCAGCCTATCGCAGTCGACTGCTGGACAAAAGCCTCTCCCAGGCTGCGCCACAACACCCTGTCCTCCGCCTTCCGCATCCATTCTGTCCCAGCCACCTCCCTCTTAAGGTCGTCGGTCCATCTAGGTGGGGGGCGCCTCACACTACGCTTGCCGACATGCAGTCTCCACTCCAGGACTCGTCTGCTCCACAGGCCATCGTCCTCCGACAAACATAGCTTGCCCCTGCCACTTCAGTTTGCCTAAACCTTGCGTTTTAATTACGTAGTACGGAGTTTCAATAAGACAAAAGGCCAGTTTATTCTGGCGTACTACCCCTTCGGAGTATTCAGGCGTACGTGATATTATATATGTCTGTATTTTTATATATTTTCCGCGATAAAGCTTTCCAGAAATCTGCAAGACTCGTTCTGAGTCATGATTCCAGTGTAATTCAGACAAAAATACATTTCTTTGTGCGTTAGTTCATCGGCATTCATTAACGAGGGTATGTTAACACTGTTTTTTTTTATTAGCGCCTTTAAAGATGTTTAGCCAACAATACTGTGTTAGATTTAGTCTGAGAGGAACTGTTTATTGTTTTGTAGTTTATTGTGTCGGAGGAGGAAACGTTGTCACGTGGTCATAGGTGTTCAGTCCATACACACGTATTCCTCGGTTTTCTACTTGGGTAATGCTAATGACGCTAGAGCAATTTTTTTTTTTAAATAATCTGTGTCTAGCACGGCCATTACAGTACCTACATGGAGCGACTACCTATCTGACCTCCAAAATCTAATAACTGGGTAACACGATACCCCTTAGTAAGACTGGTTATCAGACTTGGGCTTCTGACTACCCGTAACGACTGTCAAAGACCTATGAATGACAGCCAACGAAGGGCAGGACCAACGGCTTAACGTGCTTTCCGAGGCACGGAGGAGTCTCGATATGTGATGGATAGCCACACATTGACGAATCGACCGAGGCAAGCGTAGCTAAATATATCCCAAGTGTATTCCAACACACAGGAGGATAACAAAGGATGTTTCCGTAACCTAGACGCTACATAAAAGTATAGCAGAAGGCTGTCCGCCCACGTACGATAATCGTGGACCGATTTTTAGGAGAAAAATGGAACGTACTGATGGCAATAGTGCAACGCACACGTCCTACAAAAAGTCGGTCAGAAATAAAATCGGTGCATCCTGACCGATCCGATCTTCTTCTTAGCGGGTCGATAGCAATCTAAATGAATTCGGCCCAGAATTCGGCTACTTGTTTGGCGCCAACCAACCAACCTGTTCAGGTGGAGATTCATAGACGACTCCGGGCTTGAAGTGTAAATGTGGTGCTGTTCCACAAACGATGGGACTCATAATATCGTGTCCTGCGTGTCCTGTCACCTGCACGTTACAGGAACTGATGGACGCTGGTGATGGCGCCAAACAAGTAGTACCGATCCGATTATCGGTGAAAAATGGAACGTTCGGAAATGTGACAGTCGGCCGCATGCACTTGCTAGGAAGGACGTTGTGTTGAAGACAAAGTGACGGCCATGAGAATCGGAGGAAAAATCGGCCCGATTATCGGTGCTACAAAAAGTCTGACGTGGGCAGCATAAACTTGTTAGTATTCAACACGAGTTCGTACGCTCAATTGGCGGAAACGGATAACTATTGCATGTCGAATGAGCAGGCAATTCTGTTCGTCTGGCCGTGCTACAATGATAGTTAAACAAAATCGGTTTGGTATTTTAACTACTTTAGTTTCGGTGACAAGCAAATAGATCGCGTTAGAAACACCAACCTTTTTTTTAAATTATGGGTTACTTATCATCAAATGACTCCCACCCGCTGTGGGTTGAGCGAGAGGGAGTGTCAGACTTTTACTGACTAAAACCCATCCATGTTCCTTCTTTGCCCTTTGCGTTCCGGGGCCACGGTAACACTTTCGAACAATCTCGCGACCCCGGCAGCCACTTGCCCTAGTAGGCGCCATCAACTATGCTGACATCTCTTTGCAGCGCGCGTGGAACACGAACGCGCTCCTGCGCTCCAAAACACAAGTGGCGGATGTTGGAGAAAAAACAGCCAGGCTGAAGTGGGAGTGCGCTGGCCACGTCACACAAATGGACCCGGGGATATGAGCAAAGATCGTCACTCACTGGACGCCTGAGGGAGGATATCGCCTTTGAGTTTGACCGCGGCGAAGCTGGTGATGTGACGATCTGATCATATTTGTGATAGCAAAATAGAAAGGTTTGAAAGGAAAAAGGGGAGGCCTTTGACCAGGAGTTCACGCACAACATAATTAAAAAAAAACGCGGCCTATATAATGGCGGCCGCCGTGCTCTTACCAAACCGTAGTTCAACTGGTTTAATAACTTTAACCTGAGACAATGTAGGTGCAAGATTATTTTATCTGCTGGCCTGATCATCATCATCTGCCTAGCCTATTCCCAACTATTTTGAGGGTCGGCTTCCAGTCTAACCGGATGCAGCTGATTACCAGTATTTTGCATGGAGCGACTGTCTATCTGACCTCCACAACCCAGTTAGTGGGTAATACGAAACCCCTTGGTAAGACTGGTTGTCAGACTTTCGGGCTTCTGACGACCGGTAACGACTGTCAAAGATCCACGAATGACAGCCGGGACCAACAGCTTAATGTGCTGTCTACGTGAAAAACGTTTTAATTTTTTTGCGCGGAACCCTAATTATTTTTCTAAAATAAAAGTAACCTTAGATAGTTCTTATTACATCAGTTATCTGCTGTTGAAAGTCCCGTCAAAATCGGTCCAGCCGTTTCAGAGATTAACTGGAATAAACAGACAGACAAAAATGAAAAAAAAAAAAAAAAATTGGTATATGTACCGTGTATAAATCCATATGCAATTAGTAAAAAGCGGTTATTTTAATATAACAAACAGACACTACAATTTTATAGATATGTATAGTGTCTCACGAATGCACCCGGAGAGATAGGCAAAGATCGTCACTCACTGGACTCCTGAGGCAGGACATCGCCGTCGAGGTAGACCAAGGCGAATGTGGTGTGACGATCTAATAACATTTGCAGGGCCAACCTGGCCAGAGATCGCACAAGACGGAAGGTTTGGAAGAAAAAAGGGGAGGCCTCTTTGCCCAGCAATGGGACACAAAATAGGCTAACAAAAAAAAACAAGATATATAAAGATAGACACAATCATAAAAGGCATTTTAGAACGTCAAAATTTACAATGAAATAGAATTGATTCTGATTTCGAAACCAAAAGGTAGTTTCGTATGGAGAAGAATGGGCAAGAAACTCCACAGTTAACCTTTTAAAATGTTTTACAATATTTTGTATACATCTAGCTTCTGAACGCGAGAAATTTCACCCTTCCCCATTCACCCCTCTTAAGGGTCGAAACCCTTTCTTAGTGGATACCCTACTCTTCACAAAGAACACACCCTCCAAATTTCATGTCTCTAGGACCAGCGGTTTTGGCTGTGTTGATATATCAGTCAGTCAGGACTTTGAATTTTTCTTATAAAGATATAGATTACATGTGAAGACGATGCATCTAGAATCAAATTACTATACCACAATTTAGGCAAAAGAATTAAAAATGAAACCAGGACAAATACATTAATTATGTGACAGATACATGGTGCTCACATATTTACAAATATTGTAAAAGTAAATGACTCACTCAAAAGCTCATTTCACCTACGTTTTCACGGTGACTTTTATACAAAATAACATTACTGTTGTGTCTAAATACTTATTGCAAAATATTGACACACAGAGATCACCGAAAAGGACAATGACCAATGAAGATAAAACTTTCATAAACACAAAACGGTTATCTATACCAAAACAATAACGCTGAAGAGTTTGTTTGTTTAAACGCGATAATCTCTAGAAAGTCGAATTAACAATTATTTTTAGGGTTCCGTACCTCCGTATCCTAAGACTGGAGTCTCAGTAATCTGTCTGTCTGTCACCAGGCTGTATCTCATGAACCGTGATAGCTAGACAGTTGAAATTTTCACAGAATGTGTATTTCTGTTGCCGCTATAACAACAAATACTATAAACAAAATAAAATCAATATTTAAGGGGGACTCCTATACAACAAACGTGATTTTTTTTACCGTTATTTTATATGTAGTGTTAAATATTGTATTGTGGTACGGAACCCTTCGTGTGCGAGTCCAACTCGTACTTGTTTCATTTTGATAGCCTAATATTAACTGGGCTGTGGAGGTCAGATAGGCAGTCGCTCCATCCAAAATACTGGTAATCAGCTGCATCCGGTTAGACTGGAAGCCGACCCCAACATAGTTGGGAAAAGGCTAGGCAGATGATGGCTAAAACCAACATTAAAATAGGCTAAGAAGAAATAATAAAATAAAAAAGAATATGCAAAGACTGGCGACGTCACACGCACGCCAAATGCTAAACTGCGCACTACATTCTCGATATTAAATAGTAAATATTCGTTGAAAAATTATAATGAAAGGCTATTTTGTTTACTTCTCGACGCGATCTGGAGTGTTCTGTGGTGGTGTGCACTTGTTCAATCCAAGGTTAATTTATTCACAAACATTGTTTGTTCATTACAAAGCATATTAATTATTAATTTCAGTAGCGTTATGCCCAGTGAGTGGCGATTTGCAGCAAATACAGGGTCAAAGGTCAACCGGGGACAACCTGTATTACCCAGTACTTCAGAAAGGCTGGCCTTTCGCCGGCTGCCGGTTGCGAGTACTAAGCACGTCAAAAATGATAGATAGAGACTGAGATTAGACTGTGAACGTTCTTAAAATTACGAGAATTGCCCCTCTGATGTATGAACGTAAACGAAACCAAAGGAGTATGTAAGGTGCTGATAGACTTGAGCATTCACTTGTAACAGAACATCGAGCATTCGCCGTTTTTATATTTTTCGAACTGAACAACGAGCTGAGCCAAGCATAGAGCCAAAATTGCTTTGAATATTTTCATGAGCATTCTAGAGAACGCTCTAGTCGATGCTCGTCAAATTAAAAATATTCTTCACGAAGATGTCAGACTCGACGGTCGCGTGTGCTGCATTTATACTCATTGGTTATATAAAAAAAAAGAAAAATAGAAGATGGTGGCAAACTAAACTTAAAAGCTCGAAGCAATGCTCGCTAGAATGCTCGCCAGAACGCACGATAGAATGCTCGCTAAAATGTTCTCGTATTTTTCTGTGATGTATAATTCGCACAAATAAATGCTCATTACAAGTGAATGCTCAAGTTTATCAGCACCGGTGGCGTTCTGTAATTCCTGCCTACCCACAGATGAAGTAGGTGTGGTGTTATGTTTATCATGAATAGCACTGATTTTATTTTATGTAAAAATCTCACCGTGTGAACTTAGGTGAAGTGAGCTGTCAATAGTGTCAATCCGTATAGCATCAGTTGGAATGACAGCTCACTTTACCGAAGTTTTCACGATGAAATTTTCCCAAAATAGATCGCCTGGTCCTTGACATTACCCTATCATTTTATCATATCTAGGTTCTACAAGGGCCAACTAAGTCAGACCGTTATCATTCCAGTCTGCGAGGACCGGTCATAATGCCTGGTCTGACATTTATAACAGGCAACTGATAAGACATGATTGTAAGCTATTTGTGTCTGAGCACACAATGTATCGATTTCATGTTCAAAATTAAATAATTTTATTTTATATTCGTGGATCTTTGACAGTCGTTACGGGTAGTCAGAAGCCCGAAAGCCTGACAACCAGTCTTACCAAGGGGTATCGTATTACCAAGTAACTGGGTTGTGGAGGTCAGATAGGCAGTCGCTCCATGTAAAATACTGGTATTCAGCTGCATCCGGTTAGACTGGAAGCCGACCCCAACATAGTTGGGAAAAGGCTAGGCAGATGATTATGGTGTGACAATAACTGAGTATGAATGGGTTTTTGTTGAACTATCAAACTTAAACACAACACATTTATTTAAATTCAACCATTCAGGGCCTAACTTTTATCTGATTAATAAATATGGCAGCTTGACATATTTTCTGACAATATCTGTCAAATCACAATTTTTATACCTCTACCAAAAGTTATCTGAAAATTGAAAAATCGTACCTTACAGGCACATAATATTATGGGGGTCTACTCTGTACGTCCGTCAACGTAGATACGGACCCGAACGTAAAACCCTATACGTGATTAATTAACTTTTTCGGAAGGGTAAAAATATACACATCGGCAGTAAGGACAACTGTCAAATTGTGGTGTCATTCTTTCTTAAGTCGGGCCCCAAACTACTCTTATGTCTGTAGGAAGTAAGAAACTGCCGTAAATTCGACCGTAACTAAAGACTTCGTGCGTAGGGTGACACCTCCCTGAATTGTCAAGGAGCCGGTCGCTCAGGAAGATAATTTTAAGTTTCACAATAATTTATTCTTATTTTAGAAGTTATTATAATAGAGCTATATTTGTTTAAGGGCTGATTTTTCAATCATCTAAAAACTTTATACGAGGAATATTTTTGAAATTTTGACAGTTATTTCATACAAAAACTGTCAAACGTCAATTTTATTCCTCGAATAAAAGTTATCTGGCGATGGAAAAATCAGCCCTAGGTAAGAGGATTAGCAATGAATAATACTGGATAATTTTTATTAAATACTTAACAGTATTTGCCGCAAAAACACATACCTACTGTAAACCGTTTTCCTGCTAAGCGTTAGATATTGATATCAGTAAACAATTTAATTAATTGACTGTAAAACTAGGAACGACTAGCGAAGAATACGACTCTATACACATAAACCTTCCGGAATAAATTCGCTGAATAATGGCGTAAACCGCGTCAAAATCAGTTGTGGAATTTAGAAGACCTACGCGGTCTTAGACAGGCACGAAAAGCGACTTTAATTTATATTATGTATAAATTAAAGTCGCTTTTCACATGCACCTATTCGTCACTACTTATAAAAAAATTGCGCGCATTTTCTAGTTTGATAAAAATTGAACCAATTTTATCTTCATAAAATACTTCTACAAAGAGGTTTTTGATTAAGAGGATGAGATAGATGTAAACCATTTGAATATTAAACGACTCATAATGGAGAAAAACCAGTTTCGAAAAAAAATAAACTATTTTCATCAACGTCTAGATAACTCTCCAATGCATTTAAATCCACGTGTAGCAAATCTATTCATTTATAAATCAATATCATCAGTAGATTATATCCATCATTTGACCTTGGGAAGCATGCCAAAAGATGAAAAAAAAAATATACAAACAAACACACTTTCGATTTCAGTTGAAGTCAATACACTGAAATAGTAAACAAAGGATTTAATTACCCAGTTCATCCACTGGAACAGAGCTCAGCGGCTCCATAGCCATCATTAACCACAATAAAACACCACACACACAAAAACAAAAGAAAATAATAAAAAAAAAAAACACTTTTAAATATCAACTGCGTAAAAAGGCACTGAAAATTCCGAGCGAAACGATCGTCCACCTTGACGATCAGCGCGGTACTGATGTTGAAATTGTTGAATTGAGAACGCGTGGAGTCGTGGACTGGTGAGTAAACAAAGCGATGCGTCGCGCGTCGGCATCGGCGCTCACGTTGAACACAAAATTATAGTCTGATAGTTACAGAAGATTTGCTTTACGGAAAGTTATAGCTCTGTGGCTCTGACGTCTTCCTTGACGTAGGGTAACAAAAATATATCTGATGAACAAACTGCAGCGGCTCGTGTTAGTTAGGTTTCGATGACAAATGCAGTGGATAAAGAAAGCGGTCCTTCTTCCGGTTTCATTGTTACTGTAATAAAGGAGAATGGAGCACGAAGTATTTATTTTACTATTTATGTACACACAGTAAAATACAAAGGGATATGACAATTATAATTTGCGTACAAGATACTGCTTATTTCTTAAGCAATTTCTTCCAGCAGACCCGCGAAAGGAGAAGACATATAATACCAATAGAAAGAGCTGTTCAAGTAGAATCTTTTCTACAAACACATCTTTTGCCAATTGTTAGGGTGGTTGAATTCGCACTACGTCCGTCACTACGATCCGTCAGAATTCCCAATTCGGATTGTAGTCGGATATCTTTCATTCGGATTCGGATCGGATGTAGTTCGAAACCGCTCTTAGTCAGGAGTTCGGAGCAGTGCGGAGTTAATGATGAGACGATAGACGACTCTGCCTTGGAGTGTAAATGTGGTGCTGTTCCACAAACGATGGGACACATAATATCGTGTCCTGCCTGTCCTGTCAGCTGCACGTTACAGGAACTGATGGACGATGGTGATGGCGCCAAACAAGTAGGCGAATTCTGGGCAGAGTTCATTTAGATTGCTAACGACACGCTAAGAATGATGAGTAATGACGACACCGGCCAAACGCCGACCGCGCAATGGCGCCCTCATCGTTTGTTTAGTTATTTTATTTATTTTAGAATGAAAACGCAGAAAATAACAGGTTTCCTAGCTAATATGCTTCTTATGACTTTTTATCCCGTCTGACAAGTTCTGAAATACACGCAGACGCAGTCGCGAGCAGAAGCTAGTAAGTATTAAATATGTAAGGAAGCTATCAATAGGATATAACGTTAATAGTTTTAACGATGTTAATCGTGCAAAGACATTGGTTATTGTGACATCACAAGTTATTTGTATGTTGATTTTCTAAGGTTTGTTTTTCGAAATGACAATAGATGTACAACTCGCAATGTCATGTATGAAAGATTTATATATATTTTAAATTCTTTGTCTTGTTCCTTCTTTGTCTATTGGTCACCAGCACGACTGCTAAGCGTGCATGAGGTGTCGAAATGTTATCGGAAGGAGTCCTCTAAATGCTGTTCACAAATCCGAAGCCTGAAATTGTTATAACAAGGTGAATAACAGGTGTTATGGTGGTTCTAAGTTAGATTTGTACCGTTAACAAAAAATCTCTCATGGAAAAGTGCTTATAGTACAAATCTAACTTAGAAAGATGTATTAATGATTCTAATGATTATAATTCTGTAAATAGGTACCTGTTACGGTCGCGAATCAAATTTTGATCAAGATACAACTTGACACTGACCTGAAAATTGCAAAAAACGTAAGAATATTTGAGACGACCGCTATCCTTTTACAGCTATTTGCTGTCGGGGATTAGCTAAATCAGGTAACCGAAAGTGTGTTATTTTCGACACGGAAACCAGTGGAATGATGGGAGCCGATCCTCTGGTCAGGAAGTGCAATTGTATTTTGAAATACAAAAGTAAACGAAGATGATCCTAAAGAAATACAGAATCAAAAGTAATTTATTCGAGATTTGAGCCTCAAAATTATATAGACAGTGCCCCGGCACGCGCCTTTCGCCACTTCCTAGTGGTTTACCTAGGATGAAGAAATGGCGCAACAACCTGTCCAGCAGCACATCAGCTGCCTGTAAATGTAGATCAAACGGTAGAAGCCACGAGCCACTTAGCCACGAGTGTGTGACGTTATACATAACCAGGAATGTTGGAATTGAATCTTATATTTAGTGTACCACAATTCTGACCTGATATTTGTCAGTGAGGTGGCTCATAAATTGGAATTAACTTGATTTGTCTTCATTTTCTTGAATCGCACCTAATTTTGATACATTTTGGATTTATACTCATGAAATTTCAGGACCTTTATTATTATTATCTCCTAGCCTGTCGACTTTAGTTTTTGATTGTCAAAATATCCTGTCTTATCTTGTATAAATGATAAATGATTTTATTTATGTAAGTAGGTTTGCACAAGCACTTTTACACGTCAATCATATTTTTTTTTTTAACTAGATGAGGTCGGCGTTTCCTATCTGTCTACTCTGAGAAGAAAGGCCGAAAAAAACTCAGAGGTCACGTTTGTCTTGTCTTGTTATGAAAAACAGTAAAGTGAAGCCGGTTTCGTAAACATGTGTGCACTTAATGAGGTGTTGTTTTATTGTAAATGGTTGTAGATTTGTGCGTTCGAGCGTGTATGCACAGAGCGGAGGTGTAGTTTTGGCATACTTCACTGTATCGTTCTAAGCGCACTGTCTTGGTTTTTTATTTGGTCTGAGTATGCGAAGCGATTAAAAAAAAAAACAAAAATTTGCCATTACTTATGAACCGTAAAAAAATTCACCGACATTCTCAGGGTTAAAAAGTTTGGAAATGACCTTGTCCACGTCTCTATTAGATTTGATCCATACTTCGAGGGACACCCTGTATATACTACTTTCACCGTGCGCGAAAACTTATGTCGGTGGATGGATATATGCCAGCTTCGGCAGCTTCCATAAAAAAAAGTTTAAACCTCTATATCTATCCTCTCTATCTCTATATTTTATCCTCTATATCTTTATATTTGTCCTCCATGTCCCCGGACACACTCCTGGCTTTACAAAGGAAGCACTCATAATTTTCTGACTGCAGACATGCAAACAGCTCAGCGGAGACATTGACCGATCGAGGTCAATTTCGCGAATTGTATGCCCAAAATAACAAGACAGTTGACCGGGAGACGAGAGCTTGGTCACGTAGGCTGACTGGACACTTCATGTCTGAAGAGCTGTGGTTACGTCGTTAGAGCTACGGGTTCCGCTACATTTTAGTTAGAAGGGCTTGAACCTTAGACAATTTTGCGAATTGTATGCTCAAAATGATGGGCTATCGCGTATGAATTCGCCGCTAGAGGCGCTAGTATAGCTTGAGGTCTCCGAAATGTCAAATGTCACTGTTTGAAGGTGGGCTACTCGGATTTATTTCTAACTAGCTTCCGACCGCGGCTTCGCCCGCGAGGTATGTCGTTAAAAACTATCCTATGTCCTTCCCCGGGATGCAATCTATCTCTCTGCCAAATTTTATCGAAATCCGTTCAGTGGTTTAGGCGTGAAAAGGTAACATACAGACAGACAGAGTTACTTTCAAATTTATAATATTAGTATGGATGGATTAGAGTCATGTTGTGAATATTTTAAAGTACCTGAGATTAATTATAGCAAAAATGAGTTACAGGTCATGTGTGTCAGGAATGTTGCTTTAAAAGCGGAGCTAAGAAATAGAGGTGCAAAATTAAGCGGGCTAAAAGAACAGCTGGTTAGTTTGTTTACTAACACAGTTGTTTGTTCTTATTTCGTAATTCCGATACAACCACACGGCCTTTGGGACAAACATACTACATCTAAACATTCGACTAAAAAACCTGGAACGCAAGCAATCCTCCCATATGATTTCAATGTAAACTTTGTTTTTACGCCCGTAATAACAAACTTCGAGAGCTATACTCTCGACAGTGGCGCCAATTGGTGAGCACAAAAACAGTAGCTCTCATTACGAGGCATTTGACCGAGAGAAGGGGGCTTGGCCACGTACGCTGTGGCCTGTGATGTTAGTTTGAATAGACGTTTCTCCTTTAATCAGTGCTGTTATTCACAGACAAACGCAATCCCGTTATCATCCAAAATGGTCACAAAAGAGTTCTCAATCTACTAGATTAGACTCTTTCATCATTATTATCAAACAAATGTTAATAATTTTCTATACAAGTCAGACAACCTCCTTCTTTTTTTAATTCGGTTCGTAATAATGCTAAAACTAATTCAGGACTTCATGTCAACAAATAATTTATTGTCATCTTGATCAATCTCGACGCAAGATAATTAAAGTTCTATTAAATCTGACATACGTGACAATGCTCTCGTCTCGCAGCTTTGTCAGATATCTATTATCTAGTGCGCACAGACCAATTATTGCTGTTGACCTGATTGCTCACCTACCTACAGTCTTGGTGAGGTGGTCTACGTGGTCGGAAACTCGTTCGATATAGGTACCCCACGTATGACCACTATCTCTTATGGGCCCATAGACTTATAAAAAGATGAACTCCGCGCCACGCATATCTAAAGTGAAGCACAGTAAGTATGCCGGGATCGCTTGTACCAACACGCCTCACGCTCACATTTACATGATAGTATGGCGACCGGCCGCCATTACGTGACACGACAGCGTCAATCGTCAATCACGCACACATAGATCGGTACGGTGCTTCACTTTCGATATGCGTGGCGCGGAGTCCATCTTTTTTTATAAGTCTATGTCTGGGCCATCATTCACTATGAACACTTAAACATTCCTCACTCGTACTTCAAAACAACGACAATATTACATCTGCTATTAACGTATTCTCTATGACACAATGGCGTGGTTTGAACTGTTAACAAGTCCGTACGTTTTAGAACTATTTACTCAACTCTTATTATTTTTAGAACCTATGTCACTAGTTACAGAGGCCAGCACATCAACCTACCCCAATCTGTCAAATTTCTTTGATAGAATTTCAACTTTACTACAAAGGAATAAGGTTCATATTCAATTGGGAAAATTTGACAGATTGGGGTAGGTTGATGTGCTGGCCTCTGTACATACAGAAATAGATCAAACGGCCAATGAGTAGGAGGATAATATTATTGTATATGGCGTGATGTGCTGGGCGGAGCCAGTGAAGATAGCAGTGATGCTGAAGATAGCTATTGCGATGTGTGAGATCATCACCATCACATAGCAATGATGATCGTGGTAGATAATGCAAAGTATCTATATCACACTTATATATTATAAAGGTGAAAGTTTGTGTGTGTTTATATGTTTGTTACTCCTTCACACTCAAAACGGCTGGACAAATTTTGATAAAATTTTGTATGGAGGTAGCTGACAACCTGGATTAACATATAGGCTACTTTTTATCCCGATATTCCTACGGTATCGACATTTACTCGGGTGAAACCACGGGGCGCAGCTAGTAAGTAAAACAAAGTCGGGTTAGTTACACCATTTCTAACTCAAGAAAACGGCAGGACCGGTTTTTATCATCTTTGATTTCTTGGATTTGTCTCCGTCCCGTATATAAAATGAAGACTATTGAGCATTTTCTCTTATTGATTCTGAGGCGGTACGAAAATCGCCCGTCAGTTAGTTTATGATGTATTGATCATCATCTGCCTAGCCTTTCCCCATCCACGGTGGGGTCGCCTTCTAGTCTAACCAGATACAGCTGAATACCAGTATTTTACATGTAGCGACTGCCTATGTGACCACTACAGCCCAGTTAATGGCTACCACTGCCAAACGTTAACATTCATCATCACCATCATCATTTCAGCCGAAAGACGTCCACTGCTGGACGTAGGCCTCCCCCAAGCACCTCCACTTCGACCGGTTCTGTGCTTCTTGCATCCAACGGGTTCCTGCGGCAAATCAACGAAACATGCGGCGAACGCATAGACTTATAAAAAAAGATGGACTCCGCGCCACTCATATCGAAAGTGAAGCACAGTAAGTATGGGACCGCTTGTAGAAACACGCCTCACGCTCACAATTACATCATAGTATGCTGACCGGCCGCCATTACCTGACACGACAGCGTCAATCGTCACTCACGCACACATAGATCGGTACGGTGCTTCACTTTCGATATGCGTGGCGCGGAGTCCATCTTATTTTATAAGTCTATGGGCGAACGTTAAATTACTGACATTGAATATACAGACAGCAGACTCAATGAATGAAGGCGTCAAAAAAACACTTAGAACTTTACATAGGTTTTGGAAAAGGTCACATATTTTAAGGACCCCAAAAACCAATTACCTACGTTTATTGATGGGGTGTTCCTATGTCCCTTTAAAACCCGTCCAACAGCCAGAGATGTGGGTGTGTGTAACAACAAGTCTGGCTCGATGCACCGTTAACATAATCTCGAAGGACGCCGACCGGTTTTGGAGTACGTGACATGTGAAATGTAGGCACTGCTGCAGCCAACAGAAATGCTTCGGTCACTCGTGTCCACGATAACACGTTTTTGTGGAAAGTTCTGAGGCCCATTAAATACATGAAATTGATTTTTATCGCTTTTTAATTGCTCGTTTGTTGTTGGAATGACCTGAATTTCAATGCTAGTAATTAAAAACGTTCAAAATCTAGTCGCAGTCTCATATCGGCGACAAACAGATGTCAAAAATGTGGGGATTTGACAGATAGAGACTGAGATCAGACTGTGAACGTTCATAAAATTACGAGAATTGCCCGTCAGGTTTTGGTGGAAAGTTCTGAGGCTCATTATGTCATTAAATATAGGTACATAAAATTGATTTTTATCGCCTTCTCGATTTCTCGATTGCTAATGATCTGCTGTTAGACGACGAACATTAGCGTTTTAGTTTATTGGTATTCTATCGAAACTGAGGTGTAAGTATTAATGATCATCATCTGCTTAGCCTTTTCCCAACTATATTGGGGTCGGCTTCCAGTCTAACCGGATGCAGCTGAATACCAGTATTTTACATGGAGCGACTGCCTATCTGACCTCCACAACCCAGTTACTGGGTAATACGATACCCCTTGGTATGACTGGTTGTCAGACTTTCGGGCTGCTGACTACCCGTAACGACTGTCAAAGATCCACGAATGACAGCCGGGACCAACGGCTTAACGTGCTTTCCGAGGCACGGAGGGGACACGGTATGTAAAGATGGTCACCCATCCACAGACCAACCGCGGCAAGCGTAGTTTAACCTGATCGATCGACCTGTGCGGCTGTTATTATGTAAGTATTAATGATATGCTGAGGAATTATAAAGCAACATCATCATCAGTCTACTGATGGACACTCTAGATCTCTCCAATTCAATGAAATCTTTATTGTATCCATAATGTACACATACTTACAGCTGGTAAGTATAAATCAATAACAAATAACTAACATATGGCAAATAATTTGATTTAAGATGTTCTGTGTCCTGTAATGTTAATTAGATACTTTGCAGATCTAGTATTGTATACTCAAACTCAAACTCAAACTCAAAGCATTTATTTCAATTAAACCATTTACAGGCATTTTTGAATTGTCAAGAAGTCGGTCAGTCAGAAAATATGAAGCTAGTTGCCCATTCCAAAGCGTAGGTACCTATGGAGAAGAACGGGCAAGAAACTCCATGGACACTCTTTTAAATTATATTTTTACAAAAATATTAGTTACATCATTATACAGTCGAGTATTTTATAACTGAACAGACAGCTGTGCTGCTGGGGAGTTTGTTGCGCCACTTCTTCTCACCAGCGAAAGCACTAGGAAGTGGTGAAGGGCGGGCGTGCTGGGGGACTGTTTTTTGTAATTTTGACGTTCGAAAAGTGTTTGACAAATTTTTTTTTTTGTGGGGTCATCGCCTTCAGTCAGATAGTGCAGTCACTTGAAATATCAGTTTAAAAACCAGCTTTTTATCGTGTAAACTTCAAAGACGCGATGAAAAAGAGATTTTCTAAACTTATACTTCAAGTAACAACACAACCAGCGGTCGTTGAACCCATTTTTTTTATGTTATATTTTTGTGTGACGTCTGCGAAGTTTCGCTAGCTAATTTAATTTGACCCCGCAGTTAACGAAAAACTAAAAAATCTTATCTTACATCTTATAAATAAATAAAATTGTTGAATAACAGCTTTTTACTAAATGCATATTATTGTGGATGTACACGGTACATATACCAAAATAATATTTTTTTTAATTTTTGTCTGTCTGTCTGTGTGTTCCGGCTAATCTCTGAAACGGCTGGACCGATTTTGACGGGACTTTCACTGGCAGATAGCTGATGCTTAGCTGATGTAATAAGGAGTAACTTAGGCGTAACTTATTTTTATTTTAGAAAAAGAATTAGGGTTCCGCGCAAAAAATAAAACAATTTTCGTCATGCACGCAAACGAAGTCGCGGGCACAGCTAGTGAAACAGTAAAGGCGAAGCCCAGATGGTAAGTGTAATAACTTCGAAGGACGCAAACCAGTAACCGGCGTTAGCTACGTGACTCAACGCGTGCCTTACAACCTACGTGCGTACGCGCATATCTTTGTTTTGAAGACGCAGGCGCACCAGGAGGAGAGGCGGCAGGGGAAGGGCCGGTGGGTGTGTTGTTTTGACGCGTGCAGTTTGTCGGACAAGTGGGAACTCGTTCCGGTTAGAATACGTATGACCTAAAGCGCGGTCTTTGTCGGACTCCCTAGAAAAGAAAAAGAAGCGGGATGACACACACAACGCTGGTAATTTATTGCAAAATATGAAGCAATTATCTATTTACAAAAAATCTATTGTTTGGACAAAAAAATTAAAACACTAGTGCTTGTAGAATAATCTAGACAAAAAATATATTGTATTACCCAGTAGGTAACTGGGTTGTGGAGGTCAGATAGGCAGTCGCTCCATGTAAAATACTGGTATTCAGCTGCACCGGCTAGACTGGAAGCCGACCCCAACATAGTTGGGAAAAGGCTAGGCAGATAGAGGTGTATAGAATATTTTTTTTCTAACAGGAGGCCTACCATGATCTATTTAAAAACGATTCAAAAGCAAGACATTTCAGTTAAGGTTCTTAAACTGCATCGTTCACAGTCGTACCGTGACGTCCAATACGCTCAGCGGCATTTGGATCGTTGAAAGTGAATGAGCGTTGAGAGCTCGTGGTAGGTATCCAGATGGCACGGCCTAAATTGAATCGTTAAACTGACGTCATGGTACGAATTAGCAGAACAGTTCAGTTTAGGTCCTAAAGTGGATCAGGTTAAGAGCTCGTGGTAGGTATGCTGATCAGTCAGCTGTGCTGCTGGACAGTTTGTTGCGCCACTTCTTCTCCCCAGCTAAAGCAGCACTAGGAAGTGGTGGAGGGCGGGCGTTTTGGGGGACTGTCTTAAGTAAATTTTGACGTTCGAAATGTGCTGATTCTCAGCCTTATTTAAATACATACATAAAATAACTTTTGATTATTGGATTGCATTTCTAGATTTTTAATTTGCTAGACCAAAACTGACAGCTGGGATCCCGGATCGACCATGGCATCGCAAGGCATTTTGCCATGTTGACAGCTGTACAACGATCGCAGCTGTCATTTTAATCTAGCAAATTAAAATTATAAGTTGTTTATCTGTCAATCAAACCAAAAACACTATTTACCAAACAGTTCTCATATTACAGCTCAGAATATCGTATTCCCTGACCTATAGAATCACTCAGGCATTTGAAACTTAAGTTTTTGTCAGTCTGACAACGACAAGACTAATCAACCAGCTATATACCGGAAATGTAATGAGATAGCATGGTGACGTCATACTTGTCGTTCTGTAAAGCCATATTTGATACGGCCGCGAATCATATTCAGATCAATACAACCTACAGGTGTCGTTTTTATAGTTTTCAAGGGCGCTAAAGTCGATAGAGAAGTCAAAATGAAAATCCAAGATGGCGGCTGTAAAACTTTTTTTTTGTTAGGTACCTAATAGATACTTTTGTTTTATGTTTCTGATTAGTGACCGCGTCTGCCTAGACTAGATCCGGCCTAGTGCCTACCTATCCTGAAAACCAATGCACGCGACTGCCTACAGATACAGTACCTGAAATGCAAATTGCAATAAACGTAAGAAAATTTAAATTTTTGGTTCGAGATGTCGGCGGTGTGTAACGTGGGTGTTATTATACTGGTGGGTGGCACTATTCAGCAAACCGTTTACCCTTTGTTAAAGTGGACTGTAGGTTCGTTTCATTTCCAGGACATGAGGGATAGGAAAAACGATAAATAACACGCCCTTGTTACGAATCCGAAGACTTTTTTATTCTCACTATCAAAAGGCAGAGTGACACAAAACCACTGACGATGATGGCTAAATAATAACAGCCGCACAGGTCGATCGATCAGGTTAAGCTACGCTTGCCGCGGTTGGTCTGTGGATGGGTGACCATCTTTACATATCGAGACCCCTCCGTGCCTCGGAAAGCACGTTAAGCCGTTGGTCCCGGCTGTCATTCGTGGATCTTTGACAGTCGTTACGGGTAGTCAGAAGCCCGAAAGTCTGACAACCAGTCTTACCAAGGGGTATCGTATTACCCAGTAACTGGGTTGTGGAGGTCAGATAGGCAGTCGCTCCATGTAAAATACTGGTATTCAGCTGCATCCGGTTAGACTGGAAGCCGACCAAAACATAGTTGGGAAAAGGCTCGGCAGATGATGATGATGATCTATCAAAATGATAGTAGTACAATGTTACAATGTGTAAATATCCTACTATCCGCGTAACGCGAAAGTTTGTGAGGATGGATGGATGGATGGATGTTTGTTACTCTTTCACGCAAAAACTACTGAACGGATTTCAATGAAATTTGGTACACAGATAGTTTATAACCAGGATTAACACATTGGATACTTTTTATCCCAATATTCCCACGGGATCGAGACTTACGCGGTTGAAACAGCGGGGCGCAAAATAACTAACTATAATGTTGCAACAACATTCAACAATTTTGCAGGCCACCCTGACGCTTTCGCAGTTTCGCCTTAACATCCTTGTTGGTCATACACAGGGGCGTTATGGGGGACTGTCTTATGTCATTTGTGGTTCGAAAAGTGCCGATTCACAGCCTAATTTATATAAATGAGTTCTGATAACACAGCAAGAACCTGACCAAGGATACTAGATAAAGACTAGGATTTTTGGGGCTACAGATAACAGCCACTAAAACCTTATCTTAGTCTAAACATACCATTAATTGCACAGAGCCGTCACGCGACCGATAATGCAGATAAGACAAGCTCATTAGTAGCTAGTTCAATATTGATTTTTGGAGTATTGTGTTGGCTTGATAACATTATAACAAGTAACCACTTGTGGTACATTAGAGAGCGCCAACGAGCAACTTTTGTCTCCGCAACTAATTTGTCTCTCACATCAAGTCTACGGGTTTGTATGTAAACGCGAGCATGTAGCGACGCACGGTATTCCAAAAACCCTTCGAAAGTGAAGCACAGTAAGTATGCCGGGACCGCTTGTACAAACACGACTCACGCTCACATTTACATCATAGTATGCCGACCGGCCGCCATTACGTGGCACGACAGCGTCAATCGTCAATCACGCACACATAGATCGGTACGGTGCTTCACTTTCGATATGCGTGGCGCGGTGTCCATCTTTTTTATAAGTCGATGAAGTGAATCTTAGAAATAGATGCGTTTCATGATTCTAAATACCGGACAAAAATTCCCGAGTGGCAACTCTTTATAGTTTTGGAGAAAACTACTTTCAAAGTTGATCGATTTTCCATACTTGGAAAGTACCTAAAATTTTTGATTTGCATCGCAAACTGTAAACAAAATTATGCTTTCATCAGTGTCATGTTATTACTCAATTGAAACAGCAATTATTTAATGTTACCTACTGCTTTTCCAAAATGTAAACCAAAATAGTAAGAAAATAAAAAAAAACACTCAAGCAGTTTTTTTTTATTTTTTTATTTATTATTTCACGTAGATAGCACCCACAAATCAATTTAAAATGTAGTAAATCTTGCGGTATACTATTACAAAAAAAATCAGAAGTTAATTCCGTGGGATATCTTAGTTATTGACTTCTAAATATTATCTAACTCCAAACGCCTGTCATTTTGTAATAGCAAAATTTTGCGAATTATTTGCTATAAACTTTTAATTAGGCGTTTATGAAGAATTCTAGTTGTTTCCTATATTTGTTCCAGAATCAATTGCGAACGTCGATTTAGTTAACGTTCGAGAATAGGTCGCCCTGCCTGGTGGATCCA
This sequence comes from Gortyna flavago, assembly GCA_963669345.1. NCBI lineage: Eukaryota > Metazoa > Arthropoda > Insecta > Lepidoptera > Noctuidae > Gortyna > Gortyna flavago. Next base: position 1,248,003 of record OY770154.1, read on the forward strand.
AAATATAACAATACATTCGTCCAATAATTTTTATACATACACAAAATTTTGACACCTTGGTAAGACTGGACTTGTCAGACTTTCGGGCTAATGACTAGACGACCCGTAACGACTGTCAAAGATCCACGAATGACAGCCGGGACCAACGGCTTAACGTGCTTTCCGAGGCACGGAGATCTCTCGATATGAAATGAATGGTCATCCTTCCACGGACCAACCGCGGCAAGCGTAACTTAAGAGCCCATACTACCTCAGCTAAAATTCTTTGTCTCGCTCGCACGATTCTGCTCGCGGACTAAGTGTGAGCGAGACAGAGTGCGGTGCTGGGCGGCTGGCACCGCCAATAATAATAATAATAATAATATCCTTGGACATTTCACACAACGCCATATAGTCCCAAGCTAAGCAACTTAATGCTTGTGTTATGGTAACGGGATGGCTGATAAACTACTTATATACATTTTTTTTTTTTTGTAAATACATACAATAGTTTAGGTTTTTGCTTTTTACGGCGAAAATAATTGTAATTAAAAAAAAGTTTCCTGATCAAATTTGAAGTACTTTTTTAATACCAGCGGTTTATTGTTCAGTTTCGAGGTAACTTTGGATTTTTTTTTTATCGAGAAATTTTTTTGGAATCGTGTTTTCGTCAAACATAGTACCTTACATTAATCTTCAACTTAACCATATATTTATTTCAAAATTAATGCTGCAGTATTTTCGACATAACGGAAGATCATGCTAAGCAATTTGAGGTAGTATAGGCCCTTAAGCTTCGATTGTCCCATGCGGGTTTTATTATTTAGCCACGAGCCCCTCGGCGTGATGTATGATTAAATAATAAAAAAAACTCATCAATGAACACTCCAAAGACCTTGTACATTCCACCCACCTATTGTTTCGTAATTCAGTAATCTATTTAATAGCTGGTCCATTGTTTTATGACTTTCGACCTGTTTCATTTGAATTACTAACACAAGGAAGTTTTAATGCGTAGTTTTGTTTTGTTATTGTAGAGTTACGACCAGGTTCCTTCTATCAAAACCTATTGCTTGAATTCCTTAACAGGAGGCCCACACTGCACCGCATCACGCAGCCGGGCGCAGATAATGCACCCACGGTGGTGATTTTTTGTACATTACAAATTCAATAAAAACGCACTCACGCGCGTGGAATTTGGCTCCGTTTCCCGCACACCGCTGAGTGAAACGCAGTACTTTTTGTGTATTTTCTGTTTACTACGAGATATTTAGAACATTTTTATCATGAGAGTATGCGCATTTTGTAAAAACACTATCAAAAATATTAGTTCCACAGACGATCACGTTGTTATCAGCGCCAAAACGGCATCGATAGTATGATGTCCAGAGGGGCCCGTGGCTAAAAGATGAGGGGTCAGTGGTCGATCGATCAGGTTACGCTTGCCGCGGTTGGTATGTGGATGGGTGACCATCTTTACATACCGATACAGGCGCTTTACTGTGTGTAAATTATTCCATCACCACTGCTCTCAAAACGGTGAAGGAAAACATAGTGAGGAAACCGTCATGTCCTAGAACCAAATATTCGAAGACATGTGACATCTACCAACCCGTACTGGGGCCGCGTAATGACAGCCCACTCCCTCTTACAGAGAGGGAACATTATAGGCTGATTATGTATATCTGCACAAATGTGTTCACCAAGCCTCATTAGCCACATGTTATATATCTCTAATAAGAACATACGATAAAGTACTTATACTTGATGAGTGTCGTCACTAGGTATGTCAAGGTTGCATGTTAACATAACAACCTATTGATCTTGTTTCATTTTATTTGTTTAGAACTCCAAGTGGAGCAGGACATGTGTGCAGTGTTGAGTTGATTAAGGGGGAAGAGCCAAGGTCATCATCTGCATCTTCCAGTCTAACCGTATGCTGCTGAATAACGGTATTTTACATGGAGCATGGAGCCTATCTGATAATCTGACCTCCACAACCCAGTTACTGGGTGGTAATAGGATACCCCTTGGTAAGATTGGTTGTCAGACTTTCGGGCGTTTGACGACTCGTAACGATTGTCGAAGATCCACGAATGACAGCCGGGAGTGCTTTCCGAGGCACGGAGGGGTATTGGTATGTAAAAATGGTCACCCATCCAGCGACCAATCGCGGCAAGCGGAGCTTAACCTGGTCGATCGACCCGTGCGGCTGTTATTACTTAGCCATAAGCTCCCTCAACGCTATGTCAATAACTAATATTATTGAGAACTGCAGTGAATATTAGCGTCATAAACTAATACGTTGACATGGTACTTGCAGGTCTGATATCTCTTTTACCCGGTATTTCACAGCCTTCTGCTATAATGAACATTGATGCGTATGATATAAACTTTCATTTGATGTATATGTCGCAGATAACTGGTTAAATTACCCGTTCAGTTAACCGCCTAGCCTTTCAACTAAACGGCGGCCGTTCAACTAACTGCCTGAATGATATTCAATTACAGTTTAGGTTGGAAGTCTGTAACCAATCACGCGCGAGCCGAATTGGTTGCAGTAATTAAGGCATTGTACCCCGACCAAGTGGGTTAGGTTAGGATAGAACTGTGATCACCCGCGTGCGAGCCGAGGGAGGAACCGAGGCGAGCACTACTTCTAAAGGCCAGGCAGTTAACTGAACGGCTAATTTAACCAGTTGGCTGCGACATATATGTATCTTATTGGAAATACTGGCCAAAATGCCCCATCATTCTTTGCAAAGAATAAATGTCTTTGTTTTCATAGAAACGCGAGTTTACTGGTCGCCCAGAGATGTTGATTTGGAAAAAAGAAGATCTTTGTCTATTCTTGGTAGAATAAAGATAGAATTAGTCATGCCACGCGAGCTGGAAAAGGATAAGCAGACGTTTTCGTAGTTCAAGAGTGACTGACATGTGATTGCACGTACAGTCAATAAAAGAGATAAGTATGCAGGATCGTCGGATATAGTTGAAGTTTAGTAAGAAACCAATGGATGTTCTTGAATAAAATTTAATATTATTAATAGAAAACAAACAGCTCATTTATCAAATTATTTTCAGTCGACAATATCGATCGGTTTCTTGCTAAATTTCAACTAAATCCGACGATCCTGCATACTTATCTCTTTTGTTGACTGTACTAATACATGAGCTAATGAGTCTTAAATCACTCAGTCTGCAGGCGTACATCACACCATTCCATTCATGCGTTTTCTAAGCAAGATTGTCGCAACACTTTCACAATATCTTCGCTTGGGAGCCGTTCATCCGGAACTGATATCGTGTATAATGTATTCAAAATTTCAAAGACTACACGGCTGAGTTAATATGTGATGAAACTTTACAATACCACTGCCTATTGTTTCGAATCTGACAGTTTTTCCAGCTGTAGGTATATTTTACAAAATACATTTATAAACGTATCGCTTTATTCCATTTGTAACTATTGAATGCCACATCATAATATGACGCACCCAAACACTCCAATGCATCGTCCACGTTCATAATAAACGGCACCCACATTTTCCATCACAATCTGAATCAATTTTAAGGATTGCCAATTGAAAATTTTTTCATGCCGGTTAAGTTCCCTCACGATGTTTTTTTCCTTTACCGTTTTTAGAGCAGTGGTGATGACATAATTTATACAAATTAAAGCGTCTGTCTGGGTTCGAACCTACGACCTACAACTCGTAAGTCGCGGCCGTTATCACTTGGACTTCATCTGTCTAGCATTTTCCCAATTTTATTGTGGTCGGCTTCCAGTCTAACCGGACGCATCTGAATACCAGAATTTTACATGGAGCGACTGTCTATCTGAATCCCACGACCTAGTTACGCACACACTTGTACAGAGGCCAGCACATCAAGCTACCCCAATCTGTCAAACTTTCCCAATTGAATATGAACCTTATTCCTTTGCAGGAAAGTTGAAAATCTATCAAAGAAATTTGACAGATTGGGGTAGCTTGATGTGCTATCTCCTGCGTACTTACACATCAATCTCAATCTGAATAATTTTGAAGGATATTGTTAGTTCATTGCTTCATAATTATGTTCGAAAAATGTGTTTACTCAACATCGTAAAAAACGCAATGAATGTTGTTGAGTTGTCAAAATAAAACCCATTGCTTGCTATAGTGTGTTACGCACATATAAATGTTCAGAGGCCAGCACATCAAGTTACCCCAATCTGTCAATTTTTTTTGATAGTTTTTCAACTTTATTACAAAGGAATAAGGCTCATATTCAATTGGGAAAATTTGACAGATTGGGGCAGCTTGATATGCTGGCCTCTGTACATTCTTATATCTATGGTAACCTTGGTTACGTAATTACCCCTCTGGCTAAACTACGTTGAGATTGGCCACAGAGGGCAAAATCGGTCGGCAGGATATTAGATACCTTCGATGTAGCATGTGCTTGCTTGTTGTCACAAAACATAAAAGGTGCAGAAGTCAATCAATGTATGTACTTCACTTGTCATGCCTACGCTCGGCGGTCGCGCTAGGGTTGTCAACTTTGGCGTATGCACAAAAAACTATCGTGGTAGTACTGGTAGCGGCACTCGTATCTAGTTGTTTGATTTATTGTTGTAAAGTTGTTAAAGTTTACAGAACAAAAACATATAAAATTTTACATTTGTCCTTTTAAAATCCCTAATAATAACTTCTAAACGGATTAAGTACCCTATTTACACAATTTATTTTGCCCTATCCATTTTAGACCTAAACCTATCAAATGACACTAAACACAACACAATATCTATACAAACAAAAAATCATGTTTTCAACTTACGTAATATTTGGGTCTCAAGCAGATGGCACTCGCGCTCGCACTGATCCCAACCGATCCGAGATATCGTGTCCGTGAGCGGTGTCTATGTGTGCGTTGCTCGAGCGCACTTTATATGTAGATTGACTTCTATACTCTCTGTATTTTGTGTTATTGTCGTCTGGCATTTGTTTAGCTATTGTCTATTTATCAAACATATAGGTATTGCGATAATATGTATTCAGATCTTATTTAAGTATTATCAATATGTACTGTCGACTCCTCGTGACACGCGTGCTGGTAATTATGTGACAAACAATCATTGTTTCACTTATTTAGCGAGGTAGAAGTTGCGTGTTAATTTTTAAGAACGCAGTTTTAGACTTACATAACGCCTATAATTCCCGAAGCGTTAAGCAGAGGTGTAAGTACCTACAGGGTGGTAGGGAAATCGACGAGCAAACTGAAACCATAAATTCAACACACATAATGTAGAAATGTTTGATCGATTATCAAAAAAACAAAACTGTTGTTTCATAGAAAAGTGCAATTCAACACAGTCATAACTTCATAAGGTACTTAGAATCATTACACAGAATCCGTGGAAACAAGTTGCAGGTCAAAAAGAACGCTAAGTGAAAACAAAGTACTAGCGCGGGCAGGTTATGCGATGCGATGCGACGGGGTGTGTCGGGGGCCAAAATTTCACGCGAACAAAGCCGCGGGCAGAAGCTAGTCGCAATATAACTATACCCTAAAAAAACCGGCCAAGTGCGACTTTGACACGCGCACAAAAGGTTCCGTACCACCATAAAATATATTTTAACACTACATAATTATAAAATAACGGCAAAAAAAAACACGTTTTTTGTATGGGAGCCCCCCTTAAATATATATTTTATTCTTTAATTAGTATATGTTGTTATAGCGGCAACAGAAATACACATTCTGTGAAAATTTCAACTGTCTGACTATCACGGTTCATGAGATACAGCCTGGTGACAGACAGACAGACGGACAGCGGAGTCTTCGAAATAGGGTCCCGTTTTACCCTTTGGGTACGGAACCCTAAAAAAGAAAGCTTTTTAAAAACCTATACATCTATGAGACCGGTTTAGCAAGTAATCCTGGCCTCGTTCCATCGCGTTTCACTTGCTCAACTGAAAGTCAGCGATTCAGAAACGGTTATGATAATCACATCGAATGTTCGTTCACACGATTGAACAGTATTTTGTAAACAGCTTGGCAAAACATCCGGATGAACAAACAGATTTTAAACAAGTAACATCAACAAATATTACATAGTATGAATTTCGGAGGGAAGGCAAAAAAACATGACCCTCCCTCTGGAGCAGACGGATTAAAAGAAGTTATACTACCAGCATATTATTGTCTCACTGCAGGACAAACGCCACTTCTCACACAGAGAAGGCACGAGCATTAATCACCACGCTTGCTCTCCTAGACGGGTTGGCGATTTCAGACTTAAATCTGTCATCATCTGCCTAGCCTTTTCCCAACTATGTTGACGGCGGCTTCTAATCTAAATGGATGCAGCTGAATACCAGTATTTTACATGGCGCGACTGCCTATCTGACCTCCACAACCCAGTTACTGGGTATTACGATACCCCTTGGTAAGAATGGTTGCCAGACTTTCGGGCTTCTGACTACCCGTAACGACTGTCAAAGATCTACGAATGACAGCCGTTACCAACGGCTTAACGTGCTTTCCGAGGCACGGAGGGGTCTTGATATGTAAAGATGGTTACCCATTCACAGACCGACCGCGGCAAGCGTGGGGCGGGACGTCCCATGTAATAGGGGCGAGCCTATTGCCATCAGCTGGTCACGAATGCAGAATCTCGAGCTGCTACTGAGAAATTCCAAATGGGAAAACCCAATCAAACTTTGCCCGACCTGGGCATCGAACTCAGGAATAGCACTTGCGAGCACTAAACCAACGAAGAAGTCAAAAAGATACAGGAACAGAGACAGGCAGAAGAACCACTCATTATCTCTGTGGAGTTTCGTCAGCTAATTTAATCTCAGTAAATGAACAGACTTTTTTCTGTCAAACAGTGCTTCAGTTTGAAGGGTATCATGTTCCAATAATGTTACAGGCGCATCAAACATTTAAGTTTAGCTTCCTTTATCATAGGCATAGCTACTCATTTCATACAAGAACAAAATCTTTCCAACATTAATTTGTAAATAAGAACAGACTTATCTTTAAGTACCAAAGTATACATAAACGTAGCGAACGGTAAACAAAAATATTTACATACAAAACAAAACAAGCGCTAAAACTTTTATCTCAACATTCTCAACTCCCATCGACAGACAGCGACACGACTGCACGCGACAAAAGTTGTAAACAAAATGAATTTTACAAATCAAATATCGAAGAGCGTTGACCTTAGAGAAAACTATTATTTAATTCTCGTAATTTCATGTTAACACTTTCACAGTCTGAAACTGGACTCTGATCTGTCAAAAATAACTCTAATTTCCCTATAATTTTGACAAGATTCTGACATTGATTGTTGCTGACATGAGATTTTGTGACTAGATTTTGAACGGTTTTTAATTACAGGAATTGTTGGCCTTCAGTTCTTTTACATTTTAACAACAACTAAACACTCCAGCTCTTTCCTTCTAATCAAAAAGATAGACATGTTACAGTTTTTTTCAATTGATTATCTAGCCAGAATTGAGACGACTTTCGTGAACGCGTCACAGACTATCATCGAATCAAGTAAACAACCTACCACGCCATTCTTGCGGAGTCGGGTAAACACGAGAATAAAGACTGAAGATACCTATATGTATATTACGTTTTAGAAAAATGTAGGGGCTTGTCACTTTATGCAAGTGACGAGCACAGCCAGTTCAATCAACATACATTGCGTTATTTACGTAGTTGAGCAGATTTTTTTTTTTCGACTTAATGAAGCAATGTATTAGCAACATCCTTCATGATTGTGATTGATTAATAGTGTATTACGTAATTAGTGTGCTGGAGTAGGTAAACATACTCAAACTCAAAGCATTTATTTCAAATAAACAAATTACAGGCACTTTTGAATTGTCAAGGGGTCGGTCAGTCAGAAAGATGAAGCTAGTTGTCCATTCCAAAGCGTAGGTACCTATGGAGAAAAACGGGCAAAGTTGTCTGTCGAAAACACTATATGCATCTGAATAGATAATAAGCCAACGAAAACAAACTTGGGACAAACTAGTGCTGGCTAATCTAATAAACAAGATACTGCGCAGATGAAAAGTGAAGGTAATGAAAAACATTTCAAGGTTACATTCTGCCAAGGCAAGAGTTAATCATAAAGTGACAATGAGAGATTTTTCTCACCAGGGGCTGCACTGCAGTCTCGGCATTCATAGCGATCGCTTTACGACCGAATTCGGTCGCAAAGTCCTATCGATCCGGAAGTAGCGATATTTGGTAGTCTCGACTCTCAAACTCATCGATTGTCATCGGTATTTTACCGACCTTTGTCGCAAACTTAACGATATATTTTGCGAGCATTTTTGACAGCCCGCAAATTGAATCTAAACTTATAATTTTGGGGGTGTTTGCAAGTAATTATCAACAAAAATAATGCGGAATGGGCGTACTCGAAGGTGTGTCTGTACCGATGATGTTAGAGACTTGCGTTTGTCGTAAGCATCGTTACGGCAAGCGATTATTTTCGGTATTTTTTAGGGATCGGTAGTTTGCAATAGCGTCGCTATTCTATGTCGAGACTGCAGGCCCAGGAGCATTCGCCTGTATTGTAACAATCATAATATTGCACGACTCATAATGCAAAGCATTAGAGTGCTTTAAGATCGAAACATTTTTTTTGCCTCTTTTCTGCAAATGTTTCTTTTGTTAAACTCCTGCTAGTACATAGAACCTACCTAATTTATATACCATTATACAGATAATTCAATGGAGATTAATTCTGTATTATTAAAAAAAAAATGCAGTAGAAACGAAAAAAAAACATCAAAATATTTCTAAAAAATCAAGTGTAAAACCTGAAAACACTGCAGCTTGCGAAAAAATCAATTGAATCAAATTTTTAGGTTTCCGTACCCAAATGGTAAAACGGGACCCTATTACTAAGACTTCGCTGTCCGTCCGTCTGTGACCAAGCTGTATCTCATGAACCGTGATAGCTAGACAGTTGAAATTTTCACAGAATGTGTATTTCTGTTGCCGCTATAACAACAAAAACTAAAAACAAAATAAAATAAATATTTAAGGGGGCTCCTACACAACAAACGTGAATATGTAGTGTTAAATATTGTGTGGTGGTACGGAACCCTTCGTGTGCGAGTCTAACTCGCACTTGGCCGTTTTTTTAATAGATTCGTTACGTTTCGTTTAGTTTTTTTATACGATCAAATAAGCATATGAGTCGTGCACTTTTAGATTTTCCACATTTTCTTGTTTGATAAGGTGGAGTTGCTTTTTACCAGTGGTAGACACTTCCCTTTAGCTAGCCTTTTAATAGTGCTACACACCAAGTCTCATTCATATTTACCTAGTTTTCATTTAATTTATAATTTGTGAGCGAAACAAAAGTAAACATAAACAAAACAATGGCGATTTGTAGACGTTGAACAGTGCTGCCACCTATGACGAGTTTTAAACGTTTTAAACGCCATTATGACCATACATTCAGTTTTAAACGCCATTATGACCATACCACATTTTTAGTGATCTTTAAAAATACAAATTACCATTTATTATCAATGTATCATGGATACACGGCAAACATGTTTTCGTTCACAATACGAGGTCGTTTCCCTGGCTCGTGTCGTCGTATCGCCAATTAAGATATTTCGCAACAACAACTAGGTACGCATCTACGTATCTCACCGTGAAATGTGCTATCACGATTCACGACCTGCGCAATAGATCTGCGCAGTAGCTTATCCGTATCAGTTTTTCCCGAGTTTGTTTTGGTCGATTTCCTGCTAAAGTGTACGTCACCATGAGTATGAAAAGCTAGCTAGGCAGTTGGTTTAGGGCTAGTAATAACTTGCTTTGTGCTGAGTGTGGAATCACACTCAGCACAAAGCAAGGAAAAAAAGGCGAAAAAAAAGGGGAAAAGGGGTAAAGGCGAAAGTTTGTGAGCGTGTTCGTATGTTTGTTAGTTCTTCACGCACAAACGGGTGGAGCAATTTTGATTAAATTTGGTATGGAGGTAGCTGACACCCTGGATTAACACATAGGATACTTTTTATCCCGATATTGCCACGGGATCAACACTTATGCGGGTGAAACCGCGGGGCGCAACTAGTTTCCTACATTTCCATTGACGACATAAAATATAGTCTACTAGCTTTTACCAGCGGGTTCGCCCGCGTAGAAGTTGGAAATTATCCCGCGGGACCGTACAAAACCAGGGGCGAAATAAAAAGCATTCAACGTCCCAACAAGGTCAAAGATCTACCTGTGTGCTAAAGTCCATAGAAATCCGTTCAGCCGCGTTTAGGCGTGAAAAGTTAACAAACATACTGACAGACAGAGTTACTTTCGCCATGAATAATATTAAGTATGGATTTAAAATTCACAAAGAGGAGGAAAGCGGAAACAATTGACAATGAGAAAACCTGGAAAAGGCCCCGGAAAGGAGGAATGAACGATATCCAACAGAAAGATGATTTGACGATACCAAACATTGGAATTTAATCATTGGGCTACTACGTTTCCACCAGAGATGTGCGAGGATGCGTAGCGAGGGATGTGTGTGAAACAAACCAATAACATCGCTTCATTTTTATAGCTTGAACTAAGCTAGCGTTGTTATTGGTCAGTTTTACACACATTCCTCGCTACGCATCCTCGCTCATCTCCGGCGAAAACGCAGCCTCCCCAGATCACCTATATTTACCAACGCACACAGTATTAAAAAGATCCTAAACAAGGAATATTTCGGAGATAGTCATGATGAATAATTCGACTTAATGATATCTAATGTATTAAAATATGGTTGCTCTTATATTATGTGATTAAACTGTTTTGATTTTGCACGACCCGACTAATTAACCTTTGTTACACTTATAACCTTTTTAACTTATTTTTTACTTTAATTTTTGTTTTTCTCTTGGTTTGCAAATCGTTGTCAACGAACATAATCAACGCAAAGTATTTCTAACTAGATGTTTATATGTGGAAGCTTGTAATTAGCAAATTTTTCTGCCAACGAATGATTTTTAATTGTGTTATTCTTATTAGTCTGTAAGCTTTCAATAAAACATAATACTTAAATAAATTTACAACGTCGAGGATTCAATATTCAACCTTACATCTGAATTTCATGTCAATCCATACTAATATTATAAATTCGAAAGTAACTCTGTCTACGTTACCTTTTCACGCCTAAACCACTGAACGGATTTCGATAACATTTGGCAGAGAGATAGATTGCGACCCGGGGAAGGACATAGGATAGTTTTTATCGACATACCTCGCGGGCGAAACCGCGGGGGGAAGCTAGTATTATAAATTCGAAAGTAACTCTGTCTGTCTGTCTGTCTATATGTTACCTTTTCACGCCTAAACCACTGAACGGATTTCGATAAAATTTGGCAGAGAGATAGATTGCGACCCGGGGAAGGACATAGGATAGTTTTTATCGACATACCTCGCGGGCGAAGCCGCGGGGGGAAGCTAGTATTATAAATTCGAAAGTAACTCTGTCTGTCTGTCTATATGTTACCTTTTCACGCCTAAACCACTGAACGGATTTCGATAAAATTTGGCAGAGAGATAGATTGCGACCCTGGGAAGGACATAGGATAGTTTTTATCGACATACCTCGCGGGCGAAACCGCCGGCGGAAGAGAGTAACTTATAAATCTACTAAACGCCAACCTTCGTGCTATTTAGTAATTTAGCATCATGTTCAACAAGAACCAAAAGTTTGCATTTAAAACACCACTTTGGAAGGAAAAAGCGCTAGTAGCAGTTTGTAGCGTACCTATTAACTAAAATACAGTCGAAAATGTACCTACAGGAAAATACTAGATTTATTATTTCCAGCGTGCAGTCAGTGGCGGATTTGCAGTCTTGGCCGCCTCAGGCCCAGGCCCAGGCCATGTAGTAAGTACCAGCCGCCCGTTTATGGACTACACATAGACTTATAAAAAAAGATGGACTCCGCGCCACGCATATCGAAAGTGAAGCACCGTACCGATCTATGTGTGCGTGATTGACGATTGACGCTGTCGTGTCACGTAATGGCGGCCGGTCGGCATACTATGATGTAAATGTGAGCGTGAGGCGTGTTTGTGCAAGCGGTCCCGGCATACTTACTGTGCTTTACTTTCGATATGCGTGGCGCGGAGTCCATCTTTTTTTATAAGTCTATGGTAGGTACTTTGAGTTATTTCTGTGTTATCATCAGTTGGCCCTTGGGGTAAATCCGCCACTGTGTGCATTGGAATGAAAAAAAATGTATATTCTACAAGTCCTACTTTCCTACTAATATTATAAACGTGAAAGTTTGTGAGGATGGATGGATGGATGGACTTTTGTTACTCTTTCACGCAAATACTGCTAAAAGGATTCATTTAGTTTACAACCAGGATTAACACAGGATAATTTTTATCCCGATACTCCCACAGGATCGAAACCTATGCGGGTGTAACCGCAGGGCGCTGCTAGTTATTAAATAACTTCTGCCCGAGATTTCGTCCGCGTAATGTGCCAAGCTTTTGTAATAATGTGGCTGTTATTGTGATGTTTTACGATTTCCACGCGAACGAAATCGCGGGCATAACTGTTAAAAAATACAACCAACTTTGCTAGTAATTCGAAAACAATCTTTTAACGCACCCATCAGATGTCTTAAGTCTTATCACACCCGCCCAGGGTGTTAACTTTCGAATATAATTCCGATAGATCGACATTGGTCGAACGTCAGTTGGTCGAGTTAAACGTCAGGGATTGGCTTGACTCAGTGCGTCCCGCCAATCCCAGACGTTTGACTGACAATTCCAATGTCGATCTATCGGATTTATATTCGAGAGTAAGCACCCTGGCTAGACCGACCATTGCAAAATCCCCTTTGTCCTGCACCCGTCGTACTATAAGGTCACGCAGCACAATGACCTTAGTGCAGACGTCTGGGAGGCGACCTTGGACGACCTTGGCTAGGCAGATATGTATGTAAGTACTTAGAAAAGTTCATTGGACAGGTTTTGGAGACAGTTCTTTGTCTTACTTATAGACAAAAATAAAAAGAAAATTGGGCCAGGAAATACAAACAGTTTAAAAAAGGAGCATTTAAACATAAAAAAGTTTAAAAACACAATTAAAAACAACGAGAAAAAAAGAAAAAGACCAGTGCGAGTCCAAAAAGGCTCCTATCTCAGCTTCATCATCATCATTTCAGCCGAAAGACGTCCACTGCTGGACATAGGCCTCCCCCAAGCACCTCCACTTCGACTAGTCTTCCTATCATCTCAGCCTAAAGCCGCGATATTTAAAAAAATAAATACCGCAGTGCAGCGCTGGTATCCTGATAGTACAGGAACTGGTGGACGCTGGTGATGGCGCCAAACGAGTAGCCGAATTCTGGGCCGAATCCATTTAGATTGCTATCGGCACCCTAAGAAGAAGGGCCCGATGTCTACAATGTTTGTAAATATGTGAGCGCCAAATATAATGGTACAGTAATTTTATTCTAGATACATCGTCTTCAGATATTGCATAAATATGTAAGTTGTCACGCCTTTTATACCTGGAGGCTTTTATTTAGGTAGTTTTTTTATTTAATTTTATTTTTTTATTACTTTTGATTTAGTATTTTTATTTTAGCTTGAGTAGGTATAGATTTTTATGGTATTTGTTGGTATATTGGCGTGGCTAGCTAACATATGGCAAATAATTTTATTGAATGTTCTGTGTCCTGTAATGTTAATTAGATACTTTGCAGATCTAGTTTTGTATACAGTCGAGTATTTTATAACTGAACAGACAGCTGTGCTGCTGGGGAGTTTGTTGCGCCACTTCTTCTCCCCAGCAAAAGCACTAGGAAGTGGTGAAGGGCGGGCGTTTTGGGGGACTGTCTTATGTAATTTTGACGTTCGAAAAGTGCTGATTCTCAGCCTAGTTTGAATAAATGACTTTTGATTTTGATATAATTATATAATTATTGTATACAAAATATCGTAAAATACTATAAAAGAGTACGGGGGACTTTCTTGCCCATCTATGGAGGATGAGTGAACTTTACACCCTGTTCCTCATAAAAAGTTTAATATGTAGTGGCACCGACTTGCCCTGTCTGGCCATACCGCTGTTAAACCCGCGATGGTTTGTGTGGTATGTGTAATAAGTTCAACAAATATTTGTAAACTGTTTTTTTGATTAGTAAACAATAAAAAAAAAATCTCAATATCCCCATACGAAAACTGCCTTTTGGAAGTGGCGACTAGAATCAATTATATTTTTTTGGAAATTTTGACGTTCAAAATTGCCTTTTATGTGCCTATCCATACCCATATTATAAATTCGAAAGTAACTCTGTCTGTCTGTACGTTACCTTCTCACGCCTAAACCACTGAACGGATTTCGATAAAATTTGGCAGAGAGAGTTTTCATCCCGTGGAAGGACATAGGATAGTTTTTTATCGACATACCTCGCGGGCGAAGCCGCGGGCGGAAGCTAGTTTGAAATAAATGATTTAAGTTTGTCTTACGATCGTATGATAAGTATATGAAAAGGTTAAAAGAGCATACTAAAATGATTTGATCATGTTGAGACTTGAGGGGATGAATGAAAGGCGACTAACAAAAGCCACGGCAGACGTGAGTGGCGACGCCCGCCAGGAGGGGACGTCGTAGAAGGACATAATTATAGTGACCTTATTGGTGACGTTCTTCAGAAAGATCAAGTGCGTAGTGCTCACAACCAGCGTATATGTGTCGCAGCCAACTGGTTATGGCCTTTAGAAGTAGTGCTCGTATCGCTTCGCTCTCTCGGCTCGCACGCGGTTGATCACAGTTCTAACCTAACCTAACCCATTTGGTCGGGGTGCCCTGCTTTAGTTACTGCAACCAATTCGGCTCGAGCGTGAATGGTTACAGACTTCCAACCTAAACTGTAATTGAATATTATTCAGGCCGTTAGTTGAACGGCCGCCGTTTAGTTAAAAGGCTAGGCGGTTAACTGAACGGTTAATTTAACCAGTTGGCTGCGACATATGTATGACCTGAGGGGCAATTCTCGTAATTTTAAGAACGTTCACAGTCTGATCTCAGTCTCAATCTGTCAAAAATACCTCTTAATAAACACAAAAAGTTTGTACATTTTTTGACATTCATTGTCGCTGAGATGAGATTGCGTCTAGATTTTGAAAGATTTTAACTACGGTCTCTGCCTAGCTTTTTCCCAACTATGTTGGGATCGACTTCCAGTCTAACAGGATGCAGCTGAATACCAGTATTTTACATGGAGCGACTGCCTATCTGACCTCCACAACGCAGTTACTGGGTAATACGATACCACTTGGTAAGACTGGTTGTCAGACTTTCGGGCTTCTGACGACCGGTAACGACTGTCAAAGATCCACAAATGACAGCCGGGATCAACACTTAACGTGCTTTCCGAAGCATGGAGGGGTCTTGATATGTAAAGATGGTCAACTATCCATGGACCAATCGTGGCAAGCGTACCTTAACCTGATCGTTCGACCCTTGCGGCTGTTTATTATGCTTTATAATAAGTCGACAGTTGCTAGTAAACACAAAACTTTGTACACTATAAGGGTGCTAAATCTCGAATATAATTCCGATAGATCGACATTGGTCAAACCACAGTTGGTTGAGTTAAACGTCAGGGATTGGCTAGACTCAGTGAGTCCAGCCAATCCCTGACGTTTGACTGACAATTCCAATGTCGATCTATCGGAATTATATTCGAGAGTAAGCACCAAGAACGGTTTCGCACTACATCCGATCCGAATCCGAATTAAAGATCCAACTTCAATCCGAATTGCAAATGTTCTAAATTCGACCAGATAGAGTTCGGATTTTGTGCGAAACGGGTCATAGAAATAGGACTATGGTCACTTCGGACCGGCATTTCTCGGATTCGGATCGGACGTAGTGCGAAATCGCCCTAATACTAAATAGGAACACGTAATCATGTACTATACATTGATAAGCGAGTACGTGATCCAATACATGCGGAAAAACAGTGCTGATAATAGCTAGACTGTTGACCTAATTATTTATTGCTTGTAATACTTTGTTTCGACATAGAGCTAGATTGCTCTTACGTCCTGGGTACGATTCCCAGGTCGGCCAAAGGTTAAGTATTAGGTTTTTTTTCATTAGGAATTTCTCAGTAATATCTTGGATGTTGGCGGTGTGATACCCCCGTTACCTCGGAAAGTTATAGCGCGGGCAGGTGAAGCGATGCTACGGGGTGGGTCGCGGGAACATGAAATTTCATGCGGACGAAGTCGCGGGCAACGGAGCTGGAAACGCCCGTAACTTCGGCTGATATTACGGAGGTCGTGCTTAGGTGAGTATACTCCCTGACCCTTATGAAGAATTTTCCGTCTAAAATTATACCTACGTGGAACCGTGATAGCTCACAGCGTCGCGGCAGACCTCGTAAAAGATGGCGGGACGAGCTGGACAAAACAAACGACCAGTGGCCCACTTTAGCCCTGGATCGAAAGAGCTGGAAGTCATGGGGAGAGGCCTTTGCCCAGCAGTGGGATGATGCAGGCTAACAGTAATGCCAGTATAAAGTTACAAACAAAATGGCCTGATAACTATAATAATTAACTAGTAATAGGACAAGCACGGAAGTCGGCAGTTCATCGGCTCGCATCGTTTATGTGTTATTAACCGACTTCTAAAAAAAGGAGGAGGTTCTCAATTATGAAGTTTGTATTTTTTTTTTATGTTTATTTATTTAATTAATACTTCAAGCACAAAAATGTACAGAGGCGGACTATGTTAATATGTTTGTTCGCGCATATCTCCGTCGCTTGCCAACCGATTTGAAAAAATCAACGAAAATCTAAAAATTCAAAAGCAATATTTTGTAAGGTGATGAGCAGTTGACATTAGGCTATTGTAACTTAGATAAATTACAAACTCTTTCACTAAAAAGTAAAATATAAAAACTTTTTTACAAAAAAAACAACCGACTTCCAAAAAAAAAACACTACAAAGTGCTAAATAACTTTAATTTCGGAAGTCGGTGTCAATAAACGAAAATACAGATCCAACGACACCGACTTCCGAAATTAAAGTTATTTAGCACTTTGTAGTGTTTTTTTTTGGGAGTCTGTTGTTTTTTTTGTAAAATAATTTTTTTGCATATAATTTCGACCTGGCAAGCTTCCAGGGTTGATTGTAATAAGTACTGAAACTTTTAGGATTTGTCTGCACGTTGGTTATTTTTGGCGTGTTTGAAAAATCAAAAATTTAAGTACATTGACCAATCCATGTAAAATACTGGTATTCAGCTGCATCCGGTTGGACTGGAAGCCGACCCCAACATAGTTAGGGAAAGGCAGGCAGATGATGATGATGACATTGACCAATCCGTTCACACACAGGATTTGAGTATGCACGTAGTTACTGAAACGTTATTTATGAAAGTAAATTGGTGTGACTTATGCTGTGTCAAAAAACGTTCTCGAGGGAAACCCTCCCCGGTCCTTCCCTCCTCTCTCCAGGGGTCCTTTTTTGATTGGCCAATTCTTCCCTTGCGGTGGTAGGGCAAAAGCTCGCCTGTTTTGCGACCACCCTGAGTCCGGAGTCAAACAGTCTGCTGTGTTTCGGCGATGCGTGGGAATTCCAGTGCCTTAGGCATCTTCTGGGCACGCTCGTTCCATCATAGACCGCATCAACCGCTTTCCATCAGGCGCGATCGATGTCAAGAGCGGGTACATTCAGCAAATTAAAAAAAAAAACTAAATTTGACAACAGAAAACATTGTCTTTCGGAAACCAAATAAAAAAATAAAAAACACGCTTTAGTCAAACTCAAACTCGATTGGTTTACTAGCAGTCACTAAAGA
This sequence comes from Gortyna flavago, assembly GCA_963669345.1. NCBI lineage: Eukaryota > Metazoa > Arthropoda > Insecta > Lepidoptera > Noctuidae > Gortyna > Gortyna flavago. The sequence goes on from OY770154.1 coordinate 1,265,839, forward strand.
GTTCCACTATCCATCTCCTGACTCCATTACCAGACCCTCGGTACCAAGCCCATTATATTGGACTCGTCAAAACAAATCATATGAGCCCAAACTCGAGGAGTTTTCTAGTAGTCATTAAAGAGTTCCACTCCTCCTGGCCCCATCATCAGATCAGCTCCAAGATACCAAATTATAGTTTTGTCATCCGAACTACATAAACATACAAAGTTTCGTTTCTATACGACAATTACAAGTAGGTTAAAATTGACTTCTAAGATTTTGTTCCATTGTTTGTTAATTGGTTATAAGTGAATCTAATCGTGTTAAAAGTCATCGAGAAAACACGCAGCAAATAGCAATACAATTCATAGTTAGCAAGTCATACTTTAATATTGATACTATTGCACACGACGTTTCTATTGCCAAAAACGCAGTAAAATAAGATACTAATTAATACACCATGTCAATTAATATTCATTTCTATATTATTTTAGCCGCCAAGAAGTGTTACTGTGGTCCGGTTTGAAGGGTATAATTACAGGTGCATGTGTCCATGAGACAGGGGTTCGTGGCTAAATGATAATAGCAATTCGGGCTGATCTTCAAGGTTAAGGCGCTGCCCAAACGTAGAACACCGTAAAACGCTCAGAAAAAGGAGTCACATTATAGCCATCTCTGTTCTTTTGCGTTTCAAAAGTAATTGCATCACTTTCGATCGCTTAGTAGGTTTTCGAGGTAGGGCCTTAACATGCTTTCCAAATTTTTCCTAAGTTTGAACGTTCATCAAGACATTTCAATAGCACAACCATATACTTATAAAAAAAGATGGACTCCGCGCCACGCATATCGAAAGCAGCGTACCGATCTATGTGTGCGTGATTGACGATTGACGCTGTCGTGTCACGTAATGGCGGCCGGTCGGCATACTATGATGTAAATGTGAGCGTGAAGGCGTGTTTGTACAAAGGGTCCGGCATACTTACTGTGCTTCACTTTCGATATGCGTGGCGCGGAGTACATCTTTTTTTATAAGTCTATGAGCACAACAAATAATATTCGGAATGCTCATCCATTTTACATTATATGGTCAACCACCTCACAGTGTGAACAACTTTGGCAATCAAATGCATGCACGTCATTCTCATAGGTACTTGGTACGTTTGAGCAACTTGCTAAGCGAGCTAACTGCCCCGTTGGACTCGTGGTCGTATGCGCGACTGCTGAGCGTGGGGTCGTGTGTTCGATTCAAGGGTCGGGCAAAATGTTACAGAGTTTTTCCATTAAGAATTTCTTAGTAACAGCCCGGAGTTTGGAAGTTGGCGGTGTGGTACCCCCGTGCCTCGGAAAGCACGTTAAGCCGTTGGTCCTGCGCCTGATCTTTCTCCGGTCGTGTCGGATTGCCGTCCCACCGGACTATGAGAGTGAGGGAAGAGACAGTGCACCTGTGTCGGCGCACACACGCCTGCACTATAATATCTCCCGCGCCGAAGGCTAGTCTCCGTTTAGATTGGCTGCCAGGGTCGAAATACTGTCTGGAGAACTATACAGTGTGTCAGGTTAAACGAGGGACATACATAAGGGAGTGTAGTACCCATGACAATGAACAACTTTTACTAAGAGACCAACACTGAAATCGAGAAAATAAAACCAGCCGCTCTATACATTTATGTTGACAAAATGTAGGGAACAGCTGTTTTTTTTTTTTTTCATATATTGGAGTCCGCCCCATATTAAAAGTTGTTCATTTGCATGAGTACTACACTCAAAGTATGTCCCTCGTTTAACCTGACACACTTTATATATAATTTTCACATTATGGTCAACCATGATTAAATAAAAAATAAATATTTATCAAAAGACATACCTATTAAATATAAAAATAAATTGCACTTAATATTAATAAAATTTTAATTGATGTATGTATCAGTCACAATATGAAATTAATTGACTATTTAATAAGATAAGATAACGCTGACATTATATTTTTTAATTGTGTATGTAATGCATGTTTAAATATGTATTGTTTTGACCCAATTGTCACTAAATATTTGCACGACTTGATGTATGTCGAATATAGTGAAACTCTAAAATTATCGTCACCATATATAACCTATATTCTAGCAAATAAAGCATTCAAGCATTCATTCATTCATTCATTCATTCATTCATCTCATAGTGTGAACAACTTTGGCAGTCAGATGTAATCGCGTCATTCTCGTACTTAGTATTTCTGAATATCACATCACAGGGGGTGCCACCTATAGTAATTTTGAGAATATTACGCATCAATTCTGAGTATTGCGATTCTAATGAAGACATGACGTTGACTGGTACATAAACTTGAGCCATTTACAAATGGGGTTAGGCAGAGCGGGCTTGTGGCTAAGTAATAACAGCCGCACGGGTCGATCGATCAGGTTGAGCTACGCTTGCCGCGGTTGGACCGTGGATGGGTGACCGTGTTTACATACCAAGACTTCTCCGTGCCTCGCAAAGCTGTCATTCGTGGATCTTTGACAGTCGTTACGGGTCGTCAGAAGCCCGAAAGTCTGACAACCAGTCTTACCAAGGAGTTTCGTATTATCCAGTAACTAGGTTGTGGAGGTCAGATAGACAGTCGCTCCATGTAAAATACTGGTACTCAGCTGCATCCGGTTAGACTGGAAGCCGACCCCAACATAGTTGGGAAATAGCTAGGCAGGTGAGGTTAGGCAGATACTACAGAACAAAATCAAAATTCATTTATCCAAATTAGGCTGAGTATCAGCACTTTTTGAACATACACACAAGCGACACGCGTCAGAGCGTCGACAAGTGTCGACGGCACCCATCGACGCCCGCCTACGTTGCACCAGCGGCTGCCGTCGACAACATGCCGCTCGTGTATTTCAAGGTGTTCATATACACGAGCGGCGTATTGTCGATGCCTGCCGCTGAAGCGTCGAGCACTTGTCTCACCCCCGGCACGCCCGCCCTTCACCTGCCACTTCCTAGCGCTTAACTAGGTAGAAGTGGCACAAAAAAACTCCCCAGCAGCACAGCAATCTGTTCAGTTAGAAGCAACATGATTCTATCTAGTAGATAAGAAACAACTCCACCAGTAATCTTGCTAACAAGGTCGTACATTTAATAACATAATTATTATGTTAAGAAATCAGCAGCTTCTTCGTTGTTATTTAACGTATTTTTACGTATTTTTCATTGTTGTTATGACGTAGTAATTTAAATTAGTGTTAGTATCTTATCAGGAATGATAAGATACTAACACAAAAAATTACTACGTCATTTTTTTTTATCCGACTATAGTTGTTAGAAATTTGCGCGTTCATTTGAAAAAATCTTGTTGCTATTGATAGCCCAATTCTTGTGGAAGGCTCTATGGGCTATTTAGCATCATGCTAGGAGCCAAGTGAAAAGTGAAAAAGTTCAGAAAGAACGTTGAGTCGAGGGATCAAGAAATATCACGCAGAATAAGTCATGGGCAGAAACTAGTACAGAGGCCAGCACATCAAGCTACCCCAATCTGTCAAATTTTCCCAATTGAATATGAACCTTATTCCTTTGTAATAAAGTTGAAAGTCTATCAAAGAAATTTGACAGATTGGGGTAGCTTGATGTGCTGGCCTCTGTACCTGGATAAACTCGCGATAGGTCTTCCTTAGCAGCTTGACAACAAAGACTAAAAGATAATAATGGCTAGAAAGGGGGGTGATTACTGAGATGACGACCACAGATATAGATACAGCTAGATAACGCAAGAGCAACTACTTCGCGTGCCAAAAATCGCAACAGCTTACGTACAAAAATCGTAAGCCGCCAATTACGCGCTCAGTCCTGTGTACAGCTGGCTGGGCCTGGGTGAGCGCTCGCGCTGGCGCTAGGCCCCGGGAGTGGGGCGAGACGGGCGCCGCACGCGGCGGGCGGCGTCTTTGAATCGATTTGATTTTCTCATCACTAAATAGTGCTTGTGACGTCATAGTAGGTAGTAAAAAAATGGCACGCTTGGTTTTCATATAGATTGAGATTCTTGCGTTATCTAGGTCTATCTATAACTGTGATGACGATTAACAGAGAAGTTTGGAAGAAAACGACGCCGCGCCAACCCCAAGTAATATGGGACAAGGACAGGAGAATGATCATGATGTCCCTTTTTCAAACTCAAAAGCAAACCAATCAAGTCAAGGAGTTGGTCAGTTAGGAAGATGAAGCTAGTTGCCCATTGCAAAGCGTAGTAGGTACCTATGAAGCTATGGAGGCAATATATATACGGACAAGAAACTCCACGGACACTCGTTTTTAAATACCAAAACTATTGGTTACATCATTCATGTTGAAATTATACGTGTGAGAACGATGCAGAACGTTAAAAGCGTCCGTAATGAAAAGATATTAAAAAAAAAAACAATTCAAAAATTTAATTAAAATAAGCCATGGCAGAAAAGAGATGACCAGACCCCTACTGACGGCGGGCGCCCGTTGACGAACCTGACGTTGACGCATGAATTAGCACCATTCAGCTCAACCATTTTTAAGGGAGCTTTTTCGCTCTTACGATAAGACCGCCCGTTGGGACATCCATTGTAAAATTTCTACATTTATATCTGTAATTTATAATTATAGTGTAATGAACATTTTGACAGTCGTTACGGGTAGTCAGAAGCCCGAAAGTCTGACAACCAGTCTTACCAAGGGGTATCGTATTATCCAGTAACTGGGTTGTGGAGGTCAGATAGGCAGTCGCTTCATGTTAAATACTGGTATTCAGCTGCATCCGGTTAGACTGGAAGCCGACCCCAACATAGTTGGGAAAAGGCTAGGCAGATGATGATGATGATGATGGTGAACATTTTGTTTTCTTTATCTGCGTCATGTTTTTCAAAAATAATTAATAAACGTATTTTATTTCATTCTATGGGGGCAGGCGGGATCGATGCCTGCGATACGGCTGAAAAATTCGCCAAAAAACGAACAGTTTAAAACAAACATTTAAACTCTGTTTATCAGTGATATTGTGCGACCTTGTAATTGCAACTATTGCTTATCAGGAGTTATATAACTGACGTTATTAACACGCGTTAGGATTTTACTTGTTTTTTTGCTGTTAATCCTTTAGTAAGCTTGACATTTACTGCTTCATTAGAGCCCCTACAGAAATAATAATGCCAGGTAGTGAACTGCGGGGGTCTATGTTGAAAAAAATTTGGTTTTTCTAGGGATTTAACATTTTGGTATATGTTTTTTGACTCTTTGGTCTAGTATCGTTTAAAAGGAATACACGATTCAAAGAATTTTTCTCGATACAAAAAATTTGCAAAGTTATAATATTTTTACTTTTTTCGACATCACGGCGTAACGCTGAGTTATTCAATGGAATTTACTGTAAAACATAGAGAATTATCATATAAAAGTTTATTTAATTTATTTATTTTGTTAAAAAACTTTTTTACAAAAAAAAAAAAAAAACAACCGACTTCCAAAAAAAAACTACAAAGTGATAAATAACTTTTATTTCGGAAGTCGGTGTCGTTGGTTCTGCATTTTCGTTTATTGACCGGGAAAAGGCGAAAAAATAATCAGCTGTTCCCTACATTTATGTTCACATTACTCGTCAAAATGTAGGGAACAGCTGATTTTTTTTTCGCGATTTCAGGTTTGATCCCATAGTAAAAGTTGTTCATAATGATGAGTACAATCTCCCATTTCGATTCGCATGTTTTCAATTTCATCCTGTATATAGTCTTTTACGTTTCAAAAGTAATTGCACCACTTTCGCTCGCTTAGTAGGTTTTCGAGTATTATAGATTTTCGAGGTAGCGCCTTAATTGCGTGTAATACTAATTATCCCAATGCCTTTCATTTTGAAAATTCAACAATAATTATTTCGTTATTTATGTTGTCATGCTGACGAATTTTCCAAACATGAAGCAATGGATTACCGAATTTCCTTCAGAATCTACACATATGCCACGGCCCGGGACGTGATAGGACGCGACATACACAAGACAGGTACTGAAGCTCCGTCGTCGCCTGCCTGGGCACGGACGTGTGTTCGTATAATGTACACACCTATATATTTTTTTTGAGACTGATGGAGAACTTTCCGTCCATGGTTATGTATGTATATGTTATGGGCCAAGTGATTAATGCGGGCAGTATTCATAATGCCCGGGCAGTATGAATAATGCCCAGCCATATCGGGCCAAGTGATTAATTACAATCTAAACTCACCTATTTAGCACATTGCCCGGGCATTATGAATATGGCTACATTATGATCGGACAATGTGATTAATAGGTAAATTTTTACATAGTGCGCTGCGGTGCGGGGCCGGAAACAAACACGTGACGCGCGCTAACCAATCAGAGACAGAAACGGGGCAGCGCGGGGCTGTTAGACGTAGTCGACGGAGCCCCACTTCGCGGGGATCCCCTATTTCTGTGAAAAGGGTTTAAAGTAACCTAACCTAACCTCGGGGTGCGCTTCGCTCGCTTTGCTCGCTCACTTGAGCCGCCATCATCCCTTTCGAACCTAACCTGTCCGAGTCGGGGTGCCCCAAGAACATGCTTTACATCACTCTGCCCAATAGGCACTGGGCATTATTCATAATGCCCGGGCAATGTGATAAATTGATTGGTTATAATCACATTGCCCGCTCTTATTGGGCATTATTCATATTGCCCGGGCATTATGAATAATTGATTACGATTTACCATTTGCTAATTAGGGAGATCATAGAAGCATTTTTGACAACCAAAATTCATCAGATAGCATAGAAATCTAGCATCAAGCTCCTGACTGCCTGACGAAACTCATAAATATATATAAAACAGCCAGGATAGACAGCATATAACCCGTTCATCATACGACCGTGGACTACATAGCATCGAAGTAACCAGACTGCTATTGTTCAACTACCCACTTGTAAAGCATTGTCTTATGAATCTTGAGACGACTAGTACTTCGCTTGTATTATGTAAAACTAGCTTCCGCCCGCGGCTTCGTTCGCGAGGTATGTCGATAAAAACTATCCTATGTCCTTCCCCGGGATGCAGTCTATCTCTCTGCCAAATTTTATCGAAATCCGTTCAGTGGTTTAGGCGTGAAAAGGTAACATACAGACAGACAGACAGACAGACAGAGTTACTTTCGAATTTATAATATTAGTATGGATAATATGGATGACACTTGTATCCGTCAAAGGGGTGCCGGGTGGTCAGAACTCAGAAGTTTATGGAACACGCACAATATGATAATAATGTATGTTGTAATAGGGGGCCCGACTTGGAAATCTCTAAACAAACTTCCAAGTTCCAACCCAAGTCGGAGACAATCTCCACAGATGGGGGGTTCACGGACGGCTCAGATCTCAAATGCATATGTGGCTCCCCACAGACAATGGACCACCTTTTATCCTGAGCCGCATGCCCTGTCACCTCTGCACTAGATGATCTTATGACTGCGTAAGTGAGAGAGCGGAGTTCTCGCAGCTGAATTTTGGGCCAAAAATATTTAAACTTTTTGCCTTCAATACGCTAAAAAGAAGATAGGGGCGAGCCAATTGCTATAAATCGCAACCGGGCACAGTGCAGACTCTGGGCTCCTATCTGCTACTATTTCCTAATAAAAACCACAATACTACTGCCCGTAAATGATTTCTATTCTGTTCTTCGCTATCGATGAAATAACCTTAACGAATACTAGATCTAGGCATCTAAATCAAACAATAAAACACTGGAAAATTGCCACTTTTTCCTTTACGATCATTGCCACAATAAAGTTTCAAGGTTTTAATAATTCTTTTAACTGCATTAAAGCCTCCACGTGAAGCGATTCGTTATACGTGCATCGCTCCTTCGGCACTCCACCTTGCTGATTGGCTCACATTTTTGCCACGAAATCAGCTTCCTACATATGCGTGCTAAGAAGTTCCAGTTTACACTGGTCTTTGATAAACCTGATACGAGAATAGCTTGCAATTTTTCAATGTACCCGCATCGGCTATATTTAGTCGCAGGGTCTATGTCCGACAAATGGTCTTTAAGCGTTCTGATTGAAAGATGAGGGACAATTTGAGACTCCTGCAAACTGACATCTAGTGATGTCACTTAGTTTGCAAGAGGTCGATATAAAGTCAATGTGGCATGACGGGACGGCCGTATATCGTTCAATTTATGGGTCAGTATCATAAAATATTGTTGTTTGAACATTTCGGCTGGCTTCGCCTCTCATGCATGATAAATTATTTATTTTCTGTAAGTAGGTACTAGATGAGGTCGGCGTTTCCTATCTGACTATTCTGAGAAGAAAGGCCGAAACAAACTCAGAGGTCTTTTAAAGTTCAGACAAAATCTTGGTCACATCAAGTGAAGACCATGTAGATTGGTGTCTGAAATGGTCTTTTGAGGAAAGAACAACACAGATTGAGCGGACCTGTCCAGTCAGTGCACGCATTTGTCAAAAATCGTGCAGCTCAATTCAGAACTTGAGGGGCTCAACGATTCGACGAACAAAGAAAGGACATTTGGGTAGGCCGCGTAAATGACTCAAACTGCCAGATCATGATTAAAACTAACTAAGAAGGAAAACAGAAATGACCCACATAGTCCTCACATTCACAACAATTAAATAAAAAATACTTTTAACATTTCGCACATCCTCTAGAAAAAATCGTAACACGCCGAAACCAAGTTTTGACAAAAAGCAGATTTTAACTATTTTCCAATAAACTAATGTTAATGTGACTTTCTGGTTACAGTTTTTTTACTTTTTACTGTTTTAATCAACAAAGGATTTTGCAGAATGTAAAAATATATTTATGAATGGAATCGAATTTTTCTATAATTTGTGTTGCGACTTTTTTTAGAGGTTGTGCGACTTTCTAAAACTCAATCTTCTCTAATATAAAAATGAATCGCTAAATGTATTGCTAAGCGCAAATCTCGAGAGCAGCTGAACCGATTTCGCTAATTCTTTTTTTGTTGTGTTCGGTATTGTACTTACAAGGTTTGTATGGAAGAAAATAAATTGTTCGAAAAAAAATAAGATTTGCACCCGTGCGAAGCTGGGGCGGGCCGCTAGTATGAAAATATACGGCCCTCGACGAAATAACAATAAAACTTCTACTGTGTGTCTCGTTCAGTGTCCTTCAATGTGTTAATATCTTATCGTATGCTGCACCGGTTGACGTCATCACGACAACGCCGGCAATAGCTGAAAACCAGCACTGGGGCTCTGTATCGCATAGGATCTTAGCATTATGCTGAGCGAAGGCCGTTTTGCGTGAATGTGACGCAAGTATTCATCCAACTTGTTGTTTTTTCTGCGTCATGTTTACCGTTATCTTTTTTTATTCATGGTGGCCCGGTGGTAACGGCCGCGACTTACGAGTTATAGGTTCGAACCCAGACAGGCGCTTTACATGTGTAAATTATTTCATCACCACTGCTCTCCAAACGGTGAAGGAAAACATCGTGAGGAAGCCGGCATGTCCTAGAACCAAAAATTCGAAGACATGTGACAACTACCAACCCGCACTGGGCCCGCGTGGCCACGGTCCACTCCCTCTCACAGAGAGGAGGCCTGTGTCCCAGCAGTGGAAACGTTATAGGCTGATTATGTGATGTTATATTCATATTTTTACGGCTGTATTTTAAAATTTAAAGCGTGACCTTTTACGAAGAAGACGCATAGTGAAATATAATAATTTCCAATGTAATCTTATCATTGGCCCAATATAATACAAAGGCATTATTATGCTTAACGTGTATTTGGATAACAAACGATTTCCTTATTTGAAATGTTATTGACATCATTTTTAGCGATAATGCAATTTAATCTTTCATGCCAATATTTTTCGAAATGAATGCACCGATTTTAATGAAACTTCGTCGTACGCATAAGCAGGATACAAAGGTTTAAAAAGTTTGTAAAGAACATTTTCGAAAGTTATAAAATAAAAAAGATAACTGGAAATCTCTGTTTCTATGGAAAAATTAAAATCGACCTAATTTGGCTGTAACACTATTTTTCAAAAATGTTCTTAACTAACTTTTTAGACCTTTGTATCCTGCTTATGCGTAAGAAGTTTCATTAAAATCGGTTCATTAATTTCGAAAAACAAGGGCTTGAAAGTTTGTATGAAATGCTGTAAGTACGTCGTAAAGAACAGCTAATTCAGAGGTTAGTTTGTTTACTGTTTACAAACGCAATTCATGTTTGTTTTCACACCCGTAATAACAAACCTTGAGAGCTATACTTAATCATTCGTAAATCACCCTGATACCGAGAATACATTCAACGCCCCTCGTATTACGTCATAATTGTATTACCTACAATTAAAAATATTTTCACTATATCTTTTCCAACTACATTTCGGCGGCAGCGCTTACGCTGCGTCGATCGATAGCATTATTTTTAAAACAATTCAGGGTGACACCCGGTATTATTTTCACAGCCCATTAAAAGGGAAACGCTGCAATATATCGTTTCGGGGACCCTAACTAAACACCCTTAGAAACAGCCCATATTGTCATTCTAAAATGACTAGCTACAAAAAATTATGACGCTTTAAAAAACAACGCAAAATAACATCATACGATACTATAATAAAATGCGTATCATAATGATGCGTAGACCGTACCTACTGCGAAGAATAAATGAGTCATTCATAACCATAAGTGTTTTTGTTTTTCTTAACTGTTTTCATAGAGATAGTGTATGCACTGGATTGAGTTATGTTAGTAAACAACAGACACATACAGGGTCAAATTAAATTAGCTCGCGAAACTCCACAGACGGGATGGGTGTCGTTGCAGTTCACAATTTTTCGATAGTTTATAAACTAACGATGTCCATAATTTTCTATCGCTATCTAAAGACGATAAAATAAAAAAGATTTGATGATTTACCTATTTTTGGGGTCAACGACCGTTTGGAGTGATGTTACTTGTCTTGAAGTATGAGTTTTTTTTTTGTTTTATCGTTTTTAGATAACGAAACCCATCACGTCCAGTGATCCAGTTGTGTCTGCTTGCCCCAGAGCTGCAGAGGCGACATTGTCAACACTTTCCATGCAAACTAAGCGTGTCATCATTTACTTGTGAGACAAATAGCGTATACGCAACTGACAGCTTTGAAGGCTATCCGACGTGTCAGAAGTTAAGAACTTATGGCGCCAGGAATTTTATTAGTACCTACTGTCTGCCGTCGTAACGCTGCTGGCGCGGCGACTCCGTGTTCAAAATCAAAATTATTTTATTTCACAAAAACCTACATGAGCACTTATGAAACGTCAGAAGCTAGGTGCACGGTTCCAATTGGTCGTTTTACTATGGAGAAGAGCCGGCAAGAAACTCCACAGTTACTCTTTTAAAAATAATTGGCTTTTACAATGTTCTCAAATTAGTTTTAATCGGTCATCAATCATCATCTGCCCAGCCTTTTCCCAACTATGTTGGGGTCGGCTTCCAGTCTAACCGGATGCAGGTGAGTACCAATAGTTTATATGGAGCGACTGCCTATCTGACCTCTACAACCCAGTTACTGGGTAATACTGGTAAGACTGGTTGTCAGAATTTCGGGATTCACGTCCAAAATCTAGTCGCAATCTCATCTCAGCGACAATCAATGTCAAAAAGAAGTCAAAAATGTAGGGGAAGGGGATAGAATAGAACCTTTGTGGCATAGCTACCCGGCCGCCATTTTGTTTTTTTTTATTCCGAATCGCGGCGTTAATAAGGATATTTATGGGTATAGGATACTTAAATAAACAAAAAATGTTAGCAACATCATGGTGCCCTAAAATGCCACGTTTTCAAGATATTTGGAGGTAAAGTCGACATCATTAAAAATTAATTAATTTCGTGCTCATATGCATTAGTTTATCTCACTTGGTGACTTTACCTAAAAATATCTCGGCAACGTGACTTTATGGCACCATATTGTTAAACATTTTTCTTTGTGTAATAGTGTCCTCTACCCATTTAAAAGTACCTGTTCTGAGGAGCGTATTGAAAAAAAAAATGGCGACGGGTAGCTATGCCAACTCCCATAGAAAAATGTTCGAACTCCTTATGCCGGGGCCATACCAATGGGACACTCCCTTAAAATAACGCGATTTTGGCCTTTAAAGTCTACGGTTAACGCCCAACATCGCGATAATCAACGGCGTTTCCCGTTGGTGTGGCCCCGGCATTAGAGGTGTTTTTGACAGATTGAGACTGAGTACAGACTGTGAACATTCTTAAAATTACGAGAATTGCCCCCCTGGTACTTCACAAAGTAGAAAAATGTCTACAAATATACAGTCTACGAATGTTTTGTGGGGCTGGCTATGTCTGTCGAAGGACCGATGGCTATTGGGACAGACGATATCCCCCCTATCTAGATGGACACAACTGGGATAAAACAGGATGCAGACGGCGGAGAACCGGGTTTCGTGGCGCAACTTAGTAGAGGCATACGTATGTCCAGGACTGAAGGCTCAACAGCATCTTTCAGCTCTTGTTGGATGTGTTCGGCGCAGCATGCCTTCATCTTCCATACATCTCTGTCAGTCGTCATCTCAGTAGTCACCCCGTTTCAGACAATGCATTCCTCGTTTCTGTTGTAGGTACCTACCTACTTATAGCCAGCACAAACTTGACGTGCTAGACTAAAATGTAGTTGTTTTAAAGAAATCTGAACACAGAACAAAAAGTTTGAAAGATTGTAGATAAATTTTGCATTCTGCTACATCATAGCAATTCTTTATGCTTTTTTATTGTCCTTGAAAACCTGTGTTCGATACTGTATGCAAATCAATACTGCACATAACTACGTTGTTATCTAAAAAAAATGGGTAGGTTAAGCAGAAAGACGAAGGTCGCCCTGTCACCCTCAATATTCTAGACAAAAACAAAGACATTTGAGTAGTTGGTTAGGTTCCTTATCCAATATCGCTGCCCACGACACAAAAATATAGCGTAAAGGTAAACAAATAAGGTTGAAAATAAACAAATCAGTGTGCAGTCAATAGGTAAAAGTACCAGGCTGCTATAATATTGAGGAGATTGCTTCAAATGGTTGAACCTACAGGTATAATGCGACCATATACGGAAGTCGTGACTTGCAACAGTTTCCGTTCAAGACGGCGCGGCGTGGCTATTTATAACGCCGGTTAATCACAGCTCGTATCACGTACGCGTTAATATGACGCAAATTAAATTATTGACCTCGGGAGTTCAATTCCTGACGCCATATTGGATATTTTGAAACGTATTTTTAAAACGTAAACATTGGACATGGAATTTTGTATTCTACGTCTTACATTGTAATCTGGTTTTATATAGATATTTCAACAATATACACGATTTTATAGTCATAGAAGAAAATAAAGCTATTAAAAACACGTAAATCGTGTTTCGTCACGCACCAAACAAGTTTTGTTGACAAGTGCTTTATTTATTTATGTGTGCAGAATGTACTTACCGCTCAGATCTTCGATGGTATTCAGCTTTCGAGTCGTCATTTTCACTTTTAACGAATTCACTACACGATAAAACAGTTATCACGTCGAAATATCGCACTTTCAACGGAAAATAATCGAGATATTTTAAAGTTTTCACAAAGAGAACGACCTTTCTCAACTGCCTTTGTTTTCTTTTTGTGTTGTGTTTTGATTTTGTTCCGCTATGACAGAAGGCGTGCAAATCGCAATCTCTGTTGATTGGTCGTTCAGTGAGTACGCTGAACCAATCCTGAAGGAGTACGTTACCATCACATCGTTTGATTGGTTTAGATTTGTAAACAAAAATTAATGCTGCCAGTGCAGAAAACAAAAAAAACCTTCAAGGACGTTACTTTCACTGGAGCCTTTGCAATGATATTATTGAGGAGTATTTGTCTATTTATTTGTATTGAATTTAATTAGTTTGTCATATATTCCCTAAAATAAGCATTTCACTTCTGCAAATAATTTCTCTACTAATCAAAATATTTGTCACTGGGATTTAATGTATATGGTAACTGAGACATCGCTATTTGTGAGTATTTTGAAATAGTTTTGTGGGTCAATTAATGGTGTTACTATAAAAAAGCTCCTTGTTATTCTATAGCTTATATATTATATTCATTCTACTCATAACAAGAAAATGCAGTGACAAATAAAATAGGTTATTAACCTTTTAACAGTTATTGTTTCATGGCAACATTAGAATTGTCTATAACTTTAGCTGATTTCCAATGACTAAATAAACCTATGGACTGGGCATACCTACAAAATTAGCGTGTATACGGTATACCTACATAAATCTGCCACTAAAGATGGCCGCCTTTCGTAGGGTCTTTTTGTCTTTTCTCGATCTACACTGTTTTACAACACTAGGGCATGATTTTCCTATTAATGGACACCAAAATAAGTAGTTTCTAGATGTGTTTCTCTCGAAAACAACAAAAATATTTTATATATCAACCTTTTGACAGCACATGATCATGAAACCGTTCATAAAACTTGGCACTCAACATGGCGGACCGTCACGCATAGACATAATATTGACGTCACACAAAAGTAGTTTTGCTAGTGCTTGACAAACATTTAGGTGTCTCTCTTTTCATATGCAGCTCTTGATTAGTTAAAAAGAAACAGAACGCTTTGCTACATGTGTGTGTCGCTTGTCGATATGATAGATATTTGTATAACTATTATTTCTATAGTAGAATAGGGCGTCTTCATGCTTCTCCTATCTCACTCAGTGTCTGATTTCATTCAAAAAAGTTCAAATTTCAATCTGTCACTCTGTGATCTGTCATTCAGTCATTCAACTTCTCGAATTTGTGCGTGTGATGGTTCAAGAACCGCTATTTTACAGTTGATTATTAATTAAAAATACAATAATGAGTGTAAATACATCTGATGAGTATGAGGAGAGCCCCCCGTTATCTCGAAACTTCGATGAAGTTGAAAGTGCTCGGTAAACACTGAATTCTAAAATTAAATCTGTGCAATTCCAATGTTGTAGCCTGACAGCTGATTCTACCGGCGGGAAAGTTAAAAGGCGCGAAGCGAAATGATTAGGGTGTAAAAAGTGATATTTATAAGTAAAAACTGTTCTGTGTACTACAAATAGTCCATATTTCGCAGGAAAAAGATGCGTACAGATAATTCGGGCCGTAAAAGCTGGAGTTTGATGGACCGGAAGACTGATCATGAGGTGAGGTGTCGTTGAATTCCCGCTTTTTTTTCGTGGACTTTTTTTGGTTATGATTTACATTCCGAGGTGGGAATTCTACGTGTCAATTCCCTAAATAGATTGATTAACCCGATAATATTCTTAAAATAGCTTTTCCTGCAGTAATTTCGCAGTAAACCCCAACTAGTAACCGTAATTTTCAAGTGCTTAGTATTGGATAACTGCGATTATAAAGGATATTTTTTAGGCACCAAATGCATGGGTTATCTGTTGCCAACAATTTTATCCAATTTCTTGTTGTATTTTACCGAAATCTGGCCTAAATTCGTGTGTAAAGGCGGCCAATTTTTCATGGTGTTTGCACTCGGCTCAATGACCTTATTCTCGAATTGTCTGCAAGATAGCACACTGCAACTCTTTTCAAACAACCCTACATTACCACAGTAAGGGTAGAAGTCTTTTCTGATGTACCTGTGATTGATGGAACCTGACTTTAGCTAGTAGTAGAGGTAAGTAGTAGTAAAGGCAAGTGTTGACAGCAGAGCATGAATAAAATTTGGGTTGTTCAGTCTGCTGACTTGACTTGCTGAGGGGTGATGTCTTTCACAACCTAGTCAGCCACTTAAAATAAATTCAGTACCTACCAATGTCCCTATTCTCTAGAAATAAATCTGAGTTTGTCTCAGATTTTCTAAAATTTAACGACCTGTGAGAGCAGTGATGGCCCAGTGGTAAATTCTAACCCAGGCAGATGATTTACTTTGTGTTTAGAATTATTTCATAACCACTGTAATCAAAATCAGTCGACTTTTTCTTTTTGCTTGGCTCCTAGCATCAGCATCATCTGCCTAGCCTTTTCCCAACTATGTTGGGGTCGGCTTCCAGTCTAACCTGATGCAGCTGAATTCCAGTATTTTACATGGAGCAACTGCCTATGTGACCTCCACAACCGAGTTACTGGTAATACAATACCGCTTGGTAAGACTGGTTGTCAGACTTTCGGTCTTCTGACTACCCGTAACAACTGTCAAAGATCCACGAATGACAGCCGGGACCAATGACTTAACTTGCTTTCCGAGGCACGGAGGGGTCTCGGTATGTAAAGATGGTCACCCATCCACAGACCAATATCGACAACTGTAGATTAACCTGATCAATTGACCTGTGCGGCTGTTATTATTTAGTCACGGCCCCTCAGGCTCGGCTCCTAGCATGATGCTAAATAGCCTATAGCCTTCATCAAGAATTGGGCTATCAAATGCCCAATCCGCCCCCCTACTCTCCCTGGGGTGCAATAATATAATAAGTGCAAATCTAAATGTATCTAAACTATTGATTAATTTACAGGTGCTACAAGAAATGGGGGTCAGTCTGCTAGAACCGGATGACTCTGAAAACATATGTGACCCTGGTGCCTCTGGAATGGTGAGATTACTTGTACTGAATCACATTTTTGACTGAATATAAAATTAAGAATTGTTTGAAAATGCTGCTGTTAATTGGCTATCAAGTCTGGGTGACTTTAGACCATGAAGTGAGTGACCTTTTTAACCAACTTCAAAAAAAGGAGGAGGTTCTCAAAAAAAAAACATACAACTGAATTGTATGTTTTTTTTTTTTTTAACATAAATGTTTATCCTCAAAATGTTCACTCTTCACCAACCACTTCCTAGTGTTTGGGCTGGAAAGAATATGTTGCACATTACATATTATGTGCTCCCCAGCAACATTTTAACTCTTTACAATGGTAAAAGTTAATTTTCTAGTAACAGATGCAATGGCATAAGTTCAGTCAGCAGAAATAAAATAATGAGGTAATTATGCCACACATGTTGCTGTGTACAGAGGCCAGCACATCAAGCTACCCCAATCTGTCAAACTTTCCCAATTGAATATGAACCTTATTCCTTTGTGGTAAAGTTGAAAATCTATCAAAGAACTTTGACAGATTGGGGTAGATTGATGTGCTGGCCTCTGTACTTAGTTTATTAGCAAATCAGCAATAGCGTAATTAATACCTGTGCATAATCACAATTATAATTTGCTCGTTTATTTCATTTACAAGACGATTTATCTTAATATATATAAATTACGTGTCACGATGTTTGTCCGCGATGGACTCCTAAACTACTTAACCGATTTTAATCAAATTTGTACACCGTGTGCAGTTTGATCCAACTTGAAAGATAGGTAAAAAAAAAAAAAAATATGACAAAAACGTTAGCCACAGCAACGCGTGGCCGGGTCAGCTAGTATTGTATAAAATCGGCCGACTTATCTCTAGTGAAAAGTTTATTATGAAAAGGCTAGACATGAAAAAAATTGGTGGTCTGTGAAGGCGGTTTACGGACGATAATTTTTCGTGATAACGTCATAAGTCGATCGATCAGGTTAAGCTACGCTTGCCGCCGTTGGTCTGTGGATGGGTGACCATCTTTACATATCGAGACCAATCCGTGCCTCGGAAAGCATGTTAAGCCGTTGGTCCCGGCTGTCATTTGTGGATCTTCGACAGTCGTTACGGGTCGTCAGAAGCCCGAAAGTCTGACAACCAGTCTTACCCAGGGGTATCGTATTACCCAGTAACTGGGTTGTGGAGGTCAGATAGGCAGTCGCTCCTTGTAAAATACTGGTATTCAGCTGCATCCGGTTAGACTGGAAGCCGACCCCAACATAGTTGGGAAAAGGCTAGGCAGATGATGAACGCCATAAGAGATAGATGCGTCACAAGCCGAACGCTTAGGCCGATCGTGCCTCTCTATCGCTTGTACCGCGCTCTCGCTTGCACGCTCGCCTCAGGCGGAACGTGACAAAATGAGTTATGCTTTTGCGTGCGTGCAGCCGGCGGCGCTCTTATAAGGGCGCTTACAGACCAACGACACTCGATCGACGACGAGCTCTGCGGCGTAGTCGCCTTGCTGACGACCATAGACGACGACGTCGCCCAGTTGTGTCGTTGCAGTAAATCCGTGCAGTCGGCAACAAATAGTCTAGAATACGCACGTAAATTACGAGTAAAATGAGTGACAACGAAATTGAAAAAGAAAAAATTGTTCTTCTACAAAAAACATATTAATACGCAGTAAAGTTTAACAAGAGCAAGAATACGTCTGGTCGCCGCTACGTCGTCGACGGTGCGGCGACGACGTCATCGTCCACAGGCGTCAGCAAGGCGACTGCGCCGCGCCGCAGCGCTCGTCGTCGATCGGGTGTCGATGGTCTGTAAGCGCCCTAACGTTATCACGTCAAAAGAAAACCATATTGTTGCTGTCACGACCACATACGACGTATCTACAAGCTATACAGTCTTCCGTAGTGAGGACCGCCATGTATTGGCGACCTTGCAATTGCTTTCTCACCATAATGTGTTTGTTCCAGCTAATCTCTGAAACGGCTGGACCGATTTTGACGGGACATTCACTGGCAGATAGCTGATGTAATAAGGAGTAACTTAGGCTACTTTTATTTTAGAAAAAGAATTAGTGTTCCGCGCAAATAATTAAAACATTTTTCGTCATGCACGCGAACGAAGTCGCGGGCACAGCTAGTTCAGCAATTTTTTTTAAAATGAAGTGTGAACTTTCGGCTATCGATCATAAATGCTGCGTCTGACAGCCTTCCTAATCACACGTATATTTTCTTTACAGGCCGTAAAACAACTAAAACGCAAAAACATGGACATAGAGAACGTGAACCCCAACGTAAACTTAGTAACTTCTCCGAGATGTATCACTTCACCTCGCTCCAAGTACAGTCCAAAGAGTCCCCGAATGAAGCCCTGTGTCGGCGGCAGCCCTAATGCTGGACCTTCGAGACTTAGGAGCCCTAGGAGCTCTGAGAAACGTATGTAAATCATTTTTTAACTTAAAAAAAAAAACTGAGACAATGAGGCGAGGTCGCAGCAGACCACGTAGGAGATGACGGGACGAGCTGGATATAGGTGATCAAAGTCGGAGTTCAGTCTTTTTAAGTCTATACCTTACTAAAGAAAAAGAAAATACATTTATTTAGCACAGACCAAAAGACACACAATACACCAGATACATATATCAGATAAAAAAAAAAACAAAATCAAATAAAAAGGTCCGATGTAAGAAATTTCGGACCTTTTTATTACTAATGGCCCAATTCCTATAATTTACGGACCGTTATTGGTTTAAAACTCTTGTATCTTTACTAATAATGGAGCAATGACCACATAGCTTTGCATAGTGGACCCTCCCGTTTGGAAGTAGCTATCACATGTAAAATTAGTTTACGAATCTATTTATTTATATGCCCAGTTTGGCAATCCAAAAAACTGCCATTGGTAAGCAAAACGATTCGTTCTTGCATATAGTAACCGAGCATTAGACTGCTGTGTTTCGTCAATGCGTGGGAGTCCCAGTGCCTTGGGCATCTTCTGGGCACGCTCGTTCCATCATAGACCTCATCCATCGCTTTCCATCAGGCGTGATCGAGGTCAAGAGCAGGATCAATCAGCAAAAAAAAATTGCTATCTATTTTTATATAAAAATATTCTCTTACAGACAAACCCCTCCAGCCGACAGACCAGCATATAAATGAAACTAGCCTGTTTTTGGACGAATATCTAATAGACGAAGAGACCCCGCTAGCCCAGTCAGTGAGCGCGGGGTACTTACCGACCCCGGCCGCGCAGTACAGTGGCGCCACCAGTGACAGTAGCGGCGGAAAACATCGTTACACACGTAAGTTACTATTTAGATTTTCTTAACAGGATAAACAGATCCAGTTGTAATTAAACCGTACTTAAACTCAAACCATTTATTTCAATTAAGAACCATTTACAGGCACTTTTGAATTGTCAAGAAGTCGGTCAGTCAGAAAATATGAAGCTAGTTGCCCATTCCAAAGCGTAGGTACCTATGGAGAAGAACGGGCAAGAAACTCCATGGACACTCTTTTAAATTATATTTTACAAAAATATTAGTTACATCATTAATGTTGAATTTATAATTATATGTGAGAACGATGTAAAAAAATACGTACGCGTTAAAAGTGTCCAGAGTACAGCAAATAGTACTAACAAAACAGTAAACCAAAAATAAAATAATTAAAAATAAGCCGAGGCAGCTAAGTGATGACCAGCCCCAACTGACGGCGCCTGTTCAAGAACATGACGCATAGATCAGCACCATTCAGCTCGGCTTAAGACAGTATGACCGGTCAATCTCAGCGAATACACTTTGTTTCCGTCAACTATAAAATTGGAATTAGATTTTCTTCAGGACGTACGGCTACACATCAAGGTATACATAACCAGTATACACTGACTTCTGATTGTACGAAAAACTTATACAATGCGAGGTCAGCTAAAACATGAAATGTATAGCTTGATGTGTAGTCGTGTGTACAATAAATCAAAAATGTTAGCCTCTTTGCTGGATTGGATATAGGACTCTCCCAAATTGCGCCACACCACCCGATTCTCCGCCTTCCTATATTCCTACTTTAGAATACTTGATTGAGAGCATTTTCCATGAATGTACCGCTTTCTTAGGATACGACTAGCTGTGTTTTTAATGAATAAAAGTATTATTTCAAAGGTCTTTAAAAGATCGCTCTTAGCAATAAGACTGTCTGTCGTCACCCTTTGTAAAATTACTATACTTTGTAATTTATATGGTGCAGTATCGAGGCCTTTACCGCCTGATCACTTTACATTTTTTTCGCCTAAATCCTGCGGCAGCGCCAAGCCACGCCCCCTTAAAGTATTCGCCTATTAGGAAAGCGATAACGCAATTAGTTGCAACCTGCACTGCGCAGCTTAGTGACCCATCACGTGTACTCCTTCTGTGAATTTTACGGACGAACTATTTGACCTTGGCGCGCTTACTAGAGAACGCTATTATTTTTTGAGTGCAAGCTAAAATGAACTTAGTGGTGGTCAGGCTGTCCGCGATAGTACATAATAAAAAGTATTCTATTATTTTGTTACAGCCCTAGGACTAGAAGATGAATTAATAATAAGCCGGAGACACAAATCAGAGCCGGTTGGAGCGGTGTCCTTCAACATTCTATCAGATGAAATGATACTCAGCGTGTTCCGATGGCTGCCCAAACGGACCCTGGCGCATTGTATGATGGTCTGTAAGAGGTAAGAGTCATCATCATCTGCCTAGCCTTTTCACAACTAGTGACGACACGGTTGGCGCAGTGGTTGAGCGATTGACTGCTGCACAGCATGTCGCGGGTTCGATTCCTGCACGGAACAAATATTTGTACGACCTACATGTATTTGTTCCGGGATTGGGTGTGTTTTATCTATAATATGTATGTATTTACAAAAAAAAAAATGTGTATAAGTAGTTTATCAGCCATCTTGTTACCATAACACAAGCATTAGGTTGCTTAGCTTGGGACTATGGCGTTGTGTGAAATGTCCAAGGATATTATTATGTTGGGGTCGGCTTCCAGCCTAACCAGATGCAGCTAAATACCAGTATTTTACATGGAGCAACTGCCTATCTGACCACCACAACCCAGTTACTGGGTAATACGATACGATCAAGTAAAGACTGGGTAAGACTGGTTGTCAACATCAGTTTAGGACATCATCCAGTCATAATAGGACATCTACATCTATTGATGATGTTTTAATAACTTCATGTCACTGATATTTACATAGCAAGTAGTGTTAAATGAATTTATGTGGGGTAGGTACAACTAAAATGTGAAAAAATACTTTTTTACAAAAAAAATCAACCAACTTCCAAAAAAAACATGACAAAGTGAAAAATAACTTTAATTTCGGAAGTTGGTTTCATAAAAACGAAAATTCGGAACCAACGACACCGACTTCCGAAATTAAAGTTATTTTATACTTTGTAGTGTTTTCTTTTTGAAGTAGTTTTTTTTTTTTTTTTGGAAAAAGTTGTTTTTAAGAATTTTCCTATAGCTTGGTTTATGATACACATCTGCCTATCCTTTGAAGGAATACTGAACTGTAAATTTTGTTGTTCTCACTAATTTTACTTTGTTCTCTAGATGGCACCGAGTGGCATGCGACGAGACGCTATGGCAAAGGCTGGATTTAGGCAACAAATCACTGTCAAGAGACGCTTTAGGAAGAATACTAGCTAGGAAACCTATTATTGTCAGATTGGCTAGCTCTGAGGTAAGATATTCTGTTTCATCATCTGCCTAGCCTTTTCCCAACTATGTTGGGGTCGGCTTCCATTGTCGGTCAGTCGGTCGGCTTCCGGATGCAGCTGAATACCATTATTTTACATGAAGCGACTGCCTATCTGACCACCACAACCCAGTTACTGGGTAATACGATACCCCTTGGTAAGACTGGTTGACTGGCTGACCACCCGTAACGACTGTCAAAGATCCACGAATGACAGCCGGGACCAATGGCTTAACGTGCTTTGGTCTTGGTATGTAAAGATGGTCACCCATCCACAGAGCAACCGCGGCAAGCGTAGCTTAACCTGATCGATCGACCTGTGCGGCTGCTATGAACTAATAATAACTTTCTTCTCTTACAGATAGCAGAATGGCACCCCCCCTCCCTCCCCGCTGCGTCCCGCATACAGTATCTGGATCTAAGCATGTCTACCATAGACAATGCGACGCTTAACAATCTTTTAGAAACATGTCCGAGTCTCAAGAAATTAAGTCTAGAGAGTGTTCAGCTGGAGGATAGCAGCTGTGAGTTGATTGGTGAGTAAGAACATCACGCCAATAATCACCGAGAGGTCAGACAGAGGTGTACCTGTAGTACCTACCCCCGACAGTTGTTTGATGATCTACCTGCCTTTTTTTCAATAATGTTGTGGTCGGCTTCCAGTCTAACCTGGTGCAGCTGAATACCAGTTTGTTACAAGGAGCAACTATCTGCCTATGTGTCTTCCACAACCCATCATTTTGACTTATTATTAATTTTGTCTGTACGGAAACAGAATAGTAAAATAAAAAGCCATTAAAAGTTATGAGCCAACAAAGATTCATTTTTCTTGCTATTTTTAATGCAACTTTGTGTGTAAATAAGTAATAAAAGAACTGTAAAATCTTCAAAACCAAGTCCGTACCGACAAAGCTCAGTTATCGAAGAGTTCAATAAACTTACTGATGCTAGCTCTGTCAGACACGAAGCTAGGTGAGACAGCGTGCTTTTTGGCCACCAGTGAGTTCAAGCTCGCAACTAGTTTACTCCGCCCTCCTGACCATCAATCCTGAATTAGATCTGTTTGCCGATGAATGGAGCAGAATTATGAGTGACTAATAGCGCCCCGCGGTTGCACCCGCATAAGTGTCCCGTGGGAATATCGGGTATCCTATGTGTTATTCTAATGTATAAGCTATATTACTGTAAAGTTTTATCATAATCCGTTCAATAGTTTTTGGGTGAAAGAGTAACAAACGTCCATCCATCCTCACAAACTTTCGCGTTTATAATATTAGTATAGAAGTATAAATGTAGAGGGGCCCGTGTCTAAATAATAACAGCCGCACAGGTCGATCGATCAGGTTTAGCTACGCTTGCCGATGTTGGTCTGTGGATGGGTGACCATCTTTCCATACCGAGACCCCTCCGTGCCTCTGAAAGCTTGTTAAGCCATTGGTCCCGGCTGTCATTCGTGGATCTTTGACAGTCGTTACGGGTAATCAGAAGCCCGAAAATCTGACATCCAGTCGTACCAAGGAGTATCGTATTACCCAGTAACTGGGTTGTGGTGGTCAGATAGGCAGTCGCTTCATGTAAAATACTGGTATTCAGCTGCATCCGGTTAGACTGCAAGCCGACTCCAACGTAGTTGAGAAAAGGCTAGGCAGATGATGATGATGAGACTTCATGAGACAGTATAGATGTAGGTAAACTAAGTAAAGTTTCCTTCTTAGTTAGTTTTAATAATGATCTGGCAGTTTTAATTCATTTACGCGGCCTACCCAAATGTCATTTCTTTGGTATTGTTCGTCGAATCGTTGAGCTCTTCAAGTTCTGAGTTGAGCTGCACGATTTTTGACAAGTGCGTGCACTGACTGCACAGGTCCGCTCAATGTGTGGTTCTTTCCTCAAAAGACCATTTCAGACACTAATCTACATGGTCTTCACTTGATGTGACCAAGATTTTGTCTGGACCTTAAAAGAGACTGTGACCTCGTGAGTTTTTTTTGGCCTTCCTTCTCAGAATAGTCAGGTAGGAAACGCCGACCTCATCTAGTTTAAAAAAATATGATTGACGTGTAAAAGTGTTTGTACAAACCTACTTACAGAAAATAAAATAAATAATTTAATCAATAAATTTAAATATATATTTATATATTTAATATATATATATATTTTTTTTTTTTTTTTTTTTTTAATTTATCACTTTGCTACTTATAGAACAACTATTATTTGCCACTTTATTAAAGTTTTCTTTTTGTTTCAGGTAAATGTAGTAATTTAGAAACATTAAATTTAACTATGGCGCGAGGTGTGACCGCTGAAGGACTGCAGTCCATATTAGAAGGATGTAATAAGTAAGATTTATTTATCTACTAATATTATAAAGGCGAAAGTTTGTGTGTGTTTAAATGTTTGTTACTTCTTCACGCTCAAACGGCTGAATCAATTTTGATAAAACTTTGTATGGAGGTAGCTGACACTCTACTAGATTAACATAATTATAGGCTACTTTTTATCCCGATATTCACGGGTTCGACATTCACGCGGGTAAAACCGCGGGGCGCAGCTAGTTTATCTATATACATAAAATTCAAAGTCCTGACTGACTGATCAACGCGCAGCCTAATATAATCTACCAAGCGGGCCCAGTGCTGGTTGGTAGATGTCACATGTCTTGAATCCTTCACCGTTTTGAGAGCAGTGGTGATGACATCATTTACGCAAAGTAAAGCACCTGTCTGGGTTCGAACCTTGACCCAGGAAATGGTTTTATTCAATAATATTTTATTTTGTTCTAGCTTATTATCACTAAACATATCCTGGTGCAATCTATCAGAGGCAGCGCTAGAAGCACTAGTTACCACAGCGCCACAAAGACTGCAGCGGCTCAACATTGGCGGCGCAAGAGTAATGACCGATGACAGTAAGTCTATCTGAAGTTCTAAAGTAATAAAAATCTGTGAAATCTGCCTAGCCTTTTCCCAACTACGTTGGGATCGGCTTACAGTCTAACCGGATTCAGCTGAATACCTTTATTTTACATGGAGCGACTGCCAATCTGACCTCCACAACCCAGTTACTGGGTAATACGATACCCCTTGGTAAGACCGGTTGTCAGACTTTCGGGCTTCTGACGACTCGTAACGATTGTCAAAGATCCATGAATGACAGCCGGGACCAACGGCTTAAGGAGGCGTTTACGAATTGACGCGCTTCAATTTTAGGTATTGAGTCTTACTACTACACGTGCACGGCTCACACACACAGCGACATGCGCGAAGCGGCGAAATTATGAGTAACTGACACGACTTGATACTTGAGCTTACTTTTATTTAATTTTTGCATGTATTTTTTTAAGGTTGCTATGATTTGTTGTCAAAAAGTTTGTACCGTGAAATGTTCATAAAAGTAGGTACCATTTACTTACTTGATTGGTAAGCAAGTAGGCATGCCAAAGTACCTATGTATTTACAATTTGCGCGACAAGCTTTGTGAAAACATATAATTTAAAAAAAGCTTAATTTATTCGTTTTATTTAGTATTTTTAACCGACTTCAAAAAAGGAGGAGGTTCTCAATTCGGATGCTTATACATATATTTTTTTTATGTAAGGGTGTTAGGTTAGATAACTCCGTCATAATAATATAATAATATAGACGGACTAGCAAAAAACTTTTTTGGTCGAAAGAGGTTTAACTTTATTCTGAAATGGTCTTGATGAAGAGTTTCGGAGACAGACAACGGAAGGCTTCAATAAATGCCAGCAAATCAACCGCGATTGCTGCTATCGCATATGTATGCATTGTTTACGCAATCACACAATATAACATCACGCCTGTACCCTCTAAAGGGGTACGCAGATGTGTTTAGTATACCACGGTACACCCTCATTTCTGTCAAAGTTGTTATTGGAGTACCTAGAGGTACTCCAATAACCTTGTAAGTATATTCGGGCATAACTTTTTGTTTATGAATTGATTTAATAATTAACCGACTTCAAATAAGGAGTATTTTTTTTAATGTTTGTTCGGGCATAGCTCCGTCATATCTCTATAGACGGATTTGCAAATTCTCTCAAACAAAAGTTTATGAATTGATTTAATAATTAACCGACTTCAAAAAAGAAGGAGTAATTATTTTTTATGTATGTTCGGGCATAGCTCCGTCATATCTCTATAGACGGACTTGCAAATTCTCTCATTTTTGAATGGATAAGGTATGCCTCAGGATAAGGTATACCTTTATAAGGTATGGCTTTATGAATTTTGCTTAAAGTAATTTGAATTAGTGTGGGGCAGGTACAGAGGCCAGCACATCAACCTACCCCAATCTGTAAAAATTTCCCAATTGAATATGAACCTTATTCCTTTGTAGTAAAGTTGAAAATCTATCAAAGAAATTTGACAGATTGGGGTAGCTTGATGTGCTGGCCTCTGTACAAATAAAAATTGTTTTCCAAAAAAAAAAAAAACGACTTCCAAAAAAAATAACACTACAAAGTGAAAAATAACTTTTTGGAAGGTGCACCATCAAATCCGGAGGTAAGGTCTCAACATAACTAACAAAACGAGCTCAAACTCGGCACACCTAGCTCAGCTCGTCTATTAGTTCCAGTAGAAGTCTTCGAAGTACACCTGCAGGTCACTCCATCAAGTCCGGAGGTAAGGTCTCAACATAACTAACAAAACGAGCCCAAGCTCGGCACACCTAGCTCAGCTCGTCTATTAGTTCCAGTAGCAGTCTTCGAAGTACACCTGCAGGTCACTCCATCAAGTCCGGGTGTAAGGTCTCAACATAACTAACAAAACGAGCCCAAACTCGGCACACCTAGCTCAGCTCGTCTATTAGTTCCAGTAGCAGTCTTCGAAGTACACCCGCAGGTCACTCCATCAAGTCCGGAGGTAAGGTCTCAACATCACTAACAAAACGAGCCCAAGCTCGGCACACCTAGCTCAGCTCGTCTATTAGTTCCAGTAGCAGTCTTCGAAGTACATTCAGGTCACTCCATCAAATCCGGGTGTAAGGTCTCAACATAACTAACAAAACGAGGCCAAACTCGGCACACCTAGATGAGCTCGTCTCTTAGTTCCAGTAGAAGTCTTCGAAGTACACCTGCAGGTCACTCCATCAAGTCCGGAGGTAAGGTCTCAACATCACTAACAAAACGAGCCCAAACTCGGCACACCTAGCTCAGCTCGTCTCTTAGTTCCAGTAGAAGTCTTCGAAGTACACCTGCAGGACACTCCATGAAGTCCGGGTGTAAGGTCTCAACATAACTAACAAAACGAGCTCAAACTCGGCACACCTAGCTCAGCTCGTCTATTAGTTCCAGTAGCAGTCTTCGAAGTACACCTGCAGGTCACTCCATCAAGTCCGGAGGTAAGGTCTCAACATAACTAACAAAACGAGCCCAAGCTCGGCACACCTAGCTCAGCTCGTCTATTAGTTCCAGTAGCAGTCTTCGAAGTACACCTGCAGGTCACTCCATCAAGTCCGGAGGTAAGGTCTCAACATCACTAACAAAACGAGCCCAAACGCGGCACACCTAGCTCAGCTCGTCTCTTAGTTTCAGTAGAAGTCTTCGAAGTACACCTGCAGGTCACTCTATCAAGTCCGGGGTAAGGTCTCAACATAACTAGCAAAACGAGCCCAAACTCGGCACACCTAGCTCAGCTCGTCTCTTAGTTCCAGTAGCAGTCTTCGAAGTACACCTGCAGGTCACTGCATCATGACCGAAACGAAATATGAATAATCCCTACTTACTTCTAAAAAAATAATATAAGACTGTGAATAAAATCTTTCATACGATAGTCATACAGAATGCGTGAAGTATCAAGTTTGGTATGTCAAATATTTTCTATCCGTACAGCGATCTTTTTCAGCACAAGCTGCTGCTTACAACCGACACAGAGTCCACCCTCGACGGCGGCTGAGCGCAATATTATAATGTACTCTGTGGCGCAGACTAATATTTCATTACAAATTTTTGTGTAATAAATCAAGACAGTGACCAGTAAAATAACCCTTAATACAGTGCATTAAGATTCACATAATAATAATAGATTCGATTTTTATTTTTTTTTTCTGAGCCAATTGGTAACATTTCAGTAGTTCTTTATACCATCATTTTGAGTTGAACATGTCTGCTTACATAAAATAATTTTAAATACATAAATTTATGTTATTAAATAGAAGAAAAATGTACCTAAAGTCATTACGATATCGTCAATTTTGCGTGAAGAGGCAACGGAAATTATTTTTTACAATATTATAAACCAAACTTTTTGAATAAAAATGTACCAATATTTGAAGATGAAGGAGCAATCTATCTGTGGTAATTATTAGTTAGATTTGGTTTCGTATCATTTTCCCGCAAAATGCACCGAAAAACTGCTTATTTTTGTTAGATTCGTAAACGCGTCCTTAACGTGCTTTCTGAGGCACGGAGGGCCTTGGTATGTAAAGATGGTCACCCAACCGCGGCATGCGCAGCATAACCTAATCGCTCGAGCTGTGCGGTGATACCGTACACTGAAGCTTCTCCCGCAGTAGTGGACCGCCTGGCGCGCCGCTGCCCGCGCCTGCTGGAGCTGGACGTGTCGGACTGCGGCCGCGTGAGCGCGCGCGCGGCGCTGGCGCTGGCGACGCTGCAGCGCCTGGAGCACCTCGCGCTCAGCCGCTGTTACTTGCTGCCTGCACATGCTTTAACGTAAGTGCCATACCATCAGCAATCTCCTAGGTGCTAACTCTCGAATATGACTGCCGATAGATCGACATTGGTCAAACATCAGTGGGTTGAGTTAAACGTCAGGGATTGGCTAGACTCAGTAACTCCAGCCAATCCCAGACGTTTGACTGACAATTCCAATGTCGATCTATCGGAATTATATTCGAGAGTAAGCACCTTGGCCTTATCCCAATTTATTCGGGGTCGGCGCAACATCTTTTTCCAAAAAAGCCTTTTTTTTAAATTAATTATGTTAATAATAATTCAATTTATATTGACATCTTCGCTCTTCTTCATTAATTCATGACACTATTTTGGGTATTGCTCCGTAACATTTTTAACTCTTAGACTGTATTTATAATTTCTTGCTTATCTTTTTTATTTTGCATGCCTGTTTAGTGTTATCATGAACACAATGTAATTTTATTGTAACTGTCAAATTGTAACACATTAGCTTTTATAACTTTTCTTTATAATGTGTTAAAAATGTCGTGAGTTATACATTTACTGACTCTGTAGCTCATATTTTATGCAATATTGTAACGTGTAATCGTTTATTTTCCCAAATAGATAAAATAAAAAAGAATTATCAATATCGGACTACTCTGTAAAAATGTATGTGTGGTCATACATAAAAAAAATATATAAAAATATATAACAATTTTCACTATGGGCCCAACTCCTGAAATCACGAAAAAAAATCAGCTGTTTCATACATTTTGGTCAAGTAGGTATTGAACTTTTGTATGAAACAGCAGATTTATTTTTTCCAGATTTCAGAGTTGGTCCCGTAGTGAAAGTTGTTCATAATCATGGGTAGAACACAGTGTAAAAATTTGGATGGTGATAAAAAAATCTTCATGTATATACATGTCGACTTGAGTACCTCCTCCGTTTTTTCGTCGGTTAAAAATTAATTAACGGTTTTTTTTTTCTCATTTTGCAGTAAATTAGGCAGTATGCCGTCCCTACAGTACGTTGACGTATGGGGCATGCTGCACACACACGCACTCACCGCGCTCCGAGCCGCTCTGCCGCATGTTCAGATTAACACATTCATGTTCAGGTGAGCTAGCATCACTGTCATCTCACACACTAGGCAGCATGCACAGCTGTGTCTACAACACAATACGTGGACGTGTGTGCTACATTGGGCCACATGAAAAATTATTCTGATCAGATTTTTTTTTATTTGATCCAAAGGTTGCGAACCCCTGAATGCGTGTTCACAAAAAACATTTTCCAAAAAAAAAACAACCGAACTCCAAAATAAAATTACACTAAAAAGTGAAAAATAACTTTAATTTCGGAAGTCGGTGTCGTTGGTTCTGCATTTTCGTTTATTGAACAACCTTTCAAACAAAAAAAAAGTTTTTTTTAATTGGTCCACAATTGACGGAGAAATCGGTGAACATACATACATACATAAAGTCGAACATATAACCTCCTCCTTTTTGGAAGTCGGTATGAAATATATATCTTCTCGTGGCGGGGACATAATATCTGATATTTATTTGTATTTTGTTACAGCGCCATCGCCCGCCCTACCGTCGGAACGCGCCGCACCTCAATATGGGGCCTACGAACTAGAGACTGATATATTACAATAATTATAAACATACCATCACGCCTGTATCCCCCGGATGGATAGACAGAGGTGTATACTACACCTACATTTCGACAGTTGTTTTTAAGGGGAATGCGCTGAGGAAGCCCGCGAAATTCAGATATTCTTAAGTTTTGTTGCAATTAGACGGTTGGTATCCGGTTGTGTGTACAATAAATGCACAACCTGAAAGTAATTTGTTTATAAATGACTATCGAATCGAATTCGGTAACTTTAAAATAGGTTTTTTTTTTGTCAAAAATTATGTATTTTGCCAAACTGGACGGTGATTGAGCCAAAGAAAATTAGATCTTATTTCAAAGCAATAAGACTCAATTTTAAATGCATAAAATAATGTTAGGGTCAACAATTTTTTTTTTAATAATAATAGTTTAGCTTTAAAAAAAAAGTTTTGGTCATTGTATTATACTTTTAACTCAATACTCTAATTGGGGTGTGTGAGGTCGACTTGTGTTAATTATGTTATATATTGTATACAGGATACATTTTTAACCACTGCGCTTACTCTATCTATGAATTTAGCAAATGATTCTAGACTCCTAGAAAATATTCGTCGGTTAACGGCCACGAAATCGTAAGAAAATTTGAATTTCGCTGGCTTCTATGACGGTTTCGTTTTAAGTCCCATCCATGTATGATGTAATAGGGGGCGAGCCTATTGCCATTAACGGGACTTGAGAACCAAGCTGTTGTTGAGAAAATCCTAAAGGAAAACTGCGTTTTGTTTATGATGTATGCACGCATGAGACCTATAAAAAACGATAAGTTGCTGATCAAACCCCGTAAAGTGTCACGTTTCCGTGATAGCTGATCACGTGACTCAATCATCAACTTTGAACTAGTCCCGAGCTTGAACTCACTGGTGGTCATGGCCAAAAAGCACGCTGTCTCACCTAGCTTCGTGTCTGACAGAGCTAGTATCAGTGATGAGCAGTTAGACGCTAGTCTACACACTAAAACACCGTTCCCAACTGATAGGCGCGTAAAAAAATCGAAACGTGCTTTGGAAAATCGAGTTTTATGAAAAAACCACTGCATAAATCAATTATAAATAAAAGTTTATTGAACTCTTCGATAACTGAGCTTTGTCGGTACGGACTTGGTTTTGAAGATTTTACAGTTCTTTTATCACTTATTTACACCCAAAGTTTCATTAAAAATAGCAATAAAAATGAATCTTTGTTGGCTCATAACTTTTAAATGGCTTTTTATTTTACTATTCTGTTTCCGTACTGATAAAATTAATAATAAGTCAAAACGATATCATGTTTAACTTTGGATGCACAATTTCTAACAGTGGAGCAATACTCTCCCGAAATTTGTATGGAAAAAATATCGACAAGTGGCGCCTTAATATTTGGGAAACGTGACACTACGGGGTTTGATCTGATTGTTTTCTGTTTGCATTGATGTCAGCTATCGATTTATAAAGGTCTCATGAGTCATGCGTGGCCGCCATTTTCAAAATGGCGCGGCATTATTTGCGATTACTTTAAAACAATGATTTGTAAATATTTTTGTTGTATTGCAGTTGTTAAAATGCATTTATTATTATTAATTAATGCCATAAAGTGGCTTGGAAAAACAAACGGCGGACTTAATTCAAAGATATTTCGAAATTGGTCAAACAATCTAACTTAGCCTTTTTCCAACTGTGGCCGCATTCCGAGTTGGCTATAATCGCTCACAGCACTCAAATCGTCTCACATGCGTTCCGATTTAGATATTACGAATATGACAGCTGAGAGCTGTCAACAATTCGGTACGCTCGTGAACGCGCTCACAGTCTTTACTCAATGTCCAAACAATATTATTACAGTATTTCTTTGTATAAACACCACGTTTCTTCTTTAGTTCTTCTTTGGTTAAGTGGCGACTGTCAGCCAGAAGCACAATTTCGAAAATGCCACGTTAGTTTAATTTAAAGGTATGATGCAACTCAAAACACACTGACACATCTTCACACACACACACACACTGTCATTTTTGACAGCGTTCACGCTGATATTATTACAAGGCATGGTCGGCGTTATCGCAAGATGGCGCGTGTCATGACGTCATCTATGACCATTCACGGGACATCGTTATCGCGCTCACGCTAATTCGGTACGGGTTTAAGCACGTTCAAATCGATTACATTCCCAACTCGAAACGGTCGGGGTCGGCTTCCAGTCTAACCGGATACAGCTGGATACCAGTATTTATTTTTTACCGAACCAAGGAGTCTCGATATGTAATGAATGATCACCTATCCACGAAAATTGGTCTTAACGCGAACAATTTTCATATTCTTGAGACTGCTAATGAATTCATAATTGGTCTGTATATCTTGAGTTATTAAAGTTAGAAGTTATATTTGGTTTAAAC
Organism: Gortyna flavago; assembly: GCA_963669345.1. Lineage (NCBI taxonomy): Eukaryota > Metazoa > Arthropoda > Insecta > Lepidoptera > Noctuidae > Gortyna > Gortyna flavago. The sequence continues at coordinate 1,298,844 of OY770154.1, forward strand.
AATAAAACAAACAGATACAGTATTTTTATCTCACGAAGCAACGCGCGCTTTACTTGTGATTACCAAGTACAAACACGCTGTGAATGTGTGTTTGAGCGCAGGAGCTCTCGGTACCTTCCGAAACAATAGCAAAGTCTGAAGTGTAATTGCGTGTGTGTTATGATGTGCCGACGCTACTCGTCAGCACGCACACATTTACAGCGTGTTTGTACGCTTGGTTAACACAAGTAAAGCGCGCGTCGCTAGCAGAAACTCACAAAAATAAATATTTGGGCTGCCAAATAGTTTAAAGCGATTACACCATAATAAACTTTAATTTAAGTAGATAAATTATTTTCAAATTGCTTAGAATATAAATATATTATTATATTTTTGTAAGTTGGTTTTGATCTAAGTCGAATTTGCGACTAAAAAATGCTGAATACGAAGTTTTTCTATAAAGTTATAATAATAAATAATAGTATTTAAAGTTCTTAGTGTAATAAAGTTTTAGTAATTATAAAAATTATCATTAAAATTTAGTTTTTTTTTTAATAAATAATTAAACTTTTATAAATTATTTTGTTTTATTTTACCTTCTCATTACTCATTTTTTATTTGCCACTGCACTTATAAACGTGATCAATCAACTCAGCCTATCGCAGTCCACTGCTGGAAATAGCCTCTCCCAGGCTGCGCCACAACACCGGCCTGTCATCCGCCTTCCGCATCCAGTCTGTCCCAGCCATGATGACCTATAGGTCATCCTCGGTATGTCCATGACTACCACCCGACCACCAACGCCAACCGCTTCCATATTTGATAAATAATTAGTACTAAATTGGTACTACTTAGTACTCGAACAACAAAATTGGTACCTTAGTAGTTTTCGAGAAAAGCGACTTTGAAGGTGGTCCGGCGGTAGACACGCTCCCTTTAGCAGGACCACCATGATCGGAAAGGGATCGCCATTCGCCTCGCCGACAAACAGGCCTCAACAGGATCAGAAGCTCCGATACGTCGACTCGACTACGGCTAGGCGACGCCGCGCTTACGGCTCGCCGACCGCTAGGATTTTTTTTTGTGCGCCCAGTCTAACTCAGACTGGGACAGAAAGGGCAAACAATCCGTACCACAGGGCAAAAAACACGTTTCTTGCATGGAATGGAGACCCCCTGAAAGGTACAACTGTCTACTTATTATGGTTCATGAGATACAGTCCGCTGAGAGACAGACTGACAGCAGAGGCTTAGTAATAGCACAGATAATATAGTACTCTATGTCCAACATTTTGGGTTCCATACCCATGTACGGAACCCAAAAAATGAAAAAAAAAAACATTGTTACATCAATAAGTATTTTATTCCACACATAATTTATACAATAATTTTATTCTATTTATTAGTAAAAGTCCTCTTTGCCTTTTGTTCGGCCGCGTCGCTGGCTTGAACAAATGTTCTCTTTAGTTTATGTTTCCTACTCTCTCTGTATTTTGCTGACACTTTCTCTGACAGTTTGGCTATGCGCTTCATTGTTGCTGCAGGGTATCTGGAGAATACAACATTAATGTTTAAATACAATTTACACACCTACATATCCCTGATGGGTTAGGCAGAGGTGTATCTATAGCATTTTACGAATCTCCATACAAAACTGTCATACAGATGAATTGTGTGATATGAATTGTACGCAAATAATATTATGAATTGCCAGTTTGTGACCATTTTATGACTTATAATATGATTCATAATATTATTCTTTTATGATTCAGCCAAAGTAGCCTTTTTAGGGCCCCTGATGAAAACTGCTGTAGGCAACCCACTGAGGAAATATGTTGACATCCAGTACTGTTGTGAGTCTAAGAACAAATTCACAAAACACTCCACTTTAAGAAGTGGAGAGTATATGTATAAAGATCACTAAAAGTAAAATCTAATAATTTTAGCTACTAAAATCACCATCATCTGCCTAGCCTTTTCCCAACTATGTTGGAGTCGGGTTCCAGTGACCCAGATGCAGCTGAATACCAGAATTTTAGATAGAGCGTCCGTTCAGCTGTATTCGGTTAGACTGGAAGCCGACCCCAATATAGTTGGGAAAGGCTAGGCAGATGATAAAGAGATGGAGGGCCCGTCTATCAGCTCTCCCAGTTACTGGGCAACAAGATACCCCTTGGCTCAGACCAAATAAAAACCAAAGACAGAGCGTTGAGAATGATACAGTGAAGCATGCCAAAACTACACCTCTGCTCTGTGCATACATGTTTGTCTGAGTCCCTTGGTAGAATTGGTTGTCTTAAAACCCTGGACGCGTACCGCGCGGGGTGGTACGAGGTGGCGCGGGAAAAGAGTTCCTGAAAGGACTTGGGAGAGGCTTTTGCCCAGCAGTGGGACAGTATAATTAGGATAACCAAAAAAAAAAGATTGGTTGTCAGTTTCTGGCTTCTGACTACCCATAACCACTTTCAAAGATCTACAATTTTAGCCACTAAAATATTCTATTATAAAGCACATTTACGTACCGACATCCCAAAAACTCGATATTAGTAAACAGTTGTGCCAGAGTTATCAATTCACCCTCTTCAAAGTCATCTTTATGTTCCTCCATGAAATTGCGTCTCACTTCCCACTGTTCGTCAGATTCGTGCTCCGTGCGCAACGAGTTAATGTCTACAATGGGTTTCATTGTTTATTATCGCATTTACAGCGAATTTTTAACAAAAAATTTTCTATCGTGGGACTGCTGCACAACAAATGTGTTTTTTTTTTGTTTTGAGTTTTTGACTTTGACAGGTGACAGGGGTAAGAGCTCAGAAGAATAAGTTATTGTTCTGAGGGTAAGAGGGTATTTATGTTCTGTGGGGGTAAGTAAGGGGTTCCGTTTCGTTACTTATACGCTAGGTCAAAAACTTCTATTAGTTTAAAATACTTCTAGTTTCATATTCTATCTTTGTGCAGAATTAAAATTCTATTTGGTTTACATACATGAGTCAAATACACTGACCTGTATGTCAGTGGTCAAATAGCTTTTGGTATTAAAAATGTTTTTTATTTATATCAATGAACTGTACAAATTGTAAAGAAACGTTTCGTAATGTTGCAAAATATTTTTAGTAGAAAATATTAATTGATTTCAATAAAATCACACCAAACCAGTCACCGAAACAATAACTATTTTCGGTTAGCAGGAAGTAATACATTTTTTTAACAGGGGCGAGCTCTTGATCACGATATCCTATGACTAAAATCAATGAACCCACAAAAATATTCTACCATTAGCATCCATTTCAACCGTAGTTTTAGTTAAGGTCAAGCCAGCAATATAAATATTGACGTATAACCATATCAAAAATAGAAGTTCCTAGAAAAGGCGTACTAAGTCACAATGCCTTTATTTTCCAAGACAACTAGCGCCAAAATTATGTGATTATACAAACCAATGAATCATACAAATCGATCGCGTAATACGTAAAGTAGTTTTACGATTTGTCAATTAGGTTTTTGTTTTGCCAAAATATTTATCATTTTTATCGTAATTTGTGGGTAATCATCGTATAAAATGAATTTTAACTTCATAAATATGACTTGAAGCATCAAAAATAGTGGTAAACTAACCGCATAGACATCATAGAAGGTAAATTAATCAATTATTTATTCGCTAATACATTCCCTTTGTTATAAAATTATTAAAGTTAGATTTTAATTGCCTGACAGGTCGTTAGAGTAACTGTAAACTGGAGAAACGTTATAATTGCCGTCGTAAAGTAAGATTACGCTACCAAAATGGCGTTTTCTATACGAAAAATGTTTTCAAATATATCGTATTTTTCAAAATCTGGAGACCAGCCCAGTCCAGACGACTATCATGGCAGTGATTCTTCAAGTCGACGATACATATCGGACGAACCGCCACAAAACATGGATTTCCAATCCATAGAACCTGATTCTACATCAAAACATTATACTGCAAGTTTGAAATTGCCTGAGTCTGTGAAAAAATTCGCTGCAAAAAAAGGTTCTTTGTCTGATACCGACCTCCTTCACATCGACGACGTTGGCGCCAAGAGTCGTAGAGGAAAAAATCGAAATTTAAAACTAGATATTAGAAAAGCCAGCCAGTCCATGACTGAATCTCTCTCCCAGTCTCAAACAGACGATCCTTACATTGAAAATACTCCGAAGCACATTTCTTTAGATTGTAAGAGCGCTGACTTGTTCAGCCAGAAATTCAAACAGCTAAACTTCAGTTGTTCCTTTGACTTTGACATCTCATCGGATTCGGAAAAGGAGTTGGATATAGAATCATTGTCTGAATGCTCTGATACAGACATCTCCGTGAAAGAAGAAGAAAAGACTGAAGTAAAAATGTGCCGCAAAGTGGAATCAACTTGTGAAAACCAGTTGGTGCCTTCCGCTACCCCAGAATCATTTGGTGATGTTGAATTAGACCGAAACGAAGAAGAACGGATCTCCTTACTTTTGAACTACCAGATGAAGTTTGAGAAAGTCGAATGTGTTTTAAAGAAGCTGCTCTCAGAGTTCCAATTCCACATTGAAGTCTCCAAGATTTTTAACAGTAGATCTTTCGTCACTGCTTTACCCGGGACTGATGTTTCTAACATGCCGAAGATGCTAGGACAAGTCGCCTATATGGATAACGTCAACCGGGACAGCCCAACGGAATCCTGGAATATTATCATGGAAAAAGAAGATGTTGCTACAAAATACAAGTTCCGTAAGCAACTACAGTCTTTAAAACACTGCTTGGATCATTTCACCGGGAATTACTTACAGACTCAAGAGCTTAAGACAAGAGTGAAGCCCGTGATCAAACGCAGCGTCACCTTTGATCTTCACAAAGGAAAACGGATGCACAAAAACATGAAAATCTCTAACAAGAAACGCATAAAACACTTTGATTTTCCAGACTACAGAGATGCTCTTCTCAATTTATTTAAAGAGACTGATTTTGATGAGATGGACACACAGTTGGATCATTCCGAAGATGGGTCAGGTCATAATTGTGGCTGTAACTGCCACAGTCAGTCATTAAATCAGTCAGATTCCGGTCTCACAACAAAAGAAAATCTCTCAAATCAGTCGATCACTTCATCTATCGGTAACTTCAGCTTGGATTCTACTACTCTCTCCGCTTACTCCGAGTCCCTTGATCAAGTCATAAGCTACAATAGCTTTGATGATTCCACTCTTTTTAATACTCTGCAGCAGAAGCCTGCAATTGAACGTATTACCTTCTATGTGCAAGTTCATAGCATACAGATCCGTTGTGAAACAGATAAAGATGAATCAAAGAACTCAATTTCCTTCTACTGCCCAGCGTGCGATACCACAGAAAAGGACGAGGACGGCCTGCTTAAACATATTTTATGCCAAAAACATTGTGAGAAAATACACTTCTTATACAAAAGCGTTTACATCAAAAAATGTGTTGCGTTAGGAAAAGAGATTCAACCTAGTACGATCCTTAATCCAATGACAATGTACCGGGATGACAACAAAATCGTTTGCTTCGGTGATGCAGTGTACGCTTGTTCGCTGTGCTTTGAAAACAATATCATTGGAGAGTCTATTTTGATGGCGCACTGTGCTGAAGAAATACATGCAGACCGTAAAGAAAAAATGTATGAGATGTTCGATTGAAAATGGAGGATAAATTAACCTTATATGGCAGGACCTGGTAACTATAGTTAATCTAAGTTCTTCATCTTCTTCCAATATGATAGGTCAGTATTTCTTATTTTCTTGTCTGATCTTTTTCTGGACTATGTCTATGCATGCATGTAGTTTTTTTTTTTGCGAATTATGCGAAAGAGTTAGCTATTGAAATGATCATGAGGTTTTTTTATTTATTAATATTGTACCTGAACATGTCTTACGAAGCTGGCGATATTTTTCCCTTCTCTGAAAAAAAAACTGAGGCAAATGAAACCTGGTATGTATACATCGTTTATTTAATTACGTAGTTACTTTTTTTTTTTAATTTGCTGCACCTACTATTTAATGAAACTTGAGAAGTGCAGCGATTAGTTTTTTTATTTTTATTTCATTAAGTACAAAAAATTGCATATTTTCAGAATGCAAAAAAAAAAAACAATTGTCGGCCCTTTTGCAAAAATAATCCTAACCTGACATTTTAAATTTCTATCCTTTTCTTCTTTTTTTTACAAAAAATAAAAGATATTCTCTACATATTTTTATACCTATTCCTTGTCTTTTTTGTGTTTACAAAAATGGACGATTAGTAATTATTAATTAATTAGTAAAAATAAATATAAAGGTGCTTGTGGACTCACGTGTAGTGCAGATTGTGTTCAAATGGTTCTGTCTGTCCATTGTTACAATTTTAGCGAAATAAAAAACCGTATGTTTTCTGTGGTAGTCGCTTTTTCGTACAAAAAAAAAACAATCAAAATCAAAAGACATTAATTCAAATTAGGCTGAGAATCAGCACTTATCGAACGTCAAAATTACATAAGACTCCTCCAAAACGCCCGCCCTTCACCACTTCCTAGTGCTTTCGCTGGCATGAAAGAGTGGCGCAAAAAACTCCCCAACGGCATGGTCCAGCATAGACAGTCATTGGGACTGCCGACAGAAGTGAAAACTTAAAACTGTGAAACCTCAGTCGCCCCTTACATATCTATCTACAGATTTCCTGTTGGCATTAGCATAACGGTGACGTGAAGCCACGAGATTTGCTTTCGTACCGTCGAGACAGGCGCACGTTTAATTTTATTGCGCGGAACAATAGTCCTTTAAAAAAAAAGTAACATCAGCTACCTGTCAGTGAAAGCCCCATAAAAATTGGTCCAGCTGTTTTGGAGATTAGTCGGAACAAACAGACAGACAAAATTTTTAATATTTTTTGTTCTATGTACTGTTATTTTGACATTACAAACAGACACTGCAATTTTATTTATTTTTATAGATAATCAAATCACTATATATATATATTTATTTTTAACGAAAAAGCGATTACTACAAAACCATTTCACAAAAACAGGGTGTTTTTAGAAGACTTTTTACATCTTTTTTTTTTTAACGTAGCATTACTTAGCTCTCGTGTGTAATATTAGTATTATAAGCACATTTATAACTAACGCCTCTAGTATAATAATCTTAATTGTAAGAATTTGTTGTTGGTCCGACGTTTTAAATTGTTATTTTTGATGTATCTTATCTGTTTCTATCCGACTGTGTCAGAAAGAGGGTTATGTTTTTTTTTTAAATCAAAATGTAACCTTTTATCAGCGTCCTACAATTTGTTATAATTTTGAAGTCATTTTATTATTTACGTCGTGTAGTATCTAAGATAATAATAATATAAGTTTGTTTTAGGGCTCCATACAAACTGAAGGATTAAAAAAAACATTTTTGCGAAGTTCGTGCTTAAATTTTTCGATAACAAAAAACGTATTTCGAGATTTTTATACTGTTTGAGTTTAGTGTTTTCGGCATTAATGATGATGTCATAATTTTAAATTCTCATTATTCTGTTGTAAATTTGATAGAAAGAAAAATGCGTTTATTGGCATTACAGCAGAAAAAAAAACACACCTTAAAACTATTAAAAAAAGAAACTTTTTTAATACTGTTTTCATGTTGCGTCAAAACTTGCACGATTTCGGAGTTACGTGTTAAAGAAGTTTTCTTTAATTTCTTCACTAGGTATTGGAGCTACTTCGTATTTAGTCAATAGCAATCATTACTGATCTCAAATTGCCTCAAATTAGAAAAAAGAACCTCAAAAGACTGATTTTTGATGCCATTTTTAATCCAAATGAAATGTTGTTATCCAGGAAATAAATAACAATTTGGTAAAAATAAGAAAAATCCCATCCCCCCGCTGTGATAAAAAAATGGGTATATTTTCGCTGCACCCTGTTTTTTTTTTTTTTTTGTTGAAAACCTAAAAAAATATTCAAAACTGTGATAAGGTTTTAATTTAATTTCACGAAAATCGGATCTGAACATTCGAACATATTTTTTTTTTCTTATTTTTACTTAATTAAGTATTTTCGTGTTTTTCGCCATTTCGCAACCGCCTATGCTAAGCTAGTTTTTAATTAAATATAATCACGTACTAATATTGATATTTAGCTTCGTAGAAGACGAGAAAATTTACCATATTGTACACAAATTGATTAAAAAGACAATGTTACAATTGTTGATTAAAAAAAAAACACTTTACAAAGAAAAAAATAACTTCAGAGTTAAAAAATCTGCACTTACAATACAAAAACAAAATTATTATAAATAAAACACAGTTGTGAAAATTATAAGATAAAAAATACACATATTCCATTGCAATTACCTACTTAGTAACTTAAAAAAAGATAAACTCATGTATGCTAACTTAGTTTAAGATAAATGAAAAAAAAAAACAATAAAAAAAGTTATTATAAGGCATATCTTTCTAGAGTTCTAGTTAAGTAAGCCATTTAGAAAAGAAAGAATATTTTTCTTTCTTTCATTTAAGTGTAACTAAATAATGTAGTCCAAGTAAAAATAACTTAAAAACTTAACTTTGAAGTTCGTCAACATCTTAAAATGGCGCCGATTCTCTTGAGACTTACCGTCGGAGCGAAAAAGAAGTATCTATAATTATAATTTCAGTGTTTTCCAATCGTTCATTAGCAAGAAGAGTGGCAAAAAAAAGTCAGCAATTTTCGAGTTAAGTAACGTGAACGCAGCAATTATCATTTTTGCTACAAAAACTACATTACACTTAGGGCTGATGTTTCCAACGCCAGATGATTTATCCGAGGAATAATTTTGAATTTTTGACAGTTCTTCCATACAAAAACTGTCAGACGTCAATTTTATCCCACGAATAAAAATTATCGGTTGACTGAAAAATCAGCCCATAACCTAAAAAAAATCCGGCCAAGTGCGAGTTGGACTCGCACACGAAGGGTTCCGTACCACCATACAATATTTAACACTACATATAAAATAACGGCAAAAAAATTGTTGTATGGGAGCCCCCCTAATATTTATTTTATTCTGTTTTTAGTATTTGTTGTTATAGCGGCAACAGAAATACACATTCTGTGAAAATTTCAACTATCTAACTATCACGGTTCATGAGGTACAGCCTGGTGACAGACGGACAGACGGACGGACAGTGGAGTCTTAGTAAAAGGGTCCCGTTTTATCCTTTGGGTACGGAACCCTAAGAAAAGGGAGCTAGAAAGGTGTGATTTTGTGCTTCATTGCACACTTACCGCTGATTTTAAACTTTTAAATAATAATGCCCAAAAATTGCTCTTTTTGCATTATATCAAGCTTCTCGCAAATGAACGAAATATAAACTAGACATCGCTAAACACAGTCTTTCTAACATTAGTTTCGACCTTAATTGGCAGCTAATCCATCCATCTCTTTCTAATCCCATCAACAAATAAAGAAAGGCAATAAAAAGTGGCCAAAAGATTCGGCGCCATCATATAAAGTTTACAAAAAAACTTCAAAAATGTTGACTTGACATTCTCCTTTCAATTTTAAATGTCTGACTCTTCAGAAAATGTTAAAACTAAATCTCAAATTCTCACAATACTATTTTAATCTTGTCAATTATGTAACTATTTCTAGAAGAGGGCATTAGAAGTAATAAAAAACCTATTTTATTTTGGTCCAAATATATACAAAGCTCATCTTTATTTAGAACGAAAATAGCATCATAATTACATAACCATAATAAAGAAAATGACAAAAGTAACAGTGAGTTGACTGAAGCTATGGTTTACCAGAATAGCGGTGGCCACCACGTAACGGCCGCTTGACAGCTGTCATCAACATGATGGCAGCTGGGTTTGACGGACATCGGTATGTAACGATAGTGTGCATAGACACGAGCGACACGCGTCAACCGCAGAGACTACTACACGCGTCGACGGCAGCCGTGTACGCGTCGGTGACTGCAGTCGAAAACGTGTCGCACTCAAATACACGAGCGTCATGTTGTGGACGGCAGCCGCCGACACGCGTTGATGGCTGCAGTTGCTTCTGTCGTTGATGCGTGTCGCTCGTGTGTGTGCACGTATCCAGCCACGGACCGACCGCGACCTCGGCAAGCGTAATTCGACTAGCACCATAATTGCGTAATCCACTATCAATCAGAATCTGAATAATTTTGAAGGAGGCTAATCCATTGCGATATATGATCGAAAAAATGTTTGCTCAACAACGTAAGTAACGCAATGAATTTTGTTGAACGTCAAAATGAAAGCCATTCCTAACTAACAAACGTATTATATCAGATGAATAGTCACACACCGATTTCTCTCTTTCAGTCGTCAGTAATTTGACTTTCGAAAGAATAAGACAAAGCGTTGTGTCACTATACAGACGCTATACAACGTACGCAATTATCCCGCCGTGCCGTGCTGCTGTTATTACTTAGCCATGAGCGCTGCGATGACTGTCTAGCAGAATTAATCATGTAGCTATCTCACCTCAAACAGTGAACTCACTGTTAACTATTTCCTCATGTCGTTCTATTCTGTAAAAAAATTGGTTGTCTGTAAAATCGGTTTACGGACGATAACTACGTGATAACGTCATAAGAGATAGATGCGTCACAAGCCGAACGCTTAGGCCGATCGTGCCTCTCTATCGCTTTTGCCGCGCTCTCGCTTGCACGCTCGGCTCAGGCGGAACGTGACAATGAGTCATGCTTTTTCGTGCGTGCAGCCGGCGTTCACCGATTTATAAGACGTTATCACGTCAAAAATTCACCGTGAAAACTGAGGTGAAGTGAGCCGTCAATAGTGCCAATCATAACGGGGGATGCGCTAAGGCAGCAAAATTCAAATTAACTTACGTTTTTTGCAATTTGCATGTCAGTGTAAGGTTGTAGGTAAAATATGATTCGCGACCGTAACAAGTATGAATTTACAGAATTAAAATCATCAATTATAATTTCAATGAAATATTCATTCAATAGCATTATATGAACTTAAGAGGGTTGTATTGATGATTTTAATGATTATAATACTATAAATAAATACTTGTTACGGTCGCTAATCATATTTGTTCAACACACAACCTGAAACAGACCTGGGGGCCTAAAAAGGCCACTTTGGCAGAATCATAAAACAATTCATATTACGCAATTTCATCTGTATGACATTTTGTATGGAGATTCGTAAAATGTTATAGGTACACCTCTGCCTAACCCTTCAGGGATATATAGGTGTGAAACTGTCAAACAGATGAATTGCGTGATATGAATATTGTTTTATGATTCTGCCAAAGTGGCCTTTTTAGGCCCCCAGTAAATTGCAAAATTCACTCCAAGGCCACTTCACTTATGTTCTTCGGTAAGATTTTTACAGAACAGAACGTCTGATCACATGATCAGTCATGAATAGTAATGATTTTAAAAGCGTTTACGCCGTACTGCATTTCATACAAACTTTCAAGCCCTTGTTTTTCGAAATGAATGAATCGACTTAAATGAAACTTCATACGCGTAAGCAGGATACAAAGGTCTAAAAAGTTACCTAAGAACATTTTTGACCGATTTTAAAGTTTCCATAGAAACAGATTTTCAGTTATCTTTTTTTAAATAAGACATTTTGAAAATGTTCTTAAGTAACTTTTTAGACCTTTGTATCCTGCTTATGCGTAAGAAGTTTCATTAAAATCGGTTCATTCATTTCGCAAAACAAGGGCTTGAAAGTTTGTATGAAATGCCGTACGGCGTAATGTAAATCATTCAATAAATTAACCCTTTGCAAATAAAGCAAAAATGTGTTCCCTATACGATAGAGCGTTAGTGAAGCTTACTAAATTGTCATTATTAGCACTACTGTGATTAAAACTGTTATTAGGAAAAAAAACATTGTTAAAAAATAGTTGTTGGAATTAATTGTGCGATGGCTTTTAAAAAATACAACAAACATATTTTTTTCGCTGTTTTTTAAAGTTGATTGTCATAAAAATAAATAATTTAAGAAACAAGTCGTGCCATTTTGTCCCTTTGATGTTTTGAAAAGTTTTAAAACATTTTTTTTGTACTTATTATGGTGTTTTTTGAAAGCCATCGCATGCAATGGCCTTTTGAGTGTAATCTGTGATCCCAAAAACGTGTTCATATCATTGTACAGCAATTGTAGATTATAGGAATAATAGAAGACATTACTTTTCCATTTTACTAACTTTTTTTTTCTCCTTAAAGTATATTTTATTGTTTTACTATAATATTTAATTGTCTAAAATAAATATTATTCTCTTTACATAATTATTAACATAACGTATAATCACGCCTGCATTCCGGGTAGGGTTACGCAGAGGTGTACAGGACCTATAGTGTGCCCGTGTACCTATAGTGTGCCCGTGTACCTATAGTGTGCCCACCTTGTTTTTACTCCGTGTGCCCACCCGTATTTACATTTTTGTGCAATATAGACTACCACTAAGTGACTAATATAGTGTCGTTTTATCAAGCTATTTAGGTTCCCTCATCATCCTCATTTCAGCCGAAAGACGTCCACTGCTGGACATAGGCCTCCACCCAAGCACCTCCATTTCGACGGGTTCTGTGCTTCTCGGATCCAACGGGTTCCTGCGGCCTTCACAAGGTCGTCGGTCCACCTTGTGGAAGGCCTTTCAACGCTACGTCTTCCGGTACGCGTTCGCCCCTCCAGAACCTTTCGGCCCCATCGGCCATCTGTTCTGCGAGCAATGTGCCCTGCCCACTGACACTTAAGTTTGGCAATTCTTCGGGCTGTGTCGGTTACCTTGGTTCTCCTGCGGATCTCCTCATTTCTGATTTGATCACGCAGGGAAACTCCAAACATAGTCCTCTCCATTGCCCTTTGGGTGACTTTTAGCCTTCTAATAAGGGTAATTTGTAGCAAATGACAATTATTAATGTTTTAACTTCATCACCCACAGTTCACTCACCGCTGGCCACAAGCCTCTCTTTTCTCGTGCCAATCCCCACGCTTCTGTGCTAGCCTCATTCAGGTTTTGCCCGCGATGGCAGCAATGTCCAACTGTTATCACTGCGCCTTGTCAGGTGTCCTGTCGTAAAAACACAAAAAAAAAAATGGAAAACGTATTAAGGGACTCAAATGGAGTTGTCCATTTGAGTTCCTTAATATCCTGTTCCTGTCAAAGATCTACGAATTACAGCCGGGACCAACGGCTTAACGTGCTTTCCGAGCCACGGATCTTGATAATTAGGTAGGTATGTAAAGATGGTCACCCACCCACGAACCAACCGCGGCAAGTGATCGATCGACCTTGCGGCTGTTATTACTTAGCCACAAGCCCCTCAACTTTTTACTACTTACTAACAGAAATATTTAAACTACATTATTTTTTACCCGACTGGTGATGCCCAAAAGGAGATTAATGTTTTTATTTACAGTTAAAGGCATTTTTATCTATTTACATTTTTTTTTATCTTTATAAACATTTTTATAAATTAATTAATATTTGGAATTAAAATAAAAAAGAAAATTAAAAGTACAGAGGCCCGCATATCAAGCTACCCCAATCTGTCAAATTTTTCCAATTGAATATCTACCTTATTCCATTGCAATAAAGTTGAAAATCTATCAAAGAAATTTGACAGCTTGGGGTAGCTTGATGTGCTGGCCTCTGTACTATTATGAATTATTTTAGTACAGTAATTTCATAAAAAAAAAACAAGACTACATTTTTCGGTTTTTGTGTTGTGACTTTGTTAATCAATGAAAAAAATTGTAACGATTTCGTCTAAACTGATTTAACCGATTTCAAAAAACGAGGTTCTCAATTCAACTGTTTCTTTTGGCTTTCTATCCTTTTCTACCTTCTAATCTAATAAACTAAATTCCTATGGTCTACAAATGATGTACCCCTGTTGTATTCTTGACTGTTATCATTATCATTTCGGGTATTAAAAATAAACCATTTTCGACTGATTAAATATACCGTTTTGGAAATTTTTGTTTTGTTTTATTTATACACCTGTACCATAATTACGTAATCCACTATCAATCTCAATCTGAATTATTTTGAAGAATATTGCTAATCAATTGCTTCTTATGTTCGAAAAATGTGTCTGCTCAACAACGTAGATAACGCAATGAATGTTGTAGAATTGTCAAATTGAAACCCATTTTGCTACTGACAGTCTATGCTTTAGCAATAAAGTTGAAAATTATTAAACAAATTTGACAGATTGTAGTAGGTTGATGTGCTGGCGTCTGTACCTACACCTATGAATAAGTAGGTATTTATTCGAAGACCTACACCCACATTTCGCCAGGTATGTCTAAAGTCTCATGTAATAGGGGGCGAGCCTATTGCCATCAACCAGACACAAATCCAGACTGGGCTGGTAATATGACAAATTCCATATGGAAAAACCCTATAACACTGCCCAAACCGGGCATCTAACCCAGGACCTCATGCTCAGCAGTCTCGCTTGCGACCACTAAAGGCACACGTATCAAATCGGAAAGGGATCGTCACCAATTCTTTTTTTGGATGGGAAATCATCAAATGACCCCTCCCGCCCTGGGTGGAGTAGAAGGGAGTGTCAGACTCTTACTGACTAACCCATCCGTGTTCCTTCCGTAGCCCTTTATGTTCCGGGGTAGCGGTAACCCTTTCGGACAACTCCGCTGCCCCGGCAGGATCAGCGTCAACCTAACGTAAGCACGTAACCAAAGCGGATCAGAAGCTCCGATACGTCGACTCTGCTACGGCTAGACGACGCCGCGCTTACAGCTCACCGACCGCTGGTTGATGGTGCAGCAGGCAGGCTGGAGGGGTGAGAGGGGCAAGGGTGGACGAAGCAACGAGCTCGAGTACGGAGAGACGTAAGCGCGGGAACGACGAATCGTAAGGCACCGCACCGCGGTTCGTGAGCTCGTCCCGAGCCGAGGCGATTACGTTACGATTCCGATTCGTGTGCGTTGCAGTAGCGAGTTTCATACAAAGAATACTGAACGGCTCGAGTTGATACGGTGACGATCCCTTTCCGAGTTGATGTGTGCTATGCTTTTAATCAACGAACAGTGCCGGACTAAGCCTGTCGGGGGGCACGGGGCGACAAAACAAAATGAGTCCCCCTGTTCTTCTCAGTTATGTAGGAAACATTGCAAGTGCAACTGCAGAATCTTTTCCAACAATTTTGCCGGCGACGTGTTTTGGCAATAGTTTCTCGCCCATGTCATGTTATGGCTCTTTCTTTCTATTTTTATTAATGTAATCTCGCAGGTTAACCTAGGAAGTTGTCGTCTCGGCGGGGCCAATGACCTGACCCGTCGAGGGAGACCAAGGGTGCCCAGACATGGGGTAGTCTGGCGCCCATGTGCTGGTTTGGTTCCTGGGGTGGTCACGGCGTGCTATGTGTTCTGTTGCGCTGGTGATGGGGAGTACTCCCCAGAGGAGGGTCCGGTGACGGACAGCCGCGGCGGGTTCACGGATGAGTGCTAACGTGTGCCTGTGTTCTCGCCGTAAGCGGCAGAGGAGGACACCGTGGAGTTTTAGTGTGTTAAAGTCCCACATAACTGCACTATCTCCCCGTGGTCACAGATAATATAATACTCTAGCCGTGGTAGTGCAGAATACATGAACATTTCTCCACATTAAAAAAAAGGAGGTTGTCGTCTGCTTAACCGGTCTTGTCTGTGGGTGCCTTAGTAAATTAAGGCCTCCAGACAAGGCTTAAAAACTAAACGATTACGACACGCTAAGGGCATCCCCTGCGGGGTACAGACCTCGGCCTCACTAGGGAAGGATGGGACGCTTTAATAAAAACAAAAAGTAAATCATTTCTCTTTTATTTCCTTTAGCACAGACAAACATGGTCTTTTAAATGGTGATTTATGTCTTTCAATTAGTCCTTCCAAAACAGTACAGTCAATATCTCTTTTAATGATATTTTGATGTTGTAAAAACGCTAACATAAGTTTTCCATAATTTTTGTCACTACAGCAAAATCCACAATGATTTTTTAGGCAAGAAAATATGTAATTTTGTATGGAATCTGTTTTATTACAGGATTTGTATGCTGTGTGTATGTTGAAAAGATTATATGAGAACTCTTCAGAAGTGAATTCCATGTCTGATAAAATTTCTAGGAACTCTGTTTGGTTGTTAGGGCTTAAATTCAAAATAAAGTCATTGACCACATTATTTTGTATTTCCAAGTCTTTTAATATTACTTTTAATGCTATTTTTAAGTACTGCGGATATTTATTATAGGTTTGGAGTAAAACATCAGTACAAAATCGGGAATTCTCGCGTTGTATATAGCTGTGAAGGAAATATTTATAAAAACTGCTTAAAAAATCCGTGTTTACGTTTTCAGTGTTCAGAATATGTTCAAATAACTTCTCTGCAGTACTTGTAGGTAGGGTTTCAGCTAGTTTTACTAATAATTTCGGAGTTTTTCTACATTTTTCAACTAAATATCCAAACTTTGATAGGAAGTCGATTTCCGGATCTAAAAACTCTTCTACTGCGTTTGAAATATCTTCATCTTGATTTTCTTGCGTTGCTGGGCTTTCTTCGATTTCTGGAGAATCATTTACCGAGATAGTTTCTGTAGTTTTGTTGATTAAATCCAAGTTTCGTGGTCCGAACTTCTGGAACCATTTATTTGACTCTCCTGGAGGCGCCGCGGCGCGTAAACAGCGTTGTAATAGTCCTTTATTTTCAGGTGCAAATGTCCAAATATATGACATCGTTTAGGTTGTGTTAGGTGTTTTTAAACGTTATTCTGGCTGAAGCCGAACTTGTATCATTACATCCACACATCAAAAATAAACAAACAAACGTCACTGTCAAGTCGAAGTTTGACAGCACAGAATTTAATTTGACGTTGGTAGAGATGCCCAAAATTACAATATACATTTTAAATCGATCGATTAAGATACATTATTTAAGACAAAACGTTTAAAGATTCATAAAACATGGTGCACAAGAAATAAGTTATTTAAACTTTAATTTAGTGAGTGTGGGAAGTATTTTGTTCCCACAAGAACAATAATTTTTAAAGTAAATAGAATATGGCTGGGAAAGATTTAACTATTCGAGGATTTTATGATACTATTCAAACAAACAACAGAATTATGTTTTATACATTTTATTTATATTAGCAGGCAGTAACTCTTATAAGCTTATTCTAATTACAAAAGTGATATTTTTCAAGGAAAAACATTACTTATTGTTTTAATTAATATTATTAGCTAAAATGTTTTAAGTTTTACACAAAATTCTAATTGCACAAGAAATCATAAGTTAATTTACGCTATATCATCCATCAATTTAATAGATTCCACATCACAAGATTCGCATGTATTACAAACTAAGCTTGTCTTTCAGTTATTTATTTGGAAAAAAAAACAGTTGTTGGTTTTAGCATTATTTTAGAAATACCTATTAGTAGTAGTAATTAATTAAAATCACAAATTGGCACTTTAATTAAATTCCACTATTAAATAATGTGGAACTCTACAACTGGAAATGTTCCACTTCTCGCGGAACAACAATTCTAGGTCTTTCTTGAACATTTAACTGCAAAGCTATTAATTCCAACACGAATTTCTCTAAAGCCATCATGCATGCGCTTTTGTAAAACGTACAATGATTTTCTATCATTCTTTTAAGAACTCTTATCCTTACGTCAAACCCCGATAGGTTTTGTATGAGACACAATAACAGTCTCCCATAATTTTTGTTATAAGCGCAATATAGGTTATACAATTCTAAATTAGCATGTATGTATTGGAAAATACGGTCATTTTTCTTACATTTTTTGTACATCAAGTATATGACGGGTAAATTATGATTGAATTGATCGAGTGCCAACTGTAACTCGCACACAACTTTCATCAACTCCGTACAGTCATTTTCGTTTAAAGTTTCAACATAATCTAGTAAAATATTATTTGGAAGCTCGGTGTCCATCAACATCGTTTTTATAGTGGTTTTAAAATGCACTGGGTAAGCCTTACTTGCTTTTATCAACAAATGCAGTGAGGACCAAGAATAAACTCTTTTGAAGTAGACATGAAAGAAATACTGGTACAAAAGTTGTACAAATTGTTCATTTATGGCTTTTTTCGTGAAAATTTTTTCACAGATTTTCTCAATAGTTCTTGCAGATAAATAGCGAGCCATTCTTGGTATTAGGACCAGAGTGTTGACTGATTCCCTTTCTATATAGTTGTAGCTTCTTAAAGGATCTTCTTCTATGATATCATATAAGCTTCTCTCCAGGGCTTGTGGGGCCGGGCTAACCAGTTGTCCACGGCAAACGTGACTGTGTTCCAACATTCTTCTATTAAACATATCTTCATTTTTTAGATAGTTCAGGTTGATAAATGTGTCACCTATTCTGACCAGCCAATCTTCTCTGGGCGTTCCGATGCAGCAGTGTTCTGATTCATTATTTAAATGGTTCATTTTCGGAATTGCGTTTACACACTTGTAATAAAACGTTTTAATGCCAGTCACTGTTTTACTTTATCTTATTCTGCCATCACTAGTCTTTGAATTCACTAAAGATCTATTTTAAAACTAACAAAGATCACTTAGTTTAATTAACAATTCTCCATTTAGGCAAACAACTATAGTTCAACTTCTCTGACTTTAGTTAATACACATTCACTTATTAACTACAAAATATAAAATACGCCAAATAATTCTACCAGCTAGTTTTAGCACACCTTTTCACATTGATGGTTACTTACATACTGAATAAATACGGCAGCGTAGAGTAAGTTATTTACAACTTCCACGTAAATAAAGCCGCTTTACATGCACCTATTGTTTTAAACTGCCATTGTCTAGTCTTGGTAATTTTAACTTTTACAATTAGTTAATTTCGTTAAAGGGTTTAAAAAAAATACCTTTATGAGGCATACTTATTTGATTTTTTCTCCGAAATAGGTAAGTAATTAGGAAATTGTTACAGCGACTATTATTAACAAGTTCCTAATAATCTACGATAATCCGTATCTCTAATAATATTTCTCCTAATGTCTGTTTTGCGTGAATGTGACGCATGTTTCCCCCTACCTTTTATTATTTTTTGTATTTGTTCTTTTTTTTGCGTCATGTTCACCGCGAATAAACGTTTTTTTTTCTTTCTTTCTTTCTTTCTGAGCAATTACGGACGAAGTTATGATGACGAACAATTACCGGAGATTTATTGTGAAAGATTGACTTCTGTCGGGCATGCCACCGGCCGGAATCAATAAGGCATATTATCTCCGGGTGTTCTCGTCTAGCTAACGGAGAGTACTTGCCTAAACACAACATTGTAGGCTACAAGTTGTAGCCACGATAATCCATCAGCAATTTGCTCTGAAAGACATGGTATGTGCCGGACCCAGCTCTCGAAAATGGAAATATCACATTGTACTGGGACCGATCCATCATCACTGACAGGACTATTGTTGCCAATAAGCCTGATATAGTGGTGATGGATCCATCATAGCGGCGCGCAATGATTGTTGACATAATCGTCCCACATGATTAGAACCTCGTGAAAGCCGAGAGATATAAACAAATCAAGTATCTTGGCTTGGCTCTCGAGGTTGTGGACATGTAGCTTGTGGACTCGGCGATCATTGTGTCGCCAATGGGTTAATAGCCAAGAGCCTCGATCAACATCTGAGGAGGCTCTCGTTGGGCAGCTGGATCAAGGGTTTGATTCAGAAAGCGGTACTTCTGGATACGGCCCGCATTTTCAGGAGGTTCCTCTCTCTGGACTTGACAGTCTTAGAAATATCGACTACTTATGAACACAATCGATTGACTATGTTTATCATTACATACAACACTAACACAAAATACTCATTCATTTTTACATCTTCAGATTAACGAATGAATGACGTTGGAACTATCACAACACAGAGTACTTTTTAATAGAGTATCACAATGTCAAATACTTTGTCATGATATGATTATCAATTTGTCAGTTTGACTTTGTATTCCGTGGTGTGGGGTTGTGTAGAAAATTATTACAAAATCAATATTTCGATTACGTTCGTGTTATTAAATATATGTAGAAGCAAATAGAAGATTGTGGTGAGTATTGATTTATTGTAAACTGTAGTCATTTGAACTTTGACACGCACTATTAATTGAGACGCGGTGGAATAATATTATTCGTTACCTATTTACATAGCCGGTGTATAATACTTAAATACTTTAAAAGTTTTAAAACACCGATAATTATTCGGTTTATTAATTTATACATTTTCCTTAAAGAGCACTGTGTAACAGACGTATATGTTTTTACCACAGAGTACTTTTATTATACGGACAGTTTTTACTTACCTCTTACCTCAATATTGGCATAAACACATTGATCCGTAGACCGTAGATTGGCGACATTTAGGTACATAGGTTTCTTTTTCTTTCTAAATAGGTACCTAGGTACATAAGTGATTATTTACTTATGCTGGTATGTAGGTATGTACCTATTCTAGCCACAATGGACGAATTCTTTTTCATTTTATCTGGGTGTAGTGGTCGAAAGTGCAATAAGGAACATACGGGTTTCGGGTTTGATTCCCAGAAACATAAGGTATTTGCGGTAAACTTGGCCAAATATTGCCAAATTATCTGGAAATGTAATTCGTACGGTCTTACGCCAGCGCCGGACTTACCCCAACATACTTTAGTGTTTTTTGGACCGACTTTGGCAATATTAGGCCAAGTTTACCGCAACTACCTATAAGTATGGATTAAGACTTATAAGGTAGTTGCAGTAAACTTGGCCAAATATTGCCAAATTATCTGGAAATTTGATTCGTACGGTCTTACCTCAGCGTCGAACTTTTCCCAACATACCTTTAACGTCAAAAATAATCTACTAGATGAGTGAATAGAAACTCTATATTTCCAAAATCGTAGCCTCGAATGAAGCCCTAGTTGTAAACTATGAGACAACGTAAAAAATAAAACCGAGAAAAAAAAAATAAGTGTCGGTCGATCCTTCAGCTTGCGTATCCTTAGGGGCAGAGTCAAATTTTCGGAGATTTTTTTGAAAACCCGCGAAATATTGTAATGTACTTTCTCGCTCCATAAGGCGAATTATTCCGGTCTGACTCCAGGCGTGTGCGCAGAAACAGATGCACTCCCTCTTCCCTCACTCTCTTAGTCTGATAGGACGGCAATCCGACACGACCGGAGAGGATCAGGCGCAGGACCAACGGCTTAACGTGCTTTCCGAGGCACGGGGGTATCACACCGCCAACTTCCAAACTCCGGGCTGTTACGAAGAAATTCCTAATGGAAAAACTCAATAACACTTTGTCCGACCCGGGAATTCAACCCAGGACCCCACGATCAGCAGTCACGCTTGCGACCACGAGACCAACGGGTCAGGTGACCCCAATGTACGTATTAGTGGTTGGCGCAACATATGAACTTAGCTTCTTCCATGCAAACATTATTAGCCGTTATCTCAGTAGTCACCCCCTTTTCTAGCGTAGATTACCTATCATTCATCTAAGCTTTCTCACGCGCCAAAAACAACAACCTCTATTGGCCGATTCCTATAATTTACGGACCGTTATTCGTTAAAATTTAAACTCTTGTATCTTTACTAATAATGAAGCAATGACCACATAGCTTTGCATAGTAGACCCTCCCTTTTGGAAGTAGCTATCACAGGTAAAATTTGTTTACAAATTATTTATATTCTCAGTTTGACAATCAAAAATGCTATCATTGGTAAGCAAAACGATTCGTTTTTGCTTATAGGAACCGAGCATCTATTTATTAAATGCGCTGTTATTGTTACAAATTACTCGTAAGAACTACCTTAACATATAATTTCATCTCAATAGCTCAGACCAAAAAAAACAAAGACAGAGCGCTGAGAACGATACAGTGAAGTATGCCAAATCTACACCTCCGCTCTGTGCTCACACGCACACATTTACAACCATTTACAATCAAACTACACCTCACTAAGTGCACACATGTTTGCGAAATCGGCTTCACTTTACTGTTGACAGCCCTCTGTCTCTGCTTGATCTATTTCCACCGAAGCTAAGCGGAGAGGAGATGTCTCATTTTTGCACGATGCGTGTCGTGTAGTAGGTAAGAAATAACGAAATCTGATTGGTTATTCAAAACACATCTTTCGTCTCATCTCCTCTCCGCTTTGGTGGATACGGGGCCACCAACGAGGCAGTCGATATTATATTCCGTGCTAATCGTGTTTTTTTATCTATAAATACACTGTACATAACAATTATGTATTTATGGAGGTATGTAGGTGACTAGAATGAGTAGCTAATGTCATGGGAATATAAAAAAAAACATGATTCTTGATTGTATGGGTAATAGACACGCTATGGCATGACATACCTACCTAATCATGGAAAAATCTATACTTCCGTACTTTAATAATGATCCTCACGGCCTCACCCCAACATTTATATAGTTGAGAAAAGGCTATGATGGATGATGATTTTCTTGGCCTTACCTCATTTTTTTGTGGTCGGCGAAACGTGTTTTTTTCTTCCATACTTCTCTATTTGTGGCTAAGTAATATCAGCCTCGCGGGACGGCCGCGGTTGGTCCGTGGATGGGTGACCATCTTTACATATCAAGACCCCTCCGTGTCTCGGAAAGCACGTTAAGCCGTTGGTCCCGGCTGTCAATCGTGGATTTTTATCAGTCGGAGGCCAATGTCTGACAACCAGTCTTACCAAGACGTGTAACTGGGTTGTGAATGTCAGTTAAGCAGTTGCTCCATGTAAAACACTGGTATTCAGCTGCATCCGGTTAGACTGGAAGCCGACCCCAACATTGTTGGGAAAAGGCTAGGCAGATGATGAATTCTCTATCAGTCGTCATCTCGGTAGCGAACCCCTTTCTAACCATATCATCAATCACACAGTCCATCCATCGTTTCTATGTCTTCGAATGTTTGGTTCTAGGACATGCCGGTTTCCTCACGATGTTTTCCTTCACCGTTTTGAGAGCAGGAGGCCTAAAAAGGCCACTTTGGCAGAACCATGAAACAACAACCACGCAATTTCATCTGTATGACAGTTTTGTATGGAGATTCGTAAAATGCTATAGGTATCTACAGCTCTGCCTAACCCTTCAGGGATATAATTATAGATGTGAACTGTCAAACAGATGAATTGCGTGATATGAACTGTTTTATGATTCTGCCAGTGGTCTTTTTAGGCCCCCTGTGGTGATGAAATAATTTACACAAAGTATGCCTGTTTGGGTTCGAACCTACGACATCGTAAGTCGCGACCGTTACTTACCACTTGAGCCACCATTGCTACACAAGGTAGTAAATAACATAAAACAAGGAAATACCTTTAAGTAACACGTACATTCCAAGCTAGCGATTGAAACAGGAATGGAAAGGAAAAAATGTATGTCGAGTAACTGCGGCGCACCAGTTAGAACTTATGGTATCCTGGTACTTTGTGCTACTGTTTTAGTTAACTTACTAACCGAGATTTGTCTCGGTTAGTTTTATACGATGGTTTGGGTCAAAACCTACTAACATAAAAAAAAAACTGGTGCGCCCTGTGTAATGAAATGAAATTGATTATTCTTTAAATAAGATATCGGAATCACTTTTACACGTCATATTAAAAGAAAATAAGCTGGAAGTCGAAAGTTGAGATGAAATGGCGAAAGGCCAGTCTCTTTTAAAGTCCAGACATATAATCTTGGTCAGATCAAATTCAAATTCATTTACTTGCCAGAATGAAGGTAGGTTTAAACCATAATTATGTATGATCTTAAAACTATTACGGTAATGGGGGGCCCCCTCTTCAATCAAATTATTATCAAATTATTATTGATTGAAGGGCCCCCTACCATTGTATGGAAATATTTAATTTTATCTTGTACAATGCTATTCATAATAAGCCTTTAATGTTCCCACTGCTGGGACACAGACCTCCTCTGTGGAGGGAGTGGGCCGCAATCCACCACGCGGGCCCAGTGCGGGTTGGTAGTGTATGTCACATGTCTTCGAATTTTTGGTTCTAGGACATGCCGGTTTCCTCGCGATGTTTTCCTTCAACGTTTTGAGAGCACTTGTGGTGAAATAATTGACACAAAGTAAAGTGCCTGTTTGGGTTCGAACCTCCGACCTGCAACTTGTAAGTCGCGGCCGTAACCACTGGGGCATCACTTCTCACAATGCTATTAATTAAGACATGTACACATCATGTGAGGACCATGTAGATTAGTGTCTGAAATGGTCTTTTGAGGAAAGAACCACACAGATTTGAGTGGACGGTGGACCAGTCCAGTCAGATCCACTATCAATTTTGCTGAGTAGCTTATCATTTCACCATTTCACCAGAAAGCCAATACCCGTAGTCAAAACCGTTCAAAATCTAGTCGCAATCTCATCTCAGCGACTTTCAAAGTCAAAAACTTGTCAAAAATGTAGGGAAATTAGAGGTATTTCTGACAGATTGAGACTGAGCTCAGAGGGGCAATTCTCGTAATTTTAAGAACGTTCAAAGTTTGATCTCAGTCTCAATCTATCTAAAAAACCGTAAATTTCTTTTCATTTTGACAAGTTTTGACATTTGTTTGTCGCCGAGATGAGAGTGCGTCTAGATTATGAACGTTTTAAATTACGAGAATTGGCCTTCTGACTGTGAACGTTCTTAAAATTACGAGAATTGGCCCTCAGGTTTATATCAGTATTGACTTTGTTAAGGGGCATTGCAACATTGTTATTTACAATAAAACCAATGTTGCAATGAAGATTTATAACAAAACCAATGTTGCAATGAAGATTTAGGTCAAAAAACACTCGAAGTTAATCCCTTATCTGTCCCATTATCAGTTTCATAAGTTTGCATAATAGCCACTTTATATTGAGACTGAAGTCGACAATATGGTGTTTGATTAGAACATCACGCTTATACCAAGGAGAGTCAGGGTTGTATAGTTAGGTTAGGTACAGTCGCCAGCACATCAAGCTATCGGAAACTCTCAAATTTTCCCAATCAACTTTGAACCTTATTCTATAGCGATAAAGTTGAAAACATTAAATAAATTTTCAGATTGTAGCAGCTTGATGTGCTGGCGGCTGTTACTGTACATTCGTATTTTGCCAGTTATCTATCTATTCTATAAACTAACAATAAAGCTACTTGAGAAGAGTTTGTTTGTTTGAACGCGCTAATCTCTAAAACTTTCAGTTGGATTTGAAAAATTCTTTTTGGATTTGATAACCAAATTTTTTACGAAGGCTATAGGCTATTTAACATTACGCTGGGACCATTAGGAGTCGAGTAATCATAATAAAAAAAAAAAAAAAAAAAAAAAAAAAAAAAAAAAAAAAAAAAAAAAAAAGTCAGAAAGAACGACGAAGTAAGTACAGAGGCCAGCACATCAAGCTACCCCAATGTGTCAAATTTTTCCAATTGAATATGAACCTTATTCCTTTGTAATAAAGTTGGATATCTATCAAAAAAAATTGACAGATTGGGGAAACTTGATGTGCTGACCTCTGTACAAAGAGGCACAAACACGCAGGCGAAGTTGCGTGCAGAAGCTTGTAGTAAATAGTTTGTTTTAATATGTAGGTATTGATACAGAAGTCGATAATATGGTGTTCCTCTGCCTATTTTTTACAGTCAACAGCAGACATATTTCATGGTCTCGCTGGTGGTTGCAAGCGCGACTGTTGAGCATGAGGTCCTACTGGTTTCGATTGCCAGGTCGGGGAAAGTGTTACTGAGTTTTTCCTTTAGGAATTTCTTAGTAACATCCCGGAGTTTGGAAGTTGGCGGTGTGATACCCCCGTGCCTCGGAAAGCACGTTAAGCCGTTGGTCCTGCGCCTGATCTTACTCCGGTCGTGTCGGATTGCCGTCCCACCGTACTATGAGAGTGAGGGAAGAGAGAGTGCACCTGTGTCTGCGCACACGCCTGCACTATAATATCTCAGGTTATTTTAAATGGAGCGACTGCCTATCTGACCTCCGCCACCCAGTTACTGGGTAACACGATACCCCTTGGTAAGACTGGTTGTCAGACTTTCAGGCTTCTGACAACCTGTAACTGTCAAAGATCTACGAATGACAGTCGGGACCAACGGCTTGTCGCGCTTTCCGGGGACCAAACAAAAGTCAGATTTAACACAAACATATTATGTAGATACTAGCTGTCATGTAATTTAATGATGATTGTTTCAATCATTAAGTTCGTTAAGATTTAACAAAAATTAACCTACTTTAAAAGTAAACTAATTTATTTTAAACTTAAAGATAAGAAATACGTTTCTAAACTACTAATTATGTTAAAGATAATTCTTAGTTATTTACATACTTAGGCCTGAGTTTACCAACATTCTAACCATCGGTTAGGTATTTAAACAGTTGATTTATGTCAAATTTCCTAAGGAAATCAACTGTTTAAATACCTAACCGATGGTTAGAATGTTGGTGAACTCAGGCCTTAGTGATACTAGGTATCGTAAGTAATTAATTACTAATACATTAGGATTTTGTAACAAATTCTCAGAATTTTTGAGATAAAGTTAAATAATGTACCCATGAGTTGTTTTAACTTGTCCAATTGTATTCAATTCAACTTTTCGCACACAAAAAAGGTACAGAAGCGGACTTAATTCCTATTTGTTTTTAGGGTTCCGTACCTCAGGAAAAACTGAACCCTTATAAGATCACTTCGTTGTCTGTCTGTCTGTCCGTTGGTCAAGACCATTTTCTCAGGAACGCGTCGAGTTATCAATTTGAAATTAATATCAAATACTCAGGGATGTAATCCCTTGAAGCAGTGAGAAAATAACTAAGTCGACAGAATCAAAAGATACGGGAATCAAAATCTATAGATAGGGTACTTTCCGTTGACCTAGAATCATGAAATTTGGCAAGAAGCAATGTCATGTAGAAAATCCGAAGTTACATTACAAAAAAAAATCCCGTGATAAACTATTTACATACCTACAAAATACGGGGCACACACTTGACCGGTTTTTTTTTAATATTCTGTCCGCAAAATGTCTTACGGTTTCACCCGCATAAGTGTCGATCCCGTGAGAATTTATTATGATTCGAAAGACACGTGGCGCCATCTGTTATCATAATAACGTTATTGTTGTTTTCCTCGGGAACAGCACTTTTTTTCGGGATGAAAGGTACCCTATGTCCGTTTCTGTACACCTGACAACGTATATGCAAAATTTCAGGATGATCGGTTCAGTGGTTTAGGCGTGAAAATTTAAAAAAAAACTTACTTTACTTTCGCGTTTTTAATACCTACATTCTCTCAAAGATAACTTTACTGTGACTGTGTTAATGACCTAGCTATAATTCATTGACCTTTTGATAAATGACGTATTTTTAATCAGGAATTTGAACTTTTTGTTTATAAAATCATTTTAATCTCCGGGTCAACAAGTTACGACCACACTTTGTGTAGTTACCCTGTTCTTCTCAATAGGAATCTCCACATTTCTGACAGACCGATTCCTTGACAATTCAAAAGTGCCTGTACTTAAATGGTTTATTTGAAAAGGTAATCTGTGGAACTACGAGCCGGAATTGGAAAATTATTTTTAAATTTTATAGTCCAACTAGTACTAACGCTCCGCGGTTTCACCCGCATAAGTCTCGATCCCGTAGGAATATCGGCTTATTTATTTTTATTTTTTATTTATTGCCGAATCAAGCTGAGTCAAGAGCAAACCCATCTCAAAAAAAAAAGTGTTCGGGACGTTTTTTAAGAACCCCGCCCGGACGCTCCCCGGACACCCACCAAACTAGGACAAATCCGGTAAAACCCGGATGGTTGGCAGTCCAGAACACTAATCCTACTGGTCTCAGGTTAGCATTCTAGGCTAGCTTTCTTGTAATAACATCCTACGGTTGCATGGTGTAGAGTTACTGTCATGTCTGAATGATTCTAGTAACCTACTGATTACTGACTGCTCGGCGTCTTTCTTTTGATACCATCAAGCCTGTATTATCCGAAGGGGCAGGCAGAATTGTATTAATGTAATAGACACATTTTATTGTCGACTCAAACGTATTCTTAAGAGCGTTTACGCCGTACGGCATTTCATACAAACTTTCAAGCCCTTGTTTTTCGAAATGAATGAACCGATTTTAATGAAACTTCATACGCATAAGCAGGATACAAAGGTCCAAAAAGTTAGCAGAGCACTTTTTCGAAATGTCTTATTTAAAAAAAGATAACTGGAAATATCTGTTTCTATGGAAACTTTAAAATCGGTCTAATTTGGCTGTAACACATTTTTTCGAAAATGTTCTCAGCTAACTTTTTAGACATTTGTATCCTGCTTATGCGTAAGAAGTTTCATTAAAATCCGTTCATTCATTTCGAAAAACAAGGGCTTGAAAGTTTGTATGAAATGCCGTACAGCGTAAAGTTTGTATTTATTCCGATTGGATTACAGAATATCTAGGTTCCCAAATATATATTTTGAATGGACACTGATTTAAAGACGAGTTATGAGAAAAATTAGTTTTCTATAGAAATTTGAAATTCCTCATATATCTCGTCTTTTTAACAGAGTCCTTTCAAAATATATATATGGGATCCAATCTGAATAAATACACACTACGTTAAGAATATGATTGATTTACAAATTATTTTGGCATTACGTTTGAATGAACTACGCATGCTCTGCCCTCTATAACTGTCGTTCTTTTGTTTCAGAATACAATGCAGGAACTATTGCTGCTCCTGTGTGCAGTCGGCAGTGTGTACTTGGTGCCACTGCAGGACGTGGTGCCTCATAGAAATGTAGAGAATTGTGGATATGAGGTAAGCCTAGGGTCCCGGCCCTTTTATCGCAGAATTTTTATGTCATTACCCAAACTCCTTGGGTGATTCTAAGTAAACCCGAGTAAACCTAGGTTTATTCAATCTTCTAGCATTACCCGTAATAAATATGAAGATATAGAATATAAATGAATGCTTTGAGTTTGAGTTATTTTCTACACCATCTTAAAAATAAGATGCTATTCTTGTATTATCACTCTAATATTATAAAGGCGAAAGTTTGTGAGTGTGGCTCAAACGGCTGGACCAAATTTGATAAAATTTTGTATGGAGGTAGCTGACACCCTTTTTATCATGATATTCCCACGGGATCGACACTTATGCGGGTGAATCCGCGGGGCGCAACAGTTTAATACCCTATTAATAGATCGCAAATAAACTGTCCAACTTTGGCTTATAGGTACAAGAATTATTATCTAAGTGTAAAGTTCAAAATGTTATCGTTCACAGTATTTACAATAATAGTGCTTGTAAATAACACGTTATATTGCGAAATGAGAGGGCTATGCTTGGAGTTTCCCTGCGTTATCGAATCAGAAATGAGGAGATTCGCAGGAGAACCAAGGTAGCCGACATAGCCCGAAGAATTGCCAAACTTAAGTGGCAGTGGGCAGGGCACATTGCTCACAGAACAGATGGCCGATGGGGCCGACAGGTTCTGGAGTGGCGACCGCGTACCGGAAGACGTAGCGTTGGAAGGCCTCCCACAAGGTGGACCGACGATCTTGTGAAGGCCGCAGGAACCCGTTGGATGCGAGAAGCACAGAACCGGTCGAAGTGGAGGTGCTTGGGGGAGGCCTATGTCCAGCAGTGGACGTCTTTCGGCAGAAATGATGATGATGATGACTGCTAAATGGGTTCTAAACGAAATACAGGGTCTGCTCTGTACTGCTGCGGTTGCTGGCTGATATGGCTGTAAGAGCGTTTATGCCGTACGGCATTTCATACAAACACAAAAACAAGGGCTTGAAGCCTCAAGGCTTCAAGGGCTTCTATGGAAACTTTAAAGTCGGTCTAATTTGGCTGTAACACAATTTTTTTTTTAGAAAATGTTCTTATGTAACTTTTTAGACCTTTGTATCCTGCTTATTGTGTATGAAGTTTCATTAAAATCGGTTCATTTCGAAAAACAAGGGCTTGAAAGTTTGTATGGAATGCCGTACGGTGTAAACGCTCTTAAACCTGTATACTTGTGAACTTCCAGAGTTGTCACGCTACCCCTGCTGATATGCTCAACGTGCATATCGTTCCTCACACCCACGACGACGTTGGCTGGCTGAAGACTGTGGACCAATATTATTATGGCAGTCAGTATATATTATGTTTCATATGTAGGTATGTACTATCCGTGGGGCCCGTGGCTAAATAATAACAGCCGCACAGGTCGATCGATCAGGTAAGGCTACGCTTGCCGCGGTTGGTCTGTGGATGGGTGACCATCTTTACATAACGAGACCCCTCCGTGCCTCGGAAAGCACGTTAAGCCGTTGGTCCCGGCTGTCATTCGTGGATCTTTGACAGTCGTTACGGGTAGTCAGAAGCCCGAAAGTCTGACAACCAGTCTTACCAAGGGGTATGGCATTACCCAGTAGCTAGGTTGTGGAGGTCAGATAGGCATCAATGATGAAATTGAATGAAATAAGATAGGCTCAGTGTAAAATACTGGTATTCAGCTGTATCTGGTTAGACTGGAAGCCGACCCCAACGTAGTTGGGAAAAGGCTCGGCAGATGATGATGTAAGTATGTACTTTTCCTACAACTAAATTCATCTAAATACATCGTAAGGGCTAAATTCTTGCTTGCAGCGCTCGGCCGCTATAGTAACGCTTGCTAACAGATGTGGTCATCGTGTGCACGGGATTTTGTTCTCAAATTGGGCAGATGTAAGTTTCCTCGATGGTGGTATATTGTCAAATTAAATTAGCTAGCGAAACTCCGCAGACGCGTCAGGGCTCTAGCACACCTCCACCGCGAAAGTATTGATAGGAGTTTCACTAAAAACATTACTGCATTATGTCGCGATTCGAGTAGCATCATGAAAGTCAGTTGAATTGCAGCCATCGGAACGAAATGTCGTCGTTTTCGACTTAATAAATACAGGTCTACTTCGGACCTTTTACGAGTCGACAAGTACGACTGTCACGTCTGTCACAGATACCTACATGCGAAACAAACTCTTCACCGCAACCTCATATAATATTAATAATAGGTAACATTTGAAGAAGTTATTATATTATTATAGGACAAAAAAAACCTAATAAATTAAGGGCTGATTTTTCAATCGACAGATAATTTTTATTCGTGGAGTATTTATTTATTATTTCTGGCCAACCAACAATTGTTTATACTGTTACATGTTTAAAAAAAAAATGATTTTTTGATCAAAGGTTAGTATAAAAAGTTCTTATAGGTTAGCACTGCATGCCCCATAAAATAATAATTGTTAAAAGTTATATTAAAGCCTAAAGTAGGATTTAAAAAACGAAATTAAGCACAAAAATTAAAAACAAAATCAAAAAAATTAAACACACAATTAAAATCGAAAACACATCAAATAAAATTGACGTCTGATAGTTTTTGTATGGAAGAATTGTCAAAAATTCAAAATTATTCCTCCGATAAAATTATCTGGCGTTAGAAAAACCAGCCCTAAATTAAATCAATGAAAAATTTATGTATTATAGTAGGTGTCGATACTGATCATTGTATTTAATATTTTCAGGTCGAAACAACATTCAAAAGGCCGGTGTCCAATACATCTTGGATTCTGTCATCAAAGAGCTTTGGGAGGATCCAAAGAGAAGGTAAGGCTTCAAAGACAATCCATACTTCTATACCAATATTATAATTATGCGAAAGTGTGTCTGACTTATAAAAAAAGATGGACTCCGCGCCACGCATATCGAAAGTGAAGCTCAGTAAGTATGCCGGGGACCGCTTGTACATACACGCCTCACGCTCACATTTACATCATAGTACGCCGACCGGCCGCCATTACGTGACACGACAGCGTCAATCGTCAATCACGCACACATAGATCGGTACGGTGCTTCATTTTCGAAATGCGTGGCGCGGAGTCCATCTTTTTTTATAAGTCTATGGTGTCTGATAAATGATTTTATTTTTGAAAGTAGGTCTGCCGTCAATCATATTTTTTTTTTAAACTATGTGATGTCGGCGTTTCCTATCTGACTACTCTGAGAAGAAAGGCCGAAACAAACTCAGAGGTCACAGTCTCTTTTAAAGTCCAGACATAATCTTGGTCAGGTTATATGAAGACCATGTAGATCTGTCTGAGATGGTCTTTTGAGGAAAGAACCACACAGACTGAGAGACTGTCTGTCTGTTACCTCTTCACGCTTAAACCGCTGAACCGATTTAGATGAAATTTGGTATAGAGATAGTTAGAGTCCCGGGAAAGGACATAGGATAGTTGTTATCCCAATATTCCCACGGGAAACTTATGCGTTTAAAACCGCGGGGCGCTGCTAGTAATTTAATAAATTAAGTGGCGACATGGACGTCTGTGCGCACATGTCTACCCGCCCAGTGTCTAATAAATGACCCATTAATTTTGTCCGCCAGTGTAGCAAGTATGTTGTTAGGATTACCCCTGAAACGCCGCAGCATAGACGCACATCGCTTGCGCATGGCGGCATAAACGTCATCTAGCCTCGCTTCCGCAAGCATACCAGACGCGCTACAATATCAAGGCAGCCCCAACAACACCCTCAACGCATTATTATACTACTGAACGCGCAGAGCGTTGTAAGCCTTGTTCGTACACCTAACCCACAAGCTGCACGAGTAAAACGACTGGCATTAAGCTCTGAATAGAGTCAATTTTACCTCTTTAGTACATCTTGCAAACCTGCGGACAAGCATATTGCATCTGGCTGCCAACACCTTGCGCTCCCTGTGGATATCCAGGGGCCCTAAAAAGCCCACTTTGGCAGAATCATAAAACAATTCATATCACGCAATTTCATCTGTATGACAGTTTTGTATGGAGATTCGTAAAATGCTATAGCTACACCTCTGCCTAACCCTTCAGGGATACATGGGTGTGAAACTTGTCGATATCCTGGTCATCTGTGAGACAATCCGTGACCACATGGCCGAGGTTTTTAAATTGAGTGACGACCTGCATTGTTTGGTCATGTATAAAACACCCCACCTTCAATGAAAAGCTCTTTTTAAACTCCAAGCTTACCAGTTATTTCTTTCACAGATTCATTTATGTGGAAACAGCATTCTTCTGGAAGTGGTGGGTCCGTCAGCCAGCCAACATCCAGGAGAAGGTGCACACACTAGTGCGAGAGGGACGGCTTCAGATGGTGGGGGGCGCGTGGAGCATGAACGACGAGGCAGCGGTGCACTATCAGAGCACAATCGATCAGTTCACCTGGGGGCACAGGTGAGGAAGTAGCTTTAAAGAAGATGTTGCTGACTGTGAAGCTGTTCCAAGTGATTTTGAGGAATTACTTGTAATTTTAAAGGCGGTTCTACTGGTTTCTAGAAGGTTCTAAGTTTCTTCAGATAGGTCCAGGTTTTTTAAGAAGAATCCAGATTATTCTGAAGGGATCTTGGGTGTTTAAAGCCAGTTCCACCCGTTTTTATAAGGATCTTTAAGTTTAAATCTAGGAAAATCGCTGGTTATTGAGAATCTAGCGTGGTTTGTGAGGGATCCCTGTTAATTTTGAAGGCGGTTCCAGGCGTTTTTACCAAAATTACTAAGACTCCTCTGTCCGTCTGTCTATCTGTCTGTCACCAGCCTGTATCTCATGAACCGTGATAGCTAGACAGTTGAAATCTTCACAGAATGTGTATTTCTGTTGCCGCTATAACAACCAAATCAAATCAAGTCACGTTTATTTGTTAACACAGGTAAAGACATACAACAAATTAAATACAGAATAAAATAAATATTTAAGGGGGGGGCTCCCATACAACAAACGTGAAGGATTTTTTTTTTGCCGTTATTTTTTAGGTATGTATTGTTAAATATTGTATGGTGGTACGGAACCCTTCGTGTGCGAGTCTAACTCGCACTTGGCCGGTTTTCTTTTCAATATTTTTTTTTTATTTGCATGAATAAATAATTAAGGCTCGCTGGTCTGTGATCGCAAGCGCATGGGGTCCTAGGTTCGATTCCCGAGACCGGTAAATTTTTAATGAGTTTGTTTTAACTGAATTTCTCTGTAGTAGAATTTCTGCCTGGTTATGCTCACCCCTTATTACAGTGGTGGCCCTTAGAGCGGTTCTGCAGTACATCCGATTCGAACCCGAGAAATGCCGGTCCGAAGTGACCATAGTCCTAATTTGTATGAGGGGTTGCGCACTAGATCTGAACTCTATCCGTCAGAATTTAGAACATTGCCAATTCGGATTCAAACTCAAACCATTTATTTCAATTAAACCAATTACAGGCACTTTTGAATTGTCAAGGGGTCGGTCAGTCAGAAAGATGAAGCTAGTTGCCCATTCCAAAGCGTTTTGCGATTGAAATCGGATCTTCCATTCGGATTCGTATCGGATGTAGTGCAGAATCGCTCTTACGAGTTGTAGGTCGTAGGTTCGAACCCAGACAGACGCTTTACTTTGTGTAAATAATTTCATCACCACTGCTCTCAAAACGGTGAAGGAAATCGGCATGTCCTAGAATAAAAAAATCGAAAACATATGACATCTACCAACCCGCACTGGGCCTGCGTGGTGGATTACGGCCCACTCCCTCTTACAGAGAAGAGGCCTGTGTCCCAGCAGTGGGAATGTTATAGGCGGGTGATGTTATGTTATGTTATATATTCTTACAGAAAGCTGAACCAAACTTTTGGCAACTGCGGCCGACCCCGTGTTGGCTGGCAGATAGACCCGTTTGGCCACTCTCGAGAGTTCGCCTCTCTCCTGGCCATGATGGGTTTTGATGGACTGTTCCTGGGCAGAATCGACTACCAGGACAAGAGCGCCAGGTTCCAGAACAGGAATATGGAAATGGTTTGGCGAGGGGATGATGTTTTGGGTGAGTTAGTTAGTATGACAGTTTCGATCAGGGACTTGAAACGTTACTCAAAATAACGTTACGCGTAGTTCTGGTACCGATAATTTGTACCGTTCCACCAGGCTTGGCTATAACGATACTGACAAACGGAACGGACTTCTGAGCCGCTGTCAAAGACCAATGGGTTAGGATAGGCAGGATACAGATGTCGACGAGCTTGCGCTTATAATATTTTATTCATAAAATTTTTCAGGTAAATCATCTGAAATATTTACGGGTGTGCTCCATAACACATACTCTCCACCACCTGGTTTCTGCTTCGATGTCCTCTGCTCCGATGAACCTATCATAGATGACCCGAACTCGCCCCTATACAATGTCGAGAACAAGGTACTGTCATATTTTTGTTTTTATTTAATTGCGGGGTGTAATTTATAATTTAAGAATGGATCTACATGTTTGATAAAGTATACCAGTTAATAGTGAAACATCTAAATAACTAATCTTGTGGAGCACAACTTAACGTGCTTAATTTCTGCATTTTCATTCTAAAATAAAAGAAATAACAAACGGTGAGGGCGCCACTGCGCTTAATTGACCAATTCTCTTTGTATAGGTAGATAATTTCCTCTCAATATCCCGAAACATCTCGGAGAAATATCGCACCAATAACATCTTAGTGACTATGGGCGATGACTTCAACTACCAGGACGCTGGCATGTGGTTCACAAATCTAGATAAACTCATCGAGTAAGTGAGTTTGTGTGTGTGCGCATAACGTTTGTGTGTGCATGTTAATGGTTTGTGTGTGCGCTTGTGGTCACGTGTGTGTGTGTTTTAATTTGGGTTGTAAAAAAGCAATTTTTTAAATTGCTTAAATGTTTTAAATTTTTCTGTGCGCATATGAATGTTGCCTAGGAGCTTCCGATCTTGATAAATAGTTAGATATTTAAGAGTTTATGGAACGAAGTTCTTTAACGGAGCTTGCAGTAGTAAACTTGGAGAAGTCGTCACGTAACGAAAAAGCGTAATGCCTCCTCCATGCGACTTTTTGTTACTTACATATAATAGAGTGAGTTAGAGAGATATAGTTTTCTTGGTTTTCGAGGGTGCTAAAGCCGATAGTGACGTCAACATGAAAATCCAAGATGGCCGCTGCAAAAAAATTAAAATTCTTCGTCATGGGTATCGTTTTCATGGTTTTCGAGGGTGCTGAAGCCGACAGTAATTTTATTTATTTTTTATTATTGCAAATATATTGGCTGTCACTAAGATAGTAGCAGGGCTGATTACCCACAGTGCGCCCAGGCTATTTTAAAGCAGTTTTAAACATCCTGAGTCTTCATGAACCTACAAAACGCGTAGCATGACCATTATATAAACGTTTTGTCAACATGACAGATTTCTACCGTCTTAAGCGTGGCGGTGAACTCTTCAAATGTTTCTATTCTTCAGTCCACAATTTCAAGCATGACGACCAATTTTTCTCTTCTTTTGACACTTGGGGGTAAAAACATTTCTTCTCAACAAGTGTCAAATAGTCTACATAACATTGGACTTGACAAGAATCAATATTGATAAAAATGTTCTCCGTTTCTGTGGAGAGAACTCTTTTTTTTTTGAAATTGTTTTACATTCTGTAGTTGCTCTGACTCACACCCTGATTTATTACTACATGGTTTCATTTTTAATTCTTTTACTTATTTAGGTATAGTAATTTTATTTTAGGTGCATCGTCTTCACATATTATTTATTATATAATTAATGTACTTGTGCAAAATCTTGTAAAGCATTTTAAAAGAGTAACGGTGGAGTTTCTTGCCCATTCTTCTCCATACGAAAACTACCTTTTGGAAGGGGCGACTAGAATCAATTTATTTCATACTTAATAATTTTTGACGTTCAGAAGTGCCTTTTATGTGCCTATTTGAAATAAATGCTTTGACTTTGACTTAGAACATTGACATAGATATTACTAGCGAGAATATTTATGTCTTTGTCTTCATAGAAACGTGAGTCTATGGGTCGCCCCGTGCTCGTGCAGAAGACATGTCGAGTTGGATAGACAGGACTTTGTCTATTTTTGGTAGCATAGAAATAAAATTGGTCACGCTACGAGAGCAGAAGGCCAATTCTCGTAATTTAAAACGTACAAAATCTAGACGCAGTCTTATCTCAGCGACAAACAAATGTCAAACACATGTCAAAATGTATGGAAATTAGAGGTATTTTTGACAGATTGAGACAGATCAGACTGCGAACATTCTTAAAATTACGAGAATTGCCCCTCTGGTCACACCTCGCTCAGTTTAGTTGTTGATATTAAAATAAGTACTTTCCTTGTTAAAGATAAACACATTTCTGGAGATCTGTGCGAACATTTCACACGTGTATCGAAGCAACAATATCTTGATAACGATGGGAGAAGATTTCCACTATCAAGACGCCGCCATGTGGTTTAAGAATCTAGACAAACTTATTGAGTGAGTCTGCATGTTCAATTAAGCATGGTTCAATCTTTTACCTATCTTGCTCGTGGCCAGATGATGACAGGCGCACGGGTCGGTCTTCAAGGTTAAGCAACGCTTGCCGAGGTCGGTCCGTGGACGGGTGTTTACATATCGAGAATTTGTGTAGCGCAGTTTGTTCCGCCAAATATTCAACTGAACGCTCGCGCGCTCGACTCATCCTGGACAATCACACCAACACCTTATCTGACTGCCCACTCTTCCTTTTCGGTGGTAGGGCTAACGTCCGCCTGGTGCGACCACCCTCCCACCGCAGTCCCGCGTCAAGCAGCCTGCTGTGTGTCGTCGATGCGTGGGAGTTCCAGTGCCTTAGGCATCTTCTGGGCACGCTCGTTCCATTAAAGACCTCATCCATCGCTTTCCATCAGGCGTGATCGAGGTCAAGAGCGGGCCCATTAAAATTAATAAAAAAAAAACCTTACGTTGCTCGGTAAGCACATTAAGCGGTTGGTCCCCCGGATGTCATTCGTAGATCTATAACAGTCAGAAGCCCGAAAGTCTGACAACCAGTCTTACCGAGAGGTATCGTGTTACTCAGTAGTTGTGGAGGTCAGATAGGCAGTCACTCCATGTAATAGCATACTGGTATTCTGGTACATCCGGTTAGACTGGAATCAGACCACAACATAGTTGGGAAAACGCAGGCAGATTGATTGTTAAAACTCACGCTGTCTCTTATAATTTCAAGGTGTATTATAGCTACAGAAAAATTTTCAATGTTTTATAGTTATGTGGCCATTTTTTATTCAGAAACTAGGCATTTCTAGACGTTGTGCTGATAGGTATGGAATCGTTAATTTAAAAAAAAACAGTCATTAGAAATACCTTTTGAATTGTCAAGGGGTCGGTCAGTCAGAAAGGTGAAGCTAGTTGCCCATTCCAAAGTGTAGTAGGTACCTATGGAGAAGAACGGGCAAGAAACTCATTGAAAACCTAACGTAGAGTGGAAGATTTCTTAAAACGTTTTGCACAAGTTTGCTTTAAACTTAAGCTTCGATTCCGAATTATAGGTCGACCGCTTAACTGAGACGTTGCCTGAGGTAGCTGCGCGGTGGGGTGATAGTTGTCACAAGTTTAAGAATCACGCTCGCTCTCGCATCACGTCACCCCACCCCTCCCGCACCGCGTTGCTACCTCAGGCAACGTCTCAGTTAAGCTTTCGGCCTATAGTAATAAAAATTATGATATTTTTATATAAATGTGTGTTTGTTGCATGTTTTAATGATTCGCAAACGTGTATGCGCTTTAGATTACGCTTACTATGCTTTGGGTTAAAAATTAACAACGGGGATTGAAGTATTTATATGGAACCTGACATACCTATCTGCCAGGCATTTTTTTTTTCGATATCTGTCATTAATGCAAACAGAAAACGTATTAGGACCAACCCCGTAAAGCGTCACGTTTTCAAACATCGATGTATATAGATTTATTATTGCGTGGCCGCCATATTATTATATTTTTTTTCAAAATGGCGGCCACGCATGATACTGTAGCACGTCAATATTATTCGTTATCTTAAAATGTGTCGCTTTTTAATCGTTTGTCAAGATTCATATACCACATGCCAGCATTAATGTCCTTGATTTCCAAATAAAATCTATACTGAGAAAATCCTAATGGAAATTAGAGATGGTGAATATAACCAACAATTAAATTTAATTAATATTTAAAATTAACTACGATATTCAATAAAGAAAATTAAAATTATCGAATAAAAATATCATGACAACTTCTTCGGCGTAAAATTGAGTGAATTGAAAATTAAAAATATTAATCCCGTTACGTGTATTCAATTGTATGTTCTATCTCTCTTACGATAAAACACATTTACTGTTGGGGATATTTTATTCTAAACAAAGGAAGTGATATTTTTTTACAAATATTTCGGTCGGTTAATGTAATTTCAACATGCATTAGTTAATAGAATATTCAACTTCAACATGTTGCAAATAACTGAATAAAAATATTAACGAATATTTTCAACCAATAAAAATATCGATTTTTTTTTACAATTAAGCCTATAACAGATATTCAACCAATTTAACAATTACCTAACTATTAACCAATATTCTCATCCTTAATGGAAATACCCAATAACACTTAGTTACCCGGGAATCGAACCCAGGCCCTCATGCTTGGCAGTAGTGCTTGCGACCACTAGACCACACGAGACAGTTGTGAAGTTTTTGGCTTTTATTTGCAGATTGCAGTGTTTTTAGATAACGTTAAAAATCAAGCGAGGTATTATCGATCTAACAATATTGTCTTCACTATGGGGGGCGACTTTACGTACCAAGATGCAGCGATGTGGTATATCAATCTTGATAAACTAATTAAGTAAGTATTTTTAACACGCTTTTATTAGCTTCATTTGTAAGTAAACAAACAATGTAATAAAACCTTAGAAGTAAATTTTAAGGGCCTTTGTTGAAAAAAATGTGGTTTTTATATTTCGTGTAAATTTTTAAGTATGAGGAATGGGGTCACAGAGGGCATTTTGGTCTAGTATCATTTAAAAGGAATACACGATTCAATTATGTATTCTCGATACAAAAAAATTGCAAAGATAAATCTATTTTTTTACTTTTTTGTTATTCAATGGAATTTATCAATTTTTTTACTTTTTTGTTATTCAATGGAATTTACTTCAACACATAGAGAATTATCATATGAAAGTTTAGTCAAAGTAGTATTAAATTTAATTTATTTATTTTGTTAATAAAGGAGTTTGGCACATACGTCGTTTTATTCCGAGCGCACGCACATTATAGCCGCCTCTCTTCTTTTGCGTTTCAAAAGTAATTGCATCACTTTCGCTCGCTTAGTAGGTTTTCGAGGATTTTAGATTTTCGAGGTAGCTCATTAACCTACTTCTAATTGTCGTATCAAAATGAAACTTTGTATGTTTATGTAGTTCCGATGACAAAACTATAATTTGGTATCTTGGAGCTGATCTGATGATGGGGCCAGGAGGAGTGGAACTCTTTAATGACTACTAGTAAACCCCTCGAGTTTGGGCTCATATGATTTGTTTTAACAGCAAAAATTATATAATAATTGAATCGAATTCAAAAAGCGTGTAGCGCACTTATAATTAATTCAAAAAGCGCTCCACGCTCTTTATAATTTTTTTGTTTTTTTAAACTACATATTTTTACTGTAATTTTATAGTCGACCTTGTAATCGTATGATCATTGGTGACAACAATTCCCGCTAAATTGGAACTTCAATATGGTTTGGTAAAACCATATTAAAGAAAGTAAAGAAAATTCTATTATAACAAATTGTCAAATTCAAATTGAATTTGTCAATCCAATGTCCGTGTTCTAGATCTATTTCGTAAAACTGTCAAAGATTGACAGTTGTGAATTAAATATAAGTTGGTAGGTAGTTAACTTAATAAACAATTAATTTCACTGACTTTACATTTTAGTACCGACACTCTTGGAGACTTTTTTAGGACAATACCCGTTATTGGTATCATAAATACCGGTACCGAAACTGCTTGCTTCGCTGTTTGTCACTTTCAATCCTGAATTTGTTTAAACAATGTTGCATGCGTGTGTTTGAGCATGCGTCACTAATAATTTTTGAATGATTAAATTTTTTTTTCGGGATTTTTTATCAGATTTTATTATGGCATGTATATTTTAATTGTACCTCTAATAATTCCCATTTTACGCTCCTAAAATTTTATTGAATACTTTGAAATAATGATTCTTTTCGTAAATCTCAAATAATTCATATTTGGATGTAGGTTGGATAAGCTTGCCAAGGGGTATCGTATTACCCAGTAACTGGGTTGTGGACGTTTGGTCACGTTTGGGTACCCTTGCTTTGTTACCAACTGCGAGAAAAGGCTTGAAAGTTCAAAAGAGGCTCAATTATAAAAAAAAGTGTGCGTCATTAGAAGGCCAATAAGTTTGTAGATCATCAATTAAATATTTCCCTTTTACTGTTTGTAATATTATTGTATTTATGATTTCAGATATGTTAACTTGAAAGCAGCTAAAGATGGTCTTAATGTAACATTGTTTTATTCTACGCCGAATTGTTACCTGAAATCTGTTAAAGATGCTAAGTAAGTATGTTACTGTAGTAATTAAATGTCCTTTGATACTATTTCTTAATTTTTTTGTTATATTTTATGAGGTTAGAGCTCTGCTGGCCCAGTGGTTATGGCCGCGACTTATGAGTTGTAGGTTGGGAGTTCAAACCCAAACAGGTACTTTACTTTGTGTAAATTATTTCATCACCACTGCTCTCAAAACGGTGAAGGAAAACATCGTGAGGAAACCGGCATGTCCTAAAACCAAAAATTTAAAGACATGTGACATCTACCAACCCACAGTGGGCCCGCGTGGTGGATTACGGCCTACTGCCTCCCACTGAGAGTCCCTGTATAATGTTCCCACTGTCCCAGCAGTGGGAACATTGCAGGCTGATTATGATGTGGTTATATTTTCCCGAAGAAGACGTCAACGCTGGCAGTGCTGGGACTCTGTCTCGCCAATGGTCACAGCATTATGCTGAACGATGGCCGTTTTGGGTAGATGTGACGCATATTTACCCCAACTTGTTGTGTTTGTGTCTTTCTCTGCCTCATGTTTACCGCGAATATTTTCTTGCTTTAAATAGTTCGTGAAGTTTCCATTTTAATTCCTGCATAAAAAACCTTTATTTAATTTTCTCGGTAACTGTCTTGGTACTTATAATCATAAAATAAACCATGCCATTACGGTTATTTCTGGTACCGGTACCAAATATTCCCGGTAAATGTCCCGATACTATACCATACACAATTTTACCGATACCACTCCCGGTATTTACCATTACAAACATTGTTTCCAGCCCGACTCTGCCTACAAAACGGGACGATTTCTTCCCGTACGCCAGTGACTCCACGGCCTACTGGACTGGATACTTCACTTCTAGACCTACCACTAAGTACTTTGAGAGAGAGGGGAATAATTATCTACAGGTACGTTGTAATTAGGTTATAAGTTCCTTGAGAAATAGTCTGTCTGGGGAAGTAAAACTACTACAGGTTGAAATTGAATACATGCGACAAATCGAAATGGGAGATTGTACTCATCATTATGAACAACTTTTACTATGGGAACAAACCTGAAATCGCAAAAAAAAACAGCTGTTCCCTACATTTTGACGAGTTATGCGAACATAAATGTAGGAAACAGCAGATTTTTTTTTTTCGCGATTTCTCGTTTTGTCCCATAGTAAAAGTTGTTCATAATGATGAGTACAATCTCCCATTTCGATTTGTCGCATGTTTTCAATTTCACCCTGCATACATATTTTCCTCCAAGCAACAACTAAATGGCATTTGTATTATTATATTAATAATGGAAAGAATATTATTAATGGATACCCTAGCTTATTTACTGTGAACAAAAAAAAAATCCAGACCAAAAAGACCAGAAAAAGAAACGACCAGAAAGTTAAAAAGAAGTTCATTAATTTAAAGAAGTGTCCATCAATAGAAAGTCAATGAGTTTTTTGAGGATCAGTCAAATATTACCCTAGTGATATGTTTTCATCTAAACATGATGAAACAAGAAAGAAATGAATTTGCTGATGTTTTTTTTTGGGTCATTAACTGCCGATAGTGTGTGTAGTCACTTAAAATATTAGTTTAAAAATCAGTGTTTTTGTGCAAACTTCACAGACATGATGGTCGATATCTCAACATTATAAAACAGATTTTATCAACTCTCACCTTAAGTGACAACTCTGTCACACAATTTTGTCATATTTAGACGTTGGTGTTTGACCCGTCACGCAGCGGAGTTACGCTAGCTAATTTAATTTGATCCTGTATTTCTAGGTTTTATTTTGTGTACTTACAGATGGTCAAGCAGTTACAAGTCTTAGCAGAATTAGAGAAACACAATCAATTCGTGTTAGATGAACTGAAAAGTGCTATGGGTACGTTAATATTAATAATTTTTCATATCTTACAATCGTAGCTGAGGGGCTTGTGGCTAAGTAATAACAGCCGCACAGGTCAATCGATCAGGTTAAGCTACGCTTGCCGCGGGT
Source organism: Gortyna flavago (assembly GCA_963669345.1). Taxonomy (NCBI): domain Eukaryota; kingdom Metazoa; phylum Arthropoda; class Insecta; order Lepidoptera; family Noctuidae; genus Gortyna; species Gortyna flavago. The sequence goes on from OY770154.1 coordinate 1,342,237, forward strand.
GGTCCGTGGTTGGGTGACTATCTTCACTTATCAAGACCCCTCCGTGCCTCGGAAAGCACGTTAAGCCGTTGGTCCCGGCTGTCATTCGTGGATCTTTGACAATTGTTACTGGTCGTCAGAAGCCCGAAAGTCTGACAACCAGTCTTACCAAGGAGTTTCGTACTATCCAGTAACTAGGTTGTGGAGGTCAGATAGGCAGTCGCTCCATGTAAAATACTGGTATTCAGCTGCATACAACTCGTAATTTAAAAGAGTGTCCATGGAATTTCTTGCCCGTTCTTCTCCATAGGTACCTACGCTATGGAATGGGCAACTAGCTTCATATTTTCTGACTGACCGACTTGACAATTCAAAAGTGCCTGTAATAGGTTTAATTGAAATTAATGCTTTGAGTTTGAGTTTGTAAGTTAGGGCCGTTACCACTGCTCTTTTTGATTACATACCTGCCATGCCTTACATTTTACGTTCTCGGTGTTTCATGCTATACTTCTTTCGTTCCAGGAGTGATGCAGCATCACGATGCTATCACAGGCACGGAGAAGCAACACGTAACGCACGACTACGAGAGGCTGCTGAACCAGGCCATCGATGACGCTCTTATTATCGCTAAGCAGGCTTTTAAGTAAGTTGTATTTAGGATGATGACTTTTCGAAGTGAAAATTTCTTTTGGCGCACTTTGCCCTCTTTCTGAACAGTGAATGAAACTGTCCAGTCGGTCGGTGACACTGAAATGGGTGTACTCGATTGTGACGCTGGATGTTGTATACTCGGCTCCACTCTGTCGATGTCGCTGGGGAGTTTGTTGCGCCACTTCTCCCCAGCGAAACTCAAACTCAAAACTCAAACTCAAAGCATTTATTTCAATTAAACCATTTACAGGCACTTTTGAATTGTCAAGAAGTCGGTCAGTCAGAAAATATGAAGCTAGTTGCCCATTCCAAAGCGTAGGTACCTATGGAGAAGAACGGGCAAGAAACTCCATGGACACTCTTTTAAATTATAGGTATTTTTACAAAAATATTAGTTACATCATTAATGTTGAATTTATAATTATATGTGAGAACGATGTAATAAAATAAAAAAGACGTACGTGTTAAGAGCAGGTATCAACCAAAATAGCCTAACTTCAATATGATTTTTCATGAAATTGATGAGACTTAGGTATAAAATAAAAATAACACGAATAACTACATGATATTTCCAAACTTATTGTGGCAACAAATCATAAAATAGTAAAATTTTCTGTAATAAAAAACATCACGAAGTTACCTCCAATTTTCACGACTTTTCGATTTGTACTTAATATGCTAATGACTACTAGAATGAAAATTTGATGATTAATTTATTAATATAAAGCGACTTAGATTGTGGAAGGATTTTATTTTATTACTTTTATTTGTGGTTTTATTACGACGATAAGCTTATAGCACTTACGACGTTCTTAGTTCGTGGAAGAAATCATCTTCCGTCGCACGTTGCGGGAACTTCAAACATATATATGTTTCACAAATCAGTCGCCCCCGCTCTGTTGAGACGAGAGGACTGCGCTCAAATTTTCGGCTGCGCTGCTATTATTTAATTTACGTAAACAATATTTTCGTAATTTATCACTTTGTAGGAAAGACACTGTGAAACAGAAAACATGGAAAAATAACTAAAACCACTCCCGAAACGATTATTAAAAACAATAAGACTTCATAAACTAAACAAATACCGAGGCAAAACTATAAAATAAAAATATTGAAATAATTCAATGTTGATATTTGAAAAGTCAAGATGACATACATTTTATTTGACAGATTTTTGACTGGTATAGTACCACTAGCGCCATTGTTCTGCATTTCGGTTCATTTTCTTGCGGAGAAAATTTGCAACATAGCCAACTAGCGTTCATTTGAAAGTTCGTGCTGGAGATTTTAGACCTTACGGTGATTAACTCAAAATCCAAATTCGTTTTCTTCCACTTTTCTTGACAAACTCCGTATAAGGTTTTAGTAAGTACTATTCCCTAAATCAAGTTGAAACTCGAAATTCAGCGTAAAGGGTATATTATTATTGGAGCATACAAAAGAAATATCGGAAATTAAATACGTAATGAGTTTATTGTGGACAAAAGTACGAAACGGCACATGAAATATTTCATACAGATAGTGTTCTCATGACTAGCCTTCTTTTTATGGTGAGGATGAGTAAAGGTTGTGACGGATCAACATGTTTGGGATTGTCGGCTTCGCCGATAAAAGAGTTAAGCTCTGAATGGGTGCTAAGTTCTATAGAGTTGAGAGAAAGTTTACAGTTCATATTATAACTTGGCAAGTTGGAAACTTGGAAAGTTTCAACAGTTACAAAAGAGGAACCTAATGAACTTTAGACTTTGGAACCCATTTACATAGATGCCATATTGGTAAATCCGACAAACATGTACTTCTTTTGTTCCGAACTTAGCCTCGTTTTCCACAAATGTTTTCGGTGGGGATTTTTTCCTACTCGCACTTCGCGCAGGAAAGGCTTTTATGACACATGCCGTTTGACGTTGCATAATACAGTGCAAAATCCACCATACGAATATCATTTTTTATTTGGGTATCACTGTTGCTAATTTATTGACTTTGCACGATCCTGCAAAGAAAAATCCACGATATACAAATGTAATTTTTTTCTTGGTCAACACTGTTTTTCATCAAGATGTGGTGACGTCCAACTTGTAGGTCCTAAACAAAATTTGGTTACATTGGAATTTGAACTTTGTCACATCAACATTGAGTTTCTAGTTCCAAAAAAATACTAAGACATGATTCTTAGATTCTGAATTCAAACTTAGCGTATAGTAAGTATATGCAAAATAAACGGATGTTTTTACTTACTAAAGAATTGCATTGAAAATAAAGGGAATGAACAATGATCATATTTCGATATTGTAATTTGAGAAACCAATACGAGAAAATTAAATAGGGTTGCTCATCACTGCGGTGCGACAAGTTTTCTAAGATTTTTGATAGATATTTTCAATCATCTTTGTCCTTAATATGACCATTACAACGTCGTCATTCTAAAAAGGCTTGATTATATAACTCAAAATAAAAAATCATAAGATAAGCGATGTGATTACATTGGCCTTTATATTGTTAAAAAAACAAATTAGTTGAGTTTGTTTTCATCATGATTTATGATTAGGAGTATGTAATATAATACTTTGATGGAAGTGCTTTTGCTTTTTAGGGTTCCGTACCTCAAAAGGAAAAATCGAAAACCTTAGATACAGGATAACTTCGTTGTCCATCCGTCTGTCCCTTTTTCTCAGGAATACGTATCAAGTTGAAATTGATATCAAATACTTAGATCTACGGTTTCTTGGAGCTGTAGAAATATCAAGCCTCAAAGACGCTGACTTAGAAGCTAGCATAAATTGCCATTCATGTCGCGTGTTTTGAAATTTAAATCCTTGGGTGTACCTTATACGTTTTAATTATTCCCGTTGACCTAGAATAATGAAAATTGGCAAGAAGCAAGGTCTCACAGCATAAATAGGTACAGGAAAATATCCAAAAATCGTTCATTTGTAATTTCATTCGGAATCGAAAATGTATAGGCATTCAACTCGGTTTGCTCTGTAATGTAAGATTTTTTTTTTTACTGTGTAGTAAAGTTAGTCCTTCAATCCAGAATTGGAAATTCATAGATAGGCTGTATTACATGTATGTCCGTGAATCTGTTACCAGCATCGGAACAGATTCAGGGACATACAATAATATTGCCCTATCAAGATATCTACTTGCACAGCCTGCTATAATACTTAGGTACATTGAATAGAGCCGTTTCATCTGATTATTTTGCATATACTTATTACAGAAGATGGAAATTCAAACACAAATATATATGATTTGTACCGATCTGTTCCCATGAGAACCCCCCCCCCTCCCCCCTCGATCCCCTGCTAGTTATTCTTCTGTTTTAATCTCTGGCTTACTTGGCCGGGCGAAAAGTTTCTGCTGGCGGGAAGGGATTGTGTTTTGTTTTTGTCGTGTTTGATGAGAGGGGTAGGCAAGGAAGCGCGGGTGAAATTTGATTTTTTTCTGGCTTTATGCCCCCCCTTAAGAGCGTCCAGAGTACAGCAAATAGTACTTAACAAAACAACAAAATTTAAATAAGCCGAGGCAGCCAATTGATGACCAGTCCCAACTGACGGCGCCCGTTCACGAACATGACGCATAGATCAGCACCATTCAGCTCAACCATTTTGAAGGGAGCTAAATGATCGAACACACACGCCACCGTCAGCGAGACATTTTAGTGAGCATGACATACTATCAGCCGCCAGGGCACATTCAAGTCAATGAAAGACATATTATTACCCGGTAAATGGTAGCTCACATAGAACTCACATCTGTGCTATGAAATTATACAATACAAAGGAAATTGAGTTTAAAAGCACTAGGAAGTGGTTTCGGGCGGGCATGCCGGGGGACTATCTTTTGTAATTTTGACGTTCGAAAAGTGCTGATTCTCAGCCTAGTTTGAATAAATTACTTTTGATTTTGATGACGCTGAATCGCATATAACGGCACACTCCCTTTTTTATTTGTTTTAACAAAATACATTGTGATTTTACTAATCAAATAAGATATTAATGAATTTCTGTGTATTAAGTAATATCATTCATTAAGTATTTCTGTCAAAGAAATGTCACGTTTGCAAAAAAAAAAAAAATTTGTAATTTCATAAGCAAGTAGTGCAATTAGGACAGTCTCCTAAGAACGTTTTTCTGTAGCTGCAATAATTAAGGTAGCTGCCCTTACTGCCCTGTCTCAAAAAAACCACCCTGTACTAATAGTGGATAATTTTTTATAATTATTTTCAGTAAAATGACCGTGAAAGACGCAACCAAGCCGCTTCTATTTGATTTCCAAAGATGTCACCTGAACGAGTCTAGCTGCTTTGTTTCAGAGAACAGCGAGAAGTTTGTTGTAAGTATAATTAAATAATCTATATCTAAATAAAACTGAAGGGTTTATTTGTTTTATTGTTTGTGTAAACTTTTATTTTAGAAACAAAAATTAAGGGTCCGCTCATAAAATTAAAACCAATGGCATCCAATTTATTTTTCGACATGCACGCGAACGAATTCGCCAGCAAAGCTAGTATTAACTATACTTTTTTTCAAATACAGTTATTATTTTATTTTAATTTCAGATAACTATCTACAATCCTTTGGGTTGGACTGTGAAGGAACCAATCAGGATACCGGTCGGTGTTGGCACATTTGAAGTTTATGGTTCTGATGGTAAGTTAATACGTAAAATTCACTATTTCGAAATAACAGAAAGACAGAAAAATTGTTTATTCTGTACAAACAAAACGCACATTACAAAAAAAGAAAAAATACATAAAATGCACACAAAGTACCCAAAAGCCTTGTACTCAAGCAATAAAAGGTTGACAATTTTGTCAACTGCTTTGGTCCCTGGGTCAGGGCCAAAGACAATACACGTAATCTGAAGGCCAATTCTCGTAATTTAAAACGTTCAAAACCTAGTCGCAGTCTCATCTCGGCGACAAACAAATATCAAAAACTTGTCAAATTGTAGGGAAATTAGAGGAGATCAGACTGTGAACGTTCTTAAAATTACAAATGACAACAAACAATAATATGAACAATCCACTATAATGAACTAGACTTGACAGGTTTAACTTAAAAAAAAACTAACCTTATTTTATTTTTAACTACAAGTTACTAGCGGTACCAAAAATACCGGTTAAAGAAAATACCGCAACTATAAATACCGGGAAAAGAAAATACCGGTGTAAGTTTCGGTATCGTCGAACTAATAACATACTCAAATACCCTTTTTATTTCACAGGTAAGCAAATCAAAACCCAAATGGTACCTTTACCAAAAACAGTCACAACCATACCAACTCGAAACTCAATCGCAACGCAAGAAATACTTTTTATAACAGACTTGAAACCTCTTTCATACAAATCTCTCTACATTAAAAAAACATCAATCCGACCAAAAAGAAATTTAAAAAAAGATTACGATTTTTACGCTAACAACAATAACAATTTCTGGGATCCATTAAAAGAGCCTATTATAAATAGGCTAGATGATAGAATAAAAGATAAAAATGCCAAAGATATATTAAGTAAAACTGAAGAAGCGATTCCATACGCTCCAGTTTACTCCGAAGACGTGTTAAATGCGGATGACAGAGAGACAAATCTAGATATCTTAAAAGACGGTAAAAATGACGAAGAAGTTCTGGAGCTAGAAAAGTTTTTAATTGAAAGTAGAAAAAAGAAAGACAAGAAACTTGACAGGATGATATTGTATCCGAATTTAAGTGTGGATGAGTTAAGGATGCTGTCAGATGATCCGGGGATCGTTGAGAAGTTTGAAGATGAACTTCTTGAAAATCAGGTGAGTTTTTCGCTATAACTGCCGCATTTAGAGCACCTCCGCCGCGAAATTAAAGATGGAATTCCGCTTAAAATATTTTTACATATTAAAACGATCTTGTGCTTGGCTGTAAAAAAAAACAGTACTTTGGTTTAAATTTAATAAAATAATTCCGATAAATCACTTGAAATGCGACGTTGCGCGCCGGGATGAACGTTCATAAGACCTCATTTTTTAAGTCGTTTAAAAGTACAATATTTCTTTTCAGTTCTACAAACTAAACGTCAACAAAGCTTCCGGACAGATTCGCGAAGTCACCTTCCCTGACCATTCTACCTTAAACCTTTCAATTAATATGTACTACTACAAGGGCAGTTGTGGCGACAACCACGACACCGAACACCGCTCCTCCGGCGCTTATATCTTCAGACCAATTAACAATACTCCCTTTAAACTTGCCACACTAAAAACTGAAGTAATAAACGGAGATCTGGTGAAAGAATTTAGACTAAATTTAAGCCCAGCTGGATTTATAACCACAAAATTATATGACAGTTTAAACTTCATTGAGACAGAATGGGTCGTAGGTCCTATACCCGTTAAAGATAAAATAGGAAAAGAGTACGTTATTAAATACGAAACAAACATTATAAACAATGGTGAGTTCTACACGGATTCTAATGGCAGACAAATGTTGAAGAGGAAGCTAGATTTTCGTCCGCAATGGAACTTAACGCTAGCTGAACCGGTACCAGGGAACTATTACCCGGTTACCAACGAGATATATATAGAGAATGAAGATATCAGGATGACAGTTCTAACGGACAGGTCCGAAGGAGGCACTTCGCTAGTTGAGGGAGAGGTCGAATTAATGTTACATAGAAGACTGCTCTGTGATGACGCGTTTGGAGTTGGAGAAGCATTGAATGAAACAGCAAATGGACAAGGATTGGTAGTTAGAGGCAAACACAGAATCATTATAGGCAAAGATAATGAAATTATCAAAAGAAATGTTCTAGGAATGCATTTGAGTCCGACAGTTTTATTCTCAGATTCTGCAAATATAGAATATGATGATTGGTTAAAAATGGATAATGAATTTGGTTGGTTGGATAAAGATTTGCCCAGAGGAGTTCATTTGCTGACATTAGAACCGTGGGACTCGAAACTATTGATCAGATTTGAGAATTATCTAGAAGATGGTTCGTCAGTGGAAGTGAATTTGAGAGATATTTTTAAAAATATTGAAATCAATTGCTTGAAAGAGACTATGTTGTCTGCTAACATGTTTGTAGAAGAATATGAGCAGTGGATTTGGAACAAAGAAGGTAGTCAGGAAAATACAGTAGAGAAAATGGTACCAGTTGATGATGACTTGAAAATTAAAATCAAGTCGAAACAAATTAGGACTTTTATAGCGTGTTTTGATAGGAAAGAGAAATAATAAACTGCGATTCCTCAGTAGGACTGTAAAAATGTGTGGGTACAACGGGCTTAACAATTGAGGAATACTACTTTTTATTAAAAATACAGAGAGTCAATCAATATATTTTTTCTGAGATAGATGTCGTTAGAGAGATAGTTTACATTATATTTTTACTGATAGTACAAAAATGAATGCTTAGTTTATATACCAGTTGATACCGTAATTACAGAAAGAATTAAAAAGCCATTGTGTCTCGCGTGTATCCCTGTTCCGTACCGGTCAAAATCTTCTGTCTGCCTTTTTCCCAACTAAGTCGGGATTTGCATTCAGTCTAACCGGATACAGATACCATAGAGCGAGTGCCTATCTGACCTCCTTAACCCAGTTACTGGGTAACACGGTATGAATGGTTGTTAGACGGGCTTACTGGTTGGTTGTAATGGTCAAAATGTTGCTTAAAATCAACTCAGTTTCGTCATTTTGTTCAGGTCATCTGTACTCTGTTAATTTTATGATCATTTGCATGACATCGACTTTTGTAACGAAGTTCTTCACTAAGTGTCGTTTTCATTAAAACCATGAAAACGACACCCGTGATAAAAAAAGACAGCCGCCATCATGGATTTTCAGTTTGAACTTTCTATTCTGCCGTGCTAAACGCAAAAGCGGTATCTCAGGAAAAGCTAGTTTCGAGCAAATTTAAGTTTTTTATCTTAGTGATTTGAGGTGAAGCTGAGGAGGACCACTAGGGACCACTTTTCTAAAGGAACACTTTTTTTAGGGTTTTTTTTTTATTAAGATACCACTGTTTGGCTTATCTCATTGGATGCGTTCTTTAAGCTATCTTAAGCCACAAAAATCAACTTTACGATTGAGATACCGCTTTTGAGCTTAGCACGGCAGTATTGGTTTCAGAACCTTCGAAACCATGAAAACTATCTCTCTATCTTTCTATTATATATAATATATAAGTCGCATGGATCGGGCATAACGCTTTATCGTTACGTGACGTTTTATCCCAGTTTATTCCTACCGCAAGCTCCGGTAAAGAACTTCGTTCCAATAATAAAGAAATCGATGTAAAAATCGTACAACCCAGGGGCGGGTCGCTAGTATATAAAATAAAATAAGAAATAGGTTTATTTGTTTTGATAATATACGGTGTATTATGTTTATGGATTGTATAAATGTTCATATATTTTGTGTGATCCAAAAATGATGAACCAAATAAATACTTTATATTTCTAATTACTTTTTTTTGTTATCCTATACAGGTTCAAATTAAAATAGCCAGCTAAACTCCGCAGACGTGGTGGGTAACGATATCTAAACACGATAAAACAAAAGCAAACAGATTTTCTCAACTTATCCTTCAAATAATAAAACTATCTGCGGACTTTGACCTCAAAAAAAAACCATCTATACTTTTTAATTTTATTGTGTTTAGATGTCGATACCCATCACGACCCACAGTGGAACGAATGTATGGGAGCGGTTGGACGTAGACATGTCCGAAAAAAAAGAGTAAAATTATGCCAAACTAATGATGCCATCTTATTCGATTACTTAATGCCTTCATAACTTGTGGTGATGAATTTCTTCATAACTCCCATATTTCGGGAGTAATTTGAGAAAATGTGAAATTTTACTATGAAAATGAGTGTATCGAGCTCTCTCCCTCCTGATTCCGGGCTTGTTTCAAGTAGCGGTCTCTAATATCATAATGCTAATACTAAGAGCTATATTTAATACTAAGACACATAGTGCGCCAAATGTGCACTTTCTGGGATAAAGAGTGATGTTTATTTTATAACACAATTTTTTTATTTTTTGTTTATTTTGTTGATTAAAACCGTTTTTCTAAAGGTTTACCTTATTACAATAACATTTCTGAGCAGCCAATTAGAGAAGATATAAGCTAATTAGGATATATAATTAGGGACTTAAGGTTTACATATAAAACTGATGCACTAATGATTACTGATAAGAACATTGCTATTATTTAATTACTAAATGGCTCTTAATACACTAATTTAGCATGCATCATTTACTAATTATCACAATAACTAATTACCTTGCAATATTTAACAAAGGATACCTGGGATACCTGGATTTTATATAAATAGGTCACTATTAGTAACTTTAAAATCAGTGTTGATTTACACCTCGTTGTATCCAAGCTAATCTCGCAATGTATTTTCCAAATTTTAATACAAATCTTGATATTCACGTTGCTTTATGCGCACGCGCACATAAAGATTTACGCGACTTTAACTATTTGTTCAGTGTTTTAAAAGATAACAGTTGTGTTCAGTTATGTGAAAGTGCTGAAACAAGTTTAAAAGACTGGTGTCGTCGATTTTGCTACCGCATTTATGCAAAATGGACACAGTCTGGAAGAAGCACAGATAAGTTTCGGAAGAAACATGAGATTTGGCTACAGGCTGCAATTCAATGGCCGGAATTACAGAATGAAAATATGGAACCTTCTACAGAAAATATAAGTGACGTCATCGAGCCCATAATTTCTCCTGCTAAATCTGATGCTTCAACTTGTACACATCCTAGTCCTCGTAAATCTTTTGAGGACCTTAGTAACCGGCAAAAAAGAAGACGCACTGAATATAGTCTTTCATGCAGCAGTAGCAGCGCTGAAATTATGTTTTCGGCCGAAAGGGCGCTTCAAAAGGCAGGACAAAGCGATACAGCTTATGTTATGAAATACTTGACGGAGAATCCAGAAGAGGCCTCAAAAATCAAAGCCTTCATTGAAGGTAAATCAATTCAGGTACGGGAAATATCCCCTTTGAAGGCATTGGCTCTTTATGTATCGATGAACTTATCGAAATGGCGCTATAACACTCTTCGGGATTTCAACACTCAAGAAGGAGCTCTTCAATACCCGAGTTACTACATGTTGGTTAAAGAAAAAATTAAGTGCTATCCGGCCAAAGAAGATCTCACAGTTACAGAGAGCTCTGCAAAAATCAAATTACAAGCCTTGATGGATTTAACCTCAAGAAGACTTATTAGGTCGTTAGAAACCCCTGTTGATCCCAATCAACAGCTCGTATTGACCAGCAAATGGGGTTTTGACGGATCATCTAGCCAAAGCATTTATCATCAAAGGACGAGTGAAGATGAGCAAATCGATCTTGCTAGTAATTTTATGATTAGTCTTGTACCACTGCGGCTCGTCTCAAAAGGTGTAACAATTTGGGAAAACGAGCGACCATCTTCCACTTCATTTTGCCGGCCAATATTGTTTAAGTTTATAAAGGAAACCAAAGAAAATGTGCAGAGAGAGAGATGGCTGAAATCGAAGCAGAGATTGAAGCCTTAACTCCATCCACCATCACTGATGGAATTAGTGTCAAACACCAACTGCTGTTGACAATGATTGATGGTAAAATTCATTCCATTATATCCAATACAGCAGCTTCAGTGTGTGACATATGCAAGGCTTGTCCTAAAGAAATGAATAATTTAGAGTTAATCAAAGATAAACACGCAAACGAGGACATGTATAAATATAGCTTAAGCACCCTTCACGCTTGGATTCGCTCAATGGAATGCTTATTACACATTTCCTACAAATTAGACATAAAATCATGGCAAGTAAGGGGTGATATAGCAAAAAGGCAAGTTGATGACAGGAAGAAAAGAGTTCAAGAGGCTGTAAGAAGAGAAACGGGCTTACTTCTCGATGTTGTGAAACAAGGCAGTGGATCCACCAACAATGGCAACTCGGCAAGGAGATTTTTTGAAAACTACACTAAATCTGCTGAACTGACCGGAATAGATGCTATGCTTTTAAGAAAAATCTGTGTGATCTTGCAGTGTATTTCATCAGGAGAGAAGATCAACGTAACTAAATTCCGAGAGTTCTGCTTTGATACTGCTAAGCTTTACGTGGAGTTATACCCATGGTATTATATGCCTTCTTCACTTCATAAAATTTTAATGCATGGGCCAGACATAGTTCAGAACATGTCAATTGTGCCCATTGGTTTTCTATCCGAAGAGGCATCTGAGGCTAGAAATAAAGATTTTAGAAAATATAGAGAGGGGCATTCTCGAAAGCATAGCAGTATCTCATGCAATGAAGATATTATGCACAATCTTTTACTGTCTTCTGATCCACTTGTTACAAGTATCCGTCCAAAAGGAAATAAGTTTGTAAAAAAATCTTCTTTTAAGGAATTTTATGAGCTTACGGATTCTGAGAAAAGTGATATCGAATTTGTTAACATAAATGATTTAGCGGACATCGATTCTGAATTTGAATTAATTGATGATGATGATGATGACGAAGATAATTAAATGATGTTATTGTTTTAAAATGTGTAACTTAGTAAATTAGAGCTTACATCTTAATTATTTATTGTACTTTTAATGAAACTAGGTAATTTATTATCAACTTACTTAAAAGTCATACTCTCATCAGTTCTTGTGAATATTTTTGTTAATATATATTTCTGTATATATATAATATATTTATAGACCTCTTAATAAGTCTGTCTGCGGTTTAAAGTAAATACAAATGGGGAAAAAACGTTTTTTTTTTTAAATTTTCATTTCCTTTTATCCCAGAAAGTGCACATTTGGCGCACTATGTGTCTTAGTATTAAATATAGCTCTTAGTAATAGCATTACGATATTAGAGACCGCTACTTGAAACAAGCCCGGAATCAGGAGGGAGAGAGCTCGATACACTCATTTTCATAGTAAAATTTCACATTTTCTCAAATTACTCCCGAAATATGGGAGTTATGAAGAAATTCATCACCACAATTTATGAAGGCATTAAGTAATCGAATAAGATGGCATCATTAGTTTGTCATAATTTTACTCTTATTTTTCGGACATGTCTACGTCCAACCGCTCCCATACATTCGTTCCACTGTGCGACCGCCGAGTTTCGCTAGCTAATTTAATTTGACCCTGTATTGTTCCACTGCAGGGCAATGGCCTCCCCCATATTTTGTCATACATATTCCAAAATATTTTGGGTCGGCGCAACAAGTTCCTCTAACATGTGAGTGAAATAAAACAACAAAAAAAAAACAAAACCAATTTACTAAAAAACTATATTAGTACAACTTAACATATCAATTTTGATAAACTACGATAACATGGCGAGCGCCTCCAAATTACTGTTTCAATGTGTGTAGTGACATCCTTACGAAGGAGTTTGTATGTAGTTGTAAGTTTTTGTTTGACGGCCGTCTCATTACGCACACATGCGTTGTGAATGTTGGTGGTGCATTATAAATACTTTCACAAATACTTTCAACGTTTTGAATTTTGGAGGGGCGCGCCATGTTATCGTAGTTTATCTCTACAAACATACATTATCTACTATCTATAAGGTGGAGACGTTAATACAACAATGAATTAAACTGTGTATACAGGAAGATTTTTTTATCACCATCCAAATTTTTACAGGGTGTTCTACCCATGAATACGAAAAACTTTCACTATGGGACCAAATCTGAAATCACGAAAAAAAATCAGCGGAAGTAGCTAGCATTTTTTTGATAGTTTCAAAATACTGTTATGGTTTAGTAATGTCACTGTTTTCGTGTATTGTCGTATTATTGTCTCCACATTGTATGCCAGATGTTTTTTTTTACAGTCTCGAAATATTTACGTTGAAATCACGAAAAAAAAAGCTACTGTTTCATACATTTTCGTCTAGTAGGTATTGAACTTTTGTATTAAACAGCAGATTTTTTTTCGTGATTTCAGCTTTGGTCCCATAGTGAAAGTTTTTCATATTCATGGGTAGAACACCCTGTAAAAATTTCGAGACGGTAAAAAAAAATCATCCAGTGTATTATATCTATGCTATATTAAAGCTGAAGAGTGTCTGAACGCGCAAATCTCAAGAATTACCCATCGGATTTGAAAATTTATTTTTGCATTTGATAGCGCAATTCTCGAGGAAGGTTATATGCTATTTAACATTACGCTACAACCCTTAGGACCCGAGCAAAAAGAAATAAAGTCAGAAAACAAATTAACAGCGCGGGCGGGCGATGCGCAGTGAAGCGGGAGGTCGGGGGCCGAAACCACGGGCAGGATCTATCTTCTGATGTAACTAACTATAAATGTCCTAATCTCTTGTGGTTTTAGCCAAATACCTTCATTAAAAAAGAACACTGGCGTCGGTTTTATGAAACCTCCTTGGTCAGCACTAAATTCTATATTAGTATGGTTGCCATAAGCATCATTGAAATTCTTCACGTACTTATCCGTCTTCCACTTTAAAGGCACGTGGTCCTCTAGCCACATATGAGCAGACAAAGTAGTTTCCTTTGCGCCAGTAATAATGAAATCTTTAAAAAGTTCTCGTATAAAGACTCTTTTTAACCCTTTCTTAACGACGTCAGATTTCTCTAAATAATTTTCTAATCGCAACAACAACTTGTCGCTCCATTTTTCTAATGTCAAAATATGTACGCCAACTGGTAGTTTCGTTTTTAAAGCGGAGTACTCGTTTTTCTTGCTGTGCCAACCTTCGTAGGATATATTATAGTATGACTGATGAATTGAACTGAAAACCGTCGGTTGTAATTCCAATTCTTTGGCGAATTTCTTTTCGAAAACCTTGTTGGGTCTGTAATCAGATTTTGATAAATATAAATGATGTTTTCCACGGACAATGATGCCTTTGTTATATTCTGTTTCGTTGAGCAACGCTTGTATTCCTGTATCGTCTGTAAAGATCCGTCTATGAAGCATCATGTCAACGCTGCCGTCAAGGAGACTAGTTCCGCCTTGGGCTCTGTCAGTAAATATTGAAAAACGAATGTTTTTTTCTAAATCTTCTATGTAAAGTTTTGATGTGACTGGGTAGATGTTACCTGCAAAGTTAAAGGAGATTAATACAGACATACATAAAGCCTTCTTCAGTTCTTCCTAGACAGAACAAAATCGGTTGGGAGCATATTATTATTAAAGAAGTGTTACCACAAACACAACTGGGGAGTTTGTTGCGCCACTTCTTCTCCCCAGCGAAAGCACTAGGAAGTGGTGAATGGCGGGCGTTTTGGGGGACTGTCTTATGTAATTTTGACGTTCGAAAAGTGCTGATTCTCAGCCTAGTTTGAATAAATGACTTATGATTTTGATTTTGAACAAAAAAAAGACGTGTGGGTTCCAGGGACTCCTGACAGGAAAGCCACCTTGGATTTTCATTTCAACTTCACTATCGGCTTCAGCACCCTCGAAAACCATTAAAACCGAGTACATCCCGAGGACAGCCGAACACATCCGAATATAGCGCGGTGCCGGTAACAGTGTCGCGAGTTCAATGGTTTTTTCCTATCTCAAAAAATGCCCAACGCGCCTAAAGAAGTTTTCACTTCAAAAATTGCAGCCGCCATCTTGTATTTTAATTTTGACTTCACTATCGGCTTCAGCACCCTCGAAAACCATGAAAACTATTTCTCTCTCTAACTCTTTCTCGTTACGTGAGGAGTTTTACCAGTTTACTCCAACCACTACCCCGTTAAATAACTTCGTTCCAAAAAAAAAACTTACTAGCAATTCCCGACTCGCCAGTATCCAAAACCGGGGTGTAAGTAGCTCTGGAGTCCCTCATCCTCTTAATTGTCTGTCTTCCATTGCTGTCCGTGTAGAAAGTACCGCTATTCTGAACATCTGTCACATATCTGACGAACATGTCTTTTCCCATTTTATCTTCGCTTGGTACAGGACCAACGACCCAATCAACCTGTAGAATAAAATGCTTGTTCATACAAACTTTCAAGCCCTTGTTTTGCGAAATGAATGAACCGATTTTAATGAAACTTCTTACGCATTCAGGATACAAAGGTCTAAAAAATTCGAAAAATAGTGTTACAGCCAAATCAGACCGATTTTAAAGTTTTGTTTTTTTAAATAAGATATTATTACGAAAATGTTCTTAAGTAACTTTTTAGACCTTCGTATCCTGCTTATGCGTATGAAGTTTCATTAAAATCGGTTCATTCATTTCGAAAAACAAGGCCTTGGAATGTTTGTATGAAATGCCATATGTCGTAAACGCTCTTAATAATAATGGCCGATGGCCGGAGAGCCTCGACTAACACCTCAGAAGGCCGATTCTCGTAATAAAACATTCAAAATCGAGTCGCAGTCGAAGTTCTCCTTACAATTTTTAACTATTACTTTATAAACTGTGCTATTACGCTGAACCTCTATGACCAATCTTTCAGCTATTTTTTAAAGTTGAAAAATTTACTTTTATTACTCATACTTGTACATGAAAAATACCTGATTTTAGAACTAAATATGCAAAAAAACAGGTATGGGAACACTCGCAGAGATTTGTTGTCATAGTAGGTAATACTTGTTTGAATATACCACCATTGTCACCTTTGATTTATTTTCGTCAATCGGTAGTTTTACATTTTATTAGGATGTATAAAACAATTTTTTTTTAAACAGCTTAAGTAATGGTCGTAGAGATTCGGCGCAATAGTAATAAATGATGAGAAGGACTTCCCCGACCAGGGTAATATTTTTTTTTATCTATTTTAGAATTTAGCTATTTTGGATTTTGGGCCCAATATGGCTGATCTCCTTTATATTAAGAAGTCCATGACACAGAGATGATTCTAGTAGTCAAAATTTTATCAGTATAAAAACAAAACTAGTGCTAAAAATAAACGTTGCCAATGCAAATTATTTATGTTTAGAATTATTTTGAAACAAACCTCTATGGTTGGCAGACCTTTGTACAATTTAAAAGTTAAACCCGCATAATTTGAATATCGAATCTGCAATTCTTGTACAATGTCAGATTTCAGGACTTTGGCCTCGAAGAAGTCTGCTATTAATATAGGATGAGGGTCTATAGGCCTGAAGATGTATGCCCCAGGCTTCTTCTTTCCCGTTACCAGATTATCCGGGTCGTCAGATAAATAGTAACACATTTGAACGTCAAAAGCGATGCTGACGCCGTTCGAAAGGACAATACCTGATAATTTGCGATTGGAGTCAAAGTTTATTTGGATGTACTGTAACAAATAAAATTGTGAATTCAGTCAAACTCAAACTCAAGCATTTATTACAAACTTTCTGCGCCATG
Source organism: Gortyna flavago (assembly GCA_963669345.1). Lineage (NCBI taxonomy): Eukaryota > Metazoa > Arthropoda > Insecta > Lepidoptera > Noctuidae > Gortyna > Gortyna flavago. The sequence goes on from OY770154.1 coordinate 1,359,161, forward strand.
CGGTTTCACCGGTCTAAGTGTCGATCCCGTGGGAATATTGGGATAAAAAGTAGTCGATATGTTAATCCAGGGTGTCGGCTACCTCCATAATTTTTTTTATCAAATGTGGTCCAGCCGTTTGACCGTGAAGAAGTAACAAACATAAACACACACACACACACACACACACTCACAAACTTTCGCCTTTATAATATTATTAGTGTGATAAACCATTTCAAGGCACTTTTTAATAGTTATGGCGTCGCTCAGTCAGAAAGATGAAGCAATACTCCGACTTAATTAGCTGCAATAGAATGACACTTCATTAACTAATTTCGGACTGCGTTTAGAGATATGTGTCTCAAATAAGTTTCTTTTGTTACACTATTCTGTACTAGTAAAACAAGATTTGGTTGATGGCCGCGAAAAAACAAAAAGACGCCAACTTCAGTCATTTAAGTAGCACACAAGCTGTCATTTTACTGCAGCTAATTAAAAGTCCGACTATAGTTGCCAATTTTAAAGCGTAGGAAGTACCTGTGGAGATGAACGGGTAATGTCTAATTGTGAGCAGTGTGGCCCAGTGGTAACGGCTTACGAGTTGTAGGTCGTAGGCACGAACCCAGGCAGACGCTTTACTTTGTGTAAATTATTTCATCACCACTGCTCTCAAAACGGTGAAGGAAAACATCGTGAGGAAACCGGCATGTTCTAGAACCAAAAATTCGAAGACATGTGACATCTACCAACCCGCACTGGGCCCGCGTGGTGGATTACGGCCCACTCCCTCTCACAGAGAGGAGGCCTGTGTCCCAACTGTGGGGACATTATAGGCTTATTATAGAACAGTGGTTATACTTCTGATTTTGCCTCGCTGTCAAATCACAGTGATCTTGAAGCCCCATTTACGCGATACTTTCTTGTCTATGGCGCACAATAAAATTGAAGCAAAAAATTGCTTGCATCGTCTAAACGATGTTTAGATGGTGGAACTTTTATTTTTATTTTAATACTCAACTTAGAACCAACAATTCGAAGACATGTTGACTGGTCGTCTTGCTGACCATGGTTTTATTGTTGTTATTAGTAATACCTAACTTGTTTATTCATTTTTACTTTGATGGTCCTAGTTTATCATTTGTGACTTCAAGTGACAGCTTCGTGAACAGAACCCAGCATTGCATAAATATGTAAGTTGTCACGCCCTTTATACCTGGAGGCTTTTATTTAGGTAGTTATTACTTTTGATTTAGTATTTTTATTTTAGCTTGAGTACGTATAGATTTTTATGGTATTTGTTGGTATATTGGCGTGGCTAGCTAACATATGGCAAATAATTTTATCGAATGTTCTGTGTCCTGTAATGTTAATTAGATACTTTGCAGATCTAGTTTTGTATACAGTCGAGTATTTTATAACTGAACAGACAGCTGTGCTGCTGGGGAGTTTGTTGCGCCACTTCTTCTCCCCAGCGAAAGCACTAGGAAGTGGTGAAGGGCGGGCGTTTTGGGGGACTGTCTTATGTAATTTTGACGTTCTAAAAGTGCTGATTCTCAGCCTAGTTTGAATAAATGACTTTTGATTTTGATTATGACATGTGACATCTACCAACCCGCACGGGGCCCTAATTGAGGTTAGATAAAATACATACCATTTTTAACCGATGCGATTATTAGAATTTCATCCAAATAATTAATACCAACCTCATTTTTTATAAAATTTTCATTGGATTCGATGCTATGATACCCAGATTTTTCCATCCTTCTATAATAAGTTTCAAAGTCAAAATAAGGAGTAGTACTGATGACTGGTTCAGTTTTGTCGTCATAATAGTACTCAATGTTGGCGGCTGGGCCTGGGGACGGTTCATTCGTTGGAGAGTTGATTTTCTGTGTGGTTATCACTGGGGGCCAAGTCGTTATGGTGGTGCTAGCTGGAGTTGATGTTGAAGGCGCGCTGAAAAAATAAAATAACTTAATACGCACTAGCTTCTGCTCGCGGCTTCTTCCTTGTGGATGGATGTAAACGTACTACTGGGACAGAAAGTATGCTTATGTCCTTCCCCAGGATGCCATCTATCTCCTTGTCAAATACATTCAGTGGTTTGGGCGTGAAAAGGTAACATACAGGCAGACAGACAGACAGACAGACAGACAGAGTTACTTTTGAATTTATAATATTATTAGCTGATCCGGCGCACATCGTACCGCCTTAGATTTTATAAATATTTTTTCCCATGTTTTAATAACTAGGAACCGGGGTTCCGGGTGTCCCTAGAACACGCTACCAAAGTCTCATCACAATCAAAACGGAAGGCATATAGGACAAACCTACAAACATTGATTTTTATTTATATAGAATACTAGCTTCTGCCCGCGGCTTCGCCCGCGAGGTATGTTGATAAAAACTACCCTATGTCCTTCCCCGGGATGCAATCTATGTCTCTGCCAAATTTTATCGAAATCCGTTCAGTGGCTTAGGTGTGAAAAGTTAACATACAGACAGACAGACAGAGTTACTTTAGAATTTATAATATTAAGTATGGATCTATTCTGTATTCCGATATTCCGTTCCGTACCGTTGTTTTTCGTAAATGACGCTATGTTGTTGAACTATCAAAGTGAAAGCCATTGCTACTAATGGTGTGACCCCGCGGGGTCCTGTTGTCACACTTCGGGTACGGAACCCTAAAAATAACCACTTACGTCGTAGTAGTACTAAGATGATAGGACGAAGATAACATCTTCTGAGTCACATTCTCATCTTCCAGCGAGGAACTTATTAGGGGCGGCGATATAACATTATCAGTATACAGCTCCAGCTCCAAGGCCTTACTTCCATTCAGACCTTTATTATAATTTTCCACCGCATCTTCAAAATATTCATACTCAGGTATGTCATTGAGCAACGATTTATCATCAATGTTCAAAGCGTTCGTCTGTCTCGTCAAATATTTCTTCTTTTTAGAGTTTTTGTTTAGTTTTTTGATGATTGACCGTTTAGATCTAGTCAGGAATTTAATGCGGTTAATGTAGTATGATCTGTAGCCCATTGGTGGTAGCTTCTCGGCTATAAAGACCAGTTCTTCTTCTGTCAGCAGCTCGCCCCTGCCTGGGAGTGCCATGACTAACTCTGGAATTGTTACTATTGAGTGATTTTGTTTTACACCTGGAAAAATAAATTAGGGAAATATTTAACCTTTTAACCGCCCGACTTCATATCAGAAGTAGTGCAACCAGCCCCCGAAAACTAAAGAAATACCTGATAGAATACAGCGTAATTACCTAAAAAAAAAGCAGATTAAACGAGTTATGGTATTTTGTCGTAAATATACGACTCTGGTGAAATGGACACGAAAATATTTGTCGGATGAATCCGGCGTAAGCGGGTAAAAGGTTAATGATCTGTATATTAATATAATCATTTATAAAGAGGTAAAATTTGTTTGTTTGTATGTAGGGCGTATGCTCCGGAATTACAGTCGGATTAGAAAAAATAATTTTGCATTTGATAGCACAATAATTTCTTGAGAAAGGTATAATACAACGTGGCAACATGGCGTGGCGTGGCGTTTGGCTATACAACGTGTTACTTTAAATGCGCAAAGCTGCTTAAGGGGTCATTGGTCATTGGTCATTGTATTCATCATTATGAACAACTTTTACTATGGAACCAAATTTGAAATCGCGAAAAAAAATCTGCTTTTTAGTAGGTACATTTTGACAAGTTATGCGAACAACAAAAAAAATGTGTAGAACTGTAATAAAAAAAAATAGGGAACAGCTGAGTTTTTTTTCCCGATCACTTAAGTTTTCACGGTGAGTTTTTGACGTGATAACGTCTCATAAATCGATGAACGCCGGCTGCACGCACGAAAAAGCGTGAATCATTGTCACGTTCCGCCTGAGCCGAGCGTGCAAGCGAGAGCGCGGAACAAGCGATAGAGAGGCACGATCGGCCTAAGCGTTCGGGTTGTGACGCATCTATCTCTTATGACGTTATCATTATCACGTAAAATTATCGTCCGTAAACCGACTTTACCGACAACCAATATATTTACAGAATAGGTCCGCTGTATTCTTTGACTTTTTTTTGTTTAAAATGATATGTTTATTACCTTGAGGATCAAACACACTGTAAATTCCTCTAGCCACAGGTAATCTAACTGGGATGGTTACCGGCCAGGCTAAAGGATTGTAAACCACAATCTGTAACATAAATATTATGGGAACTAGTTGAGTTCTAGCTCGTCGGGGGAAGCACAGTAGGTACGTCTGTGAAACCAAGCACAAATACAAATGGTTTCTGATTGGAGAATTTGAAGGTGAGAACTGTATTTTTTTTTTATCAATGGTATTTGGGCATTTACAAAGAATTCGATTGCTACGGTACGGGTATGTAATGCGGAGTAATGAGAAAAATTATTTCGTGAGGAAAGTTTTTAGTATGAATCTCAGACCAAATAAAAAACGAAGACAGAGGGCTATCAACAGTAACGGTCAGTTCACAAGATAGCAATTATAGACCTTAACTACTACACAAAAAGGCACACAATTCAGTGAGGTGGGCCGCGCGGCGTAGCTCAACGTAATAGACACCACCTCACTGAATTGTGTGCCTTTTTGTGTAGTAGTTAAGGTCTATAAATGTATTGCTAAACTGCGCTCCGCGTCGCGTCGCGGTGTGAACTGACCCTAAAGTGAAGCCGGTTTCGTAAACATGTGTTCACTTAGTGAGGTGTAGTTTGATTGTAAATGTGTGCGTGTGAGCGTATATGCACAGAGCGGAGGTGTAGTTTTGGCATGCTTCACTTTGTCGTTCTCAGAGCTCTGTTTTGGTTTTTTATTTGGTCTGCTGAGGTATGAATGTCGACAGCTATGTGAGTAGGAGAAGACCAAAGAAACGATGGATGGACTGTGTGAATGATGATATGGTTAGAAAGGGGGTGACTACCGAGATGACGACTGATAGAGAAGTATAGACGAAAAAGGCATGTTGCGCCGACCACAGATAAATTGGTATGAGGGAGACTGATGATGGGCACTTACAAAGAACTGCTCCCCTTGTATGTTCCAACAGGATGATATGTTGTGCTGACAGGCGTAGTAAATCAGTTTCTTCGGAGAGTTCCGGAGAATGCTGAAAAAATACCCTTTCTTAGTTAAGGGGGCATAGGAGTCACTATACTTTTTTACAAGCCTAAACGATAATTGTCACATTTCATAAAATCATCTTGTAACGGCGAACTACGCATCATACTGACGTCACGAAAAATCCTGCATCTTGCAAGCAAGGTTTACCGCACGACTAGCTTATACAGGGTTATTTGGAAAAACACCAACAACCTCTTTAAAGAGGTTATTGTCATTGTACCTACTCATCATAATGGGACCAAACCTGAAATCGCGAAAAAAAAAATCAGCTGTTCCCCCTGATCTCAGTCTCAATCTGTCAGAAATACCTCTAATTTCCCTACATTTTGACAAGATTTTGACATTTGTTTGTCGCCGAGATGAGACTGCGACTAGATTTTGAACGTTTTAAATTACGGGAATTGGCCTTCAGGTATTATGGTACGTGACTTACTTGAAAGCCTGCCGGTATATTTGCAAGCACATCTGCTTGGCTAGGAAGGCTTTCCTGGCGTAGTACTCGGTGACGTGGGGTTTACTAGCCCCCGAAATGATGGCGTGGTCTTGAAGCACTCCTGAAAGAATAACTTCATTTTTAACCGACTTCTAACCAAATCGGACTTGAACACGATGGGTTCCGCATCACCGTACGATATTCAACTCCACCTACATATTTAATAAAAAAATAGGGTCAACGCTTTAGATTTTGAATGAAAATAAGTTTTGTTTTTTATTTACGTAATGTAAACAAACATAAAAAATAAACATTTATTGAAAAAAATCTAATTCATTTAAAGTTACGAAGCAACCTTTGTAATGTTGCCTGTTTTGTCCACTAGACGAAACAATAAACAGTAAAGCATCGCTCCATAGAAATTTTTTGTGTAGGAGTCGTGTATAAGTGGCGAGATCACCCGCGGCGCATAGAAAAAAAGTGTTCAGGTCAGTTCAAACGACGTCACGGAAAAATCCGGGCGTGTGAGTGGTTTCGAGACAAGAGCCCTAGCGCTGGTTGTCATTGACAGCCAGCGTTGACACGAAGACGTCAACCGGTGTAGCATACGATGCGATAACAATACCCAATACCTATTTCTAAATGTTTTATAAATATAATAATATAAAAAAAAATGCTATGGTTATAGTTAGTGCCATCCACGAAGACGCGCCCCACACTTCTTACTAATCGCTAGTGGGTATCGCTAGTGTTTTAGTTTTTTGATACACACTAATTACCCACTAATAAGTAATTACTGTGTATCGACAAAACTAAAACACTAGCGGCATGTTGCACACTTGTACTGTCAGCGACCAGGAAGAAGAGTGGGGCGCGTCTTCGTGGGTGGCGCTATCTGTAACGGTATTCTGGGCAACGACCCACACGTTGCCGGCATGTACAGAGGCCAGCACATCAAGCTACCCCGATCTGTAAAATTTATTTGATAGATTTTCAACTTTACTAAAAAGGAATAAGGTTCATATTCAATTGGGAAAAATTGACAGATTGGGGTAGGTTGATGTGCTGGCCTCTGTACATACTAAAATGTGCGCGCAGGCTGACGTTTAAAAAATAAATTAATACTTTAGTAAACAAAAAGCACATTTCTTGGAGATGATAAGATTATTTCATGAAATATAAATCAATGGCATTTTATGAATTTAGAGGGTTGCATTGATGATTGATAAATGATTTTATTTTTGTAAGTAGGTATGTACAAACACTTTTACACGTCAATCATATTTTTTATAAAACTAGATGATGATAAGATTTGAATGATTATAATTATGTAAAGTCATTTTTGTTGCGGTCGCGAATCATGTTTAAATCAACATACAACCTGACACTGACCTAGAAATTGCAAAAATCGTAAGAAAATTTGATATTTTTAAGTATTTGCGCTATGCGTTGCGTTGCGTTGCGACGCACCTAAATGTGTGCGAGTCTTACTGTCTTACCGTGGATCCACATGATTTCTTCAAACTGTTTGTCTTTGTTGCCGAGTTGGCCAAATACTTGCAAGTGTTTCGCCATCTAAGAACATGACACAAAATGTATTCACATAAAACGGGAGCCTTTTGTCTCGAAACAAAATCAAAACTCGAAACACTTTAATAAAACCATTTACCTAACAAATAATCGCCATCATTATCTTACTGTTTGAGAATAAACCAAACAGGTTTTTTTTACATTAGCATCATTTTTAATTTTGGTAATTACTAGTTTTTATATACTGGCAACATTGTGTAAGAAGAAAGAAAGAAAAACTATTTATTCTGCACAAACAAAACGCACATTACAAATAATAAAAAAAGAAAAATTGAAATAGTAAAGAGACATAAAATATAAATATACAGCGTAGACAAAAGCCTATAAATCAATTTAAAAAAAAAAAATGTTGACAATTTTGTCTATTGCGTCAGGGCCAGGGACCAAAGACAACACACATTCATTGACATTGACAATTTGAGATTGACGTTTGACATTAAACATTAATCCGGAATGCGCCTGCGACACTGGCCTACTGACAACAAACAACATGTAAACAACAACAATCAAAACAAAATTCTGATTGCACTGTGGAAAAGTAACTACTTTTGCAACAAACAAACAAACAAAAATAATAAGTACAACTAAGCCGTGCGTCGCATCTGTGCAAGAATAGGTCGTTGCTCAGCATTAAGCTGCTGACTTCAGACGAACCTATCGTCAACAGCGCTGATTTTCAGCAACTACCACTCGAATGACGTAATGACGTCACACCGTAAATCAAGTAAGACTACTTTTCCGAATTATGTGTGATTCTAGCTGAACATAGTGTGTGAAAGTGTAAAGAAATTTTCTCTGTGCGCTATGAACGTTTGTGCTCATATATTACAATTTAAACCTACAGTCCTGTTGCTAAATATCAACCAGCATTTTATTGTACATGCTGGCTGTGGTCCTTCGAGCCGGATATGAACCAGCGATCTATTAGACTTGCAATCCACAAAAAGATGAATGTAATTCAGCGGGGGATTGAAAGTGCTGGCAGAAAGCGGGCGCCTAAGATATCGTTTTCCAAAGTTAGAAGTCGCGATGCTTATTTAACAGGTAATTTTTAGGGCTGCCATAACAATAACATTTCCCTATAAACAAAAAATAAAAACAAAATAAAACAGCTGTTTCATACATTTTGGTCAAGTAGATATTGAACTTTTGTATGAAACGACAGATTTTTTTTCGTGATTTCAGAGTTGGTCCCATAGTGAAAGTTGTTCAGTTCGTTGGTCTAAAGCACATCTTAAAGTTTGTCGGGTTAATTTTTTTACACCTTATATGTACCGGTGGGCGGTGCGGTTGTGACTAACGGTATTGGTTTTTGGCTCAATGCATGTCTGCATGATAGAAAATTACATAGAAGACAAATATTTAAATTTATGCTACTGGGTATGGAAAAAAAATTCAATAAAAGATTTGCAAGATTATCATGAAGTTTTTTTTTTAATATTAAATATCTATGTGCTAATGGAAATAACTTAGTAGGTACATTCATTTACCTAGCTAGTTTAGAATTGCTAAGTTTGAGTATTGAAAAATCATTTTAGATTAAATGAAGGAAACAACATTTAGCACGCCACCAGTCGCGCGCAGAATTATCTTGCGCGCACTCCACTAAGGATTGACACTACTAACAGCATACTTTAAGGTGTTTTTCACCTTACAGAATAGATCGGCAAGTGCGCAAAATTTTAACTCATATAAAAATGATCTAAATCTTTGACTACGGCGTAGCTAGCAGTGCTACAGTGTAGCAAATATTGACTACGATATAGCCAATAGTGCTACGGCGTAGCTAACATTGACTACGGTATAGCTAGCAGTGCTACAGTGTAGCAAATATTGACTACGATATAGCTAATAGTGCTACGGCGTAGCTTACATTGACTACGGTATAGCTAGCAGTGCTACGGCGTAGTTAACACTGACTACTGCTAGCAGTGCTACGGCGTAGGTGACATTGACTACGAATAGCCAGCAGTGCTACGGTGTAGCAAATATTGACTACGATATAGCCAATAGTGCTACGGCGTAGTTAACGTTGACTACGGTATAGCGAGCAGTGCTACGGCGTAGCAAATATGGTCTACGATATAGCCAGCAGTGCTACGGCGTAGCTAACATTGACTACGGTGTAGTTAGCATTACGTCAAACGCTCACCCGTTTGATGTTTACTTCAAATATTGCGTACTTTCGATCGACTGGTGCGGCAGTTATTGTTTAGCCACGAGCCCCCCCCCAGTACCAACTTAATATACTCGTAGTTAAGCTATATAATTTGACATCCAAGCTACTGCACTGTGTCAACTTACCTGTAAGAACAAATGCGTCTCTCTGGCGACGTACTTCAGGACAGGTCTTGAGGTAAACGCGCCTGAGCCGTGCGTGTCCTTGTCGTAGGTAAACGGAAAGAAATCGTCCTGTTTCGTCGCTAACTTCGGTCTGAAAATATCATAAAATAAACACCACGGATAAAATGCCCGAAGTGTTAGCAAAATCAGCCTATAATGTTCCCACTGCTGGGTAAAGTGCCTGTCTCAGACCAAATAAAAAACCAAGACAGAGGGCTGTTAGAAGAGAAGAGCTATTGGTCGATGAAAGAGCTTATGAAAGGAAATCTGCCTTTGACACTAAAGCGACAAATTATGGACATGTGCGAACGAACGATCAGTTAACTGAAAAACAAAGAAGATAACTTACGCAGCTTCATGAACAGCTCTTAAATAACACGCCGGAGTTGAGTAGAACAAATAAATTTTGTGCTTCTGCGGTCTTTGTCTCGCATTCACGTTACTGAAAAATATTAATAAAAAAGAATTTAGTTATGAGGCTTGTTTCTGGCTAAGGCTATGGGTGCTTCCTATAAGATAAAGGTCATCCAGGCCGAATTTTGGTCATGGCAGCCATTCATAGCGGAGACTAGTTATCTACTCGGGATATATTATAGTGCGCAAGTGTGTGCGCAGTCACAGAGGTGCACTAACCCGACCTAACATCGTTAGGGAAAGACGAGGCAGATGACGATGACTTACGCTATAAGTTTGTCTACGTTCGCGAACCAGACCGGCGCGTCGTGGTAGCCGAACCGCTGCCCCATCATGACCATCACGTTCTTCGTGGTGTAGTAGGGGCTCTGGCGCTTCTGCATCTGCTGGATAAACGTCTCCACCTGTGGGACACAGGGTTGTATATTAATAGTAATGATTATTAAGCCTTTTATTAACCAAATTTTTTTTTATGAGTGCATTGGTGATCCAGTGGTAACGGTTGTGAGTTGTGGGGTTCGAACCCAGACAGGCGTTTTTTTTTTTTTATTAACCTTTTCTATTGGAAGCGCTTTACTTTGTGTAGAGTATTTCATCACCACTGCTCTCAAAACGGTGAAAGAAAACTTCATGAGGAAACCAAAATTCGAAGACATGTGACATCTACCAACCCGCACTGGACCCGCGTGGTAGATTTAAGTTCAGTTTTTTTTTACTTTTTCTTTTATTCAAAACCCATAATTGCCTACCCGATAATGAAAAATATACTTGTGTTTTTCAAAAAGGAGGTCAAATTGGCTACTACCGTGATTTTGAGAGACTCTGCGCTCTCGAATTTGCTAGCAGCATTCTTATCATGAAATTATTCTGTTATTATTAATAATATTGGGTGCTGGATGGTCTTCAGCTAATAATTATTACTTGCTTATAATACTAGGACTTAGGTCGGCTCCTAGCGCACCGATTTACGGAGTAGCAACGGACCCCCCGACTTACAACCGCGAAATTGTCTTCTCTAGAAAATTGATTAGAAAACTCCGCTTGCGAGATGCAGGATTTCAACTTTGGGATTTTTTTTCTCGTAACCCTTACTACTTTTGCTGTAATAATTTAGTTTCAAAGTAAAGTTAAAACAATTTCATTTTGTCACGTATTTTTTGTTTCTCAATGGAGATTTTCGTTTTAATTTTATTTAAGGTTGGGATTCTAGAAATTCATTTACGATTTTTCCTGTGAGAGCGACAAGGTTAAAAGATCTCCCTCAATAGCTGTTTAGTAGTTTTCTCATTGGGTCCCAAATTCATCTGTTTTCATTACTGGTGCCACTACCTCTACTGTGACGCCCATTTATAGATTTAAAGACAAAGACAGCAACAGGATTTACAAAACAAGCAAAAGAGATGAATAGATTTTCAAAACTCTTGCTTCTAATAACAATTTTCCGAGTTTTCTCGATTTTATTTGGTAAATAGATGTAAAAACAACATTAAACTCAATTAATAAAAATATTTATACCTAAAAGAATTTATTCAATAGGTAGGCTGAATGTCAAAGGTATCATAATACCTTTGCCAGTTAACTGTCAGACGTTAGATTTGCGCATGCGTGATTGAATTTATTTTTGGGACGCCATGATGGGAACTATTTTGAACTAGACAGAGGCTATAGTCACATAGCCTTTATTTTACTGCATGAATAAACGTATGAATGAATATGTTAGGATCGTAGAACGATGCGTTCTGTAATATATTTGAAAAGGATTGGGAATTTAGAAAAATATAGGTAATTAAACATATTTGTGACAAGAATCTATAGTCGGAATTTTAATTAGCTGCAATAAAATGACAGCTTATGTGTTTCTTAAATGACTAAAATTGGCGTCTTTTTGTTTTTTCGCGGCCATCAACCAAACCTTGTTTTTCTAGTACAGAATAATGTAACAAACGAAACTTATTTGACATGTATATCTCTAGAAATGCAGTCCGAAATGAATTTTACTGCAGCTAATTAAAAGTCGGAGTATAGTAGGCATCGGTCTATTTTTCAGCAGATAAAACATAACATTTATAATCAGCCTAAACTGTTCCCACAGCTGGGGCATAGGCCTCTTTTCTGTAAAGAGGAACCTTAACCTTTTAACCGCCCGATTTCTTAACAGTTGTCGTGCCCCCAGCGCCCGAAGAAAAAAAAACCGAAAAAAATACCTGTTAGAAAACAGCGTAATTACCTAAATAAAAAAGCAGATTAAACGAGCTGTGTTTTTTTTATCATAAATATACCACCCTGGCGAAATGGACCCGAAAATATTTGTCGGATTAATCCGACGTAAGCGGTTAAAAGGTTAGTCCGCGACGTGGGCCTAGTCCGGGTTGGTAGATATCTTAAGTCTTCGAATTTTTGGTTATTGGACATGAGTGGCAACGGCCGCGACTTGCATACGAGTTGTGGGTTCGAACCCAGACAGGCGATTTACTTTGTGTAAATTGTTACAGCCCACTCCCTCTCACTGAGAGGAGGCCTGTGTCCCAGCAGTGGGAACACTACAGGCTGATTATGGTGAATCATGCTGCTACACGATTACCATGACAACTGCTTGCACTGACTGGACACGTCCACTCAATCTGTGTGGTTCTTTCCTCAAAAGGACCATTTCAGACTTCAATCTACATGGTCTTCACATGATCTGACCAAGATTATGTCTGGACTTTAAAAGAGACCTCTGTGTTTCTCTGTGTTTGTTTCGGCCTTTCTTCTCAGAGTAGTCAGATAGGAAATGCCAACCTCATTTTTTTTTATATGAATGACGTGTGACTCCAGCGCATCAAGCTACCCGAAACTGTCAAATTTGCCCAATCAACCTTGAACCTTATACTTTAGCGATCAAATTGAAAATCTATTAAAGAAATTTGACAGATTGTAGTACGTAGCTTGATGTGCTGGCGTCTGTACAAACCTACTTACAAAAATAAAATCATTTATGATGACATACCCTCTCTTCCACATTCCTGAATGCTAAATCGGTGGTGATGATAAGGGGATCGTTGCACATCTGCCCGAAGCAGTAGCCGGGTGGGGCCCAGTAGCCATCGAAGAGCTTGTGGGTATAGATGTCAGTGTCAGAGCCTGGAACATTTAAGCCAACATCATCATGCTCGTCGTTATCCAGTAACTATTTCATTCTGTTTTACGTTTTTGTTAAATACCTGGGCCTGCAGTCTCGACATAAATAGCGACGCTGTCGCAAACTACCGATCGCTAAATAATACCGAACGATCGCTTGCCGTAGCGATGCTTACGACAAACGCAAGTCTCTACATCATCGGTACAAACACACCTTCGAGTACGCCCATTTCTCATTATAATTACTTGCAAACACCCCCAAAGTTATAAGTTTACGATGTTGTTCTCTTTGCGGGCTGTCAAAAATGCTTGCAAAATATATTTGTAAACGTTAAGAAAATCGTAAAGTTTGCGACAAAGGTCGGTAAAATACCGATGACAATCGATGACTTTGAGAGTCGAGACTACCAAATATCGCCACGATCGATAGGACTTGCGACCGAATTCGGTCGTAAAGCGATCGCTATGAATGTCGAGACTGCATGCAGCCCTTGGTACTCACGACGATAGATATATATATTTTCAGATTTAGCTGACCTCGCATTGTATAACTTTTCGTACAATGAGAAGTCAGCATATACTGGAAATGTACCTACAGCTAATATGGCCGGCCCATTGCCACTTCAGCTTGCTTATTCTGTGAGCTATGTCGACAACTTTGGTTCACTGCCGGATCACCTCGTTGCGGATTCGATACCTCAGAGAGACTCCAAGCATAGCCCGTTCCATAGCTCGCTGAGCGACCTTGAATTTATGGACCAGCCGTACCGTGAGTGTCCACGTTTCGGCTCCGTAAGTCATAACTGGCAGGACGCACTGATTGAAGACTCTGAGGAATACCTACGTGACGAGAAGACTGAATAATTTATGTTATTTTACCTAAATCATCGCTTCCTCGCCACACGAACTCCAACGACTTCGACTTCATTCGGGTCAGCTCGTCGTCGAAGCTGATTGGGTTTATGAAGTGTCCATCGAAACCCATCTGTGCCATGAGTGAAGCAAACTCTTTCGAATGTCCAAAAACATCTGCTTGCCACGTCACTAACGGTCGTCCACATTCCAAAAATGTTGCGTTGATTTTTCTGTAAACATAAAGAAATAAAAATAAAAAAGTCATTTATTTAAAAGCACTTTTTGAACGGCAAAATGACACAAGACAGTCCCCCGGCACGCCCGCTCTTCACCACTTGCTAGTGCTTTAGCTGGGGAGAAGAAGTGGCGCAACAAACTGTCCAGCAGCACAACTGTCTGTTCAGCAGGACAGCTGTCTGTTCAGTTAGAAGAACTTGATTCTATACAAGCAACGACAACAAACGACGAAGCACAGCAGGCTGCTTGACGCCGTACTCCGGTGGAAGGGTGGTCGCAAACCAGGCGGGCGTTAGCTCTACCACTGCAAGGGAAGAATTGGCCTGTCAATGGTGTTGGGTGTGACTGTCCAGGATGCGCCGAGCGCGAGCCTTCATTTGAGTAACTGGCGGAACAAACTGCACTACACGAGGAGGCTTTTTCATGCATCCTTGCATGTGGGTGTACTATGTTATACTTACACTGTCAAAGTCTTCGGTGATTGCAGGCGTGTTGATATATTTATGTTTAGTGTAAAATAGTAAGAGACGGCTATTAAGCTAAGTATGAATACCTCAAGTTGTAGGTGAAGTGGTCGATAATAGCGTGGTAGCTAGTCGTAGCTTCGTCGCTCATGCTCCATCCACCACCCACGAAGAACAGCCTGCCTTGTCGGAGGAGTTGGTAGACCATGCGTTTGACTGCAACACGAAGTCATCAGTAATTCGGTATATAAGTCTTGTCATAATTTTCAAATATTAAGATTTATAAGTAGTGAATTTAAATACTAACCCCTTACTAATAAATACTAACCCCCTTACTAATAAATACTAACCCCTTACTAATAAATACTAACCCCCTTACTAATAAATACTAACCCCTTACTAATAAATACTAACCCCTTACTAATAAATACTAACCCCCTTACTAATAAACATTGTATAACGTCTGTATAGTTAGTGCTTTTTTACACGTCCCGGCGGCGTAGTGTATTTAATCATGTCTGTGTTAGCTTTCACACGTAGCGGCGTAGTTTGCCTGGCAAGTTTATTGGATAGTCGACACCGGCTACCCGGTTGCCGGGACGTGTGAAAAGGCACTAACTATTCATCAGAGGGGCAATTCTCGTAATTTTAAGAACGTTCACAGTCTGATCTCAGTCTCAATCTGTCAAAAAATGCCTATAATTTCCATACATTTTGACAAGTTTTTGACATTTCTTTGTCGCTGAGATACGACTAGATTTTGAATGTTTTAAATTACGAGAATTGGCCTTCTGATCATCATCATCTGCCATCAGCATCTAATATAATAGATACGTTTATTAGTAAGGGGGTAAATATAAAATTGAAAGTACCTATGTGATTTGCCTAAAATGATTTTTGTATGAGTGTAATGTGTAGTCATATGAAGTATCTCATTTGACAGTTACCGCAAAAGTAATGGTTTTTAACGGAGCGTAATGGAAAACGTGACGTTTGGAGTATCGCCTAGTTTCTAAGTCAGTTCTCTTCCAGCTTAAAACCCAAAAGGTTGTCTTCAAGAAGTCTATAATGTAGTACCTAATTAAATAGTTAATAGTACCTAGTCTAGATTGTATGTGTGCAAGAATATATACAAAAATGTTTATACTGGAAAAGGTGTATTCATTTCAGCTAACCGTCTTAGAACGAAACGAATTCTAACTTTAGACCTAGGCTAAGCCTTCCAGCCAGTTACTGTATTTTGAACTCTCCGACAAACGTACCGTTCTTAATGCAAAATTGACAACTTAGACTCGGGTTTAACGTCAGTTTTTGTAATAAGAACTTGTCGGATTTAGTTCAAAGTTTAAAAATGGCTCGATGGTTTCAACCTGGGTGTAAAGTTTACCTGTTAGATCCCTGTTCGTCCACCAATGGTATAGATACGGCATGTCTGCAAAAGTGAACCTTAAACCAAAGATTATTAACATTAATTTGAATTGATGAAAAAAAATTATTTGAAATCCTCACAGGAAGCCCTTTTTTTTTTTTAAGGATGGGATATCATCAAATGACCCCTCCCGCTCTGGGTGGAGCGGAAGGGAGTGTCAGACTCTTACTGACTAAAACCCATCCGTGTTCCTTCCTTAGCCCTTTATGTTCCGGGGCAGCGGTAACCCTTTCGGACAATCCCGCTGCTTCGGACAATCCCGCTGCACAGTAAGCCCTTTCATTTGATATCATCACATAGTGATTCGATCACGAGTGATCACGAATGATCTTATATTAGGGTTCCGCTTTTTAGGGTTCCGTACCCAAAGGGTAAAAATGGGACCCTGTTACTAAGACTCCACTGTCCGTCTGTCTGTCTGTCACCAGGCTGTATCTCAAAAACCGTGATAGCTAGACAGCTGAAATTTTCACAGAATGTGCAATTCGTACTTGGCCGGTTTTTTCCTTTTGAGATACGGAACCCTAAAAAAAATAGAAATCGTATTAAATCGGCAACTAAATTACCCCAATCTGTCAAATTTCTTTGATAGATTTTCAAGTTTATTACAAAGGAATAAGGTTCATACTCATTTGGGAAAATTTGACAGATTGTGGTAGCTTGATGTGCTGGCCTCAGTACATACTTTCTTTTTTCGTTAGTCCATAGCCCCGTGATGATATTGTCCAAGATATTTTTCATGTTAATAGGTGTGTTTATAAATCCGGGTTCATCTGAAAAAATTTGGTTAAAAAATTACTTCTGTTACCCGACCGTGAAGACAGGGGTCGGTTTTTGACGAATCATCAGCTTTTTCCCAACTATGTTGGGGTCGGCTTCCAGTCTAACCGGATGCAGCTGCATACCAGTATTTTACATGGAGCGACTGCCTCTCTGACCTCCACAATCCAGTTACCTACTGGCTTGCCGCGGTCGGTCCGTAGATGGGTGATCATCTTTACTCTCCGTGTTTTGGAAAGCTCATAGATCTTTGACAGTCGTTACGGGTAGTCAAAAGCTAGAAAGTTTTACAACCCTGTCTTACAAAGGGGTATCGTGTTACCGTGGTTGTGGAGGTCAGATAAGCAGTCGCTCTATGTAACATAATGGTATTCAGCTGTTTTCGGTTGGACTGGAAGCCGACCCCACAACATTTGGGGAAAGCAAACGATGATGATTGTCATACTCACTTCCTGTAAAATGCTCGTAGAATGTGCGCGTGTATCCCAGTTCAGCGTGTGTTGACGGTACTATGTGCACGTTCAGCACGTTTTGTCCCATTACCGGACAGCTCTGAAAGAAAATTTGATAAATGATAAACGATTTTATTTCTGTAAAGGTCATCGGTCATAACCGCACCGCTCCAGCGCAGTAAAGGCGGGGCACCGCCTCGGAAAAAAAACCGCTTGTCGCCAACGCGCCGTCAGCAAGACGCCCGCTCGCTCCTGGCGCGCCACCGTGAGGTGACAGCTGGGTTGTTCACGCTCGCTCCGCTTACTAGTCGGTAGCTCACCGTCCACGCGCCAATGGCTAGTTTTCAGTTTACAGACCGGTTTGCGAACATTAGTGAACACTAGTGTGAGAATTTACGAGTGACGGGGAGACAGCCGTGCGAGCGACGGGCGCGAGGACCGCTACGGTAGCGGTATACATGCGTTTCTTCGCCGGAGCGGGTTGCTCGCTTGAGACGCGCAGTCTGTGCGACGTGTCGCGGCTCGCGGGTTGTCTTTGTAAAATGTAGTTTAATGCAGTTGATTTAAAATCCTTACTTAAATGATGAGTTATTTGTTGTGTCAGAGCGGTGCTGTTACAATGAGTGATGACCGTGTAATACCGTCAATCATATTTTAAAAACTAGATGAGGTCGGCGTTTCCTATCTGACTACTCTGAGAAGAAAGGCTGCAACAAAGGTCACAGTCGTTTTTAAAGTCCATTCCAGTAATATTATTAGATTATGTGAAGACAATGTAGATTGGTGTCTGAAATGGTCTTTTGAGGAAAGAACCGCACAGACAAAGTGGACCTGTCCTGCCTGGTAAAAAAAAACAGTGGCACGCCGGGAGCGCCGACAGAAGTGAAACCAAAACACAAACCTAATACTTTACCATCACTCACTGACATACATTAAAACCGAGGACAACAAAACACATCCGAAGCGGGTATTTTTGAATTCCAATAAACAAAACACTCGCGATGTCGCTTACGGTAACAGTGGCGCGAGTTCAATAGTCTTTTCCCATGTCAAAAAATGCCCAACGCGCCTTAAGGGTACACTTTGCCGATATTTCTCCATACAAATTTCGGGAGTGTTTTACTCCACTGTTTGACTATGTACATCCAAAGTTAAACATTCTTTCGTTTTGTCTTATTATTAATTTTGTCTGGACGGAAGCAGAATTGTAAAATAAAAAGCCATTAAAAAGTTATGAGCCAACAAAGATTCGGTTTTTCTTGCTAATTTTAACGTAACTTTGGGCGTAAATAAGTAATAAAAGAAGGATAAAATCTTCAAAACAAAAACCGTCCCGACAAAGATCAATTATCGAAGAGTTCAATAAGCTTTATATGTAATTGATTTATGCAGTGGTTTTTTCAGAAAACTCGATCTTCCAAAGGACGTTTCGTAATTTTTACGCGCTCGTTTTACTATGGAATTATCGTGCATTTCACTCAATAATGTTCGCCCTGGCGCGGTGCGGGGGGAAGACGCTCACGCACACTTGCACAATACTGTCTTGCGCACTTTTCGAACTATTTGGACTCAGTCTGCTGCTGCCGGCTGCGGCCTATGTCGTTCGTTTGTATGTAGACTAAACTCCTTTGCGCTATAAATTATTATCATTCGCACGTGAACACTACATTGACCCCTGGCTTGAACTTTGGATTTCGATACTACCTACATTATCTGTTTGACTTCGCACTACAATTTGGACTTCGTATTTTCATTTGAAATTGGAATTGTTGGTTTGAGTGGACGCTGTATCAGTGAAGTTGTATTGGTTGATTGAGGAACTGGTGTGATTTGTGAACAACTACAAATAAACAATGGGTAAGTCGTACAATTTCTTATAACTAACCTATTTAGGTAGGGACCTCCTTGAGCATATTTTTTGTTATAATATAGGTAACTAACTTCTGCCCGCGTCTTCGTCCGCGTGAAATTTTTTGATCCCCCGACCCACCCCGTCGCATCACATCGCCTTCGCTATTACTACTCAACTCCTAAGGGTCCTATAGCCTTCCTCAAGAGTTGGGCAATCAAATGCAAAAAGATTTTCATAAATCCAACCGATACTTCCAAGATTTGAGCTTTCAAACTAACAAACTCTTTAGCATTATTATTTGTATTATTTTAAAACTATGATATCTTCTAAGATATTCATTGAAATCAAGTGATGTCAAGGGCAATTTTGTTCAACATTAAATACTTGTGATGAATAATGTGTTTATTTCAATAAGGTAAAACATGATGATAATAAAAACACCTTCACACATAATGCATTATTTTAGAATTTGATTACCATAAAAAAGGTTATAGTGAGTCAACCTTATAAGGTAGACATACGCTGTCGCGGCCTTTTTTTTGTACATTTAAAAGGGAACAAATCCGTCAAACATTATTTTTGAGTAACTTTAACCGTTTACGCAGCGTACGCACGCAACGGAAGCTCACAAAAGGAATATATTTTTTTCCGTTCATTTTTCATTGATGCTCGGCTTCTATTGATCGTAGTGTGATGTTATATAGCATAGCCTTCCTCCATAAATGGACTATTCAAGTATCGAACACAAAAATATTTTTTCAATTCGAACCAGCAGTTCCTGAGATTAGCGCATTCAACCAAGCAAACAAACTCTTCAGCTTTATAATAATAGATTATATAAAATAAATTATCTTTTAGCTAATACATTTTGTGGCTTTCTGCACAGCTAAGAGCCTAAGACTAGGGGCTTGTGGCTTGAATGAAGACCGGGCGGCGGCGCGGCGCGCGGCCGGGCTCGGCGGCGGCGCGGCGGCGCGGCGGCGCGGCGGCGCGGCGGCGGCGCGCGGCGTACACACACAAGGTACCTTATGTAGGCAAGACGCTCGCTCAGAAAGCGGCGCGCTAGTAACTTTTATTT
Organism: Gortyna flavago; assembly: GCA_963669345.1. Lineage (NCBI taxonomy): Eukaryota > Metazoa > Arthropoda > Insecta > Lepidoptera > Noctuidae > Gortyna > Gortyna flavago. The sequence continues at coordinate 1,379,340 of OY770154.1, forward strand.
TGTGCTCCTGGAAATGGGGGGAGGAGTGCTCGAGTAGTATTTAGTAGGTATCCATACATAATTATATCTAACCACTATCCCTTACCTATTCCTAGCTCGTGTTGTTTGTATTTTAAGTAGGTAACAAAAATGTATAATACATACATACTTATGTATAAAGTGAGGTTTATAACATAATTTATCGTAAAATCAATGGGCAGTCGTGAACTCGTGAATTAGGTGAAAACGGTGGCCTTTTGATAACGTATGTAGGTATGTACCTGTTTTTATATCGTACTAAGTACTCATATATAGGCATACTTGTACTAGCTTTTCCCCACGCTTTTACCCCCGTTCCCGTAGGGCCGTAGGAATCTATCCCACTGCTCCGCTCCCATGAGTCGCAGTGTGATGTTTCATAATCTGTACCTAACATAATCTTTCTCAATAGATAGGCTACCTAACACAAAAAGTCGGCCAAGTGCGAGTCAGACTCGCGCACGTAGGGTTCCGTACCATTTTCTATAAAAACGGCAACAAAATCATGTCTGTTCTATCCCCCCTTAGATAAATGTTTTATTTTAATTTAATTATTTATTTTTAAAGTGAATATATAAATAAATATATATTGAATATATAACTAAATATTCTATAAATATTTCAAGCGTCTACCTGTTGCCGTTATCAATATCGAGCATACACGAGCAAAAAAATCACGTTTGTTTTTTGGGAGCCCCCTTAAATATTTATTTTATTCTGTTTTTTAGTATTTGTTGTTATCCACACGGAACCCTAAAAAAAGCTTAAACTGGTACCTAGTTTGTAAGATTTGCGCGTTCAAACAAACAAACTCTTCAGCTTTTTAATATTAGTTGGTAGGTACTTAAAAATATTTATTATAAAGACGAAAATTCTTTATTAATATTTATTATAAAGACGAAAATACCTTTTTGTGCTATTTTTTCACTCCTAAACCACTGAATCGCAGGCAAAAGCCAGTACAAAAAAAATGAAAACGGTATATGAATAAATACATTACTTTTATAAAATAAATAAATAATAGTGTGTAGGAAAATATATTACTTTATTATTACAGGGTCAAATTAAATTAGCTAGCGAAATTCTGCAGACGTGATGGTATCGTTCCCTAAACACTATAAAATAAAAATCAAAAAGATTTGGTGTATTTTTTTGGGGGTCAACGACCACTTCTAGATTTGTTACTTGAAGTTTAGTATGAGATAGAAAAATCTGTTTTCTTTTGTTTTATCGTATTGAGAAATCGATACCAACCACGTCGTGAAGTTTAAATAAAAAAAAACTGTAAATTTAAACTAATAATATTACAAGTGTCTCCTACACTGAGTTCGGTCATTGACTCCACTAAAAGTCATAAAATTATTTTATTTTTTTGTTTTATTATGGTTAGATATCGACACCCATCACGTCTGCAGAGTTTCGCTTGCTAATTTAATTTGACCCTGTATATAATGTTGGTTTTTTTATGAAACAGATCCAAAAGAGAATTGGTGAATGGAGAATTGTACCGTAGCTGCGTAGGTATACCTAATTACCTACCGCCGAAGACCGACGCGAGGACGATCGGATCGGATCGCCGCCCGCGCCGGCGCGTCCCCCTGCGCACGGACCGCGCCCCTCGGGCCCTCGCCAGTCCGCTACAAACCTCAACGCCAATGCATTCCATAAATTCTTTCTTCCTTTCACGCCGCGCATTTTTGTTATTATTGATAATAAACATTTATATTTTATTTTATTTTATAGTAGTGTTTCATTAATAGGTATACCTAAACCTATCATAACACACTACAAAATCACCCTTATAATAATTGAGTAAGCAACTGACAACCCTTGCAATCTGCCGCTACTCACTCAAAGTTACGAGTTTGATACCTACCTACATACCTACCCACCACTACATACCTATACCCCAATAACTTTAGGTAAGTACTTACATACTATATGCAAACAATATTGATGTGTCACGTCTTGAAATTCATATAACTCTAGAACTTACTCAAATTATTATTAATTCGTTTGTAAAAAACACTAGATTTTCAAACAGTAAATAAAAAGATGTGTCAAGATTGTTTACATTTACCTAAAGTTTTTGTGTATTGATAAAAAAATAAGATAGGTAAATAATCTTGAAAACAATATCTAGGTAGTCAATTACTAAGTAATGCGGCATAACATAAACAGTAGGTAATAATAATATCACCCGGCTGAGCGTCGGGCGACCGATGACTCAGTTGAATGGCGGTGCATGTCAAACAGAATGTACTAGCGTTATAGTGCATGTGTGCATCGTCTAACGTGTCGTTTCAGTTCGGAACGGTATTTGTGTGTGTTGAACTAGACATTGTGCGTGTAGACTATCGTCTAACTGCTCATCACTGATACCATCTCTGTCAGACACGATGCGAGTTGAGACAGCGTGCTTTTTGGCCGCGCCCACCTGTGAGTTCGAGCTCGCAACTAGTTGGCTCTTAAGACGTTTTCACTTCAAAAATCTGTTCCATAATAAGTACATAGTTTGAATAAATTACTTTTGATATTGATTTTTGATAAGTTTGGGAAGTAGTATGGGAAGTATGGATAATCTATACTCACGGAATAACCGCACCCCTCGCCGTACTCTGATATGGGAGTCAGCAGATCCTTCGTTACGGGGGTCATAGTCAGAACGGGACTCAGGCCCAGCAATTGTAGTAGTATTGTGGAAATCATTGTTCTGATCTGTTTACACAACATCAAAATGTTATTTGCAGCATTACCACGTTACATAATCAGCCTATAATGTTCCCACTGCTGGGACACAGGCCTCCTCTCAGTGAGAGGGAGTGGGCTGTAATCTACCACGCGGGCCCAGTGCGGGTTGGTAGATGTCACATGTCGTCGAATTTTTGGTTCTAGGACATGCCGGTTTCCCCACGATGTTTTCCTTCACCGTGTTGAGAGCAGTGGTGATGAAATAATTTACACAAAGTAAAGCGCCTGTATGGGTTCGAACCAACGACCTAGAACTCGTAAGTCGCGGCCGATACCACTGGGCCACCACTGCTCCACGTTTACACGTTACCACGTTGTATGGCAATTATTATTATTATTTATTTATATTTCAGACAACATGATCCATTTTGTTAGTAAAAATAATGCGTAAAACTATGTTAGTTCACACATAAACGCATATAAGTAATTTTTGAAGAACGGACAGTCATACCTGTCCGCTATCACACTTAGGATGCTGTTGCTACTCACACGCACTCTGTGCAGCAGTGACGCCGCTTTCTTGCGTAAGATTGCCGCGAAACCATCTGTGCGTGCCTCCATGAACATGGCAGACGCACTGCAAAACGGAGGGAGCCTCAGCAGCATCCTGAATGCGTTAGTGCATAGGACCCGCGGAGCATTGAATGCTGGTTCTTTGGGCAAAAATAGGCCAGCCCTCTGTCACGTGAAGAGTCAACAAACCGCTTGGCAATGTCTCGAAAACTAAGTGGGCACGCGAACCCCATGGCCTTAGAGTTTCAACCCTAAACGGCTCGAACATATAAGTTCCAATAAGATTGGAATATTTGCGCCATTTGCGGTTTTCAGCACCTGCAGCAGCACCAGCACAGCCCGCCGTGCTAGGAAGATGGGGTGGCACAAATGTGTCGACACTTTTTAATTCCTATATATTAATACTGGTGTCGATTCTGTTAATCACAAACTAAACTAAATTTAAGTTCAGTGCATGCATCCTTTTCTTCCTGTTTCATTAAGAAAAGGACAGAAGATAAATTTTAGTTTAGTCCTGTCAAATTAATCAGTGCCTGACGTAAATTGACGTAATTTTAGTAGGCAAGTTTTTAATCACATATAAACTTGTAGGTATGAAGTGTAGTGTCAGGCGCTGATTAATGTGACAGGACTAAACTAAAATTTTTCTTCTATCCTTTTCTTAATAAAATAGAAAGAAAAGGATGCACTGAACTTAAATTTAGTTTAGTGAACAACAGAATCGGCACCACGGTCTAAATAACGAAAATTCAATGCGACACGATGGAACATTAAAAACACTACGTCTTGTATCAATGACTGAGAATTTAATAACAACTTGGGAACAGTAAACAAACCTACGTCGATAACAACAAACATTTTCAATAAAGTTCCTTGAGAAATGTTGCTATGGGACTACACTGCACACTGAAAACACAATAATTATAATATACAATACAGATTCCACGTAGCCTGATCATATTCAGCCGAATAAGTTCCCACTATTGTGGCACAGGCTGGAGGCCCTGGGCACTTATGGATCACGAGGCCCCTGTGTAGATAGGAAAAAGAGATACATACCAATATTTCATAAATAAGGACTTATTGTTGGAAACTTATTGTAAATCGCACTGCAAATTGTCAAAAATTTTGAAAACAAAAAAGGGCAACGAATTAAAAACATTTTAAAAACCTACTTTACTGTGGGGAAGTGTGGAATGCGTGGTCTGCGTGTAGGTTTTTAGCCTTTAACTTTAAATGAGCAAACTCTAAAATAAATTAATAGCGCACATAATAAATGTCTTATTATTATTATTTTTAACATATCTCGGGACCATGGGGTCCCGGTCCTTTGAAAGGCGTACGAGGGGCCGAAGCCAACTCGCAGAGGCCCGTTGGACGTTTTCAATGAAATGAGGCACCAACCGACGATTATCCCTGTTCGCACTATGCAAGTGCACCCAAGGACAACCCCCGGTTGGTGTAGGACTATTGCAGGATATGGAAAATATAAAGTTGGACTATGGGTTTGGGTGGCTAAAGTGGACTGGTTACCAAGAACTATGGAAGAACTATGACCCCTGCCTGATCAATGTTTTATATATACACGGATAAAATGGCAGGGGGTGACTTGCACACTCAATAATGGGCCCCCGGAAACGGTCGCTAGCACATAGTGACGTAGTGACAAGGGGGCAACATGTCCTGAGGTGCTTAAGAGGAGTGGAGAGGTATTCCACGGCTATCAGGACAATCCCGGAAGTACGGTCAAGATCCCTACCAGCATCTTACTGGAATACTTCCTTCCTCCGAGCACGTTTGCTCTTGCGAATCTCCACTCAAGCCGGCCAATAAAGGCAAGAATGAGGTGGGAGCTCTGTTCTTATTATTATTATTATAATCTTATTTTGTATCAAAGATTAAGCGCTATTGTGATGTAAAATGTTCCATGAAAGAAAGAAAAAAAAATTATCACTTATTTTGTCATTCAATCGGGTGCTTGCTTGCTCGTCTTCGTGGCGGTCCCTGTTCGTACTATCTTAAGTTTATTCGCAGATGAGTCTCCAATGCTGCGACTTTGGATGAAACTCCACACTGAATTAAACTTGTATGTCTACTAACACTATTATTTAAGGGGATAGATATGTTGAAAAAATTGTGGTTTTTCTATTTCGTGTAACTTGTTGTATTGTATTGTGGAATAGGGATTTAAGATTTCGGTATTGGTGTTTACCTATCATGTTTACAATACACGATTCAATGATTTTTTCTCTATACAAAAAAAATGCAAAGTTATATCTTTTTTTTACCTTTTTAGGGTTCCGTACCTCAAAAGGAAAAAACGGAACCCTTAAAAAACGGAAGGATCACTCGTGTGTCTGTCTGTCCGTCTGTCACAGCCAATTTGCTCCGAATCTTATGGACCGATTAAGTTGAAATTTGGTACACATATGAATGTCTGTGACCCAAACACAGACGTGTAACGAGTTTTAAAAATGGGAGTAATTTTTGAGGGGTAATAGACAATTTAAAAAAAAAGTTTTGCAATCTGTACCGTGTGATATATCAAATGAAAGGGCTTACCGTGAGGATCTCATTTTTTTCATAATTTTAAAATAAATTGTATTTAAGTTATTTAAGACAATAGACGGAAATTTACCATTCCCCCCCCCCCTTATCTCCGAAACTACTGAGCCTAAAATTTTGAAAAAAATATAGAAAATAGTTCTATACCTATAGATTACAGGAAAATTAATAAGAAGTCTATGATCTTGAAACAACATGGTAAATCTCTTAATATTGTGCGTACAAACTTACATTTTCAGTTGGAATGTATGGGAGAACATGTTTTTCAACTACAATGTTAAGTTTGTTCTTGGGATAAATTCATTCCAACTACGGAACCCTTCATTGTGCGTGGTCCGACACGTACTTGACCGGTTTTTCAACATCACGGCGTAACGCTTAAGAGTTATTCAATGGAATTTAATTTATAACATAGACAATTATCATATCAAAGTTTACTCAAAGTACTTAGTTTTATTATATTTAATTCATTTAGTTTGCTAAAAAAAGGATTAAATTCGGTTTGGCACATACGTCGTTTTATTCCAAGCGCTCGCACATTATAGCCATCTCTCTTCTTTTGCGTTTCAAAAGTAATTGCACCACTTTCGCTCTGTTAGTAGGTTTTCGAGGATTTTATATTTTCGAGTAGCGCCTTAAGACCATTGTTACCAACAATAGTGTTAGTAACAATGGATATTGGTATTCAATGAATAATGCGTAGAAAGGAACACCTGCTGCAAATAATGTTTTTTCGAGAGAGCAGGCCGGGGCCCCCAAAGATCGCGGGGCCCTGGGCACTTGCCCATAGCGCCCAATGGAAAAGACCAGGGGCCTGGAAAAAGGCCGTGAGAGGAAACGCACACACTATCACATTCAATCTTCATTAAATAAAATCTGCTGTTTCATACATTTTGGTCTATATTGAACTTTTGTATTAAACAGCAGATTTTTTCCGAGGCACGGGGGTACTACGTACACCACCAACTTCCAAACTCCGTGAACACTTTGCCCATAATGAACACTAAAATTCGAAGACATGTGACATCAACCCGCACTGGGCCCGCGTGGTGGATCACTGCCCACTACCTCTCACAGAGAGGAGACCTGTGTCCCAGCAGTCGGAACATTAAAGGCTGATTATGCTGCCTTAAATAAATACGAACCTTAGGAAATCCAGAATAAGTAAAACAATCTTCGAGACTTGCGTTTAAATCACACATCAGCAATTGTCGCTTCAATGAACCAAATTGAACTGTTAAGAATGTCACACAGTACTTAATATATACAACCCATCATATTTATTTGTTTTGACATACGAAACTCTGTTGAACCGACCGTTTGTAGGTTATTCTACACATATATAATATTATAAAAAGTCACTTTTCGTGTCTGGCTGTGTGACCGCTCTGGTAAGCAGTGGTGGTCTAGTGGTATCGGCCGCGACTTACAAGTCGTAAGTCGTAGATTCGATCCCAGACAGGCGGTTTACTTTGTGTAAAATGTGTAAATTATTTCATCACCTCTTAAACATCGTGAGGAAACCGGCATGTCTTAAAACCAAAAATTCGAAGACATGTAATACCAACCCGCACTGGGCCCGCGTGGTGGATTACAGCCCACTCCCTCTCACCGAGGGGAGGCCTGTGTCCCAGCAGGGGGAACATTATAGGCTGATTATGCTGTTTGACCGTGTTGGGTTGGGGTGTAATGTTACCCAGTAACTGGGTTGTGGACGTGGGATAGGCAGTCGATCCATGTAAAATACTGGTAATCAGCTGCGTCGGGTTAGACCACAGTTAAAGATAGACCTAGATAACGCAAGTATCTCGATCTGTATGAAAACCAAGCGTGCCATTTTTTGACTATCTATTATGGCGTCACAAGCACTATTTTAGTAATGTGAAAATCAAATCGATTCAAAGTCGCTGCTGCGACCGGCACCCGTCTCGCCCCACCCCCGGGGCCTAGCGCCCGAGCGAGCGCTCACCCAGCCAGCAGTACACAGGACTGAGCGCGAAATTGGCGGCTTACGATTTTTGTACGTAAGCTGGTGCGATTTTTGGTACGCGAAGTAGTTCCTCTTGCGTTATCTAGGTGGATCTATATCTGTGGGTTAGACTGGAAGACGACCCCATAGTTTGGAAGAGGCTCGGCAGATTGATGGAATTTTATCTGTGACCGCGTTGTTCTTCTAAACTACACAACGGACTGATGTGGTTTTCACTATTATCATCATCGCCCTCCTACCCTCATCCTAATTTATTCATGGTCAGCGCAACATATCTTTTTCTTCCATATTTCTCCATTAGTCGTCATCTCGGTAGTCACCCCCTTTCTAGCCATATCATCATTCACACAGTCCATCCATCGTTTCTTTGGTCTTCCCCTACTCTTATAGCCATCGACATTCATACTCCAAACTTTGCTCACGACATTTTCCACATTCCTCCGTTTTATATGCCTATACCATGACAAAAGGTTTCCACACAACTGTTCAGTCACCGGTACCACTTTCAGACTTCCTCTTATGTACTCATTTCTTATTCTATCCATTCGTGTAACACCACACATCCCTCTTAGCATTCTCATCTCAGCTGCTTTCAATTGCCTTTCATTCATCCCTTTTGAAATGGGACACATTTATCATTTAGAGATTTTATTCCTGAAGGTCATCATCTGCCTGCCTTTTCCCAACTATGTTGGGGTCGGCTTCCAGTCTAACCGGATGCAGCTGAATACCAGTATTTTACATGGAGCGACTGCCTATCTGACCTCCACAACCCAGTTACTGGGTAATACGATACCCCTTGGTAAGACTGGTTGTCAGACTTTCGGGCTTCTGAGTACCCGTAACGACTGTCAAAGATCCACGAAGGACCAACGGCTTAACGTGCTTTCCGAGGCACGGAGGGGTCTCGGTATGTAAAAATGGTCACCCATCCACAGACCAACCGCGGCAAGCGTAGCTTAACCTGTCCGATCGACCTGTGCGGCTGTTAATATTTAACCACGACCCCCTCATTTTATTCCTGAAGTTGTATGAGTAAAATAAATTAATAATAAAGTGACATATTAAAGTTATTTTTGTCAAATCGTAAAACAAGCGTGTGAACAGGGGCGGATCGCTAGTGTAATGTAAGTGCAGATTGTTTTCAATTGTTTCTTGTTGATGTAAATATTATACACTGTTTATAATTATCTTAATTCACATGATCTGCAAATGTTTCATTCATCTTAGTTATGCCAGCTGCAGAGACATGTATGCTACAGTAGGTGTCAAAAGATTTAAAGACCCATCACATCACATTATCAGGCGAGACAGGCCCATAGAAAAATACCTTAACTTAAACATAATATACATGTCGCAGCCAACTGGTTAAATTAGCCGTTCAGTTAACTGCCTGGCCTTTAGAAGTAGTGCTCGCCTCGCTTCCTCCCTCGGCTCGCACGCGGTTGATCACAGTTCTAACCTAACCTAACCCACTTGGTCGGGGTGCAATGCCTTAATTACTGCGACCAATTCGGCTCGCGCGTGATTGGTTACAGACTTACAACCTAAACTGTAATTGAATATCATTCAGGCCGTTAGTTGAACGGCCGCCGTTTAGTTGAAAGGCTAGGCGGTTAACTGAACGGCTAATTTAACCAGTTGGCTGCGATATACACACAGGGTGTAAGTAGACAAATGACGTCAAACGCACTCTGTACGTCAGACTAAGTAACATTGCATAAAAATCATTGCTGCGAAACATACACATAAAAAAACATGGACTCTGCACCACGCATATCGAAAGTGAAGCACAGTAAGTATCCGGACCGTTTGTACAAACACGCCTCACGCTCACATTTACATCATAGTATGCCGACCGGCCGCCATTACGTGACACGACAGCGTCAATCGTCAATCACGCACACAGATCGGTACGGTGCTTCACTTTCGATATGCGTGGCGTGGAGTCCATCTTTTTTATAAGTCTATGCTGCGAAACGACTTTCATTTTTGGTGTGAAAAATTGCTGTTTTCTGTAGTGAGCAATGAACGCACGCAAAACATTGTGCCTATGAGTTCATACACATTAAAAACTAGTTTTCGCAAATAAAACGTCAGTTTAAGTTGGAATTTTGACCTTCACCAGTAACCAGAAGGTTCCCAGGTATGGCCCAGTACAAAAATCAAAAATTACAATGACGGGAAGTACAGGTAACTCTCGGCTTCGTTAAGTGTATTTTTACACCCGTTAAATTCGGCTTTCATTCGGCTCGTGTTGATCGGCAAATTCCTATAGACATCGACCTTGACTAGATTGGCATTTTGGAGTTTATTTTTACCAGGTACGGTTGCTTTCCGAGGCACGGAGGGTTTCAGTATGTAAAGATTGTCACCCATCCACGGACCGACAGAGGCAAGCTTAACTTAACCTGATAGATCGACCCGCGAGGCTATTATTACTTTGCCACGAGCCCCTCTGATTGTCGTATTGGCACATAGTCGAATACACAATTTAATCAGTCAAAAATGTGTGTAAATTTTTTGCGGTTTTTGCGAGATTCAGTGTTGAAATATTTAGTGTTACTGTTAGCCTGCATCAGCCCACTGCTGGGCAAAGGCCACTCTTTTTTTTATCGCTCTTGACGTCGATCACGCCTGATGGAAAGCGATGGATGTGGTCTATGATAGAACGAGCGTGCCCAGAACATGCCTAAGGCACTGGAACTTCCACGCATCGATGACACACAGCAGGCTGCTTGACGCCGGACTCCGGTGGGAGGGTGGTTACAAACCAGGCGGGCGTTAGCCCTACCACCACAAGGGAAGAATTGGCAGTCAGATAAGGTGTTGGTGTGACTGTCAAGGATGCGCCGAGCGCGAGCGTTCAATTGAGTAACTGGCGGAACAAACTGCGCTACACGAGGAGGCTTCTTCATGCATCCCAAAATCTTACCATGACCCCAGCTCTTTCGATCCAAGGCTAAAGTGGACCACTCGTCGTTTTTTTTGTCCAGCTCGTCCCGCCATCTTCCACGGGGTCTGCTGAAATGTTTACACTTTTTACTGATACGCATAGGCTCGCTCTTCATGTGCCAATCCCCACGCTCCTGTGCTAGCTTCATCCAGGTCCTACCCGCGATGGTAACAATGTCTTCCACCCATCTCGTGGCCGGACGACCTACATCTCGTTTCCACTCTTTGGACGCCACTCGGTCAAAGAGAAGAAATAGACAAATCTTCGCTACGCGGCTCGCTACGTCGTAGCGTGACGTAGCTCATATTGTGCTACGGGCGCTACGGCGTAGCTCACACTCGTCTTTAAAAATGTTTTTGATAACGACACAAGAAATCGTTTAAAATGTTTTGGAGGGAAACATTTATGAGGTACTAACGAAAGTACATATTAAGTAACTCAAAGTTATAACATAACTCGTCAAAATGCAGGGACAGCAAATTTTTTTTTTCGCGATTTTCTGTTTGGTTCCATAGTAAAAGTTGTTCATAATGATGAGTACAGTGACACCTTTTTTTTTTTTTTTTAAGGATCTGAAATCATCAGATGACCCCTCCCGCTCTGGGTAGAGCGGAAGGGAGTGTCAGACTCTTACTGACTAAAACCCATCCGTGTTCCTTCCTTAGCCCTTTGTATTCCGGGGCAGCGGTAACCCTTTCGGACAATCCCGCTGCCCCGGCAGGCTTCGGCCCTGACGGGCCCCTCCTTCGATGCTGACATCTGTACAGTGACCCCTTAGGAGGAAAACAGTGATTACAATTTCACTCTGTATATAATTATGTAAATACAAAGATGCAACTATGACGACGCAAGATAGTGTTATTTCACTTTTCTTTTAATAATAATACAACAGTTTTTGGCAGTCCCTAATGTCATCAGAAGTGAATTCCACATTCCTCTGTGTTTTTTATTACTCAGAGGGTCTATTTTAAATACCCTTGAATATCTATATCCTTTTCATGTTTCAAAATACACACATCAAAAGTGTCTAGGGATCAACATATATTTTTGCAATAACTTTTCTCCTGATTGATATTAATTAAAATTTTCTTTAAGGATTCATCAAATAAAGTGTTTTCGTTTGTCACAGTAACGATAAACCAAGTCACCTTTGCATTAATAAAGAAATTTGCCATTTTCCTAATAAAGGGATTTTTGACATTTGAACCACTAACACAAAAGTTCGAAAAAAAGACTGAAATAACAGTTTTCTTTAAAATTTTATTGGGTAACTTAAACAATTAATAATCCGTGTTTCTACCGCGAACACTAACAACACAAGAACATCGGTTTGGCATACTCAAAATGAGTTCATCCAAATCACGCTGTGGAATGGCCGCCCATGTTCGTTGCAACAACAAAAAAAGGTCTTCTTGCTACTGGATACCCTCCATATTCGGCAGAGCTCTTCTCTGTAGCATATCCCATGCATGCTCAATCGGGTTCAAGTCTGGCGACTGAGCAGGCCAGGGCAGGACATTGATGTTAGCTGCGGCGAGAGTCTGTCTTACAACTCTTGCGGTGTGCGGTCGTGCATTATCATGCATTAACTGAAATAAGGGACCGATTTGCACTTGTAGAGGAACGATGACGTCTGATACAATCGTCTCAGCATAAATTTGAGCGTTGAGGTTGCCTCTGATCCAAATCAACTCAGTTCTTCCGCCGATCCAAATACCCGCCCATACCATGATGGTTCCACCACTATAAGGATGGACTTCCTGGCAGGATTTTAATCGCTGTTGGCGTCCAGGGGTTCTCCAGTGTCGTATACGTCTTGTATCCGGTCTCATACCAAAACGTGACTCATCAGAAAAGCACACGAAACGCCATTGTTCTTCTGCCCAATTTCTGTGTTCAAGAGCCCATTGATATCGAATCCTACGATTGTGCATTGCTATAGGTGGTACCCGTAGCGGTCTTCGGGAATGAAGGTTCACTTCATGCAAGCGGTTTCTGACTGTTTGGTCGCTAATTAAGTTCCCTGAAGAGTGATGAAGCCTCACGGCTAACATCATGGCGGTTATTGTTGGAGCTCTTCGAGTTAAGATTTGAATGTATCGGTCTTGTCTCCGTGTGGTGCAGCGATACCGTCCTCCATGGCGCTCAGCCACGGTACCAGTGCTTCGGTAACGTGTCCAAAGTCGACTGATAACACTCTGACTTGTATTCAGAGCTAAAGCCACAGTACGTTGCCGGGAACCAGCTTCTATCATTCCCACGGCTCTGAGCATTTCTTCCCTGCTTAAATGACGTCGCCGCTCCATAATAACGTTGGTTTTAATCAGTAGTAGGGAAACAGTAGCACTAATAATGTCTTCAATGCGTTGTATGTTTTTATAGGGAAAATATTGACAGCTGATTTTCATCTTTTACTCGAATTTGATTCACAGTTCCTGATTCAAATTATGAAATGCACCAAAAAGGATCCATATAAATTTATAATATCATAAATTTATTACAAAGCCACATCTCAATCTCAAGAAATCCGCATAAAAATGCTTGATCCCTAGACACTTTTGATGTGTGTAGTTAGCTATTTTGTTGTTTTGACCATGGCCATTATGCTACCATAATGGCCTCCGAAACAACTGGAAACAAATCTATCACGCATGCGCGAATCTGTCGATTTGACAGATAACAGGCCAAGGGAAAACGTTTCAGCCTTCTAATTTTATAATTCTTAGTCAATTTGTTTTAGCGTAGTTAGTTAATATAATGATGTTTTAATATCCAGTTACAAAGAAAAGTGGAGAAAATTTAGAAAATGTTTAATGAAAGATAGTTCTGATGAAATATATTCATCTCTTTTCAGTGTTCAGAAAAGCGTGTTGCTGTCTTCATCTTTAAATCCATAAATGGGCGTCACAGTAGAAAGTTAAGTGATTTGATGAATTAAAGAACCAATGAGAACATGCTAAACTGCTGCTGAGGGAAATCTTTTGACCTTTTCAAACCCACAGGAAAAATCGTAAATGAATTTCTTAAAGTTCACCTTTAAATTAAATCAAAACTAAAAGCTCTATTCAAATACAAAAAAATACATGTCGTAACTTAATTATTATAGCTTTGATATAAATTAAAAATATTAGAAAAAGAGTAGAGAGAGTTAAAGAAAAAAAATACCAAAATTGAAATCCTGCATCTCGCAAACAAAGTTTTCAGGTCAAGTTTGTAGCAGAGACAATTTCGCGGTTGTAAGTCGGGGGGTCCGTTGCTACTCCGTAAATCGGTGCGCTAGGAGCCGACCTAAGTCCTAGCTATCTGGCTGACGACGACCCAGCTCCCAATATTTACTAATAATAATAATATTACAAGACAGAATGTTAAAACAGAGGGCTAAGGCTTTCAACCCCACGGCAGTAGCAGATTTGACCTCCTTTTGCTAGTGTTTGTAGGTCGACCTCGACCTCGACCCACCGCATCGCATGCCCATGCTATCACTTAGTATTAGCTGAGCGTTTATTCTGATTTTTTCTCTTTGCTCAGTGCTTGCTTGCTAAGGGTTCCTTCCTCAAGAATAATAGTGCTGATCAAATTTGACTCGAAACAATAAAACAAACTATTCAGCATTATTATTTAGTACTTGCAGTTATCCAAGACTTCGTTTACGTGTAAGTATTTAGTACTCCACAAATCCAGGACGAAAACTAGCCTATGTCGTTCTCGGGGCTATCTATCTAATTTCATAACGATCGGTTCAGTGGTTTATGCGTGAAAAGATAAAACACAGACTACAGAGTTACTTTCACATTTTCCCAACACTATTTTGGAGTAACTGGTGAGGCCGCAGGAACCCGTTGGATGCGAGAAGCACAGAGCCGGTCAAAGTGGACCTCCACTACATTGCTTACCTGGCCTAGCCAGTACCTGGGTTTTGGAGGTCAGATAGGCAGCCGCTCCATATAAAATACTGGGGGCCCACTTTGGCAGAATCATAAAACAATTCATATCACTACGCAATTCATCTGACAGTTTCACACCTATATATCCCTGAAGGGTTAGGCAGAGGTGTACCTATAGCATTTTACGAATCTCCAAACAAAACTGTGATACAGATGAAATTGCGTGTTACGAATTGTTTTATGATTCTGCTAAAGTGGCCTTTTTAGGCCCCCAGTATTTTGGAGTAACCGGTGAGGCCGCAGGAACCCGTTGGATGCGAGAAGCACAGAACTGGTCGAAGTGGAGAGGTGCTCGGAGGAGGCCTATGTCCAGCAGTGGAGGTCTTTCGGCTGAAATGATGCTGATGATGATGTTGGAGTCGGCTTCCAGTCTAACCGAAAAAAGCTGAACACCAGGAGCCACTTTGGCAGAATCATAAAACAATTCATATCACGCAATTTCATCTGTATGACAGTTTTGTATGGAGATTCGTAAAATGTTATAGGTACACCTCTGCCTAACCCTTCAGGGATATAAAGGTGTGAAACTGTCAAACAGATGAATTGCGTGATATGTTGTTCATTTTCATGAGTATTACACTCCCTTAAAGTATGTCCCTCGTTTATGTCACTCAGGCTGGCTGGACAAATCTTCAAAATAACTCGCATTTAACTAGGTCAATAGGGCATTTTATGTGACGGCTAAACACCCTTATATCAGAATTTGTGACGCAACAGAATCTTAGATAATCGATCGGAAACGTGTCCAGCCATCTTGATTAACCACTTTTCGCTGGTCTCTCAATCTCGGTAACGGAAGTGATTTTGACGACATTTTGCTTATCAACGGGCGTCACATAAATTTGTGACAGGCATCGAGCTAAAAGTTTTGTGATACGTACAGCGGTTTAGTAGAAAAATGCAAAAATCTGTGTCCAGCCATCTTGATTTTACGTATAAAACTTTTGGCTGGCACTTCCGATTCTCAATAACGGGAGCGTTTTCGAATATGGTTCCTTTACTAACATTTAGTGACGCAATTTGTGACAGTAATAACGTTTGATTTATGGCGTCACATGTAAGGGTTTACGAGAAATCAATAAAAACTTAATGTCCAGCCAGCCTGAGCTCAAGCTGGCTGGACACATGTATCTCCGCTGCGTGATGATCTACGGCCTTCGAAATATGTTCAAATTTTTGTGACGGGGACGATAATGATTTACTGAATTTGTGACGGAGAAACTTTGAGTAGTTTCAAAGATATTGATCATTTAAATCTTCCCATACAAACACTGCAGTAGGGTTACCAATAATGTAGGTTTTATGTAGGACTAAGTATATTTTAAGGTGTTTTCTTTAATAGATGAAAATCCGTGTTTTGGTGATATTAATACGAACAACTGTAATTATTTAAGGAGGAAGCGCTAAAGTAGCCCGCGAAATTCAAATTTTCTTACGTTTTTTGCAATTTGCTGGTCAGTATTAAGTGGTACGTTGATTAAAATATGATTCGCGGTTGTAACAAATATGTATTTACAGAATTATAATCATTACAATCAGAAATACAACTTGTTAACTTAGTATAATCCCCAAATGTGAAGATTTCATGAAATAGTCATTCTTGGGGATTACTTGGTCTTAGAGAGTTGTGTTGATGAATTATAGATTATAATTCTGTAAATACATTTTGTTACGGCCGCGAATCATATTTTAATCTTCGTACAACTTAATACTGACCAGCAAATTGCAAAAAACGTAAGAAAATTTGAATTTCGCGGGCTACTTGGAAGACAAAAGTGTAGAAGTGAGGAAAGGGGGGGGGGGGGGTAATTTTTTGATGTTATTGCTTATTTACGTGCAGATACCTACTCTTTTTAGTAGGTAGGTATTGGTGTTTTTCATGGTAAGTAAAAGGTAGATATTGTGTCAGGATAACTAATGCTCGAAGGTATTTAAATGAAAAAATAATGTTTGCTGTAAATAAAATCACATTTATTGAGCGTTTCAGATGACGACAATCATCTCCATTTGCGCTTCAGTAACCCCCGCCTTGTACCACAACGTTGTTTTTACCGCCGCCCTAAGTGTTTGAAGCGCAAATGAAGTCGGTGGTCGTCATTTTAATCAAATATATAAACGGTGACAGCGAGCGCGGTACGGTCTGCACAATTTTATTTTTAGTAATTTTGTCTATGGGAGTATCGCTGTCATTCTATTTTCTTTAGTAGAGTAATTGGCTGTGGTATTTTTATGCCAAAAAACCAATAAGAATCCACGATTCTAATAAGTTATGTGTAGTTGAAATTAAATAAAAGGCCGCATCGATGTATCGTTCATAAACATCGATCTTGAAACTGGTAACATCGATGAAACATTGTTCTTAAGAACGATGTTTTCTCAACGCCATCTATGAAAATCAAATACAAAGCAGGCGTGGCAGCTACCGGCCGATTAGTCGATTAAAAAAAAATCCTTTATTTATGTAAAAATGATGGTCACCTCACAATATTAATGGATGTTTGTATGGGAAAACTTAAATGATCAATATCTTTGAAACTAATCAAAGTTTCTCCGTCACAAATTCAGTAAATCATTATCGTCCCCGTCACAAAAATTTGAACATATTTCGAAGGCCGTAGATCATCACGCAGCGGAGATACATGTGTCCAGCCAGCTTGAGCTCAGGCTGGCTGGACATTAAGTTTTTATTGATTTCTCGTAAACCCTTACATGTGACGCCATAAATCAAACGTTATTACTGTCACAAATTGCGTCACTAAATGTTAGTAAAGGAACCATATTCGAAAACGCTCCCGTTATTGAGATTCGGAAGTGCCAGCCAAAAGTTTTATACGTAAAATCAAGATGGCTGGACACAGATTTTTGCATTTTTCTACTAAACCGCTGTACGTATCACAAAACTTTTAGCTCGATGCCTGTCACAAATTTATGTGACGCCCGTTGATAAGCAAAATGTCGTCAAAATCACTTCCGTTACCGAGATTGAGAGACCAGCGAAAAGTGGTTAATCAAGATGGCTGGACACGTTTCCGATCGATTATCTAAGATTCTGTTGCGTCACAAATTCTGATATAAGGGTGTTTAGCCGTCACATAAAATGCCCTATCGACCTAGTTAAATGCGAGTTATTTTGAAGATTTGTCCAGCCAGCCTGAGTGACATCCTCGTTTAACCTGACACACTATATTGAGATCGACTTCCAGTCCAACCTGATGCAGCTGAATGCCAGTATTTTACATGAAGCGACTGCTGTTACTGGGTAACAGGATATCTTGGTACGAATGCTTGTCAGACTTCATTTTTAAACAGACAGCTGTGCTGCTGGACAGTTTGTTGCGCCACTTCTTCTCCCCAGCTAAAGCACTAGGACGTGGTGAAGGGCGGGCGTGCCGGGGGACTGTCAGTTATTTTATCTACACCCATGCTATAAATCCTCTATAAAAGTTTCTGAAACAGTTAGAATTAAAACAACCAGTGTCATAGTAACCATAATATCATCCAAACGAGTGTTATAATGTTGTACTAAATTGTATTATATGCAACTCGTTTTCAAAATGAAGTCGGTTAAAAAGAACATTGTAATGCACGCGCGCGTTTCACTACCAAAGCGCAGTAATTTAAAAAAAGAACTTACAGGTTATTCGAATTCACGTCGTATCCCGCCGGCCGCCATTTATGCTCGATATTAGTATTGCAAAAAACTGATTCAGAACCTTTTATAGAGGATTCATATCATGGGTAGATAGTCTTCTATGCAACTGTACATAATTAGGTATTAAAACACTCATGTGATAAACCCACATTCGTGTTTCAATACCCCATCTTATTCAACAGTTGCATAAATAACTATTAACGTTCAAAAAGTGCTAATTTACAACCTAATTTGAATAAATGTGTTGTGTAAAGTGCTTTTTGTTTAATGCAATAGGCAAGGTTTTTAATAAATGAAAAACACAAAAAATAACAAAATATAACAAATTTATTTTTATAAATTGTAATCTTAAATCTAGACATGATTACATTTATTATCCTTCACAATTTAATATTGCATTATTTCACTAATATGGAAAGTACAAACATATTTTAACAAAAAATTGTTTAAAACTTACATAGTTTTTTTTAAGCTTATTTAACCAGCTTCTGTCAAGTTTTGGTTAGCTCATCTAGCGGATCTTTTTAGACATATTCTGTTCCACACTTTAGGGCCGTTGTTTCAAACGGTTGGTTAACGTAACATACGTACGTCAAATGATAACGATTTCGTACTCGTAAGGCCATCGACTCTGTCTCTGTCACCTCTGACCTAGACTAGAGTCAAGAGCAAACCCATTTCAAATAAAATAAAAAAAAATGTAATTTGAAACAACGCTTTTTTTGGTTCGACGATAGTCAGCGCCATTTTTGAAACCTCGCCCTTTCTGAATATAACAGTTTTTTTAATGATTCATTAAATCTCTTTTCAAATCTTAAGTTAGTGGTAAATTATTGACAACAACATTTATAAGGGTCTTGCCAATGTAACGGTGATTTTGAGCCCCTGACGGAGCACGGTCCGTCCGCGTCCCGAGCAAGGCCCTGTTTTGTGCGGATAGAACTTTAATCATACATTGTGTTTTTAGAATCAGGTTATCATAAAAAAAAATTGGTTGTCTGTAGATAAAGTCGGTTTACGGACGATAATTTTACGTGATAACGTCATAAGAGATAGATGCGTCACAAGCCGAACGCTTAGGCCGATCGTCTGCCTCTCTATCGCTTGTACCGCGCTCTCGCTTGCACGCTCGGCTCAGGCGGAACGTGACACTGAGTCATGCTTTTTCGTGCGTGCAGCCGGCGTTCATCGATTTATAAGACGTTGTCACGTCAAAAAATGTATATTGTCTAAGGTTTGAGCAATATATTAACTGGTATATTTTTCAAATAAGTAGAATTTTTAATATTTTCAGTCATATTATGTCTGATGTTAGGGAAATCTGCCTAGCCCTTTCCCAACTATGTTGGAGTCGGCTTTCAGTCTAACCGGATGCAGCTGAATACCAGTATTTTTTATGGAGCGACTGCCTATCTGACCTCCACAACCCAGTTACTGGGTAATACGATACCTCTTGGTAAGACTGGTTGTCAGACTTTCGGGGTTCTGACGACCCGTAACGACTGCCAAAGGTCCACGAATGACAGCCGAGACCAACGGCTTAACGTGCTTTCCGAGGCACGGAGCGGTCTCGGTATGTAAAGATGGTCACGCAATCTAACAAATTAATAATAATAATTATTATTTTGGTTTAAATTCTAGCATTTTTCACAACTATACTCAAAAGTATGAAAGTAACGTAGCAGCTGGCGTTCTGTAGTTTCTGCTTGCCCACATGTGAAAAGGGCGTGATTTTATGTATATATGTACGTATGTATAACACTTCTCTAAGAATACAATGATTTTTCTTCGAACAGTGCAGATAGCAAAAATATCTAAGAATACAGTACAGTTTAAAAATGTTCCCTTTACAACTAAAATATAAGGTTTAAATAAATAAAAAAGGTACCCTTACACCGACTGCTTATTAGCTAAAACGTTACAAATCTGTTGCATCAAAAAAAAAATACCTACATACCTACCAATATTTAAAGTCCTCGTCTCAAGAAGCAATTTTTTTTTTTTTTATAAATATCTTCTACTAACTTACGTAGCGACAATTCAATCAACTCAAAGTAATATACGTGTTATACGAAACTAACGAGCAATTTCACTTGGTCGGGTTATATTTTAGCGATATAAAGCGCTGTCGTCTAATGTTTTGTGGTACTGGAACGCGTCTGACTCTTGGAACGTAAACATTTTGAAGTGAGTTCAAGCTGACGCTGTCAATGCTACGGAATGCAAATGCAGAATACTCGGAATCGTCTGACGACAGCAATTAGATGTATGTGTTAACATAATTATATCCCTACTAGCTGCGCCCCGCGGTTTCACCCGCGTAAGTTTTCCCTTATCACTTAGGGGGATGAAACATAGATGTTGGCCGATTCTCATAGATACCGGATAAGCACAAAAAATTACATCAAAATCGGTCAAGCCGTTTCGGAGGAGTATGGCAACGAAAACTGTGACACGAGAATTTTATATATTAGATAAGAAAATAAAAATCATTACAAAACTGTTTCTTTTTTTTAATTGAACAAAAGTTACGAACCCCTGAATGTGTGTTTACAAAATGTATAGCTTCTCGTGACGGAGACTTTAAATTCTTTTCTTTACATAAAATAACGTTGTACATTTAGCTATAGTCTTCATAATCCGCAACAGATATGTACCAAGCACACCGTCCATATTATACTAATGTATATGTCAACCAGGGACTTGAAAACGAAATGAATTTCGTTCCGTTACCACTAACGTTATCGTATAACGTTCCAAAATTTGTAACGATACTAAAACCTAAAAACATCAAGAACGTTGGAAAACAAAAACGTTATAGAATATCATTTTCGTAGAACAATATTTATAAGTAACGTTATAGGTGTCAGTAACATTAAGCTTATCTGCTTGTAATACCGTTACAGGTTAAACGTTACCGATTCCTTTATAACGTTATTCTTCATACTTTCTCGTCATCTTATAAGTCATGGAGCTGGCTAAGTTGAGAATCGAAATGAATAGCGTTATTATATCGTTATACTAATAACGATATTTTGATAATATTGTCAGTGAACAGTTTAAGATTTCGTTCCGTTTGTCAGTATCGTTATAGCCAAGGAATTAATTTTGTTACGATCTTGGTGGTACAGAGGTCAGCACATCAAGCTACCCCAACCTGTCAAATTTTCCCAATTGAATATGAACCTTATCCCTTTGTGATAAAGTTGAAAATCTATCAAAAATAAATTGACAGATTGGGGTAACTTGATGTGCTGGCCTCTGTACAAATGATCGGTACGGAACTACGCGTAACGTTATTTTGAGTAACGTTTGAAGTCCCTGATATCAACCATTCCTCTATCATATTCCACCAAAACAGACCATCTACAGCATCTTCCTGATCATATAGTTCAGAATACCTCCGTTCTTGAAATACGTGAGATCGACTTCTGTGTCGAAACGCACTATCACTTGGAATGACTTTCCGTTGCTAACCTGTGGGCAAAAAATTAAAAAAAGTTTATTGAGGGGCTCGTGGCTAAATAAACAACTGCTTATGTGGGGCTCGTGGCTAAATAAACAACGGGTTAAGTGGGGCTCGTGGCTAAATAAACAACAGTTTATGTAGGGCTCGTGGCTAAATAAAAAAAGGTTTATGTGGGGCTCGTGGTTAAATAAACAAGTGTTTATGTGGGATCGTGGTTAAATGAACAAGTGTTTATGTGGGGATCGTGGCTAAAATAAACAAGTGTTTATTTGGGGATCGTGGCTAATTAAACAACGGTTTAAGTGGGGCTCGTGGCTAAATAAACAACTGTTTATGTGAGGCTCGTGATTAAGTAATATACAGTTATTGAGGGGCTAAATAACAATTGAGTTGTGGAGGGGCGCTTGGTTTTGTAAAACAGATTTATTGAGGGGCTCGTGGCGAAGGGGCTTCTACACTGTCATATATGTAATCTATATTACACTAATATTATAAAGGCAAAAGTTTGGGCTATCGTGTTACCCAGTAACTGGGTTGTGGAGGTCAGATAGACAGTCGCTCCGTGTAAAATACTGGTATTCAGCTGCATCCGGTTAGACTGGAAGCCGACCCCAACATAGTTGGGAGAAGGCAGGCAGATGATGAATTTCGAAGATGTCGGCGTTCTGTCCCTCTAGGAAATGTAGCTGTATGAATGAATGAATGAATGATATTTATTAGCAAGAATATAGGTAGGTAACATAAGTTCTTAAGATCTCTATGGGTTTCACTATATTCGGCATTTCAGCCGTGCAAATATTTTGTATTTTACATGTTGGTTACTAAGATGTCTTACCTTCACAGTAACAATATGTCCGGGCGCGACATCTGTGCCCAGCTCGATGTCGTACTGCTCGCTGCCGTTCAGCTCGAAGGTGTCGGCGTTCTGTCCCTCCAGGAACTGCAGCGGGATG
The DNA here is from genome assembly GCA_963669345.1 of Gortyna flavago. Lineage (NCBI taxonomy): Eukaryota > Metazoa > Arthropoda > Insecta > Lepidoptera > Noctuidae > Gortyna > Gortyna flavago. The sequence continues at coordinate 1,402,151 of OY770154.1, forward strand.
ATGCCCATGCCGACCAGGTTGGAGCGGTGGATGCGCTCGAAGGATTCCGCTATGACTGCGCGGATGCCCTGGGGATGAGGCAAATTTAGGAAGAAAATCAGAAAAAAAATACTAAACTTCAAACGAATTTGATGACGTTTTCAATACTACTAGGCATTCTAAAATCGACTTAATGTACACTACAATAAATTTTATGTTCGTTTAAATGGAAATAACTTTAACCACTCAAACGTGGATCCACGCGAGACACAATAGCTTTTTAATTAGAAAGAAAGATATTTTATTATTCTGCACAAACAAAACAGACACTACAAAAATAAAAAAAAACAGTGGCACTCCGGGAGTGCCGCCAGAAGTGAAAACAAAACACAAACAGAATACTTTGCCATCACTCACTGACATATCGGATATACATTAGTACCGAGTACATCCCGAGGACAGCCGAACACATCCGAATGTAGCGCGGTGTCGGTAACAGTGGCGCAAGTTCAATGGTTTTTTTCCCATCTCAAAAAACCAACGCGCCTAAAGAAGTTTTCACTTCAAAAAGACATAAAATGAACACATACAACGTAGTGAAAAGCCCAAATTGGTTTTGTAATTACGGCAATTCATCCGTTAAACAAATCCATACTAATATTATAAATTCAAAAGTAACTCTGTCTGTCTGTATGTTATCTTTTCACGCCTAAACCACTGAACGGATTTCGATAAAATTTGGCAGAGAGATAGATTGCATCCCGGGGAAGGACATAGGATAGTTTTTTATCGACATACCTCGCGGGCGAAGCTGCGGGCGGAAGCTAGTATTTTTATTTGGAAAAAGATAATATATTCAAGTATAGTAAATAATGGTTGCTGTAGGTAAGATTTGCGTGAATAAATAAATAAGTTACTTACGAGTAAGTACGGTCCTTTAGCAGCCCAGTCCCGACTGGATCCGGAACCGTAGTCCTTACCCACGATGGCTATTAGCGGCACGTTCTCAGACGCGTATCTGTCGAAAAAAAGAAAAAACGTTTACTTGCGGTGAACATGACGCAACAAAAAAAAAGAACACACAAAATATAAAGTAAAAAAAAAGGTAGGGGGGAAACATGCGTCACATTCACGCAAAACGGCCATCGCTCAGCATTATGCTGCGACCCTATGCTAGACAGAGCCCCAGTGCTGGTTTTCAGCGACAGCCGGCGCCGACGTGATGACGTCACCCGGTGCAGCAAACAATTAAAACAACATAATATAAACCAACTTATACACTTAAAACTAACTTATACAATTAAAACAACATAAACAACGTAATATAAACTAACTTCGAAATGATAGAATAATAAAAAATTGTAATAAAGTAAACAGGAAATAGACATACCCCCCAATAGACCCCAATCTGTCAAATTAAGAAACTATGTCAATTAGGGTAATTACTAATCACAATAATAAATAATAATAATATCCTTGGACATTTCACACAGTGCCACAATTATAGTCCCAAGCTAAGCAACCTGATGCTTGTGTTATGGTAACGAGATGGCTGATAAACTACTTATATACATTTTTTTTTTTTTTTTGTAAATACATACATACATATTATAGATAAAACACCCAGACCCGAAACAAATACTTGTAGGTCGTACAAATATTTGTTCCGTGCGGGAATCGAACCCGCGACATGCTGCGCAGCAGTCAATCGCTCAACCACTGCGCCAACCGTGTCGTCAGTAGGCATAACGGACAGTCCCCTGTGCAGGGCTTGTATGGAGGCTGAAGAGACCGTTGCGTGTGTGCTCTTTGAGTGCACAGGCGTCACTCAGGTCAGAAACCCTCGGGACACCCAGATCTTACACAGATGTTCTCAACAGACCTGACGGGCAATTCTCGTAATTTTAAGAACGTTCACAGTCTGATCTCAGTCTCAATCTGTCAAAAAAACATCTAATTTCCCTTCATTTTGACAAGTTTTTGACATTTGTTTGTCGCTGATGAGATGCAACTGCGAGTAGATTTTGAACGTTTTAAATTGAGGTGGCCAGCAGCTGTTACCTGTCGGCCGCGTCGAATATGTCCATAGCGTCGCCGCTGGGGTGGTGCGTGGTCTTGGGTCCGGCGGTGGCGGCCATCTTGTTCACCAGACGAATGTTCGCGAACGTTCCTCGGGACATGACGTCATCGTTGCCTCGCCGGGAACCGTACGAGTTGAATTCTCGCGGAGTTAGACTGCAAAAAAGAAAATGTATTTATTAGTAAAATATATTGAAATAAATAAAATTGAAGTGTCCGTTTGTAATGTGGAAATAACTGCTGAGGCTGTACTAACATATTATAAGCTATGGTAGCATGCGACCACGGGAAGGTACTTTCTTGTTTCATCCTCTTCAGTAGTCGGATTTTAGTTTTTAAATTTAGTTTTTATTTAATTATTTTGGCGCTTATTTCAGTAACATTGATATTTTTGAAATGTGCTAATTGAAACCCAACACGACACAACAATAAAAAAAAAACTTTTTTTTATATCATGACTTTTTAGGCATTTTGTCAAATATTTTACACCAGCAGTCTGTGGGCTAATCATACCCAAAAAGCAGACAGCGCACTGCGCATTCAATACAACAATGCCTTCAGGGCGCTGTTGAGGCTTCCGCCTTGCTGTAGTGCGTCAGGGATGTTCGCTGATGCCCACACTGATGATTACTTCGCGATCATGCGCAAAAAAGTGGCATCAGTGGTGCGCAGGGTGAGGGGAAGCAGCAACAGCGTTCTGATGGTTTTTGCTGACAAGTTAGAGGGGCCTACAATGGATAGGTTTATCAAGCTACATGTCAGACATGGGACTTGATAAACCTTCCTATATATGTGAGTAGATGCTGTGTTTTTTTTATATTCATGTGTGCATCTGTGTCACTACTAACATAGTTTTAAGTTTGTTTGGGTCATACTAACACGCTATGGGCCTTAGACGCCTGAAAATAAACGATTTTTATTTTTTTTATTTTTATTTTTTATTTATTATTTATGTCCGCTAGAGGGCGCCATGTTCAATTTAATGTGACGTCACATAGCCTTTAACCAGCGGACAATCAAGCCGCTTCCAACGATACCTCATTTGTCCAATTATGACAAGCAGTTTAGAAGTTATGAGGGAACAGATGAACATTCATACATACTCATACATACCGGTCAAAATCATAATCCTCCTTTTTACTGCGCCGTAGACAGGTAAAAAAGGTAACAAAAAGCATATAAAAGCGTAATGCACCATGACTCACCCTCGGCCAGCTAAGAACCTGGCGGCTGGAGAGTTTCTGGCGATGGAGCCAGCTGGAGAGATGTGGTCGGTGGTGACCGAGTCGCCCAGGAGCAGCAGACAGCGCGCGTTCTTTACGCCGACACTGGGTGTCAGCTCCTGAAAACAGAAATAAGATTTGTAATGCTATAGATTCTGATGAAAATTGCGATGTTACGCGGGAGGCAGAAAACAGCACCCTCAATCTCAAACTGAAGAGCGTTTACGCCGTACGGCATTTCATACAAACTTTCAAGCTCTTGTTTTTCGAAATGAATGAACGGATTTTAATGAAACTTCATACGCATAAGCAGGATACAAAGGTCTAAAAAGTTACTTAAGAACATTTTCGAAAAATAGTGCTACAGCCAAATTAGACCGATTTGAAAGTTTCCATAGAAACAGAGATTTCCAGTTATCTTTTTTTAAATAAGACATTTCGAAAGTTTGTATGAAATGCCGTACGGCGTAAACGCTCTGAATCATTTTGAAGGACTCATCCCTTGCTTCATTTGTAGGAAAAATTCTTCTGCTCAACAACGTAGATAACTCAATGAATGTTGTTGAACTAGGTATCAAAATTAAACCCATTGCTACTGAGACAAGATTAGTTTTTTTTTTTTTTAAGGGTGGGAAATCATCAAATGACCCCTCCCGCTCTGGGTGGAGCGGAAGGGAGTGTCAGACTCTTACTGACTAAAACCCATCCGTGTTCCTTCCTTAGCCCTTTATGTTCCGGGGCAGCGGTAACCCTTTCGGACAATCCCGCTGCCCCGGCAGGCTTCGGCCCTGACGGGCCCCTCCGTTCAATGCTGACATCTCTTTGAGGCGCGCGTGGAACACATACGCGCCGTCCAAGACCATGGATTAGCATTTTATTTTTATCCGGATATTACAAGGGTTCGAGAATTATGCGGGTGAAACCGCGAGGCACAGCTAGTTCTATTATTATATTTACACTTGACACTTACCGTGGTACCGGAGGGGACTGTGGCTAAATAATAACAGCCGCACAGGTCGATCGATCAGGTTAAGCTACGCTTGTCGCGGCTGGTGTGTGGATGGGTGACCATCTTTATATACCGAGACCCCTCCGTGCCTCGGAAAGCACGTTACGCCGTTGGTCCCGGCTGTCATTCGAGGATCTTTGACAGTCGTTACGGGTACTGAGAAGCTCGAAAGTCTGACAACCAGTTTTACCAAGGGGTATCGTATTACCCAGTAACTGGGTTGTGGAGGTCAGATAGGCAGTCGCTCCATGTAAAATACTGGTATTCAGCTGCGTTCGGTTAGACTGGAAGCCGACCCCAACATAGTTGGGAAAAGGGCAGGCAGATGATGACTTACCCTGGTCATGCCATCAAAAAAGGGTGGTCTCTTAATGTATGTAGAGCTGAGGTCCCATCCGTACAGCTTGCCCTGGGGAACCGACAGCGCCTGCCAGGATGGAGAACCTTGCTCGATCTTCGCGTACACCTGGAAATTATTTTAATGAAAATGTAAGTATATAGCGGTATCGACAACGCCACATGCGAACAACGCGTCATGCTGACGTCACGCAAAATCCTGCATCTCGCAAGCAGAGTATACCGCGCAACTAGCATAGATACAACGGCCCGAAATGAATCATTGGGCAGTTGCCCGCCAGACACAACACCCGTCTGGTCGGAGGATCCACCCTTTTCTATAGAGGATGAGTGAAGTTTACACCCTGTTCCTCATCTTATTTATATATAAAAATAAATCGTTGAATGTCGATCTTCGAATCGATTTCGCAATTTTTTTTTTTTTTTTGTTGTGTTCTGTATTGTCAGGACAAGGTTTGTATGAAAAAAAAATTAGGAAAAAGAAAATATTGCACCCGCGCGAAGATGGGGCGGGTCGCGAGTACCTATACAACATTATTTTTAGTATTAATGTTCTTAACTAACTTTTTAGAACTTTGTATCCTGCTTATGCGTACGAAGTTTCATTAAAATCGGTTCATTCATTTCGATAAACAAGGGCTTGAAAGTTTGTATGAAATGCCGTACGGCATAAACGCTCTTAAACGGCATACCTCCTTGAACATTCCGGGAATGACGTGCTTGTTCTCGACCTCCTGTATCTCGGCTCTCGTCGGCCAGATCTCACGGAGGTATACAGGAGTACCATCAGCTCTGTTACCTGAAATAATATGGTTCATGAGTTATTTCAATCTGAATCATTTTGAAGGATATTATTAACTACCGAATAAAAGGCGCTGGTTCGGACGTAAAACACAGTATAATATGTGTATGTCACTCAAAAGTTAAAACCATAAGGTAAAAAAAGCATAAACAAAAGGTATGAAAAGGTAAAATATCAATAAGAAGAAAATGCCTTGCACAGATATTGCTGATCCATTGCTTCATTGGTTGAAAAAACTTATCTGCTCAATAACGTAGATAACGCAATGCATGTTGTTGAACTGTCAAAATCAATCCTATTAGTACGTAAATACGTAAATAAGTCCTCATCTCCACATATATTTCTTTTGCTGTGCCCGACAGGGTCCATGATTGTTTCTTTTTGGCAAATATTTACCACCTAAGCCTACATTGCGGAATGCAATAAAGAATCGAGTATTGAGACTGGAAGCCGACCCCGATTTAGTTGGGAAAAGGCTAAGCAGATGATGAGTGAATAAATGACTGATGAGTGACTGAATAATTTTCTTCAAACATATTTTGTTTGTTTTTTTAGGGTTCCGTACCCAATGGGTTAAAACGGGGCCCTATTTCTAAGACTCCACTGTCTGTCCGTCAGTCCGTCTGTCACCAGGCTGTTGAAATTTTCACAGAATGTGTATTTCTGTTGCCGCTATAACAACAAATACTAAAAACAGAATAAAATCAAAATCAAAATCAAAAGTCATTTATTCAAACTAGGCTGAGAATCAGCACTTTACGAACGCCAAAATTACATAAGACAGTCCCCCAAAAACGCCCGCCCTTCACCACTTCCTAGTGCTTTCGCTGGGGAGAAGAAGTGGCGCAACAAACTCCCCAGCATAAAATAAATATTTAAGGGGGGCTCCAATACAACAAACGTGTTTTTTTTGTTTGCAGTTATTTTAAATGTAGTGTTAAATATTGTATGGTGGTACGGAACCCTTCGTGTGCGAGTCCAACTCGCATTTGGCTGGTTAGTTACTCACCTAACGGCTGCGTCTCAAAATCAATATCCACAGTGCCAGCTAAGGCGTACGCTATCACCAACAATGGCGACGCTAAGTAGTTCGCACGAGTGTTGGGATGGATGCGCCCCTCAAAGTTCCTGTTGCCTGATAGTACACCGCAGCAGACCAACTCGTTCTGTAACAAAGAGTTTGCTAGGTTTTCTTAAAGTTTTCTACTTTTTTCATGAAAATTAACATCAGGTAACATTGCGCAGGGTATGATATATCATAGTTTATCAATGAATGATCATTTTATGATGAATTAATTTTTGAATTTTTAAATGATAAATCGCTGTGATGATACTGACTGAATCTATTCTATTTATTTTGAATCGCATGACTGTTGACCATTTTTTTTAAATTTAATATTAATAATTGTTGATTTTATTTATATTATTATTGAAATTTTGTTTTGTATTTTCTTTCGACTTAATTTGTACACCAGCCATGGTCAAACATGTTGAGCCAAAAAGTCTACACATCGCATGCTTAATGGAATACTGACTTAACTCAAAACAGACGATTTTTGGGAAAGCGCAAAGAAGATCTCGCTATGAGGACTTATCCTACTTGTTGACGCATAAAATTAAAACTGATTAAATTTGATTAGATTAATTAATCATGAATGCTTGAATTTTGAACGTATGATTAACTATTGATGAGATCTGTCAGGGTAAAAAAAAATTTCAAATTGATGTTATTTCAAGTTAAACAAATATCAACTTTATTTTAATGTAATTTAAATTGATTTCAGAGTGACTAGCACTATTGAAAAAGTTATAAAAATGTTTGAAATTGTAACGTAAACTGAACTTTATTGTGTAGGAATTAAATTCATTTTTCCATAAACTCATATTTGTTTATATTTTTGGTTTATATTTTATATTTTTGGCGAATACAGTTTAAGTAAATCTGAATTTTGCAGGCTACCTAGCGCATCTCCCTTAAAATAGAATAACTAAATGTAACTTACCTTCTCAATAGTGTTAGCGATGTTATCGTCGATAGGTCCCGAGTTACCGATGCACGTCATACAACCGTAGCCCACGATGTCGAAACCTAACTTCTCTAGGTACGGAACCACGCCGGATTCCTGAAAGAAGAAAATTTTACATATCAGAAGGCCAATTCTCGTAATTTAAAACGTTCAAAATCTAGTCGCAGTCTCATCTCAGCGACAAACGTCAATGTCAAAAACTTGTCAAAATTAAGGGAAATTAGTGGTATTTTTGACAGATTGAGACTGAGATCAGACTGTGAACGTTCTTAAAATTACGAGAATTGCACCTCTGAATAATGGCGGAAATAAAAATAATATTAAACGCTTTTTGAGAATGAGACAAATATGTCTGTAACAATAAACCCGCAGGAGTCTAGTAAGAAATACTTTTGGAATGCATGAAGAAGCCTCCTCGTGTAGCGCAGTTAGTTTCGCCAGTTACTCAACTGAACGCTCGCGCTCGACGCATCCTGGACAGTCACACCAACACCTTATCTGACTGCCAACTCTTCCCTTGCGGTGGTAGCGCTAACGTCCGCCTGATGCGACCACCCTCCCACCGCAGTCCGGCGTCAAGCAGCCTGCTGTGTGTCGTCGATGCGTGGGAGTTCCAGTGCCTTAGGCATCTTCTGGGCACGCTCGTTCCATCATATACCTCATCCATTGGTTGCTATCAAGCGTGATCGAGGTCAGGAGCGGGCCCATTCAGCAATAAAAAATATATAAAGACTAGGAGACCAGTCCAGTAACAACTAGACTCCCGGGGGTCCTGCGTTGCTAAGTACAGACGCCAGCACATCAAGCTACTACAATCTGTCAAATTTCTTTGATAAGATTTTCAACTTTATCGCTAAAGCATAACGTTCAAAGTTGATTGGGAAAATTTGACAGTTTCGGTTATGTTGATGTGCTGGGGTCTGTACATTAGATATGACGGCCGAATACTTAAACGACATATTTTAAAAACCGGCCAAGTGCACGAAGGGTTCCGTACCATCATACAATATTTAACACTACATACAAAATAACGACAAAAAAATCACGTTTGTTGTATGGGAGCCCCCTTAAATATTTATTTCAATCTGCTTTTAGTTTTTGTTGTTTTAGCGGCAACAGAAATACACATTCTGTGAAAATTTCAACTGTCTAGCTATCACGGTTCATGAGATACGGCCTGGTGACAGACAGACAGACAGACGGATAGTGGAGTCTTAGTAATAGGGTCCAGTTTTTTTAAAGTAAGTCACAGAATGAGATTTCAGAATTTAATTTATAATTTATTCATTTCTCAATTCTGAAAAATCAGCTGTTTCATACATTTTGTCATCCGTCTAGTAGGTATTGAACTTTTGTATTAAACAGCAGATATTTTTTTCGTGATTTCAGAGTTGGTCCCATAGTGAAAATTGTTCATATTCATGGGTAGAACATCCTGTAAAAATTTCGAGACAGTTAAAAAAATCATCCGGTGTACAGCACCAAGGGGGCGGCGCACAGTAGCGCCCTCATCGTTTGTTTGGTTATTTCTTTTATTTTAAGATGAAAATGCAGAAAATAAGCACGTTAAGTTGTGCTCCACAAGATTATACATTAATATTATTACAAACGGTAGTTTTAAGTGGCCACCATTTTCCGTTTTAATGATTATAATAAAACTAAACAATGTAAAACTACAGTTTGTAATAAAATTAACGTATAATCTTGTGGAGCACAACTTAACGTGCTTATTATCTGCATTTTCATTCTAAAATAAAATAAATAACCAAACAAACGATGAGGGCGCCACTGTGCGGTCGGCGCCCCCTTAAGTTTTTTAAAATTTAAGTTAATACCAAAACTACCAGAACATACCCTAAGATAGTAGGTGACGACGCCAGATCCTGGTGATAGAGAAGTCTTGATGTAAGGAAGAACGCTAAGACCATTCTCCACCGCCTTCTTGGCTAGGAGACCTAAAATATATAAGATAATATGTAGATAAATTTGAGGGGCTCGTGGCTAAATAATACCAGCCTTGGCACGATCGACCAAGGTTAAGCTACGCTTGCCGCGGTCGGTCCGTGGATGGGTGGTCATTCATTATACAGGGTGGCCCAAATAGACGTCAATAAAAAAAAGAAATTGATTCCTCATACTTTTAGGGGTATCCGAAAATACCCCATGTGTGTTCCGTGTTTTTGATAGTTTAGGAGATATGATTTTGACGACACGGTTGGCGCAGTGGTTGAGCGATTGACTGCTGCGCAGCATGTCGCGGGTTCGATTCCCGCACGGAACAAATATTTGTACGACCTACAAGTATTTATTTGTTCCGGGACTGGGTGTGTTTTATCTATAATATGTATGTATTTACAAAAACATAAATGTATATAAGTAGTTTATCAGCCATCTCGTTACCATAACACAAGCATTCGGTTGCTTAGCTTGAGACTAAATGGCGTTGTGTGAAATGTCCAAGGATATTATATTATTATTATTATATGTTTTTTTTTTCTTGGGGAAATTCTTCAGGGACATCTTTAATAAATAATGGCTTTTTGTTCGACAAGCTCTATGATTGTTTTTTTTTTTGCGATGGGATACCCTATCGTGCATAAAAAAGAAATATCTTCCTAAAAATAGTGCAATTACAAATACATTTTTTTTTAAATCGTAAGTGAGTAATTTACTTTCTTACGATTAAAAGTAGATATTGAGTTTAAAAGATGTAGATCAACGTAAGTTTGAGTAGAACCTGAAACTTGAAAAATATCCAGTATCCTAATAATTGTCTGCTGCACAGGGCGACGTCATTACGTCAGCGCTGGGGCTCTGTCTTGCATAGGGTCGCAGCATAATGCTGAGCGATAGCCCGTTTTGCGTGAACGTGACGCATGTTTCGGCCTACCTTATATATTTTTTTTTTTTTGTTTATTGCAAAAAGACAATCAACTTTTAAATATAGGGTGTGTGACTCACCGGCTCCCAGCATGACACTAGGGTTAGATGTGTTTGTGCACGAGGTTATGGCAGCGATGATCACGGAGCCGTGTGTGATGGAGTACGTCTTGCCATCGCTGAAGCTGAAGCTACCGGTAGTTGACAGGTTTGCGGGCGATATGCCGTAGCCTTTGAAACCGACCTGAGGAAGAAGATGGGGAGTCAAAATCAGTTTATTCATTTTTTGTCACCCTTTGTAAATGAATGATGGGCATTTTTGTATGGAGCCTGGCCTGATGACCAATAGGGAATAACGGCTGTCAAATATCCACAAATGACAGCCGGGACCAACGGCTTAACGTGATTTACGAGACACGGAGGGGTCTTGGTATGTAAAAATGGTCACCCATCCAGGGACCAACCGCAGCAAGCGCAGCTGAACCTGATTGATCGACCCGTGCGGCTGTTATTACTTAGCCATAAGCCCTCTCAATGTTATGAGTGAGTAACTAATATTATTGAGAACTGCGGTGAACATCACACTTCACACTTTTACTATACTCAGGCAGGCCATAACAAACGCTAAATAATTTTTAGGGTTCCGTACCCAAAAATTGATAACGGGTTAATATTAAGCCTCTGCTGTCGGTCTGTCTGCCAGCGGGATGTATCTCATGAACCGTTATTGCTTAATGGGCCTGCTCTTGACCTCGATCACGCCTGATGGGAAGCGATGGATGAGGTCTATGATGGAACGAGCGTGCCCAGAAGATGCCTGTTTACTCTTGGTTTAAAGGCAGACGGGTTAAATAGGTAGACAGTTGCATATATTTCTATTGCCGCTTTAACAACAAATAATCAACAATAGATTACAAGAAACGTTTTTTTTTCGGCATTGTTTGCCTTGTGATATGGAACCCTTTATGTGACGACTCGCACTTGGCCGGTTTCTTTTATCGACCTCTCACTCGCACTTACGACTCTTACGGAGCAGTGCTAGTGTTGTGCGTAACTGTAATGACTCATCGACAGTTTACTACCTGCGTGAGCGCATTAGCTAATTATCGACAAACTAGTCGCGCTCGTTGTGATCCTTATTGATATTTAATGATTTATGATTTGAACTTTGTATTTGTAATGATGAATGATAATTTACATGTATAAAATTCAAAGTCCTGGCTGACTGATATATCAACGCACATCCTAAACCGCTGGTCCTAGAGACATGAAATTAGGAGGGAATGTTCTTTGTGAAGAGTAGATATCCACTAAGAAATGGTTCTTCGAAATTCCACCCCTAAGAGGGTGAATGGCTAGTACCGTGAGTTGGGGGCCCGCCCGGGAGATACTGGTACATTCGCCGCACCCCCGACTGGTATCAACCCGCCATGCCTCATCAACTCAGCCTCTCGCAGGCTGCGCCACAACCCCCTGTCCTCCGCCTTCCGCATCCAGTCTGTCCCAGCCACCTTCTTTAGGTCGTCCGTCTATCTAGCTGAGGGGCGTCCCACACTACGCTTGCCGATACGCGGTCTCCACTCCAAGACTCGTCTGCTCCACCGGCCAGCCCACCGCCACTTCAGTTTGCTTACTCTGCAAACTATGTCGTTAACTCCGGTTCTTTTCCGGATAATTTCATTCCTGATTTTATCCTTCAAAGAGACTCCGGGCATAGCTCACTCCATAGCGCGCTGAACGACCTTGAATCTGTGGACCAGCCCGACCGTCAGTGTCCACGTTTCAGCACCGTATGTCATGATGGGCAGAACGCACTGGTTGAAGACCTTAGCCCCGCCATGCCTAGCGGGCCCCATGACCAAGTTCGGCTGATCTCACAACCGCACGTTCTTCCATTAAGGCGCGCATACGCCGTGCCACCGCTTTGGGCCCCATTGCTCGAGCGACGACACGGCCCCAATTTCGCCGCCCGCCCATATAAATATGATACTATTTATTATAAGCCAGTGTTGTCCCATTGCAGGACAAAGGCATCCCGACCCTCTTTCAACTTTTCTCGGTCTACTGCGATTGTGGGCCAATCCTTTAAGCAGGAGTCCAGCTCATCCCGCCATCTCTGTCTGGGCCTGCCGCGCAGTCATTTCCTGCCATTTGGGATAGACTGAGTCGCATGTCGGAGCAACAATATGCAAAGGCCACCACTCAGTGGATAAATATGATATATAAATATGATATGGAGGTATTATAATCATGTTTTCGGTTTAGCACGTGTATGAGCGAACACATCAGTATGTGATACAAATAATATTTAATAAGGACAAGTCACACTTCCGCTTGCTAAGCGAATTCATTATCATTTCTTAGTACTGACCTTGTTTAGTAAGCAATCTTTCAGTAATTGCAAATGCTATGGGTTTGCTTGCTTTTTAATTTATTTTCTATTAGCTGCGCCCTGCATTTTCACCCGCATAAGTTTCCCGTGGGAATATCCGGATAAAAAGTATCCTATGTCCTTTCCCGGGACTCAAACTATCTCTATACAAAATTTCATCTAAATCGGTTCAGCGGTTTAAGCGTGAAGAGGTAACAGACAAACAAGACACACTTTCGTAATTATTACAATACTAGCTTCCGCCCGCGGCTTCGATCGCGAGGTATGTCGATAAAAACTATCCTATGTCTTTCCCCAGGATGCAATCTATCTCTCTGCCAAATTTTATCGAAATCCGTTCAATGGTTTAGGCGTGAAAAGGTAACATACAGACAGACAGAGTTACTTTCGAATTTATAATATTAGCATGGATTAGTATGGATGAATTTAATTTATACAAACACGTTTGAATACTGGTATTCAGCTCCATCCGGTTAGACTGGAAGCCAACCCCAACATAGTTGGGGAAAGGCAAGCAGATGATGATGACGTTTGAAAGCAGAGTTGATCCAATGGACAATTTTTTAATGTTATATATATAACACAACTTTAAATACCCCATGACCCCTGTACCGTTGCATGCAGCCATAAGCACAATTTTTTGCATGCGTTACATTGCGCACCACAGAAAACAGCAACTTTTCGCCCCAATAATAAAAGTCAGTTTTCCAGCAATGATTTTTATGCAATATTACTTAGTCTGATGTACAGATTGCGTAGTTGACGGCTGTCATTTGTGTCTTTTTACACCCTGTATGTATGTTTAAGTTAAGGTATTTTTCTATGGCCCTGTCTCGCCTGATAATAAATGTATTTATTAATACTTTAAATAAGTCCGTTCCACTTGCTTAGAATCTGACATCTATTCTATACTAATAATAAAGCTAGAGAGTTTGTTTAAACGCGCTAATCTGTGGAACGGCCAGAGGGATAAAAAAAAATCGAACACAATGTAAATTGTTTGATGAAATAAATAAATTAATAAAATTATTTTAGCATTTTATAGCCCAATTCTTGAGGAAGATTAGAAGCTACTTAATATCACGCTAAGTCACTAAGGAGCTGAGCAAAATCAAAACAAAAATACAGAAAGAACACAGTAATAGCGCGGGCAGGCGATGCGATGCGACGCGCGACGGTGTGGGTCGGGGATACAAGAAATTTCACGCCGACGAAGTAAAAACTTTATTGTAGAAGTAAACACTTTGTCCTTGCAATTATATTAACAATTTTATAATTATATTAATATTATTTAATAATAAATTTAGTTTTAGATATACTCGTATTTATATCATAAGCCTAGTTTGTAAAAAGGTTACGCAAAATAATGTATCTGCTTAGAAACTGAAAATGTATGTTAATTAAATTCACTGAATGTCCTATTTAACAAGCTCTTTCGTGGAGAGATGGCCTGCAACACAGATTTATAAAAACCTAGATCAGGCAACGCACTACATTACCTTCAGAGTTCTATTTTTGACTGTGTTCTCATATTTCTCATACCATAGTTTATATCCAGATTATTATAATCCTATTATAGGCCTAATAATTGCAACAAAACAAACAAACAGACAAAAATACATGATTATTATGTCGATTGAAAAACACGGAAGAGTAAAAGAAAATGCTGACTTTTAACTTTTTACTTAATAAAACAAAATCATGTACTTTTATTTTATTAAGTCATTTAGTTAGTGTGAGTTTCTTTTTGAGTGTGTTATTTGTTACTGGTGATATATTTTATTAGTTTTTTTTGAGAATTAGTGTTTAAAATATTATTTTTGGTGTTATTTTGCACCACTGCTCTCAAAACGGTGAATGAAAACATCGTGAGAAAACCGGCATATCCTAGAACCAAAAGTTCGAAGACATGTAACATCTACCAACCCGCACTGGGCCCGCGTGGTGGATTACGGCCCACTCTTACAGAGTGGAGGCCGGGAACATTATAGGCTGATTAAAATGATGATGTTAGTTTGTGAATATTGAATATAAGTGTCCTGAGTTATCTAAGATTTAGGTAAGTGATGTTTTCGTGTTGAACCTTTTAACCGCTTACGCCGGATTAATCCGACAAATATGATCGTGTCTATTTCCCCAGGGTCCAAATACCACAGCTCGTTTAATCTGCATTTTTATTAAGGTAATTACGCTGCATTTTATCAGGTATTTTTTTCGGTCGCTGGATGCACAACTGATACGAAGTCGGGCGGTTTCTCCCGCATAAGTTTCGATATTGTAGGAATATCGGGATAAAAAAGTACCAAAGTCAAAGTCAAAGCATTTATTTCAAATAGGCACATAAAAGGCACTTTTGAACGTCAAAAATTACAATGAAATAGAATTGATTCTAGTCGCCCCTTCCAAAAGGTAGTTTTCGTATGGAGAAGAATGGGCAAGAAACTCCACCGTTACTCTTTTAAAATGTTTTACAATATTTTGCATACATTAATTATATAATAAAATAATATGTGAAGACGATACCCTATGTGTTAATCCAGGATGTCAGCTACCTCCATAGTAAATTTTATCAAAATTGGTTCAGCCGTTTGTGCGTGAAGAAGTAACAAACATACAAACACACAAACTTTCGCCTATAAAATATTACTTTGTGATGTGGTAGTAATTGAGCTGCTTATAGTGATTCATACCATAATTGCCACATCAAACAAATATTATGATTTCTGCTTACCTCACTCAAAATAACATGTAAGTATTAATTAAGATCATTAATGGCTAATTAGGTCATTAAAGAGGACAATGCGTAATAAGGGAAAGTAGTTACTTACCTTAATCATGTAATGATTGGATATATTTAATAAAAGTATTTCATTAACAAGGAAATATTATGTAGGTACTAGCAGCGCCCCGCGGTTTCACCCGCGTAAGTTTCGATCCCGTGGGAATATCGCGGTAAAAACTATCCTATGTCCTTTCCCGGGACTCAAACTATTTTTATACAAAATTTCATCTAAATCGATTCAGCGGTTTAAGCGTGAAGAGGTATAGGTGAGGAACAGACAGACAGACATACTTTCGAATTTATAATATTAGTATGGATATAGTGGGTAGCGGGATTGTCCGAAAGGGTTACCGCTGCCCCGGAACATAAAGGGCTAAGGAAGGAACACGGATGGGTTTTAGTCAGTAAGAGTCTGACACTCCCTTCCGCTCCACCCAGAGCGGGAGGGGTCATTTGATGATTTCCCATCCTAAAAAAAAAATTAAAAAAAAAAAAAAGTATGGATATAGTATGGACGTATGTCTATTGATTTCTTAAATTATAATAAACTGGCTTATGCCCGCGACTTCGTCCGCGTAATATTTCTAGTTCCCTCGTCGCATCGCATCGCCTACTCGTGCTGCTACTGTGTTTTTTCTGATTTTTAACCGACTTCTAAAAAAGGAGGAGGTTCTCAATTCGGATGTTTGTATTTTTTTTTTTAATGTTTGTTCGCGCATAACTCCGTCGCTTGCCAACCGATTTGAAAAATTCTTTTTTTGTTGGAAAGAGTATACTTCCCAAATGGTCCCATGAAAATTTTATAGAAATCGGAAAAGCGGTTTCTGAAAAATCAACAAAAATCTAAAAATTTATTAATTATATTTTGTAAAAGGTGATGAACAGTTGACATTAGGCTATTGTAACTAAGATAAATTACAAACTCTCCCACTAAAAAGTGAAAAATAAAAACTTTTTTACAAAAAAAATAACCGACTTCCAAAAAAAAAACACTACAAAGTGATAAATAACTTTAATTTCGGAAGTCGGTGTCAATAAACGAAAATGCAGAACCAACGACACCGACTTCCGAAATTAAAGTTATTTATCACTTTGCAGTGTTTTTTTTTGGAAGTCGGTTATTTTTATTTTTTGTTTATGCTCGAATCCTCAGTTTCTTAGCGTGATACTAAGTAGCCTATAGCCTTCCTCTAGAATTGGGTTATCAAAACTAGGGTACCAAATGCAAAAATATTTTTTTAAACCCGATTGCTAGTTCCAGAGATTAGCGTGTATAAACAAACAAACAAACCTTTCAGCTTTATTATAACCCCCTTACTAATAAACATACGTAAATCAAGTATATCAGATGAGCAACACCGATTTCTCTCTATAGTCGTCAGTAATTTGACTTTCGAAAGAAGAAGACAAAGCGTTGTGTAACTATACAGACGCTATACAACGTTTATTAGTAAGGGGGACAGTGTATAGATACAGATTTAAAAAAAATAGAGGGGCCTGTGGCTAAATTATAAGAGCCGCACAAGTCGACAGATCAGGTTAAGCTACGCTTGCCGCGGTTGGTCTGTGGATGGGTGACCATCTATACTATCGAAACCGTTCAGTGCTTAAGAAAGCACATCAAGCCGTTGGTCCCGGCTGGCATTCGTGGACCCTTGACAGTGGTTACGAGTAGTCAGAAGCCTGAAGTCTGACAACTAGTTTCACCAGGGGGTATCGTATTACCCAGTAACTGGGTTGTGGAGGTCAGATAAGCAGTCGCTCCATGTAAAATACTGGTATTCAGCTGCATCCGGTTAGACTGGAAGCCGACCCCAACATAGTTGGGAAAAGGTTAGGCAAATGATGATTTTGAGCAGAAATAGCCTAGATACATGAGATTCTGGTTTTCCTTGAAAAACATGTTCTTAAGTAACTTTTTAGACCTTTGTATACTGCTTATGCGTATGAAGTTTCATTAAAATCGATTCATTCATTTCTAAAAACAAGGGCTTGAAAGTTTGTATGGAATGCCGTACGGCGTAAACGCTCTTAAAAGCGTGGTATTAACTACGAAATAGGTACTTACAAATATCAAATTAACCACAACAAAAGTAGGTCATCGTTAAAATTGATTTAACTATCATTAAAGATACCGGAATTTTTGAGGTAATTGTATACAGGTTGAGTGCATAGACTTATAAGAAAACTTGGACTCCGCGCCACGCATATCGAAAGTGAAGCACAGTAAGTATGCCGGGATCGCTTGTGACCAAAAATTCGAAGACATGTGACAACTACCAACCCGCACTGGGCCCGCGTGGCCACGGCCCACTCCCGAGAGGGAGTGCGGGTCTGTGAGAACAGAGAGGAGGCCTATGTCCCAGAAGCATTATAGACTGATTCTGCTATTATGGCAATAGGCTCGCCCCCTATTATCATCACCTGCCTAGCCTTTTCCCAACTATGTAGGGGTCGGCTTTCAGTCTAACTGGATGCAGCTGAATACCAGTATTTTACATGGAGCGACTGCCTATCTGACCTCCACAACCCAGTTACTGGGTAATACGATACCCCTTGGTAAGAATGTAACTGTCGAAATAATGGCACTACTAAAGGTCCACCTCTGATAAATGATTTTTATTTTTGTAAGTAGGTTTGCACAAACACTTTTACACGTCAATCATATTTTTTATAAAACTAGATGAGGTCGGCGTTTCCTATCTGACTACTCTGAGAAGAAAGGCCGAAACAAACTCAGAGGTCACAGTCTCTTTTAAAGTCCAGATATCATAATCTTGGTCAGGTTATATGAAGACCATGTAGATCGATGTCTGAGATGGTCAAAAGACCATCTCAGACATCGATCTACACAAGATGAAAGAACCACACAGATTGAGAGGACTTGTCCAGTCAGTGCACGCATTTGTCAGAAATCGTGCAGCTCAACTCTAGTCTACCTAACCCTTTAGGACAATAAGTCGTGATTTTATGTAAAATATAATTTCGATTATTTACTAAACACGCCTTATATGATATACAACAATTAACGAAACCACAAAATAGATAAGGTATATTTAGTCGCTATATATTTAGTTAGGTATAACCGCAAATACTGTTATTATTACAAAAACTATTGGCTTGGTAAGTATTATAATAGACTATTTATTTTGAATGTCGTAAACAACCTATAATATCCTGTAAAAATCTCAACGGAAAAACTTATGTGAGGTCAGCTGTCAAAGTGTCCTTCAGACCAGAGGGGGCCTAAAAAAAGGCCACTTTGGCAGAATCATAAAACAATTCATATCACGCAATTCATCTGTTTGACAGTTTCACACCTATATATCCCTGAAGGGTTAGGCAGAGATGGGGCATGTACCTTTAACATTTTACGAATCTCCATGCAAAACTCATACAGATGAAATTGCGTGATATGAATTGTATTATGATTCTGCCAAAGTGGCATTTTTAGGCCCCCAGGTCAGATGGAGAGTCCTTTCATTTACGAACTGTTTGTTTATTGAAATTTGTTATTCCAACAAATATTTAATGGTCTAAAATTTGTAATGTATTGTTATAATATTATTGTTCCTACATTTTATTGTACGCCCTAAGGGTAGGACCATAGACTTATAAAAAAAGATGGACTCCGCGCCACGCATATCGATAGTGAAGCACCGTACCGATCTATGTGTGCGTGATTGACGATTGACGCTGTCGTTTCACGTAATGGCGGCCGGTCGGCATACTATGATTTAAATGTGAGCATGAGGCGTTATACTTACTGTGGTTAACTTTCGATATGCGTGTCGCGGAGTCCATCTTTTTTTATAAGTCTATGGGTAGGACATAGCATGTTCGCAAAACACCAACCGTCTTATTCTTAAAAAAGTAATCCGATTTATAAACCTATTTTAGCTATCGAACTGTTTTGTCCCTTTCAGTCAAACTTCATTTTAACTTGACAGAAAGGGACAAAACATTTCGATAGCTAAAGTAGTTTTATAAAGCGGATTGCTTTTTGATGAATAAGGGGGTAAATCAACACCAGTTTTATTATGTAGGTACACTTTTCTATGATCCACAATAAAGATGAATTGAATTGAATTGTGGAATGACAGCTCACTACTCCAAAGTTTTCCCTGTATATTGTTACTATTAAGTAACTATCGAGCTTAAAGATTTGATTTCGATAGATTTTTTTTCTGCCATGCTAAGGCAGCCGTGTTACCCAGTAAAGGCGCCGACCCACAGCGACGCCCGGATTGGCCAACATTTTCGAAATGTCTTATTTAAAAAAAGATAACTGGAAATATCTGTTTCTATGGAAAATTTTAAATCGGTCTAATTTGGCTGTAACAGTATTTATCGAAAATGTTCTTAAGTAACTTTTTAGACCTTTGCATCCTGCTTGTGCGTATGAAGTTTCATTAAAATCGGTTCATTCATTTCGAAAAACAAGGGCTTGAAAGTTTGTATGAAATGCCGTACGTTGTAAACGCTCTAAAACATAACTGGCGCAAGGGTGTGACACTTTATGGGATTACAGGCGTGATTTGAAAAGTCGTTTTAAACTCAAACCCAAAGCATTTATTTCAATTAAACCATTTACAGGCACTTTTGAATTGTCAAGAAGTCGGTTAGTCAGAAAATATGAAGCTAGTTGCCCATTCCAAAGCGTAGGTACCTATGGAGAAGAACGGGCAAGAAACTCCATGGACACTCTTTTAAATTATATTTTTACTAAAATATTAGTTACATCATTAATGTTGAATTTATAAGTATAATGTGAGAACGATGTAAAAAAGACGTACGCGTTGAAAGCGTCCAGAGTACACCAAACAGTAACAAAACAACAATCAAAAACTAAAATAAATATTTTTAGGACCGGTGTTGACACATTTTTAACCGCACCAACGTACGGCTTGTGATTTCGAACCGAGACATACTTTGTATAATTTATTCCATCACAACAGCTTTCAAAACGGTGAACAAAAACATCGTGAGGAAACCGGCATGTTCTAGAACCAAAACTTTGAAGACCATGTGACATCTACCAACCCGCACTGGGCCCACGTGGTGGACTACAGCCAGCTCCCTCTCACAGAAGGGAAGGCCTGTGCCTCATTATTGGAAACGTTATAGGCTGATTATGTTATATTACTAGCTGCCCCGGCAAAGTTCGTACCGCCTCAGTTTTTTTTTTACGTAATTTTTTACCATGTTTTAATAATTTGTCTTAACCACTAACTATGTATGGACTGCTTAGGTCTGAAATAAAGATATATATTTTTTTTATAATTATTCTGCTATGCGGGGCGAAGACATATCCAACAAATAAAAAATCATAAAAGTCGGTCCAGCCATTTTTGAGTTATAAATGGTGTAACTAACCCGACTTTGTTTTATATAATTACTAGCTGCGTCCTGTGGTTTCACCCGCATAAGTTTCGATCCCGTGGGAATATCGGGATAAAAAGTTAACCTATATGTTAATCCAGGGTGTCACCTCCATACCAAATTTTATCAAAATTGGTCCAGCAGTTTGAGCGTGAAGATGTAACAAACATAAACACACACACACACACAAACTTTCGCCTTTATAATATTAGTGTGATTTTAGGTTTTCAGGCATTTTTCAAGATGGCGGACACAGTCCAGTCGTACGATTTGGTGAATTAGCTTATGAAGTGACAATAATTATCATAAAGCTAAATCACTAAATAGTATTACTGGGTATTTACTGCTTTGCTGACCAGGAATGGAGGATTATGACAAGGAAATAAGCCTAGCCTTCTCCCAACTATGTGGGGGTTGGCTTCCAGTCTACTAACCAGAAGCAGCTGAATGCCCATATTTTACATGGAGCGACTGCCTATCTGACAAGGAAGGTTCGATAAATAAAATGTAATTTCTATATTTTTTTAATTTGTATGTTGTTTTTTTTTTGTATGATATTTTCTGTGCTTCTGTTGAAAATATAATCAATTATCTTTACATGAAATGCATTCTTATTTTTATGAAAACCAGTCCTAAAGTACACAAATAATTTTTTCATAAGTTTGTTAATGTTTTTTTTTTATTTTATTTTTTTTTAACTTTATTTGACACGGTTTAAAATCAATTAAGTACATTCATTAAAGCCAGAGACACAGCGTGGAACGCTAAAAATTAACAACACTTTCAATTGTTATTTTGTTTGTTTTTTTTTTTTTTTTTTGATGCGTCACGTTTGCCGCAAATAAACGTATTTTCTTTTCTTTCTTTCTTCTTTCATTCATAAATCCCTCTCAGAGTACTTCTAACATGCCACTAAAATCTTCGTACATTCACCCACTAAACCAAAATATTCAAGTCCAGTACTTTTTACAGGCTTTTTAGGGTTCCGTACCTCAAAAGGAAAAACGGAACCTTTATAAGAACACTTCGTTGTAAGTTTGTCAAGAAACTTTTTCTCAGGAACGCGTGGAGTTGTCAAGTTGAAATTGATATCAAATACTCAGGGCTGCAATCCCTTGAAGTAGCTGAAGAATCAATCAAAAGATACGTGCGTTTATGTTTCGTTTATGCCGCATATTTTGACACTCGCAAGGGAAACAAAAACTATAGGGTACTTACCGTTGACCCAAAAACATGAAATTTGGCAAGAAGTAATCATCAAACAAGTAAAGGAAAACCTCATAAAACCGTAAATATATATAACATAATATTTACGGTTTTATGTTAGTAATATATAGTTACATAAAAAAAAAAACCCATGATAAACTATTTACATACCTACAAATTTAAACAGAACCCTCGATGCGCGAGACCGACTCTCACTCGACTGGTTTTTTTAATTTATAATACATTGTTGTCTATTGCCAACCTCATTAGTTACCCCAACTGATAAATATCATAACACTTGAAAAACAATAAACAATAACGATGTTTAAAAAACATCAACAACCATTTTGAAGAACACTAGGAAATTTAATTTTATTCTAGGTGCATCGTCTTCACATGTAATTAAATACAGGATGAAATTGAAAACATGCGACAAATCGAAATGGGTGATTCTACTCATCATTGTGAACAACTTTTACTATGGGACCAAATCTGAAATCGCGAAAAAAAAATCTGCTGTTTCCTACATTTATGTTCGCATAACTCGTCAAAATGTAGGGAACAGCTGTTTTTTTTTTTCGATTTCAGGTTTGGTCCCATAGTAAAAGTTGTTCATAATGATGAGTACAATCTCCCATTTCGATTTGTCGCATGTATTCAATTTCATCCTGTATAATGAATGTATACAAAACCTTGTAAAACATTTTAAAAGAGTAACGGTGGAGTTTCTTGGCCATTCTTCTCCATACGAACACTACCTTTTGGAAGGGGCGACTAGAATCAATTTTTAATCAATTTTATTTTATTTAGTGTAATTTTTGACGTTCAAAAGTGCCTTTTATGTGCCTATCACACTAATAATATTATAAAGGCGAAAGTTTGTGAGTGCGTTTGTATGTTTGTTACTTCTTCACGCACAAACAGCCAGACTAATTATGATAAAATTTGGTATGGAGCTAGCTGACACTCTGGATTAACACATAGGCTGCTTTTCATCCCGATATTCCCACGGGATCGACACTTATGCGGGTGAAACCGCGGGGCGCAGCTAGTCAATAACAATAATTGCTTGCTTGCCTAGTTTGAGGCCAATGTAAAATCTTTGTAATCTTTTGAGCAATAAAGTTTTTTTTTTTTTATATTCGACAACTCTGGCTACTTATCTCTTTTGGTGACTGAACCTAAGTCATCTAGTTTGCGAAGGCAGAAATTGCACTAATTTGTTCTTTAAATTAAATAAATATAAAACTGTTATTAACATTACTGTATAATATTAAAGGCATTATTGTGAAAGTATATGGCTGGAATTAAAGAATATTATTGTGAGTAGTTACGTTTAGTTAAGTCAAGATTATTTGGTGGCACGTCATGGACACATAATTTTTTTTTGGATGAACTTTTTTACAAAAAAAAAACAACGAGAGATGAGATGGAGATGCAGTACATTTATGAATATAACTTCGTACATAAGAATCATTACCTAATGTATTATATACTAAAACTTTCCTGAAAGTATTTAGATCATATTAATGAACGAATTATTAAAATTGGTTCATGAGTTTTTGAGAAAATCGCGGACATACAAACATACATACATACAGGTCGAATACAGAACCTCCTTTTTTAAAGTCGGTTTAAAATGGCACGTAGATGTATAGTAGGTTCGCCATCCTGGAGCTAGACCAACAAAGGCGTCATTTGTTATTTGTATTATGACTAAAAAAGAACAAAAACATATTTTTGACACTCAAAAGTTGCCCTTATCAATAACACTAATTGTTTTCAACCCTAATCCGAGGTACATTACTTCAAAACTATGAGGTGTCAAAAATAATCATTAATGAATTAACCTTCCTTAATTAGGTAACCGTTGATAATTATCTAATTAAAGACAGGTAAATCTCATTAGTGATTTTATTTTAATATAAATACCTTGGTATTTCAAAATTTAAATCAGTATTCCCTTGGTACTTGCACAAGTAACTTGTAGTGACTTTTTATGGTAGAAATAAAGCTAACATAACTGGTGAAATGTGGCTGTACCTACAATGGGTACACCACTGCCTAAACCTTCTAGAAATTAAGGCGTGACCACTCTTTACATCACGATGATGTTATATGTAATAGCTAGTGAAAAAGTTGTTTTATTTTAAGTGAAGATATTTTGGTGAAGTGACGGTTTCATGATTTTTTGTCTTCGTCATATTTTTAACATAAGAATCTGTTCTTTATAAAGTATTTCAGCACTAGTAGACACTCTTTCAGGAGACATGTCAATTCTGTCACTGAGTGTTGTGAATACTGCCGCTGACTGATACTTTACATCATTCTACAAAGTGTTCATTTCAACCTTTCATTTATTATACCATCGTATTTCGTCTCTCCGGTGTAATTTTCAATTTTATAATTGTTTTCAGCACCATCACCATGTTCTTATCACCCAGTTGCAGTGATCTGTCACTGGGTGCAGTGATAACTGCAACTGAGAGATACTGACATCAACTTTGTAATACAATCTGCCTTCTTATTTCTCTTGTGATTATTATTGTTTTTAGCACCATTTATCTCTCAGTTGCAGTGATCATTGACTCAGTAGACATGTTCACATATCTGTCACTGGGTGCAGTGATAACTGCAGCTGAGTGATAGTGACATCAACTTTGTAATACAATCTGTCTTCTTATTTCTCTAGTATTTTTTTGTACTTAGCATTGTTTCTCTCTCAGTTGCAGTGATCATTGACTCAGTAGACATGTTCACATATCTGTCACTGGGTGCAGTGATAACTGCAGCTGAGAGATACTGACATCAACTTTGTAATACAATCTGTCTTCTTATTTCTCTAGTATTTTTTTGTACTTAGCATTGTTTCTCTCTCAGTTGCAGTGATCATTGACTCAGTAGACATGTTCACATATCTGTCACTGGGTGTAGTGATAACTGCAGCTGAGAGATACTGACATCAACTTTGTAATACAATCTGTCTTCTTATTTCTCTAGTATTTTTTGTTGTCCTTAGCATTGTTTCTCTCTCAGTTGCAGTGATTACTCACTCAGTAGACATGTTCACATATCTGTCACTGGGTGTAGTGATAACTGCAGCTGAGTGATACTGACATCAACTTTGTAATACAATCTAGTCTTCTTATTTATCTTGTGATTATTATTGTTTTTAGCACCATTTATCTTTCAGTTGCAGTGATCACTGACTCAGTAGACATGTTTACAATTCTGTCACTGGGTGTAGTGAATACTGCCGCTGAATGATTCTTTCCATCATACCTAGCAGTAATTTTTATCGGGCGATTTCATTTACTTTGCCGATATTTCAAGTGATATTTTTGTCGTTTTAGGACAGTTGTCACTCACTCAGTAGACATATTTATCAGTCTGTCACTGGGAGTTTGATGACTGCTGCCGAGTGATACTGAACGTCGCTACGTATGTTTTCATTTGTTTTTTTTTCTAGTCATCTCTTAGGAGTTGTCACTCACTAAGGAGACATGGTTAAATAATTCTGTCACTGGGTGAAGACTACAGCTGAGTGACATCCACGTTGTAATACAAGGTTTCTTCTATTTCTCTTGTGATTATTATTGTTTTTAGCACCATTTACCTCTCAGTAGCAGTAATCACTAACTCAGTACACATGTTCACATATCTGTCACTGGGTGTAGTGATAACTGCAGCTGAGAGATACTGACATCAACTTTGTAATACAATGTCTTCTTATTTTTCTTATAATTATTATTGTCCTTAGCACAATTTATCTCTCAGTTGCAGTGATCACTCACTCAGTAGACATGTTCACAATTCTGTCACTGGGTGTAGTGAATACTGCCGCTGAATGATTCTTTCCATCATACCTAGCAGTAATTTTTATCAGGCGATTTCATTTACTTTGCCGATATTTCAAGTGATATTTTTGTCGCTTTGGGACAGTTGTCACTCACTCAGTAGACATGTTTATCAGTCTGTCACTGGGAGTTTGATGACTGCTGCCGAGTGATACTGAACGTCGCTACGTATGTTTTCATTAGTTTTTTTTTTCTAGTCATCTTTTAGGAGTTGTCACTCACTAAGGAGACATGGTTAAATAATTCTGTCACTGGGTGAAGACTGCAGCTGAGTGACATCCACGTTGTAATACAAGGTTTATTCTATTTCTCTTGTGATTATTATTGTTTTTAGCACCATTTACCTCTCAGTAGCAGTAATCACTCACTCAGTAGACATGTTCACATATCTGTCACTGGGTGTAGTGATAGCTGCAGCTGAGAGATACTGACATCAACTTTGTAATATCATCTTTCTTCTTATTTCTCTTATAATTATTATTGTCCTTAGCACCATTTATCACCCAGTAGCAGTGATCACTCACTCAGTAGACATGTTTTTATTCTGTCACTGGGTGTAGTGATAACTACAGCTGAGATATACTGACATCAACTATGTAATACAATGTCTTCTTATTTTTCTTGTGATTATTATTGTTTTTAGCACCATTTATCACCCAGTAGCAGTGATCACTCACTCAGTAGACATGTTCACATATCTGTCACTGGGTGTAGTGATAACTGCAGCTGAGAGATACTGACATCAACTTTGTAATATCATCTTTCTTCTTATTTCTCTTATAATTATTATTGTCCTTAGCACCATTTATCACCCAGTAGCAGTGATTACTCACTCAGTAGACATGTTCACATATCTGTCACTGGGTGTAGTGAATACTGCCGCTGAATGATTCTTTTCATCATACTTAGCAGTCATTTTTATCAGGCGATTTCATTTACTTTGCCGATATTTCAAGTGACATTTTTGTGGCTTTGGGACAGTTGTCACTCACTCAGTAGACATGTTTATCAGTCTGTCACTGGGTGCAGTGATAACTGCAGCTGAGAGATACTGACAGCAACTTTGTAATACAATGTCTTCTTATTTTTCTTGTGATTATTATTGTTTTTAGCACCATTTACCTCTCAGTAGCAGTAATCACTCACTCAGTAGACATGTTCACATATCTGTCACTGGGTGCAGTGATAACTGCAGCTGAGTGATACTGACATTAACTTGGTCATACGATCTATCTTCTTATTTTTCATATAATTATTATTGTATTTAGCACCATTTATCTCTCAGTAGCAGTAATCACTCACTCAGTAGACATGTTCACATATCTGTCACTGGGTGCAGTGATAACTGCAGCTGAGAGATACTGACATTAACTTTGTAATACAATGTCTTCTATTTTTTGTTGTTATTAATATTGTCACTCAGGAGATATGGTTAAATAATTCTGTCACTGGGTGAAGACTGCAGCTGAGTGACATCCACTTTGTAATACAAGCTTTCTTCTATTACTCTTGTGATTATTATTGTTTTTAGCACCATTTATCTTTCAGTTGCAATGATCACTCACTCAGTAGACATGTTCACATATCTGTCACTGGGTGCAGTGATAACTGCAGCTGATAGATACTGACATCAACTTTGTAATACAATGTCTTCTTATTTTTCTTGTGATTATTATTGTTTTTAGCACCATTTATCTCTCAGTTGCAGTGATCACTCACTCAGTAGACATGATTACAATTCTGTCACTGGGTGTAGTGAATACTAATTTTTATCAGGCGATTTCATTTACTTTGCCGATATTTTAAGTGATATTTTTGTCGCATTGGGACAGTTGTCACTCACTCAGTAGACATGTTTATCAGTCTGTCACTGGAAGTTTGATGACTGCCGACGAGTGATAACTGATCGTCGCTTTGTATGTTTTCATTTGGTTTTTTTTTCTAGTCGTCTTTTAGAGTTGTCACTCACTCAGGAGACATGGTTAAATAATTATGTCACTGGGTGTAGTGATAACTACAGCTGAGAGATACTGACATCAACTTTGTAATACAATCTGCCTTCTAATTTCTCTTGTGATTATTATTGTTTTTAGCACCATTTATCTCTCAGTTGCAGTGATCATTGACTCAGTGGACATGTTCACATACCTGTCACTGGGTGCAGTGATAACTGCAGCTGAGTGATAGTGACATCAACTTTGTAATACAATCTGTCTTCTTATTTCTCTAGTATTTTTTTGTACTTAGCATTGTTTCTCTCTCAGTTGCAGTGATCATTGACTCAGTAGACATGTTCACATATCTGTCACTGGGTGTAGTGATAACTGCAGCTGAGAGATACTGACATCAACTTTGTAATACAATATGTCTTCTTATTTCTCTAGTATTTTGTTGTACTTAGCATTGTTTCTCTCTCAGTTGCAGTGATCATTGACTCAGTAGACATGTTCACATATCTGTCACTGGGTGCAGTGATAACTGCAGCTGAGAGATACTGACATCAACTTTGTAATACAATATGTCTTCTTATTTCTCTAGTATTTTGTTGTACTTAGCATTGTTTCTCTCTCAGTTGCAGTGATCATTGACTCAGTAGACATGTTCACATATCTGTCACTGGGTGCAGTGATAACTGCAGCTGAGAGATACTGACATCAACTTTGTAATACAATCTGTCTTCTTATTTCTCTAGTATTTTTTTGTACTTAGCATTGTTTCTCTCTCAGTTGCAGTGATCATTGACTCAGTAGACATGTTCACATATCTGTCACTGGGTGTAGTGATAACTGCAGCTGAGAGATACTGACATCAACTTTGTAATATCATCTTTCTTCTTATTTCTCTTATAATTATTATTGTCCTTAGCACCATTTATCACCCAGTAGCAGTGATTACTCACTCAGTAGACATGTTCACATATCTGTCACTGGGTGTAGTGATAACTACAGCTGAGTGATACTGACATCAACTTTGTAATACAATCTAGTCTTCTTATTTATCTTGTGATTATTATTGTTTTTAGCACCATTTATCTTTCAGTTGCAGTGATCACTGACTCAGTAGACATGTTTACAATCCTGTCACTGGGTGTAGTGAATACTGCCGCTGAATGATTCTTTCCATCATACCTAGCAGTAATTTTTATCGGGCGATTTCATTTACTTTGCCGATATTTCAAGTGATATTTTTGTCGTGTTGGGACAGTTGTCACTCACTCAGTAGACATGTTTATCAGTCTGTCACTGGGAGTTTGATGACTGCTGCCGAGTGATACTGAACGTCGCTACGTATGTTTTCATTTGTTAAATAATTCTGTCACTGGGTAAAGACTACAGCTGAGTGACATCCACGTTGCAATACAAGGTTTCTTCTATTTCTCTTGTGATTATTATTGTTTTTAGCACCATTTACCTCTCAGTAGCAGTAATCACTCACTCAGTAGACATGTTCACATATCTGTCACTGGGTGTAGTGATAACTGCAGCTGAGTGATACTGACATCAACTTTGTAATACAATCTGTCTTCTTATTTCTCTTGTAATTATTATTGTCATTAGCATTATTTGTCTCTCAGTAGTTGTATCACTGACTCAGTAGACATGTTTACATATCTGTCACTGGGTGTAGTGATAACTGCAGCTGAGAGATACTGACATCAGCTTTGTAATGTCATCTATCTTCTTATTACTCTTGTTATTATTATTGTCCTTAGCAACATTTATCTCTCAGTGGTCACTCACTCAGTAGACATGTTCACATATCTGTCACTGGGTGCAGTGATAACTATAGCTGAGATATACTGACATCAAGTTTGTAATACGATCTATCTTCTTATTTCAATAGTAATTATTATTGTCCTTAGCACCATTTATCTCTCAGTGATCACTGACTCAGTAGACATGTTCACATATCTGTCACTGGGTGTAGTGATAACTGCAACTGAGAGATACTGACATCAACTTTGTAATATCATCTATCTTCTTATTACTCTTGTAATTATTATTATCCTTAGCATTATTTGTCTCTCAGTAGTTGTATCACTGACTCAGTAGACATGTTCACATATCTGTCACTGGGTGTAGTGATAACTGCAACTGAGAGATACTGACATCAACTTTGTAATATCATCTATCTTCTTATTACTCTTGTAATTATTATTATCCTTAGCATTATTTGTCTCTCAGTAGTTGTATCACTGACTCAGTAGACATGTTCACATATCTGTCACTGGGTGCAGTGATAACTACAGCTGAGAGATACTGACATTAACTTGGTCATACGATCTATTTTCTTATTTCTCTTATAATTATTATTGTCCTTAGCACCATTTATCTCTCAGTTGCAGTGATCACTCACTCAGTAGACATGTTCACATATCTGTCACTGGGTGTAGTGATAACTGCAGCTGAGAGATACTGACATCAACTTTGTAATACAATCTGTCTTCTTATTTCTCTTGTAATTATTATTGTCATTAGCATTATTTGTCTCTCAGTAGTTGTATCACTGACTCAGTAGACATGTTTACATATCTGTCACTGGGTGCAGTGATAACTGCAGCTGAGAGATACTGACATCAACTTTGTAATGTCATCTATCTTCTTATTACTCTTGTAATTATTATTGTCCTTAGCAACATTTATCTCTCAGTGGTCACTCACTCAGTAGACATGTTCACATATCTGTCACTGGGTGCAGTGATAACTATAGCTGAGATATACTGACATCAAGTTTGTAATACGATCTATCTTCTTATTTCAATAGTAATTATTATTGTCCTTAGCACCATTTATCTCTCAGTGATCACTGACTCAGTAGACATGTTCACATATCTGTCACTGGGTGTAGTGATAACTGCAACTGAGTGATACTGACATCAACTTTGTAATACAATCTGTCTTCTTATTTCTCTTGTAATTATTATTGTCCTTAGCATTGTTTGTCTCTCAGTAGTTGTATCACTGACTCAGTAGACATGTTCACATATCTGTCACTGGGTGTAGTGATAACTGCAACTGAGTGATACTGACATCAACTTTGTAATACAATCTGTCTTCTTATTTCTCTTGTAATTATTATTGTCCTTAGCATTGTTTGTCTCTCAGTAGTTGTATCACTGACTCAGTAGACATGTTCACATATCTGTCACTGGGTGCAGTGATAACTGCAGCTGAGAGATACTGACATCAACTTTGTAATACAATCTGTCTTCTTATTTCTCTTGTAATTATTATTGTCATTAGCATTATTTGTCTCTCAGTAGTTGTATCACTGACTCAGTAGACATGTTTACATATCTGTCACTGGGTGCAGTGATAACTGCAGCTGAGAGATACTGACATCAACTTTGTAATGTCATCTATCTTCTTATTACTCTTGTAATTATTATTGTCCTTAGCAACATTTATCTCTCAGTGGTCACTCACTCAGTAGACATGTTCACATATCTGTCACTGGGTGCAGTGATAACTATAGCTGAGATATACTGACATCAAGTTTGTAATACGATCTATCTTCTTATTTCAATAGTAATTATTATTGTCCTTAGCACCATTTATCTCTCAGTGATCACTGACTCAGTAGACATGTTCACATATCTGTCACTGGGTGTAGTGATAACTGCAACTGAGTGATACTGACATCAACTTTGTAATACAATCTGTCTTCTTATTTCTCTTGTAATTATTATTGTCCTTAGCATTGTTTGTCTCTCAGTAGTTGTATCACTGACTCAGTAGACATGTTCACATATCTGTCACTGGGTGCAGTGATAACTACAGCTGAGAGATACTGACATTAACTTGGTCATACGATCTATTTTCTTATTTCTCTTATAATTATTATTGTCCTTAGCACCATTTATCTCTCAGTTGCAGTGATCACTCACTCAGCAGACATGTTCACATATCTGTCACTGGGTGTAGTGAATACTACAGCTGAGTGGTACTTGTCGTCGTAATTGCCCATCTGTCGAGTTATTTGATTTTGTTGTCACTATGGGACAGCTGTCACTCACTCAGTAGACATGTTTATCAGTCTGTCACTGAGAGCTTGATCACTATCTTCAAGTGATGCCATCAACAGTTTTAAATCATCTTGTTTTACTTGAGTGAAAATTTTAGAACTGGGTTTTTTCTTGTGACTGAACTAATAGCTAGTGTGAATTCTTCTGTTGCTTATATTTTCTATGAGTATTACAAATTACGCAATCATTTTAATTGCAACATAATGACGCTTAATGTCAAGATTAAAATGTATTTACTAATCGCTTACTGTCAACTAGTTAACGACAGGCAGATCTCATTAGCATTTTAAATATAAATAACTTTGGCGTTCCTGAGTTTGAATCAGTTCGTACTCGAAACTTACACTAGTAACTAATGCAATCATGTAGTGATGTTTTAGGTCAACTGTGTGCCTGTATTTGTGATTAGAAAGACGAAACTGGTCATTATCATCTGCCTAGCCTTTCCCAAATATGCTGGGGTCGGCTACCAGTCTAACCGGATGCAGCTGAATACCAGTATTGATCCATAGGGCGACTAACCTACCTGACCTCCACGAAGGAGGAAACTTGTAAGACCCATTTATTTTTATTGTTTTATCTTCAAAATAATGCATTTGTTTTAGCATGTGTATTGGGATATGGGGATTTATTCATTGTGTACTACATAATTATATCAATTTCTCAGCAACAGTTGTCACTCACTCAGTAGACATGTTTATAAATTCTGTCACGGGGAGTTTGATGACTGCTGTTGACAGTTGCTTATCTAACCGTCGGCACAGACTATTCACGACTGCACAGTGCCGCACGGTGACCCGTTTGCATTCTCCGTTGTGTCGCATGAGCAGCGCAATCAATGCCCTTATTTTTGACCTACGTGATTGTGACGTGTTGACCGACAGATTCCACCTAATCATGTCATTGTGCTCGAGATTTTGTGAAAGACATTGTGTATGAGTAATTAATAATAATAATTATTATTAGTATTTATTTTAATTTTAAAACAATTACTGTTACTGGTGCACAACCATTGTAATTATAATAATAAATAAATGAATAAATCATAATTTTTATGTTATTTTATTGCAGCATTGTTCTTCTATTACCTTTCAGTAGCAGTGATCACTCACTCAGTAATCATGTTTATAAATTCTGTCACTGGGTGCAGTGATAACTGCCGCTGTGAGAAGCTTTACACCATTATTTGCATATCATTTTGATGTTATTTCTAATGTTTCTCGAGTCTCTTGGCAATAGTTGTCACTCACTCAGTAGACATGTTGTTCATACTGTCACAGGGTGTCGTAATAACTGCAGTCAAATGACGAAGATTATAAGATTTTTTGTATTTATCTTTCATCATTGTCATCCTGTTTGGTCTCTCAGTGGTAGTTGTTACTCACTCAGTAAACATGTTTTTGATTATGTCACTGGGTGTTGTAATAACTACAGCTGTGAGAAACTTACACCTTTATTTTGAAGGAACACCTAATGTATATCAGTCTTTTAGCAACAGTTGTCACTCACTCAGTAGACATGTTTATAAATTCTGTCACTGGGAGTTTGATGATTGCTGTTGACAGTTGCTTATCATCGCAGTTTTATGTTATTTTCATTGCAGCATTGTTCTTCTATTACCTTTCAGTAGCAGTGATCACTCACTCAGTAAACATGTTTTTGATTATGTCACTGGGTGTTGTGATAACTGCAGCTGGGAGCAACTTTCGCCATTATTTTGAAGGAACACCTAATGTATAAATGTCTCTTCGCAACAGTTGCCACTCACTCAGTAGACATGTTTTAATTCTGTCACTGGAAGAGTGTTGACTGCTGCTGAGCGATACAGTCATCATCAAGCAAAGAAGTAAAATGTCAAGTTGTATTTTAAACTAGCTTCTGCCCGCGACTTCGTCCGCGTGAAATTTCACCTTCACTTCGTGTTTTATCAACCTAAATGATGAAAATAATTTTTACTTATCGTTATTTATTTTCACCTTTCTATAAAAGTACTTCATTAATTATAATGATTAAATCACCACCACCCTATTTTTTAATTATTCATTAAGCAAACAAATGACAGTAATAAGCACATTTTAAACGTAACAGTGTACATGTCATTAGTGCCATATAAATTAAATCAGTATTCGTGGGGCACTACCACAGGCAATAACTGTGAAGTATCCCAAGTAGATCATGAAGTGGCGTTTTATCCCCTTACTAATAAACGTTGTATAGCGTCTGTATAGTTACACAACGCTTTGTCTTCTTCTTTCGAAAGTCAAATTACTGGCGACTGAAAGAGGGAAATCGGTGTGTAACTATTCATCTGATATAATACGTTTATTAGTAAGGGGGTTTAAATATAAAAAGGCGTTGGTTAATCTCCCTCAGTAGACATGTTAATAAATTCTGTCACTGGATGTAGTGATGTTACTCGCTAAGTGAGACATATCCTCATAATATTTTATGTATTTACGTCACATATCATCTATCAGTAGCAATTGTCACTCACACAGTAGACATGTTGATGATTCTGTCCCTGTGTAGTGATGATTGCAGCTGAGCGAAACATATCGTCATATTCTTATAATATTTTGTGTTTTATATGTGTGGCAGCTATTTTGTGTTTTAGATAATTGCCGCTAGTAGAGACTTTCATCATTATGTCATCAATATAATTTGTGTAGTTATATCAGACCATTGTCATCAGAAGCAGTTGTTACTCACACTGTAGACATATTAATAAATTCTGTCGCTGGGTGTAGTGATGATTGAAGCCTGAGTGAGATACATAGTCATATTCTCATAATATTTTGTGATTTACATGTGTGGTTACATAATATAACCATCGTCACCCCAGTTGTAGTTGTCATTCACTCAGTAGACATGTTAATAAATTCTGTCACTGGGAGCGTGATGACGATTGTTGAGTGATACTATCATCATGTATTCGACAGCGGAGTTACATAAGAGTTTATAATACTGACACTAGGTGCTGTGAATTGTGCAGCTGTTAGATGAAATACGAGCAATTTTGTGCCATCATCATAATTTTATATATTTTATTCTGTTTGTGTTGTTTTTGTTTTATTGTGTTCTG
Organism: Gortyna flavago; assembly: GCA_963669345.1. Lineage (NCBI taxonomy): Eukaryota > Metazoa > Arthropoda > Insecta > Lepidoptera > Noctuidae > Gortyna > Gortyna flavago. Next base: position 1,437,233 of record OY770154.1, read on the forward strand.
TTCTGTGTGTGTTGATTTTGTTTTGTTTTATTTAGACTAACCACTACAGTACGAATTAGTCAGCGTGCGTCAGCCTTCATTCGCTCTTGGCAGTAGTTGCCATTCACTCAGTAGACATGTTTATAATTTTGTCACTGGGTAGAGTTTCAGCTAAATGATATTCTCATCAATCATCGACAACAATATTACATTTATATTTTTTTAAATAAGAACAAATGAGAAAATTAATTATCTTCATTCTAATTCGTGTATTTGTCCCATGTTCTAATAGTTATTCTGCTAATCGGGGCGGAGACAAAACCAACAAATCAAAGATCCCATAAATTGATCCAGCTGTTCTTTAGTCATAAATGGTGTAACTAACCCGATTTTGTTTTATGTACTTATATAGGAAGAAGAAGATAATAATGTGTCACTTAATTAACTCAGATTATAACAAGTATCGTCAGTAACAGTTGTCACTCATGCCGGGGCCTCAACAACGGGAAACGCCGTTGATTATCGCGATTTTGGGATTTAAAGTGTAGACTTTAAATCCCAAAATCGCGCGGCGGTTAACGCCCAACATCGCAATAATCAACGGCGTTTCCCATTGGTGTGGCCCCGGCATAATTCACGAGACATGTTTATAATTCTGTCACTGGGTGTTGTGATTTCTGTTGCTGAGTGATACTATCATCATTTATCATCACGTAAGAAGAATCATAAGTAACTATGTCATCGGTAAATCTTAAAAGCAGTAGTCACTCACCCAGGAAACATGTTTATAATTCTGTCACTGGGTGTTGTGATTTCTGTTGCTGAGTGATACTATCATTATTTATCATCACGCTAAGAAGAATCATAAGTAACTATGTCATCGGTAAATCTTAAAAGCAGTAGTCACTCACCCAGGAAACATGTTTATAATTCTGACACTGGGTGTTGTGATTTCTGTTGCTGAGTGATACTATCATCATTTATCATTACGCTAAGAAGAATCATCAGTGATAATGTCATCTGTACATCTTAAAAGCAGTAGTCACTCACCCAGGAAACATGTTTATAATTCTGTCACTGGGTGTTGTGATTTCTGTTGCTGAGTGATACTATCATTATTTATCATCACGCTAAGAAGAATCATAAGTAACTACGTCATCTGTACATCTTAAAAGCAGTAGTAGTCACTCACTCAGGAGACATGTTTATAATTCTGTCACTGGGTGATGTGATTTCTGCTGCTGAGTGATACTATCATCATTTATCATCACGTAAGAAGAATCATAAGTAACTATGTCATCGGTAAATCTTAAAAGCAGTAGTCACTCACCCAGGAAACATGTTTATAATTCTGTCACTGGGTGTTGTGATTTCTGTTGCTGAGTGATACTATCATTATTTATCATCACGCTAAGAAGAATCATAAGTAACTATGTCATCGGTAAATCTTAAAAGCAGTAGTTACTCACCCAGGAAACATGTTTATAATTCTGTCACTGGGTGTTGTGATTTCTGCTGCTGAGTGATACTATCATCATTTATCAAGAAGAATCATCAGTGATAATGTCATCTGTACATCTTAAAAGCAGTAGTAGTCACTCACTCAGGAGACATGTTTATAATTCTGTCACTGGGTGTTGTGATTTCTGTTGCTGAGTGATACTATCATTATTTATCATCACGCTAAGAAGAATCATAAGTAACTACGTCATCGGTAAATCTTAAAAGCAGTAGTCACTTACCCAGGAAACATGTTTATAATTCTGTCACTGGGTGTTGTGATTTGTTGCTGAGTGATAATATCATCATTTATCATCACGTAAGAAGAATCATAAGTAACTATGTCATCGGTAAATCTTAAAAGCAGTAGTCACTCACCCAGGAAACATGTTTATAATTCTGTCACTGGGTGTTGTGATTTCTGTTGCTGAGTGATACTATCATCATTTATCATCATGCTAAGAAGAATCATCAGTGATAATGTCATCTGTACATCTTAAAAGCAGTAGTAGTCACTCACTCAGGAGACATGTTTATAATTCTGTCACTGGGTGTTGTGATTTCTGCTGCTGAGTGATACTATCATCATTTATCAAGAAGAATTATCAGTGATAATGTCATCTGTACATCTTAAAAGCAGTAGTAGTCACTCACCCAGGAGACATGTTTATAATTCTGTCACTGGGTGTTGTGATTTCTGTTGCTGAGTGATACTATCATCATTTATCATCACGTAAGAAGAATCATAAGTAACTATGTCATCGGTAAATCTTAAAAGCAGTAGTCACTCACCCAGGAAACATGTTTATAATTCTGACACTGGGTGTTGTGATTTCTGTTGCTGAGTGATACTATCATCATTTATCATTACGCTAAGAAGAATCATCAGTGATAATGTCATCTGTACATCTTAAAAGCAGTAGAAGTCACTCACTCAGGAGACATGTTTATAATTCTGTTACTGGGTGTTGTAATTTCTGTTATTGAGGGATAAAGTCATGTCAAATTAATCAGCGCCTGACGTAACTTTAGTAGGAAAGTTTTTAATCACGTCTAAACTTGTATGGAGCAGTGTCAGGCGCTGATTAATTAGACAGGACTAAATTAAAATTTATCTTCTGTCCTTTTCATAATGAAATAGAAAGAAAAAGATGCACTAAACTTAAATTTAGTTTAGTTTGTGAACAAGGAAGTCGGCGCCAATGTATAGGCATGTTGAATTAAATCTTCTTAGGCGGCAATTCGATAATTGTACAACAGAGAATTAATTTTCAAGGACATTTCAAGATTATATAGACATATTTCTTTACATAATAGAAAACAAAGATATATCTCTCTCCCCAAACGGTGAAGGAAAACATCGTGAGGAAACCGGCATGTCCTAGAACCAAAAATTCGAAGACATGTGACATCTACCAACTAGTGGTGGTTAATAAAACGTATAGCGTCAAAAAATAGCACGCTATTTATTTATAGCATCTAGCGTTTGTTGTCCCGACTCTGACTACGCGCTAGAAATATAACGTCTCAACAAACTAGGCGTCTCATATTCTAAACGTACACAGCGAGGCTAGAGCGGGATAGCATTATAGTTTTATAACTTTTATAGTCTCACTAGTCTCACTCTGCACTCACAGCGTCACAGCGCGTCGGGGCACTCGGGCGAAGTCGTGTGAACTCGGGCGGCAGTCGGCCGGTTGGATCGCGGTACCTGTTATTACGTACGCGTTGTTTTGTAAACAAACATGCCCTCGCACGTTTTTTTTCTAAATAATAATTTTGTTGCTGTGCAACATATAAGTACTACAGTACTGTAATTGTAAATATAATAATTCTCATGTTTCGTACATACATACGTCGTGCTATTGTAAATATTGTGTGTTCGTTTTTAATAATTGTAATTAGGTAGGATGTTACTGTGTGACAAAGTGAAACTGTGGATAGTGATTTGTAAATAAGTTTTAGTAAATACGCCTATAATAAATAATAATTGTCTCACAAAACTTTTATAATAAAATTTAATCAATTTTATTATAGACAGTCCTAAGCCTGGAAAGTATGAAGGAAAGTTCATTGATCTATAACGCTTCATGAGATATTATTATATTCTTTCGTGTACAGCTCGTTGCGAGATAACTAGCGTGTTGCCAGATAAAATGATAATGTCTCCGCGTTCAGACTGCGGCCATGTTTTGTAACAGCGTGTTATAATGATAGCGTATAAAACAACGCGCTAGAAAAATATAGTTTATAGTCTATAACACGATTTTAGTTTAAAGCGGATTTGAACATCACTGCTACCAACCCGCACTGGGCCCGCGTTTTGGATTACGGCCCACTCCCTCTCACAGAGAGGAGGCCTGTGTCCCAGCAGTGAGAACATTATAAGCTTATTATGTATGTATGTATGTATGTATGTATGTATCTCTCTCTCTGTCTTTCACACCAAACCTCTCTTATTCTTTATTTTTAAGAAGTTTCACTTCTATCGCGTGTACAATTTTTTTTTTTCAATGTATGTTTAACTAGCTGTTGCCAGCGACTTTGTCTGCGATCCAGGATGAAAAGTAGCCTATATCTGTCTCCAGGTCATGGTCTAACCATGTGCCTTTAATTCAAATCCGTTCAGCCGTTTTAGCTTGAAAGCGTAACAAACAAACAAATAAACGTTCGCATTTATGATATTATAGTTAGGATCGTTGAAAAAATTTTCTGTAACGCGATACACGTACTCTCACCCGTCTGCAGCGAAGCTTTAACCTTTTAACCGCTTACGTCGGATTAATCCGAAAAAATTTTTCGGGTCCATTTCGCCAGGGTCGTATATTTACGACAAAAAAGCACAGCTCGTTTAATCTGCTTATTTATTTAGGTAATTACGCTGTATTCTATCAGGTATTTTTTTGGTTTTTTTTTTTTTCTGACATGAACATGACAACTGATATGAAGTCGGGCGGTTAAAAGGTTAAAGGAGGGTAAGAGTTTTAACTTTAAATAAAATGTATGGAAACTAACCTTACTAGTCAGGCAGTCCTGGAAGTCTTTCTTCATGACTGACACGGACACCCTGTCCTGAGGCCTCTTCGGGCCACTCACTGACGTCACTACCGTCGACAGGTCCAGTTCTACCACCTAGAAAACAAGTTTGTTTGCTAAACATCACATACCTGTATAGTGACCTTATTGGTGATTTTATTCAGAAACAGGTCAGGTGCGTAGCGCTCGCAACCAGCTTGTATGTATGACCTGAGGGGCAATTCTCATAATTTAAAACGTTCAAAATCTAGTCGCAGTCTCATCTCAGCGACAAACTTGTCAAAATGTAGGGAAATTAGAGGTATTTTTGACAGATAGAGACTGAGATCAGACTGTGAACGTTCTTAAAATTACGAGAATTGCCCCTCTGATGTATGAACGTAAACGAAGCGAAAGGAGTATGTAAGGATCGTATGGCGTTCTGTAGTTTCTGCTAACCCCCGTGTGGAGAAGGCGTGAGTTTATGTAAAGTCTTATATTTTAAATTAAAATTATTTCCTGTTAAACAAATTGCAACTTTATTTTTATGGCAATTAAGTTGATTTTAGAGTAGAGTAGAGACTAGCACTATTGAAAAAGTTATAAAAATATTTGAAGTTGTAGCCGTAAACTAAACTTTATTGTGTAGGAATTTAAAGTAAATTTTCCATAAACTCATGTTTGTTTACATTTTTGTCAAATAAATCGTGAATGCAGATTAGGTAAGCTTACCTCAGAGAAGATGGGATCCTGTTCAGCATTATTGTAATCTCTGAACTGCTTGGTGGCGCGCAGGTAAGCTTCGATAATGGCAATCTTTTCCACGGAACGATCTGAAAAGTGACAGGAATCAAACAATTTTTTTTTTCACGAAATTTTTACAGAGTGTTCTACCCATGAATATGAACAACTTTCACTATGGCACCAACACGGAAATCAAGAAAAAAAAATAAACTGCTGTTTCATACAAAAGTTCAATACTTACTAGACCAAAATGTATGAAACAGCAGAATTTACGGAAGTTGATTTACGTCAAGCGTTGATTACTTTGACAGGACTAAACTAAAAGGATGTGTTTTTTTTTCGGCCAAACTTGTACCGAGGTACAAATTACAAATTAAATTCCTTGCAATAAATTGTGATAATAGCAGTATTTAAAATCCTCCAATATTCGATTGATTAAGAAATAAGAGAATGTAAAAAATCACTACCTCACATCGTAACTGCGTTGAACGAAACGTTCATAACAGCAGTGACAGCTGTCAAGTGTCAAACTATTCAAATTGTCAAAATAAATATTATGATACCGGTTGTTTTAGACTACAATATTGAATATTGTATATTATAGATGCATTTTATATTAATTAGTCTGTGATCACATCAGTCCTCATTCCCCAGCGAATACATTTCATCATCGATAAAACGATGGAGCCATTAATATAAAAATGGAATGGAATTGTACCTTAAAGGAGGCATGGACCTCCTATCAGTGACGGTAATCGGTCTATAAAATGTTGTATGACAGTCCAAGGGACCTAAAATGTGTATTTGTTCGTTCTACATACCCATTCCATCTACTCTTTGATTCTACGATAAATACACGTTAAGTATCTGGTATTCAAGGGCTCTGCTCATCAACATTCAAACCGCCGTTTAGGTATTAAACAGTTGGTTTATAAATGTCAAACTCCATAAGGAAAGAATAGCCAAATCAACAATTATGAAATCACACACGAAATAGCACTCCAAGAGATGGGAAACCAACGAACGAGCCGAGGAACCGAAACTGAATTATGATAAGATGTTATTTATTGGTAAACAAAACAACTAATTAAAAAAAATAGATAATTATCGGCCTTGGAGCACAGTCTTTTGGCCTTTCAGAAAGCTAACCAAACGCATACAATATCTGAATCAATTAATGTCTTCTTTCATTCTTATTCGCTAAATGTTTCACAAAAATAATGTTTTATATAACCAAAAAATCTTTTTTTAATACAATTCAGCCTATAATGACCCCACTGCTGGGACACAGGCCTCCTCTCTGTGAGAGGGAGTGGGCTGTTATCCACCACGTGGGCCCAGTGCCGGTTGGTAGATGTCACATGTCTTCGAACTTTTGGTTCTAGGACATGCCGGTTTCCTCACGATGTTTTCCTTCACCGTTTTGAGAGCAGTGGTGATGAAATGATTTATACAAAGTAAAGCGCCTGTCTGGGTTCGAACCTAGGACCTGGGCCACCACTGCTCTCGTAATGCATAAACATCATTTAAAATGACTATTACTGAATTTCCGACTTACTAGTCTGGCTCAAGTACTGCAGCGAGCGCTCGTCGACCGGGAAGTGCGCCACCGTGGCACCGAACTCGGGACACATGTTGGCGACCGTGGCTCTGTCCGCTATGCTTAGAGCGGACACTCCGGGGCCGTAGAACTCCACGAATTTGCCGACCACGCCGAGGGAGCGCAGGTGCTGGGGACAGAAATTAACTTAGGTTAAAACTGATCAGCGGGATTGTCCGAAAGGGTTACCGCTGCCCCGGAACATAAAGGGCTAAGGAAGGAACACGGATGGGTTTTAGTCAGTAAGAGTCTGACACTCCCTTCCGCTCCACCCAGAGCGGGAGGGGTCATTTGATGATTTCCCATCCTTAATAAAAAAAAAAAAAAAAAGGTTAAAACTGATATATTTGGGAATTTTATTAAAGTAGCATGTTGTCTGAATGCAGCTGTATCTATAAACTAGCAACGCTCCGCGGTTTCCCCCGCTTAAGTTTCGATCTCGTGGAAATATCGGGATAAAAAGTAAATCCTATGTTTTAATCCTGGTTATAAACTTTCTGTGTGCGAAATTTCATCCAAATCCGTTCAGTAGTTTTTGCGTGAAAGAGTAACAAACATCCATCCTGCCTCACTCACAAACTTTCGCGTTTATAATATTGGTAGGACATCAAATTTGAAACGAGATGACAGAGAAAAGGACGAGCAAGATGAACTAACGAGTTAAGAAGTGTATTTTTTATTTATACTTTAATTCATTTAAAAAAAATACATATACATAAAAAAAAAAAAAAAAACAAAAAACAAAAAAAAAAAAAAAAAAAACAAATTACTGACGTTGCTCAAAAAGCCGCTAAGCTGAAATGGGACTGGGCTGGCCACGTGTGCCGTATGCCCAATGAGCTGTGGGCCAAAATAACCACCACGTGGAGCCCTGACACAGCTAGAAGACGTCGCGGCAGACCCCGTAAAAGATGGCGGGACGAGCTCGACAAAACAAACGACCAGTGGCCCACCTTAGCCCTGGATCGAAAGAGCTGGAAGTCATGGGGAGAGGCCTTTGCCCAGCAGTGGGATGATGCAGGCTAACAGTATCAGTAATTCATTAAAAGAAGTTAAACGTATTTTCAAGTTTCATTTCGATCTGCAACCCTACAGACATAAACAAACTTTCACATATTTAAGTAATTTTCATCGTGAGGAAACCGGCATGTCCTGGGACCAAAAATTCGAAGACATGTGACATCTACCAACCCGCACTGGGCCCGCGTGGTGGATTATAGCCCACTCCCTCTCACAGAGAGGAGTTCTGTGTCCCAGGAGTGGGAAGTAATTTTGAAGGACTTATGACAAAAAATCCGGCAAATTCTACGCTAGACAAATGCCGGTTTTTTGTTCAAAAGTTTAGTTTTGCAACAGTGCTGTCTCTACAGAACTAGGGATCTACTACATCACCTGCCCAGCCTTTTCTCGTACGTTGGGGTCGGCTTCCAGTCTAACCGGATGCAGCTGAATACCAGTATTTTACATGGAACGACTGCCTATCTGACCTCCACAACCCAGTTACTGGGTAATGCCATACCCCTTGGTAAGACTGGTTGTCAGACTTTCGGGCTTCTGACGACCCGTAACGACTGTCAAAGATCCACGAATGACAGCCGGGACCAACGGCTTAACGTGCTTTCCGAGGCACGGAGTGGTCTCGGTATGTAAAGATGGTCACCCATCAACAGAGCAACCGCGGCAAGCGTAGCTTAACCTGACCGATCGACCTGTGCGGCTGTTCTTATTTAGCCACGGGCCCCTCTACTAGGGATCTAGTACCTTAGCAAAAAATTCCGTAATTACGGCCAAAGATAGGTACTGTTACGAGCTTGGGGTTCCGTGAAAATAAAAAAACACAAATCGTTTTTATTTTAAAACATCCTATTTTTCATTTATGTTATCTTGTTTTGTGACAAAAAAGTAGCCTATCATAATGATACTCCTTATAAAATCAGCTACCTGCCAGTGAAAGTACTGCAGCGGTATCTACAACGCCACATGCGAACAACGCGTCATACTGACGTCACGCAAAATCCTGCATCTCGCAAGCAGAGTTTACCGCGCAACTAGCATAGCTACAACGGCCCCGACATAATCATCGGGCAGTTGCCCGCCAGACACGACGCCCGTCTGGTCGGAGGATCCTCCCTTTTCTATGGAGGATGAGTGAAGTTTACACCCTGTTCCTCATACCTCAATAGTACCATCCGATTGGACTGGAAGCTGGCTTCAATATAGTTGGAAAAAGCTAGGTAGATTGACTTTGTTCGTGAACGGGCGCCGTCAGTTGGGGCTGGTCATAACTTGGCTGCCTCAGCTTATTTTTAATTATTTTATTTTTGGATTATTGTTTTGTTAAGTACTATTTGCTGTACTCTGGACACTTTTAACGCGTACGTATTTTTTTACATCGTTCTCACATATAATTATAAATTCAACATTAATGATGTAACTAATATTTTCGTAAAATATAATTTAAAAGAGTGTCCATGGAGTTTCTTGCCCGTTCTTCTCCATAGGTACCTACGCTTTGGAACGGGCAACTAGCTTCATATTTTCTGACTGACCGACTTCTTGACAATTCAAAAGTGCCTGTAAATGGTTTAATTGAAATAAATGCTTTGAGTTTGAGTTTTGTATGAGTGATGCTTACCTTAGTGATGGTCAGCACCAAGTCAGTGGAAGTGACGAGGGGGTTCAGTTCTCCTATTAGCTTGTACCCAACCACTTTAGGTAACAGCATGCTGATGGCCTGGCCCAGCATCACGGCTTCAGCCTCGATACCTGTACAGAGAGGAAATAATGTGGTATTTACACATACAGATCCCAACTTCGATCAAACATAGCACTATATTAAGAGCGTTTACGCCGTACGGCATTTCATACAAACTTTCAAGCCCTTGTTTTTCGAAATGAATGAACTGATTTTAATGAAACTTCATACGCATAAGCAGGATACAAAGGTCTAAAAAGTTACTTAAGAACATTTTCCAGACATGAAGTTTCATTAAAATCGGTTCATTCATTTCGAAAAACAAGGGCTTGAAAGTTTGTATGAAATGCCGTACTGTGTAAACGCTTTTAACCCTAACATTCATCATTTTTGCGAACCCCGTCAGGCAGTCAGGCACACGGCTCGTTAGTAACAACGCTGTCCTCCCATACCTATTGTAACTTGAAATCATTGTAAAAACGCAACTATTTTTAAAAGAGTAACCGTGGAGTTTCTTGCCGGCTCTTCTCCATAGGAAACGACCAATTGGAACCGTGCACCTAGCGTCTGACGTTTCATAAGTGCCCATGTAGGTTTATGTGAAATAAAATATTTTGATTTTGTTTTTTTTTTTTATAATACATCGCATGCTTAATGGAATACTGACTTAACTCAAAACAGACGATTTTTGGAAAAGCGTAAAGAAGATCTCGCTATGAGGACTTATCCTACTTGTTGACGCATAAAATTAAAACTGATTGGATTTGATTAGATTAATCCATACTAATATTATATATTCGGAAGTAACTCTGTCTATCTGTCTGTATGTTACCTTTTCACGCCTAAACCACTGAATGGATTTCGATAAAATTTGGCAGTTAGATAGATTGCATCCCGGGGAAGGACATAGGATAGTTTTTATCGACATACCTCGCGGGCGAAGCCGCGGGCGGAAGCTAGTTAATTATAAATGCTTGAATTTTGAACGTATGATAAACTATTGACGAGATCTGAGTAAAAAAAAAATCCGGAAATAATTGTGACCTACCTACTAATGGGTCACTGTTCCATTAAGGCGACTACATGACCTAAAACGCGGTCACTATCGGACTGCATAGAAAAGAAAGAGAAGCGCGATGACACAACGCTGGTAATTTATTGCAAAATATGAAACAATCATCTATTGTTGATTTATCAAACACCAAACAAATAAAAACCGTATACTAAAATTCGGGGAATTAAATTGTCTTTTATATGGTGAAAGTTTTATGAAAATACACCCGATAGTGTTTGCGTAATTATCGTTTTTATGTCCGCGGTAGACATTACTTTACAAATTAATTACACTATGTTAAAAAAAAATATAATTGCAAATATTTACATATCAAATTACGAAGCAAATGGTCTAGTATAACATTTATTTTTTTCAACGAAATCAGTCCGGTCGATTAGACGTGATGTTGAATTTAAAATCATTAGAAGTCGAATATCTGCGCCTTAAGCAGTACACACGCAGTACTGACCGCCCACGCCCCAGCCCACGACGCCGAGGCCGTTGATCATAGTGGTGTGGCTGTCCGTGCCCACCACCGAGTCGGGGTGCAGCACGGAGCTGCTGAACACGACGCGCGCGAGGTACTCCAGGTTCACCTGGGAAAAAAAAATATTTATCTCCATCGCGGTGGTCACCGCCAAACAAATATCAACGTTGCGTGCCTAAAAATAAAGTTGAGAATAAATAAGCTGACACGCGTGTACATTTCCTCTTGACGCTCTCTCGAGCTAATGGAAGTTTGTTTGTTTTCAACTTTATTTTAACTTGTGCAAGGTCGACATTTGCTTGGCAGTGACAAATGTGGTGCGCTGCGCCTCGTCAGAAGTGTGACGGCCCTTATACATATTAGGTTGACAGGTATTTCGACAAAATATTAATTATGTTTTACTCCTGATAAGTTTGAATTTATCTGGTAGATAGCATAATCAGCCTATAATGTTCCCACTGCTGGAACTAGGCCTCTCTGTGTGAGAGTGCGCGAGACCGACTCGCACTTGGTTTTTTTTTGTTTTTCTGAGTGTCTGAAATTCTGAACATTGTGACATATGGAAGGCCTGAGCACCTGTATTTAAAACCTTGTTTGGAATTAATATTATTTCCACTTAACAAATATCAAATTTATGCTAGTGGTAATAAAGTTGATTTCAGAATCACTTGTCTATTATCTCTATATTTCCGTACAGTCAAAATTAATAATAATTCAAAACGATATCATATTTAACTTTGGATGCGTAATGTCAAACAGTGGAGTAATACTTTCCCGAAATTAGTATGGAAAAAAGATCGACTATAGTCGGACTTTTAATTAGCTGCAGTAAAATGACAGCTTATGTGTTACTTAAATGACTGAAATTGGCGTCTTTTTGTTTTTTTCGCGGCCATCAACCAAATCTTGTTTTTCTAGTACAGAATAGTGTAACAAACTTATTTGACATGCGTATCTCTAAACGCAGTCCGAAATGAGTTATTAAGAAGTGTCATTTTAATGCAGGTAATTAAAACTCGGAGTATAGTGGCACCTAAGCAGATGACCCACCTGGTGCACAATACCGGAGCCCGGCGGCACGATCAGCATGTTATCGAAGGCCTGCGCGCCCCACTTCAAGAACTGGAACCGCTCCTTATTCCTCTCGAATTCGAGCTCCTGGTTCTTGTTCAGTGCGTCTGGGCTGAAAAGAAAATAATAAATTGTTTTAATAATTGGTATTTGAATAAAAACCGGCCAAGTGCGAGTTGGACTCGCACACGAAGGGTTCCGTACCACCATACAATATTTAACACTACATCCATACTAATATTATAAATTCGAAAGTAACTCTGTCTGTCTGTCTGTCTGTATGTTACATTTTCACGCCTAAAAGAGATAGATTGCGTCCCGGGGAAGGACATATGATAGTGTTTATCGACATACCTTGCGGGCGAAGCAGCGGGCGGAAACGAGTATAAAATAACGTCAAAAAAAATCACGTTTATTGTATGGGAGCCCCCCTTAAATATTTATTTTATTCTGTTTTAGTATTTGTTGTTATGGTGGCAACAAAAATACACATTCTGTGCAAATTTCAACTGTCTAGCTATCACGGTTCATGAGATACAGCCTGGTGACAGACAGACGGACAGTGGAGTCTTAGTAATAGGGTCCCGTTTTTACCCTTTGGGTACGGAACCCTCAAAAGGGACACAATTTACAGGCAATCAGCAGTAATAGAGAGTTTTTGAAAATTATTTTATCCAACAAAGATTATTACAATTTTTTAAGTGTTTCATTTGGACATGAATAAACAAGAAGGTGCAAAATGTCCCCTCCGAACAATTCCGACCAAACAGTAAGTCATTTTAAGAATAACGTTACAAACGAATCGGTAACATTTTACCTGTAACGTTATTACAAGCGGATAACCTTATTGTTACTGATACCTATAATATTGTTCTACGACAATAATATTCTATAACGTTTTTGTTTTGTAACGTTATTGATGTTTTTAGGTTTTAGTATCGTTACAAATTTTGGAACGTTACGTTACGTTACGTTTTGGTGGTTATGTAAAATACTGGTATTCAGCTGCATCCGGTTAGACTGGAAGCCGACCCCAACATAGTTGGGAAAAGGCTAGGCAGATGATGATGATGACAAATTTTGGAACGTTATACGATAACATTAGTGGTAACGGAACGAAATTAACTTCGTTTTCAAGTCCCTGGCTGGCAATGTTGAGTATCGAAATGAATAACGTTATTATATCGTTATACTAATAACAATATATTGATAATATTATTTGTGACCAGTTTAAGATTTCGTTCCGTTTGTCAGTATCGTTATAGCCAAGAAATTAATTGTGTTACGATCCTGGTGGAACGGTACAAATTATCGGTAACGGAACTTCGCGTAACGTTATTTTGAGTAACGTATCAAGTCCCTGATTATAACAGACCTACCTTCTGGCAAAATCCACCTGCACAGAATGATCAATGACCAAATCAGCTGGACATATGGGGTTGATCTTCTGAGGGTCACCACCCAGGTTCTTCACAGCATCTCGCATGGCTGCGAAGTCTACCACAGCTGGTACTCCTGTCAGATCCTGTAACACGAAATAGGGTATTCTAAGCTACTATGCATAAATACAGGTCAATCGATCAGGTTAAGCTACGCTTGCCGAGGTTGGTCTGTGGATGGGTGACCATCTTTACATACCGAGTCCCCTCCGTGCCTCGGAAAGCACGTTACGCCGTTGGTCCCGGCTGTCATTCGTGGATCTTTGACAGTCGTTACGGGTAGTCGGAAGCCCGAAAGTCTGACAACCAGTCTTACCAAGGGATATCGTATTACCCAGTAACTGGGCCACAACCCAGGTCAGATAGGCAGTCGCTCCATGTAAAATACTGGTATTCAGCTGCATCCGGTTAGACTGGAAGCCGACCCCAACATAGTTGGAAAAAGGCTAGGCAGATGATGGCCTTTTTGGCGCAGCCGTGAGGCACACTCTCCTGCAAATTTCTTTTATTGATTTTATTTTTTATCTGTTGTATGTATTTGGTGTATTGTGTGTCTTTTAGTCTGTGCTAAATAAATGTATTTTCTTTCTTTCCATGATGATGATGATGATGCATAAATATACATTTTGTACGGACTTTAAAAGAGACTGTGACCTCTGAGTTTGTTTCGGCCTTTCTTCTCAGAGTAGTCAGATAGGAAACGCCGACCTCATCTAGTTTAAAAAAATATGATTGACGTGTAAAAGTTTTTGTACAAACCTCCTTACAGAAAATAAAATTATAGTAATAATAAAAGTAACTTTAAGTCCTTCTCCAGGTCATGGTCAACCCATGTGCCAAATTTCATCCAAATTCGTTCAGCCGATTTAGCGTGCACAAACAAACTTACTGTCGCACATTAAATTTGGCACATGGATAGACCATGACCTGGAGGACACAGGTTACTTTTCATCCTGTATCTCAGACGAAGTCGAGGGCAACAGCTACTCATTTATAATTTACATCCTGTGTTTATTTTTGTTGTGAAACTTTTAAAGCGGCAATTTAATAATCATACCAGAATTGAGAGTAAAATTTCAAGGACGCATCACGTTTAGGCACATTTCGTTACACGAGAGAGAAGAAAGATATAACTCTTTGTCTCACAGACTAAATCTCTGGTTTTTTTTTTTTTTAAGAAGTTTCGCTTCTCTCACGTGGACGCGCAATTTTTATTGATTTATTATGATTATCCTCATCCCTCATGTGTTCTGCTCCTCACCTGCAGTATAACCCTGGCGGGTTTGAAGGCGATCTCCACGGCGTCTCCCGCCTGGTTGGTCTCCCACTGCAGCACATTCTGCACATCTTTCTCCAGCACCTGAAAGTTGTCGCAGTTCCTCACACATGACTCCAGGAGCACGCGCACTGAGTATGGTAGACGATCTGGAAATAAAGATGGCTGGTTGGAATATTTTGAAACATTTTTGAAGCGTAAAATGAAAATATTGACCGGTATATTATTCTTAAATCGCTCATCATTTTAATTATTTTGTTGAATTAAGTACTTTTAATTATGTTCATAGCTTAAATCAAGTGCCAGCTACAATATAATTTTTTAATGGTACCCATTCAATGTGCAGTTTTTCTTTTATTTGGAATTATATCGTAAAACCCTTAAAAATCAAATATCTCGAAAACTATTGAATTTCTGCCATCCATACTAATATTATAAATTCTAAAGTAACTCTGTCTGTCTGTATGTTACCTTTTCACGCCTAAACCACTAAACAGATTTCGATAAAATTTTGCAGAGAGATAGATTGCATCCCGGGGAAGGACCGGACATAGGATAGTTTTTATCGACATACCTCGCGGGCGAAGCCGCGGGCGGAAGCTAGTATATAATATATAATATTATAAATGCGAAAGTAAGTTTGTTTGTTTGTTACATTTTCACGCCTAAACCACTGAACTGTTCATCCTGAAATTTTGCATATACGTTGTCAGGTGTACAGAAACGGACATAGGGTACCTTTCATCCCGAAAAAAAGTGCTGTTCCCGAGGAAAACAACAATAACGTTATTATGATAATAGATGGCGCCACGTGTCTTTCGAATCATGATTGAATTATATTAGAAAACTTTAGTTTACAGTTTTTTTTTATTTAAGCCTAATACATTTTGTGAGCCTAGACTCTGAAAAAAACATACAACCGAATTGAAAACCTCCTCCTTTTTTGTAGTCGGTTAAAAAACCGGTCTACCGACACTAGACTCTAGAGTGTCGATAGACCAGTTTTTCATCCTCCTATAAATGCGAAAGTAAGTTTGTTTGTTACGCTTTCACGCTAAAACGGCTGCACGAATTTTGATGAAATTTGGCACATGGGTAGACCATTACCTGGAGAAGGACATAGGCTTACTTATAATCCTGGATCGCAGACGAAGTCACGCGCAACAGCTAGTTATAAATACAGTGTAAATTCGGTTGTTGAGAATCCGTGAACCGTGAAACCGCACACCGTGGGAGGCCAGTTTCAAACGTCAAACATTAACAGTTCTGTATTCCGAGAATTTTAATCGCCACCTCGTGGTTTACCAACATCTTTGACGCAAAACATTGCCGCGTGCTGGTGTGAAGGTGCCGATGACACAACTGGACTTATTGTAAACTAGCTTCCGCCCGCGGCTTCGTCCGCGTAGAGTTCGGAAATTATCCCACGAGAACGTACTAACAGGATAAAAAGTTTCCTATGTGTTAATCCAGGTTATAAACTATCTGTGTGCCATTTTTGCGTGATTGAGCAATATAGATAATAGGATAAAAAAAATATTATATCACTAATTACCTATTATAAAGGCGAAAGTTTGTGAGTGTGTGTTTGTTAGTTCTTCGCGAAAAAAGTACTGAACGTATTTGGATGAAATTTGGCACACCGATAGTTTATAACAGGGGATTAACACATACGATACTTTTTGTCACGATATTCCCACGGGATTGAAACTTATGCTGATAACATCTGAATAACAGGGTCCCATTAAAATAGATGGACAAATTTTAACACACACAAAAAAAAACAGATTAAAGTGATTCTTTTTTTGACCTAAAATAATAAATTGTCGGCACATTAGTGTATTTTCGTTAGCTGATTATTTTTCTTGTAAGTATCTAATGTGTTTTTCTTATATATTTTAATACCATCGTCCCTATTTTAGTGGTCTGAATGATTAATAAAAGTTTGTCCATCTATTTTAATGGGACCTTATATGTATATGTGTTTCACCACATATAATGTTAAATGATAAATGATGATGATAAATGATAAATGATTTTTATTTTTGTAAGTAGGTTTGCACAAACAGTTTTACACGTCATTCATATTTTTTATAAAACTAGATGAGGTCGGCGTTTCCTATCTGACTACTCTGAGAAGAAAGGCCGAAACAAACTCAGAGGTCACAGTCTCTTTTAAAGTCCAGACATAATCTTGGTCAGGTTATATGAAGACCATGTAGATCAATGTCTGAGATGGTCTTTTGAGGAAAGAACCACACAGATTGAGAGGACCTGTCCAGTCAGTGCAAGCATTTGTCAGAAATCGTGCAGCTCAACTCAAAACTTAAGGAGCTCAACGATTCGACGAACAATACCAAAGAAAGGACATTTGGGTAGGCCACATAAATTACTCAAACTGCCAGACCTAGAAAAAAAACTAACAGAACAAAGAGAATAATAAAAATTAAACAAAAAAAAAATAATAAAATGACCCACATTGTCTTCACATGCACAATAATTAAAATAATATAATACTTTACAAAGTAAGCAAATGTCAATGTTTATATAAAATTCATTAATTAATGTCAATGTGTGCTGTCTTCAGGATTCAATTCCTCGCCCTTTATCAACACATTAGTTTTCACCTGCCTAACATTAGGTAGCGTAAACTTAATGCATTTGGTTTTTTTTTTCGTTTAGAAGCAAATTATTAACATTGAACCAGTGGACTACTTTCGAGATCGCGCTATTTACATCGTCATTAACCAACTGCTGACGTTTAAGTTTAAACAAAAGTGAAGTGTCATCTGCAAACAACACTATATCATGATTATCCTTTATGAGGTACGGCAAGTCATTAATATAAATAAGAAACAAGAAAGGGCCAAGAATCGAGCCCTGTGGGACTCCCATTGTTACTATAGATCCGGGTGATCTTTTTCCGTTAACGTCAACGCTTTGAATCCTTTTACTCAAGTATGAAGTAAGAAGATCCAGAGCAGAATTCCGAATCCCGTAGTGGCGGAGTTTCCTGATTAACGTTTCGTGAAGAACGCAATCGAATGCCTTGGACAAATCACAAAAGATGCCCAAGGCATCGCATTTATCTTCCCATGCATTATAAATATGTCCTAAAAGTTCGACACCGGCATCAGTAGTTGAACGACCCCTTGTAAAACCGAACTGTTTGCTATGTAATAATTTATGTTTATTAATAAATCTTTGCATTTGGTCTAAAATTAATTTCTCAAAAACTTTACTAAAGGTAGGTAGTACAGAAATAGGTCTATAATTAGTGGAGTCTGATGTACTACCTGATGTACTACCTGTTGTGGTAGAATGTATACGAGTAGAACTTTACAATTAATAACATACTATATATAACTACATTCATATAAACATACCGACTACTTTCGCATTTATATGTATATTTACCCCTTACTAATAAACGTATTATACCAAACTAACTTCCGCCCGCGGCTTCGCCCGCGAGTTATGTCGATAAGAACTATCCCATGTTCTTCCCCGGGATGCAATCTATCTCTCTGCCAAATTTTATCGAAATCCGTTCAGTGGTTTAGACGTGAAAAGGTAACGTACAGACAGACAAACAGACAGACAGTTACTTTCGAATTTATAATACACACATCAAAAGTGTCTAGGGATCAAGCATTTTTATGCGGATTTCTTGAGATTGAGATGTGGCTTTGTAATAAATTTATGATTTTATAAATTTATATGGATCCTTTTTGGTGCATTTCATAATTTGAATCAGGAACTGTGAATCAAATTCGAGTAAAAGATGAAAATCAGCTGTCAATATTTTCCCTATAAAAACATACAACGCATTGAAGACATTATTAGTGCTACTGTTTCCCTACTACTGATTAAAACCAACGTTATTATGGAGCGGCGACGCCATTTAAGCAGGGAAGAAATGCTCAGAGCCGTGGGAATGATAGAAGCTGGTTCCCGGCAACGTACTGTGGCTTTAGCTCTGAATACAAGTCAGAGTGTTATCAGTCGACTTTGGACACGTTACCGAAGCACTGGTACCGTGGCTGAGCGCCATGGAGGACGGTATCGCTGCACCACACTGAGACAAGACCGATACATTCAAATCTTAACTCGAAGAGCTCCAACAATAACCGCCATGATGTTAGCCGTGAGGCTTCATCACTCTTCAGGGAACTTAATTAGCGACCAAACAGTCAGAAACCGCTTGCATGAAGTGAACCTTCATTCCCGAAGACCGCTACGGGTACCACCTATAGCAATGCACAATCGTAGGATTCGATATCAATGGGCTCTTGAACACAGAAATTGGGCAGAAGAACAATGGCGTTTCGTGTGCTTTTCTGAGGAGTCTCGTTTTGGTATGAGACCGGATACAAGACGTATACGACACTGGAGAACCCCTGGACGCCAACAGCGATTAAAATCGTGCCAGGAAGTCCATCCTTATAGTGGTGGAACCATCATGGTATGGGCGGGTATTTGGATCGGCGGAAGAACTGAGTTGATTTGGATCAGAGGCAACCTCAACGCTCAAATTTATGCTGAGACGATTGTATCAGACGTCATCGTTCCTCTACAAGTGCAAATCGGTCCCTTATTTCAGTTAATGCATGATAATGCACGACCGCACACCGCAAGAGTTGTAAGACAGACTCTCGCCGCAGCTAACATCAATGTCCTGCCCTGGCCTGCTCAGTCGCCAGACTTGAACCCGATTGAGCATGCATGGGATATGCTACAGAGAAGAGCTCTGCCGAATATGGAGGGTATCCAGTCGCAAGAAGACCTTTTTTTGTTGTTGCAACGAACATGGGCGGCCATTCCACAGCGTGATTTGGATGAACTCATTTTGAGTATGCCAAACCGATGTTCTTGTGTTGTTAGTGTTCGCGGTAGAAACACGGATTATTAATTGTTTAAGTTACCCAATAAAATTTTAAAGAAAACTGTTATTTCAGTCTTTTTTTCGAACTTTTGTGTTAGTGGTTCAAATGTCAAAAATCCCTTTATTAGGAAAATGGCAAATTTCTTTATTAATGCAAAGGTGACTTGGTTTATCGTTACTGTGACAAACGAAAACACTTTATTTGATGAATCCTTAAAGAAAATTTTAATTAATATCAATCAGGAGAAAAGTTATTGCAAAAATATATGTTGATCCCTAGACACTTTTGATGTGTGTATTAACATGGATGAATAGTTACACACAGATTTCCGGATGGTATGGATAGTATGAATGGATTAGGATTAGTAATATCCTTCAAAATCATTCAGATTGTGATTAATAGTGTGTGTTACGCAAAGAGTGCTGGGCTCCTGTATTATTATTATACTCTTTGGTGCTGGGCTAACGAGGCATTCAAAGCCAGAGATCGTCGGATACTCAATTCGAGTAGCATAGCCCTAACCTTGACCAGAAAGGTCAAATACCTCGCGCGAACGCGAGCGTAGTCACGTAAGCCAAACTCTAGCAAATATACGGAATGCAGACGATATTGGCACCTAACAGTGTGCGCATCTCTACGCGCGTAATTCGAATTTCCTGTACAAGCCGGATCAGTTACAATGGGTTTCATTTTTGACAGTTCAACAACATTCATTGCGTGTTATTTGCGTTGTTGAGCAGACACAAACGTGAAATTTAGAATTTTTATTATTGTGTTATACGTGGCAAAGATATTGAACTCTTCAGCCTACTTTTGAAGAAGAATTTAAAAAAAATATTTAAAATTAATTACTATTTAGAAAACCAAAATATTGAAATTAGTACTTTAACTAAATCTATAAATAAAAAATAAAAAAAATCCTGAAAAAACTTTATATAAGTACCCAATTACGAACGTATATATTTCAATAAACCCTGTATTTATATTTTGTTGCTGACGGTCCTTCAGTAATAAAACAAAAGAAAAACCGGATCAGAATAACTTGGAATGAGAAAGTTGGATAAGAAAAGTATTAAAACAAAAGAAGAACTAGCAGGGGATCGAGGAGGAGGGGGGTGGAGGGGGGGGGTGGCTTAGGGAATCAGACCGGAATGAATCCATTTTTCGAACATATTTATGGAGCAATGGATTAGAAATTAGCTTCAAAATGATTCAAATTGAGAGCAATAATGTGTTACGCAATTATGATGAAGTTATTAAGTCATTTAGATTGCTATCGACACGCTAAGAACATGATGAAGTTCTCCAAATATTCGCAACTAGCAGCGCCCCGCGGTTTCACCCGCGTTAGTGTCCTTAAATAACTTTTTAGAACTTTGTATCCTGTTTATGCGTACGAAATTTCATTAAAATCGGTTCATTCATTTCTAAAAACAAGGGCTTGAAAGTTTGTATGAAATGCCGTACGTCGTAAACGCTCTTATGTGGCAGTAGGCAGGGCGCATTGCTCGCAGAACAGATGGCCGATGGGGCCGAAAGGTTCTGGAGATGCAACCGCGTACCAGAAGACGTAGCGTTGGAAGGCCTCCCACAAGGTGGACCGACGACCTTGTGAAGGTCGCAGGAATCCGCAGGATACGGGAAGCACAGAACCAGTCCAAGTGACGGTGCTTGGGGGATGCCTACATAATTATGTCCAACAGTGGACGTCTTTCGGCTGAAAAGATGATGATTCAAATAAAACTGTAGCTTATTGCACCTTCAATTTACAATCACCAATTACAGATTTATTTTCGTTGGATTCCACTTTTGAATCCAATTTTTTTGCTATTAAGGAGCAGATAGTTATACGACTTCTAATGATTTTAAATTCAACATCGCGTCTAATCGACCGGACTGATTTCTTTGAAAAAAATCAATGTTATACTAGACCATTTGCTTCGTAATTTGATAATGTAAATATTTGCAATTATATTTTGTTAACATAGTGTAATTAATTTGTAAAGTAATGTCTACCGCGGACATAAAAACGATAATCACGCAAACACTATCGGGTGTATTTTCATAAAACTTTCACCATATAAAAGACAATTTAATTCCCCGAATTTTAGTATACGGTTTTTATTTGTTTGGTGTTTGATAAATCAACAATAGATGATTGTTTCATATTTTGCAATAAATTACCAGCGTTGTGTCATCGCGCATCTCTTTCTTTTCTATGCAGTCCGATAGTGACCGCGCTTAGGTCATGTAGTCGCCTTAACGATGGGTCCCATTTGCCATTTCAATTTGAATCCCATGTTATAACAACATGGGTACTTTTCAGAAGAAAAGTGAATTACATTCATCAAATATTTAAAAAGCAGCGTTCAAATTTCATTGTACAAAGTCGACGTGACCATCGATAACAAAGATAGCATTTTAATTACAGCCGACTTCTGACCCCGACACCCAAATTGTCAACATACATACCAAAGTTATCAAGACAATTATATCAAGTGGTTCTGATTTCATCCATACTAATCCATACTAATATTATAAACTAGCTGATGCCCGCGACTTCGTCTGCGATCCAGGATGATAAGTAGCCTATGTGATTAGCTTCCGCCCGCGGCTTCGCCCGCGAGGTATGTCGATAAAAACTATCCTGTCCTTCCCCGGGATGCAATCCATCTCTCTGGCAAATTCGATCAAAATCCGATCAGTGGTTTAGGCGTGAAAAGGTAACATACAGACAGATAGGCAGATTTACTTTCGAATTTATAATATTAGTATGCAGTATTGCAGCATACCATGTCCGCTGGGACATGATTATGTCCCACTTCCAGCTTCTGACGACCCGTAACGACTGTCAAAGATCCACGAATGACAGCCGGGACCAACGGCTTAACGTGCTTTCCGAGGCACGGAGGGGTGTTTGTATGTAAAGATAGTCACCCATCCACGGACCAACCGCGGAAAGTATTCGATCGAACCGTGCGGCTGTTATTATCAATTCTTCATGAATTTATTTAAGCATAAACGCAGGTCAAGGTAATATTGAGATTATAAATATTTTCACAAAGATTTTGATAAGCAAGTGACAACAGGTCTTATATAAATTATGCCTACTGATAACGAAGAGGTTCCTCTCACGAAGATTGCATGCTCTGAATGTGACTAGCTGCTATCAAAAGACCCATCACATAACCGTCAACAACGCATTCAGGGCCTGAATTCAGTGTGACCACTTAAGGCGCAGATATACGACTTCTAATGATTTTAAATTCAACATCGCGTCTAATCGACCGGACTGATTTCTTTGAAAAAAATCAATGTTATACTAGACCATTTGCTTCGTAATTTGATATGTGAATACACACATCAAAAGTGTCTAGGGATCAACATATATTTTTGCAATAACTTTTCTCCTGATTGATATTAATTAAAATTTTCTTTAAGGATTCATCAAATAAAGTGTTTTCGTTTGTCACAGTAACGATAAACCAAGTCACCTTTGCATTAATAAAGAAATTTGCCATTTTCCTAATAAAGGGATTTTTGACATTTGAACCACTAACACAAAAGTTCGAAAAAAAGACTGAAATAACAGTTTTCTTTAAAATTTTATTGGGTAACTTAAACAATTAATAATCCGTGTTTCTACCGCGAACACTAACAACACAAGAACATCGGTTTGGCATACTCAAAATGAGTTCATCCAAATCACGCTGTGGAATGGCCGCCCATGTTCGTTGCAACAACAAAAAAAGGTCTTCTTGCGACTGGATACCCTCCATATTCGGCAGAGCTCTTCTCTGTAGCATATCCCATGCATGCTCAATCGGGTTCAAGTCTGGCGACTGAGCAGGCCAGGGCAGGACATTGATGTTAGCTGCGGCGAGAGTCTGTCTTACAACTCTTGCGGTGTGCGGTCGTGCATTATCATGCATTAACTGAAATAAGGGACCGATTTGCACTTGTAGAGGAACGATGACGTCTGATACAATCGTCTCAGCATAAATTTGAGCGTTGAGGTTGCCTCTGATCCAAATCAACTCAGTTCTTCCGCCGATCCAAATACCCGCCCATACCATGATGGTTCCACCACTATAAGGATGGACTTCCTGGCAGGATTTTAATCGCTGTTGGCGTCCAGGGGTTCTCCAGTGTCGTATACGTCTTGTATCCGGTCTCATACCAAAACGAGACTCATCAGAAAAGCACACGAAACGCCATTGTTCTTCTGCCCAATTTCTGTGTTCAAGAGCCCATTGATATCGAATCCTACGATTGTGCATTGCTATAGGTGGTACCCGTAGCGGTCTTCGGGAATGAAGGTTCACTTCATGCAAGCGGTTTCTGACTATTTGGTCGCTAATTAAGTTCCCTGAAGAGTGATGAAGCCTCACGGCTAACATCATGGCGGTTATTGTTGGAGCTCTTCGAGTTAAGATTTGAATGTATCGGTATTGTCTCCGTGTGGTGCAGCGATACCGTCCTCCATGGCGCTCAGCCACGGTACCAGTGCTTCGGTAACGTGTCCAAAGTCGACTGATAACACTCTGACTTGTATTCAGAGCTAAAGCCACAGTACGTTGCCGGGAACCAGCTTCTATCATTCCCACGGCTCTGAGCATTTCTTCCCTGCTTAAATGACGTCGCCGCTCCATAATAACGTTGGTTTTAATCAGTAGTAGGGAAACAGTAGCACTAATAATGTCTTCAATGCGTTGTATGTTTTTATAGGGAAAATATTGACAGCTGATTTTCATCTTTTACTCGAATTTGATTCACAGTTCCTGATTCAAATTATGAAATGCACCAAAAAGGATCCATATAAATTTATAAAATCATAAATTTATTACAAAGCCACATCTCAATCTCAAGAAATCCGCATAAAAATGCTTGATCCCTAGACACTTTTGATGTGTGTATTTGCAATTATATTTTTTTAACATAGTGTAATTAATTTGTAAAGTAATGTCTACCGCGGACATAAAAACGATAATCACGCAAACACTATCGGGTGTATTTTCATAAAACTTTCACCATATAAAAGACAATTTAATTCCCCGAATTTTAGTATACGGTTTTTATTTGTTTGGTGTTTGATAAATCAACAAAGATGATTGTTTCATATTTTGCAATAAATTACCAGCGTTGCGTCATCGCACTTCTCTTTCTTTTCTATGCAGTCCGATAGTGACCGCGTTTTAGGTCATGTAGTCGCCTTAAGAGGAAACATCAAGGCGTAGAGAACTGAAAAATACTTAGGTATTTCTAAAATCTATTGCAGTCGCGCAGTGCCCGAACAAGCGGGCTATCAACCGCGATAGAGACAACTGCAGCTTGGACTGAAAAATTACAAAAAATCATCGATTTGTACAGCATAGACCTGTCAACAAGTACCAGGTACTTGATAATATAAAAAATGGTCTACAGATCTAAAGTCTAAAAGGCCTACAAAGTCCTCACATTAACAAAATAAGAATCCATCAAAAGGATAAAGTAAAAAATAAAATTTCAAAAACCTATCTACCTTATCTTATAAATGCGAAAGTGTGTCTGTCTGTTACCTCGTCACGCTTAAACCGCTGAACCCATTTAGATGAAATTTGGTATAGAGATAGTTTGAGTCCCGGGAAAGGACATAAGATACTTTTTATCCCAATATTCCCACGGGATCGACACTTGGGCGGGTGAAACCGTGGCGCACTGCACAAGATTGGGTCATAAATGTCATAATCCACCACGCAGGCCCAGTTTTTTTTGGACTGAACAGACAGCTGTGCTGCTGGGGAGTTTGTTGCGCTTGCGCCACTTCTTCTTCCCAGCGAAAGAACTAGGAACTGGTGAAGGGCGGGCGTTTTATGGGACTGTCTTCTGTAATTTTGACGTTCGAAAAGTGCTGCTTCGATCTCAGCCTAATTTTAATAAATGACTTGATTTTGAGTGCGGGTTGGTAGGTGTCACGTGTCTTTGAATTTTTGGTTCCAGGACATGTAGTTTCCTCACGATGTTTTCCTTCACCGATGTGAGAGCAGTGGTGATGAAATTAAATACACAAATTAGGTAAAGTGCCTGTCTGGGTCTGGGACCGAACGCGAACTCACGACCTACAACTCGTAAGTCACGACCTTCAACTCGTAAGTCACGACCTACAACTCGTAAGTCACGACCTACAACTCGTAAGTCACGACCTACAACTCGTAAGTCACGACCTACAACTCGTAAGTCACGACCTACAACTCGTAAGTCACGACCTACAACTCGTAAGTCACGACCTACAACTCGTAAGTCACGACCTACAACTCGTAAGTCACGACCTACAACTCGTAAGTCACGACCTACAACTCGTAAGTCACGACCTACAACTCGTAAGTCACGACCTACAACTCGTAAGTCACGACCTACAACTCGTAAGTCGGGCCGATACCAATGCTCTCTGGACTGACTTGGTTATTTTTAGGGTTCCGTGCCCAAAGGGTGAAAACGGGACCCTATTACTAAGACTCCACTGTCCGTCTGTCCTGTCTGTCACCAGGCCGTATCTCATGAACCGTGATAGCTAGACAGTTGAAATTTTCACAGAATGTGTATTTTTGTGTCCGCTATATCAACAAATAAGTACTAAAAACAGAATAAAATAAATATTTAAGGTGGGCTCCCATACAACAAACGTGATTTTTTTGCCGTTATTTTATTTTATAGTTTATGGTGGTACTAGCACTTGGCCGGTTTTTTATAAATGTTCGCAATAGTCCAAATAAGGTTGGTATTATAAAAAGGTAAAGTCTGTGAGATTAGTTACGTAGCGGGTTATCTCCGACACAACTGATCCGATTTCAAAAATTCTTTCGCTAGTGGATACTGCACAGATATAGATATAGACCTAGATAACGCAAGTATCACGATCTATATGAAAACCAAGCGTGCCATTTTTTTACTACCTACTATGACGTCACAAGCACTATTTAGTGATGAGAAAATCAAATCGATTCAAAGACGCCGCCCGCCGCGTGCGGCGCCCGTCTCGCCCCACTCCCGGGGCCTAGCGCCAGCGCGAGCGCTCACCCAGCCAGAAGCCGGTGGATTCTGTTAGAATCTCACCGTGAGAAGTTAGGTGAAGTGAGCTGTCATTCCATCTGATTTTAAAGGGATTGACACTAATGACAGCTCACTTTAAGCTCACTTCACCTGTGTTATCACCGTGAGATTTTCACAAAAGTCAAAGCATTTATTTCAAATAGGCACATAAAAGGCACTTTTGAACGTACAGAATACAGTACACAGGGCTGAGCGCGAAAGTGGCGGCTTACGTTTTTGTACGAAAAGTGCGTTTTTTTTTTTTTGGCACGCGACGTAGTTGCTCTTGCGTTATCTAGGTGTATCTATATTTGTAGTACTACAGTATTGCAGAGTACCGTAGGATAATTATCATTCACTAAAACAAAGCATTTATTTCAATTAAACCAAATACAGGCACTTTTGAATTGTCAAGTCGGTCAGTCAGAAAATATGAAGCTAGTTGCCCATTCCATAGCGTAGGTACCTATGGAGAAGAACGGGCTAGAAACTCCATGGACACTCTTTTATAAAAATTATATTTTATAAAAAAATTACTTACGTCACCTCACCATAACCCAATTTATGCACAACATGTCTTTTTAACCGACTTCCAAAAAGGAGGAGGTTATATGTTCGACTTTATGTATGTTTTTTTTTTCGTATGTTCACCGATTTCTCCGTCAATTGTGGATCGATTTTGAAAATTATTTTTTTGTTTGAAAGGGTATACTCCCAAGGTGGTCCCATTGTCAGCAAGTTGGAATCTGATGAGAGGATCCCATGGAAATCGAGGGAAACCCTCAAATTTTATTGGCAAACTTATAGCGATTTGGATATTTTTTAGAGTAACTTGAGCATTTGCTCTCGGAAATCATCATTTGGTAAAGTGGAGCTGATGATGAAGACCACAGACGGCCATCGGAACTAATCAATGATAAATATTTCACGGGTTGCGATTCGATTACTTTAATATGGTTGCTAAGCAATTTATGCTCGTCACAATGCGTGTGGTGGTGGAGTGGAGTTCTCCAGGTTCTTACCAGGAGAACTCCTTAACAATTAACGTCCCAGCATCGGGAAAAGCAATATTTTGTAAAAGGTGATGAACAGTTGACGTTAGGCTATTGTAACTTAGATTAATTACAAACTCTCTCACTAAAAAGTGAAAAATAAAAACTTTTTTACAAAAAAAAAAAACAACCGACTTCCAAAAAAAAACTACAAAGTGATAAGTAAATTACTTTTATTTCGGAAGTCGGTGTCAATAAACGAAAATGCAGAACCAACGACACCGACTTCCGAAATAAAAGTTATTTATAACTTTGTAGTGTTTTTTTTTTTTTGTAAAAATGTTTTTTCTTCAATACTTCTCTAGTAGCTGTCAGTCTCTCAGACGGTCCTCAACCCCTTTCTAACCATATCATCAATCACACAGTCCATCCATCGTGCCAAAGGATACTTTATTTTATGTTAAACTATAAAAGGGTTTTGAAGGTCCGTGGCATAGCAACTGTTCCGCCATTTTGTTTGTTTTTTTTTTTTCAAAATGGCGGCTACGCATGTAACCTAATATAAATCGATAGCTGACATAAATGGAAACAGAAAAAATAATAACACCAAACCCCGTAAAGTGTCACGTTTCTGTGATATTAACGTTTAAAGTTGATAACGTGACATCCATATTTTTTGAACTTGCTTAGGTTCCATGCGTGGCCGCCATTTTGAAAAAAGTCAAAATGGCGCGACAGTAATGTGCCAGGCTCCATATAAAAATCTTCAATCTTCTTTCATGCGGCCAAAGTCGCGGGCAGAAGCTACTATTTAATCATGCAACTTACCATATTTCTCCCCTAGTCCGGTGACGTCATAATATTTGTAATCCTTTCCATCTATGGTGATGGATTTCAGGAGGTGGTTGTAGGGGTTGTTGACGGCTGAAACAGATCATATTATTTATGTTAATGACTTTGTAAAAAAATACGGTCTAGACATAGACTTATAAAAAAAGATGGACTCCGCGCCACGCATATCGAAAGTGAAGCACAGTAAATATGCCAGACCGTTTGTACAAACACGCCGCCTCACGCTCACATTTACATGGTAGTATGCCGACCGGCCGCCGTTACCTTACACGACAGCGTCTGTGCAGGTACTAATTGTGTCAAGTAATAAAATAAAATAATGTGTTGTGTTGTGAAAAGGTGTAAAAATAATTCTACATCCCAGAAAGAGTGTCAAGGAATAACTTATCACAGGTTATGACATGCCTCAAATCACGAACACATAGATCGGTACGGTGCTTCACTTTCGATATGCGCGGCGCGGAGGCCATCTTTTTTTATAAGTCTATGGGTCTGGTCTGGAGGACTACCTCCAGACCGTACCTACTTCGGCCACGGCGGCCAATCTCCACGGAGACTAGCCTTCAGCGCGGGAGGTTTTACTGCCGACTGAAATTACACTAAGTAAAGCACCTGACTGGTTTCGAACCACTGGACCTCCACTCCTCTTAGCCGACGCGCGACGTTCGCACGAACGAACGTAAACACATCACGGGCGGGACTTTTTCGCGCACTGGATTTTCGACAACCTCCTCAGCGCCGAGGGTTAAAAATCCACCAGTGTGGTTAGTGTCGTTTTTTGACGAGCTGGGATGCGCTCTGATGTATGCTCAATGCTCGGCCCCGCACCGAGAATTGAAAATCAGATTATTCGGCCATGCATTGTAGGTAATTTAAAGTGCGTAGTCACAAGAACGCCGAAATTCCGTGGCGTAATGTCTCGGAGCCCGGAGGTGTGTCACTAAGCTAACGAGTAAATTAACATGTACGTCATCATGACTAAGTAAACACAACTTCACTAAGTTCAAAAGTCCATTTCTAAGTTTTTTATTAACATAATTAAACATTGCAGCAAGGTTACAAGGCAAATGTGAATGGCATCGCAGGGAGGGGACGCTCTAGAAGGGCATATAGTGTCTATAGTGACCTCATTGGTGATCTTTGATTGGTTGGATTTGTCTCCGCCCCGAATAGCAGAATAACTATTAAAACATGGGAAAAATTCATAGCGAAAAAAAATTAAGATAATTCATTTTCTCATACATTTTGTATTTAATTGATTCTGAGGTGGTACGCCGGGGTCAGCTGATTAATTCTTGATGAATCTAATTGGTTAGAACAAATACATGTGGGCCCATTAGGAAGACCTATTCAGCAGTTGGATAATCACGGGCCATAACCCCCTTAACAGCCTATCCGACAGCCTATCTGTGCTCAAAGCTTTAGGAAACAAACAAACTAATTTTTGAGTGCCATCTAGCTCTGGAGAGCTTATAAACAGTCAATCGAATTACTCTCCACTGGATCAAAGGGCATAGTGGATTCTTGGGCAATGATGCAGCAGATGAATTTGCTAAGAGAGACTCTGATATGAAGGTGCTAGGCCTGTACCCACTTCTACCCTTGCCTTTCTCACAATTTCGTGCGTGGATTCGCGAAATAACGACCGAACTTCATAACAACAGATGGTCACGGGCAACAGACTGTAGACAGTCAAAATTGACTTTACCAATGGTACACCCGCGCTTAACCAAAATCTTCTCAGCTAGAAATAACCTTAGAATAATAATAGGAACAATTACGGGCATAAACCACTGAACAAACATCTTTTTAAGATAGGAACCACAGACAGCCCCCTTTGCAGGGGCTGCCTTGACGCCGAGGAATCAGCCGCCCACGTCATCCTGGAATGCGAGGCCGTGGGTTCTCAACGTGTAGAAACCCTTGGAACAATGAGGTCGCTCCGCGAAGCCTTGGAAGCTTCTGTGCATTTGGGCGGAGCTAAGCTGGCTCTGTTAGCCAGAATGCCCATGTATAACGGACCAAATGGGAGTCTAAGTGCGGAAAAGGGATCATCATCATCATCAGCAATAGGATAGTAATAGGCAGAACAAAGCAACGGTAGGTAAAGACCGGGGGCAGTAAACACCGGCTGTTGCTGAAAACCAGTGCTGGGGCTCTTTCTCACAAAGGGCCACAACATTATGCCGAGTGATGGCCGTTTTGCATGAATGTGACGCATATTTTCCACCAAATAGTTCTTATATGTTTTTGTGTTCCAATTCCAATTTTATAGTAATGGCTCCAACGTTTTATTGATGATTCTGCCAATGTCAAGGTTAAAGGAAACAAAGTGTATTTGTGGAAATTTACCGGTTATATTGCCTAAGTACGGTTTAATTACAACTGGATCTGTTTGTTTTATTGTTCTTTCTTTGCATCATGTAAACCTCAAATAAAAGTTTTTCTTTTTTATGTAATTCTAAATGTCTAGTGGATTATTTCAGACAGAAATTTAATCTCCACATAGTTATAATATAGACTAAAATATTACAAGAAACAATATGTTGTTGATGAAGTCTTAAATTTTTTTTAAAGTATGAATGACCATGCAGTTTTCAACTAAGTATTACTATGTGAATTCCAATAAGAAAATATACATAATTATTTGTTTATTCATTACGATACATTCAATTAATTAGCCCGCCCGTTAGACGACCCACAGCCCACTGACCGAAAACTTATCTAAGTGCACATTTTCACCTGTTGTAACCTACAAAAGTTAACGCAAACATGAATTTAGTCTTTCATGGCGTTAAGTAACATCCATTTAATAGTTATTTTGTCAATACTGGTTTTATTAACCAGTTCCTTGGTCAGAAAAACGATTATTTCGACTATTTACAAACTTTCATCTGGTTTCAAAATTTAGAGCTATTACAACTTTTACAACGCGGTTTTAAGTTTATTACATAAACAAATGTACGATAAAACTCTAATCAAGTACACATTTAATACTTTTGAGTAATAAAAGTTACTAAGGAACATTGATTGAAGTAAAGTTTTAGGTTTTCAAATATGAAAATTTCGCTTACCGGCCATGTTAGTAGTTGATTTTTTTGCACACTAGTCGAAAGCACAGGCACACTCCCAAATCCCAATTATGAAAAAGGGAAAACGCACGAAAAATTATACAAAATCTACGTCACAAATATAATCAACGCCACTCACGGTCGGCTGATTAATTTGACACTGACACAAATGTTGCCGGGTTGCGTAATGTCAGAAGAAATCAATGATACCAGCCAATTATTTAGAAACTACTATTCCTTTTTAATATTAGTTGTTCCGTGAACATTAAAGTTAGTGATTCAGGAAAACGAAAATTCAGAAGTGCTTCTTGACCGGTCATCGGACAATGCATGTTGTTCTGTTGTGGATGAATTTCTGAAATTCAGAACAATTTTGGACCTACCCTATAATAATATTACAGTTAATAACGGGCTGATGTCCGCATTTCCACGTCCAAGCGCGTATATGTGTCATAAGTACTCTGTGGGTGGTGTATATTGCGTAGATAGTCTAGAACTCTATATAGAGCTACTCTTTCCCGTATTATTATTATACTCTTTGGCTACTCTATAACTAAGTTTTACAACAGTTAGAACAAGGAATTGGTTGAGTTGCTTTGTTTGTTTCTTTGTGTTTATTTTAAAGCTTGGCGTGTGCTATGTCTCACTTAAAACTTGAAATCAGCAAAAACTCCTTCCAAAGAAAGAAAATACGTTTATTTGTGGTGCTTCCATTCTTTTCTGTGTTACCTACCGTCAAAAAGCGTATAATAATAGTGCAATTATGCGCGAGTTGCTTATACCGCTTTATTCCCAATTTAGGAGTATTGGTAATAATTTTAATTATTCCAGAAGAACATTAAAGTAACAACACAACACAGCGCTTATTATGAAATCTTATAAAGTTGGAAACGGGACTGACCTGTTTATACAAGCTTGTTTAGGTCAGTGCCCCAGTGGGTTAAATGGTCTAAGAGTAAACAACATTTTTTTTTTATCAAGAAAATCTCATTAATTTTGAATGCAGCTTTCTTAGAACTAAGCACGAATCGCGTTCCATTCCAATCGTTTTGTTATAAAACTCATTGTTTATATATTTGTCTCATCTAACTCAGTATACTAAAAGGAGACCAAACATGATGCTTCTGCTCCCGTCAGGGTATTTATGTTCTGTGCTTCTGCTTCTAACGACAGTTGTCAAACAAACGCGTATCCATGACAAAAAATTGAAAAAAGTTCGTTGACTGTCATTGTTTTGCTAATTTATTGCGTTTTTATTTGGTAATTCGTGTAAAGTGACCATCAAAATGACGACTTTCGATTTAAACTCGATAAATTCGGCGCTATCTGATTCCGGCAGGCCGATCAGTGGCGTGGATTTTTCAGGAAAATCTTTAAAATTGGACTCCGCGAATGATGGTATGAAAAGTGTTTCTGTTCGCATTTCTGTGCATTTTTTTCCGTTAAAAACAAGGACATTATACAAAATTACTATGAATAGTAACTGGGAAGTAAATTCCTATCTTTTTATTGTTAATTTTCAGTTTGTCAAACATAACCTAAATTTCATGTTTTATTAAATTACTATTGATAAATCTGATTTCCTGTTCATACCTTTAAAGCAACCGCATATAAAGTCTTGTTTTTACTTGGTGTTACCGACTTTGTACCCCTATAAGAGTGGGAATAATGCAATAAATACATTGAATATCACTTGATGGTCCAATGGGTTTATAGGGCTGCATACTGCACACCAATCCCGCTTTAAATATGCAGTTTATTAAATCAGCATGCCAACATCTACTAAACTATGAAATTCAATGATTGTTAAAAGAGAAAGCACCTTTTGGCAGGCACAGTTTTGATCACATTATTAAAAAGGTTATTTTTGCTGATTCAAAATCAAAATCAAAAATCAAAAGTCATTTATTCAAACTAGGCTGAGAATCAGCACTTTTCGAACGTCAAAATTACATAAGACAGTCCCCCAAAAACGCCCGCCCTTCACCACTTCCTAGTGCTTTCGCTGGGGAAAAGAAGTGGCGCAACAAACTCCCCAGCAGTTTGTATTCAGCAAATTGCAGATTGTATTCAAGCATCTATAAGTATAGCCCAAAACTTGACAACCAGCAAAAACCAAGGAGTATAATGTTCCTTAGAAAACCAGCAACAGACAGCTAGCATATCTCTGGCGTTAATGCCGTGTCATGCACACTATTGTTGTTAAAAAGTGTTCTGTAAGTTTTTATTTTGATATTTATAACGTGTTTCACAAGCTGTGTCCAAATAGACTTTATTCATTCATACCCAGTAACTGTTTGTGGAGGTCAGATAAGCAGTCGCTTCATGTAAAATACTCAGCTGCATCCAGTTAGACTGGAAACCAACCACAACATAGTAGGGAAAACGCTAGGCAGATTTTTTGATTGAATCATATTATTCCGATGA
Organism: Gortyna flavago; assembly: GCA_963669345.1. Taxonomy (NCBI): domain Eukaryota; kingdom Metazoa; phylum Arthropoda; class Insecta; order Lepidoptera; family Noctuidae; genus Gortyna; species Gortyna flavago. Next base: position 1,471,389 of record OY770154.1, read on the forward strand.
TCTACACTCTACAGTGATGCTCTCTCTACAAATTTGTGATGACCAAGATTTTCAACAGACATACAGCATTATAAAACCAATATATTTTATCCCAATTCTTCGTGTTTATTTAAATTTTTTTTTATGTTATTTCTATTTTATCCTATTTAAGTTTGTTAAAACTGTTTACCCTAATTTAATTTCAATTTTGTGAAATAATTTATTTTTTATTTTTGTCACCAACCTGGAATCGAACCCAGGGGGGTTTCTTTAAATTAATTGTTTATTTTCATTAACCCCCAAGTCCCCCCTAAGCATCTTCCGCGGTCAACCTTAAAAGGTAGACATATGCTGTTACGGACTTTTTTGTAGATCTTGATCTTCCTCTATAAAACTGTAGTACATAATTTGCACTAATTTCAATAGTTTCTGCAGCATACGCAATATAAGTTTTTTTTATTGTTTTGTTTTTTCACTCCTTTTGTTACATTATCGAAGTTTTCATATGGATCCCCTAACTTTTTTGATATACAGGATGAAATATGATTGTACTCATCATTATGAACAACTTTTACTATGGGACCAAACCTGAAATCGCGAAAAAAAAAAACAGCTGTTCTCTACATTTATGTTCGCATAACTCGTCAAAATGTAGGGAACATCTGTTTTTTTTTGTGTGTGTAGGGAAAAGTTGTTCATAATGATGAGTACAATCTTCCATTTCGATTTGTCGCATGTATTCAATTTCATCCTGTATAATTAAATATAACAAAAAAGTTAGGGATCCATATGAAAACTGTATATAAATATCCTATAGCCTATGTTCATCAATGATAATGTAGGATTCTAATGGTGAAAGAATTTTTCAAATCGGTCCAGTAGTTTCGGAGCCTATTCAATTCAACCAAACAAACATATCTTTCCTATTTTATAATATTAGTGTAGATAACATTATAATCCATTTTTCCAGCGCAACCTATTGTGGACGCTATCAATGGCTGCCCCGACCTGCAATACCTCACCCTCACAGGCAACACTCTGGGTGTGTCTGCAGCGGAGGCCATCTCCAAAGCCCTTGAGCATCACCCGGAGCTGAAGGTGGCCCGCTTCTCTGATATGTTCACGGGGAGAATGAAGACGGAGATACCACCAGCTTTGGTGAGTTTTTTTTTTAGCCTGTACTGTCCGTTGTACTGCTGGGCAAAGACCTCCCCCATTTTTTTCCCCATTTCCTTAAGCTGTGCTTTCTCCGTCCAGTCGGTCAGGAACGATACCAAATCGTTACGCCAGCGTTTCTTAGGCCTGCCTCGGTGACGAGCCTGTCTTCAGGCACCCACTGTGTAACGACTTTGGCCCATTTGTCTGGATGCATCCTGTAAGTGTGACCCGCCCAGTCTCACTTCAGCCTCGCAGACTTATCGCCAACGTTGGCGATACCTGTCTTGGAGCGCATTGTGATGTTGCGAATGTGGTCCGTGAGGATGCTACGCTCCATCGCTCTTTGGCAAACCTTGAGTTTGGACTTCTCTTTTAAATAGTTGAAATATAACGCCCGCAGTTGTTACATGTCTTCAAAAGCCTCGTAAATGAACACTACTTGTCGTTGTGATCTTGTTGTCCTAACTGCAATCATCTACTGTCTTCTTTTACTTTCGTCGCTTATATATTTAGGACTAGCAGCGCCCCGCGGTTTCACCCGCATAAGTTTCCCGTGGGAATATCGGTATAGAAACTGTCCTATGTCCTTTCCTCGGACTCAAACTATCTCTATACCAAATTTCATCTGAAGTACGGATGTATGTATTTATGTATCTATAATTTTGGATATGTATATATCTGTGTATCTGTTTTAGTGTATTGTATACATAATATTTGCATCAACAACAGCCCCATTTTATGTCTAGGACAATCACTTCGTTGTCTGTCTGTCAAGACCCTTTTTCTCAGGAACACGTGGAGTTATCAAGTTGAAATTAAATATCAAATAATTCCTTGAAGCAGTGAAAAAATCAAACTTCTAAGTCAACGCAACGTTTATGCCGCATATTTTGACACTCGCAAGGGAATCAAAACCTATAGGGCACTCCCCGTTGACCTAGATCATGAAATTTAGCAAGAAGCAATTGAAAGCGCAAGTAAAGGAAAAATCTGAAGACCGTCTTGTTACATATCTATAAATTTGTATAGAGCTCTCGGTGCGCGAGTCCGACTCGCACTTGACCGGCTTTTTTCTCTATAACATGTATTAAAACTTGCCCATACTGGCTAGAAATAAAAATGCTGCCTGTATACATATAATAATCATAATATCCTTGTCTTCCAGGCGGCTCTAGGAGACGGTATGATAACGGCGGGCGCCCGGCTCAGTGTCCTCGACCTCAGTGACAACGCATTTGGACCTATCGGTGTAGAGGGGCTGGCTAAATTGCTGCAGAGCGATGTGTGCAGTGAGCTGGAGGTAAGGAATGCCAAGTCGTAGAAAGTCAAATAGTCTTTTGTCATTTAGATCGATAAAGAGATGGGGAAAAAAATTACTGGTCATGTTTATGGACTGTTACATATTGGGAATATTTTCGGCGCTAATACTCGTCGTATACCTCAACTATAGCGGAAGATTTTTAATCACCATCCAAATTTTTACAGGGTGTTCTACCTATGAATATGAACAACTTTCACTACTATGGGACCAACTCCGAAATCACAAAAAAAAAATCTGCTGTTTCATACAACAGTTCAATACCTACTTGACCAAAATGTATGAAACAGCTGTTTTTTTTTTTTGTGATTTCAGTTTAGGTTTTATGTTTCTGATTAGTGACCGCGTCTGCCTAGACAAGACCCGGCTTAATTTCTGACTAGTGTCTACCTATTCTGAAATCCAATGCGGCGTGCATTGGATTTATTTAGATGTGATTTCTATGCGAGTAAGCTCAAAAGCGCTCATTGTTGGCCGAGCCACCCTCACGCACCACAGACAACGCATCGTGCGTGAGATAAAAGTTGTCGCCATGGCAACGCTTTGCAGAGTGCCAATCTCGTTCATACAAGAGTGAACAGGCATCTTCTAGGCACGCTCGTTCCATCATAGACCTCATCTATCGCTTTCCATCAGGCGTGATCGAGGTCAAGAGCGGGCCCATTCAACAATAAAAATAAATAAATACAAACGAGCAGACGCGAGATTATTTTATTACTTGTTTATTAACTGCAAGCTAGGAGCAAGGAGCAGCCGCACAGGTCGATCGGTCAGGTTAAGCTACGCTTGCCGCGGTGGGTCTGTGGATGGGTGACCATCTTTACATACCGAGACCCCTCCGTGCCTCGGAAAGCACGTTAAGCCATTGGTCCCGGCTGTCATTCGTGGATCTTTGACAGTCGTTACGGGTAGTCAGAAGCCCGAAAGTCTGACAACCGGTCTTACCAAGGGGTATCGTATTACCCAGTAACTGGGTTGTGGAGGTCAGATAGGCAGTCGCTCCGTGAAAAATACTGGTATTCAGCTGCACCCGGTTAGACTGGAAGCTGACCCCAACATAGTTGGGAAAAGGCTAGGCAGATGATGTTTATTAAATTAAAGCAAGTATTTTGTTGAAAAAAAAAAAACACATGGATACGAGACCCAAATTCGAATATCCTTACATACTCTTTTTGCCTCGTTGATCGTCTTAATTTTACCTAAAAAAAATACTAACGTACACTCTCTTTTCAGGAACTGCGCCTCAACAACAACGGTCTTGGTATAACGGGCGGCCGCCTCCTCGCCAAGGCCTTGTCCGCGCGCCCTCGCAAACTAAAGATCTTTATAGCTGGCCGCAACAGGCTCGAGAACGACGGAGCCACCGCGCTCGCCAAGGTGTTCCAAGTAAGGAGCATTTAGAATAACAAGTACAGTACCCGGCGATAAATATTGCACATCGACCTTTGGAAAGAGACAATCGGCTAATTTCGGCTTCGTAGAGCGTTGTCTCTGTCGCACACTACCTATGTGACGTTTTGTCAGTCGTTGTTCAAGTGCGATAGAGTGCGGTCGCGTCCAGTTCAAAATATATATTTAGAGTTGTTAACACCCCCAAATTTAAATAATTTTTAGTTGTACTATGGCATCTTTAGGAAAAAGAGGGAAACCTAAATCCACAACAACAACCTAAAGCCATCACTTATAGAAAAATTGGTGTATTATATACAAAGAATAAAAAGAATTATCAAAATAAAAAAATCATAATTGTTTTAACAGCTCCTAATAGATACCGGACTGTTTGTATTTCGTGCAACAGAGATAACGCTCTACGAAGCCGAAATTAGCCGATTGTCTCTTTCCAAAGGTCGATGTGCAATATTTTTCGCTGGGTACTGTAGTTTTCATATCTGACAGGAAGCGAGAGACAAGCCAAGAGACTTATACTCCGACTTTTAATTAGCTGCATTAAAATGGCACTGGTATAATGTCATTTCCAGACTTTGTGTTTGGGTTTCAAGGGGCTGTGGAGGTCAGAGGGGCAATTCTCGTAATTTTAAGAACGTTCACAGTCTGATCTCAGTCTCAATCTGTCAAAAATATCTCTAATTTCCCTACATTTTTTCCTTAAGTTTTTGACATTTGTTTGTCGCCGAGATGAGACTGCGACTAGATTTTGAACGTTTTAAATTACGAGAATTGGACTTCAGATAGGCAGTCGGTCCATGTAAAATACTGGTATTCAGCTGCATCCGGTTAGACTTTAAGCCGACCCTAGCATAGTTAGGAAAAGACAGGCAAATGAAAAGAAAAGAAAGAAAGAAAAAACGTTTATTTGCGGTGAACACGACGAAAAAAAAAAAATATGACAGATGATGATCATCGCTTTGATTTCTTAAAAAAGCGGTGATCGGTCACACAATAACTGCTGTCCAAATACAGAGCGTTTTTAGACACAATAATTGTCATTAAAATGTCAAAAAACTAGCGATATCCATGACGACCGTTATCATTTTGCATGCTTAATAGTTACTAAAAAAAAAAGAAAAATCCGGAAATAATTCTGACCTATCTACTAATGGGTCAACCATTAGTAGATAGGTCAGAATTATTTTCGGATTTTTTTAAACTCAGATCTTATCTATAGTTTATCTTACGTTCGAAATTCAAGCATTCATGATTAATTAATCTAATAAAATTCAATCAATTTTTAATTTTATGCGTCAACAAGTAGGATAAGTCCTCATGGCGAGATCTTCTTTGCGCTTTCCCAAAAATCGTCTGTTTTGAGTTAAGTCAGTATTCCATTAGGCATGCGAATTTTGACGGTACTGCGTTCCTAGCTTTACTGTCAGGTGAGATAGTTGTCGAAAGCATGTCTCAAACCGTCTTATAAAAAAACGCCATTTTTTAAATTTTATTAACATTTTCTTGAAACATTTGTTTAAAAAACACATTTTATATGCCCTGAATACTTAAGTCAACTGAATTACTCTGGGATTTTCTCATGATTTCTATTTGTTATAGAATATGGGCACGCTGGAAGAGGTAGCCATGCCGCAGAATGGTATCTACCACATTGGTATATCTGCGTTATCAGAGGCGTTCAAACATAATGCTCAGTTGGCGCGACTCAACTTAAACGACAACACGGTTGGTGCTAAGGGAGCTCAGGCTATAGCTGCTGCGTTGCCCAAGTAAGTAAAGAAAAACAACAAGTTGCCCACACTTGGTTAAAAGTTTCCCACTAATTGTTCTGATGCCCACATCCTGTCCAAAAGTTCCACATACTTTAAGCTACCCTTACACCTATTTTATATTTGCACACACCCAGTCCAACTATGTCCACTACTCATTGCCCACACATGGTTATTGATGTAATAGTATCTTGCTATGTTATGTAACGGAATCTGCCACTTTAGTCTATCAGCGTTATCAGAGGCGTTCAAATGTAATGCTCAGTTGGTGCGCCATAATTTAAACGACAATACGGTTGGTGCTAAGGGAGCTTAAGCTTTTGTCGCTGCATTGCCCAATTAAGTTACTTATAGTCATAATATGAGAAGACTTTATGTTTGCCCACTGCTGGTTAAACGAAGCCCACACCTTATTCACAGAAGTCCAGACTACGTTCATCTGTTCCCCACGCTTTGTTTATTGTTGTCCACCGGCTTTTACTGCCAACGGAACCTTATTACTAAGCCTCCGCTGGCCGTCCATCTGTCCGTCCAACCGTCCACCCATCCGTCCGTCTATCCATCCGTAAGTACATCCGTTCGTCCACCCTTCCGCGTCCAACCTTCCTTCCATCCGTAAGTACATCCGTCCGGTCATCCATCCGCCCATCCGTTCGTCCACCCTTCCGTCACCCGTCCCTTCACCCGTGTCTATGTCTGTCTGTTAGCCTCTTCACGCTTAAACCGCTGAACCGATTTAGATGAAATTTGGTTTAGAGATAGTTTGAGTCCCGGGAAATGACATAGGATAGTTTTTATCCCGATATTCCTACGGGATCGAAACTTAAGCGGGTGAAACCGCAGGGCGTTGCTAGTTGATAAATAAAAAACAATTTTCTACTGATTACAGCCTGAAAAACTTGAAGTGTATAAACTTCGGGGACTGTCTGCTCAAGAGTAAGGGAGCCAGTGCACTCGCGAAGGCTTTCAAAGAAAATTCACTACTTTTGGAGGTAAGAAATTATATTTATCTACACCCATGCTATAAAACCTCTATAAAAGTTTCTGAAACAGTTAGCTTATTGCCAACATTAAAACAACCAGTGTCATAGTAACCGTAATATCATCCAAACGAGTGTTATAATGTTGTACTAAATTTCATTATGCAACTCGTTTTCAAAAAAAGAACATTGTCATGCACGCGCGTTTCACTACCAAAGCGCAGTAATTTAAAAAAAGAACTTACAGGTTATTCGAGTTCACGTCGTATCCCGCCGGCCGCCATTTTTCTTCGATATTAGTATTGCAAAAAACTGTTTCAGAACCTTTTACAGAGGATTCATATCATAGTCTTGTATGCAACTGTACATAATTAGGTATTAAAACACTCATGTGATACTATTATATCACTCGGTTTCGCCTCGTGTGATAAACCCACATTCGTGTTTTAATACCCCTTATTATTCAACATTTGCATAAATAACTATTCTTGGAACAAAGTCCTGTAACGTGGCTTCGGTTTGGATGGGGCAAGGTTGAGGGAGGTCGAGACCACTCCCCCGACCCGCAGCAGATGTACGTGGCCTCGGCGGAGGGCGGACAACGCTTTCTTTCAGTCCCCATGAACACCACTGCTCTTAAAACGATGAAGGAAAACTTGAGGAAACCGGCATGTCCTAGAACCAAAAATTCGAAGACATGTGACATCTACCAACCCGCACTGGGCCTGCGTGGTGGATTACAGCCCACTCCCTCTCACAGAGAGGAGGCCTGTGTCCCAGCAGTGGGAACATTATATTCTGATTATGTATTGTAATTTAATTGTTATGTATTTTTATCAGATATAAATGAATTAAGTAAATATTTTTGTCTGTCCACAGTCTTTAGACCTGAGTCACAACGAGATCGGACGCGACGCTTGCATGGAGGTCGTGCAGGCTATCACAGCGCTACCTGACAGTTTAGACAGGCTTAGCAGAGTGGTGCTAGCTGGTAATACATGCTTTTTTTTTAGGGTTCCGTACCCAAAGGGTAAAAATAGGGTCCCCCAATTACTAAGACTCCACTGTCCGTCTGTCACCAGTCTGTATCTCATGAACCGTGATAGCTAGACAATTGAAATTTTCACAGAATGTGTATTTCTGTTGCCGCTATAACAACAAATACTAAAAACAGAATAAAATAAATATTTAACTGGGGTTCCCATACAACAAACGTGATTTTTTTCCGTTATTTTATATGTAGTGTTAAATATTGTATGGTGGTTTTTTCTTTGTGAAGAAGTTTGGATGTTTGTTACTCAATCACGCAAAAACTACTTAACAGATTTGGATGAAATTTAGTACAAAGATAGTTTATAACCAGGATTAACACAGGATACCTTTTATCCCGATATTCCCACGGTATCGAAACTAACGCGTGTGAAACCGCGGGGCGCTGCTAGTCTATATATATATATATAAAACTAGCAGCGCCCCGCGGTTTCACCCCCATAAGTTTCAATCCCGTGGATTCATCGGGATAAAAACTACATACAAACTTTCATCCACTATATCCCCCCTTTAGGGATATTTATGAGACAAAACTATCCTATGTCCTTTCCCGGGACTCTAACTATCTCTATACCAAATTTCATCTAAATCGGTTCAGCGGTTTAAGCGTGAAGAGGTAACAGACAGACAGAAACACTTTCGCATTTATAATCTAATATATAAAATTCTCGTGTCACAATGTTAGTTACCATACTCCTCCGAAACGGCTTGACCGATTTTTATGAAATTTTATATGCATGTTCAGTAGGTCTGAGAATCGGTTACTATCTATTTTTCAAATCGAAACGTACGCGGGTGAAACCGCGGGGCGCAGTTAGTATTTTTATGGATTTGTTTCTTTTGCAGGCAACAGTCTTGGTGGAGTTAACAATAAAAAGACGATGAGGGACAAACTCGGTGCCTCAGCCGAGCTCAGTGACGGCGAGGGAAGCGAGGACGAATGTAAGTATATTGATAGACTCCTTATGCCCGGACTCCACTGAAGCGGAGCGGAGCGGAGACGTGCGGGAGTCGTCCAATCACAAGACGAGACGAGTGACGCGATGAGGATTTCAACCATTGTGTCAAAGTCAAAGCATTTATTTCAAATAGGCACATAAAAGGCACTTTGAACGTCAAAAATTACAATGAAATATATTTGATTCTAGTCGCCCCTTCCAAAAGGTAGTTTTCGTATGGAGAAGAATGGGCAAGAAACTCCAACGTTACTCTTTTTAAAATGTTTTACAATAATTATCTAATAAAATAATATGTGAAGACGATGCATCTAAAATAAAATTACTATACCACAATAGGTAAAAGAATTAAAAATGAAACCATGACATATAAATTAATAATCTGATAGATACATGGTGCTCACATATTTACAAAAATGCTAAAAGTAAAGTGGTTGGTCGGTTACCACTACCTCGTTGGTCTCGTGGTTGCAAGCGCGACTGCTGAGCGTGGGGTCCTGGGTTCGATAACCGGGTCGAACAAAGTGTTATTGAGTTTTTTCATTAGGAATTTCTCAGTAACAGCCCGGAGTTCTATTAAAAAAATAACTTTGCTGTGCCCGACAGGGTCCATAATTGATTCGATGTTTTAACATACCAACTGTTCATGTACACATTATGGAATGCAATAAAGTCTTGAGTATTGAGTTTGGAAGTTGGCGGTTTGATACCCACGTGGCTCGGTTGGTCCTGCGCCTGATCTCTCCCCGGTCGTGTCCCATCGGACTATGAGAGTAAAGGAACAGACAGTGCTCCTGCGTTCACGCACACACTTGTGCACTATAATATCTCCTGCGTACCTGGCTGATCTCCGTTGAGATTGGCCATTGTGACTGAAATCGGTCGGGAGGCTGTTATACACGCACCAATCAGTTTAGGGCCTGTATTCTCTATGGCACAATGAACATGCGAAATTGGCGTGATTACCTAAGGAGTTAAGAGCGTTTACGCCGTACGGCATTTCATACAAACATTCAAGCCCTTGTTTTTCGAAATGAATGAACCGATTTTAATGAAACTTCATACGCATAAGCAGGCTACAAAGCTTTAACAAGTTACTTAAGAACATTTTCACATACATTTTTTATTTTAGAAAATTAATTAGGGTTCCGCGCAAAAAAATTAAAACGTTTTTCGTCATACGCGCGAACAAAGTCGCGGTCACTAACAAAATTTTGAAATTATGCAAGCCTTATAGTTAGGTTACTGCTCAGAACTCGTGCGCAACGTGTCGTGGACAGCGTCTTCACGTGTAAATTGGACCGGAGCGAAGCTGGGGCGAGTTGCTAGTATTTCACAAGTCAAACAAAAATCTCTTTTTCTAGACGTAACAGACGCAGAAGAAGACTACTCAAATTCAGAAGAAGAACAAGAAGATAACAACGGAGAGAACTCAGAAGATAGCGCCACAGAAGACGCGCAACATTTCGACACAGTGTCAGAGTTTCCACAAGACATCACACTAGACACGTCAGGTACGAGCCTTGCCTGTTCCCAACTATGTTGGGGTCGGCTTCCAGTCTTACCGGATGCAGATTACATGGAGCGTCTGCCTATCTGACCTCCACAACTCAGTTTTAGATAATATCATCATCTGCCTAACCTTTTCCTTACTATGTTGGGGTCGGCTTCCAGTCTTACCGGATGCAGATTACATGGAGCGTCTGCCTATCTGACCTCCACAACTCAGTGTTACATAATATCATCATCTGCCTAACCTTTTCCTTACTATGTTGGGGTCGGCTTCCAGTCTAACCGGATGCAGATTACATGGACCGTCTGCCTATCTGACCTCCACAACTCAGTTTTAGATAATATCATCATCTGCTTAACCTTTTCCTAACTATGTTGGGGTCGGCTTCCAGTCTAACCGGATGCAGATTACATGGAGCGTCTGCCTATCTGACCTCCACAACTCAGTTTTAGATAATATCATCATCTGCTTAACCTTTTCCTAACTATGTTGGGGTCGGCTTCCAGTCTAACCGGATGCAGATTACATGGAGCGTCTGCCTATCTGACCTCCACAACTCAGTTTTAGATAATATCATCATCTGCCTAACCTTTTCCTTACTATGTTGGGGTCGGCTTCCAGTCTAACCGGATGCAGCTGAGTATCAGTATTTGACATGGAGGTTTTTTTTTTGTGGGGCCATCGATGCCATCCAGGATGGGATATCATCAAATGACCCCTCCCGCTCTGGGTGGAGCGGAAGGGAGTGTCAGACTCTTACTGACTAAAACCCATCCGTGTTCCTTCCTTAGCCCTTTATGTTCCGGGGTAGCGGTAACCCTTTCGGACAATCCCGCTGCCCCGGGTTTTCGATATCCTTACTTCCTTCCTTATATTATAATTTCGAAAGTAACTCTGTCTGTCTGTCTGTCTGTATGTTACCTTTTCACGCCTAAACCACTGAATGGATTTCGATTAAATTTGGCAGAGAGATAGATTGCATCCCGGGAAAGGACATAGGCTACTTTTTTCTCATAAATATCCCTAAAGGGGGGGATATAGGGGATGAAATTTTGTATGGGAAACCTGTTATTTCTTAAGTTAGGGATATGAAAATTCAAACTTATGTTTTTGGTAACAAATAACGTATTACATCCTTTTTCTAAAATGATCCCTCAAGGGGGTAAAATAGCGGATGATTTTTAAATTCACATGTAATATTGTCATTTTTGTGTAACTATTTTCAAGAGATTGTAAGGGATTGGAAATATAGTCCTGATAAGTACGTTCCAGTGGGATAATTTGCGACCTCCACGCGGGCGAAGCTGCGGGCAAAAGCTAGTATTCTATAAACACGATAAAACAAAAGAAAACAGATTTTCTCAACTCAAACTTCATGTAGCAATGGAACCAGCGCACAGCGGGCATTGACCCCAAAAAAAAACATCACAACTTTTTTATTTATATTTTGTTGTGTTTAGTTATCGATACCCGGTGTGCGGAGTTTCGCTAGCTAATTTAATTTAACCCTGTATATTTATTTTACTGGGAATAAATTATTTACAGTACTAACCTAACCTAACCTAACCTATTTTTCTTTATTACATGTGTGTATGTTAAATGTCATTCGTGGATCATTGACAGTCGTTACGGGTCGTCAGAAGCCCGAAAGTCTGACAACCAGTCTTACCAAGGGATATCGTATTACCCAGTAACTGGGTTGTGGAGGTCAGATAGGCAGTCGCTCCATGTGAAATACTGGTATTCAGCTGCATCCGGTTAGACTGGAAGCCGACCCCAACATAGTTGGGAAAAGGCAGGCAGATGATGTGTGTATGTTAAAATACTTTTTTTTTTCCTTTTTCATTCATTTGCAATCGGTCGTTGAACCAGAAGCGATTTCGTTTCATGACGAAATGGCGTTGTGGTGGAGCAGCCAGTGCTGCGCCTCCCATTTACAGAAGGTGGTTCCTCTTCAGCCTTTTCACCACCGCTGTCGGGTTTAACAGTTCAGTAACTCTTGGGTTTGGATGCAAGGTTAGGCGTGCCTTGTGTTGTTCCCTGTACCGCTCGATTTCAGAGTTTACTGTTGGCTTTTGTAGAAAGTCGTGGATTTCGTCGTTCCTTGCAAACCAAAGTGCGTTAACTCATCACGTTCATTGCGTTTATCTTAACCTTTTAACCGCCCGACTTCATATCAGTTGACGTGCCCCCAGAACCCGAAGAATTAAAAAAAAAAAAAAAAACCTGCTACAAAACAACGTCATTACCTAAATAAAAAAAAACCGGCCAAGTACGTGTCGGACCACGCACAATGAAGGGTTCCGTAGTTGGAATGAATTTATCCCAAGAACAAACTTAACATTGTAGTTGAAAAACATGTTCTCCCATACATTCCAACTGAAAATGTAAGTTTGTACGCACAATATTGAGAGATTTACCATGTTGTTTCAAGATCATAGACTTCTTATTAATTTTCCTGTAATCTATAGGTATAGAACTATTTTCTGTATTTTTTTCAAAATTTTAGGCTCAGTAGTTTCGGAGATAAGGGGGGGGGGAATGGTAAATTTCCGTCTATTGTCTTAAATAACTTTAATACAATTTATTTTAAAATTATGAAAAAAAAATATTTGAGATCCTCACGATAAGCCCTTTCATTTGATATGTCACACGGTACAGATTGCGAATCTTTTTTTTTAAATTGTCTATTTACCCCTCAAAAATGACTCCCATTTTCAAAATTCATTTATTTACGTTACACGTCTGTGTTTGGGTCACAGAGATTCATATGTGTACCAAATTTCAACTTAATCGGTCCATAAGATTCGGAGCAAATTGGCTGTGACAGACGGACAGACAGACAGACAGACAGACACACGAGTGATCCTATAAGGGTTCCGTTTTTTCCTTTTGAGGTACGGAACCCTAAAAAGCAGATTTAACAAGCTGTGGGGTATTTGGTCGTAAATGTACGACCCTGGCGAAATGGACACGATCATATTAAGCTTTTAAAAGGTTAAGGATACCATTTTAAAATACTAAATAAGTATAATTTATGTTTGTTACAGGAGTAGAAGAAGTGGAATCAGACGTGGGTAGGTTCCTAGCGCAGCCGACGGTTGAGAACCTGAACAGACTAGGAGCGAACGCGGCCGATGTTATAGATGTACATCTACAGGTACGCAGAGTTAAATAATAATAAAAAATGTTACTACAATAAAACAGCAAGTACGTTTTATTAATTTACTAGCTGACCCGGGCCCCGGCGAACTTCAGACCGCCTCAGAATCAGAAAATGCTGTGTTCACTTATTGAATCAAAAAAGCAGTTCCATACTAAATGTATGAGAAACAAAAATCTTCATTACTTTTTTTTTTTTTTCGTGAAATTTTTCCTATATTTTAATAGTTATTCTGCTATTCGGGGCGGAGACAAATCAAAGATCATAAAAATCGGTCCAGCCGTTCTTGAGTTTACGACGTTAGTTACGTTTAAATGGTGTAACTGACCCGACTTTGTTATATTTACTTTTATAGATAGATAGAGTTAATAATATTATATTTCTTGTTCATTTTTTCAGGCTATCAAAGATCCGACAGCCTTAATCCAGGCGTACGTAGACGCCACGTTCTGCGTGGCCGGCCTCTCCGAGCAGTACCCCAAAGCGGCCGAGATAGCCGAGCAAATGTACCCCATACTGGTCAAGCGGGCTGGACAACAGCATGCCGCCGCGTGGATACTAGCCAACACTGTGCTGTCAGCTTTGGGGCTTATCAAGGTGAGAAAATTTACCATTATAAAAAAAGATGGCCCATGCTGGTCCATCACGCTAGTATACGATGGACCATGCTGGCCCATTGACCCTTTATACGACGGACCATGCTCGAACGCGACGTTACTCGCTGCGCAGTACCGCAGCCCTCACCCCCGCTGACAGGTGAACTTGTTACTGCGCACTTGCGCACCGACTCGTCTCGTGTTCTGAGCCGCCATAAAGTTTGAATCGGGACGTATTTCAAGTGAACGCTCTACGAGCAGTCGTTGACCTCAAAAAAATGTATTAGTAACTTTTTTTTTGTTTTATGTTTAGACTAGCTGTACCCCGCGTTTTCACCCGCATAAGTTTCCATCCCGTGGGAATATCGGAATAAAAAGTAGCATATATGTTAATCCAGGGTGTCAGCTAACTCCATACAAAATTTTATCAAAACTGGTCCAGCCTTTTGGGCGTGAAGAACTAACAAACACACTCACAAACTTTCGCCTTTACAATATTAGTGTGATATCGATACTCAGCAGGCCGGCGAAGTTTCGCTAACTAATTTAATTTGACCCTGTATTGACTGTTATTTCTCTTTTGTTACAGTCAGAAGACAAGAACCGCAAGATCCGCTGGGCACTAGGCCCCTGCTACACAACCCTCTCTAGAGTCATCGACGCGCCATACTTCCCTAACGCCCTAAGAGACACGATACGTTTCTTTGCGAGCAGCAAGAAGAACTCCCTGCCTTTCGCCGCGAACTTGTGCCGGTAGTTAATGAGAAATTAACTGTAGTTAATGGGCCATTAACTATAGTTAATGGGTCATTAACTGTAGTTAATGGGTAATTAACTTAGTTTGTGAAGCATTAACTTGGTTAATGAGTGATTAACTATGTTAGTGATAAAAGATTTAGGTTTATAGCACCACAAAAAGTGTTAGTTGTGACGGTGATTTGATTCGTTTTAACAAATTTCCTGGTATTTTGTGGCGTTTCTGTCTACCCCCACGAGAAGCAAGCATGAGTTTTATGTAAACTACATTCGCGGTTTATTTGCCAAAAATGTAAACAAATATGAGTTTATGGAAAATTAACTTTAAATTCCTACACAATAAAGTTCAGTTTACGCCACAACTTCAAACATTTTTATAACTTTTTCAATAGTGCTAGTCACTCTGAAATCAACTTAATCACCATTGAAATAAAGTTGATATTTGTTTAATTTGAAATTATATTAATTTGAATAGACTTTATGTAATTATGTAGTTTGCTCCAAAAGTTAGTTGACATTTCTCCACTTCAGCTGTGACATCACATTCATCATCATCTGCCTTCCTTTTCCCAACTATGTTGGGGTCGGCTTCCAGTCTAACCGGATGCAGCTGAATACCAGTATTTTACATGGAGCGACTGCCTATCTGACCTCCACAACACACTTACTGGGTAAAACGATATCCCTTGGTAAGACTGGTTGTCAGACTTTCGGGCTTCTGACTACCCGTAACGACTGCCAGAGATCCGCGATTGACAGCCGGGACCAACAGCTTATCGAGCTTTCCAAGGCACGGAGGGATCTTGTTATGAAAGATGGTCACCCATCCACGGACCAACCGCGGCAAGCGTAGCTTAACCTGATCGATCCAATTCGGACATTTTTCCACTTCAGCTGTAATGCTACATTATATTATAAAATAAAATAAAAAATCAAATATTCCCAAGGGATTACTTGATTATTTTTTACTAGCTTCCGCCCGCGGCTTCGCCCGCTAGGTATGTCGATGAAAACTATATCCTATGTCCTTCCTTGATGCAATCTATCTCTCTGCCAAATTTTATCGAAATCCGTTCAGTGGTTTAGGCGTGAAAAGGTAACAGACAGACAGACAGAGTTACTTTCGAATTTATAATATTAGTTGTATTTGAATTAGTCAATAAAAACAACACTTGGATCACTAGAATTTTAAATAAAAAAAGTATATCAGCTGTTTCATAGAAAAGTGTATTATAATTATTACTTACGCGGTCAAAATGTATGGGACAGCAAATGCTTTTTTATCAGACGATAAATTTCAATGCAGGATATTTCAGAATCGTGTACTGAATCAATTATTGTAACAGATTGCATATCGATGTCCCCTGCCACATACATTTATACTGAGGCAAACATAACACAAAAAAAAAACAAGTTAGAAAAAACATGCGTGTCTTAAACTAGCAAGCGTTGGTTGGTTGGTGAGAGCCAAAGAGGTTCTGAATTTCCGGATCATTCTCTTGCTGACTTAGAAAGCCATTACTGACATAGTTATACGCCCGGTTAATTTATTCGATGTTATTAACAATCAATTCAAGTTATCCTTCCTAATAATTATTATTATAAATGCGAAAGTAAATTTGTTTGTTTGTTCACGCCTAAACCAGTGAACCGATCATCCTGAAATTTTGCATATACGTTGTCAGGTGTACAGAAACGGACATAGGGTGCCTTTCATCCCGAAAAAAGTGGTGTTCCTGAGGAAAACAACAATAACTTTATTATGATAATAGATGGCGCCACGTATCTTTTGTCTTGATCGCATACGAAGTCCCGGGCAACAGATAGTATTTACATAATTTAAAAAGCTAACAGTCTAAAAATAATAATATGTACAAGTAAGTACTTATATAAAAAGGAGGGGTAATAATCAGAGGGCATCAAAAAATTCATCCGCATCGCTGTCAACAGGAAACGTGCCCAAAAGGCTGGCAACATTGCCACGTTCTTAAATAAATTGTTGGCCACTGGCAAATACCTTGGTTTGCAGCATAGCTATTCACAAAGCTACGACACGGTTTGGTACCGTATCGAATGTCAATGATATCGACGAAATCCTATAATTGCTATTCACAAATCCGAAACCGTACAATTCTGACAGTTCATATACGGTATGAAGACATCAATTCTTCCGACAGGTATTTGCTGTCGGAAGTGTTATCGAATAACAAAATATTGTTTAAAAAAGAATAATCTAAGCAATAAGTGTCGAAACACGGCTCCGGGCAAGGTCCTCATGCCCTTGCATGAATGCAAAGAGCATCTGCCGCTGCTCCAATGACACTCTTTTCTGAAAATATGCATTTTCAATATTAGGTACCACGTTTTATAAAATGGAAATGAGGAAATAGTAATTTGTTTAAATACCGATAAAATACATACAACCATTTTTCTGTTAAAAAAATAACTAATTTTTCACTCCTCAATTAATATTTTTTATTTTTTTTTAATTTGCCCAAAAAGGGCAGGCTATAGTCTTTCAACCATACCGCCTTGTCTTCCGCGTAGTTCTCAATTATCTCTATAGCTCAAAACAAGATTCAGAAAAATAATTATTCCAGATTTCCAGGTTTGACAATAAGTTGAAGTTTACAAAGCAAGTTTAATAGAAATCAGTAAATTTTATTTATTAATAAAATCATTGCTTACTGTTTTTTATTTGTTAATAGTTACTGAATGCATAATCTATAGTTGCCCATAGTGAAATACTCAATAAAAATCATTTATGTACCACTTAAAATTTTCTACCACGGATATCTATTTACTACCATTTTGTAGCGTTCCCCGTATACACACCTAAAAAAAAACCCTTCCATACGGATCTGTGAATAGCGTTTTGCCGGTCCTTCGGTTCAGAAATCAGGTTATCGAACAAGTGTCATTGTCGATACGATAGTGAATCGTATGTTTGTGAATACGGGTGCAGGTAAGCTTTTCCTTTCGATCCCGCCACCGTTTTGCACATAATAATCTTTGATAATCATGTTTGGTTAATTCCACATAAACTGTTATTAAATTAGGTATGGATTCTGTCTGAACCATTACGTGTGCTGTGCACATTACTGACGATGCCTTTGTGTATAATAATAACTAATTAAATAAAATGTTACAATTTGGTATGGAATTGTTTTATTTATTGTTGAAATATTACGGAGGGTGTTTAAAACACGTATTAGTTATCTATACAAATATATTTATTTACTTCTCAAGTTCCGCTAATGCAGGGACGCACAGCCCGCGGCCCCGGCAATATGCCTGTGGCCCGCCAGCAAAAAATATTCATCGTACATTTGAAGGAAAAATATTTCTGAGGTTTACAAATAATATGAACGAAGTGCGATCCGAGCTAGGTTAGGTATATTCGGGCGAGTCACGAACTAGCAGCCACAGAGTGCTTTTTGATAGAGTGAGAGTAGCAGCGCGGGCGGCGCGGTGCACAGTGGAACGAATGTATGGGAGCGGTTGGACGTAGACATGTCCGAAAAAAAAGAGTAAAATTATGCCAAACTAATGATGCCATCTTATTCGATTACTTAATGCCTTCATAACTTGTGGTGATGAATTTCTTCATAACTCCCATATTTCGGGAGTAATTTGAGAAAATGTGAAATTTTACTATGAAAATGAGTGTATCGAGCTCTCTCCCTCCTGATTCCGGGCTTGTTTCAAGTAGCGGTCTCTAATATCATAATGCTAATACTAAGAGCTATATTTAATACTAAGACACATAGTGCGCCAAATGTGCACTTTCTGGGATAAAGAGTGATGTTTATTTTATAACACAATTTTTTTTATTTTTTGTTTATTTTGTTGATTAAAACCGTTTTTCTAAAGGTTTACCTTATTACAATAACATTTCTGAGCAGCCAATTAGAGAAGATATAAGCTAATTAGGATATATAATTAGGGACTTAAGGTTTACATATAAAACTGATGCACTAATGATTACTGATAAGAACATTGCTATTATTTAATTACTAAATGGCTCTTAATACACTAATTTAGCATGCATCATTTACTAATTATCACAATAACTAATTACCTTGCAATATTTAACAAAGGATACCTGGGATACCTGGATTTTATATAAATAGGTCACTATTAGTAACTTTAAAATCAGTGTTGATTTACACCTCGTTGTATCCAAGCTAATCTCGCAATGTATTTTCCAAATTTTAATACAAATCTTGATATTCACGTTGCTTTATGCGCACGCGCACATAAAGATTTACGCGACTTTAACTATTTGTTCAGTGTTTTAAAAGATAACAGTTGTGTTCAGTTATGTGAAAGTGCTGAAACAAGTTTAAAAGACTGGTGTCGTCGATTTTGCTACCGCATTTATGCAAAATGGACACAGTCTGGAAGAAGCACAGATAAGTTTCGGAAGAAACATGAGATTTGGCTACAGGCTGCAATTCAATGGCCGGAATTACAGAATGAAAATATGGAACCTTCTACAGAAAATATAAGTGACGTCATCGAGCCCATAATTTCTCCTGCTAAATCTGATGCTTCAACTTGTACACATCCTAGTCCTCGTAAATCTTTTGAGGACCTTAGTAACCGGCAAAAAAGAAGACGCACTGAAGATAGTCTTTCATGCAGCAGTAGCAGCGCTGAAATTATGTTTTCGGCCGAAAGGGCGCTTCAAAAGGCAGGACAAAGCGATACAGCTTATGTTATGAAATACTTGACGGAGAATCCAGAAGAGGCCTCAAAAATCAAAGCCTTCATTGAAGGTAAATCAATTCAGGTACGGGAAATATCCCCTTTGAAGGCATTGGCTCTTTATGTATCGATGAACTTATCGAAATGGCGCTATAACACTCTTCGGGATTTCAACACTCAAGAAGGAGCTCTTCAATACCCGAGTTACTACATGTTGGTTAAAGAAAAAATTAAGTGCTATCCGGCCAAAGAAGATCTCACAGTTACAGAGAGCTCTGCAAAAATCAAATTACAAGCCTTGATGGATTTAACCTCAAGAAGACTTATTAGGTCGTTAGAAACCCCTGTTGATCCCAATCAACAGCTCGTATTGACCAGCAAATGGGGTTTTGACGGATCATCTAGCCAAAGCATTTATCATCAAAGGACGAGTGAAGATGAGCAAATCGATCTTGCTAGTAATTTTATGATTAGTCTTGTACCACTGCGGCTCGTCTCAAAAGGTGTAACAATTTGGGAAAACGAGCGACCATCTTCCACTTCATTTTGCCGGCCAATATTGTTTAAGTTTATAAAGGAAACCAAAGAAAATGTGCAGAGAGAGATGGCTGAAATCGAAGCAGAGATTGAAGCCTTAACTCCATCCACCATCACTGATGGAATTAGTGTCAAACACCAACTGCTGTTGACAATGATTGATGGTAAAATTCATTCCATTATATCCAATACAGCAGCTTCAGTGTGTGACATATGCAAGGCTTGTCCTAAAGAAATGAATAATTTAGAGTTAATCAAAGATAAACACGCAAACGAGGACATGTATAAATATAGCTTAAGCACCCTTCACGCTTGGATTCGCTCAATGGAATGCTTATTACACATTTCCTACAAATTAGACATAAAATCATGGCAAGTAAGGGGTGATATAGCAAAAAGGCAAGTTGATGACAGGAAGAAAAGAGTTCAAGAGGCTGTAAGAAGAGAAACGGGCTTACTTCTCGATGTTGTGAAACAAGGCAGTGGATCCACCAACAATGGCAACTCGGCAAGGAGATTTTTTGAAAACTACACTAAATCTGCTGAACTGACCGGAATAGATGCTATGCTTTTAAGAAAAATCTGTGTGATCTTGCAGTGTATTTCATCAGGAGAGAAGATCAACGTAACTAAATTCCGAGAGTTCTGCTTTGATACTGCTAAGCTTTACGTGGAGTTATACCCATGGTATTATATGCCTTCTTCACTTCATAAAATTTTAATGCATGGGCCAGACATAGTTCAGAACATGTCAATTGTGCCCATTGGTTTTCTATCCGAAGAGGCATCTGAGGCTAGAAATAAAGATTTTAGAAAATATAGAGAGGGGCATTCTCGAAAGCATAGCAGTATCTCATGCAATGAAGATATTATGCACAATCTTTTACTGTCTTCTGATCCACTTGTTACAAGTATCCGTCCAAAAGGAAATAAGTTTGTAAAAAAATCTTCTTTTAAGGAATTTTATGAGCTTACGGATTCTGAGAAAAGTGATATCGAATTTGTTAACATAAATGATTTAGCGGACATCGATTCTGAATTTGAATTAATTGATGATGATGATGATGACGAAGATAATTAAATGATGTTATTGTTTTAAAATGTGTAACTTAGTAAATTAGAGCTTACATCTTAATTATTTATTGTACTTTTAATGAAACTAGGTAATTTATTATCAACTTACTTAAAAGTCATACTCTCATCAGTTCTTGTGAATATTTTTGTTAATATATATTTCTGTATATATATAATATATTTATAGACCTCTTAATAAGTCTGTCTGCGGTTTAAAGTAAATACAAATGGGGAAAAAACGTTTTTTTTTTTAAATTTTCATTTCTTTTTATCCCAGAAAGTGCACATTTGGCGCACTATGTGTCTTAGTATTAAATATAGCTCTTAGTAATAGCATTACGATATTAGAGACCGCTACTTGAAACAAGCCCGGAATCAGGAGGGAGAGAGCTCGATACACTCATTTTCATAGTAAAATTTCACATTTTCTCAAATTACTCCCGAAATATGGGAGTTATGAAGAAATTCATCACCACAATTTATGAAGGCATTAAGTAATCGAATAAGATGGCATCATTAGTTTGTCATAATTTTACTCTTATTTTTCGGACATGTCTACGTCCAACCGCTCCCATACATTCGTTCCACTGTGCGGTGGCGACCTGGGGGTCTAAAAAGGCCACTTTGGCAGAATATAAAACAATTCATATCGCGCAATTTCATCTGTATGACAGTTTTGTATGGAGATTCGTAAAATGCTGTAGGTACATCTCTGCCGTACCCTTCAGGGATATATAGGTGTGAAACTGTCGAACAGATGAATTGCGTGACATGAATTGTTTTATGATTCTGCCAAAGTGGCCTTTTTAGGCCCTCTGTGTTGTGCCCACCCGAGCCTAAAGTGCAGTAATGGTAATCGGCATTATGGCGGTTTTTTTAAAATAAGTATGTATTCTGAATCTACATTTAATGGGAACTACTGCACTTTAGGCTCGGGTGGGCAGTGTGGTGGCGACCCGCGGCGAAGCAAAGTACCTACTAGATTTTCTGAGTTTCAAAAAGTTAAACCTCTGTTGGACATATTTAGCAATCCTTTCACCATTTCAGCTGAAACTACACCAGAGTCAATGCGGTTATAATTAATCGGTATTCAAAACGATCAAGATTTTCGCAATAAATCAATGGACTTGCTGAACTTTCATCGCTGCATTGACAAAATTATGTACAGAGGCCAGCACATCAATCTACCCCAAACTGTCAAATTTCTTTGATAGATTTTCAACTTTGTTACAAAGGAATAAGGTTCATATTCAATTGGGAAAATTTGACAGATTGGGGTAGCTTGATGTGCTGGCCACTGTACCAGACGCCAGTACATCAAGCTACTACAATCTGTCAAATTTCTTTAATAGATTTTCAGCTTTATCGTTAAAGCGTAAGGTTCAAAATTGATTGTGAAAATTTGATAGTTTCGGGTAGCTTGATGTGCTGGCGTCTGTACACACGGCTACACACATCAAGCCATACATAACCAATACAAGCTCACTTCTGAGTACGAAAAACCTATACAATGCGAGGTCAGCTAAAACTGGAAATGTATAGCTTGATGTGTAGCCGTGTGTTCAAGGAGTTGCGCACAAATGCCCTGAAATGCGCCAGCTTATTTGGTTTTACTTATATATTATGTGAACAATATTTTTTCGATATTGAATAATAAAACAAAAAATCGAAACCGCCTTGCAAATGAAAGTTGGAATCAATTTTACGTACAGTACAAGTGAGCCAAATGTTAAAAAGATTGTAAGCACAATGCAATGCCACGCTTCAAACTAGTATATTATTTTTCCCCGACTGCGCCAGAAGGAGGGTTATGTTTTTCGAGTGTAGGATGTATTTATGTTTTGTGCTGGTGGCCCGCCATTAGTTCATCATTTGCCCAAGTGGCCCATGGTCTCAATGAGTCTGCGCATCCAGCGCTAATAAGAAACAATTGATTTTCTATTGTATCGTACAGCGTACCTACTACATAGGGCACGCGCTGGGCGAAATCCGAAAATAAATAACAGTTAATCTGAAAATAATTACAATCCACAAAATCAAACGCGCCTCGCGGCATGAGAAGACAGTAATGGCGGGAAGTTCCTTCATTCAAAAACTTCACTGCGGCCAACACACTGACCTCTATTAAACACTTGTTTAATATAGGTCAGTGGGCCAACAGCACTCGCAGTATTTAGCTTCTCTCGGTGCTGCCAACACTTGAGTAAGTACAGAGGCCAGTACATCAAGCTACCCCAATCTGTCAAATTTTCCCAATTGAATAAGAACCTTATTCCTTTGTTATAAACTTGAAAATCTATCAAAGAAATTTGACAGATTGGGGTAACTTGATGTGCTGGCCTCTGTACCCGAATGAAAATAAAAGGTGACCGATACTTAGGCGCCATCTCCACGGCCGCGAAAATCGGGGCAATAATAATGCGGTGCCAACAAATTATCGTCGGCGATATCGCCGTGTGGAGATTGATTCATAGAGTTTCTATTGAATTTGATGGTACGACAAGACCATCAAATTCAATACAAGTTTTTTCTAATTACGATGAACGAACTAAACGTAGAAAAAAGTGTCAGTTGACATTTGGGGTGCGTTCCGTATTGGGAACATAATCGCTGTAATCGATTTGAGCGTGCTTAAACCCGTACCGAATTGGCGTAAACGCGATAACGATGTCCCGTCAATCGTCATAGATGACGTCATGACATGCGCCATCTTGGGATAACGCCGACCATGCCTTTTAGTACTTAATATCAGCGTGAGCGCTGTCAAAAATGACAGTCTGTGTGTGTGTGAGGATGAGGATGTGTGTGTTTTGTTTTGAGATTCATCATATCTTTTTAATAACGTGGCATTTTCGAAATTGTGCTTCTGGCTGACAGTCGCCACCTAAACAAAGAAAAGGAAGAAACGTGTGGTGTTTATACGAAGAAATACTGCTGTAATATCTTTTTGACACCGAGTAAGCACTGTGAGCGCGCTCACGAGTGTTCCGAATTGTTGACAGCTCTCAGCTGTCATTTATCGTTATATCCAATAAGGAACGCAAGTGAGACGATTTGAGTGCTGTGACCGATATTAGCCAATTCGGAAGGCGGCCTTGGTTGACATTAATTTTGACAGTGACAGCAAAATATAACCTATTACCAAACGGTCTTGTGATTGTGTTGTTGTAAATTAACATAATATCTTAGTAAATAAGCGTTTAACTGCACAACATTAATTGTAAGGTACCTAATAGCGTCCATATTTGTAGATATTGTAGTCTTATTTGCTTGATGCAGGCCCCGTTTTCTTTCTTGTTGTTTACAAATGAATTGGTGAATCTTTGTGACTCACGGACTCACTATAAACGCTGTAAATGGGTAAATAATAGATGCAAATTCATCATAATATTAGTGGGCCGGCCATACATTTATTATATTAGCCGTAGAACCGATGACCGTTGAGGTAGATGTACCGCGAATCGGCAAACATGGGTAAGGTTACTTTGTTTATCCTGTACTTCCCCACTGCTGGGCAAAGGCCTCCCTGAAGTCCTTCCAGGAACTCTTTTCCCGCGCCACCTCGAACCAGCTCTCATGACCTGGTACGCGACCTGCCCAATCCCATTTGAGCCTGGCAGCCTTCTTGCCTACATCTATTATACCCATTTTCGCTACATGGTGTTCCAAATTTTGTCCTGTCTTTTTACACCCAGGATGCTGCACACCATCGCTCTTTGGCAAATGCCAAGGTGGAACTTTTGCGTCTCGGTAAGCGACCAGGTCTAAACACCATAGGTTAAGATGGGCAGCATAATCTGTTTTTTTTTACCGTATTTTTATTATTATTTTCAGAAACAACATGACAGAGGCCCTAAATCTCAACATACACTTTGGAGGTGGAGCAGAATTACTATTTGACAAAATAAAGAAACGAGAAATTGAGTTGCCAGCATTAAAAAAGTACTTACCAGATTGCCAACATGAAAAATGGACCATTAGAGAATTATTATTGTGGATAAAAGAAAAGTTATTGAGAGAAAGAGAGGAATTGTTCTTACAGGTAATTTACATCTAAGACTTTTGATAGTTGACAAGTTAGGACAGGCACCAGCAATGGACACATACAATAGGCTGAATTGATTGGTGACTATTGACTCCACCATGAGGCATATTTACCGACCTCTGGTTACAGAGACAGTATTGAAATTAATCAGTTGTCAACAGTTTAATTTGACATGACAGGGCCACACTAATGGGAGGCAATTCCCATCATCGCCGTAAACACCACGGTAATCCGAAATTAATGAACCGATTTTAATGAAACTTCATACGCATAAGCAGGATACAAAGATCTAAAAATATGCTGATAGCTCTTGTCGCTCTGCGACAAACCAGTGGAGCGAGTCCTCGCCGGCAGAAAAACATCCGAGCGATCAACTATTACGACTGCGTCGACCAAACGCCGACCGCGCAGTGGCGCCCCTCGTCGTTTGTTTGGTTATTTCTTTTATTTTAGAATGAAAATGCAGAAAATAAGCACGTTAAGTTGTTCTCCTCAAGATTATCTTCTATACTTATAATAAATCTGTAGAAGTGAAAATTCTGTACATTGAAAATATCAAAAAAATAAATGGCAGGAGGTGTTACTAGACCGACACCAAACCAAAAATGTGATTAAAAAATTTTTTGTCTGTCTGTCTGTCTGTTTGTTCAGGCATCACGCAAAAACTACCGTTTCTAACAACTTGGTATAATTATTCTTTAATATCCTGTTCACCACACTGGGTACTTTTTATCCCGGAAAAGTATATACTTTTTATCGACATACCTCGCGGGCGAAGCTGCGGGCGGAAGCTAATACGTTAATATTATTATAAACGGTAGTTTTACATTGTTTAGTTTTATTATAATCGGAAAAATTAAAACGGATAATAGTGGCCACTATTTTCCGTTTTTATGATTATAATTTAAGAGGCCGAGCCGCGCGGCCCAAAAAGCCGCGCAGCTTGTTTACACGGAATGTATATCTATTGTACGTTTCTTGAGCGAGAAAATAGCCGATAGTTAGTCGCTTCCTCGCCGGCGGTGGGACAACTGCCTAAAGGTCCTAAATAATAATTGGCTGCAACCATAGACTTATAAAAAAAGATGGACTCCGCGCCAGGCATATCGAAAGTGGACATCACATATCGGGACCGCTTGTACAAACACGTGTTTGTACAAGCGGTCCCGATATGTTATGTCCACTTTCGATATGCCATCTGAGGCGAGGAAGCGACTAACTATCGGCTATTTTCTCGCTCAAGAAATGTACAATAGATATACAGTCCGTGTAAACAAGCCGCGCGGCTATTTGGGCCGCGCGGCTCGGCCTCGCGAGGCTTATGTTTTTTTGCAACGCGTCCACATTTAGGAGCCGCGCGGCCCACCTTACGTAGACACTCACGAGGCTCGGCCTATCGGAGCGCGGCGCGGTCCTAATGGGGACGCGGCTTATCTACCTATAGGTAGTTTGTGGTTCCAAAACGTAATTTAATATTATTTGTTGCAGGGTGAATCCGTCAGACCAGGCATTCTGGTTCTTATCAATGATGCAGACTGGGAGCTGTGCGGAGAACTAGACTATGAGTTACAGAACAGAGATACGATCATGTTTATCTCTACGTTACATGGCGGATAGAATACACGATTTATTAATAAGTTATGTGCTTTTTTTGACGTGAAAACGTCTTTTCACACAAACAAAAACACGTATAACAGAACAACTTCAGGGTAATTGGCAGTAATTGCGTAAGACACTAACAGTATCAATGGGTTACATTTTGACAGTTCAACAACATCCTTTGTGTTATTTACGTTGTTGATTAGACATATTTTACGAACATAATCAAGCAATGGATTAGCAATAAACGATTAAGATTGATTAGTGTGTTCGTGTAAACACAGGGTTTATAATAAATAAAATTCAAACAACCTATTGAAATCACAGCAACAACTTACATGAACTAAAATCCGTTATAATTTAGGCACACGAAAAGCAAATTAACAATCACTTATCACTTTACATAAATATTGAACTATACCATCATTTTATTAGGTATACTACGAGGTGCATTCAATAAGTACCTAGCCTCATCGCCAGAGGGCGCTGTAGTTTCAAAAGATTTTTACCACAGTGTAGCACATTCTTTTTTAATTATTTTTTCTAATTTTCATTCCAATCCCTTCATTTGTTTTAATTTGACAACTTATGGAAGCGAACGTGTCGATCGGTTTTACAAAAATGGAAAAAGAGCAATATCGTTCGGTGATTCGATTCCTATTTTTGGAAGGGAAAACGCGCATCGAAATAAAAGAGCGCTTGGATACGGTGTTGAGGGTGTTGGTACGGTGACTCTTCTCCATCGATGGCCACCGTCAAGAATTGGTTCAACGAGTTTGCACGTGGCCGTACGTCGGTTTTTGATGAACCACGTCCAGGTGCACCGAAAACAGCTGCTACGGAGGAAAACATTAATAAAATCCATGATCTCGTATTGGCAGATCGCCGATTGAAGGTTCGCGAGCTAGCTGAGACTGTAGGCATTTCAGAAGGAACAGTGCATCATATTCTTCACGAGGAACTCGGCATGAGAAATCTGTCGGCGCGATGGGTGCCGCGTTAACTCACACCAGAAAACAAGCGCAACCGTGAGGCCGCATCGGAGACGTGTTTGGCGCTGTTTAAGCGGAATCCAGCGGAGTTTTTGCGTCGTTTTGTGACCGTCGATGAAACCTGGATCCACTGGTACACACCAGAGACCAAGGAGCAATCAAAACAATGGATCCAGACCGGGGAACGTGCTCCAAAGAAGGCGAAAACTGTAAAATCGGCCGGAAAAGTTATGGCTACCGTTTCCTGGGATTCACAAGGTGTGATCTACATCGATTACCTCGAGAAAGGTAAAACAATTACAGGGCTTTACTAAGCCGATTTATTGGGCCGATTCGACGCCGAATTAAAGAAAAAACGACCCCATCTGGCGAAGAAAAAAGTGCTGTTTCACCACGACAACGCACCGGTTCACACGTCTGCCGTTGCCATGGCCAAATTGGTCGAATTACGCTACGAATTGCTGCCCCATCCACCGTATTCTCCAGATTTGGCCCCTTGTGACTTCTTTCTGTTTCCTAATCTGAAAAAATCACTCGCCGGGAATAGATATGGATCAAATGAGGTCATCGCCGCCACGGAGGCCTATTTTGCAGAGTTTGACAAAAACTATTTTTCGGACGGGTTAAAAAGTTGGAGCATCGCTGGGCTAAGTGTATCGAACTAAAAGGAGACTATGTTGAAAAATAAATTGCCACTTTTCCAAAATTTTCGTTTACTTTTTGTAGGCTAAGTATTTATTGAATGACCCTCGTAGCTTCTGCCCGCGACTTCGTCCGCGTGAAATTTCACCCTCCCCCCATTCACCCTCTTAGGGGTGGAATTTCAAAAAACTCTTTCTTAGTAGATACCTATTCTTCACAAAGAACACACCCTCCAAATTTCATGTCTCTAGAACCAGCGGTTTAGGCTGTGCGTTGATATCTCAGTCAGTCAGAACTTTGAATTTTATATGTAATAAAGACAATTGCCGAACGAACACCAGCAATTAATTTACGCATGACCACTGTCAATAACAATCAAGTTATCAAGTAGCAGTTAAAATATACAATTTATAGAATGCTAATAAGAACGAACGCTCGCCACTCGACACGTCAATTCAAATCAAAGTTCAAAAAAATTTATGATGCGCGCGCTCAGACTCCGACTCCGTCCTTATTTATATACGGTAGCGATCCGTAGCGGCCGCGCGCCACGCATTTGCTGAGAACGGTGCAAGCCAAATTCAACCTTCAGCACTACATTTACAGCAGCATCTTAAGATACAAAGCTCGCCAAGTAACGCCAGTAACGGGAAGTTTGCCAGCATCTGGTCCTTTTTTTCCACCCCCATATGGCCTGATTATAATCCAAGACCACCCGCGGTTTCAATTGCCAACGGCCGTACTTTTCATTGCCTCCTTCATCCATGAATGCCATTTGAAGTCTATCGTACGATTCGTCCGGTTTCAGGCGACACTTGAAATCGTAAAAAATCATAGCGCGAAAATGTTCCCGGCGCAGATCCATCTTTTAATGAGACACGATCATTAATTAGCTCGCAAACAATGCGGAGCGAAATTTTGAAATTGGTACGTATCTATTTTTACTTACACTCACTCACACATAAAAACTTTTTTCGCAATACTTTTCGAGTGTCCTGGTATATTCTTCAATAGTCAATGAAGTTATGACGATTAGGAGCTACTACCTAGGGCACTGGAGGGGTTTACAAGTAGGCCCTAAATAGTTGCACTATCCACCTCGTGGAACCATCACCAGATCAGCTCCAAGATACCAAATTATAGTTTTGTCATCCGCACTACATAAACATACAAAGTTTCGTTTCGATACGACCATTACAAGTAGGTTAATTAACCTCTCATTTTCATCAGGTACTTTTCCTGATGCCTTAAAATTATTAGTTGTGAAACAACTATACAAAAAAAAAACAATAAAAATGACGTGAAAAACTACCGTCCGATCACTCTTATTCCTATTTTGTCAAAAGTTTTTGAAAAATTTATGCTCAACAGACTTCTCAACTTTTGTAGCAAATATAACATTATAGCAAAATAACAGTTTGGATTTCAAAAGCAAAAGTCGACAACACAGGCAATATTTTCCCTTTTGAGCACTCACTTAACAACAGGGCTTTTTTCGATCTATCACAAGCTTTCGACTACGTAGCACATGACGTTTTATTAAAAAAGTTAGAAAGTATTGGTAAAAAACATACAACCGAATTGAGAACCTCCTCCTTTTTTTGAAGTCGGTTAATAAG
Organism: Gortyna flavago; assembly: GCA_963669345.1. NCBI lineage: Eukaryota > Metazoa > Arthropoda > Insecta > Lepidoptera > Noctuidae > Gortyna > Gortyna flavago. The sequence continues at coordinate 1,501,252 of OY770154.1, forward strand.
AGGACTAGCATTGCAGTGGATTTCGTCTTATCTACGTGACCGGAAACAATACGTTGTCATAGATAAAGGACATGAAAACTTACTTTCTTCGTTTTCTTCTGACTCCAGGGAAAATAAATGCGGCGTTCCTCAAGGAAGTGTCATAGGACCAATTTTATTTATATTATATACAGTATGGATTCGACATATGGGTAATAAATGAAATCACGAGCTATACTCGTCCACAGAAGTATAACAAAATTGATTATTAAATTAAAAATCAAAAAATTAAGAAACTTAAATTTTCAAACAAAATAAATATTGTTACGAGCTTGGGGTTCGTAATAATTAAAAACTGCCGATTAAATAACCAAAATTAGACACTTTAATTAAAAACACAAATTACAACTTTAACGCTAATTATGAAACACAATTGCACTACTGATCACTTCTAAGTCGCACTTGAAGATCGCTTTCCTTTCGATGTTTTCGCTTGTATCGCTTATCCAAGACTGTGTCCGCTCACTCGTAGAGATCGCGACGCCCCCGTAAGGGGGCGTGGCGAGCGGTGTCAGGGCGGAGCCCCTCTCCCGCGGAAGGCTATACGGTGGCCTGTAAATACAGGCCCCTCATTTTGTTCGCAACATTGGCCGGGAGATTCCTTGGGCACGCGTGTTGCTACGCGCGCCCATGTGAGTGATTGCATGTTGTGTATCTGTAGGCGCGCCACGGCGCTGTCCGACAGCGCCGCTTTCTTCACGACACCTCGGCGGTCTGTCCCCGCCAGGTGAGACCCCCAGTTGCCTGGGGGAGGCCCGGCGGAGGACGACCAGCGACTGAGGTGCCGACTCGACGCTCCTACAGAGTAAGGTGGTTTGCCCCCGCCCGTCCCGCTTCCAGAGCTAGCCGGTCACGGTCCGGACTAGAGGGCAGTCGTGTGTGTGTGAGCGGTATTGTGTTGTGTAACACCGCCCAGTGTCTACGCGGTCGCAGCCCGCACTGCGCGCCCGCGTGTGAGTTTAGGCGTCTGTTTAGTGATGGGTGTCTGTGTTCGTCGCGTGACGTGCCTATGTTAACCTAGCACACGCCACGCGGCGAGCGTATGTAATTTGTGGAGTTCTGTTGTTTCGAGTGAGCCGCGTGTAACCTGGGTGCGGCTCACTCGAGGCGTCAATCCGGTGCGATGGAGTCGTCGTCCGCTACCAGGTCGCGGGGCAGGGGTCTCGCGTCGGGGGGGCGCGCGTGCAGGGGCGCTAAGTCCTGGATGTGAGTCCAGGACGATGCGTCGGCACGCGCGAACATTCCCTTCGCGAGGCGCCGCACAAACTCATCCAGGCTCTCAATCCCGAGATCCCGCTGGATGACATCGTTCCTCACGAAACGAGGCGCGCCTACTATGGTCCGCAACGCAAGATTTTGTTGCGCGCGGAGTAGTTTTCGGCTCGGCTCGCTCGTGAGGGCGAACCATGCCGGGGCGGCGTACGTCAAGATTGGGCGTACGTACAACTTGTACACACCCAACCTGACGCGCGCCGGAATGCGGGACGAGAGCACTGGTTTGAGCAGGGTGCGGGCGACCCTACCCCGTGCGGCGACCGAGCGGACGTGTGGCCCCATCGTGAGCCGACGATCGATGGTGACCCCCAGGTACTTGGCCCGGGGCGACCACGCGATGTCGGCTCCTTGCAGCTTCAAGGGTGGTGGGAGGAGCGCGGACCCGGTGACCATCGCCTGCGTCTTACCCACGTTCACCGACAGCCGCCACTTGGACAGCCACTCGGGAAGCTTGTCGAGCGCGCGCTGCATCTTGACCGCCGCGTACTTCGCATTAAGCGATGTAGTGATGTACGCGGCGTCATCTGCATACAGCGCGAGCATTGTGTCCGGTGTGGCGGGGATGTCGTCGGTGTATCGTGAGTAACACGCCGGCGAGATACAACTGCCCTGCGGTACGCCCGCGAGCACAGGTCGGGCGCTAGATAGCGCCCCATCGACCACCACCCTAAAAGTCCTGTTGGAGAGGAAAGTAGAGACCACTTTTACAACGCGACGGGGCGCGCCGGACGTGGCCATCTTATAAATGAGGCCGTCGTGCCACACGCGGTCGAAGGCCTTCTCCATGTCGAGGAATACTGCCACCGAGTATTCCTTCTTGTTTAGCGCGGCTGCGAGGTGGTGCAGTACCCTCGACAGCTGGAGCGTCGTGCTATGCTCCGCCCGAAACCCAAACTGCTCCGGGCGCGGCTGGATATGCGGCTGGAGATGTCGCAGCAGGAGTGCTTCGAACACCTTGGAGACGGTCGACAACAGCGTGATCGGCCGATAGCTCTCCGGCTTCAGTATATTCTTTCCCGCCTTGGGCAGCATGATGACGCGCCCCTCCTTCCACGAAGCGGGAAAAACCCCCGTGCGCAGTATCGCCGTGAACAGGCGCGCCAGTGCCGCGACCATACGGTACGGCAGGTGGCGCAGCACTGTATTGGTGATACCGTCAGCACCGGGGGCCTTTCTGGGCTTCGTCTTAAGGATGGCGCGTCTGACTGCGCCCGGCGAGAAGAAGACTGGATCTTCATCGGGAGCTATCGGCGTGCCGAAGTAGTCTCCCAGGTGTTTCTCGACTGCTGCGACATGGTCGGTGTCGCTGGTCGGATTTGGGCGGAACTGACGCTCCAGGTGCTCGGCGAAGACCTCCGCGCGGTCCTCTGCTACGTACTTTAGCGCCCCGTCGCTGTTTAGCAGTGGACGCACCGCGGCTGGGGTACTCGTGAGTTGGCCGCACAACTTGTGCAGCGACGGCCAATTGTCCGCTGTGGCGTCTATCCTTTCCTCCCAGCCCGCGGTGGTAAGCGCCTGGAGCTCGGCCTTAACCTTCTCCGCGAGACGGTTCAGCTGCGTCTTCAGCGTCGGACATCTGAGCTGTTGCCACTGCTTGCGAAGGCGCCTCTTCGCGGCGATCATCGAGCTAATGTGCGCCGGCAGGGGCGGCAATAGCACTCTCCCCTCCGGCTGCGTGCTCGTCGCCGTTTCTAAGGCGCTCTGGATGCAAGCAGTGACGTCATCCGCTGTCTCGTCCACGTCCGCGGAGGTGACGATAGGCCGAGTCGGCGTGGTGGTCTCTACTTCCTCTGCGAACTTTGTCCAGTCCGTGAGTCGGCGTGGCGCTATGGGCTTCAGTCGGGTCGGCATACCCGATAGGACGACGAGTACAGGTTGGTGGTCCGACTGTAACTCGTCGTCCATCACTTGCTGCGTGATCTGGCGGTGTAGCCCTCGGTGGACTACGATGTCCAGCACGTCCGGCATGTACTGCCTGGCGTCCGGGTAGTGTGTGGGCGTCTCCGGGCCGGACACCGTATAGCCGAAGGCTTCCGCGTCCGCGAAGAGTCGTCTCCCCTCGGTATTCGTATTGCACGAATTCCACGCCGGGTGCTTGCAGTTCAAGTCGCCGGCGAGAATGGTGGCGCGTGAGGTGCTGCCAAGCAGGGCCCGCAGCTCGCTAAAGTTCAAGCGAGCCGCGGGCGGCTTGTAGCACGCGTAGATGTTTATGTCCTCGCCGGCAACGTGTAGCTGCACACCCAGCGCGTAAAACGTGCTAAGCGACGGCAAGGGGAGTTCTTGATGGACGACCCTTCGCCTCACAAGTACCGCCAGACCACGGTATCTCGACTGAGCCGACCGTTCGTCCTTCCTATAAGCGAGATATCCCGGGAACCTGATCTTGTCCTCAGGTCCCAGGAACGTCTCGCTTATCAGCGCCACGTCGATGTTCTGATCCCGAAGGAGGTGGCGGAGGGGGGCGACCTTATCCCTTAGGCCGCGGGCATTCCAATGGATCACCCTTAACGGTCTATCCATGATAAAGCGTCAGCAGTGTGGCTAGACCGTCAAGGATGACCGTCTCCACGTCTTGACCCTGCCTAATCGCTTTGATTAAATCCATCAATAATTTGATGGCGCAGGCTGTAAATTCCTCCTTTGTTGTTTTGTTTGCCGCGCTAGTGGCGCCAGCGCCGGCACTCGCAGCTTTCTTGAACTGTGGAGGTTCCATTTTCCCCCGCTGCGCAGTGCCGGCGCTAGCGGTGGGTCCCTCCTTGGATGCTATCTTTGTTACAGCCTGCGCCCCGCTTTCGGCAGGGTCGGCCGTAGGGATCGCTTCCTTCGTCGCCTCGGAGGGGGGGGGGGTTGGGTTTCTTCCCCTTCCTCTTCCCCCCGCGCCTCTTCTTCCTCCGCCCGGAGGAGGTGGCTTGGGTTCTCGATTGGGGCCCGTTGGCCGCCGCCATCAGCGTCGTGCCTTGGGCCTCCTCTTGTGGCCTCTCTGTAGCCGCTTGCGGCTGGCGCACAGTGGCCGTGGCCGTGATGGCGGCAGTCCCCGCTCGCCTATTTCGTATTTCCTTTTGGAATACGGGGCACTTTATGTTGCACGCGGGGTGCGGGCCACCGCAGTTGGCGCAGGTGGCCGGCTCTTCCCGCGGGCGCGGGCAATCACGCGCCGCGTGCTCGTCCCCGCATCGCACACAGGCGAGCGGTCGGTGGCACAGGTGCGAGCTGTGTCTGAAGCGTTGGCACCTGTGACACTGTGCGGGCCCGCGTTTTCCACGCCAAGCCTCAATTCTGACACCACGCATATACATAAATATGGTGGTGTCATATATGGCCCGGACGTCTGGAGTCTTTTTTAGGATTGCGTGAAATACGCAGCCGGGTCTTCCTGCCGCCCCCTTAATGTGGCGGACGTACTCCGGCTGGTATCCCAGCGTCCGGAGCTCCTCCTCTATCTCCTTCGGATCTGTGTCCGCTGGCAGCCCTCTTATCGCCACCTTCAGGCTTTTGTCCGCCGGCAGCGAGTACGCGAACCAGGAGACGCCGCTGTCCTTTTCCAGGCCAGTCAAGTACCGCTGGATCAGCCGGTACTCCTCTTCGCTGTCTGGGGTGAAGCGAACTCCACCCCCGTATGGACGAGCGTTAGGCGGCCGTCCCAGCTTGGCACTGATGGCCCGGAAATGCGTCGCCCAGTTCGGCAGCTTCTCCACTACCAGCGGCGGGTAGCGAAGTTTCTTCCCCGGCTTCTGCTTGGCAGCGGCGCCGGGGGCGGTTTCAGAGGGGGGTGCTACAGCATCTGGAACAGTCGAGGTGAGTAGTGTACTCACCCCTGCTGTTGTCGGTATTAGTGGCGGCGACGGTGATGGCGAGCGCGGCGGTGTGCGGCGCGCTATCGCGGCGAAGGTGGGCGGTGGCGGCCCGCCCCGACCCCGCGGCGCGCTTTCGCGCTGTGGCCGCGGCGGGTCGAAGCAGTACCTCTTCGCCTCTTCCTCCGCCGCGAACTCGCCGGAGCTCCTCCTGCGTCGCTGGGGTCTAGGCTCCGACTGAACGGGCCCCCCCCGCGACGGTGTTGGTGGCGGCGTTGATGCTCCCACGGTGGGCCGCGGGCCGGATCGCTGAGTCGTGTCTCGCGACACGTCTGAGCGACCGGACGCGGCCGAGCCCACCGATGCGAGCGACATACTCGACCCCGCGTTTGACGAGCATGCCGAAAGCATGGCGGGCGAGTCGTACGCCGCTGTCCTGGGTGGCGCCGGCGAGTCAGGCACCTTGGCTGCTGGTGCGGTGTGAGCCGGCCGAAAATATGGCCCGGCACTCGCTGGCCGCTCCTGCTCCGCTGACGCCGGTCCCGCCAGCGGGAGGCGGGGACCGGATGTGGCGGTGCGCGAAGCTGGCACAGCTTTGGTGGCCTTGCTGTCGGGCGCCGGCGGCGACGCGAAACGCGGCGGCGCGGCGCTACGAGCCGGTGGTGCGCGGGTGCGCGCGGATGCTGCGGGGGCATGCGCGGGTTGCGCGGGGGTTGCTGGCGGCGCGGCAGCACGCGCATCAGGCGCAGCGGTGCGCGGCGCGGGTGCGGCGGCGCGCATAGCGGGTGCGGAGGTGCGCACGGGTGTGGGCATGCGCGCGGGCGGCATCGCGGCGCGCGCTTGTGGTGCGCGACTTTGGGTCGCGGCGGGCCCCGGGGCCTGAATCGGCACCGGTCGGAAGGCAGTCGGGCGGACCGGAACGGCTTGCTGGCGGCTCGTCGACGGTGTCGGCGCAGCGCGCGCAGGCGCCGATGACGTCGGTGGGCCGGCAGCTACAGCGGTGAGGTGTCTGTGTCCGCTCGTGGAGCATTCCCGCCTTATATACGCCTCACATTGTTCTAGAACCTTCCATTGTAGAAACATCTAGAATGTTCGAGTACATTCCGGCCCCAACTGACCAGATGTCGATAGTTCTAGAAAGTTCTATCATCGAAACTTCTAGAAGGTTCTTGACACTAGTTCTTCTACTCGATACTAGATGGCGCTAGTGGTAACAAATATCAATTGTGGCGCGCAACACTGCCCCCTTCTAAGACATGCTCGTCCCGAGCATTATTGGCCCCATAATAACGCGCCAGTCGATCCACATGGACGATCTTAGGAGTACCTCTTGCACCTTTCTGTATCCAGTAGGTTACGTCATTGATTTTTGTCACAATCCGGTACGGTCCGTCCCATTTAGCTTGAAGCTTAGGAGATTTCCCTTTGCTGCGGACTGGATTGTGCAACCACACTAGTGAGCCTTCGTCGAACCCTGTATTGTTCATTTTTCGGTCATAGCGGGTTTTCATCTTTTCAGACATTTGCTGGCCCGATTGTCTGACGTGCTCATAAATGTCATTCATTTTGTTCCGCAAGTCATTCGCATAATCGGTTATACTGCGTGGGGCATCAGGTGGTATTCCGGTGATCAGGTCTGCAGGCAGCCGTAATTCTCTTCCAAAGTTTGCGAAAGCTGGTGTCACCGATGTACTTTCGTGAACAGCGCTTCGATATGACAACAAAAACGGTTGTATGTGCTTGTCCCAATCTCGTTGCCGATTTTCCACAACTTTTGCCAGGTATCTCTCCAATGTCTGATTAAATCTTTCCACCATTCCATCCGATTGTGGGTGGTAAGAAGTTGTTCTAGTTTTATGAGTACCCATAACTCGACAAGTTTCCTGGAATATTTGGGACTCAAAGTTCCTTCCTTGATCACTGTGAATCTCCAAGGGTACTCCAAAACGGCAGAAGACTTCATGCACCAGTTTATCTGCAACTGTTGAAGCTTCTTGGTTTGGAATGGCGAAGACTTCCGGCCACTTAGTGAAGTAATCCATCACAACCATGAAATACTTGTTACCACTTTCACTTTCCGGAAAAGGTCCAGCAACATCTAGGGCTATTCTCTCCCATGGTGCACCAACATTGTACAATTTCAATGCACCTCTACTACGTGTCTGAGGTCCCTTTACAGCTGCACAACTTGTACATTTACGACACCAGTCCTCGACATCGTCCCGACAGTGGACCCAGTAGAACCGTTCTCGTATCTTCAGTAGAGTCCGTTTTACTCCCAGATGACCTCCTGAACAACCATTATGGTACAGCTGTAGAACATCCGGCACTCGAGCTTTAGGGACAACCATTTGCAGATGACAGCTGTCTCCCCGAGCATTTTCCCATTTACGGCACAAGACTTCATCCTGAATCACCAAGCTGTCCCATTGGGCCCAATAGCTTTTTGTGGTCGAACTCATCGCTGAGACGTCACTCCACTTGGGCTTAGGAGCTCTGGTTTTCATCCACTCCAGAATCGGCTTAATGTCCGAATCTTCCTGCTGTGCACGTTGTAGGCTTTCCTTCCACTCGTTGCTGAGGTCGGTCCTGAGCATCCTCACAGGTACCACCTCCTTACCCTCTTGCCTTGTACAATGCTTGCAATCTTCAGGACAAGGTCTTCTTGACAATGCATCGGCGTTGCCATGAGATTTCCCGCTGCGATGTTCGACCACAAAGTCGTATTCCTGCAGTAGTTCAATCCATCTGGCAACTTGTCCTTCTGGATTTTTGAACTGCAATAGCCATTTCAGTGCAGCATGGTCAGTTCGTAAGTGGAATTTCCGCCCCAGAAGATATTTGCTAAAATGCTGCAACGACTTTACCACAGCAAGCAATTCCCGTCTCGTGACGCAATAGTTCCTTTCCGGCTTTGACAACGACTTGCTGAAGTACGCTATCACAACCTCTTGATCACCATTCCGTTGAGACAACACACCGCCAAGTCCTATGTCACTTGCGTCTGTGTCAACTATAAATTCCTTGCCTGCATCAGGGTACCCTAAAATAGGTGTTCTGCACAGTCGGTCCTTTAACTCCTGGAATGCGATGTCGCAACTTTCATCCCAGCAGAAATGTCGCTTCTCCTCGGTTAGCTTATGCAGGGGTTTGGCTATATCCGCAAAGTTCTTAACAAATCGCCGATAATAAGAGCACAAACCCAAAAATGCTCTGACCTGCGTCTTGTCTTTTGGAACTGGCCAATCTTTGACAGCGGCGATTTTCTCCGGATCCGTGCGGATACCTTCCTCCGACACTACATACCCTAAAAAGCTAACTTGTCGTTTGAATAGTGAACACTTCTTCGGGCTTAACTTGAGGTTGGCACCCTGGATCTTCATGAGCACGCGTTCCAGGTTTTGAAGATGTTCTTCAAACGTACGGCCTACGATGATGATGTCATCCAAGTAGACCAGGCAAGCATCGCCAATTAGCCCGGTAAGTACAAGTTCCATCAACCTTTCAAACGTTGCCGGAGCATTGCACAATCCAAACGGCATAACTTTAAATTGCCACAGCCCTTTTCCTGTCGAGAATGCAGTTTTCTCCTTGTCCTTAGGATCTATTTCAACTTGCCAGTAGCCACTTTTCAGGTCCAGCGTGCTAAACCATTTTACTCCAGTAAGCATGTCCAGCGTGTCATCAATTCTTGGCAAAGGATAGCTGTCCTTCTTCGTAACGTCGTTCAGACGACGATAGTCAACACAAAACCGCATGCTGCCGTCTTTCTTTCTTACCAGCACGACAGGTGAACACCATGGACTAGATTAAGGTTCAATAACACCATCCTTCACCATTCCCTCAATCATGGTTTCCACTTCCTTTTCACGTGCTACCGGCAATCTCCTTGGCCGCTGACGGATAGGCAATTCTTCTCCTGTGTGTATTTTGTGTTGAACTAAGCCAGTCTTCCCGATGTCAGCATCGTTTGACGAGAAAACATCGGCGTACTTTAGTAACATCTTCTTTGCCTTGGTCATTTCATTTTGGGACAGAGCGCTGCGGCAGTCTTCTAAAAGTGTGGACACTCTCGTTTGTGCATCCTTGCTGAGGGTCCCAGTCGATAGATATTGGCATCGACGCAACCAATCCACTTCCTCGCAAGTACCGACTAGTGTGCCTTTTTCTATAATCTGTTCCTGATCACAAAGGTTCAGCACACGTACCCCTGAAATGTCGGTGGCTCTGACCAAAGTTCGTGCCACTTTCCATGGAAGGTCATTGTCTACCCTTTCCACGAGTACACAACGATGGGTTTGCCCAGGATTCCGAGGAAGACTAACCGGCACAATCGTTTCCGATCTCGGCGGAAGAACAATCTTCTTAAGGCTGTACACATTCCCTGGTAACGCCCCTTCCACGAAAAGTTCCTCTTGTCCACATTTCAAAACACCTTGCTTGACGTCAATCTCGCAACAATTCTTCCTCATAAAGTCAAGGCCCAGGATGCAATCGTCCATTATATCAGCCACGATGACATTATGCAGGTAGATTCTGTTGCCTAACTTCAACTCCATCTTCTTTTCTCCATGGACGGGTATGCGCTGACCGGTGGCTGTTACCAAATTAATGCGTTCTCGGTTGTATGCGGAGTCCCCAAGGAACCGACTTATAAGTTGGGAACTAACGACCGTACGAGAGGCTCCAGTATCTAAGGTCAGCTTACACGGCGTTCCGTTGACCTCGCCCTTGATGATTAAGCTGTTCCCGTCCTGGGTTTGTGTGATCGAAATCCTTGGGGCTCTTTGAACATCAGCCAGCACCCGCCCCGCAGTCCTGGCTATTACTCGTTTCCCTGCTGCTGCTGGGTGGTGCAGTTAGCCGCACTACCCTCTGGAGACCGGCCATCTTCCCTTTCTGCAGTTCGCTTAGGGCAACTGGATCGAAGGTGGCCCCTTTCCCCACAGCCGTAGCACCTAGGGCTGTATCCTTTATTACGATCGCGAACTGTAGCCGCTGCAACCTCCCTGATGCGGTGGGAACGATGATCCTGCCGCACAGCTTCCACCTCCAGCGCATGGGCCAAGGCGTCCTTAAGCGTTCCGTGGTGACCGAGCCTCACAGCAGCTCTAACCTCAAGGTCGCGGATGCCGTCAATGAATGCCTGCACCAGGTTCCCATCAATAAGCGCAGGTACGGACTGGTAAGCTTTGCGAACCAGCTTTTCCACTTCAAGGGCCCACTGCTGCAGGTTTTCGCTGCTGCGTTGCACGCGATCCTTGAGCTGCGCACGAAACACGTGTTCCAGGTGAGCGTCACCATACCGAGCCTCCAATGCCTCAAGGAGCTGCTCGTAAGTCACTTCCTTACCGATAGCTTCCAGAACAGTTAAGGCCTGGTCGCGCAGGCCTAGGGTGAGGGCAGTCATGGCCTGATTTTTATCCCACCCGTTCGCCTTCATGACAGCCTCGAACTGGATTTTGTAGGCCGACCAGGAAGAGGTTCCGTCGAACGGTGGCACTTTGAATCCACGTAGCGAAGGTGTTGTAGCTACGGGAGCTGCGATTCCATCCCCAACTTTAAGGTAATCCAGCGTTTTCTTAACGTCAGCCATCACATTGTCAACCCGATTATTCACTTGGTCAATTCGGGTTTCTGCCTCCGACAGGCGGTTGTCATATTGAGCAACCTTATCCTTCATCTCCTTCATGTCTTTCCCGAAGGTAGCGTGAAGGTCCTTCATAAGGAGCATCTGCTCTTCCTGGCGGCGTGCCTGCTCCTCCTGTCGGCGAGCCTGCTCCTCCTTATCACGCTGGAGCTGTTCTTCCAGCCGAAGAGCCTGTTCCTCCTGTCGCCGGGCCTGTTCCTCCTGACGGCGGGCCTGTTCCTCCTGTCGGCGAGCCTGCTCTTGCAGCATCATCATCAGAGCAGCAAAATCTGGTGGTGATGACGCTGGTGCAGCTGTGGACGTTCCGGCCTCCGTGGTCGGTAGCTGGCCTTCCGACCTTTGTAGCGTTGCTCCACCGAAACGTCTCTGGTCCGTCTCCTGTTGGCGTTGACTCCGGGTACGGATACCCTCACTGTCATCCTTGGGTAAAATCGGCATGATTTTAATCCCTGCTTCTGACACCAATTGTTACGAGCTTGGGGTTCGTAATAATTAAAAACTGCCGATTAAATAACCAAAATTAGACACTTTAATTAAAAACACAAATTACAACTTTAACGCTAATTATGAAACACAATTGCACTACTGATCACTTCTAAGTCGCACTTGAAGATCGCTTTCCTTTCGATGTTTTCGCTTGTATCGCTTATCCAAGACTGTGTCCGCTCGTGGAGCATTCCCGCCTTATATACGCCTCACATTGTTCTAGAACCTTCCATTGTAGAAACATCTAGAATGTTCGAGTACATTCCGGCCCCAACTGACCAGATGTCGATAGTTCTAGAAAGTTCTATCATCGAAACTTCTAGAAGGTTCTTGACACTAGTTCTTCTACTCGATACTAGATGGCGCTAGTGGTAACAAATATCAATTGTGGCGCGCAACAATATCAAATAAATTCAGTAAAAGTCAAACACTCTGTTTAGAGAACGTGGGTACAATACCTACTTAGCTTGAGTACAGAATGGCAACAGCTCAAATGCAGACGAGACGGCACCGCCGCCGCCGCGGCGTGGCGCGGCGCTGTGCGGTGCGGCGTTTTTATTGTAATTTCACAATATTATTTACTAAGTTTATTTGTACTAGTACTTAGGTATTTCTTTTGTGATAAATGATAACTGAACTGACCGAAATAAACTAAATCATAGCAAAAAATGTTGTCTTAAATTCTTAAATGTTCAAAATGTCCACCACGTTTTACAATACACAAGTTACATCGCCGAACAATGTTTTCCCGCACCCTGCTCAATAGATTTCGATCTGGATCCGAGGCCATGGCTTTTAATTTGTCAAACGCGGCAACAATACGACTGTGTCGTTCATCTTCGCTTTCGGAGGCTTGCGAGTAATCTTCATTTTTAATAAATCCCCATAAAAAGAAGTTGTGGGACTCGCGTATCCACATACTTACGCCACACAAACATTCGCCGCACCAACGGACGACATGCCGGCCGCGGAAGCAAACTCGTACTGACGAGATGCGCCAGCGCCGGCAATATTTATAGTGTGCGTGCAGGCGGCGCTATACGTCGCGCACGCGTCAGAGCGAGATGGGTGCGCGTTCATCGTTGTTCGTGGATCACAGATTGTTTTAAGTTTATGGAATCAGTGTTCTCTTATTGGTTAATTAAAATATTGTACGTAGGTGAGCCTAGCACAAATTGTATGTTTTAAAATAGAACATAAGGAAGGATCTTTGACAAAATAAATAAGCAATTATTCCCTGCAACAATACGTGTTTAATTTGCTATCAGGAGACCCCAACAACTGGTGACACCCGACAACTGAACCGACAACCCAGATCGAAGATGTCGCAAGAAAACCCGAGCGAAAGCGAAATGCCGAAGCCCGAAGTCGACCTGGCTGCAGTCTCCATCCAATCAAGACTGTTGCCGTTTTGGAGGGAAATACCACGAGCCTGGTTTATCCAATTTGAAGCCGTCGTGGAGCCTTTGAAGACATCGGATGATCAAAAGTACCGATATGTGTTGCAGCAGCTACAAACCACCGACCTACAACATATCACGGACATCTTATACAATCCGCCAGCCACTGGCAAATACGGAGCCATAAAGAATCGTCTGCTGACGGTATATGACATATCGGACGTGAAAAATTTTCAAAAACTCATCAGCGGCCTGGAACTGGGTGACCAGAAACCTACACAGTTACTACGCAAGATGAGAGAACTAGGCAGCGGCATGATCACGGACGAAGGTTTGAAGATCGAGTGGCTCAACCACCTACCCACACAGATGCGCGTCGTGTTGTCGATTAACACGGAATCGTCACTCGACACACTCGCCGCGATGGCTGACAAGATGGCAGAATATTCAGAACCCTCAACATCGACGGTCGCCGCAGTGTCCACGTTACAAGAGCCCGTGATGTCCGCACAATTAGATGTCTTGTCAAAGCAAATGGAGAAACTATGTCTAGAAGTCGCCGAGTTACGTGGACGCACAGCTCATCGTTATAGACGCCCGTTTCGTTCCCGGTCCCGTTCACAGTCGCGGTCGCGGCAGGGGAATAAGTCTTCAACCAGACCCGGCGATCCGAAGTGGGAGTGTAAATACCATTATCGCTACGGGGACAAGGCAAAGCGCTGCGAATCACCGTGTTGCAGAAGAAACAAGACTCAGCCGTCGTTAAACTAGCTCCGACATCGACGGTGGCGGACGTCGGTGTCCCGTGTGCTACCAACCGCCTTTGTGTTTTCGATCGGGATACCCGAGAACGATTTCTTGTGGACACTGGCGCCGATATTTCGGTGTTAGCCGCCACAAGCAAAAGAAAAATGAAGACCGCCAGCGCGTACAGATTATATGCGGCAAACAATACGCCCATAAATACCTACGGTGAGAAGACGCTCAGACTGAATCTTGGTCTACGTCGCAGTTTCCTGTGGCAGTTTATCGTGGCAGATGTGAAAACTTCAATCCTGGGAGCCGACTTTCTGCGTCACTTCAAATTACTGGTAGATCTCCACAGGAAGAAGCTCATCGATAATGTGACGGACTTATCGATCGATGCGCTTGAAATAACGACCGGCGAAGAAACAGTACACGTCATTAGCTCCGAACAAACTTACTACGAAATATTGAAGCAATATCCAGAGGTTATGCGGCCGATGTTCCTGAAAGAACCAGCAAAACACGATGTCGTTCACCACATAGAAACAACAAGCCCCCCCCTCTTCGCCCGACCCCGCCCTCTGCCACCCGATAAATACAAGGCTGCCAAAGAAGAGTTCGATCATATGCTGGAGATGGGCATCTGCAGACCTTCGAAGAGCCCATGGGCAAGACCACTCCATGTAGTTAAGAAGAAGGACGGAGGACTACGGGTTTGCGGTGACTATCGTAGGCTAAACGCAGTCACTCAACCCGACCGATACCCGATACCCCGCATACAAGACTTCACCTACCAGCTGCGCAATATGAAGATATTTACAAAACTCGATCTCAAAATGGCATACTACTGGATACCGATAAATGAAGAAGACGCTCAGAAAACAGCTATTACCACACCATTTGGGCTGTTCGAATTTAAATGTATGACCTTCGGATTACGGAACGCCAGTCAAACGTTCCAAAGATTTATGCATCAAGTTCTACGGGGTATAGATAACTGCTTTTGTTACATCGATGACATCTTACTGTACTCGCAGAGCGAGGAAGAACATAAACTACTCTTACGTCAAGTGCTGGAACGTCTCAAGGAGTACGGCGTCATGCTAAAGGTAGAAAAGTGTGAGTTCGGCAAGGAAAAGATAAATTTTCTTGGCTACGAGGTGTCAACAAACGGTATCAAACCCACTGAAGAGCGAACAGACGTAATAACAAAGTACCCGAAACCAAACACTGTCGCCGAGTTACGACGCTTCCTAGGCATGCTCAATTTTTATCGTAGCTGCTTACCCCGTCAAGCCGACTTACAATCAGAACTCAACAAGTTTTTACACAATCGGAAGCGCAACGATAAAACACCCATCGAGTGGAACCCGGCAGCAGAGTTAGCTTTTGAAAAGTGCCGTCAAAGCATTTTACAAGCTACCGAACTAACGCATCCAGTACCCGGCTGTGCCCTCGCCATCATGACAGACGCCTCAGACTACAGCCTCGGCGCAGTACTACAACAGAGAATCGAAAACGCGTGGAGACCTCTCGCTTATTTTTCAAAAGCGATGAGTATGACGCAACAACGCTACAGTGTGTACGATCGCGAGCTACTGGCGATTTATACAGCTGTGAAGCATTTTCGAACGCTCATCGAAGGAGGCGACGTAACGGTGTATACGGACCACAAGCCACTTGCCCACGCACTGACACGCCCAGCAAGTAGCAGTGACACACCACGCCGAGAACGACAGTTGAATTTTATCAGTCAGTTCTGCACTGGCATTAAGTACGTACAAGGGGAAAACAACACAGTAGCCGATGCTTTGTCACGCATAGAAGACATCCAATGCCCCACCACTATCGACTACGATAAGCTAGCGAGCGAACAAGCAAGCGATCCCGTGTTAAAGCAACTGAGGAGCCAATCTAATCTGAAGTTTGCTGACGTCACAATGCCTGGAATAAACCAACCAATCACGTGCGAAACATCGACTGGGACGCCTCGACCATACCTACCGAATACATATCGTTTTGTAGCATTCAAAGCGCAACATGATTTGTGTCATCCCGGTATCAGAACGACACGGAAGCAGACAACATCAAAATTCTTTTGGC
This sequence comes from Gortyna flavago, assembly GCA_963669345.1. Taxonomy (NCBI): domain Eukaryota; kingdom Metazoa; phylum Arthropoda; class Insecta; order Lepidoptera; family Noctuidae; genus Gortyna; species Gortyna flavago. The sequence continues at coordinate 1,516,743 of OY770154.1, forward strand.
CGAATATAAATAAAGATGTCAGCAATTGGACCAGAGCGTGCATCGATTGCCAGCGAGCTAAAGTACATCGCCACGTCGTAACTCCACTGAGCGAGTTCCCATCATCAGAACGCTTTGAACATATACATATGGACATCGTCGGCCCGCTACGAATATCAAATGATTGCCGTTACTGCGTGACCATCATCGATCGCTGCACCAAGTGGCCCGAAGCTGTTCCATTGCCCGACATAACCGCTGAAAAGGTCGCAAAAGCCCTTTACGAGAACTGGATCACAAGATTTGGAAGTCCACTGCGAATATCAACGGATCAAGGTCGCCAATTTGAGTCCCAGCTCTTCCGATCGCTGATGCAGAAATTTGGCATAACACGAATACGCACTACGGCATATCATCCTCAGTCAAATGGCCAGATCGAAAGATGGCACCGGACGCTGAAGGCAGCATTAATGGCACGCGGTTCGACCAATCAGTGGACAGAAGAGCTACCCACTGTGCTATTGGGACTGCGCACAGCATTACGCAACAATAATCTCAGCCCGGCAATTATGACGTACGGGACAACACTTCGCCTGCCATCAGACTTAATCATAAAAACAAAAACAGGCATCAATGAAAGCGATTACGTACGTCGCCTAATGGAAACAATGGCAACAGTTAAAAGTGCCCCGCGTTCGAACAGCAGTCATACTGAGCCATTCATACATAAGGACCTCGCGACGTGCACACATGTTTTCGTGCGAAATGACACAGTACGGTCGCCGCTAACGCCGCCGTAGGATGGGCCCTACGAAGTTATCAAGCGCTATGACAAGTACTACAGGGTCAAGTTACCACTACGCACATCAATAGTATCTTTGGACAGACTCAAACCAGCCTTCATGTACAACGAGCCCGTCGAAGATAAAGATAACCACCAGGACATTAGGCCAACTCAGGCCTACACCACCAGATCCGGCAGAGTCGTGAAGCCTGTGGTACGCTTCACTTAGAGGGGAGTGATGTGGGACTCGCGTATCCACATACTTACGCCACACAAACATTCGCCGCACCAACGGACGACATGCCGGCCGCGGAAGCAAACTCGTACTGACGAGATGCGCCAGCGCCGGCAATATTTATAGTGTGCGTGCAGGCGGCGCTATACGTCGCGCACGCGTCAGAGCGAGATGGGTGCGCGTTCATCGTTGTTCGTGGATCACAGATTGTTTTAAGTTTATGGAATCAGTGTTCTCTTATTGGTTAATTAAAATATTGTACGTAGGTGAGCCTAGCACAAATTGTATGTTTTAAAATAGAACATAAGGAAGGATCTTTGACAAAATAAATAAGCAATTATTCCCTGCAACAATACGTGTTTAATTTGCTATCAGGAGACCCCAACAAAGTCGAGAGGAGTGAGTTCGGGTGACCGCGCTGGCCACCTGTGGGGGCCGTACCGGCCAATCCATTGTTCGACGAACATGGTGTTAAGCTGCTCTCTTGCGAGGAGAACAGAGTGTGGAGGAGCCCCGTCTAACTGGAACCATACCCGAGAGTTCGCTACCAAGGTTAATTCGTCTAAATAATCGGATATTGGGCCTCTTAGAAGGTCTAGGAACATCTGCGCATTCAGGTTTCCATCGATAAAAATTGGGCCAATTATTTGATCTCCGTGAATGCCCGCCCAAACATTAACACTAAAGCGGTACTGATGAGCTGATTCCCTAAATACGTAAGGATTGGTGTGGCTCCAGTGACGCAAGATTTGTCGGTTCCACATGCCGTTTCGAGTAAACGTGCTTTCATCTGTCCAAAACACATTTGACAAGAAATCTTGGTCTTGGGCAATTTTTTCTAATACCCATTGGCAATAAAACTTATCGGCTTATCACGGGGCAGCAGCGACTGCACCTTTGGCAGTTTAAAAGGACGTAGTTTGTCTCTTTTCAATACTTTATGTACTGTTCTATGGGCCACTAAACATACGCCCAGCTGGTCTCAGGCTGCAGGTTGGGTTGCGATCGAAGTGGTCTAAGATTCTTCGTTCCAAAGACGAAGTAACGTGACGCGGGGCAACTCCTTCATTTGTGTTGGGCACAATGTGTTGATTTTCCCTCACTCTCTGGACAGCTCTGATGATGGTCCGAACACTAGTAGGGCAGGCGCGAGTTGCGCTATACCTCTCACGATAAGTACGCAGAGTTAATGCCGCGTTTTGGAGGCATTCGCTATACAGTAAAATCATGTCAGTAAACTCTGCAGCACTATAAAAACGCTGTTGTCGCGGCATAATATTGTTTAAAAAACAAGCAACACACAAAAGTTAATTAGCTAGTGTCTATTTCACCATAGAAAAATTTATAAGCACAAATTAAATTAAAAACACGATTTACACACACACACACACGTAGGTACTTAGTATCTATTTCACTGCAATAAAAAGAAAAACTCATAAAACCTTAAAATACACGACAACACGCGTAAACTAAGTAGGTATCAAATCTGTGAACGGCGCACGCACGCACTATCCTGGAAGCAAAGAGTACTTTGTATATACAGAAATAGAGAGCCATCTGGCGCGATTTGAACGATAACAGGTTAAAAAAGCGCCCTCTGCGATTAAAATACTAAACTACATCCGTGTCAGTATTTTATTCGCGCGACCTAGATCCATCCATGGTCCAATTGTTTTATGTATTATATTCTTGTAACAGAGTTAATAAAATTATACCGATATAAGTGTTCAAAATCTGTTAAGTACAACATATTTAGATATTATTTGAATTACACAACCCCTTACTAATAAACATATTATATCAGATGAATAGTTACACACCGATTTCTCTCTTTCAGTCGTCAGTAATTTGATTTTCGATAGAAGACAAAGCGTTGTGTAAGTATACAAACGATACACAATGTTTATTAGTAAGGGGGATATAGGTACAACGAACGATCACAGCAGAATGACATCAAAACACCACCAGCCATTTTTGTTTATTACTTGCCAGTGCTGCCAGGGCATTAAATATCTCTAAATTCTTACCAAAGTATGTAAGATCTTTTTATTTCAACTTTTTTTGTGAAAATGACTTATCATCATGAACACGTATGTTTATATTTAATTTATTCTAACGAACCCTATATTTACAACAAACACTCTTTGCTTATCTCCATTAATAGAACTAATCAAACTTCTATGTAGCAAATAATGAATTAATTATGGCAACACATTCTTAACAGTACTACTAATATTATACCATTTATTTAGGGAGAACATTGTAAACCTTAGTGCAGTATTAAATTTTGAATATTTATTTTTTATTTTCCTGTATTATACGCCACACTAGCGCCTCTGGTTTTACAATACTAAACTAACGGATTAAAATACTACGAAATTGTAAAGCTAATAACCAGCTGGAAATATATCTTTTGTACACGTCATCTGTAATAAGTTGGGTTATCACAATGCTTTTGCAGGGTTTCTACGAGTAAGATTGTAAGGCATGCCCGGAAGGCAAACAGCGTACTGAGTACTGAGAAAGGTAACTAGTAACTACTTCCGAAAAAATAAGTAAGTAATAAATAGGGTCGACAGCGCAGTTATCGACTTATCGTTTATCGATACTTTTCTACATTAACTTACCTAAAAAAGACAAAATACTTAACAACAATTGCTACTATACCTACTCGTACGTATTTTTAATAGGATGCTTCATATCCGTGTAAAACCAGTGTTAGTTAATTGCTATTATTTACTTCTACCTTAATTTATCTATAAATCTACTTGATTATAATTTTTAATTAGAACACATTTAAGATCTGTTATTATTATAATTAACACATCATGTCCCTAGTATTTAAAGCGAAACACTTTTTTGCAAACATCTTCAAAAAATAATGTGAATCAGCTGACTGTAGATTAAAAGGTGTCCTTCCCTACACAAGGCGCGCGCGCAACACCCGCCCGCTACCCCTTTGCCTTTGCCGATGTGCCGCGGCGCCGCCGCCGCCGCCGCCCGCCACCGCAATGCTTTTGAGATCGCCGCGCGCAGACGTGCCGGCGCCGTTTCGTGAGCCGACAAAAGATACCGCTACCGATGTACACCCGCGAGAAATATTGGCGCGCATCAGTGGTAAGTTAGTAAACAAAATTTCGGTAGTGACAAGTCAAGGACGTATTAAGTTTTACAAAATGAAGTATTAAGTACTCCAGTCTGGGAGAAGGGCTTAATGCCTGTAATCCACCACGTGAACCTTAGTAAAAGACTGACAGATTGTCAGACTTTTACTAACACGATAAAGAGGGAGAAGTCATTAAAAAACCTACATGTGACATCTACTAATTTAGTGCGAATTTGTAGATGTCACATGTAGGTTTTTTTTTTGAAGTGGGAAATCATCTAATGACTTCTCCCGCTCTAGGGTATTTTCAGATTGTCAGACTTTTACTAACTAAAATCGAACCCGTGTTCCCTTTCTTGCCCTTATCGTTCCAGGGCCACGGGCTTCCTTTTCAGAAATTTATCTATGGCCGTAGAGGGCATCGGCCCATCTGCTGGGCCCCTTGTGCCGATTGTCTATGAGGCGCGCGTGGAACACTACGCACCGTCGATGACTTAAGCTCGGTCGAGCGGACGGCGAGCTACCCATTGCTCGTCGTCCGGAAGCCCAGGCCTACGGTGGCCGGAGATCACTCTGCGATTCTCGACGCCGCCTCGTCGCCTGTCGCGGCCGCTGGGGCGAGAGTGATGAAACACATTACAGAATGAAAGTACTTGCCTGGATTTGAATTCACGACCTTCAACTCATAAAGTGGGATCTTTGCTTTCAATAAAAAAATTACATAAATTGAATTCCTGCCTGCCTTTAGGTGTACCTATTTTACATTTTAGGCAAATAAGTAGAATGCCTAAACGAGCTTGAGCGATAGATTGCACAGAGTGGCAACGTCGCATTTCAAAGTTCAAGGATTTAAGGAACAAAGTATGTTAGATCATTGACCTAGTGCTGCAATTCTACAGTGTTCAAATTTACTGAAAATTAAAACTAAATTTTTTGTTTAAACTACTGGACCGATTTCGTTAATTTTTTGCACATCGTCAGTAAACTCTTAAACAAGCATGTGATTTCATTTATTGCCCATTTGTCGAATCCATACTGTATAAAAAAGGGAAGAGGTCATTGGACATCAAAAAATTCGTCCACATAGAGCACAGTCGCAGACAGCAGTCTGGCCTGTTCCCATCGTCGCGTGCCAAAAGCCATTCGGTTCTAAAACAATTGGCACTCCGGCCGGTGACAAGATCCGATGAATGATTTCGTTAATACTGGTGTGCCATGCCATCCGACCAAATGATCTTAGCGTTACGCTCGTGAATGAGTGCTGCTTGTGGTGACTGGTCGTCTTGCTGGCCATGGTTTCGTTATTGTTATCAGAAATTAACAGTTTATTTATTAAACCGTTCTGTGATCACAAGCGTGATGTTATGTGTGTGTGTTATATTTTACTAACGCGGTTTGGGTTACTCCTAGTACGTTTGGTTAATTGAACCGTATGCAGTGCATGTTATAGTTCTTGTAAGTAACTCAAAGGCTGCAATGGCAACAATTCTTTTATTTATTAATCAAACAATCAAAATCTTTATTAACTTGCACTTCTATTGATGATGATTCCCTACAATTTGTTGAGTGGTGTACATACATAAACTAACGCCTTCTTCCCATGGGGATAGGCAGAAACTACAGGACGCCACCTGCTGAGATTCTAAACTAATCCTTTTGCTTTGATTACGTTCATAAATTCTGTCATACACTTACGTCGGATATGTCTTGATAAATTACTCTTTTGACTAAAACTAAGCTTACAAACATCACATTTATAAGGTTTTTCTCCAGTGTGTATAGGAATATGCTTTGAAAAAATACTCTTCCTACTAAAACTACGCTGACAAACATCACATTTATAAGGTTTTTCACCAGTGTGTATACGAATATGCTGTGATAAATTACCCTTATCACTAAAACAACGTTGGCAAACATCACATTTAAAAGGTTTTTCACCAGTGTGTATACGACTATGTTTTGTTAAACTATCCCTATCACTAAAACTACGTTGACATGCATCACACCTATAAGGTTTTTCACCAGTGTGAAATAGAATGTGTCTTGTTAAACTACTCCTATCACTAAAACTACGTTGACATTCATCACATTTATAAGGTTTTTCACCAGTATGGATACGAATATGTCTTGTTAAATTACCCCTATGACTAAAACTACGCTGACAAACATCACATTTATAAGGATTTTCACCAGTGTGTACACGAGTATGATATGATAAATGACTCTTTTTAAAAAATGTACGTTGACATATATCACACCTAAAAGGATTTTCACTTGTATGTATTCGAATATGACTTGTTAAATTACTCTGTTCACTAATGCTACGCTGATCACATTTGAAAGGCTCTTTGAAATGATTGCCAGGATTGGACGTACGTATTTCAGTTGTCCGGGTAACTTTCGAGTCACATTTGTCTTTACTCATTTGCTCGGCTGTTACTGCATCTTTTTCTTTTGTTCTTCGTGTGTCTAGTTTTGGTTTCTTCGCAACGTTCGTCCCTGTGATAATAAATCTGGTAAGTACAATGTTAGAAGAAGATTGACATACACACGAATCAAACTAATAGCGGATTTTACGGTTTACACTAGAACCGAAAAGTAGGAATTTCTGGTGATATTAAATAATACACTTCATCACCAGAGACATGAAGAACAATATTGTACTAAAATATGGTCTATTCCAAAAATATCTGATAAGTTTAAACAAACTACGTTCAAGAGTTTTAGTAACACATTTATTTGTATTTAGGTTTCAACTTATATCTTTATTCAAGAAATAACTATTACTGGGTAATTTTATATAAGATAATTAAGTTGACATTGAAAACTATCGACGAAAATTAAGATTTTTAAAATTAACCTAAATTATAAAATGAAATACAGAGTACGTAGGACAAATCTTAAATACAATATACAAGCTAACACTAATACACTTATATATTTTATGTACAAGTATATAAAAAAGGGAAGAGGTCATTGGACATCAAAACATTCGTCCACATAGAGCACAGTCGCAGACAGCAGTCTGGCCTGTTCCCATCGTCGCGTGCCAGCCATTCGGTTCTAAAACAATTGGCACTCCGGCCGGTGACAAGATCTGACGAATGATTTCGTTAATACTGGTGTGCCATGCCATCCGACCAAATGATCTTAGCGTTACGCTCGTGAATGAGTGCTGCTTGTGGTGACTGGTCGTCTTGCTGGCCATGGTTTTGTTATTGTTATCAGAAATTAACAGTTTATTTATTAAACCGTTCCGTGATCACAAGCGTGATGTTATGTGTGTGTGTTATATTTTACTAACGCGGTTTGGGTTACTCCTAGTACGTTTGGTTAATTGAACCGTATGCAGTGCATGTTATCGTTCTTGTAAGTAACTCAAAGGCTGCAATGGCAACAATTCTTTTATTTATTAATCAAACAATTTAAATATTAACTTGCACTTCTATTGATGATGATTCCCTACAATTTGTTGAGTGGTGTACATACATAAACTTATGGTTTAAGACATTTAAACTAACGCCTTCTTCCCATGGGTATAAGCAGAAACTAAAGAGCGCCACCTGCTGAGATTCTAAACTAATCCTTTTGCTTCGATTACGTTCATAAATTCTGTCTTACACTTACGTCGGATATGTCTTGATAAATTACTCTTTTGACTAAAACTAAGCTGACAAACATCACATTCATAAGGATATCCACCAGTGTGTACACGAATGTTTTGTTAAACTATCCCTATCACTAAAACTACGTTGACATGCATCACACCTGTAAGGTTTTTCACGAGTGTGAAGTAGAACATGTCTTATTAAACTACTCCTATCACAAAAACCACGTTGATATGCATCACATTTATAAGGTTATTCTCCAGTGTGTATAGGAATATGCTTTGAAAAATTACTCTTCCTACTAAAACTACACTGACAAACATCACATTTATAAGGTTTTGTACCAGTGTGTATACGAATATGCTGTGATAAATTACCCTTATCACTAAAACAACGTTGGCAAACATCACATTTAAAAGGTTTTTCACCAGTGTGTATACGACTATGTCTTGTTAAACCACCCCTATCACTATAACTACGTTGACATGCATCACACTTATAAGGTTTTTCACGATTGTGAAGTAGAACATGTCTTATTAAACTACTCCTAGCACAAAAACCACGTTGACATGCATCACATTTATAAGGTTTTTCTCCAGTGTGTATACGAATATGCTCTGAAAAAATACTCTTCCTACTAAAACTACGCTGACAAACATCACATTTAAAAGGTTTTTCACCAGTGTGTGTACGACTATGTTTTGTTAAACTATCCCTATCACTAAAACTACGTTGACATGCATCACACCTATAAGGTTTTTCAACAGTGTGAAATAGAATGTGTCTTGTTAAACTACTCCTATAACTAAAACTACGTTGACATTCATCACATTTATAAGGTTTTTCACCAGTATGGATACGAATATGTTTTGTTAAACTACCCCTATGACGAAAACTACGTTGACATGCATCACACCTATAAGGTTTTTCACCAGTGTGAAATAGAATGTGTCTTGTTAAACTACTCCTATCACTAAAACTACGTTGACATTCATCACATTTATAAGGTTTTTCACCAGTATGGATACGAATATGTTTTGTTAAACTATCCCTATGACTAAAACTACGCTGACAAACATCACATTTATAAGGTTTTTCGCCAGTGTGTACACGAGTATGATATGATAAATTACTCTTTTTAAAAAAGGTACGTTGACATATATCACACCTAAAAGGATTTTCACTTGTATGTATTCGAATATGACTTGTTAAATTACTCTGTTCACTAATGCTACGCTGATCACATTTGAAAGGCTCTTTGAAATAAGTGCCAGGATTGGACGTACGTATTTCAGTTTTCCGGATAACTTTCGAGTTAGATTTGTCTTTACTCATTTGCTCGGCTGTTATTGCATCTTTTTCTTTTGTTCTTCGTGTGTCTAGTTTTGGTTTCTTCGCAACGTTCGTCCCTGTGATAATAAATCTGGTAAGTACAATGTTGGAAGATTGACATGCACACGAATCAAACTAATAGCGGATTGTACGGTTCACACTAGAACCGAAAAGTAGGAATTTCTGGTGATATTAAATAATACACTTCATCACCAGAGACATGAAGAACAATATTGTACTAAAACATGTATCTCCGCCACCTGAAGATCTACGGCCTTCGAAATGTGTTGAAAAACTTTGACGGGGACGATAATGATAACCTGAATTTGTGACGGAGAAACTTTGCGTAGTTTCAAAGATATTGATCATTTAAATTTTCCCATACAAACATCCATTGATATTGTGTAGTGACCATAAATTTTACATAAATAAAGGATTTCTTTTTAATCGACTAATTGGCCGGTAGCAGCCACGCCTGCTATATATATGATTAAAATTACGACCACCGACTTCATATGCGCTTCAAACACTTAGGGCGGCGGTAAAAACAACGTTATTATTGACACACATTGCGTCACTAAATGTTAGTAAGGGAAGCGTATTTGAAAACGCTCCCGTTATTGAGTTTCGGAAGTGCCAGCCAGAAGTTTTATACGTAAATTCAAGCTGGCTGGACACAGATTTTTGCATTTTTCTACTAAACCGCTGTACGTATCACAAAACTTTTAGCTCGATGCCTGTCACAATATGTGACGCCCGTTGATATGCAAAAAGTCGTCAAAATCACTTCCGTTACCGAGATATAGAGACGAGCGAAAAGTGGTTTTTCAAGCTGGCTGGACACGTTTTCGATCGATTATCTAAGATTCTGTAGCGTCACAAATTCTGAAATAACGGTGTTTAGCCGTTACATAAAGTGCCCTATTGACCTAGTTAAATGCGAGCTATTTTGAAGAATCGTCCAGCCAGCCTGAGTCACATGACAAGATCGACGAATGATTTCGTTACTTAATACTGGTGTGCTATACCATCCGACCAAATGATTTTAGCGTTACGCTCGTGAATGAGTGCTGCTTGTGGTAACTGGTTGTCTTGCTGGCCATGGTTTTGTTATTATTATCAGAAATTAACAGTTTATTTATTTAACTACGATGGTCCTACATTTTCATTTGTGACTTTGAGATCCATAGGACTCAATGGATAGAATTCTACATTGCACGTGTAAGCGGGTACGCCATTTAGGTAACGCAAACCACATCCTATCATGTGAACCATTGGCCTGTTTAGATTAACAAACTAAAACTTACTTATCGTCTCCCTGCCTCCTCGTTTCTTCTTAGATACTTCTTGTTCTTCTTCTACTTCAGTTTTAAACACCATTAAAGGCACATCATCTTCTAAATCTGATTCAGAATGGTGTGGTGGTATGTCTGCTACATCTAGAAAGCTATTGTCTAAATTTTCCGGTTCTAGCTCTGCAAGTAAACAAAAACAGACAAGAGTTTACTCATTTATAAATATTATTTGTTTTAGGTCACAACATAATGTGGTTACCGTAAAGTTGAATTAAAATTGACTTGCCAATTTTTAAGGAGTCCAAAAAAATATTATCAGTATGAAATTGAAATGAATTTATATCTTTTATTAAATGGGCCTGCTCTTTACCTCGATCACGCTCGATGGGACGCGATGGAACGAACTCTTATGCGTATTACTTGAAAACAAATTGGAAAAGTTGGCCGGGAAATTAGAAAAAATGGGAAAACAGAAATTACTAAACAGGACAAGGTCTGTTGGGTCAGCTCGTTTTTAATATTTGTTTTATTTCACTACATAACGTTGTTCTTTGTTGAACCAACCTAAAATCTGGTCAAAACATTTTTGAATAATAAATTCTCTCTTCACAAACACCAAGCCCCATATATTACAAAGAATGTAAGCTCCATATATTTTCGCCCAATGCCCAATGAGCGAAAATGTATGGGGCTCGGTCTAAATGCCCATCACTATAGATGCCTGTCTGTATGTCATCGAATAGTCTATTAAATAAGGAGAAATAATAACTAACATTCCAATTTAAAAAAAAAAAACAGTGAAAAGTTATAGCTTCATTAGGCATAGCGCCTTGACTCATTACAATAATCATTAGATTTGTCAAAACTCCACGAGTAATTCTGGCTATAAGAACTTTGATAAAAAAAAAAGTCAGTCTTATGTTCGCAACCAAAAATTTACGACTGCACTCAATGGAGGAAAAAAATCGCAACTTATTGTATTTATTTTTCAAATATAAACCGGCCGACTTTTTTACAGTCTGGATAAAATCAGGGTATATAAGGGGAACGGCATAAAGCCTACGGCACAGACATATCCGATATTTTCACAAAAAAAAAAGTGTTTCTTTTTTTCTCATTTCATCCTTTGAAGCCGGCCAATGGCTTCAATCAAAGGATTGAATATCGCTACAAATTAATTGATAATTTCCGCGCGTTGAGAAGGCTGCTTTAAGTTGAATTTAAATTAAAGTTTTTTTTTTTTTTGCGAGACCGAAGAGATTTCTGTGCCATAGGCATCTACTCTTCTCTTCTATCTTTATACCCTGTTTTTGTCCAGACGGTAAAATAAACTCAGCAGTATATGGCCAGCGCGGCAGTCACTTGTGGTGTCAAGACAAGGCTCTTATGAAACCGATTTAAATTGATAGCTGACATCAATGCAAACAGAAAACGTTATGAGACCAAAGCCCGTTAAGTGTCATATTTCCAAAATATTAACGTTAAAAGTTGATCATGTGACATCCATATATTTTTTTAAATTTGCGTACACATATGGATGTCACGTGATCAACTTTGAATGTTAATATCCCGAAACGTAAAAAATCTTCAATCCCTTTTAATAATACCGATTTTTAAACATAATTGAAACACTAATTGAATAAATCATAATTTAAGTAGGTTGGGGTGGAAATTTGGATCACTTTTGTGTTTTATTGTATGATATTATTTTATATTATTATTATTTTTTATGTTCTTAAAAACATACCATAACTTTGACGTTCCTCCTTTGGCTCAATAATATCATCAAGTCCCTCACAAACGGCTGGTAATTCTTCTTTGATAGCAATGCTTTCAATTCGCCCATCATCAACTATACTTATGTTCTCTGTTGAAGTTTTAACAAACCCACCAAAAATTACTAAGTGGTTTTGGTTTATTAAAGGATTTGGCTGTAAAAATATGATTTTTAGTATTAGGTAAAATATGCTGGTTAGCAGTCTCAGGAGCAAAAATTGTTTTATTATGGTCACAAGCTAATGTTGCATAGCTTGTGCCGACATGAGAGAAGACTGTTATCAAACTGCCACATACAAGTTTCATACAGAAGCCATGGCAGTATTATGTAATGTGGAGCATATAACATTTATAATTATAAAAACATTTGACAAAAGCATACATATCAACATTAAACACTCGATGGTACGGTTGGAGTGATATAAAGACACAATAGGCATGACCTTGAAAGGACTCATCTCCACATTATACTAAAATTAAAAATCATGTGAATTAATGCCTGTTGAAGAATCCCTCACCTCATATTCCTCATTCAAAATTGGCGCAAACCGCTCTTCGGCTTTCAGACAATTTCTCATAAATCGGTAGCATCGCTTAAGTCTAGCATAGCAGATGAAACAAGCAAGCATCGGTCTTCTGTCTTCAGTTACAAACTGCAACAAAACTTGTTTTTACTATTTTGTTTATCTTAATAAACATAAATTACGTGTCACGATGTTTGTCCTCGATGGATTCCTAAACTACTTAACCGATTTTAATCAAATTTGTACACCGTGTGCAGTTTGATCCAACTTGAAAGATAGGATAGAAAAAAAAAATTACAAAAACGTTAGCCACAGCAACGCGTGGAAGGGTCAGCTAGTCCTACTAATATCCTACTATATCCTACTATCCTACTAATATTATACACGCGAAAGTTTGTAAGGATGGATGTTTGTTACTCTTTCACGCAAAAACTACTGAACGGATTTCGATGAAACTTCACAGTAATATAGCTTATACATCAGAATAACACATAGGCTACAATTTATAAAGATATTGTGTAATTTTTTTTGCCATAATATAAGTATCATGTAAGTCGGAAAAATTCCTGCCCTCTGAGAGCTATCTTGGCGTGCGCTGCCTAAACCGTTACAGATACACGAAGATAATGTATCGTGGGACTGTTTGTCTTAAATAGTTCTAAATAAAAGTCCGCGACAGCATATATCTACCTTTTATGTGGAAGCCATTATATCCAAAATAGTGATCCATAAATACATTTAAATCGGATACTTTTATTACAATGCACATTTTACAGTACTTAGTTAATTCTTTCAACCTAGACGTCAACGGCATGCTGAGTATCTGGTGTCTCAACGGGCTGCAGAAACACCAGAACAGTCCCAAGATCGGCATCAATAGCAAGCTGAGTATCTGGTGTCTCAACAGGCTGCATAAACACAGGAACAGTCCCAAGATCGGCATCAATAGCACGCTGAGTATCTGGTGTCTCAAAGGGCTGCAGAGACACCGGAATAGTCCCTAGATCAGCGTCAACAGCAGACTTAGTATCTGGTGTCTCAACGGGCTGCAGAAACACCTGAACAGCCCCAAGATCGGCGTCAACAGCATGCTGAGTATAGTGGTGTCACAACGGGCTGCTGAGACACCAGAACAGTCACAAGCTCGACATCAGCAGCAGGCGACTTACATGGCGTCCCATAGAGCTACAGAAACCTTTACTAGGGCTGAATCCCGCAGATGCGCTGTTGTTACACTAATATAATGTATCGTGGGACTGTTTTTCTTAAACAGTTCTAAATAAATGTCCGCGACAGCACAATTATCTACCTTTTATGTGGAAGCCCAAAATAGTGAGCCATATTGAAAGTACCTCTTAATGTATGTTACCTTTTCACACCTAAACCACTGGACGGATTTCGACAAAATTTGGCAAGGAGATAGATAGCATCCTAGGGAAGGACATGGGCTACTTCATCGGTACTGTCCCGTGGGATAATTTCCGATATCCACGCGGGCGAAGCCGCGGGCAGAAGCTAGTATTTTATAAATTATGAATAAAATACTTACTTTCACTACAATTGAATTAATATAATGTAACACTGTCCAAGCCGACAGCTGGTGGTCTGTATTGCTGTCTGTACGCTCTTTGGTGTAGTGGATACAAGCGCTACTGCTGAGCATGAGGTCCTGGGTTTGATGCCCAGGTTGAGCAGTGTTATTAGGTTTTTTCACTGGGAATTTCTCAGTAGCAGCCCAGAGTCTGGAATTGTTCCCAGTTGATGGCAATGGCTCGCCTCCTATTACATGGGATTTGAACATAACTGGCGAAATGTGGATGTACCTACTATGGGTACACCTCTGCCTATCTCTTTGGGGCATACAGGCGTGATGTTATGCTATGTGTACAATGAATCCGGCTCCTAGTACGTAATGTTTTATATAATCTACTTACTGGAATATCAGTCATCTTCTTATACAGTTCGTGCAAGTTCTTGTCGGCCACTGTGTACATCCGGACATCCTCCACTAAACACATCCTACATATTGGCAGTTTATCCATCTTTTAACTCAAAAAGTACGCCCATATGACGACCCACTGACCAATAATTCACAAAACTCGGGTGAGTTTAATTAGCTGGCGTGACTTCACGTGGATATTGTTAGGATTCAGTCTATTGTCTAACCGTAGCAACGCCGCGCGCCGTAGCCGTCTATTCTATGTCCAGAATTCCAGATCACAGACTCACAACCACAACCAAATCTCTTTGCTCACAATAGACCAAGTACAATATAAACAACATAAGTCCATGAGTAAAACCCGTGGTACAACCAAGTCCAAATACAGATCTCTCGTTAGAGAGTAGTATATTCCTTGATAATAATATCTCTATTACTTTAACTTTACTCTTTGAATAATAAATAAATTCATAATAAATTACACTCTTTCACAGTCTTCATACTTATAGTACTCTTTTGTCCTCTATGTAATAAACTAAACTATCACAACACAAACCACAGATAACTATATACAAGTCTCACAAACTATACACTCTTTAAGTATACAATACAGGCTTCCCACCAGTGTTGCCAACTCGACTAAAGCAAATGTCGCCAGACAGAAAGTCAAAAGTCGCCAGATACTTAAATATGAAATATATGCTCATTTATTTAGTTTTTTTTTACGTATATAAGTAGTTTTTATGACGAGTTACTGTTATCAACAAACAAAAAATTGGAATTACGTTTGGGACGACGACTGGCGCCCTGGCGCGGACGGTACGAAGTGGAGGCGCCCGCGCCAGCGCGGCCGGCTCTTTATAGTTTTGATCAAGATGCAACCTGACACTGACCTGCAAATTGCAAAAAACGCAAGAAAATTTGAATTTATCGGGTTACCATTGCAAATCCACCTTAAGTAGCGCACTTACAAAGTCAGTTATAATAAAATCGTATTAAATTAAATTATACTATGATATCATAGCCAAACTAGAAAAGTCGCTAGAAATGTCGCTAAATCGAAATAAAATGTCGTTTTTCATGTCTAAATGTCGCTTAATCTGGCGACAGTCGCTAAATTGGCAACACTGCTTCCCACAGACTACTTTTTTGTGCTCCTTCCCCAATGACTAAATAAACCTATGGACTGAGCATACCTACAAAATTAGCGTGTATACCTACACAAATCTGGCACTAAAGATGGCCGCCTTTCGCAGTGTTCTTTTTTATTTTTCTCGCACTACACTGTTTTATACAACACGAGGGCATGATTTTCCTATTAATGGACACCAAAACACCTGGTTTTTAGACGTATTTCTCTCGAAAACAACAAAAATATTTTGAGCAATCAACCGTTTGACAGCACATCTACCACAAATCCATTCATAAAACTCTCGGCACTCAACATGGCGGCCCGTCACGCATAGACATGATATTGACGTCACACAAGTGTTGCCAAATTTATTACTTGACAAACATTTAGATGTCTCTTTTTTCATATGCAGCTCTTGATTAGTTAAAAAGAAACAGAACGATTTTTGACACGTGTGTGTCGATATGATAGATATTTGTTTAGCTATTATTTTTATAGTAGTAGAATAGGGCATCTCCATGTTTCTCCTATCTCAATGGGTCACGCATAGACATGATTTTGACGTCACACAAATGTTGCCTTTAGTACTTGACAAACATTTAGATGTCTCTCTTTTCATAGCAGCTCTAGATTAGTTAAAAAGAAACAGAACGCTTTATGACACGTGTGTGTCGATATGATAAACATTTGTATAACTATTATTTCTATTGTAGAATATGCTGTCTCCATGCTTTTCCTATCTCAAGGTTCCAGTGATTCAAAGTCCGCGAGGAGATTGTCATTGTCACGTCATTTGCCACAGGGCTGCCAACCCTAAAATATAAATAATGTTTAGTTGGTGATGCCAGATGCAAGCATTTTATTTTTCAACACTTTTTAAAAAAAAAAACGGGCGGCTGTAGAAAAAAAATTAGATGCCCAAAGACATCAAAATAATTACCCTCTTTCAGCCTTTATAGCTCAGAAGGCCGTTTAAATTTTCAATTAATTTAGGACCAAGCCCCATACATTACATTAATTTATTGAACGTCTCCTTTCAAATACTTTGTTGGTCCTCTCAACCAAAGCACCTGCCATCTAATCTCTTCACCACGCTTGGTTGACTGGTAGAGAATGCCTAAGGCATTAAGTCCGCCTTTGTACCTTTTTGTGCGAAAAGTTTAAATAAATAAAATGACACAATTTAAAGTTTTTCCCCAAAGGCAAAAAGTTTGTGGGTACTATTAAGCTTTAACCATTGCGGAACAGTAATTTTTTATGAAAATTTTTAAATAAAGTAGACAAACCTAACTGAACACAACATCGACAAAATTATAAAAGGGCATTGCACGCTCTTCGTTTGAACCTAATTGGAAATTAGTACTGTAGTAAGCAGATTTCATTATTTAAACATCAAACTAATCATTTCCAATAACCTTTATAAATTAGTTTGGTCTTCAGGCTTCTACTTACTTACTAAAATAGCGTACTATGATGCATATCGTTTTTTGGTATGTATAGAGGTACACACGACGACATTTATCGAGCTATGGCTATACATTTCGTACAATGAGAAGTCAGCTTATACTGGAAAATAGCTTGATATGTCTCCAAGTAGGTACAGTAGGTAAATAAAATCAGAAAAATATATGATACTTATTCTTCAGGATATATCGTGTTGAAAACATAATACAACTAATTTGATACGATAGAAAAAAATCATGAAGATACCTCTAAAAACTACTTTACAATAAAAAAAAAAATAAAATAAAATAAGGACTAACGTTAAATACAGTTTTTCTTAAATCTATGTCAAGTTCACCATGATTTGTGCCTGAACTAGGTAATCCTGTGTTTCAGGCAATTTATACTAATAATATACATTATACAATCATTCTGATTTTTTGACAGATTATTCTACAAGCAACATAATAAAGCACTAGTGTTTTTTTTAATCCAAACAATAGTTTTTTGTACATAGATAATTGCTTCATATTTTGCAATACTCGGAAGGTCGTACTTGGAAGATCGAATATTTAGAGTTTAAATCAATGACGCCTACTCTGCCTTTCAAGACATAAAAGCCGGTGTGCATCAAGGTTCCATTTTGGGCCCTACTCTGTATCTTTTGTACACTGCAGATATACCTACAACGGATAATGTCTTATCTGCTACTTTCGCAGACGACACCGCTGCACTTAGCAACCACGAAAATCCCAATGTAGCGTCATTAACTCTACAAAGCCACCTCAACAAAATCAGCAAGTGGATGGAAAAGTGGCGTATCAAGGCCAGCTCAAGCAAGTCAGTGCATGTCACTTTTACCTTAAGAAAAGACAACTGCCCCCCAATCAAACTAGGAAACGACGTTCTTCCCCATCAAGATTCAGCAAAATACTTAGGCATGCATCTTGACAGAAAACAGACATGGAAAACCCATATCCAAAAAAAACGTGCCGAGCTAAATATAAGGCTGAGAAATCTAGACTGGCTAATAGGCAGAAGATCAAACGTCACCATGGAAAATAAGATACTCATCTATAAAGCCATAATCAAACCCATCTGGACTTATGGAATTGAGTTGTGGGGATCAGCGAAAAATGGCAACGTGGAAATCTTACAACGGTTCCAGAATAAAGCCCTCAAAATGATAACCAATGCACCTCTGTTTATCAAAATCAGTGAGTTGCATGAGTACACAAAAATGAAAACAATCAGGGAAGAAGTGGAACACGGAGCCTTAACATACCAAAACCGAATAAAAACACACACAAATACCCTAACAACTGCGTTATGTGAACCACTATGTGACAGAAGACTCAAAAGGCAACACATATGGGACTTTGTTCCCAAACAAAGCCAGAATTAAATAAAAGACAGCTTCCTCACAGGAGGAACAGCTCTTACCTGACAATAACCCTCACAAAAAATCTGCTAAGGGCTTGTAAAGCCGATCGCAAGATGACACATAGGAAAAAATATTTTGCAATAAATTACCAGCGTTGTCATCTCTCTTCTCTTTCTTTTCTAAGCAGTCCGACGGTGACCGCACTATAGGTCATGTAGTTAACCTTGAAAAGCATGAAAGTATACAATTAACCTTATCCCCCTGGCTGCTATTTAAGCACATACAGAGACTACAGAAGTCAATCTGAGGTACTTAAACAGTTCGCACAGAGTGCGAGCCGCGGCGCCAACGGCGCTAAAACAACAACAGCAGCCAAGACCGAGACCCAAAAGGAGTTCACGACCTGCGCCATCAAGCTATTGATGGACCTGATAAAGGCCATCAGGCAGGGTCAGAACGTTGAGACCGTCATCCTTGATGGCCTGGCCACGCTGCTAACCTTGTACCATGGCTAGGCCATTAAGGGTGATACATTGGAACGCCCGCGGCCTGAAAGGAAAGGTCGCCCCCCTCCGCCATCTCCTGAGGGAACAGGACATCGACGTGGCGCTTATAAGTGAGACCCTACTGGGACCCGAAGATAGGGTCAGGGTCCCGGGGTATCACTTATACAGGAAGGACGAAAGGTCGGCCACCTCAAGATACCGTGGTCTGGCGGTACTAGTGAGGCGAAGAGTCGTCCATCAGGAACTCCCCTTGCCGTCGCTCAGCAGCATGTACGCGCTGGGTGTGCAGCTGCACGTAGCCGGCGAGGACATCAACATCTACGCCTGCTACAAGCCGCCCGCGGCTCGCTTGGACCTTACCGAGCTGCGGGCCCTGCTTGTAGACACCACACGCGCCACCATCCTCGCCGGTGACTTGAACTGCAAGCACCCAGCGTGGAACTCGTACACAACGAACACCGAGGGGAGACGACTCTTCGCGGACGCGGAAGCCCTCGGCTATACGGTGTCCGGCCCAGAGACGCCGACCCACTACCCGGACAACGCTCGGTGCATGCCGGACGTGCTGGACATCGTAGTCCACCGGGGGCTAAGCTGCCAGATCACCCAACAGGTGATAGACGACGAGTTACATTCGGACCACCAGTACTCGTCGTCTTAACGGGGATGCCGACCCGACTGAAGCCCATAGCGCCACGTCGATCCACGGACTGGGACAAGTTCGTGGAAAAAGTGGAGACCACCACGCCGACTCGGCCTATCAATACCTCCGCGGACGTTGACAAGACCGCGGATGATGTCACTGCTTGCATCCAGAGCGCCTTAGAAGCGGCGACAAGCACGCAGCCGCAGGGGAGAGGGCTACTGCCGCCCCTGCCGGCGCACATTAACGCGATGATCGCCGTGAAGAGGCGCATTCGCAAGCAGTGGCAGCAACTTAGATGCCCGGCACTAAAGAGAGAGCTCAACCGTCTCGCGGAGAAGGTCAAGGCCGAGCTTCAGGCGCTTACCACCGCGGGCTGGGAGGACAGAATCGACGCCACGGCGGACAGCTGGCCGTCGCTACACAAGCTCTGCGGCCAGCTAACAAATACCCCGGCCCCGGTGCGTCCGCTGCTCAATAGCGACGGGGCGCTCAAGTACGTAGCGGAGGACCGGGCGGAGGTCTTCGCCGAACACCTGGAGCGTCAGTTCCGCCCAAATCCGACCAGCGACACCGACCATGTCGCAGCAGTCGAGAAACACCTGGGAGACTACTTCGCAACGGCGATAGCTCCCGATGAAGACCCTGTCTTCTTCTCGCCTGGCGCAGTCAGACGCGCCATCCTAAAGACGAAGCCCAGGAAGGCCCCCGGGGCTGACGGTATCACCAACACAGTGCTGCGCCACCTGCCGTACCGTATGGTGGCAGCGTTGGCGCGCCTGTTTACGGGGATACTGCGCACGGGGGCCTTTCCCGCCTCGTGGAAGGAGGGGCGCGTCATAATGCTGCCCAAGGCGGGAAAAGACATTCTGAAGCCGGAGAGCTATCGGCCGATCACTCTGCTGCCGACAGTCTCCAAGGTGTTCGAAGCACTCCTTTTTTTTTTTTTTTTTTGTCGCTGAGAAATGACATTACGCATCTCCGCTCGTCGGGGGACGAGACGGAGTATGTGGGACTCCCTGCCAGAGTGGCAGTATACCCACTAAAACTCAGCGGTGTTCCCTCGTCGCCGTGATGGGAGGGTCATGGGAAACCGGCTCAGCCTTTACTTCCACGACCCTCCCGGCGCATGCCCGCCTACCTGGCGGGCCCCGCGTGCCCCCCGAGCGGGAGCTGGGGGGCGACGGGAATGGCCGGGAACACCTGGCCATTCCCGTCCGACACTGGTGGAGGCGCGTGCGATGCAAGCGAGGGTGCCCCCGCACCCGTCGCCTGCTGGCCTCCACCTGGGAGGAGTCGGAGATGACCGTCATACTGACGTCTTCTCCGACCCCTCCTCCGCCTTCGGAGCGGCGCCGCGAGAGGGTCTTCCTCTCGCGCGCGCTCCTCCGCCTCCTTCTGGGACATGACCTGTTCGCAGAAGGAGGCGACTGCCGCACAGTGGAACGAATGTATGGGAGCGGTTGGACGTAGACATGTCCGAAAAAAAAGAGTAAAATTATGCCAAACTAATGATGCCATCTTATTCGATTACTTAATGCCTTCATAACTTGTGGTGATGAATTTCTTCATAACTCCCATATTTCGGGAGTAATTTGAGAAAATGTGAAATTTTACTATGAAAATGAGTGTATCGAGCTCTCTCCCTCCTGATTCCGGGCTTGTTTCAAGTAGCGGTCTCTAATATCATAATGCTAATACTAAGAGCTATATTTAATACTAAGACACATAGTGCGCCAAATGTGCACTTTCTGGGATAAAGAGTGATGTTTATTTTATAACACAATTTTTTTATTTTTTGTTTATTTTGTTGATTAAAACCGTTTTTCTAAAGGTTTACCTTATTACAATAACATTTCTGAGCAGCCAATTAGAGAAGATATAAGCTAATTAGGATATATAATTAGGGACTTAAGGTTTACATATAAAACTGATGCACTAATGATTACTGATAAGAACATTGCTATTATTTAATTACTAAATGGCTCTTAATACACTAATTTAGCATGCATCATTTACTAATTATCACAATAACTAATTACCTTGCAATATTTAACAAAGGATACCTGGGATACCTGGATTTTATATAAATAGGTCACTATTAGTAACTTTAAAATCAGTGTTGATTTACACCTCGTTGTATCCAAGCTAATCTCGCAATGTATTTTCCAAATTTTAATACAAATCTTGATATTCACGTTGCTTTATGCGCACGCGCACATAAAGATTTACGCGACTTTAACTATTTGTTCAGTGTTTTAAAAGATAACAGTTGTGTTCAGTTATGTGAAAGTGCTGAAACAAGTTTAAAAGACTGGTGTCGTCGATTTTGCTACCGCATTTATGCAAAATGGACACAGTCTGGAAGAAGCACAGATAAGTTTCGGAAGAAACATGAGATTTGGCTACAGGCTGCAATTCAATGGCCGGAATTACAGAATGAAAATATGGAACCTTCTACAGAAAATATAAGTGACGTCATCGAGCCCATAATTTCTCCTGCTAAATCTGATGCTTCAACTTGTACACATCCTAGTCCTCGTAAATCTTTTGAGGACCTTAGTAACCGGCAAAAAAGAAGACACACTGAATATAGTCTTTCATGCAGCAGTAGCAGCGCTGAAATTATGTTTTCGGCCGAAAGGGCGCTTCAAAAGGCAGGACAAAGCGATACAGCTTATGTTATGAAATACTTGACGGAGAATCCAGAAGAGGCCTCAAAAATCAAAGCCTTCATTGAAGGTAAATCAATTCAGGTACGGGAAATATCCCCTTTGAAGGCATTGGCTCTTTATGTATCGATGAACTTATCGAAATGGCGCTATAATACTCTTCGGGATTTCAACACTCAAGAAGGAGCTCTTCAATACCCGAGTTACTACATGTTGGTTAAAGAAAAAATTAAGTGCTATCCGGCCAAAGAAGATCTCACAGTTACAGAGAGCTCTGCAAAAATCAAATTACAAGCCTTGATGGATTTAACCTCAAGAAGACTTATTAGGTCGTTAGAAACCCCTGTTGATCCCAATCAACAGCTCGTATTGACCAGCAAATGGGGTTTTGACGGATCATCTAGCCAAAGCATTTATCATCAAAGGACGAGTGAAGATGAGCAAATCGATCTTGCTAGTAATTTTATGATTAGTCTTGTACCACTGCGGCTCGTCTCAAAAGGTGTAACAATTTGGGAAAACGAGCGACCATCTTCCACTTCATTTTGCCGGCCAATATTGTTTAAGTTTATAAAGGAAACCAAAGAAAATGTGCAGAGAGAGATGGCTGAAATCGAAGCAGAGATTGAAGCCTTAACTCCATCCACCATCACTGATGGAATTAGTGTCAAACACCAACTGCTGTTGACAATGATTGATGGTAAAATTCATTCCATTATATCCAATACAGCAGCTTCAGTGTGTGACATATGCAAGGCTTGTCCTAAAGAAATGAATAATTTAGAGTTAATCAAAGATAAACACGCAAACGAGGACATGTATAAATATAGCTTAAGCACCCTTCACGCTTGGATTCGCTCAATGGAATGCTTATTACACATTTCCTACAAATTAGACATAAAATCATGGCAAGTAAGGGGTGATATAGCAAAAAGGCAAGTTGATGACAGGAAGAAAAGAGTTCAAGAGGCTGTAAGAAGAGAAACGGGCTTACTTCTCGATGTTGTGAAACAAGGCAGTGGATCCACCAACAATGGCAACTTGGCAAGGAGATTTTTTGAAAACTACACTAAATCTGCTGAACTGACCGGAATAGATGCTATGCTTTTAAGAAAAATCTGTGTGATCTTGCAGTGTATTTCATCAGGAGAGAAGATCAACGTAACTAAATTCCGAGAGTTCTGCTTTGATACTGCTAAGCTTTACGTGGAGTTATACCCATGGTATTATATGCCTTCTTCACTTCATAAAATTTTAATGCATGGGCCAGACATAGTTCAGAACATGTCAATTGTGCCCATTGGTTTTCTATCCGAAGAGGCATCTGAGGCTAGAAATAAAGATTTTAGAAAATATAGAGAGGGGCATTCTCGAAAGCATAGCAGTATCTCATGCAATGAAGATATTATGCACAATCTTTTACTGTCTTCTGATCCACTTGTTACAAGTATCCGTCCAAAAGGAAATAAGTTTGTAAAAAAATCTTCTTTTAAGGAATTTTATGAGCTTACGGATTCTGACAAAAGTGATATCGAATTTGTTAACATAAATGATTTAGCGGACATCGATTCTGAATTTGAATTAATTGATGATGATGATGATGACGAAGATAATTAAATGATGTTATTGTTTTAAAATGTGTAACTTAGTAAATTAGAGCTTACATCTTAATTATTTATTGTACTTTTAATGAAACTAGGTAATTTATTATCAACTTACTTAAAAGTCATACTCTCATCAGTTCTTGTGAATATTTTTGTTAATATATATTTCTGTATATATATAATATATTTATAGACCTCTTAATAAGTCTGTCTGCGGTTTAAAGTAAATACAAATGGGGAAAAAACGTTTTTTTTTTTTAATTTTCATTTCCTTTTATCCCAGAAAGTGCACATTTGGCGCACTATGTGTCTTAGTATTAAATATAGCTCTTAGTAATAGCATTACGATATTAGAGACCGCTACTTGAAACAAGCCCGGAATCAGGAGGGAGAGAGCTCGATACACTCATTTTCATAGTAAAATTTCACATTTTCTCAAATTACTCCCGAAATATGGGAGTTATGAAGAAATTCATCACCACAATTTATGAAGGCATTAAGTAATCGAATAAGATGGCATCATTAGTTTGTCATAATTTTACTCTTATTTTTCGGACATGTCTACGTCCAACCGCTCCCATACATTCGTTCCACTGTGTGCCGCCCAGGACCCCTCGTCCTCCAGCATGGCGTTGACCACGCCGGGCAGCGAGAGGTCCGTTCCGATCGCCGCCGTGAGACTGCGGCGCGGCTCGGACCACGACGGGCACACCGCGAGAGTGTGCTCCGCCGTGTCCTCCGCCGCGCCACAGCCGTGACACGACGGCGTCTCCTCCCGTCCGATCCGGGGGTCTACTCCCTAACTCCGTCCGTCCGTCCGTCGGCCCGTCCGACAGTAGCCCGATACGACGGTGTGAACCCTACTCCCTAACGATTTCGGACTCATCAGTTTCAAACGGAATCATAGACAATATTCGTGAACGAACGACGCATGGCGATACAGTTGCACTATTTTACCGGTCGATTACCGGTTTACTTATTTTGTAGTTTTCTAGCTTATTAAACAAAAATTAATACATTTGTCGTTAGAAAATGACCACATTTAAAAAATATACCTTTTATTATGTCTATAAATATAGAATTGAATTATTTTTGCCATTTTTGTCTGGAAACTGGCATCATCCTGTTATACCTTTGCCTGTTTACTTTTTTGAAGGAAATTTTATAACGAAATGTCAAAGGCCGCATTCCGAATTTAGTTTGTCTCATCGTCTCACATGCGTTCCGATTTAGTTATTACGATTATGACAGCTAAGAACTGTCTACAGTTCGAAACGCTCGTGAACGCGCTCACAGTGATACTCAATGTCAAAACGATATTATTACAGTATTTCTTTGTATAAACACCACATTTCTTCTTCAGTTCTTCTTCTTTAGTTAGGTGGCGACTGTCAGCCAGAAGAAAAAAAAAATACCTCTACATTTAAAAATAATTTTGACACAACTAAATCGAATTTGACAATCGCGACACCACGTGGAAAATATTTTATTTTGTTTTTAGAAGATATTTAATTTTTATATGGAATTTTTCTCTTTTTGTATGGAAAATATGAAAAATTATTACCTACGTGTTGAGTTTTAGGGGTTTACGGGCTTTATAAAGGGGGTCGAAATTTTCATTATTTTTACGATAGGACACACCGTTTTCGAGATATAAGCAAAAGAAAACTTAACGCTTAACAATTATTTTGAAAAAAACAACATTTTTTGTAAGGAACAAATGGGATTCAGGCAAAACAAAACTATTAATATGGCAGTGTACAACTTCCTTAAAAAGATACACCACAACATGGACAACAGAAAACAGGCTGTAGCAATGTACATGGACATGACCCGCGCTTTTGATTACGTTGACCATAAAATACTATTAAAAAAGCTTTATAGCTACGGTATTAGAGGTAATTTGCTTGACCTCATACAATCGTATCTAGAAGGTAGAAAACAGCTTACTCAGATCAGTCAAGTAAACATTAAGACAAAAACTGAAACAATATACTCCTCAAGTACAAGAACTATTTCGTATGGGGTGCCACAAGGGTCTGTCATAGGTCCTTTACTTTTTATCTGTTACATAAACGATCTCCCAAATGCAACCAGGCATCAGATGTGCTTATTTGCAGACGATAGCACTATTGTTTTCGACCAGGGTAATTTTAAAGAAATTGAATTAGATATAAACACAAACCTGGTGTCAATTATAGAATGGTTAAACGCTAATAACCTTAAAATAAATTTAACTAAAACCAAAATAATGGACTTTAAACTTCGACAAAAAAGACAAACACAATACCAAATTAGGTATAAAGGAGACGCAGTACTAGAAACAAATACTACAAAGTTTTTAGGATTGCACATTGACAATGATATGTCATGGAAAAATCAAATTGATAGTGTTTGTTTGAAACTTTACCGTTTCTCTTATGCCCTATACATGCTAGGCAAAATTGCAAACAAAACAGCCCTATTAACGGCATACCACGGTTATGTAGCATCCACATTGAGGTATGGACTTATATTCTGGGGCAATGCTTCAAATATATCCTCCGTGCTTTTGGCACAAAAAAGATGCATCCGAGCCATCTGCAAATTAAGAACAACAGATACATGTAAGCCACACTTTAGGGAGTTAAATATTCTGACAGTACCTTCACTGTATATCTATGAGGTTCTGATGTTTGTAAAAACCAATATACACTTGTTTAGTCATGTAGAAAGTCAACGTCGCTCAGATAAGTTGAAAACAATAATCACCAGAACTGCTTTTGCCTATAAAAGTGTTTATGCAATGGCACCTAAATTGTATAACAAACTACCTTGTCATATCAGAAATTGTAAGAATAATAATGAATTCAAAAGCGAACTCTTTAAGCTACTAAATGGCAAGGTATATTATTCAGTTAAGGAGTATATTGATGACAAATTTGAAATGTATTGACATTGTGTATTTTCATGACATTTTCCTTATATATTATTATGACAATTCTATCACTTATTGACATGCCTAATAATATGTTCTCTTGATATTGTTTTAATTTCGTCTATAACTACTGCGTGCTTTTTTTTTTCATTTTTTTTCATTTTTTTTTTCATTTTTACGAATAAGTTTACTTTATTGGAACTTTAAATCGGATTTTGTATGCCTATCGGCGGAGCATGGTTTGTGTACTTGACATTTATATTATTGGAAAACACCTGTAATCACCTATGTTCACAAAATAAAAAAAAAATAAAAAAAAAAAAAAAAAAAGATACAGTACTGTTTTTGTTGGTGTGCCAACTAATTTTATTCCACACATTTTTAGTCGCGATTAAAAATAGTCAGATTTAATTAGAAAATCTAATCGTTATCGCGGACGCTAATTCTGTACGGGTTTAGGCACGCTCAAATTCCTGTAAAGCTTCTTTAATATTTAAAAAAGCAGTCATACTTAGTTTGAATTCTTTTAAATTGGTAACTTTCGTCGACAGCACGAGAACTATTTTGATGTCGTATCAACTGACATAAATATAAGTCAAAACCAGTGTCAACTTTAATTGTTCGGACGGGCTAAAACACATCGGGAGTAGGGACAACTATCAAATCGCGTTGTCATTCATTCTTCGCTCGGGCCCCGAACGAATCATCCGTCCGTAGCGCATAGGGAGTAGGAAACGCCCGTAACGAAGGCCGAAACGACGGACTTCGTGCTTAGGGAGTAGACCCCCCGGTGCAGGTACGATCCGAAACAGCCGTGCCCGGACAGCACCTGCACCAGACGGAACGAGAGGAACCCGTGCCGCCGCTCGAGCCAGTCCCGCAGGACCGGCCCGAGCGCGTCGAGGGTTCGGCGGCCGAAGGCTGCGGTGGCGAGGTCCGCCGTCCAATGGACTACGATGGCGTCCCTCGCCTCCCGCCGGACGGCCTCCCGCTCTTCCGGGGCGGGGCGTTCTCCTCTCGCCCTCCGCCCCGCCGTCCATTCGTGCACTCTGGCGAGCACCCACGCCTCGAGCTCCCAAGGCGGGGTGCCGGCCAGAGCGCACGCCGCTGCACAGCCGACCGTGCGGTAGGCCCGCGCAACCCGCTGAGCAATGGCCCTCTGGGGCGCCCGCAACGCGGCGGCGTTCTCCCTTCTTCGGAGGGAGTCCTCCCAGATGGGGGCCCCGTACAGGGCCATGCTCTTCAGGATGCCGGCGTACAGTTGCCGGCATCGTGCGCTGGGCCCCCCCAAATTGGGGAGAAGCCACGACAGCGCCCCCGCTGTCTTCAGCAGGCGCGCCGACAGCCCGCTAAAATGCGGGCCGAAGCGCCACCTGCTGTCGATCACGAGGCCCAGATATTTCATCTGGGCCTTGATCTCGATCCTGACGCCCTCCACGAAGATGTGGGCGTCAGGCGGGGGGCGCTGCCGAGGCCCGTGAAACCACACGGCCTCGGTCTTGTGCAGCGCCACCTTCAGACCTAGGCGGCGGATCCTCGCTGCGACCAAGGATCCGCCCGCCGAGGCCAGGTTGGCCGCCTCCCTGAAACTCTCCCCCCGGGCGGTGAGGAGAGTGTCGTCCGCGTAACAGATGACACTCGTGCCTCGGAGGAGAGTTCCCCGCAAGAGCCAATCGAAGCCGACGTTCCAGAGGAGAGGTCCTAAGACTGACCCCTGCGGAACGCCGGCCTCGGCGGGATATCGCCGGACCTGACCAGTTCTGTCCACCAGGAGGATCGCCCGGTCCTCCAGGTAGCTGGCCAGCAGACTGCGCAGGTATCGAGGCACTCCGTGGAACCGGAGCGCCTCTAGGATGGTGGAGTGGGGAACAGAGTTGAAGGCGTTGGCAATGTCGAACGACACCGCCAACACTCCGTCCCCCGCCTCCATCGCCCCCTGCACCTGCCCCTTGAGGCAGGCCATCGCGTCCACCGTCGAACGCTCAGCCCGAAAGCCGAACTGAGCGTCCGACAAGTCCGGCCCGACATCCCGCAAATGGCT
The DNA here is from genome assembly GCA_963669345.1 of Gortyna flavago. NCBI lineage: Eukaryota > Metazoa > Arthropoda > Insecta > Lepidoptera > Noctuidae > Gortyna > Gortyna flavago. Next base: position 1,545,663 of record OY770154.1, read on the forward strand.
CTTGACTCGAGCAGCTATTATCCCCTCAAACATTTTACCGACCTCATCGAGGAGAACGATGGGCCGGTATGCCGAGGGGGAGTCTGCTGGGCGGCCCTCTTTGCGAAGGAGGCACAGCTGCCCCTCCTTCCACGGTTTCGGGAACCTCCCAGACGCAAGGCATGCGCTGAAGAGGTCCCGAAACCGCTCCTCCATCAGAGTGGCGGCGATCGCCACCACCCTGGCGGGGACGCCGTCGGGTCCCGGAGCCGTCTTCTTGGCGCGGACGTGGAAAACCGCCGCGCCAAGTTCCGACTCCGTGACCGGAGGGGCCTCCTCTGCCTCCTCGTCCTCCAGCGGGGCTCCGCGCATCTCTGGCGGGGTGAAGCTGTCCCTGCGCGGGAACAGGGACCGAACCACCCCGTCCAGAAACGAGGGCTCCAGGGTCTCGGCAACCGGGGGGCCAAAGGGGCGCAGCTTGTTGCGCGCCGCCTTATATGGCCTCCCGTAGGGGTCGTTGTCGAGACCCTCCAGCAGCTCGGCTCTCGCCGAGTCTCTGGCGGCGGCGATGGCCCGATCGAGGACCAGCCTCGCCTCCGAGTACACCTCGTAGAGGTGGTCCTCGTTGGCCGGGTCCCGTCGACGCCGCCGCCGACTCCGCGTGTAGGCCCTCCTTGCCTCCACGCAAGCTGCTCGGAGCCCCGCCAGCTCCGCCGACCACCAGTACACGGCGCGCCCGTCTGGCGGCCGGCCAGACCGAGGCATGCTGGAGTTGCATACCTCGGTCAGAGACTGGCGCAGCTGCCCCGCTGCGGCGTCCACATCCAGACCGGCTGTAGGCGGCGACAGCCAGTCCTGGATGAACGCCGCCTCCCCCGCTGCCTCCCTGTCCAGGCGGGTCAGGGCCCACCGCGGAAACGGCGATCGCCCCGAGAGGGGACGCCTCCCGCCGGGGCCACCGGCGGAGATGTCGAACCGCACGTAGCGGTGGTCCGACATGGTCTCCACCGGGTCCACCCGCCAGTTCAGCACGCGCGCGGCCAACGCAGGGGTGGCAAAAGTGACGTCCACTATCGAGCCACCCTGCCGCCGCACGCATGTCTGGACGCTCCCCCTGTTCAAGAGGGAGAGTCCAGAGGAGGCTGCCCACATCTCGACCGCCCGCCCGCGGGCGTCGGTGGCCGGGTTGCCCCAGGTCACCGACTTGGCATTCAGGTCTCCCAGCACGGAGACCTGACGCGGAACCGCCCTGCCGACCACTGCGGCCAGGACTCCGAGAAAATTCTCAAAGTCCTGGAGAGGACGGTTTGGGGAGAAGTAGACGCCCACGAGCGCCACCTCTCCCCACGCGGCGGCCACGTATCCCGGTCCCCTCTCTAATAGCGAGAGGGGAGGGGAGTCCGTGGAAGACCGCGCCGCTAGTGCCACCGAGCCGTCCTCGTCACCCAGCCAGGTGCTGGGGATCGAGTACGGCTCGGCGACCACCGCTACGTTCACCAACCACTCGGCCATGACCTGCACTGCCAGGTCCTGGGCCGCTCTGCAGTGGTTGATGTTCGCCTGGAGGATGTGGTAGTCGGAGCCCATTACTCCGACATCGCACGATCCTCCTCGGCTGCCGCAGCTGGAGCTGCAGCGGCGGCAACGACGGCAGCGGTGGTGGCGACAGGGCGAACCTGCGCCGGCACTATGCCCTTTTTGACGGGGGGCTTGCAGCCCCTGCCCGCCATCTTATGGTCCGCGGGGCGGCCGCTTGCGGCGCACGCCTTGCAGTGAGGCGTGGTGGCGCTGCAAGCGGCACTCTTGTGCCCCTCCTGTCCGCATCGGTAGCACGAGGCTCCCCAATCGGACTTGGAGGGACACGTAGCTCGGGTGTGGCCGAAGGCGCAGCACTTGAAGCAGCGCATAGGCTGGTCTTCAAGCGCTCGGACCACAGCCGAGCTGAGCCCCACGAGCAGCCGTCCCTTGGTCGCAGCAAGGACGGCCGCAGCCGCGGCAACAGGGCACTCGACGCGGACGATGCCCATGCCGCGGCGACCAACCCCGATGGCTCCGGCCCTCACTGCGGCAGCGACGCAGCCTCCAGCCGTGGCGACAGCCGCCACCACATCCTCCTTGGTGACCGAGTCGTCCAGCTCGGTCACCTCCAGGGATGCGGTCTTGACGGGCTTGACGACCGTCGCCACATCCGCGATGACCTCTTGCAACTTTGTTGCGAAGAGGTCCGCGTTAGCGCCGCGCTTCTCCCCCGAGAACTCGAAAATTCGAGCTCCGGCCTGGGTTCGGCGGCACGTAATGCCGCCGATCCCCAGCCGGGAGGGATCAGCATTCGTACGAGCCCGTCTTAGGACGGACTCGTACGTTTCGCCGCGCTCCGCGGCCTCCGGGGTGATGGTCACCACGACGGCCGCGGTTTTGGGAGGAATTAACTTCCTCCCGCCGGCTTTGGCTGGAGCCGCTTTCGCTGCCGCTGCAGGCGCAGTCGCAGCAGGCTTGGGGGCCGCCTTTCCCCCTGCCTTCTTCCTTCCCCTCCTGACCACTTCCGACCACGACATGTTGGCCGGGGTGGTGGAGGGAAGGAGGACGTCCTCCGCCTGCGAGGTCTGGGGGGCTGCTGCTGGAGGAGCAGCCGACGCAGCCGCCCCAGACGCACCCTCCGTGCCCGTGGTGGGGGGGGTTTGAGGAGCCGCCTTGCTCCCCTTGCCCTTCCCCTTGCCCTTGCCCTTGGAGGGCTTCTGGGCCTGGGGCTGCGCTCCCGATGCCGGGCCTGCTGCAGGCGCAGGTTCCGGCTCCCTCGGTGGCGGCTTGTCCGCCGCTAGCGGCGGGCGAAGGCGCCTTTCCGGCAAGAGCCGGTCCTCTATGCCTGCGAAACAGGCTCTGGTGAAGGCCCTCTCCTCCAATATAACCTTTCGGAATAATTCCTCAAGGTTAGTAGGGGAGGAGGAGCCCTCTACCACCGGCACCGGGGCAGGCTGGACAGGCTGGGCAGGTTGGGCAGACTGGGCAGGCCGAGCCGTGGCCTCAGCCAGCTTCTGGTGAAGCTGGCTGACCTCCGCCTGCAGGCGATCCACCCTCGCCTGCAGCTGCCGCGTCTCGTCGCTGGCCGTCCGCCGCACCAGCTCCAGGACAATGCCGTGCATGCTGGCTGCACGGCATTTGAGGGCCTTCTGGAAGGTCCCCTTCAAGTTGGACGACTTGGAGGCGACCTCCAGAACTTCCTCCTTGTCCTGGAGCGCCATGCGCTCCAGCTCCGCCAGGGAGTGGTCGGCGTACAGCACGGTGGACGTGCCGTAGCCAGCCCTCGACCTGGCGGCCCGCGCCTGCTGCTCCTTCGCAGCGACCCGCTCCTCCAGGTCCTGCTGGAGCTGCTCCCTCCTCGCCAGGCCCAACTGACGCTCGGCGTCCACCAGGCCCACATCGTGAGTGGGAGCCGGAGCAGAAGTCGAAGCCCTTTTAAACTTCGGCTTCTTCCCCGACTTGCCCACCGATCCGGAGGAGCCCCCGGACCCGAGCCTCAGGTAGGCCCGCTTTCGATTAAGTCGGTCCGTCTCGGCCGCCGACGTGTCGACGACGGAGCTGTCAGAGTCCGACACCAACTCCGGCGCGCCGAACAAGCTGGCCGCAGACGGTGCGCGGTCAGCCTCCGACGCCGAAGCGTCGCCGGCGGAGCCCTGAGAAGGGCCGTTTGAATCGCCCTGGGAGGGGCGACGGGTTAAAAATCGCCCGGAGGCGTCGCGAGGTAACTTTTTAGGCATCTTAAACGCAGCGCGCATCTATAGCTGCGAGTCACAGCGCACTTTAGCCGCCGGTCTGCCACTCCGTTACGGTGGTCAGACACGGCGTTGCCCAGGGGTCACGACGGGGACGTATGCGCTGTGGGGGGACCCCGAAGCACTCCTGCTGCGACATCTCCAACCCTGCATAGCACCGCGCCCGGAGCAGTTCGGGTTTCGGGCGGAGCACAGCACGACGCTCCAGCTGTCGAGGGTACTGCACCACCTCGCAGCCGCGCTTAACAAGAAGGAATACTCGGTGGCAGTATTCCTCGACATGGAGAAGGCCTTCGACCGCGTGTGGCACGACGGCCTCATATACAAGTTAGCCACCTCCGACGCGCCCCGTCGCGTTGTAAAGGTGGTCTCCACTTTTCTCACAAACAGGACCTTCAGGGTGGTGGTCGACGGGGCGCTCTCCAGCGCCCGCCCGGTGCGCGCGGGTGTGCCGCAGGGCAGCTGCGTGTCGCCGGCGTGTTACTCACGTTACACCGACGACATCCCCACTACCTCGGACGCCATGCTCGCGCTGTACGCAGATGACGCCGCGTACATCACTACATCGCTCAATGCGAAGTACGCGGCGGTCAAGATGCAGCGCGCGCTCGAGCTGCTGCCCCAATGGCTGTCCAGGTGGCGGCTGTCGGTTAACGTGGGTAAGACGCAGGCGATGGTCACCGGCTTCGCGCCTCTCCCACCACCCTTGAAGCTGCACGGAGCCGACATCGCGTGGTCGCCCCGGGTCAAGTACCTGGGGGTGACCATCGATCGTCGGCTCACGATGGGGCCACACGTCCGCTCGGTCGCCGCAAGGGGTAGGGTCGCCCGCAACCTCCTCAAACCGGTGCTCTCGTCCCGAATCCCGGCGCGCGTCAAGTTGGGCGTGTACAAAATGTACGTGCGCCCAATCTTGACGTACGCCGCCCCGGCATGGTTCGCCCTCACGAGCGAGTCGAGCCGAAAGCTGCTCCGCGCGCAGCAACGTCTGGCGCTGCGGACCATCACCGACGCTCCTCGTTTCGTGAGGAACGATGTCCTCGAACGGGACCTCGGGATCGAGAGCCTGGACGAGTTTGTGAGGCGACTCGCGAAGGGAATGTTCGCGCGTGCCGACGCATCTGCCTGGCCCCACGTCCAGGACATTGCGCCCTGGCACGCGCGCCCCCCCGACGCGAGACCCTTGCCCCGCGACCTGGTAGCGGACGACGACCCCATCCCACCGGACTGACGCCTCGGGTGAGCCGCACCCAGGTTACACGCGGCTCACTCGAAACAATTGAACTCTACACTATACACACACTCGCTGCGTAGCGTGTTCTAAGTTAATATAGGCACGTTACGTAGCGAACTCAGCCACTCATCACTATACAGACGCTATACTCACACGCGTAGGCGCAGCGCGGGCCGCGATGCGCGTAGACACTGGGCGGTGTTACACAATACAATACCGCCCACACACTCATGACTGCTCCTTAGCCCGGAACGTGACCGGCTAGCTCTGGAAGCGGGACGGGCGGGAGCAAAACACCTACTTTCTGTAGGAGCGTCGAGTCGGCACCTTCGCCGCTGGTCGTCCTCCGCCGGGCCTCCCCCAGGCAACTGGGGGTCTCACCTGGCGGGGACAGACCGCCGAGGTGTCGTGAAGAAAGCGGCGCTGTGAATCAGCGTCGTGGCGCGCCTACAGAAAAACAACAAGCAACCACTCACATGGCCGCACGTTAGACTGCGTGCGGTCAAAATACCGTAGGCCAATGCAGCCGACAAATTGAGGGGCCTGTTTTAGCAGGCCACCGCATGGCCTCCGCGGCCGGGGGGCGAAGCCCCGGAACCGCTCGCCACGCCCCCTGACGGGGGCGTCGCGATATCTCGCATCAGAAGTCAATCTACATACAAAGTGCGCTCGAGCAACGCACACAAACACCGCTCACGGACACGATATCTTGGATCGGTTGGGATCAGTGAGAGTGCGAGTGCCACCCGCTTGAGACCCAAATATTACGTAAGTTGAAAACATGTTTTTTTTTTATTTGTATAGGTATTGTGTTGTTTTTAGTGTCATTTGATAGGTTTAGATCTAAAACGGATAGGACAAAATAAATTGTGTAAATAGGGTAATCCGTTTAGAAGTTATTAGGGATTTTCGATAGTGAAAATTGACAAATGTAAAATTTTATGTTTTTGTTCTGTAAATTTTAACAACTTTACAAAAATGTTTGTTATAAAAATGTTTTTTCGCATTTTCAGTTTCAAATAGCGGCCGGGGGCTAATTGTAGACTTTCGCTGTAATAGTAAAAAAAATGCTCATGTTTATTTCTTATAAGAAAACAACACTAATTTTTGCGTATAAAATCATCGACACAGTCGACATTTTGAAAGATGTCCTTTAAAATAATCACAGAAGAAAAAGTGCAATTAACGTCCCGTTAAAATCTTTTAAACTAGGTAATCAGTAGTTCAAATTCACGCTAAATTTTTGGGTATTTATCACGATTTTTCGCCAGTGTATTCAAATAATTAAGATTTCACCTATAAACCTTATCACTAAAATTACGCTGACATTCATCACACATCTAATGTTTTTCATCAGTGTGCATTAGAATATGTCTTTTTAAATTACTGCCCTGACTAAAAGTACGTCCACAAATATCACAATTATATGGATTTTCACCAGTGTGTATACGAATATGTTTTGTTAAAGAACCCTTTTCACTAAAACAATGTTGACAAACATTACACCTATAAGGTTTTTCACCAGTGTGTGTACGAATATGGTTTTTTAAAGAACTATTTTCACTAAAACTACGTTGACATACATTACACTTATGAGGTTTTTCACCAGTATGTGTACGAAGATGTTTTGTTAAAGAACCCTTTTCTCTAAAACTACGCTGACATACATTGCACTTATAAGGTTTTTCACCAGTGTGTACACCAATGTGTTTTGTTAAAGCAGTCTTTTCACTAAAACTACGCTGACATATATCACATTTGAAAGGTTTTTCACCAGTGTGTACACGAATATGGTTTATTAAATGTCCATTTTGACTAAAACTACGCTGACACATATCACACTTATAAGGTTTTTCAGTAGTGTGGATACGAATATGCTTTGTTAAAGCACCCTTTTCACTAAAGCTACGCTGATCACATTTATAACGCTCTTTGAAATAAGTTCCAGGCTTAGACGTACGTTTTCGAGCTGTCCTGATAACTTTCGAGTCAGATTTGTCTTTACTCATTTGCTCGGCTGTTATTGCATCTTTTTCTTTTGTTCTTCGTATCTTTAGTTTTGGCTTCTTCGCAACCTTCGCCCCTGTGATAATAAATCTGGTAAGTACAATGTTACAAGAAGACTGACATGCACACGAATCAAAATAATAGCGGATTGCATGGTTCACACTAAAACAGAAAAGTAGGAATTTCTGGTGATATCTAATAATACTCTACCTAAATCATCAGAGACATGAAGAACAATATTGTACTAACATAATTATGTGTTCCAAAATTATCTGATAAAAGTATAAACAAACCATGTTCAAGGGTGACGAATATTTTAATGAAAAATTTTGATTATAATACCTGTTAACTAAATCCAATCTATTCTAAAGTTATGACATACTAAATAATTTTGTTAATTTTTATTATTGTTATATTAAGGAACCTTTGATATTTTGTATGCCTTTTGGCGGGGCACAGCTCGGATCTTATGTATTATAACACCTTCTGTATGTAGGTACCCTGTGTTCACGAAATAAATGAATTTGAATTTGAAGGGAATTAGTAACACATTTATTTGTATTTAGGTTTAAACTTGTATCTCAATTGATAATGTTATTCAAGCAACAACTATTATTGGGTAACTTTATATACTTAACACAATTAAATTGACATTGAAAACTATTAAAGCAAATTAAGGTTATAAAAATGAACCAAAATTGATTGAATTAATGAAAAACATACTTTTGGACAAATCTTAAATACAATATTACAAGCTAACACTATGTACAGTCGGCCAAAATTCCGCATGCTCACCTTTAACGCATAATCGCATAGCACGGATCACGAGTCACGACTCGATCGCCCGATGCATCCGTTTCGACCAATAGGATGCAAGAAGCGTATTTTAGTCGCGTTCATATTAATATAATGATGTATAGAAGGGCGCGTGATATTCTCACTTGTTTGTGAGAGGATTTCTTTATGGGTACGGCCTTTACTTGACAGGCTTTATGAATTATCATTGCTGAAAAGAAGTTATTTTTGAACTCATTACTTCCTCCTTTCCTCTCTCCGACACATGGCTATGTTCTGTCGGGTCTATTAATTATTATGTAATTTATTAACTCTTTCACTGCCTCCCCAATTTTCACGATGGTGCCCTATGCGATGCCGCACTACATATCCCAGTGTATGTGCTAGGCGCGTTGACCACCACTGCATAAAGGTATAAAATGTTTATGTGTGTTTTATCAGCGTAAGAGGGACCTGTTACTTGTGCAGTGCTATTGGAAAGTAAATAACTACATTTCAACGTGTTTAAACTTGGGAATATGTAAAAAAATTAGCAAGTTACATAATTTTGTTAGAAGTTGACAACATATGGTATCTTTTTCTTATATTACTCTATGTTTTGATTGAAGTAGCACAATTACAGTACCTAGTTTTTGAACCAATACTTGGCACATGCTATCTTTTCAGAGCTTTTTGTTTATTGGTGTCCCAACTTTTCCAAATGCAATAAAAATAAGTTCATTATCTATGTGCTATTGTTTTTTTAGTAGGAACGTCTGAAAATCCGGTTAAACAGTAATAGAAGAGTCATAAAATACGTTCGCGAAAATATTACAAAATATTATTAAGGTTCGCGAAAAAATTACAAAATAATATTACCATTATTAAGATTATAACAAATGTTTTAGTTGTTCCTTGTATTTGGTTTAAAGTTTTAATAGTTGTAATATTCGTTTTATCCGTTTATTTATCACACTTTTGATTATAGCAATCGTAAATATAACGAGATTTCACGAGCAAGTTATCTTTCCAATTAAAATGTTGAAATGTACCTATAGGGTGGTTCACAGACAGCTTGACAGAGAACAGGTCCAAAATCTTCAGCACGTTTAGACCAGAAGTTTAATTAAACCAACACTTTACCTTTAAAGAATTAAGGGATAATATTAATTGAACATCAAATAAATAGTCAGCTATCAATTTCTTTTCATCATTTTGCAATACTGTTTTACATCAAATAAATGATTTCAGTACAAATAAACTGATTGTTTAACAAGACTAGTACAGGCAGATAATTGAATATTATACATCAACACTACATTACATTTTTCCTCTAATGCCGGAAAAATAAATTCCTTTAGGTACAAAAATACGACAATCATAATTATCTTATTATACTGACTGCACAGCACATTAACCAGAGCGTATTATACCTACACATTACTCACACAAAAAGTAATTTTTTTGATTTGCCATAAAAGTGACATCAAAAGACCTAAATATCAAAGTACAGAGTATCGAATGTCCTATATCGATATTTATTTGTCATGGATACTCATGGATAGTCTTAGTTCATGGATGGTAGACTTCGTAAAATTCACTAATATTGTCAGGCCGTCAACTATAAGCGAGATGAAAATTGTCACTGGCTAATGTATATTGTCTGTAATTGGGCGAAACCAGGAAGGGGTGTAGTCTGTCACTAGCTGCGCTTCCGCAGAAATATTTTCTTAACTGAGCATGCGTAAGTTTGGCCCATCTGTACAAGTACAGACGCCAGCACATCAACCTACTACAATCTGTCAAATTTCTTTGATAGATTATCAACTTTATCGCTACACGGTAAGGTTCAAGGATGATTGGGAAAATTTGACAGTTTGGGGTAGCTTGATGTGCTGGCGTATGTACATAAAAAAACCGGCCAAGTACGTGTCGGACCACGCACAATGAAGGGTTCCGTAGTTGGAATGAATTTATCCCAAGAACAAACTTAACATTGTAGTTGAAAAACATGTTCTCCCATACATTCCAACTGAAAATGTAAGTTTGTACGCACAATATTGAGATATTTATCATGTTGTTTCAAGATCATAGACTTCTTATTAATTTTCCTATAATCTATAGGTATAGAACTATTTTCTGTATTTTTTTCAAAATTTTAGGCTCAGTAGTTTCGGAGATAAGGGGGGGAATGGTAAATTTCCGTCTATTGTCTTAAATAACTTTAATACAATTTATTTTAAAATTATGAAAAAAAAATATTTGAGATCCTCACGGTAAGCCCTTTCACTCAAACTCAAACTCAAACTCAAACTCAAAGCATTTATTTCAATTAAACCATTTACAGGCACTTTTGAATTGTCAATAGGTCAGTCAGAAAATATGAAGCTAGTTGCTGCACTTGATATGACACACGGTACAGATTGCGAAACTTTTACTTATATTGTCTATTTACCCCTCAAAAATTACTCCTATTTTCAAAACTCATTTATTTACGTTACACGTCTGTGTTAGGGTCACAGACATTCATATGTGTACCAAATTTCAACTTAATCGGTCCATAAGATTCGGAGCAAATTGGCTGTGACAGACGGACAGACAGACAGACAGACACACGAGTGATCCTATAAGGGTTCCGTTTTTTCCTTTTGAGGTACGGAACCCTAAAAAGAGCTCATTGGACACAAAATTCGTCCGCATCGCTGTCAATGGGAAAACTGCCCATAAGTTTGGGAGCACAGTCACAGACAGTAAAGTCTGGACTCTTCCCATCGTCTAACATGGTGACAATATTCCGACGAATGATTTCGTCAATGATGGTGTGCCATGCCATCCGACCAGATGATGTTACAGTTACGCTGTGGTGTCTGGTCAACTTGCTCGCCATGGTTTCAAATGTTTTAGAAATGAACAATTTTTCTATTTAACTACGATGGTCCTAGTTAATCATTTGTTTCTTCGAGATACAGTCCTATGAATAGAATTCAACATTGCGCATGCGAGCGGGTCCGCCATATAGGTAACGCAAACCACTTCCTATCAGGTGAACCATTAGTCTGTTTACCTACCAATAGATTAACAAACCAAAACTTACTTATCGTCTTCCTGGGTCGTCGTTTCTTCTTGGATACTTTTTGTTCTTCTTCTACTTCAGTTTTAAACACCATTAAAGGTACATCATATTCTAAATCTGATTCAGAATGTTGTGGTGGTAAATCTGCTACATCTAAACAGCTGTTGTCTACATTTTCCGGTTCTAGTTCTGTAAGTAAACAAAAACAGTGAAGAGTGTTAGGTACTTGTTTTATTTTAATATCGTGGGAACAGTGGGTCCCGGTCCTTTGGAAGTCGTACGAGGGGCTGAAGCAATTCGCAGAGGCCCTGTAGAAATGCGGTACCAACCGACAATTATATTGGACAACGAAATGCGGCACCAACAAAGAAATTGGATCATGGGTAACCAGATCACTTAAGCCACCCAAGGCTGAAGTAGACTGGTTACCAAGAACTATGGAAGAACTATGAGCCCTGCCTGATCAATGTTTTATATATACACAGATAAAATGGCAGGGGGTGACTTGCACACTCAATAATAATGGGCCCCCGGAAACGGTTGCTAGCACAGTGTCATAGCGACAAGGGGGCAACATGTCCTGAGATGCTTATGGGGAGTGGAGAGGTATTCCTCGGCTATCAGGACAATCTCGGAAGGACGGTCAATACTTCCTTCCTCCGAGCATGTTTGTTCTTGCAAATCCGCACTCAAGCGGGCCAATAAAAGCAAGAATGAGGTGGGAGCTCTGTTTCTCGTCATTGTTCACTCCAGCTGGCCAATAAAGGCAAGCCAGAGGTGAGAAACAAGACTTCTCCCGGGAGATAGGGTTCGTGGGGTCACTACTGCCCAACAGCTCGCCACATGCTGCCCTGCGGGTTGTACTTGTTTATTATTAACATTTGTATTGTTTCAAATCAAGTAGAACTAAACTTAAAATTGGCAAATGTTGCAGTACCTAGTTCAAAACATTTTTGACATTATGAAATAAAAAGATTTTTATGATTCATTAGTGATTCATTATATGCAATAAATAGATTTTTATATTTCTTTACATTCACAGAGCCACAAGATACAAGCAAATGCTTAGTTTGAGGCTCACTGAATCCTTCGCATTGTATTTTTACTTTTTGATGAATAAACTTATTATTATTATTATTTTAAGATAATATCATTTTGTTTTTGTTCTTAAAAACATACCACCACTTTGATGTTCCTCCTTTGGCTCAAGAACATCTAGTCCCTCAAAAACTGCTGGTAACTCTTGTTTGATAGCAATGCTTTCCGTTTGAACAACATCAACTATGCTTATGTTCTCTGTTGGAGATTTAATAAACCCACTGTAAAACCCAAAGTGGCCTTGATTTATTAAAGGATTGAGCTGTAAAAAGATGATTATAGTATTAGGAAAATATGCTGGTGATCACAGTCCCGCAAGCCAAACCTTTTTTCATTATACTAAAGTCACTCAGAAGAGCCTACACAGCAAGGTATCCCGGAAATCTCAATCTCGAAAATTTCGAGTCTCGACGATTTTTTGGTATTTTCGAGGCTCGCGACTAACATTTTCGGTCACGGGATAACGATACTTTTGAGACTTGAGTCATATAATTACAGTATTAAAATAATCTACTAAACCAACAGTAATTTTTTATTATGGTTACATGGATATGACAATGGCAACACTGTCGAGTGGGGGAAATGGAGGCGTCAGAGGGAAATTCCTAAATTATTGCTGCAATTATTTAACCCTTCGTATAATATAATATATCGCCGGAACATAGATCTACGCGAGACACAATGGCTTTTTAATTGTGTCTGTAATTACGGCATTCAACCGGTTAATATCTATTCCCCCCACAAGCATAGAAACGAGAGAGAGCTTTTTCTAACGCGGGTTACTTTTGTAATAAAATTAGGTCCTCGCTGTCTGAAACCACATTAAACACTCTTTATTTTTTTATTTGCATTTGTTTATTAAAATATCTTGTATAAGTAAGAAACCTAGTTTTGAAGATTGATCCAGCTGTTTGACCATGAAGAAGTAACAAACATATAAACACACACACACACAAACTTTCGCCTTTATAATATTAGTGTGATTAGAAATTATATGAAGAGCTGTTTAAAAATACCTCACCTTATAATCCTCATTCATCATCTGAGTGAGCAGCTCTTCGGCTTCCAGACATTGTCTCAGTAACCGGTAGCATTGATTTAGTTTAGCACAGCAGAAGAAACAAGCAAGAATTGGTCTACTGTCTTCAGTTAAAAACTGCAACAAAATTTGTGTTGCACTATTTTGTTCTTCAACCAAGCCAATAGTTGGTGGTCCTTAATGCTTTAAGCCCTGTACTCATCTTATGGAGAAGGTATGAGCATTGATTGCCACTCATGCTCAATCAAGGCAGATTTACAATTTAATGCACATATTTATTTTAAGTCTAGGTTTCCTCAAAGTAATGAAAAAAACAAAAAAAAAACGGAAGCACTGGAACCTAAATCTTCAAGTAGGAGAGGCATTCAAACCTAACAGACAATTTACTTAACTCTTACTAAAAATAACAACTTACTGGAATATCAGTCAGCTTCTCATATAGTTCGTGCAAGTTAGTGTTGGCCACTACATACATGCGGACATTCTCCGCTAAACATATCCTACACATTGGCAGTTTTTCCATCTTTTAACTCAAAAATTGTAAGGGACGATATTTAAATCAACACTGTTGCGATAAATAAGACGACCCGGCGTTGCGTTGCGTACTACGAGGGAGGCTTCCGTTTTATTCACGTTTGAAACAAAACAGGTGACGGCCTGCAGTTTCTGCATACCCTCATGGCAGAAACGCGAGAGATTTTTTTATGTGCAAAAACAGCAGAAAAATTTACAAATCACAGACTACAATATTATGAATAAGGCCGCTTTCCGAATTGGCCAATATCGCTCACAGCACTCAAATCGTCTCACATGCGTTCCATAATGGATATCACGATTATGACAGCTGAGAGCTGTCAACAATTCGGAACACTCGTTAGCGCGCTCACAGTGCTTACTCGGTGTCAAAAAGATATTACAGCAGTATTTCTTCATAAAAACACCACACGTTTCTTCCTTTTCTTTGTTTATGTGGCGACTGTCAGCCAGAAGCACAATTTCGAAAATGCCACGTTATTAAAAAGATATGGTGCAACTCAAAACAAAACACACACTGACACATCCTCATCCTCACACACACACACACTGTCATTTTTGACAGCGCTCACGGTGATATTTGTACGAGGCATGGTCGGCGTTATCGCAAGATGGCGCATGCCATGACGTCATCTATGACGATTCACGGGACATCGTTATCGCGCTCACGCCAATTCGGTACGGGTTTTAGCACGCTCAAATCGATTTCATCGATTATTTCCTCAATTCGGAACGCGCCCTAATATTATGGTACATAAAAAAACAAATAAACGAAAATCTATTTGACAGCTTGCAATTGCATGACGATGACATTGACATTTGCTGAGGTTGCGTTCCAAAATGCTGTAATCAAATTCATCGTGCTTATTTTTCCTCTATGGAGCTTATATTTTCCGAATTAGCGTGAGCGCGCGACAACGACACTGACCTCTATTATACAAGTACGCAGGCACAGAGTACTATTTGATAGGTCAGTGGCGCGCGATGTCTCGTAAATCGTCATAGATGACTTCATGTCATGCGACATCTTGCGAAAACTACGTGGAGTAGGGGTGCCCAGATTCGGTTTTGGGGTAGATGCGAGCTATTTTAACCATAAAGTGGGGGTAAGCTAAGTAAGGAAGTTCCTTATGAACAGAATTTCTAGATGGTATAAAAACAATCAACCGACTTCCAAAAAAACCACTACAAAGTGAAACTAACTTTAATTTCGGAAGTCGGTGTCGTTGGTTCCGCATTTTCGTTTATTGACACCATAAATTTTTTGTAAAAAAGTTTTTTATTTTTCGGTTTTTAGTAGGAGAATTTGTAAATTTATCTATGTTATAACAGTCTAATGTCAAGTGCTCATTACTTTTTACAAAATATTGCTCTTCCCGATGCTTGGACGTTAACCACTCACCATACGTATTGTGACGAGCTTAAATTGCAGCAACCATATTAAAGTACTTATTAGAATCGTGAAATATTTATCATTGAGTAGTTGCGATGGCCAATCACTTAACCAAATGATGATTTAGGAGAGCAAATGCTCAAGTTACTTTAAAAAATTGCCAAATGGCTCAGTTTCCCTATAAAAGAGGGTTTCTTCGATTTCCATGGAATCCTCCAGATTTCAACTTGATGACAATGGGACCACCTCGTAAGGATACCCTTTCAAACAATAAAAAAGATGTCCACAATTGTCGGAAAAATCGGTGAACATATATAAAAAAAAACATACATGTCGAACATATAACCTCCTCCTTTTTGGAAGTCGGTTAAAAACAACGAAACATTCAATTTTACTGTGACACTGATATGATATATTATATGACGAAACTTGACGCAAGTGCGTAGTTTTTGAAGTGAAAACTTCTTTAGCGGCGTTGTACACTTTTTTTGTAATGGGTAAAAAATTTTAAACTCCCGTCAGGACACGTGACCCTGATCGAAAATTCGTAAGACGGATGGAGAGTAGACAGCCGGCGCGGCGTGGGAGAGGAAGTATCCCCCTCTCTTTCTACGGCGCGGCGAAAATGTATGCCTGCGCCTGCCGTTTCGTTTAGGCGGCGCAGGGCGCTTGCGCGAATGTTCGTGTGTGTTTATTGTCATCTACTAATATCTTATCTGTGATTGTCATGTTTGTGTACCATAGCCTCTATCAAAAAGTACTCTGTGACGATAGCGCAATAAATAAATATTGTATTCTACCACATAAATGCTAGTACTTTTATATTGATAATTAAAGCAATTCGTGCAAAATTATTCCCTAACCATTCCAAAATATCAAAAATGCACAACGTTAATATTCAAGTTTTCACTTTCCGGCACTCCCGGAGTGCAACCCGTCGTTTTTTTTTTACGTTCCGATTCAAAATTCACTTTTGACATTGGCAGAATAGTCGACATCGGCTTTACTGGCCATAATTAAAAATAGAATAGAATAGAACTAATCTTGCACGACATTTTACACCTTGTGTATGATTTTTTTTTTTTTTATATTTTAATGGCCTGGTTGCTAGGACCTTTTAGCCAAGTCTTTATTTGGTCATCACACAGCATAGAGGTCAGTGCACCACAGACAATATACTGGACATACCGGTTACAGATTTGGTTGTGAACAAGTCAATCGCCCATAATAAAATGCATAATAACCTCAGAACAATAACTAAAGCATTGTTCTGAGATAATAACTAAGTAACCACAGAGTACATTGAATATATAGTAACGTTTCATTTTCACTTTTTATCTGAATTGAGGTTAGAAACATTTTTTATTAATATCTCGAAAAATATGCATTACCTTGTAATAAGAGTGATAACGTTATAATCAGGGACCTATATATTCAATGTACGCTGTGTCAGGGACCTCTATTAAACAAGCTTGTATAATACAGGTCAGTGTCAGGGACCCAACCCCTACCACGACCACCTTTAACCCCTTTGACCCCTCTCCTCCTGCCAAACGATACTAAAGAAAAGCCAATACTTTTTGGTTTTTTATAAGATGGAAAAACTGTCAATGTGTAGGATATGTTTAGCGGAGAATGTCCGCATGTATTTAGTGGTCAACAGAAACTTGCATAAACTATATGAGAAGCTGACCAATATTCCAGTAAGTTGATATTTTGAATATTAATAAATTAAATTACCTAATAGGTTTAAGTAAATGTCTCTCCTACACTATGATATGATTCATCATACTACTTACACAAACTTTCGGTTAGAGGTTCGTCTTTGGGGAAAATGGAAATCACTGACATAGGCGCCCCTAAGACGACCCACTGACCGCCAATCTACCTTGAGCAAGGGTGGTAGGTGATCAATGCTCATGCCTTCTCTCTTATTTGACAAAAAGCATTAAGGACCATAAACTGTTGGCTCATACTGAATCTTCTATATAAATAAAAATTTATAGCCAACATGTATGATAAATGATTTTATTTTTGTTAGTAGGTTTGCACAAACACAATACAATCATATTTATTTTTAAACTAGAATAGGTTGGCGTTGCCTATCTGGCTACTCTGAAAAGAAAGGCTGAAACAAACTCAGAGGTCACAGTCTCTTTTAAAGTTCAGACAAAATCTTGGTCAGATCATGTGAAGACCATTTAGATTGAGCGGACCTGTCCAGTCAGTGCACACAGTTGTTACTATATTAATAAGATTAGAAGTATTTTCACAAATAAGTGTAAAACAAATTTTGTTGCAGTTTGTAACTGAAGACAGAAGACCGATGCTTGCTTGTTTCTTCTGCAGTGCTAAACTGAAGCAATGCTACAGACTTCTGAGAAATTGTCTGATAGCCGAAGAGTTGTTCGCCCAGATTTTGAATAAGGATTATCAGGTGAAGTATCCTTCAACAGCCATTTATTCTCATAATTTCAGATTTCAGTATAACGTGGAAGTCATTCCTTTCAAGCTCATATCGTCGAGCGTCGCTAGGTGGCGCTGTATGTGTTATCTGGCTTAACTTTACTCGCTGTGTTAGTTAATGTTTTCTATAATTTAAATGTACACACGGCTACACATCAAGCTATACATAACCAGTATAAGCTGACTTCTGATTGTAAGAAAAACCAATACAATGCGAGTTCAGCTAAAACTGGAAATGTATAACTTGATGTGTAGCCGTGTGTACTATAAGTTCAGTGGAATGTGTGTTAGTAGTGAGAATAAGTCATCATAATTGCTGACAATTGGAGTAAAGTAGATCTAATACCTAAAATCAGTGATATTACGGGAACAAAATATATTGTGTTTACATTGGATATAAACAATTTATTAGTGTTATAGTGCCAATATCGGCTAATGAGGATTGTGCTAACGCGATCTGCAATATAAACCTTTAACATTGGGACGTTTTATGTAATACAGTGAATATAGTAGTGACTTTTGTGCCATCGGTTTGCTTTCAAATTCTGCCGTATCATTCTATATGCAAAAAAGCTTAAATCAGCGCCATCTATTCAAGTTAACGTGTAGCAGCAGGACTTCAGTTACCTAGCATCTGTGTAACTCGCACTATTGACGATCAGATTGATCTTCATCGATCTTTATCGTCTTATGATAGGTGGCGCTACGAGTGTCTTGTTGCATCCAGGCTGTACTCATCACTGCCGTGATTCGACCGAGTGATCGATCAATATTCTGGTCATCAGTTTTCTGGTCCTCTGGTCAGGTGGCGCTACTTTTACCTTCCTTGCTTAATAACACATTGCATAGCTATTTGAATATTCAAGATGAACTGTAACGGATGTAACATTGAGCTGGCATCTGATGCTGGTTACCTGATGTGTAATTTGTGCGAGGGTAGATATCATCATGAGTGCCTAAACTTCTCTCTACAACAATTTATGGCACTAACACGTGAGTTCAAGATTGGTTGGAAATGTCCCCCGTGCTGTAACATTACGCGTCGCACCCGTCCTAATTTGGACACACCCGTTCGTTCCAGCACGCAGGTTCCAGCGGCATATGATGACAATTCCATGAATATGTCGTGCGATAACATGGACCATCGACCACCCTCGCCTCTCACTCCACCTTGTACGTACACGTCACTTTCTGCAAGGGTTGACAATAACTCCGCATCGTTGCTTGTAGACAACCAAATCCAGTCTTTTACGCTAGAATTGAACAAAACATTACAAGGATGGCGATCTGACATCGATCGTACTATGGTATTGTTTAAGGAAGACATTAAAAACACATTGAAGGATTGGCGAGATGAGATGGAAGCTAGCATGCTCAGTTACCACGAAAGTGTTAAGAATAGTTTGGCTGATATGAAGCGGGAGCTGGGTTCTGTTTGCGCTGCCCAATCTGACCTCAAAAAGGACGTGAAGGAATTGAACGATGACGTGTCCAGTCTCAAGCATTCGCTCCAGTTCCACGCAAGCGAACAGATTGACCTTAAGGGGCAAATCGAACACGTTGCACGTTTGCAGGCAGAAAAATCAGCCACTTCCACAACTTATTTGGAATCCAAAATTGAAGCGCTTGAACAGCAAGCGAGGCAATGCAATCTGGAAATCTGCAACGTACCAGACAAGCGTGGTGAAAACCTTTTGCAGATGTTGGGGGCAGTTGGAGATGTCATTGGCTTTCCCATACCTCTTAAGGACATTATATCCATACACAGAGTACCACACGCCCACCAACAAACAAACAGACCTAAGAACATTATTGTAAAATTCTCCACGCGCATATTGCGCGATAATGTTCTTAGCGCTTTCCGGCAGGCTAAATCACTGAAAACGGACCAAATAGGTATAACTGGGTCTTCAACAAATATTTACATTAACGAACATTTAACTTTAAAAAACAAAATATTATTTCGTAAATGTAAGGAAGCGGCTAAGCTTCACCAGTTTAATTACGTTTGGATTAAAAATTGTACTATTCTTGTCCGTAAGAAAGACGGCGAAGCTGCTTTTGCCATTAGAACTGAAGCAGATATCGCTAAAATCAATAGTGATGTTAAAGGTGATGGAAATGATGTCGTTAAAGACATCAATGTTCACTAATCGTTGCACTAGTTCACTTGTTAAATATAATTACTACTGGCTTTTGTTGACTATCCTGAGTCTGTTGTATGAATACTTATCTGTACTGTGCATGCCTTATTGTGTTCGTAAGTTGTGTACCTTTCTGTACCATGTTATAAATTATAGATCAGCTCTGATCTCATACCTATTCAATTTAACCTATTTGTTTATAATATTTAAAATTAAGACTACTATTGCTGAGAAATGTGTTGCTGTCGTTATTGTAAAGTGTTGTGATCTATACTGCCCTCGGCTTCAACCCCTTTTATTTCCCAATACCTTTATTTCTCTTTTGTTTATAACATCTTATACATGCTTGCTGCTTGAACACACTCTTATCATTAATACACATTTATATTTTAATATTTACAATGTTGAATAAAAATATCACTATTTATTACCAAAATTGCAGGGGTATTCGCACAAAATTGCACCAGTTACTCACGAATATCCTTATGAATACATACGATATCATTATCTTAACGGAAACCTGGCTAACTCCTGAAATTTATGATAGTGAATTCATAGACCAGAGATATAATGTGTACCGTTGTGATCGTGACCGTACTGCTACCAATAAACAGGATGGTGGAGGTGTACTAATTGCTATTTTACGTACTTTAAAACCTTCTGAATTGGGTCTCTCATTGACACAGTATAGCAATCTCTCACACACTCACATTGAACACATTATGGTTGAATTGCCCAATACTATCAACAATAAAAGACACATTGTGAGTGCTGCCTACATACCACCTAAGACCTCTACATTAGTGTATGACAAGCACTTTGAATTGCTGCAAGAAGTGTTGTGCCATCCAAGTGTTGATAGTCTCTTTGTTATAGGAGACTATAATCTCCCTGAAGCTAATTGGCTAGTGTCCTCTACAACTGATATCTCGGACATTACTACATCATATTCTGGAGGACCCGCGGCCTGCGTAAATTTAAATATCTTGATTTCACTTCTAGGTGCTTCTCAATTTAACAACATAGTGAATGACAAAGGTAAAATTCTTGACCTAGTCATTTCTAACAAACCCTGTAATGTTTCTCATATCTCAACTACATTACTTCCGATTGACACCTACCATCCTGCCCTGACGTGTGAAACCTGTTTAAACATCAAAAGTACGCCGATGAATAGAACTCCTCTTCACAAATATTGTTTTCATAAGGCCAACTTTGACAATATTAACCGTAACATACAGAAACGGAACTGGCCTGAAATGCTATACCCTATGAATTCTGAAGAGGCTCTGGCTAGATTCTACACTGAGTTAGATATTATTATTAAGCAAGATACTCCGTTGGCGCGACCTAGATCATTTAGCTATCCCATATGGTTCTCTCGTACTCTCATAACTATTTCTAGAAGGAAACTTAAGGCATGGATTAAGTGGAAGAAATATAATAACATTTCTGATTATGAATCATTTTCAAATTATAGAAAACAGTTTAAGGATACATGTCTTAAGTGTTTCAGTTCGTACATCAGTTCTGTGGAGGACAATCTAAGTAAAAACATTAAACACTTCTGGACCTATGTTTCTAATCGAAGAGACAAACCTGGAATCCCATCTAAGCTTCAATACAAAAACGCTGAAACAAATGATCCAGATATGGTATGTAATATGTTCTCTGACTTTTTTTACTCGGTTTATGAGCCAACATCTCCTTCGTTGCCTCATTGGAAGCCTCCGCAGGTCAACAATGCACTACATGATGTCTCTGTTTGCGAACTTTCTTTTAGTGAAGAGAACATATTGAAGGAGCTTCAAACCCTGGATCCAGCGAAAGGCCCTGGACCTGATGGACTTTCGCCTTACTTCCTTAGGAATACTGCTACTTCCATTTGCGAGCCTCTGTTTATTATTTATAATAAATGTATATCTGAGGGAGTTGTACCTAAACTGTGGAAGCTTGCGTATATTGTGCCGGTTCACAAAAGTGGATCCAAACGCAGAGTTGAACACTATCGTCCCATTTCCATCCTGTCTGCCCTGTCGAAACTCTTTGAAAGGTTAGTCCATAACGGAATTTATCCTGTACTCCACAACATCATAATTCAACAACAGCACGGTTTTGTCAAACGGCGGTCGACAAATACTAATTTATTATTGTTTTCTAGCTTTTTGTTTGATTCTATCGACAGCCGTATACAAGTGGATGCAGTGTATACGGATTTCTGTAAGGCTTTCGATAGGGTAGACCACGAAATACTACTAAATAAAATAGCGTTCAACGGAATCCGTGGTAACCTTCTGAGGTGGTTTACCTCATATATAACAAATCGCAGTCAGAGGGTTGTAATCAATGGTCATAAATCTAACATCGTACAGGTGACCTCTGGTGTGCCTCAAGGCTCTATACTTGGTCCCCTTTTGTTCATTTTATATATCAATGACATCAGCCAATGCTTCCGCAATTCCAAGTTTTTACTATACGCTGACGACCTCAAGGTATACAAAGCCATACGACATGCAAATGACTGCCTTCTGCTGCAACAGGATTTGGATCGACTATCCTATTATTGCCAAAAAAATAAGTTGCAATTAAGTTTACCCAAATGTAACTTTTTAAACTTTACAAAAAATAAAACAAAAATAAACTATACATACACTTTGTGCAATGCCCCCTTAGTTAAAGTGGACTTTATTCGTGATCTCGGCGTTATCCTTGATTCTAAGCTTTGCTTAGACCTACACATAGAAAAGATTGTTAAGAAAGCGTATCAATTATATGGATTTGTAATGCGATCAACAATTGATTTTAAAAAACCTTCTTCTTATATCTGCTTGTATAAGACTCTGGTACGCTCTCAGCTGGAGTATGCCGTGTCCGCTTGGAGTCCATACTACAAAAAGTATGTTGAGATGATTGAGTGTGTTCAATATAAATTTCTGCGTACCATGCATTATAGATGTTATGGATATTATCTGCCATACCAAGATTTGCTTGCAAAGTATGAGCTCGTAACACTTGAAAATAGACGTAAGTACTTAGAAGCTATGAATTTATATAGTATTGTCAGGAATAAATTTGACAGCATTGAACTCTCCAACATGATATGCTATGCAGTTCCTAGGACTGTACACAAGCGACAGGTGCGCGCTGGCAAATTATTTTCAGTGGGTACTTGCAAGTCCAACTCTGGCATGCGTTCGCCTGTTCGCAGAATGGTCGATTCCTACAATAGGACTTTTGAACATATAGACATCTTTGCATGTGCTTCCTATAGGTTTAAAAGTCTTATACTTAAGGAGCTCTCTTGAATTTTATTCTGTGTTTTTCTTTTTGTGCTATTTCTTAAGTATTATATTATACATACATATTATTTATATTACATTATATATTTATTAGATTATACTTTGTGTATTATATACATAACATCATCATCATCATCATCTGCCTAGCCTTTTCCCAACTATGTTGGGGTTGGCTTCCAGTCTAACCGGATGCAGCTGAATACCAGTATTTTACATGGAGCGACTGCCTATCTGACCTCCACAACCCAGTTACTGGGTAATACGATACCCCTTGGTAAGACTGGTTGTCAGACTTTCGGGCTTCTGACTACCCGTAGCGACTGTCAAGGATCCACGAATGACAGCCGGGACCAACGGCTTAACGTATTATATACATAACATGAAAGTTAATTTATATTGAGTTTGTTACCCTAGCGATTATTATTTTCACTGAATTGTATCCTATCGTTAATCTGTGAACAGCGTTGTGGGCTGCAATATTGTCTATTTGCTTTGTGTATTTCATTTTTTCTATGTTTTATATTGTAGCTGTTTGTTGTTCCTCTTGAATAAAATAAAAATAAAAATAAAAAATAAAATATCAATTGTGTTTGGATGTTATGCCAACCGTACCATTGAGTGTGGAATGTTATTATGTATGAATCAATCAATTAACTCAGCCTATCGCAGCCCAATGTTGGGCACAGACCTCTCCCCGGCTGTGCCACAACTCTCTGTCTTCCGCCTTCTGTATCCAGTTTTGATATGTATACTTTTGTCAAATGCAGGTGTTTACGATTATTACATGTTACATTAAACAATTTCTGTATGAAACTTGTTTATGGCAGTTAGATATTAATGGAGTTTCTTGCCCATTCTTCTCCATAGGTACCTACACTTTGGAATGGGCAACTAGCTTCATCTTTCTGACTGACCAACCCCTTGACAGTTCAAAAGTGCCTGTAATTGGTTTAATTGAAAAAAAATGCTTTGAGTTGAGTTGAGTTGAGTTAATCATCTTTCATGTCCGCACAAGCTATGCAAAAATAGCTTGTCAGTGAGGTTGATAGGATGGCCGACTCTCCAGGGAGCATTGAACCTACTCATGTGTCATTACTTGTGGGGGCTGTCTTGAGTGACTATAATAAAAAGGGTTTTGCTCCTGGGACTGGTCACCAGCATATTTTATTTCATAATATAATCATCTTTTTACAGCCAAATCCTTTAATAAACCCAGACCACTTAGTAGTTTTCGGTGGGTTTGCTAAAACTACAACAGAGAACATAAGCATAGTTGATGTTGGTCAAATTGAAAGCATTGCTATGAAAGACGACTTACCAGCAGTTTGTGAGGGACTTGATGAAATTATTGAGCCAAAGGAGGTACATCAAAGTGATGGTATGTTTTTAAGAACAAAAATGATATCATAAAATAAATGAAAAATAGTTTATATCGATTTAATTCATATTGATCAAAAAGTTCAAAACATTTGAACTACTTCAAAGGTTTGGCAGTGTTAAGTTTAATTCAACTAACGGTAACCATATTATCCTGTGGAGTAAAATTAAAAAGTATCTACTTAATAATAATAAAACTGAAGAGTTAGTTTGAATACGATAATCTCTGGAGCTACAAGTCTGATTAAAAAAATATTCTAGCATTTGATAGCCTACTTCTTGAGGAAAGCTATTTACCTACGCTAGGACTTTCAGGAGCCAAGCAAAAAATAAGAAAATAGAAGAGCACACTTAGTAAAAACGAAGGATGCGATGCGACGCGATGGGTCGGGGTGACAAGAAATTTTACGCGGAAGTATTCACGGGCAGAAACATGTAATAAAATAATAACGAATCCAAAAGAGGCCTGCATATCAAGCTACTACAATCTGTCAAATTTCTTTAACAGGTTTTGAACTTTATCGCTAAAACATAAGGTTCCAAGTTGATTGAGAGAATTTGACAGTTTCGGGTAGCTTGATGTGCTCTCGTCTGTACATTGATTGCTATGAGATCCGAAAGAGTTTGGTGCCACAAATATGGTTTTAGAATTTTCGTCCTTTTGTGGGTTAGTCTGGATGTATGTTCGGGATTAGGGCTAAAACGGCCGAACGGATATGGATGAGATTTATCACAAAGAGATAGTTTATAACCTGGATTGAATTGACATTTAGTCCCGGTAGCACGTTCCCGTGGGATATTTTCTGGCATAAACAGGAGTGAAGCCGCGGGAAAAAGCTAATTAATAATAAATGAGTAATTACTTTTCACTGTTTTTGTTTACTTACAGAGCTAGAACGGGAAAATTTAAACATTATCTGTCTAGATGTAGCAGATATACCATCACGCCGTTCTGAATCAAATTTAGAAGATGAATTACCTTTAATTACGTTTAAAACTGGAGTGAAAGAACAAGAAATATTTAAGAAAAAACGAAGAGCAAGGGAGACGAAAAGTGAGTATTAGTCAGTTCATCTAAACGTAAGCAAACGGGATAATGGTTCACCTGCTAGGAAGTGATTAGCGTTACCAAAAGGGCGTACCCGCTTGCCTGTGCAATGTTGAATTCTATCCATAGGACTGTATCTCGGGCTCACAGATGATAAAATAGGACCATCGTAGTTAAATAAATAAACTGGTCATTTCTGTTAACAATAACTTAACAATGGCCAGCAAGACGACCAGTCACCACAAGCAGCACTCATTCACCATTACCCATTGATATATGTATTGCCATTACCCTCTCGCTGTGTTTTTGCCCCGATGCTACCGCAAGCACTGACAACTAGGAAGCATGACGAGCTTGCTGCCAGTTGCCTAGGCAGGAATAATTAAAACGAACACCTATTCGGGGTCTATTCCGTGTGTTAAAAACGCTTAAACGTACTATACTCCGACTTTTAATTAGCTGCAGTAAAATGACACTTCTCAATAACTCATTTCGGACTGCGTTTAGCGATATGCATACGTCAAATAAGTTTCGTTCGTTGCATATTCTGTACTAGAAAAACAAGATGTGGTTGATGGCCGCGAAAAAACAAAAACACCCTAATTTCAGTCATTTAAGTAACACATAAGCTGTCATTTTACTGCAGCTAATTAAAAGTCCGATTAAAGGAGTGAGTAAGCCAAACCAGTAATAACAAAAACACAGCGAGGGGGTAACGATATCATCTCTATAATTTGTACCTATACTCCATTTGTAAGAAGATTAGACATTTAAATAAACCTTTCTTACAGTCCGTTCAACCGATTTTGACTTCAATGCCTCAGTCATAAGGATGGCATTAAAAGAAAAATATCAACTGTTTACTGCAGCTGACGTTTGCCATGCCTCCAACGCAATAGAATTCAAAATCGGTTGAACGGACTGAAAAATCTTATTTCAAATGGAGTAAAGGTACTCTTTATTTTCATTTCCATTTATCGTTTCACAGCAGAAATCATTTTGTACTGGGATCGGTTTGGAACAAAATATTAATTTTATCTACATTCCGAACGAATCCCAAACAGTGGGATCTGATTGTGGGATCCGATCAGAATAAGCTTCGAGAGCGCGCTCTATGACGCATCAGGCTATGGAACGCCCGAGAAGCTCGATGATACCCAAGAGGCCAAGATCGCTCGTGAGGTAGCCGTGTGATGTCAATATTTTTTGTAAAAGTATCTGAAAAAAAAAGGAAACAAATGGATCTTAAAACGTAACTGTGGATGCCACTTACAAATTGAGTGCTTTTATTTGAATACTTAAACCCGAAATTCTAATTTTAAGGCACCTAGATCTAATCCTGCCGACAAACTGTCACGCAGTTTGGCAGGCTTATGACATGTGTATGTTTGGTCCAAAATAAGTTATTTATTTATTTTCATTTCATTTAATTTATAATCTCAATCTGTCGTTGCTATTTTTTCAATTTATGTGAAGTATATAACGTTAATCACTTGATTACCATTATTAAATGGCCACTTTTTATAATCTGTATTTGGAAGGTTTCAACTGTATACAGTTGGTGTGTCACTAATTCCCTTGAAAAGCGTTTGTTCAAACTTAAATCAGACAGTTTTGGACCAGATGTTTCTGGTGGTTCCTCCTTTTCGGTCCCAGTGTGAATCATGCGATCCACTGTTAATTTGATTCGTGTGCATGTCAATCTTCTTCGAACATTGTACTTACCAGTTTTATAATCACAGGGGTGAACGTCGCGAAGAAACCAAAACTAGACACACGAAGAACAAAACAAAATGCCATAATAACCGATCCAGCGAAAAAAGAAAAATCAAACTCGAAAATTATCCGGACAACCCAAAAACGTACGTCCAAACCAGGCACTCATTTCAAAAAGCCTTACAAATGTGATCAGCGTAATTTAAATGGAGTAAAACAAAGTAAACAACATACTCGTACACAAATTAGTCACAAACCCAAGTGTGATGTATGTCAGCGTAGTTTTAGTCGAAAGGATTTATTAATAAACCATATTCGTATACACACTAGGCAAAAACCTTATAAGTGTGATGTATGTCAGCGTAGTTTTAGTCGAAAGGGTTTATTAATAAACCATATTCGTATACACACTAGGCAAAAACCTTATAAGTGTGATGTATGCCAGCGTAGTTTTACTGAAAAGGGTGGTTTAACAAGACATATTCTTTTACACACTGGTGAAAAACGTTATAAGTGTGATGTATGTCGACGTAGTTTTCGTGGTAAGGATACTTTAAAAAAACATATTAGAATACACACTGGTGAAAAACCTTACAAGTGTGATGTATGTCAGCGTAGTTTTAGAGAAAAGGGTAATTTAACAAAACATATTCGAATACACACGGGTGTAAAACCTTATAAATGTGATATTTGTCAGCATAGTTTTAGTGAAAAGGGTAATTTAACAAAACATTATATTCTAATTCACTCTGGTGAAAACCCTTATAAGTGTGAAATATGTCTAAAGAGTTTTTCAGACTCCAGTGCGGTCAAAGTTCATCTTCGGGTACACATGTAGATTTAAAGGTCATAAAAGTCAAACAAATTTTTTTTTTTAAATAAATTTGATATTGGAAAGTAATTAATTCAGTTATATGAAATATTATGTAACAATAATTAAATTGTTACATAATATTTCATATAACTGAATTAATTCAGTTATATGAAATATTAAGTAACAATAATTAAATTGTTACATAATATTTCATATAACTGAATTAATTACTTTCCAATATCAAATTTATTTCAAATTTAGGCTTGTGTATTTGCATTTCTAATTCAGTGGTTCATTGGTTATCGCGCGCCATTTTTTTTTTTTCACTTTTTTCGGTTTACAGTGATACAATATGGAATATTTAAAATATCGCGTTATGCAATGTGTATAAATAGGTACAGTACACGTCATAAGCGGAGTAGCAATAGATTGACACTTTGGTTTATCTTACGACCTTCTTTTAATGTGTGCACTGACTGGACAAGTCCGCTCAATCTGTGTAGTTCTTTCCTCAAAAGACCATTTCAGACACCAATCTACATGGTCCTCAAATATTATTCTATTCTATTTTTCTTTATGGCAATGGTGCCGATGTCGACAATTCTGCCAATGTCAGATGTGATATGCTTGAAGCTTTGATGTATTTTATCCGCGTCAATGACATCAAATTATGATGATTTCTGTGTAAATAATAATATGTATATTATTTTTTAATAACATAACAAATTTTTTTTTCTCTATTTATTTATTTCAGTGTATTTATTAATATTCTTCAACAAGTTTCACATTAAATTCAACTATTTTCTTTGGATATAATCATGGATGTAAAATATTAGTTTTTATTTTTTGTTGTTGTAATTCTAAAAATCACTACGTTTTCTCAAATATTATGTCCGGATTTTTATAAACACATTGACATGTTTTTTTATTTATACAATGACATGAGTATTCGTATTAGTCCGCCTTTGTACAGTATTTTTTTTACTTGTGCATAAAGTTTTAATAAATAAATATTTACTTTGTAAAGTATTTTTATTTTTATTTAATTATTGTGAATGTGAGAACTATGTGAGTCATTTAATTTTTCTATTTTCCTTCTTAGTTTTAATAATGATCTGGCAGTTTTAGTAATTTACACGGCCTACCCAAACGTCCTTTCTTTGGTATTGATCGTCGAATCGTTGAGCTCTTCAAGTTCTGAAATGAGCTGCACGATTTTTCCCCAATTCGTGCACAGACTGGACAGGTCCGCTCAATCTGTGTGGTTCTTTCCTCAAAAGACCATTTCAGACACCAATCTACATGGTCTTCACATGATCTGACCAATATTTTGTCTGTACTTTAAAAGAGACTGTGACCTCTGAGTATGTTTCGGCCTTTCTTCTCAGAACAGTCAGATAGGAAACGCCGACCTCATCTAGTTTAAAAATATGATTGACGTGTAAAAGTGTTTGTAAAAACTACTTCCAGAAAATAAATGATTTATCATTTAATGAGTAATTTCTATAATAAAGATAGACTCTTAGTCGCATTCTTTGGCAACTGATTGTATTTCATAATCAGAGATCTGTAAACTGAGAAAAGAGTTAGATGAAAAACAAATATTATTGGAAATAGAAAAACAAATTTATAAACCATCCTTACACCTGAATTCCTTTTACACTGACGTCGGTCGCGTACGGTTAGTACCAACATAGGCGCCGTTGACGTCAGTGTCGCAGTATGCTATACAGGGTTATTGGAAAAAAATCAACAAGCTCTTAGGAGGTCATTGTACTCATCATTATAAACAACTTTTACTATGGGACTAAACCTGAAATCGCAAAAAAAAAAAACAACTGTTCCCTACATTTTGACGAGTTATCCTACTTCCTACTAATATTATAAATGCGAAAGTTTGTGAGGATGGACGGATGGATGTTTTTTACTGTTTCACGTAATAATGGCTGAACGGATTTGGATGAAATTTGGCACATACACACATCAAAAGTGTCTAGGGATCAACATATATTTTTGCAATAACTTTTCTCCTGATTGATATTAATTAAAATTTTCTTTAAGGATTCATCAAATAAAGTGTTTTCGTTTGTCACAGTAACGATAAACCAAGTCACCTTTGCATTAATAAAGAAATTTGCCATTTTCCTAATAAAGGGATTTTTGACATTTGAACCACTAACACAAAAGTTCGAAAAAAAGACTGAAATAACAGTTTTCTTTAAAATTTTATTGGGTAACTTAAACAATTAATAATCCGTGTTTCTACCGCGAACACTAACAACACAAGAACATCGGTTTGGCATACTCAAAATGAGTTCATCCAAATCACGCTGTGGAATGGCCGCCCATGTTCGTTGCAACAACAAAAAAAGGTCTTCTTGCGACTGGATACCCTCCATATTCGGCAGAGCTCTTCTCTGTAGCATATCCCATGCATGCTCAATCGGGTTCAAGTCTGGCGACTGAGCAGGCCAGGGCAGGACATTGATGTTAGCTGCGGCGAGAGTCTGTCTTACAACTCTTGCGGTGTGCGGTCGTGCATTATCATGCATTAACTGAAATAAGGGACCGATTTGCACTTGTAGAGGAACGATGACGTCTGATACAATCGTCTCAGCATAAATTTGAGCGTTGAGGTTGCCTCTGATCCAAATCAACTCAGTTCTTCCGCCGATCCAAATACCCGCCCATACCATGATGGTTCCACCACTATAAGGATGGACTTCCTGGCAGGATTTTAATCGCTGTTGGCGTCCAGGGGTTCTCCAGTGTCGTATACGTCTTGTATCCGGTCTCATACCAAAACGAGACTCATCAGAAAAGCTCACGAAACGCCATTGTTCTTCTGCCCAATTTCTGTGTTCAAGAGCCCATTGATATCGAATCCTACGATTGTGCATTGCTATAGGTGGTACCCGTAGCGGTCTTCGGGAATGAAGGTTCACTTCATGCAAGCGGTTTCTGACTGTTTGGTCGCTAATTAAGTTCCCTGAAGAGTGATGAAGCCTCACGGCTAACATCATGGCGGTTATTGTTGGAGCTCTTCGAGTTAAGATTTGAATGTATCGGTCTTGTCTCCGTGTGGTGCAGCGATACCGTCCTCCATGGCGCTCAGCCACGGTACCAGTGCTTCGGTAACGTGTCCAAAGTCGACTGATAACACTCTGACTTGTATTCAGAGCTAAAGCCACAGTACGTTGCCGGGAACCAGCTTCTATCATTCCCACGGCTCTGAGCATTTCTTCCCTGCTTAAATGACGTCGCCGCTCCATAATAACGTTGGTTTTAATCAGTAGTAGGGAAACAGTAGCACTAATAATGTCTTCAATGCGTTGTATGTTTTTATAGGGAAAATATTGACAGCTGATTTTCATCTTTTACTCGAATTTGATTCACAGTTCCTGATTCAAATTATGAAATGCACCAAAAAGGATCCATATAAATTTATAAAATCATAAATTTATTACAAAGCCACATCTCAATCTCAAGAAATCCGCATAAAAATGCTTGATCCCTAGACACTTTTGATGTGTGTAGTTTATAACCAGGATTAACACTTAGTATACTTTTTAGCCCGATATTCCCACGGGATCGAAACTTATGCAGGTGATACCGCGGGACGCAGCTAGTACGAACATAAATGTAGGTAACAGCTGATTTTTTTTTCGCGATTTCAGGTTTGGTCCCATAGTAAAAGTTGTTCATAATGATGAGTACCTACAATGACCCCTTAAGAGGTTGTTGGTGTTTTTCCAATAACCCTGTATACATAGAATATAATGTATATTCACATGGGCGACCGACGTACGCGACCGACGCGACGTCAGCGTAACAGGAATTCAGGCCTTAGAAAATATACAACTACGTCTATAGAAATTCAAAGACTATCTTACATCTAATTCACGTCCTAAAAATATATCTACTGAGAGTTTAATTAGGTTCCTCAAAAGCAAACAATCAACAAAGCTCTGTTAAAAACAGTAAAAAAACACAAGAGAGTTACTGTCTTCAACCCAGAAACAAATACAGCTAAACAACCAGATATGATACGAATTGCATTCAGCAACAAGACCTTTGTATCCTGCTTATGCGTATGAAGTTTCGAAAAACAAGGGCTTGAAAGTTTGAAGTGCTGTATGTCGTAAACGCTCTTAAGGAATTGGAAATATACTCCTGATAGTACGTTCCCGTGGGATAATTTCCGACCTCCACGCGGGCGAAGCTGCGGGCAAAAGCTAGTTCTACATATTATAATATCTGAATTGGTGACAAATGATAGTAAATATTTTTTTATATTTAGTAATTTACATACTTGCACCTGCCGTTCACTTATGACATTAAATATATGCAACACATTGTCTTTCTTTTTGCATTTTAGAGAATACATTTATAATCATTTGACATAATAATATTTACAATCATTTATATAATAACTATTTACAATCTATTGACATAATATTTTTCCTATTGTTAGTGTTTTTTTTTTCGTAAATTATAATTTTCAGCTGTAATAAATTAATTAATGTACAGACGCCAGCACATCACTTTGAATCTTATACTTTAGCGATAAAGTTGAAAATCTATCAAAGAAATTTGACAGATTTTAGTAGCTTGATGTGCTGGCGTCTGTACTTACTACATAATTCAAACACAATGCGAATTCTTGGATGAATAAATAAATAAATAAAATATGAGAAATGTAGAACTGAGTCTTACTACTAAACCACAACCCTCAGCAAACAACATGCTTAGCAGCTGTGAAAGAATGTAAATAACAATCGCAGACAAAATAATTATAAACGTTGGTGAAATGATGACAACCCCATAAAGCTGATAAACAACTTTCTGACATCTGTAGGTCTTGCTACATATTAGTAATTTGTGCTGTAGGTACTGAAAAAGTTCGAAAACACTTAATTTTATTATTCTTGGTGTAAATACGAGTTATCATCGAAAGAAAAGACATTGAATAAAACATTAAAAACTTTGTAATAATAAGGATAACTGCACTTTAAAAATTGTTATAAAATATCTTCTTCGTTTATTATATCTCGTAAGTATAGGTCATAAATATATTGGATGATTTTTTTTACCGTCTCGATATTTTTACAGTATGTTCTACCCATGAATATGAACAACTTTCACTATATGGGACCAACTCTAAAATCACGAAAAAAGAAATCTGCTGTTTAACACAAAAGTTTAATACATACCCAGGCCAGCAGTTTTTTTTTTCGTGATTTTAGATTTTGCCCCATAATGAAAGTTGTTTATTTATTTATTTAATGCCCAATGTACACAACCATAGTTAAAAGTACATGACCCTGTTAGGGCGCAGCAAGATAACTTAAATAAAACTAACAATATTGTAGTGAGTATCTATTAACTAATAACACGTAGATTAGGAACTTTCACAGTTTAAATATTATATTAATTAAACTTATATCTAGATTAATACATAGATGATTATGTATTAAGTACCTATACTTAATTAACACACATATATTTGAACTCTATTTTAACATTTTATCTTCCATAAATTCTTGAATACTGTATGTACAGACGCCAACACATCAAGGTACACCAAACTGTCAAATTTTCCCAATCAACCTTGAACCTTATGACGTAGTGATAAAGTTAAAGTTGGTACCTAGTAACATTTTTCTAAGAACAATGCCTGGGTAAAAATTTCGAGACGTTAAAAAAGATCATCCAGTCTATGCAAGGTGGTCCAAATAGTGACGTTATAAAAAAATTTGATTCCTCATAACTAGGGGTATTCGAAAATACCACATGTACAGAGACCAGCACATCAAGCTACCCCAATCTGTCAAATTTATTTGATAGATTTTCAACTTTACCACAAAGGAATAAGGTTCATATTCAATTGGGAAAATTTGACAGATTGGGGTAGGTTGATGTGCTGGCCTCTGTACGTTCCAGTTCCAGAATCACGCAAATAAATACTACCGGATAGATTCTGTTAACATTTTGCATAGATATCCATACTTAATATTATAAATTCGAAAGTAACTCTGTCTGTCTGTCTGTCTGTCTGTATGTTACCTTTTCACGCCTAAAAAACTGAACGGATTTCAATAAAATTTGGCAGAGAGATGGATTGCATCCCGGGGAAGGACATAGGATAGTTTTTATCGACATACCTCGCGGGCTAAGCCGCGGGCGGAAGTTAGTTCTGGTGCTGGTGAAAAACCTTTCAAGTGTGATGAATGTCAGCGTAGTTTTAGTCAAAAGGGTAATTTAATAAAACATATTCGTGTACACACTGGTGAAAAACCTTTTATGTGTGATGTATGTCAGCGCAGTTTTAGTGGTAAGAATAGTTTAACAAAACATCTTCGTATCCACACTGGTGATAAAGCTTGCAAGTGTGATGTATGTCAGCGTAGTTTTAGCCAAAAAGGCATTTTAACAGACCATATTCTTAAACACACTGGGGATAAAGCTTATCAGTGTGATGCATGTGGGCGGAGTTTTAGTCAAAATAGTCATTTAACACGGCATGTTGAAATACATACTAGTGAAAAACTTTATAATTGTAACCTATGTCAGCGTTCTTTTAGTCAAAAGGGTAGTTTAATAACACATATTCGTATACAACACACTGGTGATAAACTTTATAAGTGTGATGTATGTCGGCGGGGTTTTAGTCAAAAGGGTCATTTATTAGAACATACTCGTATTCACACCGGTGAAAAACCTTATGTGTGGTATATGTCAGCGTAGTTTTAGTAGAAATAGTCATTTAACAGCGCATTATATTATATATATTCTTAGCTATTATTAGCGCATATTCGTGTACACACAAAATGATAAATTATTTTATTTCTGTAAGTAGGTTTGTACAGACGCCAGCACATCAACCTACCCGAAACTGTAAAATTTTACCAATCAACTTTGAACCTTATACTTTAGCGATAAAGTTGAAAATCTATCAAAGAAATTTGACAGATTGTAGTAGGTTGATGTGCTGGCGTCTGTACAAACACTTTGACACGTCAATCATATTTTAAAAACTAGATGAGGTCGGCGTTACCTGTCTGACCACGCTGAGAAGAAAGATCAAAACAAACTCAGATGTCACAGTCTCTTTTAAAGTCAAGACATAATCTTGGTCAGACCATGTAGATTGGTGTCTGAAATGGGTTTTTGAGGGCTGACTGTTTGGTTACTGGACAGGTTTGTTCTCAGTTCGTTATAATCATGGTCTGGCAATTTGTTATTTATGCGACCTACCCAAAACTTTCTTCTCTATGGTATTGTATGTCTAATTGTTGAGTTGAACTTGAGCTGCATGATTACTACTGGCCAGTAGTGCTATTCTCACGCGGTCGGTCACCTACGCGTTGGACAGATCTTATCAAAGCGTCAACACAAACCGCCATAGTTCAGAATTTCCGAGACGCTAAAGAGTGGAATAAATGGAGGAGCATCGCGAGCGCTGCTTTGGCCAAAGAAAATGCAGAGTCATCAACTACGACCACTCTGTCAAGAGTGAACGACTAAGGAGGAGTGCTATTCTATAAAAATCTCACCGTGAAGACTTAGGTGAAGTAGGCTGTCATTCCAGTTGGTGCTAGGGATATTGAAACTATTGGCACACTTCACCTAAGTTTTCACAGGGTGATTTTAACGGAATAGATTGGCAGGCCCACTTAAGACTGTGTGGGATAACCACACAGATTGAGTGGAACTGTCCATTTATTGCACGTATTTATCAGTAATCATGCAGCGATCACATGGTCATTAATGACTATGAAATCCTTGCCCTTACTACTCACTTTAGCTCATTACGACAGCTCCCGTATACCTTCATACACCAGCAGTGCGATTCTGTAACCATCTCACCGTGGAAACTTAGGTGAAGTGAGCTTGGAGTGAACTGTCATTGGTGTAAATCCCTATATCATCAGATGAAATGACAGCTCACTTCGAGATTCTATCTCACCGTGAGAAGTTCGGTGACACAGAGGACAGAATCGACCGGCTGACAAAACAATTTTTTTTGGATGATCAGATTACGTTGAGTTCTGCCACTTTTAAGGTAAGTGTCCCCACATCAAAGAGTGAAAGTCAAACTAAACTTACTCAAAAACCAT
Organism: Gortyna flavago; assembly: GCA_963669345.1. Lineage (NCBI taxonomy): Eukaryota > Metazoa > Arthropoda > Insecta > Lepidoptera > Noctuidae > Gortyna > Gortyna flavago. The sequence continues at coordinate 1,581,548 of OY770154.1, forward strand.
GATAAAAACTAAGAACACGTGGCGTATGCTTCCTCTTAAAGAAAAAAAACCTGATAGAGAAACAGTTGAAGAGAAAGAAAAGTCAATTTACTTAATAAAAACAAAACTTATAAATATATAACAACAATGATAAATGATAAATGATAAATGAATGATAAATGATTTATTTTCTGTAAGTAGGTTTGTACAAACACTTTTACACGTCAATCATATTTTTTAAAACTAGATGAGGTCGGCGTTTCCTATCTGACTATTCTGAGAAGAAAGGCCGAAACAAACTCAGAGGTCACAGTCTCTTTTAAAGTCCAGACATAATCTTGGTCAGATCATGTGAAGACCATGTAGATTGGTGTCTGAAATGGTCTTTTGAGGAAAGAACCACACAGATTGAGCGGACCTGTCCAGTCAGTGCACGCATTTGTCAAAAATCGTGCAGCTCAACTCAGAAGTTGAGGAGCTCAACGATTCGACGAACAATACCAAAGAAAGGACATTTGGGTAGGCCGCGTAATGTACTCAAACTGCCAGATCATTATTAAAACTAACTAAGAAGGAAAACAGTAAAAAAAGAAGAAATGACCCACATAGTCCCCACATTCACAACAATTAAATAAAAAAAATAAAAAATACTTTACAAAGTAAATATTCATGTCATTGTATATATAAAAATCATCAATGTCAAAGTGTATATAAAAATTTGGGCATAATCTTTGAGGGCCATGTAGATTGGTGTCTGAAATGGTATTTTGAGGAAATAACCACACAGATTGAGAGGACCTGTCCAGTCAGTGCACGCATTTGTCAGAACCGTGCAGCTCAACTCAGAACTTAAGGAGCACAACGATTCGACGAACAATACCAAAAACAGGACATTTGGGTAGGCCGCATAAACTACTCAAACTGCCAGACCATGATTAAAACTGAAACAATGACCCACATAGTCCTCACATTCACAATAATTAAAATAATATAATACTTTATACAGTAAATGTACATGTCATTGTTAAAGAAAAATATATATTTCGAAAAAATAAAATAAAGTGTAAAATAGCAAAATGAAAAAAATAAAAACAACAATTACAGTCTAAACCTATTGGAGCAGCTCAATCCCAAGCCTTTTTGTCCTCAATATAGTCTTTTACAGTATAATAGGCTTTCTGGCATAGTTTTCGCTTTATAAAAGATTTGAATTTATTAAGGCTTTGTTCTTGAATGTGACTAGGAAGTCTATTATAAAAACGTATACATTGGCATCTAAACGACCCACCTATTTTCTTGAGCCTTGTTGTAGGAACAACAAATTTGTGTTTGTTCCTAGTATTTATGTTATGGATATCACTGTATTTTTTAAACAGATTAATATTTTTATGTGCATACAAAAGATTATCATAAATGTACTGAGAAGGCACAGTCATTATAATAATCTCTTTAAATTTGTCTCTGAGGGAGTGTCTGGGACTTAATTTATAAATGGAACGAATTGCCCTTTTTTGTAAAATAAAAATTGTCTGAATATCGGCGGCATTTCCCCACAACAGAATACCGTACGACATCACACTATGAAAATAACTAAAGTAAACTAAACGGGCTGTCTCTAAATCAGTTAAATCACGAATTTTCCTAACGGCGTATGCTGCAGAGCTAAGCTTTTTTGACATTTTATCTATATGGGGGCCCCATTGAAGCTTGGCATCCAAAGTTATGCCTAAGAATACTGTGGTATCTTCGGGTTTCAACTCTTCATCCTTAATGAGAACACTAGTTTCTACTTGTCTAACGTGGGGTATCGTAAACTTAATACATTTCGTTTTTTTTTCGTTAAGAAGTAGGTTATTGACATTAAACCAGTGAACTACTTCTGCAAGGGCGCTATTTACATTGTCAGTAACCAGCTGCTGACGTTTGAGTTTAAATAAAAGTGAAGTATCATCTGCAAACAACACTATATCATGTTTATCCCTTATGAGGTAAGGCAAGTCATTTATATAAATAATAAATAAAAATGGGCCAAGAATTGAGCCCTGGGGGACCCCCATTCTTACTACAGATCCGGGTGACCTTTTTCCGTTAACATCAACTCTCTGAATCCTATCACTTAAGTAAGAAGTAAGAAGATCCAGAGAGGCGTTCCGGATTCCGTAGTGGTGCAGTTTCCTGATTAAAGTTTCATGAAGAACACAATCGAATGCCTTGGACAAATCGCAAAAGACGCCCAAAGCATCGCACTTGTCCTCCCATGCATTATAAATATGTCCTAAAAGTTCAACTCCGGCATCAGTAGTTGAACGACCCCTTGTAAAACCGAACTGTTTGTAATGCAGTAATTTATTTTTATTAAAAAAACTTTGCAATTGAATTAAAATAAGTTTTTCAAAAATTTTACTAAAGGTAGGTAGTACTGAAATTGGTCTATAATTAGTAGGGTCTGATGTACTACCCGATTTAAACAACGGTATTATTTTACTGTTTTTCATAAGATCAGGAAACTCACCACGGTCAATACAATTATTAAATATAACAGCTAAAGTAGGTGCTACAATGTTTATAATCGACTTAGCAACATCCACAGAATTACCCCATAGATCTGCGGTCTTTTTTACATTTAACGTGTGAAAGGTTTTAATTATGAACAATGAGATCTGGAATAAGAATAAGACTGTCGAAAGTGGATAACCTGCCTCGGGTTTATGGCGTATAGTTAAGGTGAATGCGCAGTTGTAGCCAGCGAAATTCATTTTTTTCTGTTTTTTGCAATTTTCAGGTCAGTTTCAGGATTGTCAGGTTATATCTTGATCAAAATATGATTCGCGTTACAGAATTAGAATAATTAATACATCTTTCTTATGGAACAAATCTAACATAAAGAAATAATTATTAATGATTCTAATGACTATAATTCTGTAAATACATATCAATTATAGTCGCGAATCATATTTTGATCAAGATACAACCTAACACTCACCTGCAAATAGCAAAAAACGTAAGAAAATTTGAATTTCGCGGTCTACCACTGCGCATTCACCTTAAATCACTTAACTTTAAATCTGCTTTAGTGTCTCCACTTATGATGTCAAACGATACCCTTAACCATTATCGAAATTCAAATTCAAAATTATTTATTTGTACACATAGGTGTAATGTAGTACATGATGGATAATATAAAAATATATCTTGTATCACTATGTTCTGCCTTGCAAGGCGTACAAATATTGCTTACACAGTAGGTAATTAATGTATAAGTAATTACCGCTAAGTAACAAAATTTTAGTAACAAGTCTTATAAAATTATAGATTACTGCTAAGTAACAGTATTAAATCTCTGGCAATAACTTAAACATAGAAAATAGTACAGAGGCCAGCACATCAACCTACCCCAATCTGTCAAATTTTCCCAATTGAATATGAACCTTATTTGTTTGTGGTAAAGTTGAAAATCCATCAAAGAAATTTGACAGATTGGGGTAACTTGATGTGCTGGCCTCTGTACAAATTATTGTAACTAAGTAATATTATTAACTAAAGTAAGAAAGTAGGTAGGTAATTAATAAATCATTTACAGATTTTATATTTCTTCTAAATATTAATTTATAGTGTAATTATGCTTTCTGTATCAGGAACCTATGGAGTGTTTTTTTGAAAGTATCTAAGTCTTTTGAAGTCTTTATTGATTTAATCCTCAAATATAGGTACTTACTACTACAAAATACCTACAAAAATCGGGCATTTAAGATGGCCGCCTTTCGTAGGGTTGTTTTTGTTTTTTCTCGCACCACACTGTTTTATACAACACGAGGGCATGATTTAGGGCTCGATATTTAGGTGATTTTTTTTTATATGGGCTCTTCCTCCCATTCTTTTATTTCAACATCCTGATTTAGGGAAATGATCCCTGAATATCGTGTAGTGTAATAATCTTCTTAGTGTGTCGAAACCATAATTATGTCAATGGTTAATATACATATGGTTTCGCCCAAGTACTTAGTCTAATTTAAGCTAGATCGATAAAATATTGTGTGTATCCCTATAATGTATGATGTACAGACGCCAGCACATCAAGCTACTACAATCTGTCAAATTGCTTTAATAGATTTTCAACTTTATCGCTACAGCATAAGGTTCAAGGTTGATTGGGAAACTTTGACAGTTTGGGGTAGCTTGATGTGCTGGCGTCTGTACTCTAGAATAAATGTCAATTAAATAGAAATGAATTTTACTTGTTATTTTTGGATAAATATTGTATGTTCTGCAAAATCTATTTTTGTGGATGACAGAGAGATCAATGCTGTAAATTGCTTATTTTATTGTGATAAATATGATAATTTATTGACGTTACAGTGCAAAGCTAAATAAATAATCATAAAATATCCTTATAAGTAATTGTATTTCTTTTTTTACCTATTTTGTTTAACTATCTACACTACTACGTCATCCTAAGTACCTACTGAATAGTTTTATTAAGGAATAAAGAGGGGATAGCTTAAATTCATATGGTGATGGTGATGTCATCAACAGACCCTGGCTAGATGGCCAAAATAGATAATTTTAAGGTTCTAGGTTTCATCACACTTCATTTTATAATTAAGTGTAATTAACCTAAGTGGATACCTGGTGATTTTATTTTGACATGATTTTATTTTCCGGACTATAAAATATCATTGATCGTCTTATGTGCAAACACGTCGGGTCCTGCCCAGGTCGAGTTTTAGTTTTTTTTTTTAATGTAATTTTATACAAAATCACTTCGACTAACAATGTCCACGCACGGTGGGCCAGTAATTTACTCTTTGGGTGGGCCCAAATAAAATTGAAAAACATTTTTTTAATGTCTGTCTTATTTTTTATTTCAAATGGGTTTGCTCTTGACTCTTAGTCTAGGTCAGAGGTGATAGAGACAAAGTCGACGATGGAGTGAGCTTACCCAGAAGAAGCCTGTTCAATTAGAAGAGATTCGGGTTGTATGCGCTCGGAAACACAGACGCAGGTAAAGAGTTCCACTCTTTTGCTGTGCGCATTATAGAGGACGTTAAAAACGCTTATTGCGAATTGGTGGAATAGCAACTAGGCAGGGATGGTAACTTGCAGTGCGTCTGGATGTCTGAAGGTAGAAGGGGGCCGGTGGAATGAGGTTGTGGAGTTCTTGGGGCACACTCACCGAAGTAGGTACAATCTGTAGAAGACCGACAAGCAGGCAACCTTGCGGCGATGATCCAAGCTGCGAACCTTGGCATCCACAAGTTCTACGTAGCCAATGAGCCTCTTAGCTCTGCGTTCAGTTAGGTAATACTAAAAGTATGTATTTTCTATTTATTTGTTTTAATTCTTTATCTCTTAATACTTACCTATTTACTGCTTTTTTACACATAGTTGATTAATTTTGAAAGGATTTGCAACACAACAAAAGTGACATAGATGTTTTTAACTTGTGTTGTGTAATTGTGTTGCCACTGACCTCTATTATAGGTAAGTACAGAGGCCAGCACATCAACTACCCCAATCTGTCAAATTTCTTTGATAGATTTTCAACTTTACCACAAAGGTATAAGGTTCATATTCAATTGGGAAAATTTCACAGATTGGGGTAGGTTGATGTGCTGGCCTCTGTACAAGTACGTATTATAAGTCCATGGGACTTCATCACTGACCTCTAAACATACAGAGTGGACTTCATAATATCGATGACAAAATGAAGGCATTTCATTTTCGCCATTTTGGCGCTGATAGCAACGCGAGGTTCCGTGGAACTAATATTAGAGATGGGACATATCCTTCAGTAAAAAATACTTTTATGAACTTTATCGATCGTTATAACCTGCACTAGAGAAAAATATCGAATCAATCCCAGTTATTTTTATGCGTCATTTTTAAGTAATAGAATATTTGCTCTGTAAAGGTTAATTGAAAATTCATTAGGGAGCGGTCAGATCGCAAGCTTGTAAACACACTATGCCGAAGGTACGCGAAGTTCGGCACGATTACGCCTGCAATGCCATTTGAATTACTGACGACACATACGCCGAAATTACATTGCGTTAAATAGCATTGCAGGCGTAATCATGCCGAACTTCAGTCGCGTACCTTCGGCATTAGTGTGTTTAGACAATTAGATTAGTGTCCTAGTAAAGTTATAGCGCACGACGGTTAGATCAGTGAGCTTTAAATATGAGGATAGGTTTAAAATTTTGCCTAAAAACTACTATGGTTGAGCTAATATCTCCTGGTTCAACTACACTAGTTTTAGAAGCTGAGCGGTGAACTAAAAACTATTGAGCTAATATGTTGCCATTTCGCTCTAACCTAGTAAATCAAATGGCAGTTATATTCTTCGTGATCTTGCATTACATTTATGTAATAGCCATTACTTATAAATAATAGTCACTTTTGATATTCATTTTGGACAAATTGAACAATGTAAACAAAAAAGTTGACCATTCAACAAACAGCGTCTATACAAATTCACTCAAATTGAATGCCAAAAGTGAACCATGTAACATTACCTTACCATGTAGTCATTACACGCGCCAAGGAGAAGGATTCCATTTTCATTATTGGGTATTTGGATAGCGTGCATACTAATGGAAAAAAAAAACACAAAAAATAACAAAGTCAAATCATTTATTTCAAATGGGCACATCAAAGGCACGTTTGTGTTGTACTTGCGTAGCACGACCAAGAACGCATTAATTATAACTTTAGATGCTAATAAAATCCTTTTAATTTGTACTATTTTATACCACTAATTAAAAATTTCATACCTCTCAATTATCATAGTTATACAGGTCGTGCTGGCAAGATCTAACCAGCACGACCACGCTAATATTCCAGCTGGTATAGAAATTGATGAAACAGGAGCATGCCTAAAATTTGTACTCATAATGTACTCCTATTTCATTACTGGTAAATTGTTAGAAAAGAAAAAAAAAAACATTTTCTGCATAAAAGCCTGTACCTACTTGATTTTTATACTTGACACTAGATGGAGTTAAATGCAAAAAAAAAATACACAAAATAACATACTAGGTAGCCACATTTGTTTAGCATAACAAACAAGCGCGAATGTATATTTACATAAAATCATATGGAGAACTTTCATAGTTACAACAAATAATTAATAATTTTTCTCGTTCTACCCTCTAGTAGTATTATTATTCGATTATAATATTTTTAGTTCTTTTACTACAATGGAACGCGGAAGACCGTAACCTGCGTCTCTGGAGGAACTAAAATTAATATTTTTGAATTATAATTAAATGATAATACAGAGGCCAGCACATCAACCTACCCCAATCTGTCAAATTTCTTTGATAGAATTTCAACTTTACGGCAAAGGAATAAGGTTTATATTCAATTGGGAAAATTTGACAGATTGGGGTAGATTGATGTGCTGGCCTCTGTACTAGAGGGTAGAACGAGAAAAGTTATCTTCTTAGTTAAGAAAAATTATTCATTATTTCTCTCTCTTCTGAATCTTGCCAGCACGACCTGTATATCTATGATAATTAAGAGGTAAAAAATGTATAATTAGTGGTATAAAATAGTAAAAATTAAAAGGATTTTATTACCATCTGAAGTTATAATGAATGCGTTCATGGTCGTGCTACGCAGTACAACACGCACTTTTGAACATCAAAAATTACATTAAAATAGAATGTAGATTCTATTATTCTGACATATTTACAAATATTGTACAAATAGATGATTTTCCTAGAATTTTAAAAAGTCTGTGAGTTACTTTAGTCACAGAATCTAAAAGTCAATTTCATAGAAATTTTAAAAATACAAATTAGCGATAAATATTATACTCACACCACTGTTCACTTGTTTCCGAAGTGAAGACCTAATATCAAAATGAAACTTGTCATCTGCAATATACTGCACACTTTAGCATTTACTATCCCACCAACTCAACTAAGCAGTTGAAAAACATGAAAATGGAAAATTGGAATCCTAAATCTAATTATCACTTTTGTAGTAAACATTTCGCTGAGGACTGTTCATTATTAATTATTATTATTCATCATTAATCTTTTTTTTTTAAATCTGCAATTATAGATTTTAATGAAGAAACAGTGATCTTCAACCTTTTAACATGTTGAGATAAAACTTTCACACGAGTACGTGACATACTGAGAGATTTTTTAACTCCCTGTAGCTTTTTTTTTGTAGAATTAAGTGAATTTTCATAGTGGTGATCGTGCCCGATATTTGTACAAACTTCAGAGATACTTCTGGATAGTATATTTTCATAATGGTGATCACGCTCAATATTTTTGTTGACTTCGGGGATGGTTCTAGCAATCTTTTGGGATGACCTCGTGCTTGGCTCTGTAATATTAAAATAACTGAGAGATTTTTTAACTCGCTGTATCTTTTTTTTTGTAGAATTAAGTGAATTTTCATAGTGGTGATCGTGCCCGATATTTGTACAAACTTCAGAGATACTTCTGGATAGTATATTTTCATAATGGTGATCACGCTCAATATTTTTGTTGATTTCGGGGATGGTTCTAGAAATCTTTTGGGATGAGCTCGTGCTTGCCTCTGTAATATTAAAATATTTTATTGTAGAAACCTTCTTAATCAGTTTACTTTGTAAAATTTAGGAATTGATATTTACCATCATTGCTGCTCAATTTTCTTTTTACTCCAACTGTCTCAGATACACACAGTGTTGGGGTAGCCATGTCGTCATGTACAGAAGTTGTATCCACTGGAAATGTTCCATTATTATATTGATTCTGACTTACAAAATATATAAAGCAGAGGACAGTATAACACACAGATTTAACATTGGAAATAAATATTTTTTGCCTGACTTAGTAATCGCAGAATCAGACATAATAAAATGTTTAAATATTTACCAAAAAAAAATGTAGGGACACTGCCATTTTTTAAACAGGTACGTGTAGCGTGTTTAACGAAGCAGTCCTCTGTAAAATGTTTACTACAAATATGATAATTCGATTTAGGACTCCAATTTTCCGTTTTGATGTTATTTAGCCATATCTGCTTTGAGTTGGTGGGAAATCTGAAATTAAGTATTCAATTACAGTAAAAATGACGGTAATAAAGTACTCATTGTAGATGGCAAGTTTTATTTCGATGTTAGGTCTTTAATTCGGAAACAAGTACACATTACCTACATAATTATTATATTATTATTTATCTTTTGAAATTAGAAACGTGTATTTGCTAATGTGTTTTAGCTAATCGAATTGGAGAAGTTTCTAGCGATAGTAAATTTCTATTTATAAGACGAAGTTTTAAAATTATTCACTGTCTAAAAAAAATTATCGACACATTATCGACATGGGACATTTACAACCCTATTAAAATTATTGTATTCAATATAAATATTATTATTATGATTAGATATTAATGAAAACATTTATTCAAAACATAAAATAGTAATACAAATGCTCTCACACAAGCAATTGAAACATTAATAGTCATGAAATTCACTTACTTGTGAAAGGTTATTCCGCTGTCTTTTTGATAGCGAGTTTTACAAAATGCGCATGCTTTCATGATAAAAATGTTCTAAATATCTAGTAAACACAAATTAATACACAAAAAAGGCGTATTCCACGACTTAGACATAGGTCATCAGAGACGAACCCAGGAAAATCTTTAACGAACCAAACAACTCAACGTCCATTTGAAAGAACGTGTCAATTTTAGTTCCCTGATTCCCTGAGAACCTCGCTTACAAGCTTTGAATCGGCACAAAAAACAAACAACTGTCATTTGTTGTTCCATGACTAAATAAACCTATGGATTGGGCATACCTACAAAGGGCGCGTTCCGAATTGAGGACATAATCGATGTAATCGATTTGAGCGTGCTAAAACCCGTACCGAATTGGCGTGAGCGCGATAACGATGTCCCGTGAATCGTCATAGATGACGTCATGGCATGCGCCATCTTGCGATAACGCCGACCATGCCTCGTACAAATATCACCGTGAGCGCTGTCAAAAATGACAGTGTGTGTGTGTGTGAGGATGAGGATGTGTCAGTGTGTGTTTTGTTTTGAGTTGCACCATATCTTTTTAATAAAGTGGCATTTTCGAAATTGTGCTTCTGGCTGACAGTCGCCACATAAACAAAGAAAAGGAAGAAACGTGTGGTGTTTTTATGAAGAAATACTGCTGTAATATCTTTTTGACACCGAGTAAGCACTGTGAGCGCGCTAACGAGTGTTCCGAATTGTTGACAGCTCTCAGCTGTCATAATCGTGATATCCATTATGGAACGCATGTGAGACGATTTGAGTGCTGTGAGCGATATTGGCCAATTCGGAAAGCGGCCAAAATTTGCGTTGTTTTTGTTTTTTCTCGCACCACACTGTTTAATACAACACGAGGGCATAATTTTTCCTATTAATGGACACCAAAATACCTAGTTTCTAGACGTATTTATACGTCTTTTGAGCAATCAACCGTTTGACAGCACATCTACTACAAAACCATTCATAAACTCGGCACTCAAGATGGCGGCCCGTCACGCATAGACACATTGTGATAGGAGAAGCATGGAGATGCCCTATTCTACTATAGAAATAATAATTATACAAATATCTAGCATATCGACACACACATGTCAAAAAGCGTTCTGTTTCTTTTTAACTAATCAAGAGCGGCATATAAAAAGAGAGACATATAAATGTTTGTCAAGTACTAAATTTGGCAACACTTTTGTGTGACGTCAATATCATGTCTATGCGTGACGGCTGCCATGTTGAGTGCCGAGTTTTATGAATGGTTTTGTGGTACATGTGCTGTCAAACGGTTGATTGATCAAAATATTTTTGTTGTTTTCGAGAGAAATACGTCTAGAAACTAGGTGTTTTGGTGTCCATTAATAGGAAAATCATGCCCTCGTGTTGTATATAACACTGTGGTGCGAGAAAAAACAAAAAGAACACTACGAAAGGCGGCCATCTTTAGTGCCTGATTTGTGTAGGTATACACGCTAATTTTGTAGGTATACTCAGTCCATAGGTTTATTTAGTCATTGCATAGACATGATATTGACGTCACACAAATGTGTTGGCAAATTTAGTACTTGACAAACATTTAGATGTCTCTCTTTTCATATGCAGCTCTTGATTAGTTAAAAAGAAACAGAACGCTTTTTGACATGTGTGTGTCGTTATAATAGATATTTGTTTATCTATTATTTCTTTAGTAGAATAGTAGTATATATAATAGTATCTCCATGCTTCTCCTATCTCAATGGTCACACTGTATAAAATTTGAATTTTTTGTAATTTTTTCTATGGGAGTATCGCTGTCGTTCTATTTTTCTTAGATCGAGGATTGGATGTGGTATTTTGTGCAAAAATTACCACATCCAATCCAATAATGAATCTTATAAGATTATCTGTATTATAGTTGAAATTAAGCACAGAAATTAAGCAATGGTCGCGATGCGATGACGTAAACGCAAAATGCATCATTGCATGATGTTCCGGCCCATCAAAAATTTTTTCTCAACTTATCCCAAGTTGCTTGTAAATAATTAATATTGTACTTGTAACTTGTTTATTAATTTTTACTTTTTAATTTTTACATTAATGTTTACTTTGATGGTCCTAGTTTATCATTTGTGACTTCAAGTGACAGCTATGTGAACAGAACCCAGCATTGCATAAATATGTAAGTTGTCACGCCCTTTATACCTGCACCTGTATTCACAAACATACGATTCACTATCGTATCGACAATGACATTTGTTCGATAACCTGATTTCTGAACCGAAGGACCAGCAAAACGCTATTCACAGATCCGTATGGAAGGGTTTTTTTTTTTAGGTGTGTATACGGGGAACGCTACAAAATGGTAGTAAATAGATATTCGTGGTAGAAACTTTTAAGTGGTACATAAATGATTTTTATTGAGTATTTTACTATGGGCAACTATAGATTATGCATTCAGTAACTATTAACAAATAAAAAACAGTAAGCAATGATTTTATTAATAAATAAAATTTACTGATTTCTATTAAACTTGCTTTGTAAACTTCAACTTTCTGCCAAACCTGGAAATCTGGAATAATTATTTTTCTGAATCTTGTTTTGAGCTTTAAAGATAATTGAGAGTTCTACGCGGAAGACAAAGCGGTATGTTCGAAAGACTATAGCCTGCCCTTTGGGCGAATTAAAAAAAAATAAAAAATAATAATTGAGGAGTGAAAAATTAGTTTTTTTTTTAGTAATAATAATATATTTATTTGCGTAAAAACACGGTATAAAAAGATGGTAACAGAAAAATGGTTGTATGTATTTTATCAGTATTTAAACAAATTACTATTTCCTCATTTTCATTTTGTAAAACGTGGTACCTAATATTGAAAATGCATATTTTCAGAAAAGAGTGTCATTGGAGCAGCGGCAGATGCTCTTTGCATTCATGCAAGGGCATGAGGACCTTGCCCGGAGTCGTGTTTTGACACCTATTGCTTAGATTATTATTTTTTAAACAATATTTTGTTATTCGATAACACTTCCGACAGCAAACACCTGTCGGAAGAATTGATGTCTTCATACCGTATATGAACTGTCAAAATTGTACGGTTTCGGATTTGTGAATAGCGATTATAGGATTTCGTCGATAACATTAACATTCGATACGGTACCGAACCGTGTCGTAGCTTTGTGAATAGCTATGGAGGCTTTTATTTAGGTAGTTTTTTTTTATTATTTTCTATTTTCTTTTTTTATTACTTTTGATTTAGCGTTTTTATTTTAGCTTGAGTACGTATAGATTTTTATGGTATTTGTTGGTATATTGGCGTGGCTAGCTAACATATGGCAAATAATTTTATTGAATGTTCTGTGTCCTGTAATGTTAATTAGATACTTTGCAGATCTAGTTTTGTATACAGTCGAGTATTTTATAACTGAACAGACAGCTGTGCTGCTGGGGAGTTTGTTGCGCCACTTCTTCTCCCCAGCGAAAGCTCTAGGAAGTGGTGAAGGGCGGGCGTTTTGGGGGACTGTCTTATGTAATTTTGACGTTCGAATAGTGCTGATTCTCAGCCTAGTTTGAATAAATGACTTTTGATTTTGATTTTACTATGCAATGTGGTTTTATTTATTTATTCTAATAAGAATATATACACCATCAATTTTAAACCTTAAAACATATAGGTCATCACTTGTTATTTTCTATTATAGCCATTTAACTTGAAAATTACGACAAAAAATTCTCTTTGTTCGTGTTTACAGCAAATTTAAAAAATAAATACAATCTTCATTCAAACGAAATGCTCGCTAGTCGAAAGCCCCATTAATAACCTTAGCAAAAAACCCAACTTTTTGTGTAGGAGTCGTGTATTGTATAAGTGGCGAGACCACCCGCGGCGCGTAGAAAAAAAGTGTTCGGGGACAGTCTTGAGAAACGGAAAAAACCCGGTCAGCTGAGTGGACAAGCACCTCTCCTAGACACTTAGGGTTAGTTCACACCGTAACGCGACTCATGTAAATAATTGCTATCTTGAAAACTGCACGCCGCGCCGCGACGCGGTGTGAAGTGACCCTTATGTCGTAAATCGGCTTTTTTTGTAAACATCTGTCGTTGACCGCCCGCAGCGCGGTGACGTAATCGGGCGGAGCGCTTCACTTCACTTCCTTTTTTTTGGCGACCGTTTCTCATCAGCGAGCGGTTATTGTTTAAATAAACTTTGGAAGAACAATGTATGTATTATACAGGGTGTTAGTGTGAACAGTGGCAATATTTAAGGAGGTGCATAAGTATCAAGAGTAGATTCTAAAGCCGTTGAAAAAATATGACCCTATTTTTTCCAAGTTTCATTTCTAATGTCCCGAAAAATAAAAAATCATAGTCACATTACTGTTAGGCCTCTGTCCCGCATGTACCGGCGGCGCCGCTTTTCAGTATACTATAGTGTACTCTGTGGGCGCCGCGCCACCACCGCGCCACGACCGCGCCGGCGCGCGGCGACGCGCTATTATACAGGATGAAATTGAATACATGCGACAAATCGAAATGGGAGATTGTACTCATGATTATGAACAACTTTTACTATGGACCAAACCTGAAATCGCGAAAAAAAAAACAGCTGTTCCCTACATTTTGACGAGTTATGCGAACATAAATGTAGGGAACAGCTGTTTTTTTTTTCGCGATTTCAGGTTTGGTCCCATAGTAAAAGTAATAAAAGTAGTTCATAATGATGAGTACAATCTCCCATTTCGATTTGTCGCATGTATTCAATTTCATCCTGTATATAATATAATAATAGTTTATTTCAAAATGGGATTGCAAAGTTTACAAAAATTAAATGTAGGTATACAATTTATAGGTTCAACTATACAATAAAGACGGGTGAAGTACTGTTCTCTTAGATAGGCTAGAATTTAGCCTGTGTTAAGAAGAGACAGTGCCGGTCCCCTGATTGGCGGATTATTATATAAATATTGTGATAAAAGACAATAATTTCAATAAAATTAAAATCATCAACACAGTCAAATCGAATTCGCAATCAATATCAACATTAAAATCAAACCAAAATTATAAACAAAATTAAAATAATAAAATAAAAAACAATACGAAAATCGAAGTTTAAAATTATATTAATTTTATTATTATTTATACCAAACATAATTTCTAGTGTGTGTGCGTCTGTGTAAGTGCAATTGTGTTAAGTGTGTATGTGTGTACATTTGAGTGTGTATGTGTGTGTGTTATTAGTTACCGACAATGGCGTACTCGAACGAACAACTTATCGAAATGGTTAGGCTTTATGCGATAGCCGGTGATAGTTTGCTTGCTGCTCAGGTCCTGTACCAGAAATTGTACCCAGGTCAACGGGTACCACATCGGGCAACAATTTTAGCGGCTACTCAGACACTGCGCACTTATGGTCAATTCACCGTACCAAGTCACGCACAAGGTCGTGGTAATCAACAGATTACCTAACTAAATTACTTGTAAATGACGTGATTTCTCTTTATATATACGCCAAAAACACCTAACTTAGTTCATTTTTCTTAAAAACGCTTTTAACAATGAATTAGGTGTTTTTGCCTGTCCTAAACCAGGAAAAGTATGAAGAGAAAGTGCAATCACAGAAATTACAAATTCATTCAATGTGGCCGATGCGTAGGTATGCGCGCCCATACAATTTACTTCGAGTGCGGCGCGCCCAAGGAACATAATTACTCTGTGCATCCCTTGTGCATCTCATCGAGTGGCGTGTACATGTGTGCGTGCGCGTGGCGGCGCGGCGGGCGCGTGGCGGCCGGGGGCCCCCGCTTCGTGCGTTATCGTAGGGTGCGGTCACTTCGCGTAAAATTTCGGAATTACAAAACTGTAAAATTCGCAAAAAAAATTGCGACTTAAACTATCCGTCATTTGAAAGTTGCCACTGTTCACCCTTACACCCTGTATGATGTTCTGTGCCTGTATGTCATTGGATTCAGTATTAATAGGGTTATTATTTAGGTAAATAAAAAAATAGGGTCATCGCTTTGGATTTATAATGAAAATTAGTTTTGTTTTTTATTTACGTAATGTAAACAAACATAAAAAATAAACATTTATTGAAAAAAATCAAATTCATTTAAAGTTACGAAACAACCTTTGTAATGTTACCTGTTTTGTCCCCTTCACCGCTCAGCCTTTACGATACAATCAACAGTAAAGTATCGGTTTAGATAATTTTTTGTGTATGTGTCGTGTCGTGTTTGTAAGTGGCGAGACCACCCGCGGCGCGTAGAAAAAAAGTGTTCGGGTACAGTCTAGAAGGCGCACTATTATTACTTTACTCTATGAGAAGGCGTCACGGAAAATGTCTCTTACGAAAAAAGTACTCTGTGCTTACCACAGAACATATATACCCTGACGGGCTGACGGGGTGCTTACCTCAGAAGAATAACTAAAGTATAGAAGGAAGCTAAATTTAACTAATATAGTCGTCTCTGTTTTCTTATACACTCATAACAGCATTAGAAAGAGACACATGTAGGTTGCTCAAAATGCAAAACGTCACAAGGCAAACGTCAATTTGGTTACCTTGGCTACCTTTATGATACTAAGTTTAAAAGCTACTTAACGTCTCAGGTTTTTGTCTATGACTTTGTTCATCGCATTTTTTCGTATAATGTTAGCAATAGTGCTTGCAAAAACTATCGATAGAATATCGATAGAACTAGCGTCATCTAAATTATTGCATTATATTTTTTTACACGTAGTTTTGGGAAGGATTAAATATTTAAGAGTGAAATAAATACCTAAATACCTACGTTCTTGCCAGCGAATCGTACGTATGAGTAATGAAATGACAGTTGTCAAAAATCCGTGTTGCTCATGGTATAATAATTTAAAACTCATGTGTGGCTATGATTTCTTTTGTAATTTTCAGATTTCCCTTCGATATTGATATCAGGTAAAATGGATCAACGCTATTGCACGTAACAACAGGGAATGGAAAAAACAACATCGTATTTTGTTCCGAACATTTCAGCGATGAAAAAACGAAGGAGGTTCTAAATTCGACGCGTATTTTTTTTAATTAGTGGGGCCTGTGGCTAAATTAGGACAGCCGCACAGGTCGATCGTTCAGGTTAAGCTACGCTTGCCGCGGTTGGTCTGTGGATGGGTGACCATCTTTACATATCGAGACCCCTCCGTGCCTCGGAAAGCACGTTAAGCCGTTGGTCCCGGATTGATTCGTGGATCTTTGACAGTCGTTACGGGTAGTCAGAAGCCCGAAAGTCTGACAACCAGTCTTACCAAGGCGTATCGTATTACCCAGTAACTGGGTTGTAGAGGTCAGATACAACGCTTGCTCCTCCTTATTTATTGTAGGTATTATTTTATCGATTTGTCGCCGCGCGCGCCAGGGGCACGGCATTTATATTTAGCCAAGATGAGCCAAGCGGTGAAAAGGTTAAACTGATGTAAAATATACTAAGTAATTTTGAGCCGGCGCCAAACAAGCAATCAATGAACAAAGCTCACTAAATCACTTTGGTGCCGACTTAAAGTTACTTAGGTATACTGTACATCAGTTTAAGAACTTGATTATTAAGGTTAAATAAATAAGGTTTAAGTCTTATTTTTTGCTTTTCAGTTTTTTTGGCGGTTTAACTTTTTGTTAAAAAGTTTTTGTTACTCGTTCCGGGGCCAATCGCTCTTTTAAAATTATTTAAGTGTTCTGTTGGCAATTTCATATTGTTAATAATGAGGGTTTTCATGAAAATTCACGACACCAGTTGGCGCCACTTTGACAAGAGGTCTTCCAATATAAAATATATGATGTCAATCACCATTCATTTCATTCGTTCGTTCATCATTCAGTCACGTCTAAAGAAATTATAGGCGCTTTGACAATTGTGACAGGTGGCCGGACCTGACGTCTCAGTGCTGCCATCTAGTAAACGTCATTTTTCAAAAACCCTCATTTATCCTGTGTTTCTATTTAAATAAGTTGATCAGATAGAAGTGAGTTCTTTATTTCATTTAGCATATTTAGATTTATTGTCATGGAGATGGAGCGATACCATAAAATAAGAAGTCGATATCGTTATTTATTTTATGCATAGTCACATCACTAGCTAATACTCTTTTGTCTATGACAGCGTACACTTCTAATGTCGTAAAGCGCCTTCTATGCTTTAGTCATTGTTCTGAGGTGCTTACGAATGTTACGAACTGTATATAGTTATCTGTGGTTACGAATCGCTCTTTCAGTATTATAAAGTGCTCTGTGAATCGCTCGGTTAAATTAACCACGTGAAGTCTTGTCTGTTTATTTAATCTGAGTTTTCTGAATTAGTAAACTTGTGATACTTTTTGAGGTAAAAGATGAATAAATTGCCAATGTGTAGGATGTGTCTAGTGGAGGATGTTCGGATGTACACAGTGGCCGACAGGAACTTGCACGGACTGTTTATGAAGCTGACTGATAATCCAGTAAGTACCTAGATAATAATATAATACATTACGTACTAGGAGTCGGATATATTGTAAACAGCTTAAGCTTAAAATCACGCCTGTATGCCCCAAAGAGATTGCAGAGGTGTACCCATAATAAGTACACCCGCATTTCGCCAGTTATGTTCAAATCCCATGTAATAGGAGGCAAGCCATTGCCTTCAACCGGGAACAATTCCAGACTCCGGGCTCTGGAGGAAAAACCTAATAACACTGCTCAACCCGGGCATCAAACCCAGGACCTTATGCTCAGCAGTAGCGCTTGTATCCACTACACCAAAGAGGCATACATACAGCAATACTGACCACCAGCTATTGGCTTGGACAGTGTTACATTATATTAATTCAATTGTAGTGGAAGTATTTTATAAAATATAAACAAAATAGTAAAATACAAGTTTTGTTGCAGTTTGTAACTGAAGACAGAAGATCGATGCTTGCTTGTTTCATCTGCTATGCTAGACTTAAGCGATGCTACCGATTTATGAGAAATTGTCTGACAGCCGAAGAGCGGTTTGCGCCAATTTTGAATGAGGAACATGAGGTGAGGGATTCTTCAACAGGCATTAATTCACATGATTTTTAATTTTAGAATAATGTGGAAGTGAGTCCTTTCAAGGTCATGCCTATTGTGTCTTTATATCACTCCAACCGTACCAACGAGTATTGAATGTTGATATTACGTATGTTTTTGTGAAATGTAGGTGTTTATAATTATTACATGTTATATTATATGCTCCACATAACACTGCTACGGCTTCTATATGAAACTTGCATGTGGCAGTTTGATAGCAGTCTTCTCTTATGTTGGCACAAGCTATGTAACAATAGCGTGTGACTATAATAAAATAATATAATAAAAAAAATCGGTCCAGAGCTTGGTCACCAGCATATTTTACCTAATACTAAAAATTATATTTTTACAGCCAACTCCTTTAATAAACCAAGACCACTTAGTAATTCTCGGTGGGTTTGTTAAAACTTCAACAGAGTACATAAACATAGTTGATGATGGGCGAATTGCTATCAAAGAAGAATTACCAGCCGTTTGTGAGGGACTTGATGATATTATTGAGCCAAAGGAGGAGCAGGAAAGTTATGGTATGTTTTTAAGAACATAAAAAATAATAATCCTTTGATTGATTGGCCGGCTTCAAACAAAGGATGAAAATGAGAAAAAAAAACCTGACTTTTTATTTAGTTTTTTTTTTTTTGTAAAAAAAACAGAAATGTCTGTGCTTTTACTCCATTCGGTTTTTATACCCTAATTTTATACAGATGGTAAAAAGAGGTGTATTTTGAGAAATAAATACAATAAGTATGGCGAATTTTTGCCTCCATTAAGTGCAGTCGTATATTTTTAGGACTATTAAAAAAAGAAAAATTGCGAAAATATGACTCACTTTTAAAGTTGTTTTTTTTTTTAATCCACGTTCTTAAAGCCAGATTTACTCGTGGAGTTATGACAAATCTAATGATTATTATAATGAATCAAGCCGCTATGCCTAATGTAGCTACAACTTTTTTATAACTTAACTGTTTTATTTTTTTTAAATTGGAATGTTAGTAACAATTACTCCTTATTTAATAGACTATTCGATGACATACAGACAGGCATCTATAGTGATGGGCATTTAGACCGAGCCCCATACATTTTCGCTCATTGGGCATTGGGCAAAAATATATGGAGTTTACATTCTCTGTGATATATGGGGCTTGGTGTTTGTGAAGAGAGAATTTATTAATAACAAATATTTTCACCATTACAATTGTTTTTGTCAGATTTTAGTGAAATAAAAAAAATATATAATAACGGGCTGACCCGACAGACCTTGTCCTGTTTAGTAATTTCAGTTTTCCCGTTTTTTCTAATTTCCCGGGCAACTTTTCCAATTTGTTTTCAAGTAATGCGCATAAGAGTTAGCGTGCCCAGAAGGTGCCTTCTTCTGGGCACGCTCGTTCCATCGCGTCCCACCGAGCGTGATCGATGTCAAGAGCAGGCCCATTCAGCAATGAAAGAAATAAATTTCATTTCAATTTTATATTGATAATTTTTTTTTTGAGCTTCTTAAAAAGTGGCAAGTCAAGTTTAATTCAACTTAACAATAACCACATTATGTTGTGAAATGAAACCATATTATTTAAAAATTAGTAATACTCTTGTCTGTTTTTGTTTACTTGCAGAGCTAGAACCGGAAATTTTAGACAATAGCTGTCTAAATGTAGCAGATATACCACCACACCATTCTGAATCAGATTTAGAAGATGATGTGCCTTTAATGGAGTTAAAAACTGAAGTAGAAGAAGAACAAGAAGTATCTAAGAAGCAACGACCAGCCAGGGAGACGATAAGTAAGTTTTAGTTTGTTAATCTATATGTAAGTAAACAAGCAAATGGTTCACCTGATAGGAAGCGGTAAGCGTTACCTAAATGGCGTACCCGCTTACGCGTGCTATGTTGAATTCTATCCATGGTGAATAAGGTGGTTGCTTGATGGTATTTGTTGAGTTTTTAGACAAAAATTCGTTGAAAATGACGGCCTTGTGCGAAGGCGCATTATATTGGTTCAAAATCCAAAAATTTTTTTTCTTCCTACAAATCTGGCCTTTTTCTTCGAATTTGCTCTCTTAAACGCTGCATGACGCTCAAATAATGTACTTTATTTACCGTTTGACCTTGCGGTAAAAATTCGGAGTGCACGACACCACGAGGGTCAAAGAAAACAGTCAATATGACTTCGACTTTTGATCGACTTTGGCGTTGTTTTTTCGGTTCAGTTGGACTGCGCCACTCCGAAGCTTGTTGACTAGTTTGCATGTCAAACTTGTAAACCCACGCCTCGTCACCAGTAACAATGCGTTTCATAAATGTTGGGTGAGGGTTTTCATGAAAATTCACGACACCAGTTGGCGCCACTTTGACAAGAGGTCTTCCAATATAAAATATATGATGTCAATCACCATTCATTTCATTCGTTCGTTCATCATTCAGTCACGTCTAAAGAAATTATAGGCGCTTTGACACTTGTGACAGGTGGCCGGACCTGACGTCTCAGTGCTGCCATCTAGTAAACGTCATTTTTCAAAAACCCTCCTAGCATTTCTTCAGTGACTCTTATGCGATTGAGTTTTTGGAGAAGTTTCAGGTCTTTTGGGACTAGCCGAGCGGCAACATGTTTCCAGTGGCGTGCACAGAGATTTCAGACAGGGTATGCACAATAAAATCGCGGCCGATTTTAATTTACTATTTAAACACACTTTGCCGCCAGCACAGGTCTCACATGTATAATTTTCCATTTTTTACAATAGACTTACTAAATAATTACTCGTTAATCATTAGCGTAGGTATAGCGCCAAGAAAAACAATATGGCGAATCGGTCATTTGGTCAATCCGACTAAAAAAAGTCGACCTTCTGCAATCAACATTATTAAGCAGTGTTTTTACGGGTTCTCAATTTGAACGGTTTGCAATTTAAGCTATGCTTCTAAAACTCCAACACGCGCACACATTTTGACGCACACAGTCACATTTTTGCTGTGTACTACACAAGATGCGTTTGAAGAATAAGCAAGGCGTAGTATCGCTTTTGCTCACGGCAGCGCTGCCTGCGCGGGTGGCGGGTGTTCGCAGCTCCAACGAGTTAGTTCCAAAAAAAGTAATAGATGACGCGAAAGCTAAATTACCATGTTTTTTTAAATTATAGTTATTTATCATTCAGATGGGCATGTATGTATGGGAGGGACTACAGGGTATGCAGAGTTTATTTGCATGTATGGAGTGCACGCCACTGCATGTTTCATACCTAAGAGATTATTTAAAATGATACGGATCGACTTGTGTGACACAGAAAGTTCTGCGGCTATCTCTCTCAAACTTGAATGAGGATTTTCAGTCACGATTTCCTTCACTTTTGCGATGTTCTTCTTCAGTTGAAGACGTTGAGGGCCTACCAGGGCGACGCAATTCTTCCAGCATATCTCGACCGCTTTTGATCGCTTTGTACCACTCATAAGCACGTGTTTTTGATAAAGTCGATTCATCGTACGTAAGCCTTCTGTAACATTTTCAGTGACTTCGAACACGAAATTCCATTGGCGATGCAAAATTTTTGTTCGATTCAAAGTCTTTGTTCGGTGTTTTTGTCCATTATGAAATTCGTAATACACACTAGATATGATCTAACTAAAACAGCGCTGTATTTAATCTAAATGACAGATGCAACTCAAACTCCGCGCCAAAATGGAAGACAGCTGTGCCCCGATCTAACAAAAAAAAAAAACAAAACGAATTTGGAACCATAAACAAATCATCCATTCCCGATACTTTTTTGACTGAATGTATACAACGTGGCGCTACAATGGTGACATTAATTTAACACACATATACGTTTTTACATTTTAGTTTCATGAGCGTGATCGAGGTCAAGAGCAGGCCCATTCAGCAATGAAAGAAATAAATTTCGTTTCAATTTTATATTGATAAATTTTTTTTTTGAGCTTCTTAAAAAGTGGCAAGTCAAGTTTAATTCAACTTAACAATAACCACATTATGTTGTGAAATAAAACCATATTATTTAAAAATTAGTAATACTCTTGTCTGTTTTTGTTTACTTACAGAGCTAGAACCGGAAATTTTAGACAATAGCTGTCTAAATGTAGCAGATATACCACCACACCATTCTGAATCAGATTTAGAAGATGATGTGCCTTTAATGGAGTTTAAAACTGAAGTAGAAGAAGAACAAGAAGTATCTAAAAAGCAACGACCAGCCAGGGAGACGATAAGTAAGTTTTAGTTTGTTAATCTATATGTAAGTAAACAGGCCAATGGTTCACCTGATAGGAAGCGGTATGCGTTACCTAAATGGCGTACCCGCTTACGCGTGCTATGTTGAATTCTATCCATAGGACTGTATCTCGAAGTCACAAATGAAAAGCCAGGACCATCGTAGTTAAATAAACTGTTAATTTCTGAAAACAATAACAAAACCATGGCCTGCAAGACAACCAGTCACCACAAGCAGCACTCATTCACGAGCGTAACGGTAAGATCATCTGGTCGGATGACATGGGACACCAGTATTAACGAAATCATTTGTCGGGATCTTGTCACCGGCTGGAGTGCCAATTGTTTTAGAACCGAATGGTTTAGCACCCGACGATGGGAACAAGCCAGACTGTTGTCTGCGAGTGTGCTCTATGCGGACGATGTTTTTTATGTCCAAAGACTTCCATTTTTTATATACTTGTACATAAAATACTACTCAGTCAAAAAAGTACCGGGAAAAGATCAATAATACACAAAATGTTAGTTATTCATCCAAATTTATTTTATCGCCTTCAAAGTATGCTCCTTCATAAACGATACACTTAGGTACGCCAACGAATAATCCAATCATCAAAACATTTTTTAAACAGTTTTTTCCGGAATTGAGTTTAGTTCTCGCCGCGAATTCTTCTTAATGTCTTCTACTGAATGAAAACGGGTGCCACGAAGTGGTAATTTGAGTTTAGGAAAAATAAAGAAGTCGGCTGGAGCCATATCTGGTGAATAAGGTGGTTGCTTGATGGTATTTGTTGAGTTTTTGTTCAAAAATTCGTTGAAAATGACGGCCTTGTGCGAAGGCGCATTATCATGGTTCAAAATCCAACAATTTACTTCCCACAAATCTTTCCTTTTTCTTCGAATTTGCTCTCTTAAACGCCGCATGACACTCAAATAATGTACTTTATTTACAGTTTGACCTTGCGGTAAGAATTCCGAGTGCACGACACCACGATGGTCAAAGAAAACAGTCAATATGACTTCGACTTTTGATCGACTTTGGCATTGTTTTTTCGGTTCAGTTGGACTGCGCCACTCCGAAGCTTTTTGACTAGTTTGCATGTCAAACTTGTAAACCCACGTCTCGTCACCGGTAACAATGCGTTTCATAAATGTTGGGTCAGTCGGAATTGACTCGTTCTAGCATTTCTTCAGCGACTCTTATGCGATTGAGTTTTTGGAGAAATTTCAGGTCTTTTGGGACTAGCCGAGCGGCAACATGTTTCAACCTAAGTTATTATTTAATATGATACGGATCGACTTGTGAGACACATAAAGTTCTGCGGCTATCTCTCCCAAACTTGAATTAGGATTTTCAGTCACGATTTCCTTCACTTTTGCAATCATCTTCTTCAGTTGAAGACGTTGAGGGCCTACCAGGGCGACGCAATTCTTCCAGCATATCTCGACCGCTTTTGATCGCTTTGTACCACTCATAAGCACGTGTTTTTGATAAAGTCGATTCATCGTACGTAAGCCTTCTGTAACATTTTCAGTGACTTCGAACACGAAATTCCATTGGCGATGCAAAATTTTTGTTCGATTCAATTTTTGTCCATTATGAAATTCGCAATACATACTAGATATAGTCAACCTAAAACCAGCGCTGTATTTAATCTAAATGACAGATGTAACTCAAACTCCGCGCCAAAATGGAAGACTGCTGTGCCAATCTAACAAAAAAAAATTTGGAACCATAAACAAATCATCCATTCCCGATGTTTTTTGACTGAATGTATACAACGTGGCGCTACCATGGTGACATTAATTTAACACACTTATACGTTTTCACATTTTAGTTACATGAAGAAATTATATTTCCATTAAACGTTATTATTTACGGAGTTATTTAAAATTTTAGAAAATAGCATCTAAGAGCAACCTGTACATAAAGAATTGTCGCGCTGTGGTCATTTGCCGGGTTCACGGATCATAACATCGCATCAATGAAATTAAAACGAATAAGCAATACTGTTAGGATGAAACAAATTCAGAGTAGGTGAATTGAAGGAAAGAGACATCCCTTTTTTTTTTTTTATTTATTTTTTTTTTTTTTAAGGATGGGAAATCATCCAATGACCCCTCCCGCTCTGGGTGGAGCGGAAGGGAGTGTCAGACTCTTACTGACTAAAACCCATCCGTGTTCCTTCCTTAGCCCTTTATGTTCCGGGGCAGCGGTAACCCTTTCGGACAATCCCGCTGCCCCGGCAGGCTTCGGCCCTAACGGGCCCCTCCATGTCTGCTGACATCTCTTTGAGGCGCGCGTGGAACACATACGCGCCGTCCGGCACGGGCCTGGTCCTGATCGGACGGCGAGCTACCCATTACTCGCCGTCCGCAGGCCCGCGCCTACGGTGGCCGGGAGTCGTCACGCGGCTCCCGACGCCCGGAGCGTCTACCGCGGCGGCTGGGACGGGCGGCCCTCACGGCTCTCTCCCTCGCCCATCCCGCCACCTCCTTCGCTAGCATGACTGCTTCGCAGAAGGAGGTGACTGCCTCCCACTCCCTCTCGCCCCGGACCATGGCTTGGACCAGGGCCGGGCGCGAGAGGTCGCCGCCGCTGCCGATCGCCTCTACGAGGACACGGCGGTGCTCTGCCCAAGCGGGACAGACCTCCACCGTGTGCATCACCGTGTCCTCTGGGCGATCCTCGCAGTGGTGACACCCGGGCGTTTCCTCCCGCCTGATGATGTGCAGGAACCTCCCAAAACATCCGTGTCCGGTGAGGACCTGCGTCAGGCGGTAGGTGAGGGCGCCGTGACGCCTCTCTAGCCACTCCTCAAAGAGGGGCCTTACCGCCGCTATCGCGGCGTGCCCTAAGAGACATCCCTTTGTCGGCGAGCGGCGCAGGTGGCGCAGGCTCTTTTTTTTTTCTTATTTTATTCTGCAATCAGTCCCTGGACTATAAGCAGATTTGTTGTTAAATTTGATGGTGCAGAGCGGTTTCTCCAGCGAGATTTCCCTCATAATACTTTATGGCAGCATGTCCTAGTTGGCATTGGCAAGGTTCACCACAGCCAACCTTTTCAGTCGCCTTTTATGATCCGGCTTAGTGAGCGCTTTTGCCAAAGGATTTGGATGATTCTGAAGGCGTGCTCTTCTGTAGCGTTCTGCCCAGTTATTCACTTCCTGATGCACTGTGTTTTGGTTAAGATATTCATGAACCTCGCAGTTTCTTGTAAACCATGGTGCATTTGTGATGTTTTTGAGGATGACATTTTGGAATCTTTGGAGCATGTTAATATTAGAGATACTAGCGGTTCCCCATAGTTGGATGCCATATGTTCAAATTGGCTTTAACATGGTGTTGTACACCAGAAGTTTATTGTCTATTGACAGGATAGATTTTCTTCCAAGGAGCCAGTATAGGTTCCTGTTTGATATTGAGTTGATTTCTCTTGGCTTGGATATGTGTCCTCCATGTAAGCCTGCGGTCAAGGTTCATGCCCAGGTACTTCACAGAGTCCTTATGTGGAAGTTCGTGATCGCCTAGTCTCACAGGTGGACATACACCTTGTCTCAGGCTGAAGGTAACCTGGGCTGATTTGGATGCACTTGCTTTTATTCGCCACCTCTTTAGCCATTTATTTATGTCGTCTAAACTACTCTGAAGTATTTTAGATGCAATTTCAGGATCTTTGTGGTTAGCCAAAACGGCTGTGTCATCTGCGTAAGCTGCTGACGTAGTATCGGGAGTTTGTGGCAGATCTGTTGTGTATATAGTGTACAACACCGGTCCCAGTACAGAGCCCTGCATAGCTATTCACAAACATACGATTCACTATCGTATCGACAATGACACTTGTTCGACAACCTGATTTCTGAAACGAAGGACCGGTAAAACGCTATTCACAGATCCGTGTGGAAGGGTTTTTTTTTAGGTGTGTATACGGGGAACGCTACAAAATGGTAGTAAATAGATATTCGTGGTACAAAATTTTAAGTGGTACATACATAAATGATTTTTATTGAGTATTTCATTATGGGCAACTATAGATTATGCATTCAGTAACTATTAACAAATAAAAAACAGTAAACAATGATTTTGCCGCCTGTGATACAGGTTTATCCTAGTACAGGCATCTAACATTATTACCTTTGTAAATAATTTCTAAGACTTTATGTAATAATTTTACCAATTTTAATACTGAATAAACATTATTATTATTATTATTTTATTGAAAAATTAAATTTACCTGATTTCTATTAAACTTGCTTTGAAAACTTCAACTTTCTGTCAAACCTGGAAATCTGGAATAATTATTTTTCTGAATCTTGTTTTGAGCTATAAAGATAATTGAGAACTACACGAACTACACTCATACCTGCCTGTAGTGAAAAACAAAGCAGGAGATTTGACAGAGATATCTAATTACAGACCGATTTCTCTAACTACAATAATTGCAAAAGTGGTTGACGGCTATCTTAATACACAATTAAATAAATACATAAAGTTGCATGATAATCAGTTTGGGTTTCGGCCGGGACTGTCTACAGAAGCTGCAATAGTGTGTTTAAGAGTGCTGTTAAATATTATACCGAGAGAAAAACATCTGTGTACGCTTGCTTCCTCGACCTTTCCAAACCCTTTGACCTGGTCTCATACGACATCTTGTGGAATAAAATGAGATCATCCCAGATACCGCATGAACTTATTAACATCTTTAAGTATTGGTACGGGAACCAGGTGAAATACGTGAAGTGGGCGGGCACGTTGTAGGACCTATATGGGTTGAAATGTGGGGTGAAGCAGGGGGGGGGTTGAGCTCTCCCTCCATTTTTAACCTGTATGTGAATGGACTGATCGAGGCGCTCAGCGAGCATCATATCGGGTGTCACATAGATGGCGTCTGTTTTAATAACGTCAGCTACGCGGACGATATGGTGCTGCTGAGCGCCTCGGTCTGTGGACTCAGGAGAATGATGAGTATATCTGAGAACTATGCAGCTGATCACGGACTGCGATATAATGTAAAGAAGAGTTAGTGTATGGTTTTTCAGGGTGGGACTAGGAAAGTGCTGGAAATGCCACCTATAAAGCTGAATGGCTCACCATTGGAAAGGGTGGACATTTTCAAGTACTTAGGACATTTTGTGACTCCTGCCTTTAAGGATGATGCGGACATTGAGCTGGAGCGAAGGCCGCTGTCGGTCAGAGCGAACATGGTTAAACGCAGGTTTGCACGGTGCTCTAAGGATGTTAAAATAACGCTTTTTAGAGCCTACTGCACTACACTGTACACGTGCAGCTTGTGGACTGACTATACGCAAAAGTCGTACGGTGCCCTTCGTGTCCAGTTCAACAACGCGTTCAGGATGATGTTTGCGCTCCCCCGCTATTGCAGCGCATCGGCTATGTTTGCGGAAGCGCGCGTGGATTGCTTCCACGCCACTATACGCAAGAGTGGCACGTCGCTGGTGCGGCGGTTGCGGGGGAGCGCTAACAGCATGCTGGCCGCGCTCGCGGTAAGGCTTGATTGCTCCATCATCTCCCACTGTTGTATGCGACATGTGGCAGGCTGATGTGACAAACAAACCTCAATTATTTATTTATGTAAATTGTTAATTTGATTGTGATTATTTTTTATTATTGTTTTATTTAGGAATGAAATTGAATTTGTAGTGTTGTATATGTAATGTGACTGTATGAGTGTATTATTTCTATTATGAGTCAGAGATACTTGAATTAAATGATTTTATTATTATTATAAATACAAATAAATGTGTTAGTAAAACTCTTGAACACACAAACGTAGTTCATAGTTCAAGTTTAACCTTTTTTCAGATATTTTTGGAACAAACCATGTTATGTTAGTAGAATATTGTTCATTATGTCTCTGGTGATGAAGTGTATTATTTAATATCACCAGAAATTCCTACTTTTCGGTTCAAGTGTGAACCATGCATTCCGCTATTATTTTGATTCGTGTGCATGTTAATCTTCTTCTAACATTGTACTTACCAGATTTATTATCACAGGGACGAACGTTGCGAAGAAACCAAAACTAGACACACGAAGAACAAAAGAAAAAGATGCAATAACAGCCGAGCAAATTAGTAAAGACAAATCTGACTCGAAAGTTATCAGGACAATTCAAATACGTACGTCCAGTCCTGGCACTTATTTCAAAGAGCCTTTCAAATGTGATCAGCGTAGCATTGGTGAAAAGAGTAATTTAACAAGTCATATTCGAATACACACAGGTGAAAATCCTTATAAGTGTGATGTATGTCAACGTAATTTTAGTAAAAAGAGTAGTTTATCACTGCATACTCGTATACATACTGGAGAAAAACCCTATAAGTGTGATGTATGTCAGCGTAGCTTTAGTCAAAAGAGTAGTTTACCAAATCATATTCGTACACACACTGGTGAAAAACCTTATAAATGTGATGTTTGTCAGCGTAGTTTTAGTAATAAATATAGTTTAATAAAACATACTCTTATACACACTGGTGAACAACCTTATAAGTGTGATGTATGTCAGCGTAGTTTTAGAATGAAGATTTCTCTTTTAAATCATATTCGTATACACACTGGTGAAAATCCTTATAAGTGTGATGTATGTCAGCATAGTTTTAGAATGAAGAGTTATCTTTTAAATCATATTCGTATACACACTGGTGAAAAACCTTATAAGTGTGATGTATGTCAGCGTAGTTATAGAATTAAGAGTTATCTTTTAAATCATATTCGTATACACACTGGTGAAAAACCCTATAAGTGTGATGTATGTCAGCGTAGATTCAATCAAAAGAGTAATTTCTCAAAGCATATTCGTATACACACTGATGAAAAACCCTATAAATGTGATGTTTGTCAGCATAGTTTTAGTGATAGGGATATTTTTACAAAACATACTCGTATACACACTGGTGAAAATCCTTATAAGTGTGATGTATGTCAACGTAATTTTAGTAATAAGTATAGTTTAAGAAAACATACTCGTATACACACTGGTGAAAAACCATATAAGTGTGATGTATGTCAGCGTAGTTTTGGAATTAAGAATGTTCTTTTAAATCATATTCGTATACACACTGGTGAAAAACCCTATAAGTGTGATGTATGTCAGCGTAGATTCAGTCAAAAGTATAATTTATCAAAGCATATTCGTATACACACTGATGAAAAACCTTATAAATGTGTTGTTTGTCAGCGTAGTTTTAGTGATAGGGATATTTTTACAAAACATACTCGTATACACACTGGTGAACAACCTTATAAGTGTGATGTATGTCAGCGTGGTTTTGGAATTAAGAGTGTTTTTTTAAATCATATTCGTATACACACTGGTGAAAAACCCTATAAGTGTGATGTATGTCAGCGTAGATTCAGTCAGAAGATTAGTTTATCAAAGCATATTCGTATACACACTGATGAAAAACCTTATAAATGTGATGTTTGTCAGCGTAGTTTTAGTGATAGGGATATTTTTACAAAACATATTCGTGTACACACAGGTGCATATCCTTATAAGTGTGATGTATGTCAACATGCTTTTAATAAAAAGAGTAATTTATCACAGCATACTCGCGTACACACTGGTGAAAAGCCCTATAAGTGTGATGTATGTCAGCGTAGCTTTAGTCGAAAGGATGTTTTTACAATGCATATTCGTATACACACGGGTGAAAAACCTTATGAATGTGATGTTTGTCACCGTAGTTTTAGTAATAGGGATATCTTTACAAAACATTTTCGTGTACACACAGGTACATATCCTTATAAGTGTGATGTATGTCAACATGGTTTTAATAAAAAGAGTATTTTATCACGGCATACTCGCGTACACACTGTTGAAAAGCCCTATAAGTGTGATGTATGTCAGCGTAGCTATAGTACAAAGAGTTACTTTTCAAAGCATATTCGTATACACACGGGTGAAAATCCTTATAAATGTGACGTTGGTCAGCGTAGTTTTAATGATAGGGATATTTTTACAAAACATATTCGTGTACACACAGGTGGATATCCTTATAAATGTGATGTATGTCAACGTTGTTTTAGTAATCAGGGTAATTTATCACAGCATACTCTTGTACACACTGGTGAAAAACCCTATAAGTGTGATATATGTCAGCGTAGCTTTCGGCAAAAGAGTAGTTTACCAAAGCATATTCGTATACACACTGGTGAAAAACCGTATAGCTGTGATGTATGTCAGCGTAGTTTTAGTGATAAGGGTTGTTTAACAATGCATATCCGACGTAAGTGTATGACCAAAATTATGAACGTAAACGAAGCAAAAGCAGTGGTTTAGAATCGCAGCAGGTGTCGTTCTGTAGTGTCTGCCTATCCCCATGGGAAGAAGCCGTAAGTTTATGTATGTACACCACTCGACAAATTCCAGGGAATCATCATCAATAGAAGTGCAAGTTAATAGATATTTTAATTGTTTGATAAAGAGCGTTCTATGTTATTCTATGTTTAAGTTACATGTAATAACACAGGCAGAAATGTGTGCGTTACCCCAGCCAGAAAATGTCGAAAATCGTCATTTAAGTGCAATAGATAATTAGAAATACAGCTTCTGTAAATGGAAAGCAGGTTTTTAAATTTGGTAAGCTGTTATTTTTTTAATTATTTGATAAAAACAGTTCCGGCTGGAGTAACGTTACCGCAGCCAGATCTTTTGTTTAATAACGGGTATTTTGAAATAAATGTTATCTAAATAATTAGATATCAATTTGAAATAAATGGTACAACTTATTTTGTATTTGTTTTTGCTATGGAGCAGAGATATTTAAAATCCTGCCTTTTTTTTTTTTTTTTAGGATGGGAAATCATCAAATTACCCCTCCCGCTCTGGGTGGAGCGGAAGGGAGTGTCAGACTCTTACTGACTAAAACCCATCCGTGTTCCTTCCTTAGCCCTTTATGTTCCGGGGCAGCGGTAACCCTTTCGGACAATCCCGCTGCCCCGGCAGGCTTCGGCCCTAACGGGGCCCCTCCATGTCTGCTGACATCTCTTTGAGGTGCGCGTGGAACACATACGCGCCGTCCGGCACGGGCCTGGTCCTGATCGGACGGCGAGCTACCCATTACTCGCCGTCCGCAGGCCCGCGCCTTCGGTGGTCGGGAGTCGTCACGCGGCTCCCGACGCCCGGAACGTCTACCGCGGCGGCTGGGACGGGCGGCTCTCTCCGCTCTCTCCCTCGCCCATCCCGCCACCTCCTTCGCTAGCATGACTGCTTCGCAGAAGGAGGTGACTGCCTCCCACTCTCTCTCGCCCCGGACCATGGCTTGGACCAGGGCCGGGCGCGAGAGGTCGCCGCCGCTGCCGATCGCCTCTACGAGGACACGGCGGTGCTCTGCCGAAGCGGGACAGACCTCCACCGTGTGCACCACCGTGTCCTCTGGGCGATCCTCGCAGTGGTGAAACCCGGGCGTTTCCTCCCGCCTGATTATGTGCAGGAACCTCCCGAAACATCCGTGTCCGGTGAGGACCTGCGTCAGGCGGTAGGTGAGGGCGCCGTGACGCCTCTCTAGCCACTCCTCAAAGAGGGGCCTTACCGCCGCTATCGTGGCGTGCCCTAGATATTTAAAATCCTGCTGCGGTAACGTTTGCACGATTGCTGCATCTCGGAATTGACTAAACGGATGATTACAATTTTTGTACAGAACATCTGGCTAATTAGTTATAATTTGTTACGCAATAAATGAATCCACAATAATGCTCCGTTTTGAAGTTAATTTAGTTATTAGAAATATGCTTTAATAGGTCCTAGCACTTCCAATAAGCGCTCCAAAGACTAATTTGAAACGTTATTATATAGGTCGTTACTGCCTATAAATGGTACTAAAGTTTCATGAGTATCCTATACGTAATTATGAAGTTATGATGAAAGTTCAATTTGTTCCGGCCACGGCGCGCAGCTGACTTATTTGACGACCGATTAACCGAGTTTCCTGTAGTAGTATTAACTGAATCTTATATCAATAATTAGATATAGGTACTCATAGTTATTTTTAATGGACTTTATGCAACGTCGCTTGCTTATCTGAAATTATAATTAAGAACTGATAAACACCTTCACTATTTTCACTGTGTTGTGCTTAGCGTTCCGAATAAGTTAAAGTAAAATAGTTGTAGCCATATTTAAAATTACCTAGGTTTTATTGTGAAAAATCACAGATCAACAATCATAAAATGTAATAACATCACAGTGCAGTAAGTACTAACATATTATACAGTAGGTAGGTAGGTTCTACTGTTTTTTCTAGGTAATTTGATTTAAAAAATCACAAATATCTAATGTAAAGATAGCCGTAAGTATTCTTAAATTAAGTTTTATTGTATACAAATCAAAAATCTACAATAGTAAAAATAAACGACATAACATAACAATGCAGTCAACTTCTTAGAATACGTACCTACTTTTTGACAGTACAAACTCGAGCTAAGTCGTATTGCATACAAATCACAGATCAATTATATTATCAAGATGCTTCTACTACTTACAATAGGTACTTTTTACAAACTTTTTTCTTAGCCTATTACAGAGTCCCACTGTTGGACTAAGGCCTCCCCTTTGATTTTCCACTCTGCTCTGTTTATAGCCACCTCTTCTGTTTTTACACAACATAAATGAAAAATAAATACTTGAAATTTACTTGCGGGTAGCTATTCTAAAATAAATATAAATTTTATTAAAAAAATAAAAACTGAACAACATCATACAATGCAGTTCAAAAAGGTTTACAATACTTAGGTATTTAGGTCACAGGACCTAAGTACCTATTGAAGGATAGGATTTATCAAATATATACATATAGGTACTTAGAAATAACACTTCTTTGATCACATAACGATATAACGCCTTTTCTGCCTGCCATTGTGTTATTAGTCGCTGTCATCTTCACCAATGGATTCACTACAACGGGCAAAGAACTTAATAGCGGCTAGCACATTTCACCGGTGAAGAGATAGTTATTGCCATCAAATTATCTACAACAAATATAAAATTATCCATTACTTATAATTAAAATATCAATCCCGAATATGGAGTACCCCCCCTTCGTTCCGCCCGTCCTGCGGGCGCCGACGACTATTCCCGATGTTATAGCCTAATGTGTTATTTATAAGCTAACCTTTGTTGCGAGAGAAATAAACTTATATATTATTATTATGATAAAAAAAGAACTAAAAACTTAATAATAAATACCTAAGTACCTAAATGGCCCATATTACATATACTTACCTTAACCTAACGATACCATGTATCTTTGTCATATTAAAATATACAAATAAATTCCTATACCTAATATAGAATTATATAAAAACTAATTAGCCGCAATTAGTACCTTTTAATTGGTAAGTAAGTAGGTACCTGCCTACCTCATCGATAGAATGGTTAAGGAAGTCAGAGTTTTATTTATTTCCTCGCAAATATGTTATAAAACGTCGTATGACATACGTGCGCTTTGATAATTACAGCCTCTGCTTTCTTGTAGCCTTCGCCTACGGCCCGGGCTAGCAAAATCGCCTCGGCAGTAATTTTAAACTTACCGCACTTATATCTTAATGTACTATTATACCCATTTGTGTACCTACCTATCTACACAACAGAGACCTACTACTTCACCCTAGGTACTGAATTGTTTTATTATAGATATCTTAAATTCAGTCAAAATACATAGTTTTGCATTTATATAGGTACAGTCAACTCATTAGGTAAATAAGTGGATTAGCACAGAAACACTGAAAATAGGCGAACCTATTCTACCTATTCTCCTTCTATACATCACCCGGCTCTTTAACAGCATTCTGCATTCAGGTAGGTAGCTTTCCTAAATATTTTTGTCACTGTAGTACTATTCTGCTCCACAAAAAAAGGGTGATACTTAAATCCGATTTTAATCATTACAGGCCCATTCGTTTAATATCACATAATTATCTACAAAATATTCATCATAATAATTGAAAATCGCATATCTGGCGAACTAGACAAACACCAACCCCCCTTAACAAGCAGGCTTCCGGCTTGGCCTTTCTACGACAGATCATCTGCATACAGTCTTAATTACTCAGGAAATCACCAGGTATACAAAATCCCGATATACCTTGCTTTTGTTGATTCTTCCAAAGTTTTTGATCTCGTTTCATCCTCAGCTACTGAACTTGATCGGATGCTCCAAGACCTTAGCAATACAAGCCTTGAAGTTGGACTGAAGATAAATATGTCGAAGACCAAAGTTTTATGTGCAACGGAACACCTAGAAGCATATAGACGGGGAGATAATATAACACGTCCAAGAATACCTTTTCTTGGGTCAAGTAGGTACCTAGTCTCTTTCCAGGCGAGGAAAGATCACAAGACTCAAGACGAACGGAAAGCGCCTGGAAGAGCTACTGGGTGCTTACTCTCGAATATAATTCCGATAGATCGACATTGGTCAAACGTCAGTTGGTCGAGTTAAACGTCAGGGATTGGCTAGACTCAGTGAGTCCAGCCAATCCCAGACGTTTGACTGACAATTCCAATGTCGATCGATCGAAATTATATTCAAGAGTAAGCACCCTGGTCCTTGAAGGAACTGTTAAAGGGTGAGATGCCTCTGGCACTGAAGCGCAGGCTCATGCACATGTGTATTCTTCCCGTGTTAACCTATGGTGCACAAATTTGATCGTTGACTAATATCTAGAAATCCAAACTGAAGGTCTGCCAACTAGCAATGGAGCGCAGTATGCTTATAGGCGTTAAATTAACGGATCTTGTTCGAAACACAAAACTGCGCTCCAAAACAAAAATAGCAGACTTGGCTCAAAAGGCTGCTCAACTTTAATGGGACTGGGCAGAATGGGCAAACTGTGGGCTCAAATAGCACAGAACTGGTTTAAACGTCATAATGGCGGGACCAACTCTTGTAATTGAAATATTCTACCACGTATATTTAGTACTATTTTGTACCTGTCCTGAAATTTTTGTACCTCACACGATATAAACGGACGGAAATTCACGATAACACTGGTCCCGCCATTATGATGTGTGTATATGTATGTCGTGTCAGGTACATACAAAAATTTCAGGACAGGTATAAAATAGTACTAAATGGGTACTAAATATACGTGGTACAATCTTTCAATTACAAGAGTTGGTCCCGCCATTATGACGTTTTTGAACTGGTGACCTGAGTCAGTGAGGCGGGTTCGCGGCAGGCCACGTAGGAAATGGGCGGGACGAGCTAGATAGGCTCCGTCAAAACTGGAAGGAGGACGCGCGGGCTCGCGAATGATAGAAGGAGTGGAGGGAGGCCTTTGCCAAGGATTTCGATAACCTACAGCAGGCAACTATTTCTGACTAGCCCGTTCTACACTGTAGAAATTAAATAGGCAACAGCAATTTTATTTTTGAATTTGCTGGTAACAATTTATAACTCTATGGTGTGTGTCAATGGCATACTAAGTATTAATAATATTAATACGTTTATTTACTGGTGTCCTGAGATAGTGAGGCGGGGTCGCGGCAAGCCACGTAGGAAATGGCGGGACGAGATGGATAGGCTCCGTCAAAACTGGAAGGAGGACGAAAATTAAAGTTATCTCTAGAAAAAACCACCTTTTTCTTCGGGTTAGTGCTGCACGAAGACTCCTGCAAAATACACCACTCATCTTAATATATCTAAATTACGTGTCACGATGTTTGTCCGCGATGGACTCCTTGTCGACATTTCTAATAATAAGGATAATTGCTCTACTCTTAAAAATGATAAAACTGACATACATAAAATAGAATCAAATGATAAAAGCATATTTATAGAACCCACGCCTCTGAAATATATCGCATCATAATGTCTTTAAAAAACACGAAATCGGCTGGGTATGATAATATCACAACCGAGCTCGTTAAAAAAATATCTCAACATATAGCATCGCCATTGGCTCACATTGTCAATTTATCCTTAGAACAGGGCCGCTTTCCTGACAGGCTGAAACTGTCTTTGATAAAGCCGCTATACAAAAAAGGGTCAAAATCAGACGTTGACAATTACCGACCTATCGCTCTTTCTCCGGTTATATCAAAATTTTTTGATAAAATTATGTACAGGCGAGTGATGAAATTTCTTATTAAACACAATATTCTTGTTGACCAGCAATACGGGTTTAGACAAAATAAATCGACGAGTTTGGCAATATTTACGCTAGTGAAAGCAATGATGACGAATATTAATGATAAAATACCTACTTGTGCATTACTTTTAGACTTAAGTAAGGCGTTTGATCGTGTTGATCATACGCAGCTTCTAGAAAAACTTGAAAGATACGGTATCAGAGGTCCAGCAAAAGAATGGTTTCAAGTTTGGTGACAGAAAACAGGTAACGAGGATAACAAAATTTAACAAATTAAGTAACACTTTAGAAGATTTTGATTCTGAGGCACGGACTAATTACTGTGGTGTACCACAAGGTAGTATCGTGGGGCCATTACTGTTCCTTTTTTACATAAATGATTTGCCTCAGTCAATAAAACATCAGTGTGTATTGTTCGCCGATGACACCACTATTGTTATTAAATGTAAAAATGACAAAAATTTGACATTGAAATTATGGAAGCATTAAATGACATTGTAAAATGGTTAGATATTAATAAATTAAAATTTAATATTTCCAAGACGAATATGCTTTATTGTAAAACATTTAAAAGTAAACATGTACGCCTTAATTTTGCACTTAACAATAATAATATAAAACAGGTACGTAGTGCAAAGTTCCTGGGTGTAACACTTGATGAGCATTTTACTTGGAAGAATCACATCGAAATAATTTCAAAAAAAATCAATCAATTCTTATTTGCCTTGAAAAAAATTAAAAATATTACGTCTTTACGTACCGCCATAATGGTGTATCACGCATACGTCTGTTCAGTAATCCGATATGGTATAGTTGTGTGGGGAAATTCATCCGAAATAGCGAAGATCTTCATCGCCCAAAAAAAGTGTATTCGTGCAATATTCAAAATGCAGTGGTCTGACTCATGCAGGCCTATATTCAAGTCACACAATCTATTGACTGTCCCATGCATTTATATTTACGAAATGGCCAGGTTTGTGAGGTCCAATCTTGAACTATTTGAACGGAAAGATAACACAAATAAAAGGAAAATTACACATTTAAATTTTGAAATGCCCGTTCCAAAGCTAGAACTTTTTCGGCGGAGTTGCGTTTACATGGCTCCCCTAACTTACAATGCTTTGCCGAGGTCAATTACTCAACTACCCTTCAATAAGTTTTGTATTGCGATGCGGAAGTGGTTGTTACAAGAATGTTTTTATTCGATAGATGAGTTCTTTCAAAAGTGTCCCTTTAAATTTTATACAATAAAGCACAGATATATTTAACTGTCAGCAGATACATAAATTCACAAAATGTTAAAACTTGTACTATTGCATGCTAAATATTGGCCAAATGTGTGTTACGGTACTAAATATTTTATTATAAGAACTTCATGTACCTACCATATTTGATGCAATAAATGAATTGAATTAAACTACTTAAACGATTTTAATCAAATTTGTACACCGTGTGCAGTTTGATCCAACTTGAAAGATAGGATAAAAAAAAATATGACAAAAACGTTAGCCACAGCAACGCGTGGCCGGGTCAGCTAGTTAATTACATTTCCTGGACTTGGCAATCTCCAGGTCTAGGGTTCGATCCCCAGGTCGGACTTTTTTGTAATTGTTTACAAAAACACTTATCGTCTAATAATGTGGTGGGCCCAAATAAAAATAAAACAAAGAGGTCTGGCGCCTCCTCCTCCTCTCTAACCTAACCTGTACAAGTCGGATGGGGGTGCCCCAAATCCCGAGCTCGCTTCGCTCGCTCTTGCATCCGTGTGCGTTACCCCAGCCAGAAAATGTCGAAAATCGTCATTTAAGTGCAATAGATAATTAGAAATACAGCTTCTGTAAATGGTAAGCAGATTTTTAAAGGAGATGGATAATGTTCCCATACAAGTATGGTCCAGCACGGACATAAATAAAACAATATATATCATGAAGGAACATTTGTATTTAGTAGTCCTGTCTAAATTTTATTACTCCAGAAGTCGGTGGTGACGAGTTATAAGACATTTTAGGTGAAAATTCTGGTATGACGTTTAAATACAGTAGGCATGTACATTGTCGTGATGTTCCAGTGGTTAATACCTTGCTTCTAATGCACGAGGTTGTGGGTTCAATTCCGGGCAAGTAGCAGTGAGACTTTTTTCAATTCACTAAGTAATTTCTGAGATTATCTTGGACATTACTGACATCGTTGAAGAAAAAACATCGTGAGGAAACCTGGACTTTTAGTTAAAATAAATCTGATATCGCCAACCCTGTCTTGAGCAAACGTGCAATGCTCGTGTGGCTTCTGTACGAGATGAGACAATAATAGACTGGTATTATTATTATTTACTTTTAATCATATTTAACTACGTGTGTACAATAATCTATGTATAATAATAATAATAATAATTCATTTATTTCAGGTACCACAAAACCCATATCAGAAAACATCTTTAAATTCAAATACTCAATATAAAATACAAAAGCACATAATAATATCAATAAATGCAAACGAATAAATACAATATAAATATAACATCAACATATTTCTTATTTATTTATTACTCAGACAACAAATTAGGTTTTCATGTGTTGGATAATATTTTGTGAATTTATCCTGAGCCTCTGTAGCAAATTTTCCACATTACAGTATTTCCACATTAGCCCGTACATGTACCATGTCACAGTGATACATATACTGGCAGTCGAATCGCTGGGCGAAGGCGCTCAGGATTCTGTTCGGGCTGACCCGCACCCTGCGCACCAGGGATGTGCACCGCTTGCGCATGGTTGTATAAAAACAATCCACGCGCGCTTCGGCGAACATCCCCGACGCGCTACAGAAGCGAGGCAGCCCCAACAGCACCCTGAATGCATTATTGTATTGGACGCACACGCGTATAGGTCTCACATAGACCGGTCCTGTGCTTCCCACATACATTCTGGTCATATGTTCATTGTTCACCATGTGAGGCTTTCAGAGTTAGGTGTCAGTGTGTGAAAACGAACACGCATCAGGGATCTTCCACAGTTTACATGTACACATTTCGATGGCCAACACGAGCGTTTGGCATTTTACTTGTACCAGACTGTGATAATGTCTGCCTAGAGCCAGTAACCAGCTAGAATGGCACACATTATTGGCAAAATGCAACAACGTTTCGTATAAGGATGCGAAACGTAGCTATACCACAGTTAGTGCAGCGTTGGTTCTCCATCAGTCATCAAAATCAGTTGTCCAAAGTGCGAGTAGCCAAGGTAAATCGAAATGAGAAGATGCAAAGTCCGTGAGAGCCGGGGTCGGTCGAGAGGGCAGTAACATCAGATATCCAGAAACAAAGCCAAGGTTGTCGTAAAACACCACAAGAAAACATTCAATTTGCGAGCCACAAGAACCTACACAGGAATGACCACAGAGTACTTTTTAAGTTAATCTCTACAAATAAATAAAATTGAAGTTTCTGTTGGTAATGTTAAAATAACAGCTTTTACTAAAGTCCGGGCGAACATGCTGGCCCACAGGTTCTCTCGATACTTACATCGAGGAAAAAAAAAGGTTATTTTAAGACATATTGCACAACACTGTACTCGGGGGCCTTGTGGTTCAGATATACCCAAAGGGCTTACAATGCTCTGCGTATCCAATATAATAATGCGTTTAAGGTGCTGTTGCGACTGCCACGTTTCTGCAGTGCGTCGGGGATGTTTGCCGACGCACGTCGCACGCACAGACAGCTTTGACGCGGTATGGCGTAAGAAATCTGCCTCATTACTTCGCAGGTTGCATGACAGTCCCAACATCATTCTGCACTCGATAGCTACCCGGGCAGATAGCTCGCTTGTCTGGGCGTTGGCCAATCGAATCATTTATAGTTAATAAGTACTAACATAGGCTAAATAATATTGTTACTAACACATCATCATCTGCCTAGCCTTTTCCCAACTATGTTGGGGTCGGCTTCCAGTCTAACCGGATGCAGCTGAATACCAGTATTTTACATGGAGCGACTGCCTATCTGACCTCCACAACCCAGTTACTGGGTAATACGATACCCCTTGGTAAGACTGGTTGTCAGACTTTCGGGCTGCTGACTACCCGTAACGACTGTCAAAGATCCACGAATGACAGCCGGGACCAACGGCTTAACGTGCTTTCCGAGGCACGGAGGGGACACGGTATCACAGAGTACTTTTTGATAGAGCACGGTATGTAAAGATGGTCACCCATCCACAATATTGTTACTAACACATTGGACCTTATTTGTTGTCTGAAATAAATAAATTATTATTATTATAATGTATAATATAAGTATTAAATATCCCAGTTCAAAAAACTTTTTTTTTTATTTAATGGCTGTAGCAGGAGAAAATTAGAATCTCAAAAAAAGTTTGTAAAATGTAACTGTCAATGTCAAGTAGCAAGCTGTCAAGTATCAAGTAGCTTTTATTGTGAAAATGTGAAGTATTTTCATTTGAATTCAAAAGTACTCTGTGTTTGAATTATTTTACTCTAGTCTCTAGCAGTCATGCATTTTTGTGAAGTGTTATCGAAATAAACGTTACCGATATCTAAGTCGTAAACGGTAATAAATAAACTAATTCCTATCAATTACTTGGACTGTCTGGACTATCTACGAGTGATAAAATAAGTTTAAAACTCTCCGGCTGCACAGTGGTCCACAAAGTTTACTAACTTTTATTCGAAAATGTTGGTAGATTACTAAAATAAGTCGTTAGTCGTTATTTGTACGCAACTGAACATTGCTTTTCTATAAAAAAAAAGTAAACTTGAACTAAGGATCTACTTTTTTATTGGTGCCTTCCTTGTTGAGTTATAAGATGGAAAAATGGCCAATGTGTAGGCTATGTTTAGTGCAGAATGTCCGCATGTTTGTAGTGGTCAACAGAAACTTGCGTGATCTTTATGAGAAGCTGACTAATATTCCAGTAAGTTGATAATTTAAATAAGAATTACCTGAGTAACTTTTTAAGTAAATATGTCATTAGGTTTTAAATGCCTTTTACACGAAGATTCATACCAGCTACATGAACTTTGGGTGTATGGGCAAAATAGAAATCAATGACATTGGTGAAGGAAAACAGTGTGGAAACCTGGACAAGAATGGTGATCAAGGCTCATGCCTTCTCTGTAAGATGTGCACAGAGAGCATTACAAGTTACAGACCACCAACTGTTGGGTTGGACCGCATTACTATTATTATTTTCTTCAATAACAGCCACACGGATTGAGCGATCAGGTTAAGCTACGCTTGCCGCGGTTGGTCCATAGATGAGTGACCATCTTCACATACCAAGACCCCTCCGTGCCTCGGAAAGCACATTAAGCCATTGGTGTCGGCTGTCAATCGTGGATCTTTGACAGTCATTATGGGTCATCAGAAGCCCGAAGGTCTGACAATCAGTATTACTTACCCAGTAACTGGGTTGTGGAGGTCAGATAGGCAGTCGCTCCATGTAAAATACTGGTATTCAGCTGCATCCGGTTAGACTGGAAGCTGACCCCAACATAGTTGGGAAAAGGCTAGGCAGATGATGACATACAACATACACACATAACACAGTGTAAGATATAATATTATTTTGTTGCAGTTTGTAACTAAAGACAGTAGACCGATTCTTGCTTGTTTCTTCTGCTGTGCTAAATTAAAACAATGCTACCGATTACTGAGACAATGTCAGGAAGCCGAAGAGCTGTTTGCTCTGATGATGAATGAGGATAATGAGGTGAGGTATTCTCCAACAGCAATTTATTCTCACAATATCTTATTTCAGTATAAAATTGCAGTGATTTCTCTCAAGCTTTCCATTCCATCAACTGTTGAATGTTGATATGTAGGTACACTGTTGTCAAATGAGGGTGTTTAAAATAATTATTAAATG
The DNA here is from genome assembly GCA_963669345.1 of Gortyna flavago. Lineage (NCBI taxonomy): Eukaryota > Metazoa > Arthropoda > Insecta > Lepidoptera > Noctuidae > Gortyna > Gortyna flavago. The sequence goes on from OY770154.1 coordinate 1,624,289, forward strand.
TTAAATACTCCACATAATACTGTTACAAATTCTGTATGAAACTTGTATGTGGCGTTTTACTAATTTCGGAGTGAGCTATGTATAAATAGCTTGTGTAGTAGTCAGTGAGCATGCATAGGTATGCATTGGTAATTGGTAGCATGACCGACTCTGCAGGTAGGGTTGCTAACCATACTTTGTAATAATGTATCCTACTTTATTTTTGGTCAATATACTTGATACTATTGCATAAAAATAAAGTATGTGAAAACACTTTATTTCTAATCTTTTGTGATGTGTAAAACGAAAGACTCATTATTATTACCTACGTTTATTATATAATTTTAATTTAATTTTGTTTTTAATTAATTTTGATTTTATTTCGTTTTTGTTTTTAATTCATTTTATTTCAATTTTTGAGCTTAATTTTGATATTAATTTATAAGTTTGCGATTTTATTTTGTTTTTTTTTTCTATTTTGATTTTATTTATATGGATATTTATCTGAAATAAATTATTTGATTTGATTTGATATAGGTAATTACTGAACCATGTATAGGGACCTACTTACAAGTCAAAAGAGAAATCTATTAATAAAGATAACATTTGTAGAGAAAAATACAAATGGCGGATACTTAAAAATGCATCTCAGTACAGAGAAACAGATCGTCCATAAATTTAATAAAAAACGAGTTATTTATTCATTTAAATAAAAATTTCGATTGTAAAACTAGCTTTGAAACTATCAAAGAACAAAAAATTGTTAGCGCTTGCTAAAAGCACCCAAAAATATGTGTTTTAAGCGGATATATATACATACTTAAACATATATTTATAAAAGCGGATATACAACATTATTTTTAGCATATGCGAAACCTGAATTTAGTTTGTTCAGAATAAGTACCTAACTGAATCGATTTCAATAATTTTTACACCATGTTATATTTTGTTCCAAAAATATTTAATCACTATTTAATTACGATAAAATCGCCGTACAGTTAGTTACCTACTGCCAAACTATTATCAATGAGCGTACGATGCTGGAGGAGCGTAAAACATGGTCACACCGCGCCGCGCCGCGTGGTGAGCATGTTTTTGAACGGACAACCAGGTAACATAACAAGCTTATAACTTTGTGATTTCTCATGATACAGTTTTGAAATTTTGTACATAGATTATTTACATAAAAATACTAGACACGTGTTTCGGGTTTCGCATATACTAAAAATAATGTTGTATATACATACTTAAAGAAAAATACTTACTTATTTTTTCTTCCAAACACTTTTTTTTTCTATTTTAAAAATTTGATACATTATTTTTCTCAAAAATAGTTGGCTTCCTTATCTGCAGGATGCATTGGACCTACTGAAGTGTCCTAACTTGTAAGGGCGCTTTTGATTGACTTTAGTATTAAGTTAAAAGTTTGTAATCACAGGACTATAAGCACTGGCATATTTTCCTAATACTATAATCATCTTTTTACAGCCCAATCCTTTAATAAACAAAGACCACTTAGAGTTTCACAGTGGGTTTATTAAATCTCAAATAGTGCACATAAGTATAGTTGATGAACGTCAAACAGAATGCATTGCCATCAAAAAGGAATTACCAGCTGTTTGTGAGGGACTTGATGATATTTTTGAGCCAAAGGAGGAACCTCAAAGTGATGGTATGTTTTAAATAATGTCGTAACATAAATTAAAGATTTATCCCCTTACTAATAAACGTTGTATAGCGTCTGTATAGTTACACAACGCTTTGTCTTCTTCTTTCGAAAGTCAAATTACTGACGACTGAAAGGGAGAAATCGGTGTGTAACTATTCATCTGATATAATACGTTTATTAGTAAGGGGGATAATCTATATATTTTATCCCTTCCCGCTCCCGGCGTTGAAGACTTGTCTTCAATGGTTATACTGTAAGAGGACAGATGGTGTTGTAAGCGCGTCGGACTATTCCCTTTTTAGTTTTTATGTCTGCGACTCTGCTTGTGCCGTCCCTCCCAGGTATGAGACGTACGATGCGACCCAGTGGCCACATCAGTGGTGGTGTCTGTTGCTCCTTGAGGACCACCTGGAGGATAATCATCCCATTCTTCTTTATGCCGCCCGCGGTGGTACGAGGACTAAAACACGGTGACTAGATTAGTGGACTGTATAATTAAGTATTAACAATGAGAAAACAAACTGTAAACAATTATTCGAATCGGCGAGAAAGAATCGGCCCATAGCGTAGAGCGCCCCCCCACCTCCGCGACCGCAGCTCTCCGCCCGCGGTCGCCCGGCGCGGACTGATATTCTCGACAATACTATAATCAAAAAATATTTGAACAAGTACTAAGTTTTGTCAGTATTTAATTTACACATTATGTTGTGGAATATAACAAATATAAATAATAAACAAGTAATACTCTTGACTGTTTTTGTTTACTTACAGAGGTAGAACTAGAACATTTTGATTATAGCTGTCTAGATGCGCCTTTAATGGAGTTTAAAACTAAACTGGAAGAAGAACAAGAAATATCTAAGATTAAGAAGAAACAAAGAGCCAGGAAGACGAAAAGTAAGTATTAGAGTCTGACCAACGAAAGCTGACCAAGAAAAAAGGCGGTAATTTAAAAAAATCAAATGCTGTAATCCTGGCTATACACTGCGTAAACGCAATTGATACTATTTATTGTTCATTGCGAATTTATTGATTTATTGTCATTGACAATTAGGATTGACAGTCCTAAAATGTCTGCCGCCATGGGATCTGGAGGCAAAACTCCTCGCCCACATATGGGAGTGGCGCGAGGAGGTAAAACGCCGGGGCGTAACTCCGGGGGACAGAGCTCCGGCGGGATCTCATGGCGGCATGGAGAGTGCGACTGTCGCAACCCAGTGCTGGGCACGCCACAATTGCGGCCATAAGTCCCCTCTTTTAGGAGTGGCTAGAGAGATGTCACGGCGTCCTCACCTTCCGCCTGACGCAGGTCCTCACCGGGCACGGCTGCTTCGGGAGGTTCCTGTTTAGAATAAGGCGGGAGGAAACGCCCGGGTGTCACAATTACGTGGATCGCCCGGAGGACACGGTGGAGCATACGGTGGGAGATCTGCCCGGCTTGGGCTGAGCTCCGCCGTGTCCTCACGACGGCGATCGGCGGCGGCGATCTCTCGCGTCCGGCCCTGGTCCAGGCCGTGGTACGGAGCGAGAGTTCATGGGAGGCTGTCGCCTCCTGCGAAGCAGTAATGCTCGCGAAGGAGGAGGCGGAGCGCGTGAGGGAGAGGCAATCTTTGCGCCCTCTCGCCCCTAACCGCCGCAGTAGTTAGTCAGTATGAGTCTGACACTCCCTTCCGCTCCGCCCAGAGCGGAAGGGGTAATTTGACGATTTCCCACCCAAAAAAAAATAAGTCCTAAAATGTCTCCATTCTAAAAGTTTAGAAAAAAGTTTACAAAATAATTCGTGGTCAGCTTTCGTTGGCCAAACTCTAGTTAGTTATCTATAGGTATGCAAATAAATATCAATAGGTACTAAAAATACCGGCCAAGTGCGAGTCGGACTCGCGCACGAAGGGTTCGTACCATTGTCTATAAAAACGGCAAAAAAATTATGTTTGTTGTATGGGAGCCCCCTTCAATATTTATTTTATTCTGTTTTTAGTATTAGTTGTTATAGCGGCAACAGAAATACACATTCTGTGAAAATTTCAACTGTCCAGCTGTCACGGTTCATTAGATAAAGCCTGGTGACAGACGGACGGACGGACAGTGGAGTCTTAGTAATAGGGTCCCGTTTTTACCCTTTGGGTACGGAACCTTAAAAAATTGCAAATAATATCTTTCTCTGAAAATCGCAAAGTCAAAGTTAAATCATTTATTTCAAATAGGCACATTAGAGGCACTTTTGATCGTAAAAAATTACAATAAAATATGTAGAATTGATTCTAGGCGCCCCTTCCAAAAGGTAGTTCGTGTTGTAATTTATATCAAAATGTACCTACTAGCGTCATCTATGTTATGGAATGTGTGAGTGTGAAGCTATTGTGTCATACCGATGTATGTACTATATGTGAGGGTGGTTAAAAAAATAAAATATAGTCTGCACTGAATAACCGACGCGTTTACTTTAGGTTATGGGCTATCCCAGATTTTCCAAGTTTCTCAAGTTTTATCAGTGATACGCTCGTGTTGTGCAAGATGACAATGAACTATTTAGCCAGTGTGCCTAAGTTAAAGGGCAGGGAAAACTATGATGAGTGGACTTTTGCAGTAGAAAATTTACTCGTGTTGGAAGGCATGTTACATTGTGTGAAGCCAGTGGAGGGAAAAGAAATAAAACCCGAAGATGATGCGAAGACGCGGGCTAAATTATCCCTAACCATCGATCCCGCTTTATACGTGCACATCAAGAAGACGACGACTTCGAAGGAGTTGTGGGATAAACTTAAATCATTGTTTGATGACTCAGGATTTTCGAGAAAGATTTCGTTACTGCGTCACTTGATTTCAATAAGACGAGAAAATTGTGAGAATATGACCACATACGTGACTCAAATTGTGGAAACATCGCAAAGATTGAGTGGAACTGGTTTTGAAATAACAGATCAGTGGATTGGGTCATTGATGTTGGCAGGATTACCAGACAGATTTTCACCTATGATAATGGCCATCGAACATTCCGGAATTTCAATCACAGCTGACGTCATCAAGACGAAGTTGATGGATTCGGAACCGTTAGAGATTGCAGCAGTGACATCGAACGAAACGCAGAATTCTGAATCGGCTTTTGCTTCAAAATGGGCGAAACAAAAACCCAGACAGGGCAACACCAATCAGGGCGGGCCGTCAACGTCAAATGTCAAAGTGACAGGAGCAAATAAAAACATAACCTGTTACAAATGCAAAACACCGGGTCATTATCGGAATCAATGTCCGATGGTTGAAAAATCAAGCAAGAATAAGTCCACAAATGCATTTAGTGTAGTTTTCCTAAGTGCTAAATACGGCAAAGATGAGTGGTACGTGGATTCGGGAGCCAGCTCTCACATGACGGCTATCGCAAGTTGGTTGCATAATGTCTCGAGTTCACAGACATTACCGGAGATTATGGTAGCTAATCAAGAAAAACTTCAAGTCTCTTGCAAAGGCAATGTTAAAATATCAACGCAGCAAGGCTATGATATAACAATTATGGATGTTTTATGCGTTCCAAGCCTGACAACAAACTTATTGTCAGTAAGTCAACTAATCAAGAACAACAACAGTGTTTCTTTCTCAAACAATCAGTGTTGCATATACAATGCGAAGAAAGAACTGGTAGCTGTTGCTAACCTGACTGACGGTGTGTACAAGTTAGACATATGTGCTACACCAGTGACAAAATGTTTACTTGCCAGAGACAATGCTTTGCTGTGGCATAGGAGGTTAGGACACATAAACACAAACGACTTGAATAAAATGAAGAATGGTGCCGTCGAAGGTGTTAGCTACGAAGGCGGTTTTGAGATGACAAAGTCAAACTGTGTGGTGTGTTGTGAGGGCAAACAGTCACGTCTGCCATTCTCCACAGGCACAAGAGCAACAAAATTGCTTGAAATTGTGCACGCTGACGTATGTGGGCCAATGGAAACCAAATCCATAGGATTGGCAAGGTATTACTTACTCTTTGTAGATGACTATAGTCGCATGTCATTTGTGTATTTTATGAAAGAAAAGAATGAGGTGTTCAAACACTTCAGAGAATTCAAATCAATGGTGGAGAAACAGAAAAATGACAATATTAAGGTCTTGCGGACAGATAACGGTGGCGAGTTTTGTTCAAATATGATGGAAGAATTTTTGAAAGCATCTGGCATTTTACACCAAAAGACAAACCCCTACACACCTGAACAAAATGGAATGTCCGAGCGAAATAATAGAACAATTGTTGAAAGAGCGAGATGTTTGTTATTCGATGCAAAGTTAAAAAAAGGGTTTTGGGCAGAGGCAGTATGTACAGCCGTCTACTTGAAAAATCGTTCTATAGCATCAGGTCTGAACGACAAAACGCCATATGAGATGTGGCATGGCAGGAAACCCAAAATGAGCCACATACGAATTTTTGGCAGTCCAGTAATGGTGCATGTTCCTAAGGAGAAGAGAACCAAGTGGGACAAGAAAGCTCGGCAGCACATTCTTGTTGGTTACTCGGAGCATGTAAAGGGCTACAGAGTATATGATCCTGTCAAAAACCAGGTCACTACCAGCCGAGATGTAGTAGTGATGGAAGGAGCACTGTCAGGAGGAACGTCCACAGCCATTGAAGCAACATGGTGTATGGAAGAAGCGTTACCTATTCCTGAAGAAGATGATCGTTCAGCGGGAGAACATAGCAGTGAAGAACGATCAGAATCAGAAACTCAGGACAGCTCTGACAATGAATCATCTCAGCAAACATTCTTTGAGGCTGAGGCAGACGAGACCTATGTTCCCGAAAGCCCATCACCAAACAGCAGTCCATTCAGGACGGGCCGTCAATCGACGCCAGAACTAGACTCTGAGATCTTCAACAGACCAAAGAGGGAGCGGCGGAAGCCTGACAGGTACAATCCGACAGGGTTGTTGGCCACTACAGATCCTGAACTGACGGTGACGGAAGCACTGAGCAGTCCCGAACGTGTGCATTGGCGGAGAGCCATGGACGAAGAGTTGGAGTCGTTCCGAAAGAATGAAGTGTTCGAGCTTGTTGACGTCCCAAAAGGAGCTACAATAGTGCAATGTCGGTGGGTGCTAAAGAAGAAGTTTAAAAGTGATAGTGAAGTGCAATATCGTGCGCGATTAGTTGCAAAAGGTTTTACCCAAAAATACGGAATCGACTATGATGAGACCTTCTCACCAGTTGTGCGGCACTCAACACTGAGATTGTTGTTTGCACTAAGTGTAAAACTAGGACTGGACATTACTCAGTTAGATGTAAAAACTGCTTATCTAAATGGTTACTTGAAAGAGGACATTTACATGTGTGCACCTGAAGGTTTTGCATCCGAAATGGGTGGGAAAGTTCTTAAACTCAAAAAGGCAGTGTATGGATTAAAACAATCCGCCTTAGCTTGGTATGAGAGAGTTAGAGATGTACTTTGTAAAAATAATTTTAAAAACTGCACACAAGAGCCATGTTTATTTACAAAGATGAGTAAAGATGTAAAAATCATAATAGCATTGTATGTAGATGATTTTTTAATTTTTTCTAATAATAAGAATGAAACTGAGAAGTTAAAATGTATTTTAAATTCTGAGTTTGAAATCAAAGATTTGGGTACAGTTAGGCAATATTTAGGAATGAATATTAATGTACATAAAGACTGTAATATCTATGAGATAACTGTTGACCAACAACAGTATATAGATGAATTATTGCAGGTATTTGAAATGACCAATTGTAAAACAGCTGATACACCTATAGAGAATAGATTAAATGTAACTAAGGCAGAAAAATGTACATCAGGTATTAGCTATCAAAAACTCATAGGTTGTCTCATGTATCTTGCGGTCATGACAAGACCCGATATAGCCTATTCTGTTAGTTTTTTAAGTCAGTATAATACTAGTTACAGTGTTGAACATTGGAACTATGCTAAAAGGGTTCTCAAATACTTAAAGAAAACCAAGATGTATTGTTTAAAATTTAGTAGTCAAGGAGAGAATTTGCAAGGCTTTGTAGATGCTGACTGGGCCAGTGATATTTTAGACAGAAAATCTTACACAGGATTTTGTTTTGTAATGGCAGGCTCAGCTATTTCATGGCAGAGCAGAAAGCAGAGAGTTACAGCTCTCTCGAGCACCGAAGCTGAATATGTTGCGCTCTCTGAAGCTTGTAGGGAAGCGATATATCTAAGAGAACTTTTTTATGAGCTGACTGGATCCTTGGTAACAATTAGTTTGAATTGTGACAACCAAAGTGCATTGAAGATGGCCACAAATCATCAATGCCACAATAGGTCAAAGCACATTGATGTTAAACATCATTTTGTACGAGAGACAATAAAAAGTGGAAAGGTAGAGATCAGCTATTTACCAACAAATGAAATGCCAGCAGATTTGTTAACCAAGGGTCTAGGTAGTATTAAACACTACAAGTTTATGGAAACTTTAGGTATTGTTAAATTGTAATATAAAATTGTGAATTTAAAAGATGATGCACTAAGTTTATTTTGATAAGTGGGAGTGTTGTAATTTATATCAAAATGTACCTACTAGCGTCATCTATGTTATGGAATGTGTGAGTGTGAAGCTATTGTGTCATACCGATGTATGTACTATATGTGAGGGTGGTTAAAAAAATAAAATATAGTCTGCACTGAATAACCGACGCGTTTACTTTAGTTCGTATGGAGAAGAATGGGCAAGAAACTCCACCGTTACTCTTGTAAAATGTTTTATAAGGCTTCGTATAGGTACATTCATTATTTATTTATTTATTTAATACTTCAAGCACAAAAATGTACAGAGGCGGGCTTAATGCCATAGGCATTTTCTACCAGTCAACCTTTGGGTGATGCAGAGACAAATAATGGTAGGTGCAATCATGTAATTTGAGGAATAAATATTTTAAACAATTATATGTGAAGAAAATGCACCTAGAATAAAATTAGTCTACCACAAAAGGTAAAAAGAATTAAAACCGAGAGTTCCGTACCATCATATTTGTTTTTAATTTTTTATCGGCGAGGCCTATATTATATAAAGAATATTGCAGTTTTAGGTCAGCGCCATCTCTTGACAGATAGCGGAACTAATGTAACTTTTGTTGATGATTTCTCTCAAAAAGTGCTATTTACAGACATCGATTTATTTTTCCTGTAATCTTCACATAAACTTCAGATTTTTCTCTATGCAAACTTCGGAGATAAGAGGGGAACCCAATGATTTCAAAAGTATAGTAATGTGCAAACTGCGCTCTTTCATATGATACATACATAAGCTAAACAGACCTACGCTCTCCTCCCATACCTACTGTAATTTGAAAACATAAAAAAGCCAATTATTTTTAAAAGAGTAACCGTGGAGTTTCTTGCCGGCTCTTCTCCATAGGAAACGACCAATTGGAACCGTGCACCTAGCTTCTGACGTTTCATAAGTGCCCATGTAGGTTTATGTGAATAAGTTTTAAGTTGAGCTGCACGGTTTCTGACAAACGCGTGCACTGACTGGACACGTCCTCTCAATCTTTGTGGTTCTTTTATCAAAAGACCATCTCGGACATCGATCTACATGGTCTTCTTGCTTTTCTGCATGGACTTTAAAAGAGACTGTGACCTCTGAGTTTGTTTCGGCCTTTCTTCGCAGAGTAGTCGGATAGGAAACGCCGACCTCATCTAGTTTAAAAAAAAATATGATTAACGTGTAAAAGTGTTTGTGCAAACCTACTTACAAAATAAAACCATTTATTAATCAATATTTTGATTTTGATACTTATCAAAAATTATACTACATACAAAGTTTCATTTCGATACGACAATAATAGAAGTAGGTTATTTTCTCACATTGTTTGTTAGTATGTTACGTTACAAGTGCTAATAAAAGCGTGTTGAAAAGACATATCTGTCTCGTTTGCCAGGTGATACTCAGTTTTGCAGTGGCGTGCACAGAGGTTTCAGACAGGGTATGCACAAAAAAATCGTGGCTGATTTTAATTTACTATTTAAACACACTTTGCTGCCAGCACAGGGGGCCTAAAAAGGCCACTTTGGCAGAATTATAAAACAATTCATATCACGCAATTGATCCGTTTGACAGTTTCACATCTTAAATCCCTGAAGGGTTAGGCAGAGGTGTACCTATAGAATTTTACGAATCTCCATACAAAACTGTCATACAGATGAAATTGCGTGATATGAATTGTTTTATGATTGTGCCAAAATGGCCTTTTTAGGCCCCCAGGTCTCACATGTATAATTTTCCATTTTTTACAATAGACTTACTAAATAATTACTCGTCAATCACTAGCGTATAGCGCCAAGAAAAACAATATGGCGAAAAAAACTGCAATTTATTACGTTACGAACTAAGTAGTTGGTCATTTGGTCAATCCGACAAAAAAAAGTCGATCCTCTGCAATCAACAATTAAGCGGTGCTTTTACGGGTTCTCAATTAGAACGGTTTGCAATGTAAGCTATGCTTCTAAAACTCCAACACGCGCACACATTTTTGCTGTGTACTACGCGAGATGCGTTGTATGAAGAATAAGCAAGGCGTAGTATCGCTTTTGCTCACGGGAGCGCTGCCTGCGCGGGTGGCGGGTGTTCGCAGCTCCAACGAGTTAGTTCCAAAAAAAGTTATAGATGGCGCGAAGCTAAATTACCATGTTTTTTTTTCATTACAGTTATTTATCATTTAGATGGGCATGTATGTATGGGACTACAGGGTATGCAGAGCTTATTTGCATGTATGGAGTGCACGCCACTGCAGTTTCCGATCCAGTTTTAGATACGAATTATAAAATTCATCGTCTTTAAGAGAACTTGCTGAATTAAATCATTCAATTTAATTGCAATTAATCACTGGCTTCTGCCCCCTCGTACAATTTTGTAATATAAGTCGATAGTAATATAGTGTATAATCCAATATATTCAAACCGTTATCATTTTGATTCATGTGCATCTGCCAATCCTCTTCGAAAATTATTCTTATCAGATCTTCCTACTATCGCAGGTGCACCCGCCGCGGAGAAACAGAAACTAGACACACGAAGAATAAAAGTTGAAAAAGCAATTACAGTTGATCAGAAGGAACATGAACTAGCAGACTCTGAAATAAACCAGAACACTCAACATCGTACGTCCACACCTGTTACTAAATACAAACGCCGTTTCACTGATACAAAACATGGAGTTAGTAATAGGTTTAGTGAAGAGGGTACTTTGACAGAACATATTCGTGTCCACACTGATGAGAAACCTCACAAGTGTGCTATATGTCAGTGTTGTTTTAGTCATAAAGGTCATTTAACAAGACATATTCGTAGGCACACTGGTGACAAACCTAACAAATGTGAGGTTTGTCAGCGTAGTTTTAGTCAACTCGGTAATTTAAAAAGACATATTCGTATTCACACTGATGAAAAACCTTACAAGTGTCATTTATGTCAGCAATCTTTTAATGATAAGAGGGATTTATCAAAACATATTCATATACACAATGGTGAAAAACCTTTTAAATGTGATATTTGCCAGCTTAGTTTTAATGATAGGAGAGTTATTATAAAACACATTCGTAAACACACTGGTGAGAAATCTTTTAAATGTGATATATGTCAACGTAGTTTTAGTTATTCCTGTGACTTAAAAAAACACATTCGTATACACACTGGTGAAAAACCTTACACTTGTGAAGTATGTCAGCGTAGTTTTAATACTAAGAGTAATTTAAAAAAACACTCGTATACACACTGCTGAGAAACGTTTCAAATAATCAACAAGATCAAAAACAGACTCAAGTTCGCTTAAGAGCGTTTACGCCGTACGGCATTTCATACAAACTTTCAAGCCCGCTTTTCGAAATGAATGAACCGATTTTAATGAAACTTCATACGCATAAGCAGGATACAAAAGTTAATTATTGATTAATTTTAAGTAAGACTCTGAGTGCGCCAGTATTTGTTTCGAAAATGTTCTTAAGTAAATTTTTAGACCTTTGTATCCTGCTGATGCGTATGAAGTTTCATTAAAATCGGTTCATTCATTTCGAAAAGCGGGCTTGAAAGTTTGTATGAAAGTTTTCCTTCGGATACACATATAGATGTATAGAACGGTAAGTGCGAAATACAAAATGTACTCGTTTGAACTGAAGACTTCTTTGAAGCATGTTGAGCGATCTTTGTTAAGGGAGAATGTTTCGAGTCAGTCAGCGTCACCGACATGAATACATGATAGTGTCTCTACTGTATTTATCTGTAGCTATGAGTATGACGTGTTGTACAACATTAGTGCCTTAAACAGGCTGTTATTGAATTAACGCAAAACCTCTTAAGAGGTCATTGTACTCATGTACAACTTTTACTACGTGAACAAACCTCATCATCTGCCTAGCCTTTTCCCAACTATGTTGCGGTCGGCTTCCAGTCTAACCGGATGCAGCTGAATACCAGTATTTTACATGGAGCGACTGCCTATCTGACCTCCACAACCCAGTTACTGGGTAATACGATACCCCTTGGTAAGACTGGTTGTCAGGCTTTCGGGCTTCTGACTACCCGTAACGACTGTCAAAGATCCACGAATGGCAGCCGGGACCAACGGCTTAACGGCTTATATTTAAGTTGTTGTTACGTGAACAAACCTAAAATCGCAATAAAAGAAAAATCTGCCGTTCCTGATCAAATAAAAAACCAAGACAGGGCTGTCAACAGTAAAGTGAAGCCGGTTTCGTAAACATGTGGGCACTTATTGAGGTGTAGTTTGTAAATGGTTGTAAATATGTGCGTGTGAGCGTGTATGCACAGAGCGGAGGAGTAGTTTTGGTATGCTTCTCTGTATCGTTCTCAGCGCTCTGTTTTGGCCCTACATTTTGATGAGTTATGCGAATGTTGAGTGGCTCATTGGCGACGTAAAACTGGTGGGTGCCAAGCTTCACAGCTTGGCTCATCGCCGCAAGGTTGCCTGCTTATCAGTCTTCTACAGACTATACTTCGGTGAGTGTGCCCAAGAATTCCACGACCTCATTCCACCGGCCCACTTCTACCTTCGGACATCCAGACGCACTGCAAGTTACCATCCCTGCCAAGTTGCTATTCCACAAATTCAAACTAAGCGTTTTCAAATGTCTTTTTTAATACGCACAGCAAAAGAGTGGAACTCTCTACCTGCGTCTGTGTTTCCAAACGCATACAACCCGAATCTCTTCAAAGTGAGAGTGAATAGGCTTCTTCTGGGTAAGCTCACTCCATCGTCGACTCTGTCTCTGTCACCTCTGACCTAGACTAGAGTCAAGAGCGAACCCATTTCAAATAATAAAAAAAAGAATATAAATGTGGGACAGTAGATTTTTTTTTTCGCGATTTCAGGTGTGTTCCCATAGTAAAAGTTGTTCATAATGATGTGTACAATGACCCCTTAAGAGGTTTTGCGTTAATTCAATAACACGGTGTATATTACAAGTGAAGTTATTTGATATGTGGAAAAATCAATGTATGTATACTGTGCATTGTTTAAATTGTGTTTCAGTTTGATATAATATTTGAGTTGTTTAATTTAAATAATAACACCGTTATTTCATAGAAGTTTTCAATTCTGTACTTAGATAAATTTAAAAGGGGAGCTTACGTCACTTGATCAAAGCGCGCGGTCCTACTGAACCAAATCTAATGTGCACAGTGACACTCCGTCATACTGGACCATCGTCTAAATAGCGTATATACAGCTCAATAATTTCAGTTTTTATATTGTACTAGCAGCGCCCTGCGGTTTCACCCGCGTCGATCCCGTGGGAATATCAGTTTAAGGCGGTGGTTTCTTGAAAATGGTCGAAAAGTTGGTTTTTAAAGCAGTGTATCTTTTAAATCGTAAATAATTTTGACAAAAAAAAAATAGTCATATTTTCAAGTCTTATTTTAAAACAGTGATGGAACTCAAATCACAATTAAACGTACATTAATACATCAAAAAAATCTTCAAATACACCTCTGACATTTCTTTAAAAGCAGTTTATCCCTTCATTAACAATTTTAATTATAATTAAAAATATACCATTAAATTGCTAATGCCAAACTGCATTCAGTGATGGATTATTTATTATCAAGTAGTTTCTAAATAGATGATTGTTTCATATCGATACCTCCCACGTAAGTTGTTGTAACCCACAATAATACATGTCATGTTTTACGTTTTTTAAACTAATCTGCATATTAAAAAAAAAAAAAATAAGACTTAAAAAAAATGTTTTATTTTTTTTACTCTTAACACATAGTGTAGGTAACTATAGGCAGATTGGTTTAAAAAACGTAAAACATGTATTATTGTGGGTTACAACAACTTACGTGGGAGGTATCGATATTTTGCAATAAATTACCAGCGTTGTGTCATCGCGCTTCTTTCTTTTCTATGCAGTCCGATAGTGACCGCGCTTTAGGTCATGTAGTCGCCTTAAAAACTATCCTACCCGGGACTCAAACTATCTCTGTATCAAATTTCATCTAAATCGGTTCAGTAGATCCAGAGATTACCCGTAGATACAACCTCACAAGCTTTACATGATTATAATATTATAGATTTAATAAGTCTAATGTAACGTATGTGATTTAAGTACCTAATAATAATGATTAAAGCTGTTGTGTTATCGTTTAGTTATAATTATAGTTAATAAAACTAATTCCGTGCTGATTAGGAACGTGTTTTATTACTTCTATCGTATCTCACATTGTCGACTAATATGTCGCCGGACACCCTATTGGCGTAATACTTTAACAATCATAATCTGAATCATTTAGAAATTGCATCATTTTGGATATAAAATATGTCTGCTCAACGTAAATACCTAACGCAATGAGCGTAGCTGAGCTATTAAAATGAAAGTTATTGTGACAAATTGGCATTTTAAGTGCGTTACGCAATTAGATACCTTTTTATTATTATCCTTTCAATAATGCATAAAAAAATCCCATAGGAAAAGGACGTTCAGGTTTTCCTGAATTTGAATATTTTCTACCTATCTATAAAATCTAGTGAAGGTTCTACTTCGGTTTCGGCCAAAAAGTGGCTTAATCTTCGACCCGACCTAAACTATTTGTGTTCGTGAACTTTCCGTTTTTAACCGACTTCCAAAAAGGAGGAGGTTATATGTTCGACTTTATGTATGTTTTTTTTTTTGTATGTTCACCGATTTCTCCGTCATTTTTGGATCGATTTCAAAAATTATTTTTTTGTTTGAAAGGGTATACTCCTAAGGTGGTCCCATTGTCAGCAAGTTGGAATCTGATGAGAAGATCCCATGGAAATCGAGGGAAACCCTCAAATTTAATTGGCAAACCTATAGCGATTTGGATATTTTTTAGAGTAACTTGAGCATTTGCTCTCGAAACTCATCATTTGGTAAAGTGGAGCTGATGATGAAGACTACGGACGGCCATCGGAACTAATCAATGATAAATATTTCACGGGTTGCGATTCGATTACTTTAATATGGTTGCTAAGCAATTTATGCTCGTCACAATGCGTGTGGTGGTGGAGTGGAGTTCTCCAGGTTCTTACCAGGAGAACTCCTCAACAATTAACGTCCCAGCATCGGGAAAAGCAATATTTTGTAAAAGGTGATGAGCAGTTGACGTTAGGCTATTGTAACTTAGATAAATTACAAACTCTCTCACTAAAAAGTGAAAAATAAAAACTTTTTAAAAAAAAAAAACAACCGACTTCCAAAAAAAACTACAAAGTGATAAATAACTTTTATTTCGGAAGCCGGTGTCAATAAACGAAAATGCAGAACCAACGACACCGACTTCCGAAATAAAAGTTATTTATCACTGTAGTTTTTTTTGGAAGTCGGTTGTTTTTTTTTTTGTAAAAAGTTTTTTGTTACAATACGAACGTCTGTCCTGACAAATAGACAATAGAATTAGCCGCAGTTGGATGGCGTGAAAAACGCGCGGCAACCGCGTGTAATGTGTTCAGTCATAGCAATTTATGTTTTATTAACTAGGACACGAAGTCGAAATTCTTTGTAAATAAACTGACCGTGCGTCAACCGCGCGTAAACTGAGCGGCGGGCGCGCGAGCACCGCGCGGTTAGTTTATAAGAATTTCAACGTTGTGTCCCAGTTAATAAAACATAAATGTTATTGCTATGACTGAACAGGATACCTACCACGAGCTCGCGCTCCACTTTAGGACCTAACCTGTATCTTCTGATTCGTACCATGACGTCAGTTTAACGATTCAATTTAGGCCGTGCCATCTGGATACCTACCACGAGCTCTTAACGCTCATTCACTTTCAACGATCCAAATGCCGCTGAGCGTATTGGACGTCATGGTACGACTGTGAGCGATGCAGTTTAAGAACCTAAACTGAAATGTCTTGCTTTTGAATCGTTTTTAAATAGATCATGGTAGGCCTCCTGTACGCAGTAACCGCTTGGCGGCTGTGCGGTGAAGGCGCGAAATAATTCGCGTTTCAATATTTGCCAAAGATGTAAACAACAATAGCCGCTCGAAATTGTCTATGGTTTAGTGATGCAGTAGTATGAATTAATGTTTTGGTGCTATCGATGTTACGATTTTTGGGTGGATTATTTTGGGGTTAGTAAATGGAATAACCCACTAGGTTCCTCCTCAGCAAAATACCTGCAAGTTCAAATTCGACAAAGCTAAATAACAGGTTATTCCTGTTTTTGCAAAAAACATTTTATAATGGCTATTTGGACACGTATCGACTATCGATACACAAGAACACTTAACTTAAGTAATGTTTGTTTTAGTCTAGTTAGCTCGGAGGGCTGCCGTCTGTGGGACCCGGGAGGTAAAATGATTCAAACAATGATAATGTGGAGGACAGAGGACTAGCTAGTAGCTGTTTGAATGAAAGGCCAATTTAATGTGAAACTATACTACTAGATTTATTGTCAATATCCACAGGTTTTAGATTAGTATATATGTCGCAGCCAACTGGTTAAATTAGCCGTTCAGTTAACCGCCTAGCCTTTCAACTAAACGGCGGCCGTTCAACTAACGGCCTGAATGATATTCAATTACAGTTTAGGTTGTAAGTCTGTAACCAATCACGCGCGAGCCAAATTGGTCGCAGTAATTAAGGCATTGCACCCCGAACAAGTGGGTTAGGTTAGGTTAGAACTGTGATCAAACGCGTGCGAGCCGAGGGAGGAAGCGAGGCGAGCACTACTTCTAAAGGCCAGGCAGTTAACTGAATGGCTAATTTAACCAGTTGGCTGCGACATATATAATTACATACATACCCTGATTTTAGGCAAGCATGGCTTTTGTTAGAATACCGTGTCCTATAACAATACGCGGTTACAACAATAACGAGACTAGTGAATCTTCTTACCTCTGGAAGCGAACTGAACAATATCAAAAATGACTGGGCGGATACGGCTTTCGTTTAAATCAACTTCCGGCTTCTAGAAATTTCGAGAACATTCCAGGAACATTCTAGTGTGCACTACAGTGCTGCTGCGGCGTCGAAAGGCGACAACTTACAACAATCATTCATGACTAAACAATGGTTCATTCATAAATCGTCCCTCTAGTGTCGAGAAGCGTAAGCGGTTATCGAATATTTCATTCATAAATGCTGAAGCCCTCTAGCGTCGTATGGTACAAAACAGAAGGACACGCCTACATTTCTCACGTCACCCAACAACAGAGGGCGCCATGATGTATATCGGTCACAGATAAGAAGGAGGACAGAAGTGAAATCACAATTAAATAAAAGAATTATCTGATAAACTAAAAACTAATCATACGAATTATAATTATAAAAAGAGTTATCACGCATGGCAAAATTACAATCAGAGGAACAAAATCATCACTAATCAAATTAAAGAAATCAACAAGAGATTATTGAGATACAGAGACACCAGATTACACCGAACGGCTGACGGATAGCGCTTCTGTACCCAACGCTGTCAAAAACCAACACCAAACAAAACCAGAGAGCCTGGCCTGTCGCCTGCGGGAGCCTCCTTTCAGTGACCGCGTCCCCCACTGCTATGGGCCGGGTAGTAGTATCCAACACGGCCATCCTGATCATGCGTCGTCCTCGACAGCATCAGAAAGGTCCGGCAAGCTTTGCATGGCTGCTCGATGAGTTTCGTCAGCTGGACGGGAAGGCCCAGCGACTGGCTCTGCACCATGATGTGCGGAAGTAGTGTCTTCAGTCAGGTCGTCTTCTGTGAAACCAACAAGAAAGACTAACGTCTCTCGGAGAACAAACACATTTGCCTATTCTTTTGCTTGCAGTCAATTCGTCTTATGTGGCCTTTTTCTTTTATACATCAGAGACATAAATTGACTAGCTAAATAGTCTATGGGATACCAAGACGTCATCTTAGTACTCCATAGAGTTCCATTCATTACACAGAAATATCATAACTCATGCCATCGACATTCATACATCATGCAACCATGAATCCATGTTCATTCACTGTCATGTAGGGCGTTTATCGCCAAAAGGAACGTCTCGCAGTCCGTCCTCTACATGACCCGTCGTGTAGGGTGATTACCAAATCACCGAAAGGAACGTCTCGCAGTCCGTCCTCTACATGACCCATCGTGTAGGGTGATTACCAAATCACCGAAAGGAACGTCTCGCAGTCCGTCCTCTACACGACAAAACACACGTTATACGGGAAGAACATCCGTTACACGTGGGTGGCAAGGCCACTCTTTGTAAGACCGGTCAGGTACCTCGCAGTTTACCTGACGTAGACGTCTCGCAGTCCGTCTACTGTCTCACCCCAAGATCTGCACAACCCTCTTTGGCAATGCAGACCTCTCATGGTACGCAAGCACACTCACGCTCAAAGAATGCAGCGCAAGTCTCAGGACACCACTCCCCTTTCCAGAGTACCATATAGGTACTGGGCAGCAGCTTGCGTCGTCTTGCCACAGGAGCCGGTCAACAAGCGCAGCTTATACCGCCCAATCGGCAGCGCGCGTGTGACCCTGTAAGGCCCTCGCATCCCGTGGTCCATCTTTCCAGTTGCCTGCGAAAACTTAATTACGAAAACCAAATCATTTACTTTAAAAAAACGTTTGGTGTGCGTCGGTTTCAATTTACACAGTCGTCCTGTCGTGACTGCTTTTGTTTTATAATGGATCAGTTGCGCGGGCTCAGCGTAACTCTCTTTGTGCTTCACAATTCGACTGTACACCTTCCAAGGCGACGGGGGTCACCGCGTCGGTACCCACCAGCAGATTTTACGGTGACGCCTGAGTCGTCTTCTGTTTGATCACGTTGAGAGCCAGCTGGAGTCTCCAAAGCGTCTCGGAGCAGGCTGCCCCTTTTTGATTGGTCTCGATGCGAAGAAGGTTCAGAACGGTGCGGGCGTACCTCTCGACCTGGGTCTTATGAGAGCTCGGCTTAACCTGACCTTGACTTATTATTCGGCCAAGACACTTATGCGTACGTTTATCAAAAACCCTGCCTTGGACAAGGTTGTAAGTACCTGTCGCAACAGGTAGTCATCTTCGTCCACTGTGGCGCTCATCAACAGTACGTTGTCGTCCACGTAATATGTAAACCAGAACTTGTCCCGCCTCAATGAACTTGCGAAGCGTTTTGTTGATGATGCGTTGATACACAATGGGCGAATTTGTCAGACCGTATGGCATTTTAGTACTCACAAACTCGGCTGGTACTACAACGAAATCAGCCTCTAGTACAACACTAGGAAACTCAACCGTAAGGGTTGCGTAAGACGTGGACACAATTTCGTGGTTACTAACGTAGCAGGTTTTACTGCGGAAGCCAAATGCTTTACTACGTCACACGATTAAAGGTAGACATTAAGCGCGCCTCTGTCTACTAACACATCGACCGGTATGCCGTATACTACACTCCGGTGGTTATGTCGCTGTTTCTTCCGCAGGATCCTGACAAAAATTTACTTTGCGTTTGTTCTGCTGACCCTGTGGTCCAGACGATCTTTCTTTGGCGAACAAACGTCCTCCGTATGCCCTATCTTTTTACAGAACGTGCAGGTTGGAACGTTGGTTCGTACTTTGGACACTGGCTCGGATGTTATAGATCATTTAGGGTAGTTGTGAGACAAGTGACCTTGGCCCTCACAGTTAAAACAGGTCTTACGCTGATTCGAATCTGCATGTCTGCTGTGTATCGCGTTTTCGTGACAGAGGGTGAGCCGTAGTTTTAGCTGAGCCACCCTTCGTTAGATCTGGTTTCGCATATATAGACAGAAAGGACACCAGATTTTCTGAAGAGAGTCCTGCGTTCCCCGCCGCTGCCCGCACTTGTGCATCCTCTATGTCACGGACCACTATTTGCGTCATTAATTCCTCACTAAGGCCTTTGACAATGCGCAAGCGGAGCAGGGTTCGCCTCGCGTACTCAGCGTACGAAATGAATCTGTTAGACGTCGTATTCATCGTTTCAAAAAGTATCGTCGCGTAATCTAATTTTCGGGGGCAAAGTGGTTTGAATTCGCATTTAAAGCTACTCCACGATCTATCAGAGGTTACCCATTCGTTCTCGCGTCGCCTTTCAAACATCCGGCTACACGTGACAGGCATTCTCTGTCGCCCCAGCGATTGGCTATTTGTGCGCGATCCACTTCATCACACCAAGTGTCCACGTCATGGATAGACGGGTCAAAGTTTGGTACAAAATAATGGGAACGTCCCGGATTTATGGACTGGATCGCATCTACTAAAGCTTGAGCCACGAACGGCGCAATTGGGTTTGGTTGCGGAATGGGAGTAGACGTGAATTTGTTCTCGATCATTTCCAGACGGGATAAGATTGTGTCTAGCGTTCGCGATTCTGCAGGGGTAGAGCGCGGCGTCTGGCCAATGTATGACACAAGCGGCGAAGTCTCGTTTGATCGTACTCTAGAGGAAGTCGGTTCGCGACGACTACGTGACTTATTCCGAGGTTTTCTTGAGCTATCTCGCGACCGATCGCGCCTACAATGCCGTCGGTGCGATCTGCTACGAGAACTATGCGTGTTAGGCATGTTCACCCGTCAAAACAAGTTCTTTAAACACAAAACAACAAACAAAAAGAAAAACTCACACACGTGGGTAACGACAAAGTTCCTCTGTTATGAAATTCAAACTGATCAAGGGGCCTAAATTGGGCTTGGATTGTTATCCCACTTCTGATGTTAGGACAGAAGTGAAATCACAATTAAATAAAAGAATTATCTGATAAACTAAAAACTAATCATACGAATTATAATTATAAAAAGAGTTATCACGCATGGCAAAATTACAGTCAGAGGAACAAAATCATCACTAATCAAATTAAAGAAATCAACAAGAGATTATTGAGATACAGAGACACCAGATTACACCGAACGGCTGACGGATAGCGCTTCTGTACCCAACGCTGTCAAAAACCAACACCAAACAAAACCAGAGAGCCTGGCCTGTCGCCTGCGGGAGCCTCCTTTCAGTGACCGCGTCCCCCACTGCTATGGGCCGGGTAGTAGTATCCAACAGTACCTATATTACAGTATTGTTTTTAATAATTAAAAGTCAGTTTCGGCACATTTTCAACTATTTATTAGAAACAGTAAGGCACATCAAAATCATGTAAAATTTTACATATCTCCTATTTTAGGCTTACAAACTAACTAAAACTAAAAAAAAATACCCGTAAAAGTAATAATTGTTTAGAGTAGGAACTTTTTATACGTTTTTATCATTATTCAACAATTAACAAACATAATAATAAAATTATGGGTAGGTAAGTAATAAAAAATATAACAATTTAAACATTTAAAACAAACATCCTCTGTGTATAATTGCTGTACAGAGTTGTTAATGACAGCAAATGTACAGGTTTTTTGATCATTTGAGGAAAATTGGTGCTTTATGAGATGGGATATTGTCCCATACAAGCTTGAATCCGAAATGGACACAAATAAAACAAAATGTATTATGAAGCAATAAGTGTTTCAAAACCCTGTATATTATTTTTCGTCGTAAAAGTTAGTGAAGGGCTAAAAAAAAAGATCATTCTTGATCATTCATTCAATCGGATGACTTTAAACCTGTCAAAAAAATTTAATGTAACCTGTCGATCATGGAATATTCCACTGTCTTGCAACAGATTGAATGTCACTAAAATGTTACGACTGTATCATAAATGATTTTTTCGCTATGCCCCGTTTATAGAACGTTAGATCTCAAGGAAAAAGCCTTTATGTCTACGTAATAAGGGTGTTACTAATACCATTCGCATCGGCTCGGCTCGGACGACGCGTCGCGACGCCGGCCGACGGCGAAACGAGCCGTTTGTCGAGTAGTGTGGTGATACGCACTCCTCCGCGTCGATATATGTGGGGAGACCCTTATAGGGGTTGTTATTGTAGACGAGGTAAACTGCAATGCAAAAACCCATACTCCAAGAATGGCGAAGTCACTCAGAAATGCAAAAAAGATAACCAGAAACACAGCTAATTGTATTTTTGAACAATTCACAACAAAATGATGCTGTCACACTCGGCACCAGTTATAAATAAAATATAAATCACCAAACCCGACTGACAAGGGTTATGTTTTTAGCGCATAATCCTTCGTATTGCGATTGAAACTGACGTGCGTTACCCTGAGCGGTCACCACAATCCTAATGAAATGATAGCATCCAGATGTCTGGCTGCAACTGTCTAAACATTATTGTGTTTATTATATTTTTTCTCTAGGCTGTTTAGCGGTTTTAGCAGTGCCTTTATGTAAATAAACGCTAGCGATGCGCGCGTAGGTGCAGTTAAACCAAACCAGAGCGCCAAAGTTAATATTTAACAATACATGTCTGTTTTTTTCCTTCCAAGTGTGTTGAAAAACGTCGAATGAAACGCGTGTGCATTGATCATTATACTCTCGTTTTCTAATAGTATAATACCGCCTCTGGTATAATGATCAACATAGCACACATGTATCATAATGTACTATTAAAGACTGGAATTTATCTATTCGTTTAAAAATTAAATTGATACATTAATCAATTTTTAAATATCATGTTCAGTTCAGTTCATTGCAGTTATTATTCAATACGCTTTAAATACAGTTTTGATACTTATTCTATATTCTAAAATACTTGTGAAATCATCAATTATCAATTCTTACAATAAGCATGTCCCAATTACCATCTTATTTTCAGAACTGGTAACATAAAGACTTCCCCGAATACTTGAATCAAAATAATGATCTTTTAAATTGAAATATTTTCTGCAAGTTTTGTCAAATAACGAAAGCTGTGGTGGGATATCAAGTATTATCAGTTATTTTTTAAATATTATTAACTTTTTGTCCGTACTAGGCCACAAGAAATCCATGTCCTTTGATACTGTCGATCTAGTCGCGAGTGGGACAGATTTTTCGAACCGCCAATTTAATAAAAAGGAGGTTATCAATTCGACACGATGTATGTAATATTATTGGAACTGCACTAAATTCACATATGACAATCTATTAGGGCTTCCAAACAAATATACAAATTTTTTATAGGTGTATGTATGTGTGTTCTCCGAGAAATTGTTAATCGGATTGTGACAATTTTTTTTTGTGGTTTACATTTACTTCAACTTATGAAACAGTGCAAGTTTCATTACAGCACATTACATAAGGGTGAGCAAATATTCATTTTGTAACAATTTAAAAAAAAGGTAAAGGTATTACTGGCTATTCATATACGAAATCTCTTAAGGGGTCATTGTACTCATCACTACGAACAACTTTTACTATACCAACCTGACCAAACCTGAATTCACGAAACAAAAAAAATCTGCTCCCAAAATTTTTGTGTTTTATTTATTTCTCTGTAAGTATTAATAATGTTATTGTGTGATTTATCTGAAATAAATTGATTAAAAAAATCGCATAACTCGTCAAAATGAACATCTGTTTTTTTCGCGTTTGCATGTTTGGCCCTATAGTAAAAGTTGTTCATAATGATGAATCAAAATCATAAGTCATTTATTCAAACTAGGCTGAGAATCAGCACTTTTCGAACGTCAAAATTACAAAAGACAGTCCCCCAAAACTCCCGCCCTTCACCACTTCCTAGTGCTTTCGCTGGGGAGAAGTGGCGCAACAAACTCCCCAGCAGCACAGCTGTCTGTTCAGTTATAAAATACTCGACTGTATACAAAACTAGATCTGCAAAGTATCTAATTAACATTACAGGACACAGAACATTCAATAAAATTATTTGCCATATTATGTTAGCTAGCCACGCCAATATACCAACAAATACCATAAAAATCTATACGTACTCAAGCTAAAATAAAAATACTAAATCAAAAGGAATAAAAAAAAAAACTACTTAAATAAAAGCCTCCAGGTATAAAGGGCGTGACTACTTACATATTTATGCAATGCTGGGTTCTGTTCACATAGCTGTCACTTGAAGTCACAAATGATAAACTAGGACCATCAAAGTAAAATAAATTAACAAGTTATTACTAATAACAACAATAAAACCATGGTCAGCAAGACGACCAGTCACCACAAGCAGCACCCGTTCACGAGCATAACGCAAAGATTACCCCCCTCGCCATATTGATGAGTACAATGACCCCTTAAGATATTTCGTGTATGAATACATAGATTACATACACTAATTATGGATAACACACAAGTCACTAAGTCAAAGAACAAAAAAGACACAAAAAAGAATGGACAAGACACGTTTGTCTACATGAGGCGATTTATGCGCGTGTCGAGTGGCGCGGCAGCCAATCGCGATGCCGAAATCCCAAAAACCAGGATTTGAGCGTCGAGATTTTCTGTCTACGCGCTACTCGACTCGCGCGTAAATCGCCTCGTGTGGGCAAAGCTCATAGGAACTATTTCGCAGGCTATTGAACGAATATTCTGAAACAAAAATCAAAAGAACAACTACACACACAGACGCACACACTACTACCCCGTGCCGCTCAACTGTTAACCTTTTAACAGCCCGACTTCATATCAGATGTCGTGACCAAAGCGCACGAAAAAAAATAAAAACCTGATAGAATACAGGGTAATTACCTAAATAAACAAGCAGTTTAAACGAGCTGTGGTATTTGGTCGTAAATATACGACCCTGGCGAAATGGACACGACAATATTTGTCGGATTAATCCGGCGTAAGCGGTTAAAGCAATGCTCAAAAAGTATCACATTTCTTAGAGCTCTCCCTCTAAGAATTGTGAAATTCTTTAAAGCACGTAATGCAGAGCCTTACTCCGCAACCATCACACCCCCAGGTTGTGCGAGACTCAATGAAGCTTTTAGCGCACTGCTTGCATCGCGCATTTCCAACCGCTTTAACAGGAAAATGGCCAAAAACAGGCTGCTTAGCCGGCGTGATTAGTGGTGGGCTGTACTTTTTTAAAATTTGGTCTGCCAGCGTCATCCGAAACTCCCGGTGAGATATTTTTTTTTTATGACTATAAATGACATATGCATTATGTATAGAAACATTCAATAGCCTGCGAAATAGTTTCTTGTACCACACACTGTTCCTAATTCTTTCCACAGGGAATGCCTGTAAGAGCTGGTCTTTCTTATCGACACCCCCCATAGAAAGATTGTAGTCTAGCACCACCTTGGGTTTGTACTTATAAAGCCCATTTTTCTCGGCCCCACTGACTTCTACTTTATGGTAAGTCGATATCAGTGAGACCAACTTGGAGTCCCTCCAAACCACAATAGACAAGTCTTCAGTGTGACTGAAGGCTATCTCCCCTGGGCGCATGTTGGCCTTGGTATTAACGCGCAAACTATTGGGAACAAATTCCCGATTAAGTCTCAGGGTCCCCATGGTGTCGGTTTTTTGCGCCTTTAGTGTTCTTGACAAAAGTGGGGAATTATAAAAATTATCCATAACGAGTGTATGGCCTTTATTTAAGAGAGGGCCAACCAGCCTGTAGACGATCTGAGAAGTTGCCCCCTCTGGGCCATTTGACTCTCTTTCGACATCATGTCCCTCAATTAGTTCATTTTGATATAACTTTCCGGAATAAATCTCAAACTTCCACAAGTAGCCCGTTCGGGACTCGCAAAGTTCATAGCTTTTAATCCCTACGCGAGCAGCTTTATTGGCGATGAGTTGTACGAAACCGAGTCTCCCTTTCCACAATAGTAGGGACTCATCTATTGCAATATTCTGCTCGGGTAGGTATAAACTGCTGAACTTGCGATTCAGGTGGTCAATAACGGGCCTAATTTTGGCAAGCTTGGAATTAGCTGGAATGGTAGAATTGTCTACAAAATGTAGACATTTCTTCATCAATAAAAATTTGCTGAACAACATAATGTCTTTAAAACTCCCGATTTGCAGGTACGGAAATCGAGGGTACCAATACTCCTTTTCGACAGGATTTGAAATGAAACTTTGCAACATTAAAATCCCGAAATATGTCCACAGATCGGTGGATGTAATGTCCTTCCAGCGCTTCATCCGGGCATGTTGCAGCATGTTGGAATTTGCATTTAACAGGTGGTTGGCGTACCTGTTTGTTTCTGCGATTATGACATTAATAATAGTTTCATCCCAAATCCTCTCGAAAATATCCAGAGGGGTCATTTCGTCAGTCGCAAAAGTTGGCCCAGACAAACCAGTAAATGTCTCCCGCTCGCCAGTGAAGCAACTGGTATCGCTTTCCCATTTAAAATGGAGCATGTCCTCGCTGCTCACGTACTCCCGCAACGCTGAATCATCGCGAGCATCGATGGCATTTATTTGATCCAACAGGCCAGCAGGGAGGTCGTCGAGCTCTGTCGGACACTCCGCTGCGTACCCAAGCCGGGGCATACTGATATCGATGCCGGCGTCCATATCGGGCAGGTCTGCCTCCACGTCTGATCCGAGATTTTCCGGGATCTCGTCCTCAACGTCCTCGAATATAAATGTTTCTGAAATAAAACCACATACTAAATTATATGCATATTAATAAGTTAGCAAAATACGGTAAAAAAAAAACACTCACCATTCGTGACGGAGGACGTCGGTTCTGTTGGGGACGACACGACCTCCGAAGGCGCCGGGCATGGACTGGGCGCTACAAATGAATAAAGATGTATTTATTTCAAGCTTTTTCATTACTTTGTACTTTTACTTATTTGATTGGGGATGCATGAATAAGCCTCCTCGTGTAGTGCACTTAGTTCCGTCAGTTATTCAACTGAACGCTCGCGCTCGACGCATCCTGGACAGTCACACCAACACCTTATCTGACTGCCAACTCTTCCCTTGCGGTGGTAGCGCTAACGTCCGCCTGATGCGACCACCCTCCCACCGCAGTCCGGCGTCAAGCAGCCTGCTGTGTGTCGTCGATGCGTGGGAGTTCCAGTGCCTTAGGCATCTTCTAGGCATGCTTGTTCCATCATATACCTCATCCATCGCTTTCCATCAGGCCTGATAGAGGTGAAGAGCAAGGTCCATTCACCAATAAAAAAAAAAAACTCACTGGGTGTAAATCCGACTAAGTCGATTTCCGCATCGACAATTATTGGGAAGTCATCGACATCCGCAATTGAAATCATCGAACCCACTTCCACCGCCGTTTCCACAGAGGACGTTTCGCCGCCGTTTGGAAATAGGATTCTGTTAAAATAAAATTGACATAAATATCAACATTGACTAATCATTTATCTTAGTCATTAAACGTATACCTACTTTGTGAGAGTCACTTTTCGCCCTCTTTTGCGCTTCCCAGTCGGCGCAGATGTTGGCGCCATTTTAGCTGCAACTGCTATCAGAAGGCAAAACCAAATAATAAATTAGAAGCTAATGAATTGTGGTCATCATTATGTGGAATGAGGTAATTTTAAAATAAACCACCTTCAGATGTGGGGCTGCACGCGCGCTCGAAATCGACAAAAGTCATATATTCAAACTAGGCTGAGAATCAGCACTTTTCGAACGTCAAAATTACAAAGACAGTCCCCCAAAACGCCCGCCCTTCACCACTTCCTAGTGCTTTCGACACAGGGAGTTGTCGAGTCTAAAAAGAGCACACGATGTAATGTGAGGAAGTCATATATAAAAATTGTTATCGAACTCCTTCGAAACGGCTTGACCGATTTTTATGAAAATATTTTGTGTATATTTGGTAGGTCTGAGAATAGGTTGTATGCTATTGTTTTTTAAAAAAGCTTTTTTACATAAAAAACAGCCGACTTCCAAAAAAAAACTAAGTGAGAAATAACTTTGGAAGTCGGTGTCGTTGGTTCTGCACTTTTAACAGACTTCCAAAAGGGAGGAGGTTATATGTTCGACTTTATGTATGTTTTTTTTTTTTTTGTAAAAAAGTTTTTATTTTTCACTTGGTAAGGCTGGCTGTCAGACTTCCGGGCTTCTGACGACCCGTAACGACTGTCAAAGATCCACGAATGACAGCCGGGACCAACGGCTTAACGTGCTTTCCGAGGCACGGAGGCACAGAGTACTTTTTGATAGAGTGAGACTCGGTATGTAAAGACCACAGAGTACTTTTTGATAAGACGGATAACAAACCTGTGCTTGTTGATGGCCCTGCTTCCACTTCCCAACGTCTACTTTTTCTGGGCGGCGGAATTGCCGGTGTTCCTGGCATAAGCGGACACGGCATCCGGGTTGGCGACGGTTTTCTGCAAAATATTTGAAAGTAAGTACAAAACAAATCAAATTGTGACAAATTTGAAAAAAATTAAATACAACACGTAGGTACCTCCTCTGCTTTCGCTCTGGAGCATCAGGGAGCAGAAACCTGCCTGCTTCTTTTCGCTGCCTCAATTTGAGCATTTGTGCTCTCTGAACCGCTGACAGAACAGACATAACTTTTCTGTCAGCGGCTCTAACTTTCCGGACCTTTTTCAGCATCTCACCAAGTTTATGTGAGCTAAAAGAAAATAATAATACTAAAAAACAACCGTATCATAGTACAGAGGGCTGAAACACAAAACATTTTCAACAAGTTCAAACTGTAAAGAAAAATAATGAGGTTGCATAATGCTTGCAATAAATGTGTGGCCTCACTGACCTCTAAGAATAACAGAGAAGTATAATGTGGATAACAAAAGCTATTGTTATGAGTGTGGGTTGTCAATCAAAATTAATTAAGTATAAAAAAAACTAATCTTGTGAATTATAACACACTAGCAGCGTGCCGTGGTTTCACCGGCATAAGTTTCCCGTGGGAATATCGGGATAAAAACTATCCATGTCCTTTCCCGGGACTCAAACTATCTCTATACCAAATTCGTTTCAGCGGTTTAAGCGTGAAGAGGTAACAGACACAGACTCTTTCACATTTGTAATATTAGTATGGATTAAAGTAATATTATCAGTATAATAGTCAAAACGTATTAGCCGTAAGGCCGTTTACACATTACGCCGTAGCGGCACCGCGCTGTATTAGAGCAAGGCCACACGATGCGTTAACGGTGCGGTTCGGCACCGCACCGCAATTAATTTGAGCTGTAGGGTGCCACACGGGCGGTGCGGCACCGCAGTAGAACGCCGTTTACCGCGGTGCGGTGAATAAAGACGTTCGATACAATACTGCGATGGCGTCACGGTGCATTCCGGCGCCGCAGTGCATCACCGCTCCCCGCCTCGTCTCGCAGGTCACTAGCGCGGCCCGCCTACGCGCTACGTTGCGACGCCGCACGGCGCGCCGATATGGCATGGTGATTTGTATGTAGGATGACGTTGCGACACCGCACCGCACCGTTAACGCACCGTGTGGCCTCACTCTTATAATCCGACTTTTAATTAGCTGCAGTAAAATTACACTTCTTAATAACTCATTTCGGACTGCATTTAGAGATATGCATGTCAAATAAGTTTCGTTTGTTACACTATTCTGTACCAGAAAAAACAAGATTTGGTTGATGGCCGCGAAAAAACAAAAATACGCCAATTTCAGTCATTTAATTAACACAGGTCTTATTCTTATAAAAACTATATGTATAGTAGACTACAATGGTACAGATAGAGATGGTGGTAGAAATATTTAATGGGTTGCCTTCTGAGCTAAAGATCCTGATTTATCACAGCCAACTGTTTAAAAATTAAAAACTTTGTTTACCGACTTCAAAATAAATTAAAAGTTTTTTTAAACTTTTTTTAAAACGAGCTTTTTTCGTGTTATTCTCAGCAAACCCTTTCATTTGATACCCATATTGTAGGAGTGCAATAAAAAAATAACTAGTCCGCCATCTTGGGAGTTCCGCCATGTTGGATTTAGAATGACGTCACATAGCTAACCATGCATTGTCCTCTAAACTAAACTAATATACAAAATTTCAGCTCAATCGTTTGAAGATATACGATTCAAAATTGACTTGCAAGAGTCCAACCGAACAAACAAACATAGTTATATGCATACATACATTGCAAGTAAAATAAAAGCTTGTAACTTGTAAAAATGGAGGTTATCAATTCGACACGTATGTATGTAATATTATAGAAACTGCATTATATTCACATATGATAATCTATTAGGGCTTCCAAACAAATATACAAAATTTTATAGATGTATGTATGTATGTTTATTTCTCCGCAACTATTAATCGGATCGTGGCCATTTTTTTTTATTGGCTTACATTTACTTCAACTTAGGGAACAGTGCAAGTTTCATCAAAATCGCTTCAGTAATTTTCAAGATATGGACTAATAAAAATATGGACTAAAACGAAAACATCTCAAAACCTTGGTCAAATTCTAGTGCAATATTTACAACAAAACTATTACCTACTTATTACAAACAAATATTCCAGTTTTTACTTAAAACTAAAAATAACAAAATAAAAACATAATTAAAAAAAATTAAATCAAGTAGGTGTCTTGGAATCTTTAGTTTAGTTTTTTACCACCACTTCTGAAATTAAAATTATTTCATAATTTTGAGTTAATTTCTTTTTTAAGTTGATTTAATTTTTTTAAATTACTTTTTTATTAGAAAAATGTCTGTACAATATATCTATACATACATACATAAAAATAAATAAAATTGGAGTGTCTGTTTGTAATATTAAAATACCCGCTTTTTACTAAACGCATATGGATGTATACATGGAATATACACCAAAATAACATCTTTTACAATTTTTGTCTGTCTGTCTGTATGTCCAGCTCATCTCTGAAACGGATGGACCTATTTTGACGGGACTTTCACTAGCAGATAGCTGATGAAACAAGGAGTAAATAAAAGTAGCCTATACTTTTATTTTAGAAAAAAAAATGCATTGTTAAATTTCACGCAGACGAAGTAGCGGGTAACAGCTAATTATATTTAAAACTGTATGGCACTTTTATATTTCACTTGGAATGTTAATTAGTCATTCATAGTTCTCAGTATTTGTATGTAAATTGCATGTCTATAATATTCAACCCAATGTTAATTGTTTTGTTAATTTAATTTTTTTTTAAATTTTAATTTTGTTTTTTTAATGTTAATCACACTAATATTATAAAAGCGAAAGTTTGTGAGTGTGTTTGTTACTTCTGCACGCTCAAACGGCTGGACCACTTTTGATAACATTTGGTATGGAGGTAGCTGACATCCTCAATAAAAATATAGGCTTTTTTTATACTGATATTCCCACAAGATCGAAACTTATGCGGGTGAAGACGCGTGCGCAGCTAGTAAATAAATGAAAGTAAATGAAGTTGAGACAGAAATTCACACCAGACGTAATGCCTGAACAGGAAATCAAGGAACATTGTGGAAGGATTCTCAGAGATAAATCATTACTTCGGCCACCTATCAAACTCAAAGACTATGTCACTTATACGCATGGCTAGCTGTCACCAAGAACCTAGTTGTTATAGAGAAGCTATTAAAAGCTCTGAACGGAATCTTTGGGAAAAGACTGCAAGATGAATTCTTTAGACTTGGGTCTTCGTGCCTCTCCTTAATCTTTTGACCGCCACACATCAAAAAATCAAAAACGTGCCTTTGTTGTCAAAGTCTGTCATTTAATCAAACCTCAATCAAATCAAGGTGTGCCGGGCACTTTTTGGTTTGTCATCTATACATGACTATGGTGGTCAAAAGGTTCATAACAGGAAAGTTATACCATGGAAATAGGTAGGTATACAAAGTACAGCTGAATGCTGATAGTTCAGTAGACAAGTATAAAGCTAGACTTATTGTGAAGGGGTTTAGTTAGAAGAAAGGTGTTGTTTATGATCAATCTTACAGTCCTGTGGCTAAACTGGCAATAGGGCAACAGTCAGGAGTGTATTGGCAAAGTACAATTCGATGTATCAACTGATTTTCTCTATGGTCACTTGATGAAGAAATTTTCATGAAACAGTCTGAAGGCTATGACGATGGTTCTGGTTGCATCTCTAAGCATCATCTATTTGATAAAGAAAAGTCGAAGTATATGGTTTAAAATAGGCACCAAGGTGTTGGAAAAAATTGATTTTGGCGCGACCACGTCGCCGCGGCCAACTAATTCTTCCGTGAAATGCGCAACTTGCACTACTAGTGCTAGTGCTTTGTGCACTAGGCGGCCAATTACCACGTAAGTATTAGCCGCGCGGAAGAATTAGCTGGCCGCGTAATGCGCTGGCTGTTGCAATGTGCGACCTCTATTATCCACAGAAAAGTATCACGTGGAAAACAAAAGCTATTGATGAGTGTGGGTTGTCATTAAGTATGTAAAAAAACCGCCCCTAAGACATTGAGGTAGGTAATATGTGATGCCCTACGTCGATCCTCTGACCCCTAATAGGTTTGGTGAAATAAATTCTGTCCAAAATCTTTATCCAATCGACAATGCAACAGATTATTACTTACCCGTCCATTGTTGTTTAAAACTCTTAATTAAGTGTAATTAACAGTGAGCACTTAGACGTTGACGTCCCGTTGGGGCGGTTGGGCGGTTGCAAAAACAAATATAAGAAATAAATAAACGAAGGCGTCTGGCGTCTATCTGTGCCTCTGTGTGTGTGTGTGGCGTCCCCAACCATAGACTTAGACTATATTGTTTGAGTACCACATTCCGTAACAAAGTTGTTATGTTTAACATGTGATGTTAAAGGCCTTTCCTTTTTTTTCTCTACACTCTGTGTAAGTTGGAGCAGGAAAGGTAAAATCTCTGGCCAGCTACCTGGAGGACCGGGCGATCCTCCTGGTGGACAGAACTGGCCAGGTCCGGCGATATCCCGCCGAGGCCGGCGTTCCACAGGGGTCAGTCTTAGGACCTCTCCTCTGGAACGTCGGCTTCGATTGGCTCTTGCGGGGAACTCTCCTCCGAGGCACGAGTGTCGTCTGCTACGCGGACGACACTCTCCTCACCGCCCGGGGGGAGAGTTTCAGGGAGGCGGCCAACCTGGCCTCGGCGGGCGGATCCTTGGTCGCAGCGAGGATCCGCCGCCTAGGTCTGAAGGTAGCGCTGCACAAGACCGAGGCCGTGTGGTTCCACGGGCCTCGGCAGCGCCCCCCGCCTGACGCCCACATCTTCGTGGAGGGCGTCAGGATCGAGATCAAGGCCCAGATGAAATATCTGGGCCTCGTGATCGACAGCAGATGGCGCTTCGGCCCGCATTTTAGCGGGCTGTCGGCGCGCCTGCTGAAGACAGCGGGGGCGCTGTCGTGGCTTCTCCCCAATTTGGGGGGGCCCAGCGCACGATGCCGGCAACTGTACGCCGGCATCCTGAAGAGCATGGCCCTGTACGGGGCCCCCATCTGGGAGGACTCCCTCCGAAGGAGGGAGAACTCCGCCGCGTTGCGGGCGCCCCAGAGGGCCATTGCTCAGCGGGTTGCGCGGGCCTACCGCACGGTCGGCTGTGCAGCGGCGTGCGCTCTGGCCGGCACCCCGCCTTGGGAGCTCGAGGCGTGGGTGCTCGCCAGAGTGCACGGATGGACGGCGGGGCGGAGGGCGAGAGGAGAACGCCCCGCCCCGGAAGAGCGGGAGGCCGTCCGGCGGGAGGCGAGGGACGCCATCGTCGTCCATTGGACGGCGGACCTCGCCACCGCAGCCTTCGGCCGCCGAACCCTCGACGCGCTCGGGCCGGTCCTGCGGGACTGGCTCGAGCGGCGGCACGGGTTCCTCTCGTTCCGTCTGGTGCAGGTGCTGTCCGGGCACGGCTGTTTCGGATCGTACCTGCACCGGATCGGACGGGAGGAGACGCCGTCGTGTCACGGCTGTGGCGCGGCGGAGGACACGGCGCAGCACACTCTCGCGGTGTGCCCGTCGTGGTCCGAGCCGCGCCGCAGTCTCACGGCGGCGATCGGAACGGACCTCTCGCTCCCCGGCGTGGTCAACGCCATGCTGAGGGACGAGGGGTCCTGGGCGGCAGTCGCCTCCTTTTGCGAACACGTCATGTCCCAGAAGGAGGCGGCGGAGCGCGCGCGGGAGGAAGACCCTCTCGCGGCGCCGCTCCGAAGACGGAGGAGGGGTCGGAGAAGACGTCAGTATGACGGTCATCTCCGACTCCTCCCAGGTGGAGGCCAGCAGGCGACGGGTGCGGGGGCACCCTCGCTTGCATCGCACGCGCCTCCACCAGTGTCGGACGGGAATGGCCAGGTGTTCTCGGCCATTCCCGTCGCCCCCCAGCTCCCGCTCGGGGGGCACGCGGGGCCCGCCAGCTAGGCGGGCATGCGCCGGGAGGGTCGTGGAAGTAAAGGCTGAGCCGGTTTCCCATGACCCTCCTATCACGGCGACGAGGGAACACCGCTGAGTTTTAGTGGGTATACTGCCACTCTGGCAGGGAGTCCCACATACTCCGTCTCGTCCCCCGACGAGCGGAGATGCGTAATGTCATTTCTCAGCGACAAAAAAAAAAAAAGGAAAGGTAAAATCTAGACAGTCAGTAAATCGCACGAAAGCGCCCTCCGGAGGAACGGAACGTCACTGTTGCGTCACTACACGCTCAGAACCTCCGTTAGGAGTATATATGTTCTGTGCTCAGAACTAACACGTGCGTGACTACTACGCGCCAAAATGTAAAGCTTGAAATTGAAAGCTTCCTCTATACTCTATAGGCCACTGTACACATTGGGCCAACGCGCTGGGCCAACGTGTAGAGGGCTACTTGGCGCATGTCCGGTAGTTGGCGCCAGCGCTGGCCAGCGAGCCTAAAGATGTAAAACAATCGATTTAAAAAGTTTTAAATAAAAATGTTGCCGTTTTAAACCACAAATAAATAGTTTTAGACGGTTAAAAACTCCGTAAGTATGTAGTCCGGAGTGAGAAGCGTGCTGCGTGCGTGCGCCGCGCGTGGCATATTAAGTATCTGCATGTGCAAGTGTAAAGGCCGGTTTTAGAGTTCTGCGTACCGTCTGTGCTTATGTCGGTTGCGTTTGTTATTAGTATGGAAATTCACAAATCGTTTTAGAGCTCGACCGACCGTACGCACGCGTATTTTGTTACGCATTGCGTACGCGGGCCGTCGTCTAGCGCGTGTAACCGACGGTCAGGGTAGCTCTAAAACTGGCCTTACATTCTCTTTGTGCATGTGTGTGTAGGTTAGGCGAGCTGGCAACCAACATTGCGTCGAGTAATCGAGTTCGAGTCACGAGGAGTGAACGAAATGTTTATTTTCTTTCGATCAATATAATGTGAAGACGAATAGGACGATGCACATTATGATAAAAATTAGGTAAAAGAATAAATGAAACCATGACATATTTAAATTAATAATCTGATAGATACATGGTGCTCACATATTTACAAATATGGTAAGAGTTATAGACTTATATCCTCGTGGTCAAACTTAATGGTCAAACTGATTTGACCACGAGGAATTCTATTCCGGATAGTCAAACTAATTAGTTTAACGAAAAATATCCACCCTTTATTTTTCGTAAATATACTTGTACAGTCATGAACAAAAATAATTTCCTTCCTCGTGGTCAAACTTAATGGTCAAACTGATTTGACCACGAGGAATTTTGTTCCGGATAGTCAAACTGATTGGCTATTTAAACTTTTTATCAAGCTGTAGGTACACACGGCTACACATCAAGCTATACAAAACCAGTATAAGCTGACTTCTGATTGTACGAGAAACCAATACAATGCGAGGTCAACTCAAACTGGAAATGCATAGCTTGATGTGTAGCCTTGTGTACACATTGCAGTCTTACTGTACATTTATAAATAAAATGATGTCAATTTGATGCAACATGCCATATAATGACCACTCAAATTATTATCCATTTAGATTTTGAATTAGCTGCAAGCAATGCATAATTAATAAAAAAAAAATCCGGACATCCAAATTGTAAAATGTTTTTATCATTAATTTTTCAAATACCCAATGGCGAAAGGCAAAACAAATAAAAAATAAATATAAAGATGACAGGAGAGTAGAGATTGTGCGCAGCACTCGCTTTATTACCCGAAAATAAAATTGTAGAAGGATGGGAGTATTTATAAATACTGATACTCCCAATACTTCCAAAACTCATTGAAACAACGTGGCTTAAGAATAAATTATTCCGAAAACAATGGTCTGTTTATGGCCAGACACATCGCACAAATAAACAATGTGGTCGAAAGTTGTAACGGCCAACTAAACAAATCCATGAAACGTCATAATAGAATTACAGTTGCTCCCTACTTGAAACTTTAATACAAAATGAACAATCTTCTAATGAAAAAGTATCTCTCTGCCACCAAGACCAAATATGTCGAGGTGATTTGTTATTGAAGTGTCAGCTTCAATTAATACATGGCGATATAAGTGTTGGGTACTTTTTAAATAAACTAAGATACTTAATTAATTTTGGTAATGACTGTACAAGTATATTTACGAACTGTAACAAAGGGAGGATATTTTTCGTTAAAATAAGTAGTTTGACTATCCGGAACAGAATTCCTCGTGGTCAAATCAGTTTGACCACGAGGAAGGAACGACACGCCTCACGCTCACATTTATATCATAGTATGCCGACCGGCCGCCATTACGAGACAGGACAGCGTCAATCGTCAATCATGACACATAGATCAGTAGGTGCTTCACTTTCGATATGCGTGGCGCGGAGTCCATCTAAGTAAACGATTTTTATCGGAGTCATAAAGACCATAAGTACCTAAAAGTATCAAACATACTTTGTAACTTATTTGACGCCCTTTGAGTGATAGATTCATTTTATAGGTGTTATTGCCGTCAGACATTAAATTATTAAAACTCTTTGATTGCCGTTACGTTCCTGAGCTCTAACTTAACGAAGTTTTAATTTCTAGGTCTGATTTCCAGATAGGTTCCCGACAAAGAGATTTAATAATATTATGTTTAATGTCTTTGGTTCCCGACGAGGCCCTGCGAAAATACAGGTACTTACCGATTTTCTTAAGTAGGTATTTCAATAGGTTATTTATTCTGTCTCAATATTAATTCAATGTTTCTGATTTTTAGAATGGCTGAAGAGCTATTCCGACGTGGACGTGAAAAGTATTATGTCTCAGGCATAAGGTATAGACTATAGTATGCATTAGTTTGCATCGGGAAATAAAATATAAGAACAAATTTTGTGAAGGTTCTTGAAGTAGCGAGATGCAGATGTCTTTAACCTGTCGGTGCTGGCCTGTTAACAGATACATTACCTATGTAGAAAATGTTAAAAATGAAAAATTATATCCAGTGATAAACTATTGGATATTATTTGATTGAATTTTTGTTTGCGACTGGGAACATCAAGAGGTAGGTATACGAAGTTTAATTTATTGTTGTATTGTCATCTCCACTTTGTACATACATCCAAAACTATGTATCTATTTTGACTGAATTTAAGATCCACACTTTTTGTTCGCGATGGAATAAAAGAAACACCTGGGTTTGAATTTTTAATGCGTATGCGTCCGTGTGCTTGGGTTTTAGCAAGATTTTACAATATACAGGGTGTCCAGTAAATAGCACGACATACTGCAGGGGGTGATAGCTTGGGTCACTACCTATCAATACAACACAATATATGTTCAGCAAAATCTTACGGATTTACAGTTTTACAAAATTTTCCGAAATATCGAAAAATCTCTACCTTGAAACAGATTTTTAAGCATCTCGTAATGAAAAAATCCTTTTCTAGAACTTTTTTTACATCAAGTTATTCGTGAATAGGTTACTCTACTCATTATAATTTTTTTTTTATCAAAAACAAGAAAGTTTTGAAGAAATAGTTTTTTTTGTTAAAATTTTCACAGAACGATTTTCTTTTCGCATAACTTTAACCTACAGTGGTGAAAAAAAATCCGTAAGATTTTGCTGAACATATATTGTGTTGTATTGATAGGTAGTGACCCAAGCTATCACCTCCTGCAGTATGTCGTGCTATTTACTGGACACCCTGTATATTTGGAACGATTGATTTAAAAGGTGACAATTAAACAAAGTATTTTAGGCTTTTGGGGCTATGCCGATGTGGCGTTGTATGGTAATTAGGGAAGTGTGTCCCGGAGGTGTCCCTCGAGAGCTTGAGAATCGGCCTCGACGATTGGCTGTTGAATATGACGCCATATTCGGGAGCGGTCATTGGTCAACCGATGCGCTAAAGACATGACGTGATTTTGAGCGTTGCTGATTGGTCAAACAGTGGCGTAGACACTCTAGTATTCATTACTCCGTGTTCAGTACATAAGATGGTCTAGGCCTCTGTTGTGTAGATAGGTATACAAATGGGTATAAAAACAATTACAATGATGAGGAATCAATCTTTAATCATTACTTATCTAAATAACTTTCCACTGGCACGCCATACTACATTATCATAATTATATAAGCACTTTACAGCAAAGTTTCTATCGTCCACACAATACCTACTTAAACATTCTTATGCAAAAATAACAAACAGAATTCATTGCTTTTGTCTTTTATAGACAACAAGTACATTACAAGGATAAAATAAGATAAATATTTGTAACTTTTGCGGCGATTATTTTCTTTATTTAAGTCAAAGTCAATTTTATTTGCTAAGATTGCAGGTACATAAAATAAGATGTTACAATGAGATGGGTGAGCCTTGTACAATATACCTTATATAAGGCATGCAAACATTAATGAAAATGTTCACCAAATTGAATTAAGTTAATAAGTATAAATTCAACAAAGTTATGACGATTAGGGGCTACTAGCAAACTGGTTTAGAAGTAGCCCCTAAATAGTTCCACTATCCACCTCCTGTCTCCATCATCAGACCTTCGACACCAAATACAATATATTGGACACCAAAAATAAATTTAAAATAATCAAAAAACTCGAGTGCTACTAAAGAGTTCAAAACAAGCTAACTTTACAAGCAGTCCACGCATCAAACTGCGTCGTGTTTTTCATTTTTCAATTATATTGCCTTGATTGCCTAGTTGGTCAAGTGGCTGCAGGTGCTACTGATGAGCATGAGGTCCTGGATTCGATTCCCAGGTCAACTAACCATTTATTGTATTTTTCAAACCAGGAATTTTTCAGTAACAGTCTGATTCTAGATTTGTGCCTGTGCTATTGTGCTATTACATTTGACTTAAAGATAAAATAGCATAGAATACTCTTTATCATGTACTTACACCATGTAAATTACAGAAACGTTGTTTCTTTTTTTTTCTTTACGGTGACACCGTGGGCGGT
Source organism: Gortyna flavago (assembly GCA_963669345.1). Lineage (NCBI taxonomy): Eukaryota > Metazoa > Arthropoda > Insecta > Lepidoptera > Noctuidae > Gortyna > Gortyna flavago. Next base: position 1,663,476 of record OY770154.1, read on the forward strand.
CTTATCTAAGTGGCGAAATGAGGGTATACTTCAGACATGTACCTGTCGGGTACATGTCTGCCTGACCGTTCGGGGATCACAGGCGTGACGTTGTGTGTGTGTGTGTGTGTGTGAGTGTTATATTTTACTAATGTGGTTTGGGTTACTCCTAGTACGTTTGGTTAATTGAACCGTATGCAGTGCAAGTTATCGTTCTTGTAAGTAATTCAAAGGCTGCAATGGCTACAATTCTTTTATTTATTTGATCAAACAATTAATATCTCTATTAACTTGCACTTCTATTGATGATAATTCCCTACAATTTGTCGAGTGGTGAACATACTTAAACTTACGTCTTCTTCCAATGGGGATAGGCAGAAACATCAGGACGCCACCTGCTGAGATTCTAAACTAATCCTTTTGCTATGTTTACGTTCATAAATTCTGTCATACACATACGTAGAATATGTCTTGATAAAGTACCCTTTTGTCTAAAACTACGCTGACATACATCACACCTATAAGGTTTTTCACCAGTGTGAAGTAGAATATGTCTTGATAAAGTACCCCTATTACTAAAACTACTTTGACATAATTCACATTTATAAGGTTTTTCTACAGTGTGTATACGAATATGCTTTGAAAAGGTACGCTTATCACTAAAACAACGTTGGCAAACATCACATTTAAAAGGTTTTTCACCAGTGTGTATACGACTATGTCTTGTTAAACCACCCCTATCACTATAACTACGTTGACATGCATCACACTTATAAGGTTTTTCACGATTGTGAAGTAGAACATGTCTTATTAAACTACTCCTAGCACAAAAACCACGTTGACATGCATCACATTTATAAGGTTTTTCTCCAGTGTGTATACGAATATGCTTTGAAAAAATACTCTTCGTACTAAAACTACGCTGACAAACATCACATTTAAAAGGTTTTTCACCAGTGTGTGTACGACTATGTTTTGTTAAACTATCCCTATCACTAAAACTACGTTGACATGCATCACACCTATAAGGTTTTTCACCAGTGTGAAATAGAATGTGTCTTGTTAAACTACTCCTATCGCTAAAACTACGTTGACATTCATCACATTTATAAGGTTTTTCACCAGTATGGATACGAATATGTCTTGTTAAATTACCCCTATGACTAAAACTACGCTGACAAACATCACACCTAAAATGATTTTCACTTGTATGTATTCGAATATGACTTGTTAAATTACTCTTTTCACTAATGCTACGCTGATCAAATTTGTAAGGCTCTTTGAAATAAGTGCCAGGACTGGACGTACGTATTTGGGTTGTCCTGATAACTTTCGAGTCAGATTTGTCTTTACTCATTTGCTCGGCTGTTATTGCATCTTTTTCTTTTGTTCTTCGTGTGTCTAGTTTTGGTTTCTTCGCAACGTTCGCCCCTGTGATTATAAATCTGGTAAGTATAATGTTAGAAGAAGATTGACATGCACACGAATCAAACTAATAGCAGATTTCATGGTTCACACTAGAACCGAAAAGTAGGAATTTTCTGGTGATATCAAATAATACACTAGATCACTAGGTCAGATAGGCAGTCGCTCCATGTAAAATACTGGTATTCAGCTGCATCCGGTTAGACTGGAAGCCGACCCCAACATAGTTGGGAAAAGGCTAGGCAGATGATGATCAAATAATACACTTCATCATCAGAGATCATCATCATCATCTGCCTAGCCTTTTCCCAACTATGTTGGGGTCGGCTTCCAGTCTAACCGGATGCAGCTGAATACCAGTATTTTACACGGAGCGACTGCCTATCTGACCTCCACAACCCAGTTACTGGGTAATACGATACCCCTTGGTAAGACCCCTTCATCATCAGAGATATGAAGAACAATATTGTACTAATATTATGGTCTGTTCTAATAATAACTGATAAAAGCTCTAGCTCCGCTACTTAGACACAATTGATTTTCTATTGTTTGTTGACCAATAGGTCACGCGCGAAACTTGACGGGTTAAAAAAACTTAAAATGTTCAAGGGTTTTAGTAAAACATTTATTTGAATATATACCTACCATATTATACATTATATTTTATGTACAGACGCCAGCACATCAAGCTACTACAATCTGTCAAATTACTTTAATAGACTTTCAACTTCGATAAAGTTGAAAAGCATAAGTTAAGCGTTAAGCGTAAGTTGAAAAGCATAGTTGAAAAGCTAAAGCATTAGGATCAAAGTTGATTGGGAAAATTTTACAGTTTCGGGTAGCTTGATGTGCTGTATATAAAAAAGGGGAAGAGGTCATTGGACATCAAAAAATTCGTCCGCATAGAGCACAGTTGCAGACAGCAGTCTGGCCTGTTCCCATCGTCGCGCGTCGGGTGTCAAACCATTCGGTTCTAAAACAATTGGCACCACAAGATCGACAAGATCCCGACGAATGATTACGTTAATACTTGTGTCCCATGTCATCCGACCAGATGATCTTACCGTTACGCTCGTGAATGAGTGCTGCTTGTGGTGACTGGTTGTCTTGCAGGCCATGGTTTTGTTATTGTTATCAGAAATTAACAGTTTATTTAACTACGATGGTCCTGGCTTTTCATTTGTGACTTCGAGATACAGTCCTATGGATAGAATTCAACATAGCACGCGTAAGCGGGTACGCCATTTAGGTAACGCTTACCGCTTCCTATCAGGTGAACCATTGGCCTGTTTACTTACATATAGATAGATTAACAAACTAAAACTTACTTATCGTCTCCCTGGCTGGTCGTTGCTTCTTAGATACTTCTTGTTCTTCTTCTACTTCAGTTTTAAACTCCATTAAAGGCACATCATCTTCTAAATCTGATTCAGAATGGTGTGGTGGTATATCTGCTACATTTAGACAGCTATTGTCTAAAATTTCCGGTTCTAGCTCTGTAAGTAAACAAAAACAGACAAGAGTATTACTAATTTTTAAATAATACGGTTTTATTTCACAACATAATGTGGTTACCGTTAAGTTGAATTAAACTTGACTTTTTAAGAAGCTCAATAAAAAAATATTAATATAAAATTGAAATGAACTTTATTTCTTTCATTGCTGAATGGGCCTGCTCTTGACCTCGATTACGCTCATGAAACTAAAATGTGAAAACGTATATGTGTGTTAAATTAATGTCACCATAGTAGCGCCACGTTGTATACATTCAGTCAAAAAAGTATCGGCAATGGATGATTTGTTTATGGTTCCAATTTTTTTTTTTTGTTAGATCGGCACAGCTGTCTTCCATTTTGGCGCGGTTTTTAGTTAGATCATATCTAGTGTGTATTACGAATTTCATAATGGACAAAAACATCGAACAAAGACTTTGAATCGAACAAAAATTTTGCATCGCCAATGGAATTTCGTGTTCCAAGTCACTGAAAATGTTACAGAAGGCTTACGTACGATGAATCGAATTTATCAAAAACACGTGCTTATGAGTGGTACAAAGCGATCAAAAGCGGTCGAGATATGCTGGAAGCATTGCGTCGCCCTGGTAGGCCCTCAACGTCTTCAACTGAAGAAGAACATCGCAAAAGTGAAGGAAATCGTGACTGAAAATCCTCATTCAAGATTGAGAGAGACAGCCGAAGAAACTTTCTGTGTCTCATAAGTCGATCCGTATCATTTTAAATAATCACTTGGGTATGAAACATGTTGCCGCTCGGCTAGTCCCAAAAGACCTGAAACTTCTCCAAAAACTCAATCGCATAAGAGTCGCTGAAGAAATGCTAGAACGAGTCAATTCCGACTGACCCAACATTTATGAAACGCATTGTTACTGGTGACGAGACGTGGGTTTACAAGTTTGACATGCAAACTAGTCAACAAGCTTCGGAGTGGCGTAGTCCAACTGAACCGAAAAAACAACGCCAAAGTCGATCAAAAGTTGAAGTCATATTGACTGTTTTCTATGACTATCGCGGTGTTGTGCACTCGGAATTGTTACCGGAAGGTCAAACGGTAAATAAAGTACATTATTTGAGCGTCATGTGGCATTTAAGACAACAAATTCGAAGAAAAAGGCCAGATTTGTGGAAAGAAAATTGTTGGATTTTGAACCACGATAATGCGCCCTCGCACAAGGCCGTCATTTTCAACGAATTTTTGACCAAAAACTCAACAAATACCATCAAGCAACCACCTTATTCACCAGATATGGCTCCAGCCGACTTCTTTCTTTTTAATAAACTCAAATTACCACTTCGTGGCTCCCGTTTTCATTCGATAGAAGACATTAAGGAGAATTCGCGGCGAGAACTAAACTCAATTCCTGAAAAAACCGTTTAAAAAATGTTTTGATGATTGGATTATTCGTTGGCGTAAGTGTATCGTTTATGAAGGAGCATACTTTGAAGGCGATAAAATAAATTTGGATGAATAACTAACATTTTGTGTATTATTGATACAGTCCTATTCATCGGTAGATACAGTCCTATGGATAGAATTCAACATAGCACGCAGTGACGCGTCAGCAGTCGAGGCGAATGTACGTACGCTTTGGGCCGCAGCTTATTATCGCGTTGTTTTTACATTTATATATGACTATGCGTATTGTGTTAATTAAGAATGGGTGAAGTTGATAATAAATTGGATCTGCGTGGCGGTGAAATAATGGAGGAGGAACTAGTAATTGAATGTGAACAACAACTTAATAGCGTTTTAACTAATGAGAGGAGGGCGAATGAAAATTGTGAACAACAACTTGATTTAACTTCAAATGAGGAGACGAAGAAGAAAAAAGACAGTGAGCAACGACTTTCAGAGAAGAGAGGCAGACAGGATGATGAAGAAATAGTGGAATAAGATGGATTTGTGACGATAAAAAGGGGTCATAAAAGGGTAAATCGAAAAAATTCTAATAGTGACAAAATAAATGAGAATAACGTTATGGTAGATGCCGGAATGCCTAATATAATCGTATCAGTCACAGGAAAAGAAATTCTACCGAAACAATTTGGGATGGCAAAACTTCTACGTTCAACTAATATTCAAAATATTACAAAAATGGTATATAAAAATGCTTATAGGATGCTGATTCATTTTAATAACAGAGAAGAAGCATCGAAGTTACTGAGTTGTGAAAAGTTAACGCAACTAGGATGCAGAGTTCAGAAGACGGATGAAGCTAACCTGTGTTAGGGTATTCTTAAACAAATAGATTTAGAAATGGAAGAAAAAGAAATACTAGAAAATGTTACATGTGATTATGATGTCATATCAATTCGAAGACTAAAAAGACAGTCTGATAACGAAGAATGGATAGATTCAGAAACAATCAGAATTTGTTTTAAGGGTACCACTTTACCGCCGTACGTATATGGATACGGTTGTAGATTCAAAGTGGAACCTTATACTTTCCCAGTGTCCCAATGCTCAGTATGTTGGAGATTTGGACATCTATCAAAGTCGTGCCCAATTAAGAAACAAATGTGTCCCAAATGTGGTAATGATCACCCGAACTGCAACACCGAAAAATATACTTGTGTGAATTGCTAAGGGTCACATATGGCCATATTCAAAAAGTGTCCTGTTTTCTTAAAAGAAAAGGAAATAAGAAACATTATGACTGCAAACAGCTGCAATTATCGGAAAAGGTTGGAAATATACTATTTAAAAGACAAGGAATCACAAAAAATAAACAATAAAAGTGACGACGTGTTGATCGACGAAAACACGCAACAAATGATAAGCAACTCACAAGATGAGATAACACAAGATAACTATGAGACATCGTATAGGGATATTATGATGAGTGAAGCTCGCGTTAGTAATGAAACGGCAGTAAATCAAATGGAGGTAGAAGATGATTCGCAAAAACATAATCAACAAAAACGGGTATTTAAAAATAAACAACAATCAAGTGTGGCTCAAAAGGAAAATAATACAGATATTAATAAAACATCACAGAAGGAAAAGGCGGTAGAATATAACAATAGTCAGCTAGAAACGAATAATGTGGAGAAGGACAAGAACCTAGGTTCTGATAAGTTAAAAAAAACTTTTAGTATGTACAGTATCTGTAAACGGATAAGACAATTATGTACTTCTGACGGTAGTTGTTCCACTAAAGTTCAACAACTTGGTAAATTAGTTATAGAAATATGTGGTCAGTGGTTTTTTAAGGTTTTGAGTGGAGAATATGATCTATGGAAAATGTTTTTATCTATGTTTAATGATGACTAATTACACTAATAACATGGTGTTACTCAATTTAATACAGTGGATGTACGGAGCTTGCGACCTTAACGTAATGAATTAGAGCTTTTATTGCTACAAGATAAAGTACACATCGCGTTAATATCTGAAACATGGTTGCAACCGGAATCTCATATTAAGGCGACTACATGCCCTAAAACGCGGTCACTATCGGACTGCATAGAAAAGAAAGAGAAGCGCGATGACACAACGCTGGTTATTTATTGCAATATATGAAACAATCATCTATTGTTGATTTATCAAACACCAAACAAATAAAAACCGTATACTAAAATTCGGGGAATTAAATTGTCTTTTATATGGTGACAGTTTTATGAAAATACTATTAGTGTTTGCGTGATTATCGTTTTTATGTCCGCGGTAGACATTACTTTACAAATTAATTACACTATGTTAAAAAAATATAATTGCAAATACTCACATATCAAATTACGAAGCAAATGGTCTTGTACGACATTTATTTTTTTCAAAGAAATCAGTCCGGTCGATTAGACGTGATGTTGAATTTAAAATCATTAGAAGTCGTATATCTGCGCCTTAATATAAGTGGCTACAATATCTTCAGAAAGGATAGGATCAACGGATACGGAGGAATAGCTATAATTACTCACAAGTCGATTAAAGTACAACAAAATGTTGTTAATATTAATAATTCAGGAATAGAAATAGTCGATAAAACTCTTACATTGTAATAAAATTAAAAATATCGTACTAATATACTGTCCGCCATCGGTACGTACTAGTCTATCCGACTGGGAACAGGTATTTTCACTGTTCTCTAATAAATGTATTGTAGCTGGAGATTTTAATGGTCATCATGTTACCTGGTCGTGTAAGTCTGACGCGAGAGGCCTACAAATATATGATTCCGCATTGGATAATGGCTTCATTTCTCTTAACGACGACGGTAGCAGTACCAGAATTGGTTCTGTCGATAACGTTATTCAACAAAGTACGCCCGATGTCACATTTGTTACTACCGACTTGTCTCATTTATTAAATTGGAATGTTATGAACGAATGCTTGGGGAGTGATCATTTGTTTATTAAGGTCTCGTACAAATATAAGAGTAATGCACACTTGGTTTATAACACCAAGAAACGTAACTTTAAGTTGGCACAGTGGTTAGAGTACTCCAAGTGTTTAGAAGACTATTTACTACAACCTGTTGACAATGCCGTTGCCAATGACGTTGCCAATGTGCAAACTTTGTATGACAATTTTATCAAGCAGGTGAATAAGGCAGCAGATCAGTACATACCTTTAATAAAGGGTTGCGATAAACAATATAACGGATTCCGACCTAAACCGTACTGGACCCCTAAACTTTCCCATTTAGTTGCACAACGAAGATTGGCCCTAAACATTTTTAGAAGTAATCCTACACCCGATAATCTCACCGTCCTTGAACGTAAAACCGAAACCGCTAAAAAGGCCATTCAGCGGGCGAATACAAATGATTTTCAAACATATTGTGGTAGTATTGATGAACGAACATCCAGCTCTGATATGTGGAAGCGTATGAGCTGGGTTAAGGGAATTAATTCCTCAAGGTCATATATATACAATGAACAAAAAATCGAACTCCTTTGCAATCTTGCTCCCGATTATGTGTGTCGACAGCCCTATAAAAACTTTACATCAAATAATGAAGAATTAGAGAATAGTTTCACTATACAAGAAATGACTCATTGTTTTAAGCGAAAAGATACAGCGGCTGGTAACGACGGGATAACATATTCACTTATATTTCATCTTTCTTCTTTGAGTAGACTGTATTTATTAAGGGTATATAATTATATTTTTTATACAGGTGACATTCCAAAACAATGGCGAGACATACTGGTGTTGCCCATCCCCAAAAAATCCCCTAATAATAGTTCTAAACAGAGGCCGATTTCTTTAATATCCTGTGTGTGCAAAATTTTTGACTCAATGTTGACAAAACGACTCGAGTGGTACATAGAAAAAAAAAAAACAAATTATTATCTCCGCACACATCTGGATTTAGAAGAGGACAGTCATGTCAGGATTATCTGGTTAGATTAGTCAGTCAAATTTATGTAGGTTTTTCACATAACGTTCCAACTACAGCGTGTTTTCTAGATATTTCAAACGCCTATAATAATGTATTGGTAGAGGTACTGATTAACACTTTAGATGAAATAGGTGTTGGACAAAAGTTATGTCAATACCTATGGAACTTTTTAAGAGAGAGGCACCTTATGATAAAAGATGAGACTAGCCAAAATAATTATTTTATTAGACATACTGACAGAGGGCTAGCACAAGGAGACCCAATTTCCCCCATTCTTTTTAACGTAGTCACAATGACATGTTTCCATAAGATTAAGAATGTAGGTATGTGCCAATACGCGGATGATTTTGTTTTTTATTCTTCCTCCAAGAATCTTAGTCAAAGTCAACATGAATTGCAGATTGCCTTGAATACATTTTGTAGTATTCTGGATGACATGGGATTAGAATTATCGGCAACTAAGTCTAAAGTATGTATATTCACTAGGGGATTTAGAAAATTAGAAATAGATCTAAAATTATATACACATTGTTTGCAATTAGTAGATAATTACCAATATTTGGGAGTGTGGTTTTATAGATCGTTGCGTTGGAATAAACACATAAACGTGATATCAGAGAAAGTGCAAAGGAGTCATAATTTACTCAAAGTCTTGGCCGGCACTGCATGGGGCTTGCACCCCAAACATTTGAGACATATTTATATAGCGTTGATTAGAAGACGCATAGACTATAGCAGTTTTCTATATGATGTAAGTGCAAAGTGTCACCTAGACAAATTAAATAAGATTCAAAATCATGCTTTAAGAATTATAGGAGGGTTTATTAAGACTACACCTATCCACGTTATGGAAAGTGAGCTCTGTGTAGTCCCGCTGTATTTACGGAGAAAATATCTAGGCTATAAGTTCTGTTTAAAAGCTTAATCTAAAAAAAAAAAAAAAAGGATTGAAAAAAAATATGTATTATGATGAATAATATGATGAAGTGAAGGTAGAAACTACAGCATCATCGTATCCTTTGCTGATCTTTACTTTGAGGACATGGATGACTAACATTAATGTGTAATGTAATCAAGAAGTACTTAGGTGGGACTTAGATGTAGTTAAATTATCTAAACAATCATATGAAGGTAATTTATTAAAATGCGAAATTATTAGAGAGTTGCATCTTAAATACAATGATTGGTTAACTATATTTACAGATGGGTCGAAGAGCGTAGAAGGTCGTGGAGCAGCCTTTTATGTACCGAGTGAACCAATAAGTTGTGAAGTGAATTGTTCTAAAATGGATCATAAGAATGCGTCCATTATGACGTTGGAACTCATTTTGATATCTGAAGCTTTGTCTTACTGTGATAGTAGTCAACATAAAAAAAATGTTATCTGCACAGACAGTAAAAGTTCTTTACAACATTTAGTTCGATGCGCCTCTGGCCAAAGAGGTGTATCGATAGCTTATGATATTTTATCGAAGATCGATAAATAATTGTAAAAGGCGTTGAATTGAGACTGCAATGGGTCCCATCGCATATTGGGATACAGGGCAATGAAAAGGCTGACATGCTGGCAAAATATGCAGCTAAAAATGGAAAGTAATATAACGATAGATTTTTCAGAATTTTTGCCAAAATATAAAAATAAGTGTTGCGATGACTGGAAGGAGTATTTTAATAGACGTTCGTTGGAAAAAGGGATCTGGTATAAAACCATGCAGAGTCAGCCTTCTCGTGTGCCCTGGTTTATTCATAGTGTGAAACGGTGGGCACAGTCAGGAATCAGGATGGTCACAACAAACGATGTATTTGCACTATTATTAATATGTTTATTATTTTCTTAAATTGGACAGAGCTTTCACTAAAGACATTTACACTTGGTGACGGTTACAAAACGATTGATTCGAACTGCCTAACACACCGGTATTTATAGATTCCCCTATAACTTAATATTTTGATTGCATTACTAACTATAAAGAGGAAAATTAAATATCAATTAATAGCAAAGAAATGAATGCAATAAAGCATCTAAATCAATAAAATCATAAGCAATCATTAATTTAAACTTAATACTTGGCGCGCCGGAAGCCGACATGCTGTAGGCGCCATAACGGATATTCAACAATTCTGATTATTTGAAACACCAAGAATAAATCAAACATAGCTAAACAATTTCATAACAATTACTTATTAAATACTAAAATATTGACGTTAAAATGATTATTTAAATTACTGAGTCGAGCTGGTATATGCAGGACCGGAAGTCGATAACAATAGTCAATTAAGTAGGAAATTAGTTGTTACAGCTCATAGACTTAGATCGGGACACATTCCATGTAATAAGTTTGCGTTTATGATGAAGAAAACTAACTCACCTAATTGTGTGGAGTGTGGAGTCGTGGAAGACTTACATCACTTATTGATGGAATGTGTTCGATATGAGTCTCGTAGAAATGATCTGTTTGAGGTATTGAAGTTGAACCAACTTGTTATGGGTACATTTCATTGTATTCTGTCTCAACCAAATGGTGACGACGATGCGAAGAGTTTGTTCAGTTTCATGGCCCAAATGTGATTCGTAGCAGTATGTCTTTAGGGTACGATGGGACTGTCACACAGTGGAACGAATGTATGGGAGCGGTTGGACGTAGACATGTCCGAAAAATAAGAGTAAAATTATGACAAACTAATGATGCCATCTTATTCGATTACTTAATGCCTTCATAAATTGTGGTGATGAATTTCTTCATAACTCCCATATTTCGGGAGTAATTTGAGAAAATGTGAAATTTTACTATGAAAATGAGTGTATCGAGCTCTCTCCCTCCTGATTCCGGGCTTGTTTCAAGTAGCGGTCTCTAATATCGTAATGCTATTACTAAGAGCTATATTTAATACTAAGACACATAGTGCGCCAAATGTGCACTTTCTGGGATAAAAGGAAATGAAAATTAAAAAAAAAAACGTTTTTTCCCCATTTGTATTTACTTTAAACCGCAGACAGACTTATTAAGAGGTCTATAAATATATTATATATATACAGAAATATATATTAACAAAAATATTCACAAGAACTGATGAGAGTATGACTTTTAAGTAAGTTGATAATAAATTACCTAGTTTCATTAAAAGTACAATAAATAATTAAGATGTAAGCTCTAATTTACTAAGTTACACATTTTAAAACAATAACATCATTTAATTATCTTCGTCATCATCATCATCATCAATTAATTCAAATTCAGAATCGATGTCCGCTAAATCATTTATGTTAACAAATTCGATATCACTTTTCTCAGAATCCGTAAGCTCATAAAATTCCTTAAAAGAAGATTTTTTTACAAACTTATTTCCTTTTGGACGGATACTTGTAACAAGTGGATCAGAAGACAGTAAAAGATTGTGCATAATATCTTCATTGCATGAGATACTGCTATGCTTTCGAGAATGCCCCTCTCTATATTTTCTAAAATCTTTATTTCTAGCCTCAGATGCCTCTTCGGATAGAAAACCAATGGGCACAATTGACATGTTCTGAACTATGTCTGGCCCATGCATTAAAATTTTATGAAGTGAAGAAGGCATATAATACCATGGGTATAACTCCACGTAAAGCTTAGCAGTATCAAAGCAGAACTCTCGGAATTTAGTTACGTTGAACTTCTCTCCTGATGAAATACACTGCAAGATCACACAGATTTTTCTTAAAAGCATAGCATCTATTCCGGTCAGTTCAGCAGATTTAGTGTAGTTTTCAAAAAATCTCCTTGCCGAGTTGCCATTGTTGGTGGATCCACTGCCTTGTTTCACAACATCGAGAAGTAAGCCCGTTTCTCTTCTTACAGCCTCTTGAACTCTTTTCTTCCTGTCATCAACTTGCCTTTTTGCTATATCACCCCTTACTTGCCATGATTTTATGTCTAATTTGTAGGAAATGTGTAATAAGCATTCCATTGAGCGAATCCAAGCGTGAAGGGTGCTTAAGCTATATTTATACATGTCCTCGTTTGCGTGTTTATCTTTGATTAACTCTAAATTATTCATTTCTTTAGGACAAGCCTTGCATATGTCACACACTGAAGCTGCTGTATTGGATATAATGGAATGAATTTTACCATCAATCATTGTCAACAGCAGTTGGTGTTTGACACTAATTCCATCAGTGATGGTGGATGGAGTTAAGGCTTCAATCTCTGCTTCGATTTCAGCCATCTCTCTCTGCACATTTTCTTTGGTTTCCTTTATAAACTTAAACAATATTGGCCGGCAAAATGAAGTGGAAGATGGTCGCTCGTTTTCCCAAATTGTTACACCTTTTGAGACGAGCCGCAGTGGTACAAGACTAATCATAAAATTACTAGCAAGATCGATTTGCTCATCTTCACTCGTCCTTTGATGATAAATGCTTTGGCTAGATGATCCGTCAAAACCCCATTTGCTGGTCAATACGAGCTGTTGATTGGGATCAACAGGGGTTTCTAACGACCTAATAAGTCTTCTTGAGGTTAAATCCATCAAGGCTTGTAATTTGATTTTTGCAGAGCTCTCTGTAACTGTGAGATCTTCTTTGGCCGGATAGCACTTAATTTTTTCTTTAACCAACATGTAGTAACTCGGGTATTGAAGAGCTCCTTCTTGAGTGTTGAAATCCCGAAGAGTGTTATAGCGCCATTTCGATAAGTTCATCGATACATAAAGAGCCAATGCCTTCAAAGGGGATATTTCCCGTACCTGAATTGATTTACCTTCAATGAAGGCTTTGATTTTTGAGGCCTCTTCTGGATTCTCCGTCAAGTATTTCATAACATAAGCTGTATCGCTTTGTCCTGCCTTTTGAAGCGCCCTTTCGGCCGAAAACATAATTTCAGCGCTGCTACTGCTGCATGAAAGACTATATTCAGTGTGTCTTCTTTTTTGCCGGTTACTAAGGTCCTCAAAAGATTTACGAGGACTAGGATGTGTACAAGTTGAAGCATCAGATTTAGCAGGAGAAATTATGGGCTCGATGACGTCACTTATATTTTCTGTAGAAGGTTCCATATTTTCATTCTGTAATTCCGGCCATTGAATTGCAGCCTGTAGCCAAATCTCATGTTTCTTCCGAAACTTATCTGTGCTTCTTCCAGACTGTGTCCATTTTGCATAAATGCGGTAGCAAAATCGACGACACCAGTCTTTTAAACTTGTTTCAGCACTTTCACATAACTGAACACAACTGTTATCTTTTAAAACACTGAACAAATAGTTAAAGTCGCGTAAATCTTTATGTGCGCGTGCGCATAAAGCAACGTGAATATCAAGATTTGTATTAAAATTTGGAAAATACATTGCGAGATTAGCTTGGATACAACGAGGTGTAAATCAACACTGATTTTAAAGTTACTAATAGTGACCTATTTATATAAAATCCAGGTATCCCAGGTATCCTTTGTTAAATATTGCAAGGTAATTAGTTATTGTGATAATTAGTAAATGATGCATGCTAAATTAGTGTATTAAGAGCCATTTAGTAATTAAATAATAGCAATGTTCTTATCAGTAATCATTAGTGCATCAGTTTTATATGTAAACCTTAAGTCCCTAATTATATATCCTAATTAGCTTATATCTTCTCTAATTGGCTGCTCAGAAATGTTATTGTAATAAGGTAAACCTTTAGAAAAACGGTTTTAATCAACAAAATAAACAAAAAATAAAAAAATTGTGTTATAAAATAAACATCACTCTTTATCCCAGAAAGTGCACATTTGGCGCACTATGTGTCTTAGTATTAAATATAGCTCTTAGTATTAGCATTATGATATTAGAGACCGCTACTTGAAACAAGCCCGGAATCAGGAGGGAGAGAGCTCGATACACTCATTTTCATAGTAAAATTTCACATTTTCTCAAATTACTCCCGAAATATGGGAGTTATGAAGAAATTCATCACCACAAGTTATGAAGGCATTAAGTAATCGAATAAGATGGCATCATTAGTTTGGCATAATTTTACTCTTTTTTTTCGGACATGTCTACGTCCAACCGCTCCCATACATTCGTTCCACTGTGTGTCATACGCATTGCGGTCATAAAAGTCCCTAATTAAATAAAGAAAAAAAAAAAAAAAAAAAACTTAGCACGCGTAAGCGGGTACGCCATTTAGGTAACGCATACCGCTTCCTAACAGGTGAACCATTGGCCTGTTTACTTACATATAGATTAACAAACTAAAACTTACTTATCGTCTCCCTGGCTGGTCGTTGCTTCTTAGATACTTCTTGTTCTTCTTCTACTTCAGTTTTAAACTCCATTAAAGGCACATCATCTTCAAAATCTGATTCAGAATGGTGTGGTGGTATATCTGCTACATTTAGACAGCTATCGGCTAAAATTTTCCGTTCCAGTTCTGTAAGTAAACAAAAACAGTCAAGAGTGTACCTAACACTCTTTGTTTATTATTAATATTTGTATTATTTAAAATCAAGTAGAACTGAACTTAAAATTGCAGAATGTTGAAGTAGTTCAAAATATTTTTTTGATCAATATGAAATAAATATATTTTTATCTTTCATTTATTGTCTTTATTGACTGTCTTCAGATTCTTGCGTTCTAGTAACTTTCACGGCTCGAGCTCTGCTGGAGCTACGCGCTAAATCTGATTTACGCTTGCGAGGCATATCAAACAAACTTAATGAACTTAAATTATACACTACTCGTACTAATGGTTAACAATAAAGCTACAAAACAACTACAATTTAGACAACCTTACCTACAACAAAGCACACTAAGTGCAAAAGAAAATATTTTTGAAACCTAATGAACTAACTCAAAATACGTTTTATTGAATACACTAATTATAAGACAATATATAAATAAGAATAACTAACTTCTAAAATAATATAGTCAACGGAGACAACTAACAACTTTTGAGATCGTGAATCCAATATTGACACTCGTCAACTGCGATCAACGGAAGTTAGATAGAGTAGAGATTTAGAAAACACTCGACCGAGAACTCCTACTCCCGACTTCGTAGTGCCTCGAACCACCACAAACTAAAAAAAAAAAACAGTGGCACTCCGGGAGTGCCGACAGAAGTGAAAACAAAACACAAAATACATTAAAACCGAGTACATCCCGAGGACAGCCGAACACATCCGAATGTAGCGCGGTGTAGGTAACAGTGTCGAGAGTTCAATGGTTTTTTTCCCATCTCAAAAAATGCCCAACGCGCCTGAAGAAGTATCCACTTAAAAAATCCGATCGAGATTTTTTTTCCGAGAAAATCGAGAAATGTACACAACCCACAACGAAGCGAAGAGAAGAAACAATTAAATGCAATATAATTATTTCAATTATCTACGAATTAGCAACGATTTTTTTTAGAAACGAACGATCAATCTATCACGACTCCAATACGTTGCATGAATAAGGGTCAAAAATAAGGGTATGCGGAAAGACTTAACACTGCGATTCAGAAAATCGTGTCATTTGCACAACGCCATCTATCGAGCACACTAGTAAACCGAAGTAAGCAAGTAGTGATTACTTTTGACCGAGTGGACCGATTTTAATGAAATAAAGACTAAATGTCACCTCCAGATACAGACTATGACTATTTTCCAATCTCTTAAAAATCTCTTTAAATATTTACACAAAAATGTCAATATTACATGTCGACGGTAAAAAGGAAGTAGGGCATAAGCGACATTTTGGTCAAAAATGAGTTATATATGCCATCCTACGTAAAATTTTCCGCTCTTTCGAATGCGCTTACTCCCATGGCTCTACGATGACTTTTTTGGCGTTTATGCCCTAGCAAAAAAAATCGTAAATGACAAAATACGTCAGTTTTTCTAAAATTTAAAACTTTGAACGGCTCTCCTGAACATTTCATTTTTTGTCGCTTATACCCTATTTCCTCTTAACCGTCGATGTGAATTCTAAAATCATCCTCTATTTTACCCTCTAGACTCTAGAGGGATCATATTAGAAAAACGACGAAATACGTAGTTCATTATTTGTTACCAAAAGCATAAATTTGAATTTTCATATCCCTAACTTAAGAAATAACAGGTTTCCCATACAAACTTTCATCCCCTATATCCCCCCCTTTAGGGATATTAAATAGACAAAAAGTAGCCTATGTCCTTCCCTGGGATGCAATCTATCTCTCTGCCAAATTTTATCGAAATCCGTTCAGTGGTTTAGGCGTGAAAAGGTAACATACAGACAGACAGACAGACAGTTACTTCCGAATTTATAATATTAGTATGGATAATATTATTTATTGATAATATTTTAATTTGTTTTTTTTTTCTTAAAGACATACCACCACGTTGATGTTCCTCCTTTGGCTCAATAACATCTAGTCCCTCAAAAACTGCTGGTAACTCTTGTTTGATAGCAATGCTTTCTGTTTGAACAGCATCAAATATGCTTATGTTCTCTGTTGGAGATTTAATAAACCCAAAGTGGCCTTGATTTATTAAAGGATTGAGCTGTAAAAAGATGATTATAGTATTAGGAAAAAATGCTGGTGATCACAGTACCACAAGCCAAACCTTTTTTTCATTATACTGAAGCCACTCAAGAGAGCTTCCACAAGAGTGGATACTTAGGTAGGTCTATGATACCCTGGAGAGATGGCCATAACTTCACTGACAACTGCACAAGCTAATGTTGCATAGCTCGCGATGACATGAGAGAGGACCATTATCAAACTGCCACATGCAAGTTTCATGTAGAAGTCATGTGGAATATTAACATGTAATAATTGTAAACACCTAAATTTGACAATAGCGTACATATCAACATTTAACACTAAATGGCATAGTCAGAGTGAAATCTAGACACAATAAGTATAAACTGGAGAGGAATTATTTCCAAATTTGAATGAAATTAGAAATTATGAGAATAAATGGCAGTTGAAGAATAGCTTACCTCATGATTGTCATTAATCTTCTGAGCGAACAGCTGTTCGGCTTTCAGACATTGTCTCAGTAATCGGTAGCATTGCTTTAGTTTAGTGCAGCAGATAAAACAAGCAAGAATCGGTCTACTGTCTTCAGTTACAAACTGCAACAGAATTTGTATTACACTGTTTTGTAAAAATCATTGACATATATACTTATATATATTACTAGTGTAAAATACTTCTTATTTGACTAATAAACTATACAAATGCGGTCCATGCCAATAGTTGGTGGTCCTTAATGTTTTCTGCGGTTTAATCTTACAGAGAAGGCGTGAGCATTGATCACCTTTGCACAAGGTAGATTGGCGCCAATGTCAGTCATTTTCAATTTCCCCTAAGACGAACTTCTGACCGAAAGTTCATGCCGGTAGTATGTTTGTAGAGGCATTTAAAACGTAATAGGTAATTTACTTCATACTTATTAAAAATATAAACTTACTGGAATATCAGTCAGCTTCTCATATAGTTCACGCAAGTTCCTGTTGATCACTACAAACATGCGGACATTCTGCACTAAACATATCCTACACATTGGCAATTTTTCCATCTTTTATCTCAAAAATTATCATTACATTTACTTTTATAGAGACGTACACTGTTCCATTGCGTATAAATAACAAGGGGGCTTGTATATTATTGTTAAGACTTCTTTCTTTTAGTAATCTACGAACATTTGCAAATAAAAGTTAGTAAACACTGTCTTTGTGGATTACGGTAAGACGGCAGCACAGAACACTATTACCCTAAGGGGGACGGCAGCAGCCGGAGAGATCTAAAATTACAGAATTATTAGAGTCCAGACAGTCCAAGTAATTAATAGGAATTATTTTATTTGTCTCTTAACACCATTTACTACACAAATATCGGCAACGTTTATTTCGACATCGACAATACTTCACAAAGTCTAAAAAAGTCATTGAGATTTGAGATAGGAGAAGCCCTGAAGCCATTGATTGAAAAAAGTACTACTCTCACTCTATTAGAAGGTACTCTGTGAGTACTACCACAGAGTACTTATATATCTACAACAGCAGCTTGTATAATTTTATTGACAGCTTGCTGCTTGACAATTGTAATTTTATTTTTAAATTGACATTGACAGTTACATTTTACTACCTTTTAGGATTTAAGTGGCCTACTACTAAGCCTAAAAAGTTTCACATTAAATTCAACTATTTTCTTTGGATATAATCATGGATAAATAAGTAAATAAATATATTAGTTTTTTTTTTTGTTGTTGTATTTCTAAAAACCACTACGTTTTCTCATATCACATCTGATCGGCACCATTGCCATAAAGAAAAATAGAATAAAATACTAAGCCTAAAAGTTTTTGGCAGGGACAACTAAAGACATTAAATTATTAACAATGTCAAATATCCATGGACTTATAATAAAATCTCTTTGGACAGGAACTATTATTTGCTTGTAGTGATAAAGATCAAGGCAGGCATCTGGATATTGATTGAAATACCACGTTCTAAGGGTGTTTGTCCAACACCGCCACGCGCCGTCACTGAGAACGAGATGACGGCGCGCGGCGGCGCCGATATTCCAGCCGACGAAGTTTCGACTAGTTCGAAAAGTTTGCTTTCATTTTGACACCAAGCATTGCGTTAACTTGTTAAGCATACAAATTATTCAAATATATGAAACAATTGGATTAGCAATATCCTTCAACATGATTCAGATTGTGATTGATAGTGTGTTACCTACGCAATTAGGGTGCGGTTCAAATAATCTCGTTTCTCGGTGAAGTTCCAATAAGGGCGGCGGTGGATAAACACCCTTTTTAAATTTATTTACATAGGTACCTAATATATTTTTCTTGTGCTCCACAAAACTACATAACGTAGGTAACACAGGGCATTATGCACAGTTTCTCGAACGAAAAGGACATGGACTTTGTCTGGCCTAGTACTTACTAAGTACTAGGGTAATAATATAAAAAAAAAAAACACCACAATTTTCGTTACTTGGCAAATCTTTGCAGAAAATATTCAAAAAAAGGTAATTATTTTGATTCAAGTATTCGGTGAGGTCTATATGTTGCCAGTTTTGGAAATAAGATGGTAATTAGGAAATGCTTATTGTAAGAATTTATATTATTAAGTACCTAGGTACACACGGCTACACATCAAGCTATACTTTTCCAGTTTTCACTGACCTCGCATTGTATAGGGTTTTCGTACAATCAGAAGTCAGCTTATACTGGTTATGTATAGCTTGATGTGTAGCCGTGTGTACACAAGTATTTTAGAATTAAGAATATCAAAGCTGTGTTTAAAACGTATTGAATAATAACTACACTGACTAATGCTTAATGCACTGCGCTGTGCTGCTAATGCACTGGCTACTTTAATAACTGATTAATTTTTAAATAAATAGATAAGTCCATGGCAGTACCTACTTCATCGTTCTCATTTTCAATTTTCACTGCCTGTCATTGTCTTATCGTGCATTTGTCATGTCATTAAATAGCACACGTATCAAACTGGAAAGGAATCGGCACCGTATCGCCTTACCAAACACCAAGCACCAAGCATCACCTCAAACGGGTGATTGGCAAATCGACACTGACTTTTGAGGAGCTGAGAGTCTTATCCCAAATTGAGACGTGTCTGAATCCAGACCTATATCACAGTCTAGTGTGAACTCGTCAGATCCAAACCGACCGTAAGCGATTTTTGTACATACTGTCTCATACACACTTTTGCATGATGTTACCTTTAGCAAAAACCAGTGTAAACAATTGTTAGTGAACCAATAAAAATAGGTCCAAAATAAATATGACCGTGCTGACCCCAGGGTCATACATAAGTCACATTTTTGGAATCATCTCCTTGAGCCTAGAGCCCTTTAATAATAGTAGTAGGTATGTACAGACGCCAGCACATCAACCTACTACAATCTGTCAAATTGTCCCAATTGAATATGAACCTTATTCCTTTGTCATAAACTTGAAAATCTGTAAAAAAAAAATTTACAGATTGGGGTAGGTTGATGTGCTGGCCTCTGTACACTGGACCCTGATTTTAATAAAATTGTTTCCAAAACCGAATTGGGGCACCCCGAATTTACGTAGTCTTTTTGCTGTTACCTACATGCTCTGTGCACACATGTTGAAAGCCAGCGTCAGGCTCTAGGTACACTAGTTGTCTGGCATCTTTTTTTTTTGGATCTTTTTGCGTTTATTTCCGTTGTCCACCACTTGTTTGACCACAACTGGGGGACATCGAAACAACTTTAAAAAATATTCTCGTTGTCCACCACTGGGGAACAAAATTATTGTAACCTAACCTCAAAACACTTTAAGGTTGCTTCTGCAACATCTCTCTCCGCCCGCGTAACAAAGGATAGGCACCCATGCTCACCTCCGCAACTTCGGCTTGCTGGTCACCTCCGCCGCTACGGCTCGCACGGGTGCCGCTTTGTTGCAGCGGGCGAGGGTTGCTCTGATCCCTTCGCGCCTCCGATTTTTAAATAGGTACACTAGGGGTAGCCGCCAAAAGACTAGGTACGTGAAGTCGGGGGTGTTCCGATTCGGTTTTGAAACACCGATCGACCTATTCAAACCATGAAGTGTCCCCCAGTGTTGGACAACGATAATAATCTTTAAAAGTTGTTTCGCTGTCCCCCAGAGCAATGGCCAAACAAGTGCTGAACATCGGGAATAAACCCCCCTTATTGGCGCAGCCGTGAGACACACTTTCCTGTTAGGTACATCGGACTTTCACTGTTTTATCTGATGTATGTCTCCGGTGTACTGTCTTTTAGTATGTGCTAAATAAATGTATTTCCTTTCCTCAATAATAAAGACAAATCATTATTGAAATAAATTAGTGCCGATTACCGAGGATAAAAAGGAAAAACGAGAGGTGCCAGACCTCTTGTTTTGTGTTTTTGTAAAAAAATACCTACAAAAACAAAGGTAATTTGCCCGACCTGGGGATTGAACCCTGGATCCACACCTGGATCTGGAGATTACCGAACCAAGTCCAGGAAATATAATTAATGAGTGGTGTAGTCGTGTAGAACAAGCTAGTCAGAAATGGCTTTTTTAATTGCCAGCTGTAGGTTATCGGAACCACTGTTCCACTCCTTAGAAAAGGCCTTCCTCCACTCCTTCCATCTTTCGCGAGCCCGCGCGTCCTCCTTCGAGTTTTTACGGAACCTATTCAGCTCGTCCTGCCATCTCTACGTGGTCTACCGCGACCCCGCCTCAGTCTCAGGGCACCAGTTCTGTGCTATTTGGGCCCACAGTTTGTCCGGCATGCGGCAGACATATCCTGCCCAGTCCCATTCAAGTTGGGCAGCATTTAGAGCCAAGTCTGTTATTTTTGTTTCGGAGCGCAGTTTTGTGTTTCGGACTCGATCCGTTAATTTAAAGCCTACCATACTGCGCTCTATTGCTCGATGGCAGACCTCCAGTTTGGACTTTTAATGTACTTATGCAAACTATTGTAAAACATTTTAAAAGAGTAACGGTGGAGTTTCTTCCCCATTCTTCTCCATACGAAAACTACCTTTTGGAAGGGGCGACTAAAATCAATTCTATTTCATAATAATTTTTGACGTTCAAAGGTGCCTTTTAAGTGATTATTTGAAATAAATGCTTTGACTTTGGACTTCTGGATGTTATTCAAAGATCAAGTTGGTGCACCATACGTTAAGACAGGAAGAATACACATGTCCATGAGCCTGCGCTTTAGTGCCAGAGACATCTCAACCCTTAACAGTTCCTTCGAGGACCAGTAGCTTTTTTAGGCGCTTTCCATTCGTCTTGAGTCTTGTGATTTCTTTATCTTTCCTCGCCTGGAAAAAGACTACTTGGCCCAAGTAAAGGTATTCAACAATCAATACTCAATTCTTTATTGCATTTAATTTTCACAATGTAGGCTTAGGTGGTAAATATTTGACAAAAGAAACAATCATGGACCCTGTCGGGCACACCGAAAGAAATATATGTGGAGAAGAGGAGTTAACATTTACGTAGGTATCTTGTAATCTAAATTATTCGAAACACACTTTTACAAAATAATTAATTTACAATAATAATAATAATTTAACATTTTGCTTTTTTTTACCCACGACGGTTGCACAAACGCAGCGCGCCCTGGTGAGTTGTCACCGTAACACCTATCTAAGAACATGCACCAGTCAAATCTAAACCCATCACTGAAAACCGCATCAAAATCGCACTAGTAGTTTTGGAGATAAATGGCAACATTTGTTTGCACAAACAAACAAACACATAAACACACATCCATTTACGTCATTACGTCGTAAGTAAAAAATATTTATTTATATATACTTTATTGTACACCAGAAAATACATAACAAAAAAATACGACCTTACCTTTTTTGTAAATTATTTTTTTTTTTCACTGTTTTCCATAAACGTTGAGTAAATGATAATTTATTTTCTCAATACGAGCAAATAAAACTATACGCACATTGCTAAGAAAAAAATTATAGGCTTAAAAATTTGTTTTCTTGATTTTCTCGTTAATTACTCGTCGCATTACATTTTCAGATTATATTTTTATGAGGTACATTGAAGGTACATTCCTCTGGTAAATATTAGGTAACCATAAGATATATATTACATTCAATATCAGTATTCACCCATCATTCTTATTATCCCGCCGCTCACTTTATTATGTTCTTGTTTCTTGAAGTACATTGCTGGTACATTTCTTACATAATTATACATTAAACATACTCATTTCTGTAACAATATACCCATCATTCTTACCTACACTTTTTCACCAGTGTGTTTACGAATATTTATGCTATGATAAATGAAGTTTTTTTTCTAAAACTACGTTGACATACATCACACTTATAGGGTTTTTCACCACTGTGTATAATACGAACATGATTTGTTAAATTACTCTTATCATTAAAACTACGTTGACATACATCACACCCATAAGGTTTTTCACCTGTGTGTATGTATACGAATATGATGTGACAAATCACCCTTTATACTAAAGCTAATTTGACATACATCACACTTATAAGGTTTTTCACCACTGTGTCTAATACGAACATGTTTTGTTAAATTACTTTTATCATTAAAACTATGTTGACATACATCACACTTATAAGGTTTTTCACCAGTGTGTATACGAACATGTTTTGTTAAATAACTCTTAGTACTAAAACTACGCTGACATACATCACACCTATAAGGTTTTTCACCAGTGTGTATAAGACTATGCTGTGATAAATGACCCTTTATACTAAAGCTAAGTTGACATACATCACACTTATAGGGTTTTTCACCACTGTGTATAATACGAACATGTTTTGTTAAATTACTCTTATCATTAAAACTACGTTGACATATATCACACCTATAAGGTTTTTCACCAGTGTGTATACGAGTATGCTGTGATAAATGACTCTTTAAACTAAAGCTAAGTTGACATACATCACACTTGTAGGGTTTTTCACCACTGTGTTTAATACGAACATGTTTTGTTAAATTACTCTTATCATTAAAACTACGTTGACATACATCACACCTATAAGGTTTTTCACCTGTGTGTATACGAATATGCTGTGACAAATGACCCTTTATACTAAAGCTAAGTTGACATACATCACACTTATGGGGTTTTTCACCACTGTGTACAATACGAACATGTTTGGTTAAATTACTCTTAGCACTAAAACTACGCTGACATACATCACATCTAAAAGGTTTTTCACCAGTGTGTATACGAGTATGCTGTGATAAATGACTCTTTTGACTAAAATTACGTTGACATAAATTACACTTATAAGGATTTTCACCAGTGTGCATTTGAATATGACTTGTTAAATTACTCTTTTCACTAAAACTACGCTGATCCCATTTGTAAGGCTCTTTGAAATAAGTGCCAGGTTTGGACGTACGTATTTGAGTTGTCCTAATAACTTTCGAGTCAGATTTGACTTTACCCGTTTGCTCGGCTGTTATTGCATCTTTTTCTTTTGTTATTAGTTCGTCTAGTTTTGGTTTCTTCGCAATGTTCGCACCTGTTATAATAAATCTGGTAAGTACAATGTTAGAAGAAGATTGACATATATACGAATCAAACTAATAGCGGATTGCATGGTTCACACTAGAACCGAAAAGTAGGAAATTCTGGTGATATCAAATAATACACTACATCATGAAGAACAATATTGTACTAACATAATGGTCCGTATCAAAAATATCTGATAAAACTTTAAGCAAACTATGTTAAAGAGTTTTAGTAACACATTATTTTATTTGTATTTATGTTTCAACTTGTATCTCATTTAATATTTTTATTCAAGAAATAACTATTAATACATGTAGGTTTGTGTGTGTGTGGGAGGGGCCCGTGGCTAAATAATAACAGCCACACAGGTCGATCGATCAGGTTAAGCTACGCTTGCCGCGGTTGGTCTGTGGATGGGTGACCATCTTTACATATCGAGACCCCTCCGTGCCTCGGAAAGCACGTTAAGCCGTTGGTCCCGGCTGTCATTTGTGGATCTTTGACAGTCGTTACGAGTAGTCAGAAGCCCGAAAGCCTGACAACCAGTCTTACCAAGGGGTATCGTATTACCCAGTACCTGGGTTGTGGAGGTCAGATAGGCAGTCGCTCCATGTAAAATACTGGTATTCAGCTGCATCCGGTTAGACTGGAAGCCGACCCCAACATAGTTGGGAAAAGGCTAGGCAGATGATGACATGTAGGTTTATGTGAAATAAAATATTTCGATTTGATTTGAATTCAACATAGCACGGCACGTGTACATAGCACGTGTAAGCGGGTACGCCATTGTGTTAGGTAACGCATACCACTTCCTATTAGGTGAACCATTGGCCTGTTTGCTTACCAATAGATCAACAAACTAAAACTTACTTGTCGTCTCCCTGGCTCTTCGTTTCTTCTTAGATCCTTCTTGTTCTTCTTCTCCTTCAGTTTTAAACTCCATTAAAGGCACATCAACTTCAAAATCTGATTCAGAATGGTGTGGTGGTATATCTGCTACATCTAGACAGCTATCGTCTAAATTTTCCAGTTCTAGCTCTGTAAATGAAGAAAAACAGACAGGAGTATTACTCGTTTATTATTAGTCAGTCATTAATATCAGTCAGTAAGTCAGTTGCGCTCGCGCATCCCTCAGTGCCGGGTGCTGTGAGCGTACTCCGTGTGCAGTGTTGATAAATGTATTCAAAATGTCGGAAACTATCAAGTGTAAGTCGTGTAATATAGTGATCAATAAGCTTTTATCCTATATTCAGAACAAAATCTCAATAAGAGACGAGGAAACGCGCGCTGGTGCGAAAAAGCTAAGTCGTTATTGTTTGAAACTGATCCTACGGACAAAATCAAGACAAAAGGGAAGAACAAAGGAAATGAAGAAAGAGACCTAGTCATGTACTGAGCCTCTTTAAATCGACTGAACCCGACATTATGCCTATTTTTGTGGCTCGCGAGCTGGAGAAGCTACATCCTATTCTTTTCGATCATCTTGACAGCATGAAATTACTGAAAAACCTACTGAAAGTGCAAAGTTAACTAGATGTAATTAAAGCTAACTACGTTACAAAAGAGCAGCTGAGTGAGTGCAGATCTGAGTTACTACAGTTCAGAAATGATTCATTACCAACTGCGTCTCCACAGAACGTGAATATAGGGCGCGGAGCGTGGCAGCTGTATAATAGTTTGCCAGGTGGTCTCTCGTATGATATTAAACAATTCCACGTTAGATGAGCCAGTAGATAACCAGAAGAACAGTCCCGGAGATAATATACAAGAATCAATGTTGAGAGTAAATTTAAAACAAAGTGCACGGAAATCAACTGTGCCTAGACAACGGTCAACGGTATTGAATGGAGGCGAGAATACAATGGCGATTGACGAGCGGTGTGGAGCGGCGAGCCGAGTTGACGTCATCGCTACCTGCGGCGTCGCGTCAGTCGGCCATTTCATCCATACTATCCATACTAATATTATAAATTCGAAAGTAACTCTGTCTGTCTGTATGTTACCTTTTCACGCTTAAACCACTGAACGGATTTCGATGAAATTTGGCAGATAGATAGCTTGCAACCCGGGGAAGGACATAGGATAGTTTTTATCGACTTACCTCGCAGGCGAAGCCGCGGGCGGAAGCTAGTTTTATATATATTAGTCCATGGCCAGTTCGCCGATAATTGCATAATAACAACTGATATTACAAAAAAAAAGAAACAACCGACTTCCAAAAAGACAATGCAAAGTTAAATATAACTTTAATTTCGAAAGTCGGTGTCGTTGGGTTCGCATTTTCGTTGATTGCCACAGACTTCCGAAATTAAAGTTATTTTTCACTTTGCTGTGTCTTTTTAGTTGTACAGACGCCAGCACATCAACCTACTACAATCTATCAAATTTCTTTGATAGATTTTCAACTTTATCGCTAAAGTATAAGGTTCAAAGTTGATTGGGAAAATTTGACAGTTTCGGGTAGGTTGATGTGCTGGCGTCTGTAACTACCCCACAAATTCAATTAACACTACTTACTATGTAAATATCAGTGTTAAAACATCATCAAAATAAACTAAGTGGGAAAAAAATCATATTATTAATACTAATTCAAAAACTAAACAAGCACACATTAGACATACATTATCCATTAAAAACAATACATAGATATACAATTGCAGCCAAGCGGTGCCAAGCTAAGGTGCATTGAGGATTTGAAGACACCGACTAGAAGAATCATCAAAATTCGCATAGAAATGCTGGAGACGCAGTACATTTATGCATATAATTTCGTACATAAGAATAATTACCTAATGTATTATATAGGTAGGTACTTAAATCTTCCTGAAAGAATGTAGATTACGTCAATGAAAAATAACATAAAAATTGGTTCATTAGTTTTGGAGATAATCGCGGATATACAAACACATACTCCTACATACATACGGGTCGAATACAGAAACTCCTTTTTTGAAGTCGGTAAAAAAAAGAAACAGCTCATTGGACATCAAAAAATTCGTCCACATCACTGTCAATGGGAAAACTGCCCAAAAGGTTGGGAGCACAGTCACAGACAGTAAAGTCTGGACTCTTCCCATCGTCGCGTGCCAAGCCATTGGGCTCTGAAACAGCTGGCATGGTGATAATATCCCGAAGGATGATTTCGTTAATGCTGGTGTGCCATGCCTTCCGACCAGCTGATCTTAGCGTTGCGCTCATGAATGAGTGCTGCTTGTGGTGGCTGGTCAACTTGCTCGCCATGGTTTGAAATGTCTTAGAAATGAACAATTTTTTAATTTAACTACAATGGTTCTAGTTAATCATTTGTTTCTTCGAGATAAAGCCCTATGAATAGAATTAAACTTTGCACATGCAAGCGGGTCCGCCCTTTAGGTAAGGCAAACCGCTTCCTATCAGGTGAACCATTGGCCTGTTTGCTTACCTATAGATTAACAAACTAAAACTTACTTATCATCTCCCTGGCTCTTCGTTTCTTCTTAGATACTTCTTGTTCTTCTTCTACTTCAGTTTTAAACTCCATTAAAGGCACATCAAATTCAAAATCTGATTCAGAATGGTGTGGTGGTATATCTGCTACATTTAGATAGCTATCGTCTAAATTTTCCAGTACTAGTTCTGTAATTAAACAAAAACAGTCAAGAGTGTTAGGTACTTGTTTATTATTAATATTTGTATTATTTAAAAGTAAGTTAAGTAGAACTAAACTTAAAATTGCCAAATATTTTTTTTACCAATATGAAATAAATAGATTTTTATCTTTCATTTATTTTAAGATTGATAATATTTTTATTTGTATTTTTTTTCGTAAAAACTTACCGCCACATTGATGTTCCTCCTTTGGTTCAATAAAATCTAGTCCCTCACAAACTGCTGGTAATTCTTGTTTGATAGCAATGCTTTCTGTTTGAACAACATCAACTATGCTTATGTTCTCTGTTGGAGATTTAATAAACCCACTGTAAAACCCAAAGTGGCCTTGATTTATTAAAGGATTGAGCTGTAAAAAGATGATTATAGTATTAGGAAAATATGCTGGTGATCACAGTCCCGCAAGCCAAACCTTTTTTCATTATACTGAAGCCACTCAAAAGACCTTCCATAAGTGAGGATACTTAGGTAGGTCTATGATAGCCTGGAGAGATGGCCATAACTTCACTGACAACTGCACAAGCTAATGTTGCATAGCTCGTGATGACATGAGAGAGAAGCATTATCAAACTGCCACATAAAAGTTTCATGCAGAAGTTAAGTGGAATATTTAACATGGAATATTTAACATGTAATAATTGTAAACACCTACATTTGACAATAGCGTACATATCAACATTTAACACTAAATGGTATGGTCAGAGTGAAATCCAGACACAATAAGTATGAACTGGAGAGGAATTATTTCCAAATTTGAATGAAATTAGAAATTATGAGAATAAATGGAGGTTGAAGAATAGCTTACCTCATGATTGTCATTAACCTTCTGAGCAAACAGCTGTTCGGCTTTCAGACATTGTCTCAGTAATCGGTAGCATTGCTTTAGTTTAGTGCAGCAGATGAAACAAGCAAGAATCGGTCTACTGTCTTCAGTTACAAACTGCAACAGAATTTGTATTACACTGTTTTGTAAAAATCATTGACATATATATATATTACTAGCTTAAAATACTTCTTATTTGACTAATAAACTATACAAACGCGGTCCATGCCAAGAGTTGGTGGTCCTTAATGTTTTCTGCGGTTTAATCTTACAGAGAAGGCGTGAGCATTGATCACCTTTGCACAAGGTAGATTGGCGCCAATGTCAGTCATTTCCAATTTCCCCTAAGACAAACTTCTAACTGAAAGTTCAATTCAATTCAATTCATTTATTGCATCAAATATGGTAGGTACATGAAGTTCTTATAATAAAATATTTAATAACACACATTTGGCCATTATTTAGCATGCAATAGTACAAGTTTTAACATTTTGTGAATTTATGTATCTGCTTACAGTTAAATATATCTGTGCTTTATTGTACAAAATTTACAGGGACACTTTTGAAAGAACTCATCTATCGAATAAAAACATTCTTGTAACAACCACTTCCGCAACGCAACACAAAACTTATTGAAAGGTAGTTGAGTAATTGACCTCGGCAAAGCATTGTAAATTAGGGAAGCCATGTAAACGCAGCTCCGCCGAAAAAGTTCTAGCTTTGGAACAGGCATTTCAAAATCTAAATGTGTAATTTTCCTTTTATTTGTGTTATCTTTCCGTTCAAATAGTTCAAGATTGGACCTCACAAACCTGGCAATTTCGTAAATATAAATGCATGGGACAGTCAATAGATTGTGCGACTTGAATGAATATTCATGCCGGTAGTATGTTTGTAGAGGCATTTAAAACGTTTACTCCATTCTTATTAAAAATATCAACTTACTGGGATATCAGTCAGCTTCTCATATAGTTCGCGCAAGTTCCTGTTGACCACTACAAACATGCGGACATTTTGCACTAAACATATCCTACACAATAGCAATTTTTCCATTTCTAACTCGAAATTTTTCACTAAAAATACTTTTATAGACGTAGGTACACTGATCCGTTGCGTACAAATAACGAAGGGGCTTGTATATTATTGTTACAACTTCTTCTAGTAACCTACGAACATTTGCAAATAAAAGATAATAAACACTGCCTTTGTGGAACACGGTAAGACGGCAGCAGCCGGAGAGAGCTAAACTTATTTTGTCTTTCGTAGGGAGTCCAGACAGTCCAAGTAATTCATAGGAATTCTTTTATTAGTCTCTTATCACCATTTTATGAACATAAATATCGGTACGTTTATTTCTTTCGACAATAGAAATAATTTCACTTGATTTGACTTGCCAATGACACTTGAAACTGACAGATTGCTGCTTGACAATTGACATTGACAGTTACATTCACAGAACATGGCACAGCCATTGAGATGGGAAAAGCATGGAGACGGCATATTCTACTATAGAAATAATAGATATACAAATTATCTATCATATCGACACACACATGTCAAAAAGCGTTCTATTTCTTTTTAACTAATCAAGCTGGATATGAGAAGAGGGGCCCGTGGCTAAATAGAAACAGCCGCACAAGTCGATCAATCAGGTTAAGCTAGGCTTGCCGACGTTGATCTGTGGATGGGTGACCATCTTTACATAACGAGACCCCTCCGTGCCTCGGGAAGCACGCTAAGCCGTTGGTCCCGGCTGTCTTTCGCAGATCTTTGACCGTCGTCGTTACGGGTCGTCAGACGCCCGAAAGTGTGACAACCAGTCTTACCAAGATGTATCATATTACCCAGTAACTGGATTGTGGAGAGGAGTGTCAGATAGGCAGTCGCTCCATGTAAAATACTGGTATTCGGTTGCATCTGGTTAGACTGGAAGCCGACCCCAACATAGTTGGGAAAAGGCAGGCAGATGATGATGATTAAAAAAAAATTATTTGTGGCTACACATTGTTGGTAGTCAAACAGTAATCATCAAAGTAGCAATAAATAAATAACTTGCCACCACAAAAAGACAAGTTACTCAAGAGTTTACAAAACATCTATCGATAAAATCTGGTTAGACTGGAAGCCGACCCCAACATAGTTGGGAAAAGGCTAGGCAGTCTTCTGCCTAGCCTTTTCCCAACTATGTTCATTTTTTTTTCGGCTCAGCTGCACCTGAAAAGAGGACATCTAAATGTTTGTCAAGTACTAAATTTGGCAACACTTTTGTGTGACGTCAAAATCATGTCTATGAGTGACCGGTCGCCATGTTGAGTGCCGTGTTCTATAAATGGTTTTTTGGTAGATGTGCTGTCAAAAACGGTTGATTGCTCAAAATATTTTTGTTGTTTTCGAGAGTAATACGTCTAGAAACTAGTTAATAGGAAAATCATGCCCTCGTGTTGTATAAAACAGTATGGTGCAAGAAAAAACCAAAAACAACCCTACAAAAGACGGCCGTCGTAAGTCTCCCATTTTTGTAGGTATACACACTAATTTTGTGGGTAGTCCATAGGTTTATTTAGTCATTGGGCACAGCACCAGATTTTTTTTTCGCGATTTCAGATTGTAGCGAAATGGCATCTCCTAAAAGCTCAATAGATTTTAGTCACTGACTGACGTTGTTTAATAGAGGTCAGTGATTTTAGTTCACATTGTGAACTAATGTGACCCCAACTCAGCTTGTAAGATTGTGTAGTTGAGCCAGGATATATTAGCTCAATCATAGTAGTTTTTAGGCAAAGTTTTAAGCCTATCCTCATATTTAAAGCTCACTGATCTGACCGTCATGCGCTATAACTTTACTAGGACACTATCCACTTGTTTATAGCTTGCGATCTGACCGCGCCCTGATGAATTTTCAGTTAACCTTTGCAGAGCAATTATTCTATTACTTACTTAAAAATAACTGGGAGAGATTAGATATTTTTCTCATGTAATAAATGGAAAAAGTTCAAAGTATTTTTCTTTATCGCATCCCATTTCTAATATTAGTTCCACGGAACCTCACGTTGCCATCAGCGCTAAAATGGCGAAAATCAAATTTCTTCATTTTGTCATCTATTTATGAAGTCCAGCGTACTTGTTTGTGATTGCGACGGCGATGTATCGTACTGCTATCGGACGGGCGCGTTACTTCGTTAACGGAGTTAGGGAGTAGACCCCTAGGTCTCTTGTGTACCTAGATAAGTATACAAATAAGGTATAAAAACTACAATTATGAGGAATCAATCTTTAATTATTACCTATCTAAATAACTTTCCACTGGCACGCCATACATACATTATCACAATGACTTTACAGCCATAGACTTATCAAAAAAGATGGAATCCGCGCCACGCATATTATAATATCGAAAGTGAAGCACCGTACCGATATATGTGTGCGTGATTGAAGATTGACGCTGTCGTGTCACGTAATGGCGGCCGGTCAGTATACTATGATGTAAATGTGAGCGTGAGGCGTGTTTGTACAAACGGTCCGGCATACTATTTACTGTGCTTCACTTTCGGTATGCGTGGCGCGGAGTACATCTTTTTTATAAGTCTATGTTTACAGCAATGATCTTTCTTTCGTCACAGATTGATTTTGCACAATAAACATTCTTATGCAAAAATAACAAACAGAACAGAATTAATTGCTTTTGTTTTTCATCAGTAGGTACAAGTAAGTACATTACAAGGATAAAATAATAGTACAGACGCCAGCACATCAAGCTACTACAATCTGTCAAATTTCTTAGATAGATTTTCAACTTTATCACTAAAACATAAGGTTCAAAGTTGATTGGGAAAATTTTACAGTTTCGGGTAGGTTGATGTGCTGGCGTCTGTACATTGCCGAGGCACACATACGTAAGTCCATCAATGCCTAATTGTGGCCAAGGCTTGTATACTTAGTACTTTTCTCAAATAATGCGCAGAAATTAAAACCAAGTAGTATGTACAGAGGCCAGCTCATCAAGCTACCTCAAACAGTCAAATTTCTTTGATAGATTTTAAACTTTACCACAAAGGAGTAAGGTTCATATTCAATTGGGAAAATTTGTCAGATTGGGGTAGCTTGATGTGCTGGCCTCTGTACCTAGGCAGATCTTTTTATTTGTTTTTTTTTTTCAATAAACACTTTCTATTTGCAAGCCAGTTAGAAATTTGAATAAAACCTTTGATAAGTTACCTCCTTGGTTGCCATGTTTCGGAGTAAAAGATCGTTCCATTTTTAAATTACACGACTTAAGTATGAGTTTACTATGTTATTTATTTGGCCGCTAAACCACGAAAGATATGGATTTTCATACAAATTTTGCCGGCCGCTGCTCGCATGTGTTTGGCCAGTAAAACAATTTCGATTTAACTTGAAGAAGGTTGTTAAAATAATGCTCTTTTCAAGCATGTTTGAGAAAAATATTTTTAACTTTTTCGACTAGTAGATAATTATATTCTTCATTTAAGTTAATAAGTATAAACGAAGTTATGACGGTTAGGGGCTACTAGCAAACTGGAGGGGTTTACAAGTAGCCTCTAAATAGTTCCACAATCCACCTCCTGTCTCCATCATCAGACCCTCGACACGAAGTGAAGGCTTTCAAACAAATATACAAAATTTTATAGATGTATGTATGTAAGTTTGTCCACGCATTTCTCCGCAACTATTAATCGGATCGTGACCCATTTTTTTTATTGGCTTACATTTACTTCATCTTAGGGAACCATGTAAGTTCATCAAAATCGGTTGAAGAGTTTTCAAGATATGGACAAATACAACCGTGTGACGGTTTGGTTTATTGATACGAACGACGGGGTCGGTACTGTCAAAGGGAAAATTTTCTCAAAACCTTGGTCTAATTCTAGTGCAATATTTACAACTATAATTAACTACTTATTACAAACAAATATTCCAGTTTTTATTTAAAACTTCAAATTACGAACTAAAAAGTAAGTAATAAAAAAAAATCGACTTCAAAAGGAAATTCACGCAAGATTATGAAATAACTGAAGTCGGTGGCAAATAACGAAAATGCGAACCCAACGACACCGACTTCCGAAATTAAAGTTAAGTATTTCATAATTTTGAGTGAACTTCCTTATGAAGTCAATTTCATTTTTTTTATTACTTTTTTGATTTTTCAATTAGTCTTGTCTTCCTCGTTGGTTGGTTGAGCGTGATGTCCTTGGTTCGATTCCCGGGTCAAGTAAACATTTAATGAGTTTTTCTGTCAGGAATTTCTCAGTAACAGACGGATTCAGGATTTGTGCCTGTGTTATTATTACATGTGACTTAAACATAGAATAAAATAGAAGACTATTTAATTATGTACACCATATAAATTACAGATATAAATGTAGAGGGTAACGCGGTGGGCGGTCAGATTATCTAACTGGCAAAATGTTGTGTGTGTGTTATAGTTTACAAATGTGGTTTGGGTGTCTCCTAGTACGTTTGGTTAATTGAACCGTATGAACTGTAGTAACAGTATGTTATCGTTCTTTTAAGTATTTCCAACGGATGTTCACTTTTTTACACTTGAATTTAATTTTTCATTCAACATCATTTTGTGATTTAATGAGGGTAAACTTCACTTGGTGGCAGCCTAGGACCAAATAAAAAAAGTCAAGACATAGCGCTGCGAACAATACAAGTGAAGCATGCCAAAACTACACCTCCGCTCTGTGCATACACGCTCACACGCACACATTTACAATCAAACTACACCTCACTAAGTGCACACATGTTTACGAAACCGGCATTACTTTACTGTTGACAGCCCTCTGTCTTGGTTTTTTATTTGGTCTGAGGTCGCAGCGCACGATGTTTTGAAACGTAATAACTTGAGAGATTAGGATTACTGTCCATAATCGGTTTATTTTGTTCTAACCATTTTCGCTGCTTTCTTGTAACTTTTGTGACTCTGGAGCGTAATGTCACGTCGACATTTGATGAGGAAAGAGATGCAAAGAGCTGTGGGTATGCTGGAAGCAGACGCAGCCAAGCGTACCTAATTTGCCGATTATGGGCGCCTTACAAGGCTACAGGAGATGTTGCTGAACGTCACCGACAAAGATACAGGGTAACAACTCAGAAACAAGACTGCTTTCTGCAAAATGCTGGGAGGAGGCAGCCTCAAATTACAGCTCGCCAGCTGGTAGAAAGTCTCCAGTCTCAGCACCAAGTGGTCATAAGTGACCAAACCGCCAGGTGAAGATTGCATGGAGAAAATTTTCCCGCTCGCAGACCTCTTAAGAGTTCCAGCTGTTCGACGTGGAAATCGAGGGCGTCGATTATTGTAGGCTAACGCACATTTGCACTGGACGGACACTCAGTGAGCTCGTGTTCTTTTTCTGATGAGCCGCGTTTTGGATTTCATCCCGATTCAAAATAAGTGTGCGTTTGGCGAGTTCCTGGTCGCCAAAATCTACTCCAGAATCTTCAGGAAGTTCATCCGTAGGGCGGAACGATTATGGCACGGGCTGGAATTCACCTAAATGGAAGAACGGACCTATTTATTTATTTATTAAGGTACACCAAACAGCTTTTATGTATGTATAATAAATCTTAAGTGCTTTATAGGTTAGAATAGCCTCGGAATTATAGATAGCGCACTCCACGAAGACGCGCCCCACTTTTCTTTCTAACTGTTTACAGTACAAATGTGCAACATTCCGCTAGTGTTTTAGTTTTGTCGGTGCACAGTAATTAATTATTAGTAGGTAATTAAAACCCAGAAATTTCAGACAAAGAAGCAGCTTATTGTCGTTTACGACAGATTGCTGTGAAGCAGAAAGAACAAAAAAAAAAAAGTAGGTAATTAGTGTGTATCAAAAATCTAAAACATTAGCGGAATTAACTAGCGATTAGTAAGAAGAGTGGGGCGCGTCTTCGTGGATTGCACGAACTGTACACAGTCGCCAATTATAGGTTTACCAGCAATATCAGACATAGGTGATCACACATATTAATAACAAAACTAAAGGCTAGAATTTAAAATTTTTGGCAAAATACTCTTAAGTAAAATAAAAGACAAACAATATTGCAATTTTGCCCACTTACTGACTAACCCCTTTACTAATAAACGTTGTATAGTGTCTGTATAGTTACACAACGCTTTGTCTTCTTCTTTCGAAAGACAAATTGCTGACAACTGAAAGAGCGAAATCGGTGAGTACCTATTCATCTGATATAATACGTTTATTAGTAATGGGGTAAGACTAAACAATATAAATAGAAATAATAAAAATGAGATCATAATGGAAAGCATAGCTTCTAAAACAAAGTTTAAAAAGCTGAAGTTTCCAAAGTGTACTAACACAGCAAATTATCGGATTGTGTTTTTTGAGATTTCAGACCCGACCTTGGGATCTTGTTTTGATACGAGGCAATTTAAATGCGAAACAATACTGTGACGAGTTTGTGCATTTTATGGATATCCCTAACTAGGATTTCATTGCATTTCATGCAAGATAATGCGCGTGCATACACAGCCAGTCTGGTGATAAATGTGCTCTGCGAGAACATTATTACTCTATTACAGCAGCCTGCTCAGTCCGCTGACATGAATCCCATAGAGCATACGGAGGTTCTGCTGGGAGTTCAGTGACCTTCCCCAAAATTTTAACACACGGAAGTAGAGCCTTTGGCACATTTTTCTAGAGTATAGAAGGAAATTCTACAGGTGGCAATAGACAACTTTATACTCAGGATGCCACGCCGATGTAGAACTATCGCGAATGCATTGGGTCAAACAAATTATTAAAAATTTGCTAGTCATGTTTTTTTTTTATTTCAGCTACAAAAACGTGTTTTTTCGTTTTGGTAGATACTATTTTGGATTTTTATAATGATTATTTTTATTAAATCTTTTATTTAATCAAACAATTAAAATATCTATTAAATTACACTTCTATCGATTTAAATTCAAACTACAATGTTACATAAAAAATATTAAAATTACTATGAATACTTCCCTAGACTGAGTTGAGTATTGTACACACATAAACTTACGCCTTCTTCCTTTGGGGATAGGCAGAAACTACAGAAAGCCACCTGCTGCGATTCTAAACCGCTCCTTTTGGTTCGCTTACGTTCATAAATCAGGTCATACACTTACGTTGGATATGTTTTGATAAATTACTCTTTTGACTAAAATTACGCTGACAAACATCACACTTGTAAGGTTTTTCACCAGTGTGTACACGCATATGAATTGTAAAATCACTATTATGATTAAAACTACGCTCACATATATCACATTTTAATAGATTTACAACAGTGTGTTTACGAATGTGCACTGTTAAATTACTCTTTCTACGAAAACTACGCTGACATACATCGCACTTGTAAAGTTTATTAAAAGTGTGTTTACGAATAATATGTTTTGTTAAAACACCCTTTTGATTAAAACTACGCTGACATTCATCACATTTAAAAGGTCTATCACCAGTGTGTATACGAATGTGTTTTGTTAAAGTACACATTTGATTAAAACTCTGCTGACACACAACACACTTATAAAGTTTATAACAAGTGTGTATTAGAATATGTTGTGACAAATGACCCTTTTGACTAAACCTCCGCTGACATACATCACACTTATAAAGATTATTACCAGTGTGTATACGCATATGTTTTGTTAAACCACCATTTTCACTGAAACTACGCTGACATACATCACACTTATAAGGCTTATCACCAGTGTGTATACGAATATGTTTAGTTAAGCTGCCCTTTTCACTAAAACTGCGCTGACATACATCACACCTATAAGGCTTTTCACCAGTGTGTACACGAATATGTTTTGTTAAACTACCCTTTTGAATAAAACTACGCTGACATACATCACACTTATAAGGTTTTTCACCAGTGTGTACACGAATATGATCTGCTAAAATACCTTTTTGACTAAAACTACGCTGACATACATCACACTTGAAAGGCTTTTCACCAATATGTGTACGAGTATGTTGTATCATTTTTTTACGAGATTAAAACTACGCTGAATTGTCCAGTTAACTGTCGAATCTGATTTTTCTTTTTTAGTTAGCTCGGCTGTTATTGCATCTTCTAGTTTCAGTTTCTTCGCAACACCCCTGTAATTATAAATCTGGTAAGTAGGTACGATGTTGGGAGAACATTGACATGCACACGAATCAAAATAATAGCGGATTGCATGATTCGCACTAGGACCGAAGATAAATTTTTGGTGATATGAATAATACACTTTATCACCAGAGACATGAAGAACAAAATTGTACTAACATCGCCAAATCGTAGTCATGATCTCTTCCAAAAGTATCTGATCAAAGTTTAAACAAACCCAGTTCAAGGGAATCAGCAACACATTCATATATACTCTGAAGGTTTCTACTTTATATCTCACTTAATAATGTTATTCAAGCAATAATTACTGTTGCGTTCTTTTATATATCACCAGTTGCGCCCCTCGGTTTCACCCGCACAAGTCTCGAATATGAATATTGGGATAAAAAAAACTACATTCTGTCCTAATCCAAGGTATGATCTACGCATATGCCAAATTTCATCCAAAGTCGTTCAGTCGTTTTAATGAGAAAGCAAAACAAAAAGAAAATGGTCTTCCAGACCGTATTTTGGCCATGTCGGCTAATGTCAACGAAGACAAGCCTTCGGCACGGGAGATATTACAAGGGCAAAAGTGTGAACGCAGACACAGATGCAGAGTGCAGTGCACCTATCTGCGCTCTTCCCTCGCTCTCATAGTCCGATGGGACGGCACGTAATATGACCGAAGAGAGATCAGGCGCAGAACTAACGGCTTCACGTGCCTAACAAACAAACATACAAAAAACTTTTTTACAAAAAAAATAACCGACTTCCAAAAAAAAACACTACAAAGTGATAAATAACTTTAATTTCGGAAGTCGGTGTCGTTGGTTCTGCATTTTCGTTTATTGACACCGACTTCCGAAATTAATATAATTTTTTTTGTAAAAAAGTTTTTAGGTTTCACTTTTTAGTGGGAGAGTTTGTAATTTATCTAAGTTACAATAGCCTAATGTCAACTGCTCATCACCTTTTACAAAATATAGCTAATAAATTTTTAGATTTTTGTTGATTTTTCAAAAACCGCTTTTCCGATTTCGATAAAATTTTCATGGGACCATTTAGGAAGTATACCCTTTCCAACAAAATAAGAATTTTTTAAATCGGTTGGCAAGCGACGGAGTTATGCGCGAACAAACATTAAAAAAAAAAAAATACAAACATCCGAATTGAGAACCTCCTCCTTTTTTAGAAGTCGGTTAAAAAATCAAACCGTTTCTCTTTATTTATACAGGAAGATTTTTTTATCACTGTCGAAATTTTTACAGGATTTTCTACCCATGAACATGTTCATATTCACTTTCACTACAGGACCAACATTGAAATGACGAAAAAAAAATCTACCCCCAATTCCCTCTAGAGGACATAAAGTGATGAATTTAAAAATAAATATTTTAGGATGGTGCCTTGTTGGGTATCAAATGAAAGGGTTATATTGACGTTCGAGAAGTGGTAGGTACTGTGTATCCTATTTTGATAAATAAATATTTTTATTTTTA
Source organism: Gortyna flavago (assembly GCA_963669345.1). Classification (NCBI taxonomy): domain Eukaryota; kingdom Metazoa; phylum Arthropoda; class Insecta; order Lepidoptera; family Noctuidae; genus Gortyna; species Gortyna flavago. Next base: position 1,702,798 of record OY770154.1, read on the forward strand.
CATAAATAATAAAACTTTTAATAGTTATCTACTTTGTTTTATTGCCATTAACCTATGTTATTAACTGTAAATCCACTTCGTTATTGTTTTATTTTTTATTATTATTTAACGTAGTAAATAATAATAAAAAGGTAACGTATTAACCTTTAGCAGGTTGCTCTGCTTTGCTATGCTCTGCAGGGGGTGATAAAGAGCAGATGATGAAGTAGCTTTGCATCTTTAGTAAGTGTGATAAAATAAAACCTAACCAGTTTAGATAGAGCCCCAACTTTTTTTCGCAACAGAGCCTCTGTTCACGTTACTACGAAAAAAATAAAATCAGCTGTGCTGTTCCTTACATTAATGTTTGTCTAACTCGTCTAAATGTAGGGAACAGTTGTTTTTTTTTTCACGATTTCAGTTTTGATCCCATAGTAAAAGTTGTTCATAATGATGAGTTGTTGGTGTTTTTTTAATAACCCTGGATACTGGATGATTTTTTACCGTCTCGAAATTTTTACGGGGTGTTATTCACATGAATATGAACAACTTTCACTATAGGACCAACACTGAAATCATGACAAAAGGAATCAGCTGTTTCGTACATTTTGGTCAAGTAGGTATTCAACTTTTGTATTAAACAGCAGATTTATTTTTTCGTTAGTGAAAGTTGTTCATATTCATGGATAGAGCGCCCTGTAAAACTTTCGAGACTGTAAACACAAAATCATCCAGTATACATATAAAAGATATAAGATACAGGTTACACTGAATTTTTATTATTATCAGAGAAAATTGTGGTCACATTACAAATCCCGCAAACAGCCGGACACATACAACGTGTTAATGAAACAACCCAAAACCTGAAACTAGTTTGTTTAGAATCGGCAGCAAAATCGAATACAATAATTTTTAAAATAGGTTATTTTTATCCAAAAAATAATTATTTGTCATGCCATATCCAATACTTTTTAACGACGCTGTACAATACGACTGTGACACTACTGTCCAACGCGAGGTAAGGGTGCGGGGGGGGGGGTGGGGGTGAGGGAGAGGGGGTGCTAGAGCTGGCGCCACAACAACATTTACAAATATCTTTTACAATAATTTAGGAAAATAAATAATTAGACGTCATATCAATTTATTAATATAAAAATCGGTTGGGGTGTCCGAGGTTTTGGGTTATTTCATTAACACATTGTATTAGCGTTTAATAGGTACTTTGTTCATTTTAGTTTGTTTTGACTGTACAGTAATTTACATAGTTTTCATTATTTTTGGGTTAAAAATTACCTATTAGATATTAAAAATTATTGAAATCGATTCAGTCATTCAACAATCCTGAAAACTACTTTGATAATGTGCATTAATCCCCTATGCAGGGGATGCCTTGACGCCGAGGAATCAGCCGCCCACGTCAGCCTGGAATGCGAGGCCGTGGCTTCTCAACGTGCAGAAATCTTCGGAACAATGAGGTCGCGCCGCGAAGCCTGTGAAGACCTCAGGAAGCTTCTGTGCTTTTGGGCGGAGCTAGGCTGGCTCTGTTAGCCAGAAACCCCACGCACAACGGACCGAATGGGAGTCTACGTGCGGAAAAGGGAGTCTCATCATCATCATCATCAATGTGCATTAATTCAGTTCTACATTGTATATGACTACATTTAATTATTTATTAAAATCTCCTTTACAGCGACCCTTATATACCCTTAACATATCAACATTCAACACGCGATAGTATGGTGGCGCGAAATCCAGAAACCATAGATATGAGCTTCAGCGGAATTACACCCACATTATACTAAAATTAAAATATATGAGAATAAATGGCTTTTGAAGAATAACTCACCTAATAATCCTCATTCACTATTCGAGTGAACAGCTCTTCAGCTTCCAGACATTTTAGTAGTAGCATTGCTTTATTTTACCGCAGCAGAATAAACAATCAAGAATCGGTCTATAGTATTTGATTACAAACTGAAACAAAATTTGTCTTACACTATTTTGTTTTCATGAAGAAAATACTTCTATTCTGCAGAGGGTGGCAGGGACATCAACGGACAAACTGAAACAATGAATTTTGTTCATGAATCTAGACCCCCTAGTGTAGACATTGCTGTTTATAAAAAAAAAAAAACTATGGTTTCATAAAAATTTACACAGTCAAAAAGTATGGAACAGCTAGTTTTTATTTTAATAACAAATGAAAAATTTCAACGCAGGGGTAGTAGGGGTTGTAACAGTTTGTGTGTTGATGTCTCTGCCAGCCTGTATAGTTAAGTAGTCCAACCCAACAGTTGGTGGTCCGTAATGCTTTCCGTGCGTATCTTAAGCGCTTATTACACTATCCAATTTTTAGGAAAGCTAATTAGGAAATCGGCAGATGTAATCACAGTTAGAACAGATTGGATCCGATTCATGTAAATCGGAGGTCCAACCACTCTACTTCCTTAATTGTATACAATCAAGGACTGTGTAATCACGGCGTTACGATTTAGAACGACTACTCAGGCTAATTTTAACTAAATTAATAAAAATGTATGGGAAAATGCCCTATCCTCATAATAAAAACGACAAAAATTATTTTAATAAGTCATTACGCGATGAAGGCTTGAAGGTCTTATTGAAAATTTACAAAAAATGTGACTTAAAAGATGAGACTTTCAAGACGCCATCGATAGAAAATTCGAAACATGCAACCCAGTACATATGATCCTTATTCACGAATGCGTCGTTTGTCCGATTTAGAATCCAATTTTGTGTAGTGTGATTACTAGCTTCAGACTTCCTAGTTAGAGTCTTCCTAATTAGCTTTCCTAAAAATTGGATAATGTAATAAGCGCTTAACAGAGAAGGCATGAGCATTGATCACCAATCTTGCTTAGGGCAGATTGATGACTTAATATACATATTTATTTTAAGTCCAGGTTTTCTCACACTGTTTTCCTTCACCAATGACAGTAATTTCTATTTTCCCCTAAAGGCGCTCCCTCACCACTCCCTTATGGGCGAATGCTCCTGTGAGGGAGCGCCTTCAGGACGAACGTCTGCAAGAAAGTTCATCAGGTATGCATCGTGTATTAATATTACGACTATTTCTAGTACTTACATAGTTTATGTACGTACAATTTGCGAATAAATTTTGTAAACACTTCCTTTGTGGACCGCGGTATGACGGCAGCCCGCAGCAGCCGGAGAGAGCTAAACTTATTAAACCTCTAGCAGGTAGTCCCGACAGTACAGGTAATTTATATTCAGGTAATAATGCATTATTACCTCAATGGTAATTTACAGAAATTAGTTTATTAGTCCCTTATCACCATCTTTTCCTTAAAGACATTGGTAGTTCACGTTTATTTCGATCACAATCACAGAATACTATTACTCCTTGATCACAATTCACATGAGACGAGACGAGACACACAGACGAGTGACGATAATTAATAAAGTAAATAAACTGTTGAAAAATGAAAATATTGATTTATCTAATCAGCAACTTGACAGTAGGAGCAGTGCTGCCATATAAAAAAGAAAAAGTACTCTGTGCTGCCAACCCTATCAATCAAACTAAAAAAAATAGCGATAGAATACAAGTAAAGGCGCGTCCCCACTCACTAGGGCCGCGCGGTTTCGTGAGGTCGAGCCGCGCGGCCGAGCTTGCTCATGGACTTATAGTTATAAGTCCATGGCTGTATTATACACTTGTTTAATAGAGGTCAGTCACTGACCTCTATTCTTGTATAATTACAGGTCAGTCACTGACCTCTATTCTTGTATAATACAGGTCAGTGAATGAATATAATAAAGACAGAGTGACAGTCACCAGCCATAACTCTTTTCAGTGATTCCAGTATCTTCGTAACAAAAGTAGTTAGACGGCGCCACTAGAAAAATAGGAAAATCAAATAAAACAATCAAAATAATCAACAATCGTTATATTTGTTTCTAAACATAGATTCTACAGTGAAATATAACCACAATAAAGCTTACCATTAAGTTTCAATTAAACTATTGCACCGATATTTTCACTCCGATAATTACTTCGCTACATTCGTTTATGTATTGGCATTAAATTATCGGAATGATGATAATATAAAAATGTTAATATCGGTACCTATTATAGCAGAATCGAGCTTATAGAACATAACTTGCTATTACATAAGCGTACGTATTAGTTCTAAAGATGGCGTTATAGGCTAGATTTGACGTTGTTCCTAAAAATGTAGGCATAGCAAGCCCGATTTAAGAAAATTATAATCTCAGGCAGTGCCGGCGTGACCAGGTTTGCATTATGTAGCACTATCAAATCGGAATCCGAGGGTTTAAAAGGAAATATCCAATACATTGCATCATAGGTTGGAAAAATTCGTCGGCTAAAAACCGCAATAACGCAATGAACTCGTCTGAACTGTCAAAATGAATGTTAATGCGTGCGATTGTCAAATAAAGTGAGTTCATTTATGTATATTAGTATATGAGTGAGTTACGCAAGTGGATGGATTTTTTAGACGGGCCAATAAGGGCAGCTACCTTAACAGTTGTAGATACAGGAAAACGTTCTTAAGAGACTGTCCTTAACTTTTTGAGTGATTGCCATGGGTGATTGCTAACTGCATTCTCTGCACAGATTTTAGAAATTTTTTAATTAAATTATTAATTTCGGAAAGGACTGAAAAGTGTCAAACTGACAGTAAGACACAATACCCAGACTTATGTCCTCAGTTTAGTCCTTTAGCGTATCAAAATAGCCTCGTTCTCGACACTAGTGTCATGTAGATCTCAGCTGTCTTAGGGCGTTTGTCCACTGCGACCGTCAACGGGGAGTCAACGAGAAAGAGATGACACAAATTAATTCCGCCCAGAGCGGGAGAAGTTATTTGTTAATATCCCACAAAAAAAAAGATTATTACTTGTCGTAATTTTGTCACTTGTTGTCCTTGTCAATGTAGTAGCTTGCTACATATCAGTAATCTGTGCAATGTAGTACTATACCGTCAACATCACATATTAGGTACCTATAACACCATTGGTTTAGCCGTTTCCGAATAAGGGCGTGAATTACATAGAAATATATTTTAAAGCACCACAATCCACATCCATAATAACTAGAATTAAATGCTTATATTAAGCCAAGTCAAGGTTTGTAGTCGAACAGTTAGAACGAGGTATTCTACGTCAAGATATTTAAAAATATCCGATATTTCTAGTAGAAACAGAATATTGTTATCGTATTTTGGAACGATGCTCAACTCATCAATCATCATCTGCCTGCCTTTTACAAAATGTTTTTTTTTTTAATCACACATACAAAATATGTTTTTTTTTTTTAAATCACATACAATTGTTATGTTAATTACTGGAGCTTGGAGACTTTTAGTCTTACCGGATGCAGCTAAATACCAGCTCGCGTAGCCTGATCACCATAGAAACGGGTTTTGTCGACGGAAGAATAGACAAAATTGCAGATTGTAGAAAGATCTAACGTCATATTTTTTTCTACTTTTGACATTTGGGGGTAGAAACATGCTCTCAACAACTGTCAAATACATACATAAAAAAATATTCATACATCACATTGGACTTAAAATTACTATAGGTATTGATTTTAAAATTTGATTCCCGTTCAGTGAACGTATGGGAAGAATAAATGTACTTATTTGTCTTCATAGAAGGGCGAGTCTACGGGTCGCCTCGTGCTCGGGCAGAAGAGAATATCTCTTGAGATATTTGTTGTCTGTACTGCACACTCAAACGTTCGTATCTTGTTACCCAGTAACTGGATTGTGGAGATCAGATAGGCAGTCACTCCATGTAAAATACTGCATCCGGTTAGACTGGAGGCTGACCTCAAAATTGTTAGGAAAAGGCTACGCAGACTGCGACCGGCACGTCCCTGATCAGTATCTATATATACTGTGAACTCACTGGCCAATGCTTACGAAAAACCGGTCCGGTTAGACTGGAAGCCAACTCCAATATAGTTGGGCAGTCACTCGGGCTGATACGAGAGAAAATTTTCCTGACTGAGCATCGTTCAATGTACCATTATTTACAGTCCGGCTGCCGATAATGCCACCTTTCAGTGCGACAATTCTAGTAATAAAGATCAAATTCCAAAACACGTTTTCGTTTGTATGAAACCGACAGGCTGTAGTCTACAATACTCGGAAGATAGTTTTTGATAGAGAAGCAGAAAGTTACCTTCCAAAAAAAATATAAACAATTCGTTGAAGCTAATTTTAGTAATGTTCGCCGAAACTTAGCTATACATCGAATACACTAAAAACCTAATTCGTTATTAACTCTAATATAGCACATCGTAAGTAATACATTGTATGTAAGTCTTAAAACTGAATGACATGGACACTTTGGATAATTACCTACATGCCGAAGACTCAGACCAAATAAAAAACCAAGACAGAGCGCTGAGGACGATACAGTGAAGCATGCCAAAACTACACCTCCGCTCTGTGCAACGCTCACAGGCACACATTCACAATCATATTACACCACACCAAGTGCACACATGTTTACGAAACCGGCTTCACTTTACTATTGTCAGCCCTGTTTTGGTTTTTTTTTATTTGGTCTGTGGCCGAAGATGCCTCGGTACCTCGCGGTCGCGGTTTAGCTCGCTACCTCGATGTCACGTCCATGTAAAACAAATGCATGCTAATAGACACGCACGCACATACCAGGCATCGAGGTAAGCCTCCAGGGTAGGTACACACGGCTACACATCAAGCTATACATTTCCAGTTTTTGCTGACCTCGCATTGTAGGTATAGGTTTATCGTACAGAGGCCAGCACATCAAGTTACCCCAAACTGTCAAATTTCTTTGATAGATTTTCAACTTTATAACAAAGGAATAAGGTTCTTATTCAATTGGGAAAATTTGACAGATTGGGGTAGCTTGATGTGCTGGCCTGTGTACAATCAGAAGTCAGCTTATACTGGTTATGTATAGCTTGATGTGTAGCCGTGTGTACCATCGCGGCCTTTTCCGCCTGATCACTTAAAAATTTTTTCGCCTAAATCCTGCGGCGGCGCGCGGCGCCAACACACGCCGCCTTAAAGTTTTCGCCTATTAGGAAAGCGATATTAGGAACGCAATTAGATGCAACTCCTTTTGTGAATTTTACGAACGACGAACTATTTGACCTTGGCGCGCTTACTATACTCCGACTTTTAATTAGCTGCAGTAAAATGACAGTTCTTAATAACTCATTTCGGACTGCGTTTAGAGATAAATGCATGTCAAATAAGTTTCGTTTGTTACACTATTCTGTACTAGAAAAACAAGATTTGGTTGATGGCCGCAAAAAAACAAAAAGACGCCAATTTCAGTCATTTAAGTAACAATTTTTTTTATTTAAAGAATTTTGTCGATTGGCAACCACATCGCCCAGTACAGAAAACACAAAATTGTTGACCACGATCTACCTTATAACTAAGCCTTATCGGAAAGTAACACATAAGCTGTCATTTTACTGCAGTTAATTAAAAGTCCGACTATGGAGAGCGTTTCTATTTTTTCACTGCAAGCAAAAATGAACTTAGCGGCGGTCAGGCGGGAGTGTCCGCGATAGTACTCATTGACAGGTGGCTTGCTTAGCGCCTAGAGCGTAGCGGGTCACCTTGTGACTAGCGAAGTGGAACGAATGCTCATGAATATACGCAACCGGCTGCATTGCGCGCTTGGCGCCTTTGCTAGTCGCCTAGCGTGTATCGAGTTACTAGGCTCTATCGTAGTGAGGTATCCTTCGGCATGTGCTTGTGCGAAATATAATCATTAGAAACATTAATACAACTTTCTAAATTAGCTTTGTACCATAAGAACAAATCTCCGGAACAAATCTAACTTAAAGTGATATATTAATGATTCTTATGACTATAATTCTGTAAATACGAGATCTATTATAGTCGCGAATCATATTTTGATCAAGATACAACCTGATACCGACCTGCACATAGCAAAAAACGTAAGAAAATTTGAATTTCGAGGCCTACTACTGCGCATTCACCTTAATAGAATGTCACCTAGCACGTAGTAAGAACTACTTAAATTAAGCGCCGTGTAACCAGACAGGTGGCTTGCTTAGCGCCTAGAGCAGTCGGTTGCGAACATTGAAGAGCGTTTCAGTAAGTTCGCTATTCGCAAGGTGACTCGCCAAGCTCTAGGCGCTAAGCAATTAACCTGTCTGTGCGTACGTAACCAGACAGGTGGCTTTTTTAGCGCCTATACTCCATTTGCAATAAGATTAGACATTTAAATAATCCTTTTTTACAGTCCGTTGTACCGATTTTGAATTCTATTGCGTTGGTGGCATGACAAATGGCAGCTGTAGTAAACAGTTGGTATTGTAACCACTTTTTTGCTTTTTGTGCCATCCTTATGCCTACGGTAGGTATAGAACTCAAAATCAGTTGGACGGACTGTAAAAAAGGTTTATTTAAATGTCTAATCTTATTTCAAATGGAGTATAGAACGGCCGGTTGCGAACATTCAAGAGTGTTTGAGTAAGTTCGCTAGTCGCAAGGTGACTCGCCAGGCTCTAGGCGCTTAGCAAGCCCCTCTCAGTGCGCAGGTAGCCTATGTGCGTAGGTACATACGCTCAGGTCTACTGAGTAAGAATGTGTTGCTTTAGAAGATAACACTAGTATGTTCGATAACGTGCTGTAAAGTCCATTTATTCTAAATTTTGCTCGGTAAGGCCACACATATATCACAATTGACAACATACAAACAATAAGTACGCACAGATACGCAAGGGCACTTTTTTCTCGCGGCGATTTTTTTTCACGCACTGGATTTTCAACTTTTAGCGCCGGGAGTTGAAAATCCAACAGTGTTTTTTTCATGCATTCTGTTACGATTCTCGACGCCCCATCAAGAGTTGGAAATCCAGTGCGCGATAAAATACCGCCGCGATATTTTTACGTCATTGCGACCTTGGGCTAACATTGAAGTCGAATATAAACGAGAAAAGGACGAGTTTCACATAAATTTCACACTCAAGGGTCGATATAGTTAACTATATAACAACATAACATTTCGCTTGTAACTTTCCGACGGGTTAGGAAGAGGTTTATAATATATAGTACACCCACATTTCACCAGTTACGTCTAAGTCTCTTGTAATAGGGGGCGAGCCTGTTGCCATCAGCCGGGCACAACTCCAGCCTCCAGGCAGATACTAAGAAATTCCGATAAAAAAAAAAAGAAAAACTGTTGCACTCCGGGAGTGCCGACAGAAGTGAAAACAAAACACAAACAGAATACTTTGCCATCACTCACTGACATATCGGATATTACATTAAAACCGAGTACATCCCGAGGACAGCCGAACACATCCGAAATTGTGTCGATTACAGTAACAGTGGCGCGAGTTCAATAGTTTTTTCCCCATCTCAAAAAATGCCCAACGCGCCTAAAGTTTTGACTTCAAAACCCAAACCACAGTGGCCGACCAGGGAATCGCATCGAGGACTTCATTCTCAGCACTAGCGCTTGCAATTAGACCAACGAGAAAGCCTCTGCCTTACCTTTCGATGATTACAGGCGTTATGTTATATAATAATTATAAATACTCCAATACATTTTATTATCTCTCCGATATTTATAATTACATACCCCCTTACTAGTAAACGTATTATATCAGATGAATAGTCACACACCGATTTCTCTCTTTCAGTCGTCAGTAATTTGACTTTCGAAAGAAGAAGACAAAGCGTTGTGTAACTATACAGACGCTATACAACGTTTATTAGTATACTTTAAAAAAAACAAGTAAAATATGGCGTTATAAATTATAATAAATTGCGGGGATCAATGCAAGCTATTCTGTGTTTAAAAATCTCTACAACGTGTTTTTATTTATAAGATTACTATTGGAGCGATAAAGTATAGAAATATAGCATGTATCAGAAAGGTGGTCATATTTAAGGGTGTGGAACAGACCATGCGACCAACATCGTTATCGCAAAAAAAATCTGCCGTTCCATACATTAGGATCGAGTAGGTGTTGAAAATACATAATCAGCCTATAATGTTCCCACTGCTGGGACACAGGCCTCCTCTTAGTGAGAGGGAAGTGGGCCGTAATCCACCATGCGGGCCCGGTGCGGGTTCGTAGATGTCACATGTCATCGAATTTTTGGTTCTAGGACATGCCGGTTTCCTCACGATGTTTTCCTTCACCGTTTTGAGAGCAGTGGTGATGAAATAATTTACACAAACTGAAGTACTTGCTTACCACTGCTCCCCTTAAATATGAGCACACATTTCTGTTACACACTGTAAATATTACATTATTATCGTTCCCAGAAAATCTCCATATTGATATATACAAATACGGTAATTATTGACGAAATAGCTTTCGTTAACTCCGTCTGACGAATATAAATATCGTTGAATCATTCAAAACAATTAAGGTACAGTTCCGAAGGCGAGGGCAGACCGCAGACTGCAACGGCAGTCACCCAACCGTAACGACAGACAGCAGCGACACTACCTACTGATTTTTGACACGCTTTTATTAGCTTCACTTCCAAATAACAAACAATGTGTTCAAAATTAAACTTTGTGTGTTTATGTAGTTTGGATGACAAAACTATAATTTGGTATCTTGGAGCTGATCTGATGATGGAGCCAGGAGGAGTGGAACTCTTCAGTGGCTACTAGTAAATCCCTCGAGTGTGGGCTCATATGATTTGTTTTGACGAGTCCAATAGATTGTTACAGATGAAGTCGTCATTTATCACTCAGAAGAAGAGGGGTGCCGCTGCCGTCGTAGATGTGATGTCGCGTCACTGCGGCATTGCCGCTTGCGGTTATCGCTGGTGTCGCCTTCGGAAAGTTTACCTTTATTAGCAGTAATCTAGCATGTCAATACCATGGTGAGGTTTTACCTTTCTCAGTAAAGGGATGACGATTAATTTCAGAAATGTTCAAACAAATAATGAAATTTCAAAGAAGATAGCATAGTCAGCCGTTAATGTTCCCACTGCTGGGACACAGGCCTCCTCTTTGTGAGAGGGAGTGGGCTGTAATCCACCACGCGGGCCCAGTGCGGGTTGGCAGATGTCACATGTCTTCGAATTTTTGGTTCCAGGACATGCCGGTTTGCTCACGATATTTTCCTTCACCGTTTTGAGAGCAGTGGTGATGAAATAATTTACACAAAGTAAAAAAGCCTGCTTGGGTCTGAACCCACGACCTGTAACTGGTAAGTCGGGGCTGATACCACTGCGCCACCACTGCTTTTAGGAAGGACGGCATAGTAAATTGAGACAACCATGAAAATCTGTAAAATCGATGGAAATATGAAAAAGTTACATGCTTTGAAAGTTTTTGGAAGGGATTATTCCCGTCCTTGTCGCGCGATACGGACAATATATGGCGCTAGTATGATGTTACATAGTCGATACTCAATATCTATAATGTTTTACCGTAATGACATGTGTACTTTGGTGGTAACTATAATTAGTATTGTTCGAAAATGTTCTTTACTAACTTTTTTGACCTTTGTATCCTGCTTATGCGTACGAAGTTTCATTAAAATCGGTTCATTCATTTCGAAAAACAAGGGCTTGAAAGTTTGTATGAAATGCCGTACGTCGTAAACGCTCAAGGGATGAAAGAAGACGTCTGATGGTGCCGTCTTTGTCTAGCAGCGATTTTAAAACGTTTTGAACTTTACATTTTATTTTAGCTAAAATAAAAAAGAAATTGTCATCATCCCCATAATGGAAACAAAAGACCTTTTTAATTAACAATATTCATCTTTGTGATAAAATGTGTATATGTCGCAGCCAACTGGTTAAATTAGCCGTTCAGTTAACTGCCTGGCCTTTAGAAGTAGTGCTCGCCTCGCTTCCTCCCTCGGCTCGAACGCGGTTGATCACAGTTCTAACCTAACCTAACCCACTTGGTCGGGGTGCAATGCCTTAATTACTGCAACCAATTCGGCTCCCGCGTGATTGGTTACAGACTTCCAACCTAAACTGTAATTGAATATCATTCAGTCCGTAAGTTGAACGGCCGCCGTTTAGTTGAAAGGCTAGGCAGTTAATTGAACGGCTAATTTAACCAGTTGGCTGCGACATATACATAAACTATTGTAAATATAATTTCAATACATAATCCGTTTTATATTAAAAAAAGAGTTTTTAAATTAGCTAGCGATACTTCGTAAGTCGTCATTTGCCAAGCCTTTTCCCAACTATGTTGGGGTCGGCTTCCAGTCTAACCGGATGCAGCTGAATACCAGTATTTTACATGGAGCGACTGCCTATCTGACCTCCACAACCCAGTTACTGGGTTATTACCCAGTAACTGGGTTGTCAGACTTTCGGGCTTCTGACGACCCGCAATGGCTGTCGGCGAATGACAGCCGGGACCAACGGCTTAACGCGCTTTCCGAAGCACGGAGGGGTCTCGTTTTGTAAAGATGGTCACCCATCCACAGATCAACCGCGGCAAGCGTAGCTTAACCTGATCGATCGACCTGTGCGGCTGTTATTATTTAGCCACGGGCCCCTTCATAAGTGTAGGTGACTAAATCTGGACTTATAGCTAATTTAAGTCTGAAATTGCCAACCCTTCTTGAGCAAGCGTGGTGATCAATGCTCGTGCCTTCTCTGTTTGAGAAGAGCCGTTTATCCTGCAGTGAGACAATACTAGGCTGGTATTATTAATTGTTGCTAGATATCGATCATGTAAGTCTTTGAAGTATCGCTAGTAGAGACGCCAGCACATCAAGCTACTACAATCTGTCAATAGATTTTCAACTTTATCGCTAAAGCATAAGGTTCAAAGTTGATTGGGAAAATTTTACAGTTTCGGGTAGCTTGATTGATGTGCTGGCGTCTGTACATGTAAAAAAAAACTGTTTTTTTTTTCAAAGTCGTAAATGGCACTGTTTTTATGACACCTCTCTTAAGCTATAAAGTAAATTTTAAGAATTCAAATTGCATTAAAGGCCATTATTTAACATTAAAAATAAATGATTGATATACTTAAAATAAACTACAGGGTCAAATTTAATTAGCTAGCGAAACTCTGCAAACGATATGGGTATTTGATATCTATACACGAAAAAATTAAAATTAAAACGATGTGATGTTTTTTTTTCTTGGGTCTTCGACCGCTTATCGTGATGTTACTTGAAGTAGGTATGAGTTGGGAAAATCTGTTTTTTTGTTTGTATATCCAAACCCATCAGTCTGTGAAGTGTGAAGTTTACACAAAAAATAAATGATTTTCAAATGACAACAATAAAAGTAGTCGCCGCCCCAAAAAAAAAAACATCAAATTAATTTCATTTTTGTTTGATCTTGTTTAATCGTTAATTCGTTACCCATCACATTTGCGGAGTTTCACTAGCGAATTTAATTTCACTCTGTATTATCTATGCGTGATAAAAGCAACTAAAAGTCTATACAGCTTCGGTTTCCTAAGGAAGCGGTCAACGGCCTCACAATATCGGCTGTATTATACAGAGCGTGTTTTTGACACCTTAATGTCAAACACTTGTCAAAATGACCGATTTTCATATGACGTTATAATATGACCGCGCTGTCCACAGAAACCAAAAGTTTAACAGAATCTCAAAAATGTGTTAAAATACATATTTTTACACAAAACAAAACAAATATTACTTACTTAAAAAAAAATCGAAGACATTGATTTCAATAAAAAAAAAAACTATTTTCAAGTTTCATTAAAATAAAACATTAAAAATTAAAATTAAAAACTATTGGTATTTAAAACGTTACATTTTAAAAGCTTCTACAATGTATTTAATAAAAAGGTACGAACTACCAAATAATTTGCAACGTTAGTTTTTAATAAGTTGGCCAAAGGGCATGGTCAGTTGGCATAACTACCTGTCAGACATTTTGTTTGTTTTTTTTTAAATGGCGGCCAAGTACTCAAGTTCCAAAAAATATGGAGGTCACGTGATCAACTTGGAACGTTAATATAATAATTATCTCAGCAACGTGACGCTTTACGGGATTTGGTCCTATATTGTTTTCTTTTTGCATTGATGTCAGCTATAGATTTACAATGCATGAAAGCAATAAAAAAAAAAAAAAACAATATGGCGGACAGTTAGGTATGCCACGGACCTTCAAGGCCCTTAACCAATTAACTATAAACAACGTCTTATATTTATTTAATATAATAATATAATATGATATTAATTGCATAACAATATTCCTATGGCACATATCTGAACTGAAATCATAAGGAGTACCAATTACAATATTTTATTTAAAAAATTGACTCGTGTACAGCTATTCTTATTAACTAAAAAAAAGGGTAAAATTTTCGTTTTTAATTTTCGTCATCTGTAAAAAAACAAACAAAATATACAGTTAAAAACAATCTCGACGCCCTATGTCCGCAGAAATCATACTGTGAACATAGGGTAATCAGCTGGTATTTTTCGCGACCCATTTCGTTGATTTTTTGTATATCGTCAGAAAAAGCAATACATGGTTTTAAATGGTTAAATAATTAAAATAAAACTTCCATACCTATTCGGCTGAAATGTACGGGGCAGCTGTTTTTTTACGCTGTACAGAGGCCAGCACATCAAGCTACCCCAATCTGTCAAATTTTCCCAATTGAATATGAACCTTATTCCTTCGTAGTAAAGTTGAAATTCTATCAAAGAAATTTGACAGATTGGGGTAGGTTGATGTGCTGGCCTCTGTACATCAGGATAGTTCTCTTTTTCGCCACGTTCATAGAGATCCATGTCGGACGATACATTTTTTGTAATTAAATTTTTGAAAGCCCATTTCTTATTTCACTGCTAGGCAAAGACAACCCATTTCTCTTAAGATTGCTGGGGAGTCTGTTGCGCCACTTCTTACCAACACTAGGTAATGGTGAAGGGCGGGCGTTTTGAGGGACTGTCTTATGTAATTATGACGTTCGAAAAGTGCTGATTCTCAGCCAAATTTTAATAAATGATTTAGATATTGAAATTACTTTTGTTTTTTTCTTAATCAACGTGTAACTCACCTTACTTCATGCTCATGTTACTATAGATGTCAAACTCGTCCATTCCATCCGGCTCGAAGGCTCGAATCTGCTCGAACAGATCACTGTCCATGAAACTATCAGTTTGTGCGGGCGTGGCCGCGCTGAAGTAGCTGTGGTGATTATTGTGGACCGGGGATTGTCGAGTGGTGATCATTTTTCAATGGTGATTCGGTCAAGAGGTCATTTTTTTTTGTATGATTGATATTGTATGTTTTTTAGAGTGTATTTTGTTGTGTTTGTTGTTCAGCATCCACCAATCAGGTAATCGGGAAAGAAAGAGAAAATGCAACACGTTATTAAGAGGAAGACGGTCGTTAAAAAAAAATAAAAAAAATACCTACAACCGTCGCCAAAAAGGCAGCACAGACAAGATAGACGCAGTTGTAGTCTATGGTACGGTAGAATAAAATATTTCCATTATTAAAATAAAAGTAAATAACCAAAAAACAAAAAAAAACGACCGTCTGTGTTGCATTTTCGCGATGGGTTCGCAATTAAGAAAAAATGTCTTTTAAAATCTCGTTTTTACCAATATCGATTGCTAATTTGACTTAAATTTTTTTTAAAGTGAATTCAGACATATTTTCTCAATTATTAAAATAAAAATCACATATTATTTTTTGTCACATATAATATTACAAATACATCAATTCAAAACATACATACATGCGTCCAACATCGTAACATCGCCATGTAAAGATAAAAATTACTTTGATACATCAAAACTTCGCAACAATTTTTTTTGCAAGAATCGCAATATAATCATTAATCTCTAAACTGATTAATCTCTAAACTGATTATTCTTAGTGAACTCTTAATTAGTTCACTAAGAATACTGATACAAACGATAATTTATTTAATAAATATATACAGGGTGAAATTGAAAATATGCGACAAATCGAAATGGGAGATTGTACTCATCATTATGAACAACTTTTACTATGCAAACAAACCTGAAATCGCGAAAAAAATATCAGCTGTTTCCTACATTTATGTTCGCATAACCCGTCAAAATGTAGGGAACAGCTGTTTTTTTTTTTTTGCGATTGCAGGTGTGTTCCCATAGTAAAAGTTGTTCATAATGATGAGTACAATCTCCCATTTCGATTTGTCGCATGTATTCAATTTCAACCTGTATAAATAAGATATACAGCGTCAGAAATCTGTGGTCAAATTAATTGTTATACAGACCATAAAACTGAACAACTTTCTTCATGGGACCAACATCGTATTCACGAAAGGAGACAGTTGGTATTTCTGATGATAAGCACACATTTCTGATACACTGTAGAAGCTGTTTTAGCCAAAACCTTTTGGGAATTGAAGTTTTGACTAACCAAAGCTAGGATGCCTAGCCCCACACATATTTAGAGTTTGTTTACAGGCAATTCAATTTTCTTTTTGTTGAAAATTTGGTCAGCATTATTGGTAAATATCATAAGAGAAAGTGAAATCGTATCAGATCGTGGCAAAGACTTAAAATCAATTCGTTTATAGTTAGTGCCATCCACGAAGACGCGCCGCACACTTCTTACTAATCGCTAGTTAATTCCGCTAGTGTTTTAGTTTTTTGATACACACTAATTACCCACTAATAAGTAATTACTGTGTACCGACAAAACTAAAACACTAGCGGAATGCTGCACAGTTGCGCCCTTACTAATAAACGTATTAAATCAGATGAATAGTTACACACCGATTTCTCTCTTTCAGTCTTCAGTAATTTGACTTTCGAAAGAAGAAGACAAAGCGTCGCGTAACTATACAGACGCTATACAACGTTTATTAGTAGTGAGCGATTAGGAAGAAGAGTGGGGCGCGACGTCTTCGTAGATGGCGCTATCTTTATAGGCTTTAGAGAGATGTTTTATTATAAGAATATTCTATGTTCTCACGTCATAATCAGCCTATAATGTTCCCACTGCTGGGACACAGCCCTCCTCTCTGTGAGAGGGAGTGGGCCGTAATCCACCACGCGGGCCCACTGCGTGTTGGTAGATGTCACATGTCTTCGAATTTTAGGTTCTAGGACATGCCGGTTTCCTCACGATGTTTTCCTTCACCGTTTTGAGAGCAGTGGTGATGAAATAATTTACACAAAGCGTGTCAGGGGTCGATCCTACGGCCTACAACTCGCAAGTCGCAGCCGTTTTCACAGGGCCACCAGTGCTCTCTCTGTTGGTCTTCTACCGTCACATGGGCAAACAAATCGTTAGGTTTGCCCTCACAGTAGTCAGTCGCGCGAACTGTGAATACTGAGGAAAGGGAACTCACATTCCGCGTGGCGTTTCTACAGGTTGAAATTGAATACATGCGACAAATCGAAATGGGAGATTGTACTCATCATTATGAACAACTTTTACTATGGGACCAAACCTGAAATCGCGAGAAAAAAAACAGCTGTTCAGTACATTTTGACGAGTTATGCGAACATAAATGTAGGAAACAGCTGGTTTTTGTTTTCGCGATTTCAGGTTTGGTACCATAGTAAAAGTTGTTCATAATGATGAGTACAATCACCCATTTCGATTTGTCGCATGTTTTCAATTTCACCCTGTATAGCAGCACACGATATTGTGTGTCAAAGACTGAAAGGTGTCAAAACGAAAGAAAAACGTGACCATAAATTGACGCGGACGAATTTAACGATTTAAATCTAAGGATCGTGGGCCAAATTTAATGTAATTTAGAAAATTATAGAAAGTCGGTTGTTGTAGTTATTTGAGCGATTGATTATTTATGAAGATATGTGTGGAGCCGACAATTTTTTTTATTATTATGTTTTACACCTAAATATAGATAATAGTCACATCCATTTAAGATATTTTTCACATAAATTCGTTAATTTTATTAACTATTTAACCAACCGATCAGAAAATTAACATGCCAACGCGTTTATCCGAAGGACTTTCCAAGTATCGTAAAGAAAAACAAACATTTGTCTAGTCATTTTGGTCAAAACTTAAAAAGTACTAAACATTTGTTTTTTTTTTGTCAAAAATTCCTTCGGCAAGTCGGCTGACATTTATAATTTGTAATAATTGACCGATTTAATACTTATAATTATAACATTCAATATATCTAGCCTATTCGTTTATTTGGTTGCTTGACGTTTAAGTGACAGCTGTCAGTTAGAAAAAAGCGCGCCATGTTTATTTGATTAAAAATTCGTCGTTGTATCTTCAAGAAAGTAACTGTTAAAAAAGTCTCTTATTTTTGTCAGACAATAGTCTTTCAGGCAGAGTTTCGGCCACGGCGATTAATCTCAGCGGAGACTAGCCATGACGGACATATTATAGTGATATTGGTTGATCATTCAATATACTTGACTTTTATTTAGTTTTTCGATAAAAAAAAAACTTGTGCGTTTTTACCATTTTTCGATAGCGACATACACACCGTTTGTAGTCTAAGACTATACAGGAGGAGTTTTTTATCACCATTAAAATTTTTACAGAGTGTTCTACCCATGAATACGAACAACTTTTACTATGGGACCAATTCAGAAATCACGGAAAAAAAAATCTGCTGTTTTATACATTTTGGTCAAGTAGGTATTGAACTTTTGTATGAAACAGCTGTTTTTTTTTCGAGATTTCAGAGTTGGTCCCATAGTGAAAGTTTTTGATAATCATGGGTAGAACACACTGTAAAAATTTGGATGGTGATTAAAAAATCTCTCTGTATAATCTTGTTCATAACTGAAGAAAAAATAGTTTTAATGTGAATTTTCGTACACGGGTGCCTCGTGTTCAAACAATAAAAGAAGCGCTTATTTTAATCCTTAAATAAAAATGTCATGTTTTATAAAACTGTACTTAAAATAAATATAAAATTAATTTAAGAAAATTAGCACCGAATTTATACAAAAAGAAAAATACTAATAATAAACAATAAATCACAACGTTTTTTTTGTTTTCTTTTTTTTTCTTTTTACCGTATCATGAGCAGTATTTTGAGTTTATCAAAATAAGAATGATTAAGTAAAGGGGATTGAAGATTTTCATAATGGCATAACTACTGTCGCGCCATTTTGATTATTTGTTTTCTTTTTGCATTGATGTCAGCTATCGAAATATATAGGTGTTATGCGTGGCCGCCATTTTGAAAAAAAAAAACAAAAAAAACAAAATGGCCTACAGGAAGGTATGCCACGGACCTTCAAAGCCCTTATCGAGACTTAAAACTAACTTATTGGGGCAAATGTGGTAAAAAATATAACAAAAGATAGAAATATTATTTACCACTACCCACACAAAAATACCTACATAGTTAAAACAATATTAATATTAAGCTAAACTAAAAACTAAATTTCAAAAGAAATTATTTATTTAATAATAAAAAGAGGAAAATTAAAAATGCAATTAGATGGACCCCATGTTAATTTTGGAAAGTTTTTTTTTATATAAATATATTTTTTACTATAATAAAATATCAACCTCGATGACTGATCAACGTATGCTATGCAAAAATCATAATTCCAACTCAAACAGGGTCAAACTAAATTTGTTAGCGAAACTTCGCAGACGTCGAGATGAAAATCTTATTTCTTCGTTTTATCGTGTAAAGAAGTTTACATAAAAATACTGTGTTTTAAAACTAGGGCCGTATTACGAAGTGTTAATGCTATCATGATTCTAGAACGAAAAAGGTATGGTGCTATCGGTCATGCATAGCTCCGTCTCTCTCTCTTACAAAGGAATCATGATGGCATTAAACAGTCATTAAGGCACCTGGTTATTCAAGTTACTGACTACCTAAGGTCGTTGACCCAAAAACAAACTACCATTAAGTCATATTTCTTTTGTTTTATAATGTTTGGATATAGATACCCATCACATTTGCGGAGTTTCGCTAGCTAATTAAATTTAACCCTGTATTTTATTTGTCAATCGAAAAATGTTGATCAATCTCCAAGATCAAAAATAGAAGAAAGATAGTTTTTTTTTTTAGTAAAAATATCAGTCGCTTTTTGGGAATATATTTTTAAATATAGAAATAGATTTTTTTAAAACAAAACTTAGAGAAGGACGGCATACGAATAGCATCGACAATGATGAAGTTTTTCTTGTAAATATAATAAATTATTTGGGACTAAGTAATACTTATTTATTTTTTAGATGTGATTTTTTATCTGGAGTGATTGTTTTTTTTTTTTTTGAGACTGTTGGTATACGTTCTTATGTTTTATTTGTATTTTTTTTCCAGATTTACTTTATTATAGGTACAGACGCCAGCACATCAAGCTATTACAATCTGTCAAATTTCTTTAATAGATTTTCAACTTTATCGCTAAAGCATTAGGTTCAAAGTTGATTAGGTAAATTTGACAGTTTCGGGCAGCTTTATGTGCTGGGGTCTGTGCCTAAGAAATCATGTACATCTGGAGTAATGGATTAGCAATATCTTTCAAAGTGATTCAGATTGTGATTGATTGCGTGTAGCAAATAGGGTGCGGGTGTCCCACGACACCGCTCGATTTTTTCATTACTCTGCCTTCATAAAATTTAATAGACAATTTTTAATTGCACTCCATGTAACAATAATAATATTATGCCAATATTAAATATAGTATAAATTTATTAAAATATAATTTAATAATTGCCAATAGGTAAATACATTGTATTTAGTTATTAAATATAAAAGGGACACATTTTTAAAATTTCAACGATACAACTTGCCCCAATATATGATAATATCATAGTATATTAAATATAAAAAAAAAAAAAAACAATATTTTGATAAGGGCAGTGTTTAACTGGGACGGTACCTGAGGTGGGTAATGGACGATCGCTTTGTCGGACGAAGCGATCGTCCACTCACCCGGCAAGCGTCACAATGAAGTCGTTCGGAGTGCGCAAGTCCAGTGTTTACCAGTGGCCGGTCATCAACCGAATGCCGGTGAATATGAATGATGACATAAATAAATATTATGATTTTGATTGTTTATTAATTGTGTAAGTTTATAATATAAATGATATGTTATGTACCCTACACACTTCTTTCTGGAACGTTCTACTTTTACTTGAAAAATTGTTTTTATGAACCGTGAATTTATTTTTTGCTAATTTTTTTTTATTTCATGGTGTCAGTCCTTATCATCAGGTGGAATGACAGCTCACTTCAAAATCACTTCACCTAAATTTTCACGGTGACATTTCTACAGAAAAGATCGTCTGTTTACCTCCTAAACACAAGCTGTTTGTAATAAATACATTTAAACAACAAACGACAATAGTTTTTTTTTTTTCTGAATCATTTATTTTTAGGGTTCCGTACCTCAAAAGGAAAAAACGGAACCCTTATAGGATCACTCGTGTGTCTGTCTGTCTGTCTGTCCCCTCTGTCACAGCCAATTTGCTCCGAATCTTATGGACCGATTAAGTTGAAATTTGGTACACATATGAATCTCTGTGACCCAAACACAGACGTGTAACGTAAATAAATGAGTTTTGAAAATGGGAGTCATTTTTGAGGGGTAAATAGACAATTAAAAAAAATGTTTCGCAATATGTACCGTGAGACATATGAAAGAGCTTACCGTGAGGATCTCAAATATATTTTTTTCATAATTTTAAAGTAAAGTTATTTAAGACAATAGACAGAAATTTACCACAACCCCCCCCCCCCCCTTATCTCCGAAACTACTGAGTCTAAAATTAAAAAAAAAAAATACAGAAAATAGTTTAATACCTATAGATTACAGGAAAATTAATAAGAAGTCTATGATCTTGAAACAACATGGTAAATCTCTCAATATTGTGCGTACAAAATTACATTTTCAGTTGGAATGTATGGGAGAAAAATGTTAAGTTTGTTCTTGGGATAAATTCATTCCAACTACGGAACCCTTCATTGTGCGTGGTCCGACACGTACTTGGCCCGTTTTTTGTTGTAAATTCGTTGAAAGAACCCTGAATCCTAATTTTTCAATTTGGTCGAAAACATGTGATATGTTTTTATTAAGAATACCGAACGTCGAATTAAAATATCTCATGTACAGTCCGTTCATTTATTTTACCCCTGACTGCAACAACCGAACAGGAACCTTATTGCAACAAAAATAAAGGTCACAATGATTTTGACAGACCTTTCAATAGCGGCAACCCAAACCAATCTTATTTTAACAAGAATAAAGCTTACAATGACTTTGATAGACTTATCAGTAGCAGCAAACTAACATTAACCTTATTTTAACAAGAATAAAGATCACTGTGATTTGCACAGTGATGCAAAATCAGAGGTAAAATAACAGAGACGAATTTAACACATCGTTCTGTTCTTGTCAATCGTTTGAAAATGAAAGAGACAGAATGATGATTTAATATGTATGTCGCAGCCAACTGGTTAAATTAGCTGTTCAGTTAACCGCCTAGCCTTTTAACTAAACGGCGGCCGTTCAACTAACGGCCTAAATGATATTCAGTTACAGTTTAGGTTGGAAGTCTGTAACCAATCACGAGCGAGCCGAATTGGTCGCAGTAACTAAGCCAGGGCACTCCGACCAAATGAGGTTAGAACTGTGACCAACCGCGTGCGAGCCGAGAGAGCGAAGCGAGGCGAGCACTACTAAAGGCCAAGCGGTTAACTAAACGGCTAATTTAACCAGTTGGCTGCGACATGTATATCTTGAAACGTATAGTCTCACGACGCCTCTTGACTTTTTTATTGAAATATACAACATGTAACATAATTACGAAGACCTCATACACCCCAATTCGAGTATTGAGTTAAAACCATAATACAAAGAGCAAAACTTATTTTTATTTTAGCAAATCTTGAATGCCCTAGCATTACTTTACGTATTTAAAATTGAGTCTTATTGCCTTGTTTTAAGATTTAATTTTCATTGACTCAATCGGCGGCCAGAACAGCAAAATACATAATAAAAAAAAAAGATCTTTGTCAAAAGTTACTGAAATCGATTCAGTAGTCAATTGTGAACTACTTTCAGGACTTGCGTTTATTCTGTTACACCTTGTATATTTTTAGCTTAACTGTATAACACATGTACAGTCGAACAAGCTATTTGTTATACAAGCCAAAAATATTCATCTTTCCACTACACTGCCAATATTTAGTTTTATTTTGTGCGTTATAACTTTTTCAGCTTATGACATCCTTATTAGAGTGGTGTAAAATAATTGACTACTCAGCACACTCACACCATTGTTTAAAAGTAGTTGCAAGTTAGCTGCCTGTATACCAAATAGTTTGTTCGACTGTACATGTGCATTTAAGCCGAAAAATATAGGTACATATATAAATGCCGTAAATTACAAAAAAAATCAGAGAATAAATATGAAATATTTTGTTCGCTTTTATTATGGAAACCTAATCTTAAGGAATAGTCCGATACAAACACATTCCTATGGATGTCGCCAGTCAAACTTATCAATAAGGGAACCTCGTTTTTCAAAGTCGGTTAAGAAAAAACTTGTTACAGACACGAAACACTTATATTAATACTAATTAAAATAAATGCGAATACCGTTGAAACTATATCGAATTCATAATACTGTTTTCTTTTGTGCCAATTTGGACTGGACATTAATGTGCGTCCACGCAGTGTGCCTGGACGCACCTTTAAAGTTTTTATTTTGGATCGCAATCTATGTCAAACTTATACATGTGTTTTTCTAAATTATACTCATACATACTTATAGAGGGGCTCGTAACTAAATAACAAAAGTTGCACGTTGCACGGGTTGATATTCAAGGTTAACCACTCAATCAAATGGTACGATATCGGTCTACTACAATAGAAAATCAATTGTGTCTCATTAGTGGTGATTAAGAGGTGAACCAACTCTTACAGAGGCTACAGAGACCCCTCCGTGCCTCGGAAAGCACGTTATTAAGCCGTTGGTCCCGGCTGTCATTTGTAGATCTTTGACAGTCGTTACGGGTCGTCAGAAGTCCAACCAGTCTTGCCAAGGGCTATAGGGTATAGGGCTTTGACGTTCGAAAAGTGCTGATTCTCAGCCTAGTTTGAATAAATAATTTTTGATTTTGATTTATAGTGTTAACCCAGTAACTGAGTTGTGGAGGTCAGATAGGCAGTCGCTTCATGTACAATACTGGTATTAATCTGCATCCGGTTAGATTGGAAGCTGACACAACACGTGTTTTAAATTTATTTTTGGAGCGAAATCGTCACTTAAGGAAAAAGCGTTAAGGCCTTTTATGCGACTTTTTATCTATATCTATTACATTCTCTATCACAAACAGCCAAACCTTTTCTCAAGCTTTTTTTAAAAAAAAAAAAAAAACATTTAAAAAATTGCGATCCAAAGTAAAAATAAACATTCACGATTTTTTTTTACATAATTTTTTTAGATATTGCACCTAACCTAAATAATGCAAAACTTCCGAGTCATGGTTAATAAAGTAAACTAGTACAAAATGGATCCGTTTACAATTGAAGAATCGTTGTGCCGCAGCTAAAAAAAAAAAATTATAAGTTATAGGCTTTAAAACACAGATCTAGGCGCTATACAACTCCCTAAGTTAGAATTCGCCTCATAAGTCATGATTTCCTGATTTAGTCATAGAAAATAGGGTAATTTGAACTTAGACAGTTGTATTTATGATTCTTATGATTATTATAATACAGTAAATACAAAATTGTGACGGCCGCGAATCATATTTTGATCACCATACAACCTGATTGAAATTGAAAAAACGTAAGGTCGTTCGCTACGTTAAGCGTGCGCACTGCGCGGGCGCCACTGCGTGCACAAGCCCGTCGCACGCGCCGCCACAGAGCGCTTATATTATCTGTCAATACAAACACGCGAGGCGGGCACCCGCCGCGTGCGCACGCTTAACGTAGCGAACGCTCTAAGAATATTTGAATTTAGCACATGTTTTCTTAGCGCATTCCTCTTAAAATGCTTATATGCCATATTGTTGCTAAAAAATGTTTCTAATGACTTTAAAGATTACAAGTTCTTGTCAGATTTGTCAACTAAGCCCAGGTAAGCACGAGCAATTTTTTCGCGCGTTTGATTTTGAACGCTCTGCTCAGCGCCGAGAGTCGAAAATCCGTGGGGTAACGGCGTAACGCACTAACATTGGCAAGGGCTTTAATTTTGACAGTTCTACAATATTCCTTGCGTTATTTACGTTGTTGAGCTGACAAATTTTTCGAACATATGAAGCAATAGATTAGCAATATTCTTTAAAATCAATAAGATTGAGATAGAAAGCGTGTTACACAAATACGGCTTAGTATCTCTTTTTGAATTTTAAAGAAAATTTAATTATTATCAAATTCTTGCCAAACTGACGCGAAAACCACATGGAATGTCGGACGAAATTCGTTCGCATCGATTTTATCAATTAACTATAGCATAATTAGCATACAATGTTCCCACTGCTGGGACACAGATCTCCTCTCTATGAGAGGGAGTGGGCCGTAATCCACCATTCGGGCCCAGTGCGGGTTAGCAGATGTCACATGTCTTCAAAGTTTTGGTTCTAGGACATGCCGGTTTCCTCACAATATTTTCCTTCACTGTTTTGAGAGCAGTGGTGATGAAATAATTTACACGAAGTAAAGCGCCTGTCTGGGTTCGAACCAGCGACCCGGTTACCACTAGGCCACCACTGCATTACTTGGTTATTTAGTATTTTTAGGACCCCAAAACAGGAATTATTTGAGGTTCAATAATATATTTAGGAGCGCTAAATGAAAATAATTAGAGGTTCGATTAGATTGATGCCTTAAAATATTAGACGCGCGCAGTTGCGTCTCGCATCCCGCGTGGGATTCGCCTCAGTATGGCCAGAGCTATAAGCCTGACAGACGAATGATTAAAGTATGTAGATTTTTTAGCCTCATTTTTAATAGTTAAAGAGAAGAGTGGCCTGTAGGAGGCCTGACCATTTCGTAGATCGTCAAACGATAGACTTATCGCCAAATATACCGGATCATTTTTTACAGTCTTTAAATTTTTACAGTTTGTTCTACCCATGAATATGAACAACTTTCATTACGGGACCAACTCTGAAATCACGAAAAAAAATCAGCTGTTTCATACATTTTAGTCTAGTATAGGTATTGAACTTTTGTATGAAACAGCTGATTTTATTTTTCGTGGTTTCAGAGTTGGTCCCATAGTGAAAGTTGTTCATATTCATGGGTAGAACCCCTGTGAAAATTCCGAGACGGAAAAAAAAAATCGTCCGGTATTTTAGTTAGTTGTAGATTTTTTTTTTAATACACAGTGAGGCATCGACACGCAAAGTGAAACCATAAATTCAGCATATTATTCTAGACCTCTTATAGCAATATGAAATGCCGTACGGCGTAAACGCTCTTAAGTCCGCCTTCATACAGTTTTTACTTGTGCATAAAGTTTTAATTGCGCGTCGATGTGCCTGTCCTGTATATTATAATGCTTTAAAAAGGACTAATATTATAATATTTTCAAACTTGGGCCAAGCTCCCCTACTAGCCAGAAAACGTATAAAAAATAGCGTGCACTTAAAAATAACTTATTTATAGAGTACATCAAAAATAATTGCTAAATTAAAAAAAAATGGGAGACCTTAAATTTCGATACAAAAAAAAAATTGCAGTAAAAACTTAAAAATAATAAAAAATATATAAAAACCAGGATGTGACTATTAAAATTAAAAAATAAACTAAAATTATTAATACTAATTATATTTCACTTCAGTTCGGCATCCAAAAAAATATAAAAAATTACTTTCAAAAATCAATCATGTACCTAGGAGGAGAAAAAAATTTTATAAATAACAAAAAAAAAAAAACAAAAATAAAGGAACCAAAAAGTCTAAAGCTGTCGATTATTGTCTATAGAATGTTGGTTATAGTTCTTTCACAGTTATTTTAACTCTGACAGCGACAACCCAATTGCAAGCTTATTGTAACGAGAATAAAGCACACTGTGATTTTTAAAAACTTATCAGTGGCAGCAATCTAACATCAGCCTTATTACACGGAGCATAAAGGTCATTATGACTTTGACAGTGATGCAAAATCAGAGGTAAAATAATTGCAAAACATGATTTTAATCCGATAAAAACACAGTACAGACGCCAGCACATCAAGCTACTTACTACAGTCTGTCAAATTTATTTAATAGATTTTCAACTTTATCGCTACAGCGTAAGGTTTAAAATTTAAAATTCAAATCATTTTTTTTTTAATTGTTTTTTTAAGTTAATTAGGAAAAATTTGACAGTTTCGGGTAGCTTAGGCTGAGATCTACACACGTGATTTAGCGAGTACTTTGGCTTAGTGTTATTTATCCTACTAAGATGGAGTGGTTTTTATTTTACACTTTAGAGCGAGTGGTTTTTACTCTATATTTTAGGCGGGTTTTCCTGTCACGCTGACCGCACGCTGATGGTCGGCGCTGATAGGTCAATATGTATGTAGTCATAGGTAGCGTTTTTGAATCGCGCCGACCGCTCAGCACTGACGCAACATACATTATTGACCTATCAGCGCCGACCATCAGCGTGCGGTCAGCGTGACAGGAAAACCGCCGCCAGTGGTTTTTGAGTATTAGAGTGAATGGTTTTCGAGTGTAAAACGTGACTAACCTGCTCTGAACGCTGGGCGTGTTGCGGTGCGAGTCGGGCGAGTGCGCGTACGCCGGCGACGACGACATGTAGGGCGGCAGTGTCGTCACCAGCACCGGCTTCACGTAGCCGTTCTTTAGCATCTCGTTCTCTGTTCACAGGAATTGAGGATTTAACATAAGTCATCGGGAATATGCATGAGTATTTTTTTTAAATTTTTTCTGATAGTTTACATCGCCATAGTAAAGAAAATATTCAACGCCAGAAAAGCAAATAAAAGTACTTTAAAAAAAGTTATCAAGTTTCTGTTGGCGGGAAGGGATTGTGTTTTGTTTTCATCGTGTTTGATGAGAGGGGTAAGCAAGGAGGCGCGGGTGAAACTTTTTTAATTTATCGAACAGTGTAACGAACGATTGTGGATAGACCAATCTTCTTTACAAATAAATACAATTGAAGTATTTGTTTGTAATAACAAAATAACAGCGTTTTACTAAATGCATATTAAAGTACACACGGTACTTAAATAACAAAAAAAAAAAAATGTCTTTCTGTCTGTCTGTCTGTGTGTTTGTTCCAGCTAATTTCCAAAACCACTGGACCTATTTTGACGCGACTTTCACTGGCAGAATAGCTAATATTATAAGGATTAACATAAACTACTTTTATAAAAAAAAAATTGGGTTCCGCGCAAAACAATTAAAACCCATGAAATCCAATTTGTTTTCCGACATGCACGCGAACTAAGTCACGGGCACAGTATAATTAGCCTATAATGTTCCCACTGCTGGGACACAGGCCTCCTCTCAGTGAGAGGGAGTGGGCTGTAATCCACCACGCGGGCCCAGTGCGGGTTAGTAGATGTCACATGTTTTTGAATTTTAGGTTCTAGGACATGCCGGTTTCCTCACGATGTTTTCCTTCACCGTTTTGAGAGCAGTGGTGATGAAATAATTAAAAAAAAGTAAAGCGCCTGTCGCGGGCACAGCTAGCAAAACAAACTAACCTGGTTTAGTATAGTACTTGGAGAACACGTCATCCTTGGCGATGTTGGGGTACAGGAACATCAGCTGCGTGAGGTCCAGCACGCGGTCCGCCAGGGACCGCAGCATCAGGTCGCGGGAGGTGAACGGCTGCAGGCTGAACACCTCGTTACCCTCTGGAACAGAAGCGGAATCTCAATAAAACAGCTTAAGAGCGTTTACGACGTACGGCATTTCATACAAACTTTCAAGCCCTCGTTTTTCGAAATGGATGAACCGATTTTAATGAAACTTCGTACGCATAAGCAGGATACAAAGGTCTAAAAAGTTACTTAAGAACATCATCTGCCTAGGCAGATGATGTTACCGACCCGAACATAGTTGGGAAAAGGCTAGCCTTTTCCCAATTATGTTCGGGTCGGCTTCCAGTCTAACCGGATGCAGCTGAATACCAGTATTTTACATGGAGCGACTGCCTATCTGACCTCCACAACCCAGTTACTGGGTAATACGATACCTTGGTAAGACTGGTTGTCAGACTTTCGGGCTTCTGACTACCCGTAACGACTGTCAAAGATCCACGAATGACAGCCGGGACCAACGGCTTAACGTGCTTTAAGAGTCACAGAGGGGTCTCGGTATGTAAAGATGGTCACCCATCCACAGACCAACCGCAGCAAGCGTAGCTTAACCTGACCGATCGACCTGTGCGGCTGTTAATATTTAGCCACGGGCCCCTCCTAAAAAGTTACTTAAGAACACTTTTGAAAAATAGTGTTACAGCCAAATTAGACCGACATGCAATCCAAAGATAGGGGCGTTTAGGTTCCGTTTATGCCGCATATTTTGACATACGCAAGGGAATCAAAACCTATGGCTATAGGGTACTTCCCGTTGAAATATAATCATAAAATTTGGCAAGAAGCAATGTCATGACGCACAAGTAAAGGTAAAATCCGAAAACCGTGAATTTGTAGTTACATAACAAAAAAAAAAACAGAAAAAATCCCTTGATAAACTATTTGCGTACGGAACCCTCGTTGCGCGAGTCCGAATCGCACTTGCCCGGTCTTTTACTTCTGTATTGTTAGCTGTAGAGCCACAAAAACATAATAAAATAAATAAATATCAAGACTTACCACCAACCCAGGCAATGGTGATGCCTCCAAGTTCAGAATCAGAGAAACGAAGCAAAAAAGTGCCCGATGGACACTTGGACAGCATCTCTTCCGCCTGCTTCTTTTGTATGAAGCCCATGATCAAGCTGCAATATAATTAAATTATCATGCTCTTAAAGTTCGTCTTTATGTTGTGCGTAGGCGACATAAAGTCGCTTTTTATGTTCTAGTGCATAAAGTATTTTTTTTCTTCTAAGACTAAGATAATCAGGCTCAAAAGCCAATAAAACGTCGCAGATTTAAGTCGTTATTTTATTTTATTTGCTTTGATTTATATCACTTCCGTGTCTTCTATCTTTAATTTAACAAAACCAGTTAAAATAGTCGTCATTTATTATTTTAAAACGCAAAGAAACATTTTTATGACTCGGCAGTATGAACTAGGTTATACCTACCAAAGTCTAATGACACATGTTGAACCAAAAAATAGTTTTTTAAGGAAAAAAAACCTTTGAAAATTTTAAGGAGAAAAATAATTTTGATGATTTTTGTGTTAAAACGACAGGCATTCTGGGATTTTTAAAAGTTGTGGTGGATAGCAGTGCTACTTATGTTGCCGATATAAAAAAAAAAACAGAAATATTTAAAAATTGTGGTTCCTACATATATGTTCGCATTACTCGTTAAAATGTAGGGAAAAAAAAACTGTTTTTTTTTTCGCGATTTCTGGTTTGTCCCATAGTAAAAGTTGTTCATAATGACGAGTACAATCTCCCATTTCGATTTGTCGCATGTATTCAAATTCAACCTGTATCAACATGCGAATTGAGAACCTCCTCCTTTCGGTTAAAAATACTTACTGATCGCACCACAGAGTCCTCAAGTAGTCCCTGGTCACCTTCACCACCATGTAGAACCACTCCCAGAACGTGAAGTTCCTCTCCGGAAGAGCATCCTTACAGAACTGTGTCCAGGACACCGGCATGGCGTTCAGCTCCATCGTGTTGAGAGGCAGGCAGGTCCTGGGGACAGCGCATATACTTCATATTACATATAGCATACGTCCAACAGCCGATAGAAGTTTATAGTGACTATCAACCCAATAAGGTCTATTCAAACTTATGTTTCAAATTAATATTACACACTAGCTTCCGCCCGCGGCTTCGCCCGCGAGGTATGTCATTAAAAACTATCCTATGTCCTTCCCCGGGATGCAATCTATCTCTCTGCCAAATTTTATCGAAATCCGTTCAGTGGTTTAGGCGTGAAAAGGTAACATACAGACAGACAGAGTTACTTTCGAATTTATAATATTAGTATGGATAATCAGCCTATAATGTTCCCACTGCTGGGGCACAGGCCTCCTCTCTGTGAGAGGGAGTGGGACGTAATCCACCACGCGGGCCCAGTGCGGGTTGGTAGATGTCACATGTCTTCGAATTTTTGGTTATCAGACATGCCGGTTTCCTCACAATGTTTTCCTTCACCGTTTTGAGAGCAGTGGTGATGAAATAATTTACACAAAGCAAAGCACCTGTCTGGGCCTGCAGTCTCGACATAGATGACGACGCTGTCGCAAACTACCGATCGCTAAATAGTACCCAAAATAATCGCTTTCTGTAACAATGCTTACGACAAACGCAAGTCTCTACATCATCGGTACAAACACACCTTCGAGTACGCCCATTTCTCATTATTTTTGTTTACAATTTCTTGCAAACACCCCCAAAATTATAAGTTTACGATGATAACGATTCACTTTGCGGGCTGTCAAAAATACTCGCAAAATATATTCGTAAACATTAAGAAAATCGTAAAGTTTGCGACAAAGGTCGGTAAAATACCGATGATAATCGATGACTTTAGAGAGTCGAGACTACCAAATATCGCTACATCCGGATCGATAGGACTTTGCGACCGAATTCGGTCGTAAAGCGATCGCTATGAACGTCGAGACTGCTGCCCCTGGCCTCGAATCTACGACCTACAACTCGTAGATCGGGGGCTATACCACTGGGCCATCTGTGTTAAACCATGTGACCAAAAAGTTATCAACTTTCACCCAAAACTCATTAGAATCCTCCCAGGGTTTTGCTCTGAAAATGCTGAACACTTAAGAGGTTTTACCTAAAGATCTTCTCAGCCAAAAACCGCAAGTTATCTTCGGACAGATCACCGCCGGTCGCCGAGCAAAACTTGATACGGAGCGTCTCAGCAAGTTGGCCCCAAGTCACCTAGGGATAATGAAAATTGAGAGCGAGTTCTTGATACAAGACTTTAGGACAAAAACCGTCGTTTTGAGAAAAGGACGGGCTGGTTTGGAACTCAACTGTCACTAATGAGCAGTGATCGGAGGCGGTAGACTGTTTTTGGTACTTGTATCTTAAATGCCTATAGAAAAAAGTGGTTCCGGGAAAATGGCTTATTTTCCCGGAAAGTAATTCCGGCATTTCCGGATACAATTAGATATTGTTAATGTTGGTAGGTTGGTAGTGATATTATTAATACTCAATTCAAAATTTAAAGGAAGGTATCAAAACTAAATTAATTTATTATTTATCTGTTGAATAATATAAACAATCGAATTCCGATTGTAGCATTAATACAGTTGCACAGGGCAGCGGGATTGTCCGAAAGGGTTACCGCTGCCCCGGAACATAAAGGGCTAAGGAAGGAACACGGATGGGTTTTAGTCAGTAAGAGTCTGACACTCCCTTCCGCTCCACCCAGAGCGGGAGGAGTCATTTGATGATTTACCATCCTTAAAAAAAAAAAAAAAAAATACAGTTGCACACAGCGTATCGACAGCGTTTCTATGGAGAATAGACACCCGCATTTCCTCTTAAAATTACGAGAATTGCCCCTCTGCCCAACTGACGAGGGGTTAAATTTTAAATTCAATTCAAAATATTTTATTTCACACTAGCTTGTGCCCGCGGCTACGCCCGCGTGGACGTGTATTTCGTTGTTTTTTTTTTTTGCGTGGACCCCTTTTGTAAAATAAAAGTAAAACCAAAAACTTTTTGCCTGTCCGTTTGATCCGGCTAATCTCGGAAACGCCTGGACGGATTTAGACGGGACTTTCACTGGAAGATAGTTGAGGGGCAATTCTTGTAATTTTAAGAACGTTCACAGTCTGATCTCAGTCTCAATCTGTCAAAAATACCTCTAAATTCCCTACATGTTTAACAAGTTTTTGACATTTGTTTGGCGCCGAGATGAGACTGCGACTAGATTTTGAACGTTTTAAATTACGAGAATTGGCCTTTTGATGTTATAAGGAGTGGCATGGGCTATTTTTGTCTCAGCAACACGTTCCCATGGGACAATTTTCGACATCCGCGCGGGCGGACCTCGGGCAGCAGCTAGTTTCTTACAAGTTCGGTTCCCGACCTAAAGGCCCGTCTCAAGCACTCACCCGGATCAAGTGGAGTGGCGTCTGCATCCAGGATGTAAGGAATAAGACCAAACAATATAATTTTAATAGATAAATACAAATACAGAGCCAATTGTTTCTTTATTGATTCATGAGCTGCAGTTATATGCGTTTCGTTATCAAGCATAGACAATTAGGGTTGCCATATATGTTCAAAGCAAAATCGACAAAATAAAAAATAAAAAACGGGAAAAAAAACTGCTTACGTAATCACCATCTAAACCCCCCTATCCTCCATGTCATAAAAAATAAGCAAAGCAAAGCTTCCCCTGTAGTTCTTACGTAATACTTAAATGGGTCCCTAATTGTAAAAGAACTCGGTTTACAAAAATGCAATTAAATTATGGTCATGCTGTTAAAAGAATTTTTGTTGGAAATGACATCCTTTATCTCCCTATTTCATTTTATCCACGACATTTCATTTTTGACCACCCTGTATATAAAATTCAAAGTCCTGACTGATATATCAACGCACATCCTAAACCGCTGGTCCTAGAGACATGAAACTTGGAGGGTGTATTCTTTGTGAAGAGTAGGTATCCACTAAGAAAGGGTTTTTCAAAATTCAAGGTGAATGGGGGGGGGGGGGGGTTGAAATTTCCCGCGGACTTAGTCGCGGACAGATGCTCGTATTATATACAGAACTCAAGCTATCGCTACGGCGCGGGGAAGACGACTCGCCGCTAAACTGTTTGAGCACGGAACATTGTCTATAGGTTTAGAAGAGACCAGCAGTTGTGCCCGCGACTTCGTCTGCAATCAAGACAAAAGACACGTGGCGCCATCTATTTTCATAATAACGTTATTGTTGTTTTCCTCGGGAACAGCACTCTTTTTCGGGATGAAAGGTACCCTATGTCCGTTTCTGTACACCTGACAACGTATATGCAAAATTTCGGATGATCGGTTCAGTGGTTTAGGCGTGAAAAGGTAACAAACAAACTTACTTTCGCATTTATAATATTAGTTAGGACTAGCTGTTACCCGCGACTACGTCCGACTGAAATTTAACAAAAAAAAAAAAATGTTTTCTAAAGTAAATGTAGCCTAAGTTACTCCTTATTACATCAGCTATCTGCCAGTGAAAGTCCCGTCAAAATCGGTCCAACCGTTTTAGAGATTAGCCGGAACAAACAGACAGACAGACAAAATTACAAAATAAAAGTTATTTTGGTATATGTACCGTGTATACATATTCATTTAGTAAAAAGCGGTTATTTTAATATTACAAACAGACACTCCAATTTTGTTTATTTGTATGCAGTATGTATATGTATGTATGTATGTATGTATAGATTTCATTCCGAGCACGACAGCAATGCCAGTGAATGAGAAATAGTTTTGAATTTTTGACAGTTACTCCATACAAAAATTGTCAGACATCAATTTTATTCCACGAATAAAACTTGTCTGTAGATTGAAAAGTCAGCCCAAAATGTTAAGTACCTTTTTAGACCTTTGTATCCTGCTTATGCGTATGAAGTTTCATTAAAATCAGTTCATTCATTTCAAAAAACAAAAGGGCTTGAAAGTTTGTATGAAATGCCTTACGGCGTAAACGCTCTTAAACAAATATAAACTTTAATAAAAAGAAAAAAAAATTTTTTTTCCTCTTTACAAAATAGAGCCATGCTGCCGCTATATTGTTTTTTAAAAGTTATGCTGGAATAAAGAAGCTCACATACATACATACAAATATACATCAACCCTGAATACATTACACTCTTTTTGGGCAGTAGTGTAAACAAAAAAAGTGTACACAAAGTAAATTTTCCGTCGCCACACAACACGTTGGGACTTACCTTGTCGGGTACCGCGAAGGGCACTCGTCCTGCAGGACTGAAAGCGTTGTCCCACGTGACGGTGGCCCAGCCGTGCGGCTCCTGGTTGCCGTGAACTATAACGACGACGGGCAGCGAGAGGGTCCACACCTGAAGATGTGTGATTTGTAAGTTTGCCACTAATGTGCCACTGGTTGATATTTTTTCCATAAAAATTTCGGGAGAGTATTACTCCACTGTTTGACATTGTGCATCCAAAGTTAAGCACGATATCGTTTAGACTTATTATTAATTGTGTCTGTACGGAAACAGAATATTAAATAAAAAGCCATTAAAAAGTTATGAGCCAACAAAGATTCGTTTTTCTTGCTATTTTTAACGTGACTTTCGGTGTAAATAAGTAATAAAAAAAACTGTAAAATCTTCAAAACCAAAACCGTACCGACAAAGCACAGTAATCAAAGAGTTCAATAAACTTTATTTATAATTGATTTATGCAGTGGTTTTTTCATAAAACTCGATTTTCCAAAGCACTTTTTGATTTTTTTTAGGCGCCTATCTGGGTGTTTACTCTCGAATATATTTCCGATATTGCAAAGGAATAAGGTTCATATTCAATTGAGAAATTGACAGATTGGGGTAGCTTGATGTGCTGGCCTCTGTACTATGCGTCGCAATCTCATCATCTACCTTACCTTTTCCCAACTATTTTGGGGTCGGTTTCCAGTCTAACCAAATGCAACTGAATACCAGTATTTTACATGGAGCGACTGCCTATCTGACCTCCACAACCCAGTTACTGGGTAATACGATACCCCTACACCCCAAAGTAATCGCTTGCCGTAACAATGCTTACGACAAACGCAAGTCTCTACATCATCGGCACAGACACACCTTCGAGTACGCCCATTTCGCATTATTTTTGTTTATAATTACTTGCAAACACCCCCAAAATTATAAGTTTACGATGATAACGATTCACTTTGCGGGCTGTCAAAAATACTCGCAAAATATATTTGTAAACGTTAAGAAAATCGTAAAGTTTGCGACAAAGGTCGGTAAAATACCGATGATAATCGATGACTTTGAGAGTCGAGACTACCAAATGTCGCTACATCCGGATCGATAGGACTTTCCGACCGAATTCGGTCGTAATGCGATCGCTATGAATGTCGAGACTGCTGGGCCAGACCACCGGTAGCTTGGATCCTGTTAATCAGAACTTACTTGGAACACCAGCTCGCCTCCTCCCACGTTGAACTGCGACTGGAACAGCAGCGTCAGCTTCTCGTCCATGACGCTCTCTGTGCCTTTCTTCTCAGCGCGTTTGATTTTGCGTAGTTGCATGTTACTGTTGACAAATATTTATCTATATAAATAAAAATGAATCGCCGAAATGTATGTACGCGTATAACTTCCGAACGAATGCACTAAATTCGATAATTCTTTTTTTTGTTTTGTTCAACACGGCTCCCGTCATACCGGATCGCTATATCAATAGCGTCTGTGTTGGGGTCGGCTTCCAGTCTAACCATATGCAACTGAATACCAGTATTTTACATGGAGCGACTGCCTATCTGACCTCTACAACCCAGTTACTGGGTAATACAATACCCCTTGGTAAGACTGGTTGTCAGACGTTCGGGCTTCTGACGACCTGTAACGACTGTCAAAGATCCACGAATGACAGCCGGGACCAAAGGTTTAACGTGCTTTCCGAGGCACGGAGGGGACACGGTATGTAAAGACGGTCACCCATCCACAGACCAACCGCGGCAAGCGTAGCTTAAGCTGATCAATCGACCTGTGCGGCTGTTATTATTTAGCCACGGGCCCCTCACTCAAAATAATCATTAGTGGAATAAAAACATCTCTCACACAACCAGAGGGCCTAAAAAGGCCACTTTGGCAGAATCATAAAACAATTCATATCACGCAAATTCATGTGTATGACAGTTTTGTATGGAGATTCGTAAAATGCTTTATTAGCGGTTGTAATGGCAATCACAACACTTGGTTTTAGTAGGTTTTTTTTTGAAATTTTATTATTTACTTTATCCTTTTGATGGATTCTAATTTTGTAAATGTGAGGACTTTGTAGGCCTTTTAGACTTTAGATCTGTAGATGTTTTTTTATATTATCAAGTACCTGGTACTTGTTGACAGGCCTACGCTGTCCTCCCATACCTATTGTAACTTGAAAACATTGTAAAAACCAACTATTTTTAAAAGAGTAACCGCGGAGTTTCTTGCCGGTTCTTCTCCATATGAAACGACCAATTGGAACCGTGCACCTAGCTTCTGACGTTTCATAAGTGCCCATGTAGGTTTATGTGAAATAAAATATTTTGATTTTGATTGACTATATGGCGTTGTGTGAAATGTCCAAGGATATTATTATTATTATATACTTTTATTTTTTAATTGTTACGCAATTCAATGTTCAATTTAATTCCCGCAGTTCAGTGGACTCACCGGAAGCTGACGCTGAGCTGGCGACTGGTGGGCTGGTACTCCATGGTGCCGGTGTTGTTCAGGATGTCGCCACACTCGACCGGCTGCTTTCCCTTCCCGGCTTGGGTTTCGCTTTTAAGAAGCAACTGTGCTTGTTGCTCCGATATTATTACGACCTGTAAATTATGTTTATTTATTCAAATGTCGTGAAAGTCCCGCGCGCATGATGTACAGTCAACAAAAGAGATAAGTATGCAGGATCATCGGATATAATTGAAGTTTATTAAGAAACCTGTGGATGTTCTCTAATAAAATTTTATTTTATTAATAGAAAATAAACAGCTCATTTATCAAATTAAATTTCAGTCGACAACATCCATCGGTTTCTTGCTAAACTTCAACTATATCCGACGATCCTGCATACTGGTCTCTTTTGTTGACTGTCTCAAGATTCATAACTTTGTAAAGGCAAGCAATGGGGGGGTATCGTTTTTGTGCTCACCAGTTGGCGCCACTGGCGCGTAAGGTACTGTCAGTACTTTTATTTGATGTACTTTGGATAAGTTTACGTACTTATAACTTGATATCATGTTTAAGAGCGTTTACGACGTACGGCATTTCATACAAACTTTCAAGCCCTTGTTTTTCGAAATTAATGAACCGATTTTCATGAAACTTCATACGCACAAGCAGGATACAAAGGTCTAAAAAGCTACGCTAGCTAAGAACATTTTCGAAAAATAGTGTTACAACCAAATTAGACCGATTTTAAAGTTTCCGTAGAAACAGAGATTTCCAGTTAACTTTTTTTAAATAAAACATTTCGAAAATGTTCTTAAGTAACTTTTTAGACCTTTGTATCCTGCTTATGCGTGTGAAGTTTAAATAAAATCGGTTCCATTTCGAAAAACAAGGTCTTGAAAGTTTGTATGAAATGCCGTACGGCGTAAACGCTCTTAATGAGCCGACTGTGGGTTTTGGCGATGATACGAAGTGTGTGAGAAGTAGATGAGTGATACTCACGCTAACTCTGGGAGGCGTCATGTACACGTTCAGCTGACCCCCAACCAGTAAGCGGACAGTAGCCGTGAAGCTGCAACATGCATATTCAAAGATTAATCATGATCTGGCAGTTTGAGCCATTTACGCGGCCTACCCAAATGTCCTTTCTTTGGTATTGTTCGTCGAATCGTTGAGCTCCTCAATTTCTGAGTTGAGCTGCACGATTTTTGACAAATGCGTGCACTGACTGGACAGGTCCGCTCAATCTGTGTGGTTCTTTCCTCAAAAGACCATTTCAGACACCAATCTAAATGGTCTTCACATGATATGACCAAGATTATGTCTGGACTTTAAAAGAGACTGTGACCTCTGAGTTTGTTTCGGCCTTTCTTCTCAGAATATTCAGATAGGAAACGCCGACCTCATCTAGTTATGTAAATAAACTTTATCATGTACGTACTATTAATTTCTGTGCTTGTACAGAGGCCAGCACATCAACCTACCCCAATCTATCAAATTTTCCCAATTGAATATGAACCTTATTCCTTTGCAGTAAAGTTAAAAATCTATCAAAGAAATTTTATGCACTTTTGTAGGTAACGAGTTCACAATTTCTAAATCTGTATGTGATTTTTGTTTGTGTATGTCTCAAACTCAAACTAAAATTAAATTAACTTCGCATTTATTTCAATGAAACCATTTACAGGCACTTTTGAATTGTCAAGAAGTCGGTCAGTCAGAAAATA
Source organism: Gortyna flavago (assembly GCA_963669345.1). Classification (NCBI taxonomy): domain Eukaryota; kingdom Metazoa; phylum Arthropoda; class Insecta; order Lepidoptera; family Noctuidae; genus Gortyna; species Gortyna flavago. The sequence continues at coordinate 1,741,909 of OY770154.1, forward strand.
CTTTATAAGTCGTTGAAGTGCCGTATAAATAAATAAATAATGCTATAAATCTTGTTGAACTGTCAAAATGAAGGTGTCACAGTTTTTAAAGTGAAGGCGAGTGAACACAGAGTGGAGATAGTTTTCATGGTTTTCGAGATGAGGCTGATTGTTAGGTCTAAAAATTTTACTATACTCCGACTTTTAATTAGCTGCAGTAAAATGATACGTCTTACATAGACTTATAAAAAAGATGGACTCCGCGCCACGCACATCGAAAGTGAAGCACAGTAAGTATGGTTGTACAGAGACCAGCACATCAAGCTACCCCAATCTGTCAAATTTTCCCAATTGAATATGAACCTTATTCCTTTGTGGTAAAGTTGAAAATCTATCAAAGAAATTTGACAGATTGGGGTAGCTTGATGTGCTGGCGTCTGTACAAACACGCCTCACGCTCACATTTACACCATAGTATGCCGACCGGCCGCCATTGCGTGACACGACAGCGTCAATCGTCAATCACGCACACATAGATCGGTACGGTGCTTCATTTTCGAAATGCGTGGCGCGGAGTCCATCTTTTTTTTATAAGTCTATGACTTCTTAATAACTCATTTCGGACTGCGTTTAGAGATATGCGTGTCAATTAAGTTTGTTACACTATTCTGTACCAGAAAAAACAAGATTTGGTGGATGGCCGCGAAAAAACAAAAAGACGCCAATTTCAGTAATTTATGTAACACATAAGCTGTGATTTTACTGCAGCTAATTAAAAGTCCGACTATAGATGCATAATCAGCCTATAGATAGATAAACCATTTATTTGGCGCACACAAAAGTACAATATTAGATGACATTTTGGTCAAGTAGGTATTGAACTTTTGTATGAAACAGCAGATTTTTTTTTTCGTGATTTCAAAGTTGGTCCCATAGTGAAAGCTGTTCATATTCATGGGTTGAACACTCTGTAGAAATTTAGAGACGGTAAAAAAAAATCATCCGGTATACGAGTGTGCGAGGACCGCGTAAGGAACTCGTTCCTGGCGGGTCCCCTGACCGCCCACGTGTTTTAATATAATCCTACCGTGTGTTGGTCTTCATGACCTGCGGCGGTTGCTTCTCAATCACGAAGGTAGACGTCACCAGGGTCGACAGCAACCCGGTCACCTTTTGAGCAAACAAAGAAATCAATCAAATTTTGAGTCTCGTACGCATGATAGGTAATAGGTAATACGTCAATGCGCGTATTTTGCGTACGCATGATATAACTACACCAACAGCGCCCCGCGGTTTCACCCGCGTCAGTGTCAAAATCGAAACGTGTGTGTGTCAAAACGGAAAATAGTTATCCGTTTGAAGGATGATAATAAAACTAAACAATGTAAAACTACAGTTTGTAATAATATCAACGTATAATCTTGTGGAGCACAACTTAACGTGCTTATGTTCTGCATTTTCATTCTAAAATAAAAGAAATAACCAAACAAACGATGAGGGCGCCACTGTGCGGTCGGCATCGGCTTATTTGAATGATGTGGTTGCCTATGATGATTGGAACCGCACACTTGTATTTGTCTCTGTTCATGTTAACATGCATGTAACTGTGTAGCCTCTTTTCGTGATCCAATCTAGTGTATAAAACTAGCTTCCACCCGCGGCTTCGCCCGCGAGGTATGTCGATAAAAACTATCCTATGTCCTTCCCCGGGATGCAATCTATCTCTCTGCCAAATTTTATCGAAATCCGTTCAGTGGTTTAGGCGTGAAACGGTAACATACAGACAGACAGAGTTACTTTCGAATTTATAATATTAGTATGGGTTTTCGTGTCACATGTTAGTTACCATACTCCTCCGAAACGGCTTGACCGATTTTATGAAATTTTATATGCATATTCAGTAGGTCTGAGAATCGGCTACTATCTATTTTTAAAATCGAAACGTACGCGGGTGAAACCGCGGGGCGCAGCTAGTAAATAATCCCAACACCAATCAACTTGTTCAAAAAAATTGGCTGACAAACATTGGCCACCAAAAATTGAGCAAGCTCAGACCCCGCACCTGCTTGCTCATCTCGTCCAGCATCTCGGCGAGGTGCGGCTGGCGCAGCTCCACGATAGTCTTGGTGTTGATGCGCGCCACGTTGTTGACTTGCTGGCGCGTCAGCCAGATCAGGTCTGCCAGCAGCTCGCACCACTCCTGGATCGTGTTCAGGTTCGACTGCATGGGCACGCCGTTGCCGCTCAGTTGCTGCTCGCGTTTCCATCTGGGGACGAAAAAATATAGATTAATTAAAAAAGATAATTATGTGACAAGGCAACGTTGAAGGAAAAAAAAACATTTCGGAAGTCGATGTCAGAAAACGAACATGCGGAACTACGACACCCGACTTCCGAAATGAAAGTTATTGAAGTGAAAACTTTTCTTTAGGCGCGTTGGACATTTTTTGAGATGGGATAAAAACTATTGAACTCGCGCCACTGTTACCGTAACCGACACCGCTTCGGATGTGTTCGGCTGTATATCTGATATGTCAGTGAGTTAGTATTCTGTTTGTTTTGTTTTAATTTTGGCGGCACTCCCGGAGTGCCCCCTTAAGGACGCGTTTACGAATTGACGCGCTTCAATTTTAGGTATTGAGTCTTACTACTACACGTGCACGGCTCACACACACAGCGACATGCGCGAAGCGGCGAAATTATGAGTAAACTGACACGACTTGATACTTGAGCCTACTTTTATTTAATTTTTAGGCATGTATTTTTTTAAGCTTACTATGCGTTGTTGTCAAAAAGTTTGTACCGTGAAATGTTCATAAAAGTAGATACCATTTACTTACTTGATTGGTAAGCAAGTACATGCCAAAGTACCTATGTATTAACAATTTGCGCGACAAGCTTTTCGAAAACATATAATTTAAAAAAAGCTTATTTATATTCGTTTTATTTAGTATTTTTAACCGACTTCAAAAAAGGAGGAGGTTCTCAATTCGGATGCTTATACATATATTTTTTTTATGTTAGGTTAGATAACTCCGTCATAATAATATATAGACGGACTTGCAAAAATCTTTTTTTGTTCGAAAGAGGTTTAACTTTATTCCGAAATAGACCATTCCGGAATAAAGTGCTGAAGAGTTTCGGAGACAGACAACCGAAGGCTTAAATAAATGCCAGCAAATCAACCGCGATTGCTGCTATCGCATATGTATGCATTGTTTACGCAATCACACAATATAACATCACGCCTGTACTCTCTAAAGGGGTACGCAGATGTGTTTAGTATACCACGGTACACCCTCATTTCTGTCAAAGTTGTTATTGGAGTACCTCTAATCTTGCAAGTAAATTCGGGCATAACTTTTTGTTTATGAATTGATTTAATAATTAACCGACTTCAAATAAGGAGTATTTTTTTTTATGTATGTTCGGGCATAGCTCCGTCATATCTCTATAGACGGATTTGCAAATTCTCTCAAACAAAAGTTTATGAATTGATGTAATAATTAACCGACTTCAAAAAAGAATCAGTAATGATTTTTATGTATGTTCGGGCATAGCTCCGTCATATCTCTATAGACGGGTTTGCAAATTCTCTAATTTTTTAATGGATAAGGTATTTATTTATTTATTTAATACTTCAAACACAAAAATGTACAGAGGCGGACTTAATGCCATAGGCATTTTCTACCAGTCAACCTTTGGGTGATGCAGAGACAAACAATGGTAGGTGCAATAATGAAAAATGAGGAATAAATATTTGGTATGCCTCAGGATAAGGTATACCTTTATAAGGTATAGCTTTATGAATTTTGCTTAAAGTAATTTAAATTTGTGTTGGGCAGGTACAAATAAAAAATGAAAAATAAAAATTGTTTTCCAAAAAAAAAAACATCGGACTTTCAAAAAAAAAAAACACTACAAAGTAAAAAATAACTTTTTGGAAGGTGCACCTTCAGGTCACTCCATCAAATCTGGAGGTAAGGTCTCAACATAACTAACAAAACGAGCCCAAACTCAGAACACCTAGCTCTACTCGTCTATTAGTTCCAGTAGCAGTCTTCGAAGTGCACCTGCAGGTCACTCCATCACGTCCGGAGGTAAGGTCTCAACATAACTAACAAAACGAGCCCAAACTCGACACACCTAGCTCTTCTCGTCTATTAGTTCCAGTAGCAGTCTTCGAAGTACACCTGCAGGTCACTCCATCTAGTCCGGAGGTAAGGTCTCAACATAACTAACAAAACGAGCCCAAACTCGGCACACCTAGCTCAGCTCGTCTATTAGTTCCAGTAGCAGTCTTTGAAGTACACCTGCAGGTCACTCCATCTAGTCCGGAGGTAAGGTCTCAACATAACTAACAAAACGAGCCCAAACTCGGCACACCTAGCTCTTCTCGTCTATTAGTTCCAGTAGCAGTCTTCAAGTACACCTGCAGGTCACTCCATCTAGTCCGGAGGTAAGGTCTCAACATAACTAACAAAACGAGCCCAAACTCGGCACACCTAGCTCAGCTCGTCTATTAGTTCCAGTAGCAGTCTTCGAAGTACACCTGCAGGTCACTTCATCAAGTCCGGAGGTAAGGTCTCAACATAACTAACAAAACGAGCCCAAACTCGGCACACCTAGCTCTTCTCGTCTATTAGTTCCAGTAGCAGTCTTCCAAGTACACCTGCAGGTCACTCCATCTAGTCCGGAGGTAAGGTCTCAACATAACTAACAAAACGAGCCCAAACTCGGCACACCTAGCTCAGCTCGTCTATTAGTTCCAGTAGCAGTCTTCGAAGTACACCTGCAGGTCACTCCATCTAGTCCGGAGGTAAGGTCTCAACATAACTAACAAAACGAGCCCAAACTCGGCACACCTAGCTCAGCTCGTCTATTAGTTCCAGTAGCAGTCTTTGAAGTACACCTGCAGGTCACTCCATCTAGTCCGGAGGTAAGGTCTCAACATAACTAACAAAACGAGCCCAAACTCGGCACACCTAGCTCTTCTCGTCTATTAGTTCCAGTAGCAGTCTTCAAGTACACCTGCAGGTCACTCCATCTAGTCCGGAGGTAAGGTCTCAACATAACTAACAAAACGAGCCCAAACTCGGCACACCTAGCTCAGCTCGTCTATTAGTTCCAGTAGCAGTCTTCGAAGTATACCTGCAGGTCACTTCATCAAGTCCGGAGGTAAGGTCTCAACATAACTAACAAAACGAGCCCAAACTCGGCACACCTAGCTCTTCTCGTCTATTAGTTCCAGTAGCAGTCTTCAAGTACACCTGCAGGTCACTCCATCTAGTCCGGAGGTAAGGTCTCAACATAACTAACAAAACGAGCCCAAACTCGGCACACCTAGCTCAGCTCGTCTATTAGTTCCAGTAGCAGTCTTCGAAGTACACCTGCAGGTCACTCCATCTAGTCCGGAGGTAAGGTCTCAACATAACTAACAAAACGAGCCCAAACTCGGCACACCTAGCTCAGCTCGTCTATTAGTTCCAGTAGCAGTCTTTGAAGTACACCTGCAGGTCACTCCATCTAGTCCGGAGGTAAGGTCTCAACATAACTAACAAAACGAGCCCAAACTCGGCACACCTAGCTCTTCTCGTCTATTAGTTCCAGTAGCAGTCTTCTAAGTACACCTGCAGGTCACTCCATCTAGTCCGGAGGTAAGGTCTCAACATAACTAACAAAACGAGCCCAAACTCGGCACACCTAGCTCAGCTCGTCTATTAGTTCCAGTAGCAGTCTTCGAAGTACACCTGCAGGTCACTTCATCAAGTCCGGAGGTAAGGTCTCAACATCACTAACAAAACGAGCCCAAACTCGGCACACCTAGCTCTTCTCGTCTATTAGTTCCAGTAGCAGTCTTCAAGTACACCTGCAGGTCACTCCATCTAGTCCGGAGGTAAGGTCTCAACATAACTAACAAAACGAGCCCAAACTCGCCACACCTAGCTCAGCTCGTCTATTAGTTCCAGTAGCAGTCTTCGAAGTACACCTGCAGGTCACTTCATCAAGTCCGGAGGTAAGGTCTCAACATAACTAACAAAACGAGCCCAAACTCGGCACACCTAGCTCTTCTCGTCTATTAGTTCCAGTAGCAGTCTTCAAGTACACCTGCAGGTCACTCCATCTAGTCCGGAGGTAAGGTCTCAACATAACTAACAAAACGAGCCCAAACTCGGCACACCTAGCTCAGCTCGTCTATTAGTTCCAGTAGCAGTCTTCGAAGTACACCTGCAGGTCACTCCATCTAGTCCGGAGGTAAGGTCTCAACATAACTAACAAAACCAGCCCAAACTCGGCACACCTAGCTCAGCTCGTCTATTAGTTCCAGTAGCAGTCTTTGAAGTACACCTGCAGGTCACTCCATCTAGTCCGGAGGTAAGGTCTCAACATAACTAACAAAACGAGCCCAAACTCGGCATACCTAGCTCTTCTCGTCTATTAGTTCCAGTAGCAGTCTTCTAAGTACACCTGCAGGTCACTCCATCTAGTCCGGAGGTAAGGTCTCAACATAACTAACAAAACGAGCCCACACTCGGCACACCTAGCTCAGCTCGTCTATTAGTTCCAGTAGCAGTCTTCGAAGTACACCTGCAGGTCACTTCATCAAGTCCGGAGGTAAGGTCTCAACATCACTAACAAAACGAGCCCAAACTCGGCACACCTAGCTCTTCTCGTCTATTAGTTCCAGTAGCAGTCTTCGAAGTACACCTGCAGGTCACTCCATCTAGTCCGGAGGTAAGGTCTCAACATAACTAACAAGACGAGCGCAAACTCGGCACACCTAGCTCAGCTCGTCTTTTAGTTCCAGTAGCAGTCTTCGAAGTACACCTTCAGGTGACTCCATCATGACCGAAACGAAATATGAATAATCCCTACTTACTTCTAAAAAAATAATATAAGACTGTGAATAAAATCTTTCATACGATAGTCATACAGAATGCGTGAAGTATCAAGTTTGGTATGTCAAATATTTTCTATCCGTACAGCGATCTTTTTCAGCACAAGCTGCTGCTTACAACCGACACAGAGTCCACCCACGACGGCGGCTGAGCGCAGACTAATATTTCATTACAAATTTTTGTGTAATAAAGCAAGACAGTGACCAGTAAAATAACCCTTAAAACAGTGCATTAAGATTCACATGTTACAGCTAAATATGTGAAAAAATAGACTCGATTTTTATTTTTTTTCTGAGCCATTTGGTAACATTTTGATAGTTCTTTATACAATCATTTTGAGTTGAACATGTCTGCTTACATAAAATATTTTTAAATACATAAATTTATGTTAATAAATAGAAGAAAAATGTACCTAAAGTCATTACGATATCGTCAATTTTGTGTGAAGAGGCGACGGAAATAATTTTTTACAATATTATGAACCAAACTTTTCGAATAAAAATTTAGCCATATTTGAAGATGAAGGAGCAATCTATCTGTGGTAATTATTAGTTAGATTTGGTTTCGTATCATTTTCCCGCAAAATGTACCGAAAAACTGCTTATTTTTGTTAGATTCGTAAACGCCTCCTTAAACTTTATTATTTCTTTATTGGTATTACCTCTTTGCACTCCTTTAGGAGTCATCATCTGCCTAGCCTTTTCCCAACTTTGTTGGGGTCGGCTTCCAGTTTTAACTGGATGCAGCTGAGTACCAGTATTTTACATGAAGCGACTACCTATCTGACCTCCACAACCCAGTTACTGGGTAATACGATACGCCTTGATAAGACTGGTTGTCAGACTTTCGGGCTTCTGACGACCCGTAACGACTGTCAAAGATCCACGAATGACACCCAGGACCAACGGTTTAACGTGCTTTCCGAGACACGGAGGAGTCTCGGTATGTAAAGATAATCACCCATCCACAGACCCAGAGTTTTTTGGAAAAACACCAACAATATTGGCCATTGGTCGCCAGTGTTGGCCAGCATCACCAACATGGTCTGTACTCACTTGATGAGCTCCTCGTCCAACACCTGGCTTTGCAGCTGGCGCAGGTTGGCGATGTTCTCCTTCATGTGGTCCACCAGCTCCATCTGGGATTGGCTTATTTGAGCCACCTGGAGAACAAATTAACATACCTTATTACTGTGGGAAATCAAACGCATAATAAAGTTGTAATGTTTTAAGTACGATTTTCGTCTTTGGATCGATGTTTCCGATATTTTACTAGATATTCTGCTATTCGGGGCGGAGACAAATGAAACATCATAAAAATCGGTCCAGACGTTCTTGAGTTATAACTGGTGTAGGTAACTAACCCGACCTTGTTTTATTCATCTATTTATATAAAACTAGCTTCCGCCCGCGACTTCGCCCGTGAGGTATGTCGATAAAAACTACCCTATGTCCTTCCCCGGGATGTAATCTATCTCTCTGCCAAATTTTATCGAAATCCGTTCAGTGGTTTAGGCGTGAAAAAATAACATACAGACTGACAGACAGTTAATTTCGAATTTATAATATTAGTATGGATTCAAAGTCCTGACTGATATATCAATGCACAGCCTAAACCGCTGGTCCTAGAGACATGAAATTTGGAGGGTGTGTTCTTTGTGAAGAATCCACTAAGAAAGGGTTTTTAGAAATTCCACCCCTAAGAGGGTGAATGGGGGGAGGGTGAAATTTCACGCGGACAGTCATGGGCAGAAGCTACTGTATATGAAGTGCGCTGACCAAAGCATTGAGTTTCCTCTCGGTCTCCTCGATCTGTACACGCAGACACGCCACTAAGTCGCGACGTTCGTTCGTCATGGACTGCTGAAGATAGTTCATGTGGCCTGGAAGGCAAAAAATAAACATTTTTATTCACTAATAATGCTATGATACTGTCCCACCAGTCACCTTGGGGGGCGCTCAGCTTTCCAGGGTCACGAAGTTCAAGTACATGGGGCATTGGGTCACCGATAGCCTGTCCGATGATGTGGACATGGAGAGGGAACGCAGAGCATTGGCAGTTGGATGTAACATGCTGGCTCGTAGGTTTGCACGTTGTACTAGGGAGGTGAAAATTACGCTCTTTAGAGCGTATTGCCAATCTATGTACACGTGTGCCCTATGGGTCAGCTATACAAAAAGCTCGCACAATGCTCTGCGAGTCCAATATAATAACGCCTTCAGAGTTATGTTGGGACTGCCGCGCTTTTGCAGTGCATCGGCGATGTACGCGGAGAATTGCGTGCCAGATTTGTACGCACTGATGCGGACACGGATAGCATCCCTGATGCGGCGAGTGCGCGACAGCCCCAACAGCTTGGTGGCTATAGCCGACAGGATAGACAGTTCAATGATGTGGCACTGGATGACCACTCATCGTGCGTCATTCCATTATTTAAAATAAGTTGGTCTTAGTGTTTTTTTTTTTTTTTTTTTTAATATACAATGTGGGGATGACAATATGACTATAAATTAAACTTCGTATACCTAATGACGTTCCTAGTCTGCATAAAAAAATTCAATCAAATAAATCCAATAGTTTGGTCACTGGACATTATTTTTCATTTTTGACTTTTTCTACATGATGTATCTGTTAACAAGCCAGCACCGATAGGTTAAAGACATTTGCAGTTAAACACAACATGTGTCCAGCTCGCTAGTTCAATAACCTTCGTCAAATTTGTTCTTAAATTTGATTTCCCGATGCGAACTAATGCATATTATACGTTATGCTTGAGACATAAGAGCCATGCATGCGGAAGTTTTTACTTACTACAAATCTTACATTTATTACGAACCTGCAAAAAAAAGGGGTGCCCGGCACACTGACCGATACAATTTTTTCAGGTTTCGGCCATATGTTTGTTGGGTCAATAACACCCGCTGCTGCCGCAATATTTAAAGTGTGTTCTTTTTTGTTTACACTTTTACGCTATTTAATATGTTAGAAAAATTCACTTTTTTAATTTGAATTTTAGGATTTATTTGGTGGTTCCTAAATACTAATATGCATTAGTATTGTTAGTGTTTTCATTTATAGTCGTATTGTCATCCCCACATTGTATATGTATGTTTTTGTTTATAAAATTGTAATGTGTGTTGTTTTATGGACTTAAGGTCTGAAATAAATTTATTATTATTATTATATTTACAGTTTGCAGCACACTTACAAGTTATCGGTCAATATTAGTAATCTAAATATATAAGACTCAAAGGTGACTGACTGACTGACATAGTGATCTATCAACGCACAGCCCAAACCACTGGAGGGATCGGGCTGAAATTTGGCATGCAGGTAGATGTTATGACGTAGGCATCCGCTAAGAAAGGATTTTGACAAATTCTACCCCCAAGGGGATAAAATAGGGGATGAAAGTTTGTATGAAACTTTGTCAATTTTAAACCGATCGGGATGCAGCGGGATTGTCCGAAAGGGTTACCGCTGCCCCGGAATATAAAGGGCTTTTTTTTTTTTAAGGATGGGAAATCATCCAATGACCCCTCCCGCTCTGGGTGGAGCGGAAGGGAGTGTCAGACTCTTACTGACTAAAACCCATCCGTGTTCCTTCCTTAGCCCTTTATGTTCCGGGGCAGCGGTAACCCTTTCGGACAATCCCGCTGCCCAATAATATAAAGGGCTAAGGAAGGAACACGGATGGGTTTTAGTCAGTAAGAGTCTGACACTCCCTTCCGCTCCACCCAGAGCGGGAGGGGTCATTTGATGATATCCCATCCTTAAAAAAGAAAAAGAAAAAAAAAAAAAAAAAAAAAACCGATCGGGATGAGACTTTGCATGCATATAGCTACTATGACGAAGGCATCCCCTAAATAAATAAGTCTCAGGTGCAAACTCTCAAATTTGCGGGTATTGACTTGAGAGAACATTGCTTCTCTCATGGACAGTTTTATGTTGCTTGCTCGAGTAAGTATCCACCCAATAGCTTGATAGTTTTAGCGCCTAATGACAGATTAATGCGAGCGAAGCCGCGGGCAAAAGGTAGTTAATTAAATAAAACACAGACAATCATAAAATTAGGTACAATTACATCCCACCAAAAACATTTTCATGTAAAATGTTGCCAAGACGAGACCACATATGGCTCGCACTGTCAAAAAGTTATCAGAAGGCCAATTCTCGTAATTCAAAATGTTCAAAATCTAGTCGCAGTCTCATCTCGGCGACAAACAAATGTCAAAAACTTGTCAAAATGTAGGGAAATTTAAGAGGTATTTTTGACAGATTGAGACTGAGATCAGACTGTGAACGTTCTTAAAATTACGAGCATTACCCCCTCAGATCTCATGTAGAGCCAAAGTTCTAACTCTACGCGCCCAAACTTCACAAACTCTACACCTTAGTCAAAATATGAGGCCTGGCCGTTTCGTTACTACAAGAACTATTGTATAACAGAAAAGTTGACTGGTAGAAAATGCCTACGCCATTAATTCCGCCTCTGTACATTTTTGTGCTTGAAGTATTAAATAAATAAATAATAAAAGTAATTAACAGTGAATACATTTTTCACCTTAACCCCATGTGATCCATCTCTCCACTAGGCCAAGGCTTGCTCTAGGATGCATATCCGGTAGGCTCTTAAATCCTTACCTATCCTACGGGCACGTCTTCCCTACCATTACCGCGCCCCCCGGTCTATTCCTTGATATGCAATGGTCGCTGTAGCACCATGAACATGAGGCTACAGGAGCTAGTGCGAATCTTGGCGTTCATTCGATTAATCGAGTCTGGTTTAACCACGCTGGGATCGGTGCTATTCATTCATTCATTCATTCATTACGCCCATGTGATGGTAGCGTAACAGCCAACCCACATAATTTGACCACTAGACCAACGACGCGATCTTTTCATTAAAAAAAACTCCTAAAACTGTGTAATCTACATTCGCGATTTATTTGGCAAAAATGTAAACAAATATGAGAGAAAATGCTCGTAACTATTTCCCAAGTATGTAAAATGATGTAGCAGTAGTTACTTTTCCACTGTGCAATTGGCATTTTGTTTTGATTGTTGTTGTTTACATGTTGTTTGTTGTCAGTAGGCCAGTGTCGCAGGCGCATTCCGGAATAATTTTTTATGTCAAATGTCAACCTCTAATTGTCAATGTCAATGAATGTGTGTTGTCTTTGGTCCCTGGCCCTGACATCAAGCAATAGACAAAATTGTCAACATTTTTTTAAATTGATTTATCAAAACCAAAAATCAAAATCAAAAGTCATTCATTTATTCAAACTAGGCTGAGAATCAGCACTTTTCGAACGTCAAAATTACAAAAGACAGTCCCCCAAAACGCCCGCCCTTCACCACTTCCTAGTGCTTTCGCTGGGGAGAAGTGGCGCAACAAACTCCCCAGCAGCACAGCTGTCTGTTCAGTTATAAAATACTCGACTGTATACAAAACTAGATCTGCAAAGTATCTAATTAACATTACAGGACACAGAACATTCAATAAAATTATTCGCCATATGTTAGCTAGCCACGCCAATATACCAACAAATACCATAAAAATCTATACGTACTCAAGCTAAAATAAAAATACTAAATCAAAAGTAATAAAAAAGATTTACAGGCTTTTGACTACGCTGTATATTTATATTTTATGTCTTTTTACTATTTTTCTTTTTTTTATTTGTAATGTGAGTTTTGTTTGTGCAGAATAAACAGTTTTTCTTTCTTTCTCAGTATTTAATTAAATAAGTATGAATTTATGGAAAAATAACTTTAAATCGTACACAATAAAGTTCAGTTTACGCTACAACTTCAAACCATTTTTATAACTTTTTTCAATAGTACTAGTCACTCTGAAATCAACCTAGCCGTAATTAAAATAAAGTTGATATTTGTTTAAATTGAAATAATATTAATTTGAAACATAAGTTTGAATCGATTTTAGTCACCTTTGTTCTTCAAGCATTCGTGGTACTGGAGGGAGAAGGACTCGATGTTAGCCTGCAGTGTGCGAATCTCCTCGCCCACGATGTTCACCTTTTGACGGACGGTCTGCAGGCCCGTTATTAGCTGAAAGAGATAATTATAATTTATAATTATGCAACATCATCAGAGGGGCCCGTGGCTAAATAATAACAGCCGCACAGGTCGATCGATCAGGTTAAGCTACGCTTGCCGCGGTTGGTCTGTGGATGGGTGACCATCTTTACATACCGAGACCCCTCCGTGCTAGTGGTGGTTAATAAAACGTATAGCGTCAAAAAATAGCACGCTATTTATTTATAGCATCTAGCGTTTGTTGTCCCGACTCTGACTTCGCGCTAGAAATATAACGTCTCAACAAACTAGGCGTCTCATATTCTAAACGTACACAGCGAGGCTAGAGCGGGATAGCATTATAGTTTTATAACTTTTATAATCTCACTAGTCTCACTCACAGCGTCACAGCGCGTCGGGGCACTCGGGCGAAGTCGTGTGAACTCGGGCGGCAGTCGGCCGGTTGGCTCGCGGTACCTGTTAATATTACTGTACGCGTTGTTTTGTAAACAAACACGGTCCTCGCACGTTTTTTTTCTAAATAATAATTTTGTTGCTGTGCAACTTATTAGTACTACAGTACTGTAATTGTAAATACTTATAATAATTCTCATGTTTCGTACATACATTCGTCGTGCTATTGTAAATATTGTGTGTTCGTTTTTAATCATTGTAAATAGGTAGGATGTTACTGTGTGACAAAGTGAAACTGTGGATAGTGATTTGTAAATAAGTTTTAGTAAATACGCCTATAATAAATAATAATTGTCTCACAAAACTTTTATACTTAATAAAATTTAATCAATTTTATTATAGACAGTCCTAAGCCTGGAAAGTATGAAGGAAAGTTCATTGATCTATAACGCTTCATGAGATATTATTATATTCTTTCGCGTACAGCGCGTTACGAGATAACTAGCGTGTTGCCAGATAAAATGATAATGTCTCCGCGTTCAGACTGCGGCCAAGTTTTGTAATAACGTGTTATAATGATAGCGTATAAAACAACGCGCTAGAAAAATATAGTTTATAGTCTATAACACGATTTTAGTTTAAAGCGGATTTGAACATCACTACTCCGTGCCTCGGAAAGCACGTTAAACCTTTGGTCCCGGCTGTCATTCGTGGATCTTTGACAGTCGTTACGGGTCGTCAGAAGCCCGAAAGTCTGACAACCAGTCTTACCAAGGGGTATCGTATTACCAAGTAACTGGGTTGTGGAGGTCAGATAGGCAGTCGCTTCATGTAAAATACTGGTATCCAGCTGCATCTGGTTAGACTGGAAGCCGACCCCAACATAGTTGGGAAAAGGCTAGGCAGGCATCATAATTCAGCTGAGAAAAAACACACAATACTGCCATTAAGAGGGACCCATTGGGCAAAGTTTGGCCCATTTGTCGTCTGACATACGGCAGATGTGTCCAGCCCAGTTCCATTTTAGCGTGGCAGCTTTCCAAGTGACATCTGACGGGCAATTCTTTTAATTATAAGAACGTTCACAGTCTGATCTCAGTCTCAATCTGTCAAAAATACCTCTAATTTCCTTACATTTTGACATTTGTTTGACGCTGAGATGAGACTGCAAAATCAAAAGTCATTTATTCAAACTAATCTGAGAATCAGCACTTTTCGAACGTCAAAATTACATAAGACAGTCCCCCAAAACGCCCGCCCTTCACTACTTCCTAGTGCTTTCGCTGGGGAGAAGAAGTGGCGCAACAAACTCCCCAGCAGCACAGCTGTCTGTTCAGTTATATACTCGACTGTATACAAAACTAGATCTGCAAACTGCGACTAGATTATGAACGTTTTAAATTACGAGAATTGGCCTTCAGTTATCTTTGTTATGGAACGGATGGTCGTTTTAGATACCGTATAATCGTAATCCTTTATTAACCGTCAAATTGTGAACGAACCTTCACTTACCGGCAGATTTCAGCCAATTAAAATACAAACACAATCTGTCCGATTTCAGTATCGTATTATCCAGTTAGGTCAGATAAGCAGTCGCTACATGTTAAAACACTGGTATTCAGCTGCATTCGGTTAGACTGGAAGCCGACCCCAACATAATATGAAAAAGGCTCAGAAGATGATGAGCACGTTCTCGTAGAACATTTTTCGACAAACACGCGGGCGAAGACGCGGAAATAACCTAGTATTTTATAAAATTTGGTGCGTTTTGAAGCCAACCATATTTTGATAACACCGGAACTGATAACACGCTGATAAATACTATAAACTACTGTTTGGTCATCATCTGCCTAGCCTTTTCCAAACTACGTTGGGGTCGGCTTCCAGTCTAACCGGATACAGCTGAATACTACTGTTTGGTACCAATAATAAATTCAAAACTAACACAACGATTACAAGCATAATAAGCCTGTAATGTTCCCACTGGTGGGACACAGCCCTCCTCTCAGTGAGAGGGAGTGGGCCGTAATCCACCACGCGGGGCCAGTGCGGGTTGGTAGATGTCACATGTCTTCGAATTTTTGGTTCTAAGACATGGCGGTTTGAATTTTTGTGTAAAGTACGAGTAGATATAGGTGTGTTATTTCAAGTGCATAGACAAGAAAATTATCTTTTCTTTTATTAACTACTAGCAGCGCCTCGCGGTTTCACCCGCGTAAGTGGAAATCTCTGTTTCTATGTAAAATTTAAAATCGGTCTAATTTGGCTGTAACACTGTTTTTCGAAAATGTTCTTAAGTAAATTTTTAGACCTTTGTATCCTGCTTATGCATATGAAGTTTCATTAAAATCGGTTCATTCATTTCGAAAAACAAGGGCTTGAATGTTTGTATGAAATGCCGTACGGCGTAAACGCTCTTAAAATAAAGATATTTACCTCGCTATACTTCCTCTCAGTCTGCGGCTGGGCCACGTAGGGGGTGCCCATGGCATTCTGTATGACATCCATCTCGAGAGCCAGCGAGCGACGCATGTACCCGTACAGTTCGTGAGGAGCGTGGCTGTGAAAGACAAGTATTCGTTAGTTTTATACATACCGGATGATGCTTTTTACAGTCTCGAAATTTTTACAGGGTGTTCTACCCATGAATATGAACAACTTTCATTATGGGACCAACTCTGAAATCACGAAAAAAAAATCTGCTGTATTGAACTTTTGTATTAAACAGCAGTTTTTTTTTGTGATTTTTTGGTCCCATAGTGAAAGTTATTCATATTCATGGGTAGAACACCCTGTAGAAATTATGTTGCCCATTGATTTTTTGTCTTTGTTACATTTAGTATCCGGCGCGATTTCGAGACGGTAAAAAAAATCATCCGGTATAAAGGTATGCTATAGCATTAAGTCCGCCTCTGTACATTTTTGTGCTTGAAGTATTAAATAAATATGTTGAGTTAGAATCCTAGTATGTGTGTGTAGTGGTTACAAGTACGTATGCATGTGTGTGTGCCCTTATATTAATTAGAATATTGTACTTTAAAAACAGTCGCAAATAAATCAGCAAAGAGCAAACACGTATTTCTATTACCCAAAATTACAACAAGCAAAAGTGAACCTTATTCCTATAACAAAATAAATAAATAAAGGTAAGCAAACAAGTCAATGGTTCACCTGATAGGAACTGGCGCTTTCATGTGCAATATTAAATATTGATGATGATTTTTTTTAACTCAATTTAATATTTGTTTGCAAATAGTGCAAACAATGTTGCCAAGTTATAAACCTCAGACCAAATAAAAAACCAAGATAGAGGGCTGTCAACAGTAAAGTGAGGCCGGTTTCGTAAACATGTGTGCACTTAGTGAGGTGTAGTTTGATTGAAAATGTTTGCGTGTAAGCGTTTATGCACAGATCGGAGGTGTAGTTTTGGCATACTTCACTGTATCGTCACAAAACAGAAAGGTACAGAAGTCAATCACATGTATGTACTTCACTTGTCATACCTACGCTCGGCAGTCGCGCTAGGGTTGTCAACTTTGTCTTATGCACAAAAAATTATCGTGGTAGTGGCATTCGTATCTAGTTGTTTGATTTATTGTTGTAAAGTTGTTAAAGTTTACAGAACAAAAACAAAATTTTACATTTGCCACTTTCGAAAATCCCTAATAATTTCTACACGGATTACCCCATTTACACAATTTATGACATTAAAAACAACTCATACTATCTACACTAACAAAAATCATGTTTTCAATTTACGTAATATTTGGGTCTCAAGCGGATGGCACTCTCGCTCGCACTGATCCCAACCGATCCGAGATATCGTGTCCGTGAGCGGTATCTATGTGTGCGTTGCTCGAGCGCACTTTGTATGTAGATTGACTTCTGTACTCTCTGTATTTTGTGGTATCGTTCTCAGCGCTCTGTCTTGGGTTTTTATTTGGTCTGATTTATAAACGTTTTAAAATAACTGCTAGATAAAGACGGTGCTATCACAGAAGATGACGTCACGACTACGTAAAAGTGCTATCACAGAAGATGACGTCACGACTACGTAACTTAATACTAGTGCAGTAGCGCCATACATTTGGCAGTACCGCGTGACGTGGACAGGAATAGTCCCTACCAAAAACTTGTGAAGAGTGTTTTTTTATCATGATAGATATCGATTCTAATTACGTTTGCGGAGTTACGCTAGCTAATTCAATTTGACCCTGTATAACCACAGCTTTCTCATAATGCTGTACCTGCTGGATACGGGTTCAAATGAGGTCATTTAACTCTTTAGTTCAATAGAATTTGCGTTTATTAACAAAACAAGGAAAAATCTGAATACTGATGACATTAGTTTTTCATTCAAGGCTCTACAATTAATCATCGTCTGTGGTTAAACAAAAGCTTTATGAATTAATATGAAAATTAAATGATTTAAATTAATACATTATAATTATTTATAACATAAAACATAAATTCGTGGTTTTCAAAATTGAAAAGGTTATAAAAAATGTTTGAGGTTAACGTAAACTGAATTCGCTCTCTGAAAAAACTGTCGTGAACTTTATTGTGTAGGAATTAAAGTTATTTTTCCAAAAACTCATATTTGTTTACATGTTTGGCAAAAAAAAAACGCAAGCGCAGATTAGGTACACACTTAAGGGGACTACATGACCTAAAGCGCGGTCACTGTCAGACTGCATAGAAAAGAAAGAGAAGAGCGATGACAACGCTGCTGGTAATTTATTGCAAAACATGAATTAAAAAAAAAATCTGTTGATTGGACTACTGTTTTCAACACACTATCTACCTAGCATATATCCTGAAGAATATCATATATTTTTCTGATTTTGTTTACTGGAGCTGGTCGTATACTTGGGCATTATAAAACTTGCGTTTTTTGCGATTAGGTCCAGGGTGCTTACTCTCGAATATAATTCCGATAGATCGACATTGGAATTGTCAGTCAAACGTCTGGGATTGGCTGGACTCACTGAGTCTAGCCAATCCCTCACGTTTAACTCGACCAACTGACGTTTGACCAATGTCGATCTATCAGAATTATATTCGAGAGTTAGCACCAGTTTCCTAGAAGAGCGATGGTCGCCACGTAACGACCGCAGTGACGGCAGTCAATGACGTCAATCCGTCATGAAAACGACGGCAGCGGGGTTTGACTTTACGGTGTCAAAAAACGCTCTCAAGGAAAACAGATCAACTTACTTTCATAAATAACGTTTCTGAGACGTTATTCCATGGTAAATGACAGACGCTATGTTGCGGCTACCGTTCTTCTAGAACACTTACGGTACCCGCCCCTTAAGGTGCCACTAGTCGATATTTTTTCCATACAAATTTCGGGAGAGTATTACTCCACTGTTTGACATTGTGCATCCAAAGTTAAACATGATATCGTTTCGACTTATTATTAATTTTGTCTGTACGGAAACAGAATAGTAAAATAAAAAGCCATTAAAACGTTATGAGCCAACAAAGATTCGATTTTCTTGTTATTTTTAACGTAACTTTGGGTGTAAATAAGTATGAAAAGAACTGTAAAAACTTCAAAACAAAGTCGGCACCGACAAAGCTCAGTTGTCGAAGAGTTTAATAAAGTTAATTAGTAATTGATTTATGCAATGGTTTTTTCACAAAACTCGATTTACCAAAGCACTTTTCAAAAATTTTTACGCGCCTTTCAGCACTGGCGACCAGTACTATCTTCCAGCACCAGTAGGTACTTTTTTAAAATCGTCATTCAGTACTAGCATCCTACAATCATCTAACACTAGCCTCCAGCACTGGCCTCCAGGACTAGTAATTTTTCTTAATTTTTTTTTTGAGGCTGTGGAATAATCGAATGACTCCTCCCGCTCTGGGTGGAGCGGAAGGGAGTGTCTGACTCTTACTGACTAAAACCCATCCATGTTCCTTCCGTAGCCCTTTATGTTCCGGGGCAGCGGTAACCCTTTCGGACAATTCCACTGTCCCGGCAGGCTTCGGCCCTAATGAGCCCCTACTCTGCCCAGCACTAGCCTGCAGCACTAGTCTACAGCACTGCAACCAGCACTATCTATGAAACACACTCACCTGTACTGCATGTGGAAGTTCTTGGCGGCGTCCAGCAGCTTCATCTTGGTCACAAACATGTCAGGAGACAGCATCAGGTCGGCGTGCGCCTGTATTTCCTGCACTAATTCATCCACAAAAAAGCGCTGCTGTTCGTCCGGCTCTGCTGTCCTGTTGGAGGCAGTTGTCCTGGAGTTGAGTGAGGGGATGGATAGTAGTGCCGCCGGATACTCGGATATTGCGATATTACGGATAGTAGTTGCATACAAGGATCTTTTGACGCGTGGCCAAAATCTAACGCCGCCATATTGTTTTTAACACGCTTTTATTAGCTTCATGTAATAAAATCTTAGAAGTAAATTTGAATCTACTTCTAATTGTCGGATTGAAATGAAACTTTATATGTATATGCAGTTACGATTTAGGACATTAATTATTTCTCAAAATGAATACAATTCATTTATCATGAGAAATAGTTACGGTAGTACTCGTAAATTCAGAAAATCCAAAAGTGCACGACCGTATTATAAAACACCATAGTTATAGATATCATACTATTTAGTTCGTTTTTGATTAATTATAATTAAACTACTTTGAATACAAGATTTTCAATAGGGCCATTTTCAATAAGGTTCCTCCTATGGGCGAAAAGAAACTATTAAAAAAATATTGATCAAATTAATTGATTTTTTCGCAAGCTAGAACATTTTCAGGTTTCACACTTGATAAACGAGTCTTTTTTTTTTAAACATTTTGATGTTTTTTCGTTTCTACTGCATTAAATTAATTTTTGTAAAGTACAGAATTAATCTCCATTAAATTATCTATGCAATGGTATGTAAATTACGCAGGTTCTGTGTACTAGAAGGAGTATAACAACATAAACAGTTGCAGAAAGGCAATTTTTTTTTTCAATTTTCATTAAGGGGGTGCCGACCCACTAGTGGCGCCCTCATCGGTTATTTGGTTATTTCTTTTATTTTAGAATGAAAATGCAGAAAATAAGCACGTTAAGTTGTGCTCCACAAGATTATACGTCAATATTATTAAAAGAGGTAGTTTCACATTGTTTTAGATTTGGTTAGATTATAATCATAAAAACAGAAAATAGTGGCCACTATTATCCGTTTTAAGGATTATAATAAAATTAAGCAATTTATAACTACCTCTTATAATAATATGAACGTATAATCTTGAGGAGCACAACTTAACGTGTTTATTTTTTTGAATTTTCATTCTAAAATAAAAGAAATAACCAAATAAACGATGAGGGCGCCACTGCGCGGTCGGCGTTTGCTCGATGGCGTCTTAATAATCGTGCAATTATGCTATGGAAAGATTAAATATGTCTTTATCTTCACAGAAACGCGATTGTAAGGGACGCCTCGTGCTCGGGTAGAAGAGATGTCGAGTTGGATTGAACGAACTTTGTATATTCTTGATAGAGATAGAATTTGTCATGCTACGCGAGCTGGTATCATCAACGCATTCTCTCGACGGCCGGTACTGTAGTTCAATAAAATGTATGTGTAAGCAGCAGATTTTTATTTTTGTGGTACGTGACTCGTGGTTAGTCCTAAAGATGGAAAATAAGTGGGACACGCACAGGAAATAAAAACCATAAAAAATTAACATTAAACATACACCCTAAAAATAATTAAAACAAAAACAGAAGACCTTTACCATAATCAGCCTATAATGTTCCCACTGCAGACACGGCCCACTCCTTCTCACAGAGAGGAGCTCTGTGAGAAGGAGTGGGCCGTCCCCTTCTCACAGAGAGGAGCTCTGTGAGAAGGAGTGGGCCGTGGCCACGCGGGCCCAGAGCGGGTTGGTAGATGTCACGTCTTCGAATTTTTGGTTCTAGAACATGCCGGTTTCCTCACGATGTTTTCCTTCACCGTTTTGAGAGTAGTGGTGATGCAATAATTTACACAAAGTAAAGGGCCTGTCTGGGTTCGAACCTGTGACACAAAAGTCGCGGCCGTTACCACTGGGCCATCACTGCTTGAGAAGACCTGTGCGAGGCCAAAAAGGTTCTTATCTCAGCATGATGCTGCGATATTTAAGAAACAAAAACAGCAGTGCTGGTAGGTATTCTGTTAGGTAGGACCCACTGTGATGCCACGGATAGCCCTACAGACACTAGAGGAATAAAAAAATCAATAAAATAAAACATAATAAAAAAAATAAACAAAAACCAAAGGGGATTGAAGATTTTTATATCTACTGTCGCGCCATTGTTATTTTTTTCAAAATGGCGGCCACGCGTGTATCCTATATAAATCGACAGCTGACATCAATGCAAACAGAAAACATAATGAGACCAAACCTCGTAAAGCGTCACGTTTCTGAGATATTAACGTTAAAAGTTGATCACGTCATCATCTGCCTAGTCTTTTCCCAACTATATTGGGGTCGGCTTCCAGTCTAACCGGATACAGCTGAATACCAGTATTTTACACGGAGCGACTGCCTATCTGACCTCCACAACCCAGTTACTGGGTAATACGATACCCCTTGGTAAAAGTTGATCACGTGACATCATTTTTTTTTTATAATTTTCGAACCTTATTATCTCTAGACAGGCTCCATACAAAAATCTTCAATCCCCTTTACAATAATTATTCTGTCATTTTCCTCCAGGACTTGAGGTTATAAGAAAAATCATTGACTCACGAAACAAATCGGCTTTACATATTCAGATCACGTAATTACTTACCATATCCGGCTCTCGATCCACGGCGCGAGGCAATGGCGCACCTCAATGGGGAAATGATCCCCATAAATGGTTCGGACCTGTGCAAACAATCGGTGGGTTAAACCTCGTCAAACAAACGATACTGGGCGAAACGACTATACCAATAGCGATATGGTTTATTATGTATTATTTTACTTTAAGGTGGCACTAGTCGATATTTTTTCCATACAAATTTCGTGTGAGCAGTACTCCACTGTTTGACTTTGTGCATCCAAAGTTAAACATGATATAATTCCGTCTTATTATTAATTTTGTCTGTACGGAAACAGAATAGTAAAATAAAAAGCCATTAAAAAGTTATGAGCCTACAAAGATTCGTTTTTCTTGCTATTTTTAACATAACTTTGGGTGTTAATCAATACTAATATTGTAAATTTGAAAGTAACTCTGTCTGTCTGCATGTTACCTTTTCACGCCTAAACCACTGAACGGATTTCGATAAAACTTCAATGTCGGTACCGACAAAGCTCAGTTATCGAAGAGTTCAATAAGCTTATTTGTAATTGATTTTTGTAGTGTTTTTTTTTTTTTTTATAAAACTCGTTATTCTAAAGCACTAAACGCATTTTTTTACGCGCCTATCAGCACATTTCGGAACGGTGTTTCTGTGCGTGAGAACTGGACGGTGTGCGTGTGGACTAGTGTCTGACTGATTATCAATGATACTATCTCTGTCGGACACGAAGGCAGGTGGTTTTGGGCATGATCACCAGTGAGTTCCAGCTCGCGACTAATTTCCTCTAGTCGCGAGCTCGAAATTGACGTAATTTTCATTTTGATCATAATAATCTACCACCTAAGTTCACATGTGGAAGCAATAAATATTGAGTATTATTCTACGTAGAACAGATACGAAGACTCATAGACTTATAAAAAAAGATGGACTCCGCGCCACGCATATCGAAAGTGAAGCACCGTACCGATCTATGTGTGCGTGATTGACGATTGACGCTGTCGTGTCACGTTATGGCGGCCGGTACGCATACTATGATGTAAATGTGAGCGTGAGCCGTGTTTGTACAAACGGTCCCGGCATACTTACTGTGCTTCACTTTCGATATGCGTGGCGCGGAGGCCATATTTTTTTATAAGTTTATGCGAAGACTTTGGTAAAATAAAATCAGCGTAAAGCCCGCGTTGCTTCGCGAGATAAAAATTATGTACAGAGGCCAGCACATCAACCTACCCCAATCTGTCAAATTTTCCCAATTGAATATGAACCTTATTCCTTTGCAGTAAAGATGAAAATCTATCAAAGAAATTTGACAGATGGGGGTAGCTTGACGTGCTGGCCTCTGTACTATCATTACCCAGTACTGGTTTGAATAGCGGAACAGCTTACCTTCTGAAGGCTCTCGGGTGGAAGCTGCTGAGCTCGAGCCCAGAGAGACATCTTGAATCTGTAACAAAGATAAACAACTTTTATATACATAAGACTAACCTCTGCCCGCGATTTCGTCCGCGAGATTTTTTTTATTCCCCAGACCCAACCCGCCGCGCGCCGCATCGCATCGCCTGTCCGCCCTTATAGAGCGAGGCCACACGATGCGTTAACGGTGCGGTGCGGCAGCGCACCGCAATTAACTCGAGCTATAGAGTGCCACGCGGGCGGTGCGGCACCGCAGTAGAACGCTGTTTACCGCGGTGCGGTGAATAAACGCGTCGCCGCGCGGCGGCCCAACGCATCGCGTGACATGGCATAGTGATTTGTATGTAGAATGACGTTGCGACACCGCTCCGGCGCCGCACCGCACCGTTAATGCATCGTGTGGCCTAAGTCTTATTTCGTAAGTTGCAAAGATGTTTTGAAACTTTAACCATTCAGAGTGATTATTTCACAAACAAAAAAAATTTAAAAACTTACCAGTTTTATTTTGCAAGTGTTGATAACAATCGTCTCCTGTGCTTTGATATCTGTAAAAATAATAAAAAATACATTATGTAAGTACCTAAAAAAAATAAAGACTTTCAGACCGAACTTTGGCCCTGGCAACCAAGCTCAGTGGAGACCAGCCTTTGGGGCGGGAGATATTATCGTGCACGCGTGTGCATGTACATTTTCGAAATGTCTTATTTAAAATAAGATAACTGGAAATCTCTGTTTCTATGGAAAATTTAAAATCGGTCTAATTTGGCTGTTCGAAAATGTTCTTTAGTAACTTTTTAGACCTTTGTATCCTGCTTATGCGTACGAAGTTTCATTAAAATCGGTTCATTCATTTCGAAAAACAAGGGCTTGAAAGTTTGTATGAAATGCGTTACGTCGTAAACGCTCTTAAGAAAAGAACAGAAGATAAATATTGTAGTTTAGCCCTGTCAAATTAATCAGCGCCAGCCTCAGCTTCTGTCCGCCAATTCATCTGCGTAAAATATGTCGTTCCGTCACCCATCCCGTCGCATCGCATCGCCTGCCCGCATTAGTACTTCGTTTTCTCAGCTCGGTTCCTTAGGATCCTAGCATGATGTTATATATAGCCTTCCTCAAGAAATGGGTTAATATTTTATTTAATCCGACCGGTAGTTCCGGAGATTACCCCTACATACAAACAAACAAATTTTACCTCTTTATAATATTATTATTATTATATTAATTTAATATATTAAGTTTTGATAATATCATCATTCTCCTGCCCTTATCCCAATTTATTTGTGGTCGGCGCAACATGTATTTTTCTTCCATACTTCTCTATTAGTCGTCATCACGGTAGTCACCCCCTTTCTAACCATATCATCATTCACACAGTCCATCCATCGTTTCTTTGGTCTTCCCCTACCCTTATAGCCATCGACATTCATACTCAAAACTCTCCTCACGACATTTTCCTCATTTCTCCGTAGCACATGCCCATACCATGACAACAGATTCCCACACAACTTTTCGGTCACCGGTACCACTTTCAAACTTCCTCTTATGTACTCATTTCTTATTCTATCCATCTCTATCCAATATAGAGCAGAGATTGTAGACAATTAAATGAATTTGTGTTGAGTTTTTTTTTGAGGCAGACTGTACAAGCATGACAACACTTTACATTTTATGAATAAAAAAAAAAACCTGTTCTCTATTTCTTATGCAAATAAGGCTTTTAAATATAAGACAAACTGGACATTAAATTGTTTTATATTTACCCCTGCTTCATACGGTTTTTATGACTTGCCAAAAGATCATCGTCATCATAACACAGGATTTAGACAGAGCGAGCTGTGCCTATAGCAACGGTCAGCAACAGCCAGACTGCGGTCCGTTTGTTGACTGCGAAAGTTTGAACCTCGAACCGACAAATATGATAATGTATTGTATACGGTATACCAAGTATCAATTAATACGTAGATAAGGTATACTATAACTTTATTATACTAATATTATAAACTCGAAAGTAACTCTGTCTGTCTGTATGTTACCTTTTCACGCCTAAACCACTGAACAGATTTCGATAAAATTTGGCACAATCCATCTCTCTGCCAAATTATCGAGGTATGTCGATAAAAACTATCCTATGTCCTTACATAGGATAGTTTTTATCGACATACCTCGCGGACGAAGCCGCGGTCGGAAGCTAGTTTCCCTATATTTTTGACATTGATTGTCGCTGAGGTGAGATTGCAACTAGATTTTGAATGTTTTTTAACCTACTTCAAAAAAAGGAGGAGGATATAAATTTGGTTGAATATTTTTTTTATGTTTGTTACATCAGAACTCTGTTATTTATAAGCCGATTGGAAAAATTCATTTTTATTTTTCAGATTGGTCCCATAGATATAATATTAAATACGTTAGGAATTCTAAAAAAAACATGATGAACATGGGATTATTTATTACTATGCATATTATAGTTTAGCTGGAAGGCTAGGCTCATTGACAAAATCTCTAGCTACGCCACTGTGTGTGTGAGAGAAGAGATTTTTCTATTAATTAGTTTGTCTACACTAGGATATACTAACAGGGCTCCTCAGTTTCACTCATAAAGTTTCCCGTGGGAATATCGGGATAAAAACTATCCTATGCCCTTTCTCAGGACTCAAACTATCTCTATATTAAATTTTATCTAAATAGGTTCGGCAGTTTAAGCGTGAAGAGGTAACAGACAGACACACTTTTGCATTTTTAATATTAGTATGGATTATTCCTATGGTGTACACCATTATTAATTGAAAAATTACAAACATCACTGCTTGTTGTACAGACGCCAGCACATCAAGTTACTATAATCTGTCAAATTTCTTTGATAGATTTTCAACTTTATTGCTAAATTATAAGGTTCAAAGTTGATTGGGAAAATTTGACAGTTTCGGGTAGGTTGATGTGCTGGTATCTGTACAAAGAGTGTAGAGCATAGTCTGCATAATCAGCCTATAATGTCCCCACTGCTGTGACACAGGCCACCTCTATGTGACAGGGAGTGGGCCGTAATCCACCACACGGGCCTAGTGCAGGTTGGTAATGTCAGAATTTTAGGTTCTAGGACATGCTGGTATCCCCACAATGTTTTCCTTCACTGTTTTGAGAACAGTGGTTGCGAAATAATTTACACAAAGTAAAGCGCCTGTCTGGGATCGAAACCTACAACTTACGACTCAACTCGTAAGTCGGGGCTGTTACCACTGAGTCATAAATGATAAATGATTTATTTTCTGTAAGTACGTTTGTACAAACACTTTTACACGTCAATCATATTTTTTTAAACTAGATGAGGTCGGCGTTTCCTATCTGACTATTCTGAGAAGAAAGGCCGAAACAAACTCAGAGGTCACAGTCTCTTTTAAAGTCCAGACATAATCTTGGTCAGATCATGTGAAGACCATGTAGATTGGTGTCTGAAATGGTCTTTTGAGGAAAGAACCACACAGATTGAGCGGACCTGTCCAGTCAGTGCACGCATTTGTCAAAAATCGGGCAGCTCAACTCAGAAGTTGAGGAGTCACCACTGCTCACCACAGCCCTAAACCCTTGCTTAAAGCATTAAGTGTTAAATTCATCTAAAACCTCATTCTGTCTGTCGTTTTCAAAGCATTGACAGAAAAAGAACAATGTTTTTAAGGGGGTTTAAGATATCACACGGGGCGACCACTTCTCTCCTGCCACTGCTGGGCCATCACAGAGCATAGTCTTGGTAATACTGAACATCAGGCAAGCCAAGATAAAGTGGCCTAACTTACTGCATGGTTAAACTCATTACATTATTAATTAAAACTGTCTACATCACATGTCATTTAGATTTAATATATCACTGAAAATTTTGTTTTGAGGACCTATTACGGTATCTGAGATAAGGATTAATCAAGAATTTAGAAGAAATGACCTAACAAAACATGTTGCTCCAGATTGTTATATTATAAAAAGAAATTACACTGTCAGCATAGGTATTGTACTTATTGCCCTAAGTAACTATAACACTTTAAAAAAATAAATAAATCTAGACTTACTCAAGAATCACCTATAAGCACATTTCAACACACAATGTGGAGTTTTAAAAACTTTTTTCCCCACTCTTAACTGCGCAAATTGACAACTTGCACTTTTAGGACGGTCTAGCAAAAACTAGGCAAAAGACACCTTTCAATAATGCCAGTAGCACTAACAACTTTTTCATAAATATGCAACTCCAGGGGTGAGTTGACCTGACAGTTTACCTGTATTGAACGCCCTGAGCTAATTCCAAGAAATTTTGACGCACACACTCAACACCTATACGAATACACAACGCGGCGCACACTTCCAACATAATTTTAATTTTAGGTACACGTATTTACTTACGTTATTCGTATCAAAATATCTCGTGATAAATCACTTTTGTGCTGGTTTTGTGGTCACATCAAGTATTAGTGGTTCTTTAACATTATTCTTAAGTAAAATTGCACACCGGTAACAGAACGAGTGAGACAAAAACTGATGATGTGATTATAAAAAAGTGAACTTCAAGGAAACTCATGCAAAAACATACCGCCCCACCACCCGCGCTAGGTTGGTTGACAGTACGAGTGATACCATGACCAATATTCAAAACTCCCATATTATTAAGTACAGACGCCAGCCACATCAAGCTACTACAATCTGTCAAATTTCTTTGATAGACTTTCAACTTTATGGCTAAAGCATAAGGTTCAAAGTTGATTGGGAAAATTTGACAGTTTCGGGTAGGTTGATGTGCTGGCGTCTGTACATAATTTGTAATAAGCCTACTTAATTATTGCAAATTATCGGGTTAGTTGGCGGCTAAACTAAAGCAAGCAGTATCTGTTTATTATCTATAATTAAATAATTGTAATTTAGAAGTGTGCAGAAGTCCAAGTAAGTAGTAAGATTGACTTCTTACTTTTAAATTACAATTTTACGATACTTATTATAGAGATACTGCTAATAATTAGTAATTTATTTGCCAGAAACACGGTACACAATATTTAGGGTGTTCATACAGTTAAAAATAGGTCTACATGTTTCACTATCAACTGGTATACAAATATTATTATAATAAGACTTTCGTTAGTTTTATGCTAGGTCTTACGGATCTTTAAAACAATAACAATAAAATAATGGTATAAAATAATTATAATCATTAAGGATAATAAGGAGAAGAAGGATAATATTACTCTTTACGATTCCGTTTGAGAACTATTATGAATTTTAATTCAAAATCAAACAATCAACTAGCAGACGAATATCCGATTACTGTTAATTAATTTTATTTCATGCCTTGTTTATTTCATGACAATAATGTAGGCACAGAGTACTTTTGTATATGAATGTAGGTAAGATCTATACTGTTGCAACCCTCACTGGCATTTCCAGGAAAACTGTCTATCTGTCTTTATTTATTCAACGTTCAAAAACACTCAAACGTTTAATACGATCGCGTTTGTTTTAATATTTATTTTTATTTGAAACTGTAGATAAAAAATAACGAAAAAGTAACTATGTACCTAACTGAATAAGTTCAAATTGTTTTCTTCAGCATGACCAATTAATATTTGGAACAAGTGATTTCAGAACGATACACAGTGTCATAGCGCGGTAAATTTAAAAGACAATTACGATTTCCAGACTTCCGCGACATCTTGTCATCTTGGATGACGAAATAAATTGTTTAGGTATAAATTAGGGTTAAATTCTGAGATGAAATTAATAGAAAACAAATAAAATACGGCCAAACATGGAAAAAACAGAAACTAAACGTACGAAGAGGAAAACTTTGTGAGTAAATGTAAAATAAGATACCTACTATTTGGTTTTTTAACCGACATCAAATTTTTATACTTAGTTCACTTAGTTATTGATTTACGCTTTTAAAATAAAAGATCTCTCTGATGTACCTACATTTTTGTGCCATTTACATAGTTTCAAACGTTCTTCCCAATCTTCCGTTGGTGGTAGGAAAAACTAAAAACGCGACGGTGTTACGTATTTTTTTTTTTGCGTTTAACATCATGCTAGAACTAAAACCTTAAGGTGCAGGGCAAAAAGAAAAAAAAAACGAAAGAACGCTAAAAGCGCGGGCAGGCGATGCGATGCGACGGGATAAAGCTAGTACCTAAATAAATAAATATATTACGGGTCTAGAATAGTGAGCTGAACTCACGGTACTTAACTGTTTGTTTGTGAGTCGATGTCCTTTACTCCCATGTATTTATATAATAACAATAATAATCGCCGTATCTCTACGTTGACGTCGTGGTGGGGCTTGCGCGCTCCGAACTCTAGGCTCGTGCCGGAAGAGTTTACTTTGTCCGAAGGTCTAAGGTGAGGAGCCAGACCAAGAGAGATACAGAAATCCGCAGGGCAGCATGTGGAGAGCTGTTGGGCAGTAGCGACCCCACAGACCCTATCTCCCGGGAGAAGTCTTGTACCTCACCTCTGGCTTGCCTTTATTGGCCGGCTGAAGTGAACAATGACGAGGAACAGAGCTCCCACCTCATTCTTGCCTTTATTGGCTGGCTTGAGTGGAGATTCGCAAGAGCAAACGTGCTCGGAGGAAGGAAGTATTCCAGTAAGATGCTGGTAGGGATCTTGACCGTACTTCCGGGATTGTCCTGATAGCCGTGGAATATCTCTCCACTCCTCATAAGCACCTCAGGACATGTTGCACCTTTGTCGCTACGTCACTATGTGCTAGCGACCGTTTCCGGGGGCCCATTATTGAGTGTGCAAGTCACCCCCTGCAATTTTATCCGTGTATATAATAAACATTGATCAGGCAGGGGTCATAGTTCTTCCATAGTTCTTGGCAACCAGTCCACTTTAGCCACCCAAACCCATAGTCCAACTTTTTATTTTTCCATATCCTGCAATAGTGCTACACCAACCGGGGGTTATCCTTGGGTGCACTTGCATATTGCATACAGGGATAATCGTCAGTTTTTGTCACATTTCATTAAAATTTCCTAAGGGGCCTCTCCGAGTTGGCTTCGGCCCCTCGTACGCCTTCCAAAGGACCGGGACTCAATGGTCCCGAGATGTGAAAAAGAAAATAAAAAATAATAATAATATAATGGCATAAAAATGTACCACGTACAAACAAAGTGACGCCCTGACTTCTGGGCTAATAGGTAACAACACCTGTGGTACAACAGGGGCCAGTGTTTTTTCTCCTAATCAGGAAGTTCTGGATTTTATGCAATAAACATCGTTTGTATTTACGACAAATAAAAATAATAATTAAAATAGCTAAATAGTAGAACACATTATTGAATTAAATTATTAAATTAATTTATTTAACAATTTGTTTATTATATCGTCTATAAACATTTGTGTTTGACTGTGAGTGCGAGTTGTGAAGAGTAGTGTGTTTTATGTGTTGAGGTGTGGAGTATGGTGGAGTGTGAGTGGAGGATAATGAGATGGTGTATGTATAGGTACGTGGGTAGTGATCTTGTCGTATATAATGTCACGGCTAATAGCCGAAGTGCGGCTACATCTAGTTTTAGCCGGGTATAACGAGGTGCAGCCGGCCACATGCGGTTCATGTGTACTTCGGGATGTAAGTACTTACCTACTTCAAGTACCTATGAGTTTAAAAAATCCTTTTTTTTTTCATTGATCGTTTTTAGATATTGATACCCACCCTCAGACCAAATAAAAAACCAAAACAAAGCGCTGCGAACGATACAGTGAAGCATGCCAAAACTACACCTCACTAAGTACACACATGTATATGGAACTGGCTTCACATTACTGTTGACAGCTGTCTTGGTTTTTATTTGGTCTGAGTTTGTACCCATCACGTATGTGAAGATCACACAAAAAAACTGATTTTCAATACTTAAGCTGCATTATCTACGGTTAGTGACCCAATTAAAAAAAAAATCTTTTTGTCATATTCAGATACCGATACCCATATTTAACGTCTGCAGAGTTTCGCCCCGTAGATTGTTTTCCCCAACCGTTTATATACGCCGCCTTGTTTACTAATTTCCTGTTCATCAATTTTATGAATTGGTTGTCATGCCAATCATATCACTTGGTATTAGTAGGTTTTTTTTTATTTTATTATTTACTTTATCCTTTTGATGGATTCTAGTTTTGTAAATGTGAGGACTTTGTAGGTCTTTTAGACTTTAGATCTGTAGATGATTTTTTATATTATTAAGTACCTGGTACTTACTTGTTGACAGGCCTACGCTGTCCTCCCATACCTATTGTAACTTGAAAACATTGTAAAAACCAACTATTTTTAAAAGAATAACCGTGGAGTTTCTTGCCGGTTCTTCTCCATAGGAAACGACCAATTGGAACCGTGCACCTAGCTTCTGACGTTTCATAAGTGCCCATGTAGGTTTATGTGAAATAAAATATTTTGATTTTGATTTCAGACAAATAACATACCCAGCTCCGTACTCTCAATCTTGGAATCCTGATGTCCTTCCAGTGCTGATGAAGAACAGCGTCGGCAGGAGTACTAGGTTAGTGAATAACATAGCATGTCGCTTGGACCCTCGCTCCAGCCAGCACCCTAATTGTGCGTATCATACTGTAGCGGTATCTAACGAACATTGCGTCATACTGACGTCACGCAAAATCCTGCATCTCGCAAGCAGAGTTTACCGCGCAACTACCATAGATACAACAGCCCGAAATGAATCATCGGGCAGTTGCCCGACAGACACAACACCCGTCTGGTCGGAGGATCCTCCCTTTTCTATAGAGGATGAGTGAACTTTACACCCTGTTCCTCATACCTCTATAACACTATCTATCTCAACTGAATCATTTTGAAAGATATTGCTAATCCATTACTTCATCTGTTCGAAAAATAGGTCAGCTCAACAATGTAAATAACGCAAGAATGTTGTGGAACGGTCGAAATTAAAGCCAATTACCTCTCAGGTTTTGTGTTGAGCTAAATATGATTCACGGCCGTTACAAATAATTATTTAGAACTAGCAGCGCCCCGCGGTTTCACCCGCATAAGTCTTGATCCCGTGGGAATATCGGGATAAAAACATCCATCGGTTTCTTACTAAACTTCAACTCTGCATACTTATCTCTTTTGTTGACTGTACCTAATAAAGAGTATTCTACCCATCTACCTGATAAAAAGCCAGTCAAAAAAGTTTTCGTTTAGTCTCTTCCACAGGTCTAGAAGACCACAGCAGTCGTCTCGTGCGTGGAGCCAGCAGTTCCCTGACAGACCCGACCCGACAGCACCACACCTTAAGTATGGTGTCTTCCGCAATCGACGAGGGTCTGCACCCAGGTTAGTTATACTTACGTCTTCCGATTTTTAGGGTTCCGTACCTCAAAAGGAAAAAAAAACGGAACCCTTATAGGATCACTCGTGTGTGTGTTTTCTCCGAATCTAATGGACCAATTAAGTTGAAAGAATAGGGGGGTCATTCTTTGGGGGCTAATAGAAAATTTAAAAAAAAAGTTTACAATCTGTACCGTGTGACATACATACATTTGTTACACATATTAATATCTGTGACCCAAACACAGACGTGTAACGTAATTACTTACATTTTGAATATGGGGGTAATTTTTGGGCAGCAAATAAAAAAAAAAGGTTTCGCAATCTGTACCGTGTGACATATCAAATGAAATGGCTTACTGTGAGGATCTCAAATATATTATCTCAATTTTTTTCATAATTTTAAAGTAAATTGTATTAAAGTTATTTAAGAAAATAGACGAAAATTTACCATTCCCCCCTTCGATTGAAGATTTCCCGCCCTTATCTACGAAACTACAGAGACCAAAATTTTGAAAAAAAAAATACAGAAAATAGTTCTATACCTATAGATTACAGGTAAACCTATAAGAAGTCTGTGGTCTTAAAACAACAGGGTAAATTTGTCAATATTGTGAGCATCGTATGAAACCCTCTCCACGCGAGTTCAACTCACAGTTGACCGGGTTTTTTAGCTCAGTCTGGCCAAGGCTTCTTTGGAGAAACAGGGTGTAAAGTTCACTCATCCTCCATTGCAAAGAGTAGTTACTCATTGCACTCTCATTGTCTGATGGGGCGGCAATCTGACACGAGTACACGACCATAGAGAGATTGGGGTGGGGGTGTGTTATTACAACACACACCGCCAACTTCCAAACTCCGAGCGGTTAGGTACTATAAAATTCCCAATGGAAAAACTCAATAACACTTTGCCCGACCCATAATCTAATTTCAATATTTTTAAGAACGTTCCCATTCTAATCTGTCTGAATCTGTCAAAAGTATCTCTAATATTTACCCGACTGCGCCAGAAGGAGGGTTATGTGTTTTTTGGCGCCGTATTATGTCTCCATTTTTTTTTTCTCAAAACCTCTCTTGTGGGCTATTATCAAATTAAAGGGTTTTACAAAAATATTTACAACTTATATGGTTAAAAGTAATTCGAAGTGAGAAATCGTAAAAAACGTACCAAGAACTGAATCGTCTGCGAAATCTTTCACATTTGTAAACTAAAAAAAAGTAATTAAAAAAACTAAAAAACCCGACTGCGGTAAAAAACTTAAGTTAAAAACTGAAAAGCTAATAAAAACAAGCCCCTTTTAATTAAATTAAATAAAAGTTGGAAGCAGGCGGGACCCGTACCATTTTCATTATATTTTCACATTCAAATGGATCCCGCTTGCTTCCAACTTTTATTTAATTTAATTAAAATGGGCTTGTTTTTAGCTTTTCAGTCTTTTTTTTAACTTAAGTTTTTTAGTTTTTTTAATTACTTTATTTATTATACTTAGGTTGTTTTTGACAGACCCCTAACAGGAGGACATCCTAAGAGAATGCCATTGCCAGAGAAACAATTAAAGCCCAATCGTAACCCCAGCCACGTCATCAAGGTGCCGCAAGATCTTATTAGCAAAAAGAATTCTCAGAAATCAGCTCAGAAGAATCCAGAGAAAAAAAAAAGTAAGAATCCATACTAATATTATAAATGCGTAAAGTGTGTCTGTCTGTCTGTTACCTCTTCACGCTTAAACCGCTGAACCGATGTAGATGAAAGGTATAGAGATAGTTTGTGTCCCAGAAATCATCCTTTAAGGGGGTGAAAAGGGGGGTGGAAATTTGTGAGGGAATCAATAAAAAAGGACTAAGTATAAGACTTTTAACGCGGGTGAAACCGCGGGGCGCAGCTAGTAGAATATAATAGTTCTTTATTTGCACAGAAAGTAGGTGCAAGATACAGATGTAAGTTTAAAATTATCATAAACTAATTACCATTCTATAACTACGGCATGCAGTTTTAGTTATAAAAATAAAAGACTCTATTGGTAACACAAACTAATTTTAACATAGAGTTACGTACAGACGCCAGCACGTCAAGCTACTACAATCTGTCAAATTTCTTTAATAGATTTTCAACTTTATCGCTAAAGCATAAGGTTCAAAGTTGATTGGGTAAATTTGACAGTTTGGGGTAGCTTGATGTGCTGGCGTCTGTACATCGATGAATATAAAATATTTATTTCATCATCACCGGTTGAT
The DNA here is from genome assembly GCA_963669345.1 of Gortyna flavago. NCBI lineage: Eukaryota > Metazoa > Arthropoda > Insecta > Lepidoptera > Noctuidae > Gortyna > Gortyna flavago. The sequence continues at coordinate 1,776,981 of OY770154.1, forward strand.
TGTGAACACCGTTAGTTTTAATCTATCTCGCGAGGTCGAAAATTGTCGATAAATTGTAAACTGTACCATACTTCTTAAAATATAACGTATTCAATTTCGATAGATTACAATCTATCCATGTCAAACCGTCAAATTGTGAACGAACCTGCACTTAGTTGGGGTTCACAATCTGTCTGATTTTATTACCCGTAAAATTGTGAACCATCCCTGCTTTGTCGGAGTTGACGGTAACCGCGAATTGATCTCAGTGCACCCCGACCAAATGAGTTAGGTTAGAACGGTGGGGAGGAGGCACGGCTCCCTGTCGTTTCGGGTGACTCAGGTGCTCTCGGGGCATGGTTGCTTCGGAAAGTACATGTGTCGCATAAACAGGGAGCCGGACGACCGGTGTCATCACTGCGTCGACTGCCGGGAGGACACGGCGTGGCATACGCTGGCAGAGTGTGCCGCTTGGGAGGAGCCCCGCCTTGCCCTCATCTCAGAAGTAGGCAGTCGAAACAGTCGTCTCGCAGAAGGAGACTGCGGAAAGGGAGAGGGAGATCTCGTCCACTCAACCGGCCCGCAGTAAGCGCACCGGGCGTCGCCGGAGGGCGGACAACGCCCTCTTCCAGCCCCCCCCTAAATGAGTCCAGAGGCGACGGACTCAGGGACGTCCATCGACCGGTCGCCCCCCACACATCAGGACCCAACGTGGCGGCGCGTAGTGTTCCACGCGCGCCCCTCTTAGACGTCGCGGGGGAGTCAAATACCTCACTCCCCCCTGACCCGAGGAGGCCCGCAGTGGCGGGGGTTGCGGAAGGACCGTATGTTCTCGCGAGCCTCGGCGTAGGTGTGAGATGGAACACCGGGGTGATTTTTAGTCAATAAGAGTCTGACAGGGCCCTCCGGCCGCCCCAGGGCGGAGGACATCCATAAGGATTTTCCAACCCGGAACAAACAAAAAAGTTAAAACGGTGACCAACCGCGCGCGAGCCGAGCGAAGCGAACTGTGCCGCGGCAGCCCTAAAGTATGCGCGCATGACATTTTCGTTGACAGTTTGTGTCCACCTCATGCGCTGCACACTTCCACCGGGAGCGGCGGATCTATCAGAGGCCGGTGGGCCTCGGATTCCTTCGCTGGCCGGTCGAAGGTCTCTCCCGCGCAGCCATACTGCTGGTCGTGTCGTCGGCGGCCAGAAATATTCATCGAAGAAGACAGCGACCGGTATCACTGACCCTCGTTATTTTATTATTATTTTTCCATCTTTTGACATTTCTCGGGACCCTGGGGTCCCGGATCTGTGGAAGGCTTACTGGGGCTGAATAGAATCGATATGTATCTACCTTAAAAAATATAAATTTTATATAGAATTTTTACAAAGGGTGACACAATGGGCGGTCTTATCGCTAAAGGCACACATATCAACTCGGAAAGGGATCGTCACCGTATCGCCTTTCGCGTCGTCGTCAAACAGGCGTCAAACAACTTAAGCACGTAACCAAAGCGGATCAGCAGCTTCGGTACGTCGACTCGGCTACGGCTAGGCGACGCCGCGCTTACGGCTCGCCGACCGCTGGTTCATGGTGCTGCAGGCAGGCCGCGGGAAGGGTGAGAGGGGCAAGGGTAGACGAAGAAACGTAAGCTCGGGTACGATGGGATGCAAGCGCGGGGATGACGAGCCGTAAGCGCGGGAACTGCAAGTTGACCACGCACCGCTCTGCGGTTCGTCAGCTTGTCCCGCGGCGAGGCGATTATGTTACGATTCCGATTAGTGTGCGTTGCAGTAGTTTCATACAAAGAATACTGAATGGCTCGAGTTGATACGGTGACGATCCCTTTCCGAGTTGATATGTGTGCTATGACTTTCAGAGTGATCTTTTAAAGACAAACTTTGAATGGATTAAAAAGGGTAGCCAACTCGCAGAGGTCCGTTAGACGTTTTTTATTAAATGAGGACCTATTATTATCAATCCTACAACTGAGAGGCTCGTGGCTAAATAATAACAGCCACAAGTGTCGATCGAAGGTTAAGCTACGCCTGCCAAGGTCGGCCCGTGGATGGGTGTTCGTCCATTACATACCGAAACTCCTCCGTGCCTCGGAAAGCTTGTTAAACTGTGTCCCGATTGTCAATTGTAGCTTTGACAGTCGTTACGGGTCGTCAGAAGCCCGATAGTCTGACAACCAGCTCGCGTAGCATGACCTGCATGACTAATTATTATTCTAGCTCTATTTTACCAAGAATAGACAAAGTTCTTTCTATTCAACTCGACATCTCTTCTGTCCGAGCACGGGGTGACTCGTAGACTCGCGTTTCTATGAGGAGTGAGGACAAAGACATTTATTCTTTCCATGGCAACGGAGAGGAAGTTTTATAATGAATAAAGGTTTTTGTCTTGTATAAATTCAATGTAATGTAAACTATTTGACATTTGTGCCAAAGTGTCACAAGTAGAGAAAAATTGGGCGTCATGCTTGATCTAATGTAGACTTTTGCCGACTGAAGAATATAAACATTTCTTCTTTTCATCACCATGCTGCTGACGGTGGAAATGTTTCTACAATCTGTCATTGGGGTCATGCTGTGAGTGCTGCCTTTGATATTTATTTTTTAAGGTTGGGAAGTCATCAAATGACTCCTCCCGCTCTCGGTTGAGCGGAAGGGAGTGTCAGACTCTTACTGACTAAATCCCATCCATGTTCCTTCCTTATGCCTTTATGTTCCGGGGCAGCGGTAACCCTTTCGGACAATCCCGCAGACCATCGCCTTATAACATCGTAAATAGGAATTTTAAATGCCGTAAAGAACTGGTTTTCTTTTGTTTCAGGTAACTCACAGTTCCCTCCTGTGTTCGTGATCCGAAGTGTGGACAAAAATAACTCAAGACAGTTATCCCAATCAAAGACAATGCACATGGACATAAAGCCGAAAAGGATTGCCTCCCTCTCGCCCAGTTTCTGCCCATCGCCCAATTTTAGGTCTTTGTCGCGAAAACTTTCGCCCCGAAGAATCCGACTGGATGGTGCGGAGCGGGAGTTAGCGTAACGCGAGCAAAACAACGCTGTAAAGGCCCTGCTTTATGCAGCTTCTTGCATGCACAAACAACAGGTGTGACGTCCACGAGAAAGCAGTCGGTTTGCAGTTCAGTATATCTACCATTTTGACGTGTTTAACTTCCACAGCTGACTCATGCAAAGCAATACCAATTTGCAGCGTATATCTGGGTCATTATAGTATATAGTACGACACGTGTGACCTAAGTAGTCACGTATCGTATTCTATTTTATAGTTTGTGTGACCTCAACCCTCGCGCGCTGTTCTATGTAAAAAATTACTACTTAGGTCAAAGAAAAGCGTGACTTATGTGCGTGTTTAAGTCGCACAGTGCTAAAAATACATGAAGTACTGTATACCATCGTCCGCTAGTAACTCCGCTGTTCTTATATACAAACCCCGAAAATGTAGTTCCCATCAATGGGAGGTTATGTTTAATTAAAATGAAGATTGTGTTTAAATTTTGAAGTTGTATCTTATTATAATGTCACTGAATTATTAAGGTATTTTATTTCTTGACGCACGGTACCTCGGAAATCATTTTGGAAACATATTTTTACATAATAAGTAAGTACCTATAAGCATATAATATATAAAAAAAAAATAAGAAAATAATCATAAGGTATCAAAAACTTCGTTCAAATCGCTAACAAAAGCTGGACAAGTGCCCACACGGGGAGATGGGACCCGCTGAGGAACAGCGGGTCGAGGCCTGTCTGGGGAGCGGTGAATGCTTTTGCGAATCCCGCACCCCCGGCCATAGGCAGAGGTGGAAGACTGCGGTGGTTTTAGCCGGTAAGAGTCCAGCATTCCCCTCTGTCGCCACCACGATGGAGGAAGTCCATGAGGATTTCTACCGCGAACCAAAAAAAAGGGTTTAGGGTATCGATTTTCCACCTCTGTAACACATTACCCTGAACCCTGGGTTGTGCAGATCAGACAATCGCTCCATGTAAAATTCTGGTATTCAGCTGCATCCGGTTATGGACGCTGACCCCAACGAAGTTGCAGAAAACCTACAAAGTGTGACTCTTGTGCGTGGGGTCCTGGCTTCGATTTATTTTGTGTTATTCGATTTTTTCCATTGGGAATGTCTTAGTAGCAGTCCGGAGTTTGAAAGTTGGCGGTGTTACCCCAGTGCCTCGGAAGCCACGACAAGATTAGGCGCAGGGCCAACGGCTTAACGAGCGTCTCCGGTCGTGTCGGATTGCCGTCCCGTCCGTCCGTGACTAGAGACGGGAAGAAAGAGCTTAGTACACGATATGCCACATGCTACGTAATACCTGTCTCCTGAATGGCTGGTCTCTGTAGAGATGGGTTGCCATGACCGAAATTAGGTCTAGAAGACTTTTTATTTATAGTAATTGCAAAAAGGGGTAATTAATTATGATTAGTATCCATATTAATATATTATAAATACTAATATTATAAATTCGAAAGTAACACTGTCTTTCACGCCTAAACTACTGAACAGATTTATATTGATAGATTGCATCTCGAGGAAGGACGTAGAATAGTTTTTATCGACATACCTCGCGGGCGGAAGCTAGTATTATTATAAATAAAACACTGATTAAGTACGCTTAATAACTATCAGTTTATTTCATTTTTCATTAGAATGATAGTTTTTAGTTTCATCACTTTTAAAAACATTATCCCTTGCGTATTTCAAAAAGGTTACATACTTTAAATATAGATGTCGCTACTAATACCTAATACTTGTGCAAGTACCGAAAAATTTCAGAAATGTGCATTTCAATACTAATTTTACTTACGTAAAGAGTAGAGGTGTGGTATGTCATTCCAACACCACAAATAAATTATCGGTTTTAATACATCATTTATATTTGACTTAACAAAATAGTAGTGACATTGTCGAGAAATTTATTTATTTGGAAAAATGCTTGGAAAATGTTTTTAAAAGTGACCATAGACAATAATACAATTTTCTTACAAGCTACACACTGCAGTCGTTATGTTAGTTCCGTGAAACGCCGCCGCTGTTAAGTCACTATGGCAGCACTGTGCTAGGGTAATTATTTCCCCTTTTTTTGGTAAAATTATATACGATTTTAGTGAAGAAACTAAAAGCTATTTTAGAATATAAAATCACTGCCATAGTCACGAAGTTTTGATTGATTTTTATACAGTAATAATTTACACAAAGCTGTTTGTTGAAGCATTATTTTTACACGCCATTACTATTTTGTTTTCCAATCCGTGATTAAATCGATAATCCATATTCAAATCCATAATTATTTATCACTTCAAAAGAGACGTAGATAATTATTATAATTTATTTGACACAACATACATTTACGTAATTTTTGTGCAGTTTAAACATGCCTACTTCCAGTATCGTCTACTTTTTATGTTATGTAACTAACACCGACATAATAATGATCACACACCGTGGTCAGTCCGCTCTCCTACGAAACGTGTAGCTACTGTCTTATCTTATTATTGTTCATGCTGGCTGACACCAGAAAAACTATTAAGTACTGCTATCAATTTTTCAAAATTAAAACAAGCTAAGCTCGTCAAACCACTTTGAAAATCACGCAATACTGCTAAAGGACGTATGAAACGCCCAGCTTCACATTTATAATGAAGTAATTTTTATTTTTCTATAGTAACATTTGGATTAAATGAAGCTGTAACAGTCATATTTTTTATTCTATTTAGGGCTAATTTCAGTTATCTTCCTAGAATAAGTCTTTTAACATCAGAATAACTTAAAAATTTTGACAGTTTTCCATAAGTACTTACTTGCAAAAACTGTCAATCGTCAATTTAATTCCACAGAAAATAAAAGCACTTTGCTAAAACCCACTTTGGTAAAAGCAGCCCTTAATAATTATAAATGCAATAAAACACTTAGCCCATATATGCACGGGCTCATTTTTCTCACACTGGATTTTCAACTTACTGCTTAGCGCCGAGAATTATAAATCCAACAGTGTGTTTTTTGACACGCTGGGACGATTAAATCCCGCCGCGATATTGTTACGCGTTAGTGCGAACGTGGGCTTACAAAACCTTATTGTAGCATGCACATTTAAACTTTTTCTTTTTGAATGGCATCTTGCAGTTCAACCTATGACGTTGTCGTCTGCTTAACCGGGCTTGCCTGTGGATGCCTCAATAAATTAAGGCCTCCAGCTCGGGCTTAAAAATCTTAAAAACTAAGCAACTTCACGCTAAGCCGTGGTACGGACCTCGGCTTAGGGCCTTCTTCAACATCGGAAATTCTTGAAATAATATAAACATATAATAGATTTAACCACGGGTTAAAAACTCTTCAAAAACACCCCTTCAATCAATTCTCTTTGTAAAAGTTTACAATCTATGTCTTTGAGCTTGAACAGAGAAGTAAAAAACCTTTCTTTTCTTTTAAACTTACACAACTCGGGCGTATAAACTTAATGAGCTTTAAAAACTGTCACACAGGATCATTCTTCAATCATTAATTACTGACAATCATTTTGCCAATATTTTCAAGTGAGTAGGTATATACTAATTCATTTTAAAAACTGTTTTTTTTTATTAAAACGGCTGACAAGGAAGTACTTATTTAACAAAATTGGCGCCATTAGCAATGACAGGTGCTTCCATAGACTAAAGAGCATAGATGTAAAGTCAACAAAAAAGATCTAAACATTTTTTCACTTTGACAAAAGCAATTTTCATTGTAACAACTTTTCTGTCAAAGACTTGGCTTTCTGCCATCATACTCATTTCGCTTAGGGACCATTGTTTTTTACTTCTCTGCCTCACATGAAGAGGAATTACCTGTAAGTGTCTGAACACATCAATTAGAATAGGTTACATTTATTTATTTTTATTAAAATAGATCAAAAACCACTGACCTCTATTAAACAAGTGTATAATACAGGTCAGTGTCAAAAACTCATTGATGTATATTTTGATCGGGTGACCTATGATAGAGTGGACTTTGTGGCGCTATCTGGAAACAAGTAGTACTGTTAAGTAGTAATAGATGGCGTTGGTGATTTTGGGTAATTATGTATATTATTTAAATCCCATGTAACAAGGGGGCGAACCTATGCAGAATAATTTGGTTTTTTACGCGCTTGGTTGTGTCTAAGCATATAAACTAATATAACATAGTAAACGATGTCTGTTCAGCGGAATATCATATAATTTTCCACCTAATATTATTTAAATCAACATGTATTATTTTTCTGCAAGTATTTGCTGATATAGGTACAACTTGCTCAAAGTCAACACGTACTAATATAAATAAAATCGACTGTCGACACCACTTAACTCTAGAATGATAATAATATTGTTGTTTACCACGTTACATTACAGATATTTTTTTATATTTTTTCAATTCATAGTTTTCGTACATTTAAATCAGAGAGGACAAGAAAAACATCGAAAGTATTTTACACTAAAACTTGGTAAAGTTTTTAAGATTTGACGATTTAATGACAAATTCATAATGCGCTACTTTAAGCGTGCATGGTAACCCCTCTGAAAAATATGTTACGAAATGTTGTAAAATGACAATACAATGTTTCAGGATAATTTATTAAGTGCTTTGATACATTTTGACTAGGAATGCAAGGACGATTAGTACAGCGTTTACTTGCGCAAGTAGGTTACTTTAAGGTTACTTGCAAGCACAAGCACCATATTTACAACAATTTTAATGGTACACACGGCTGTACTACACGTCAAGCTATACATTTCCAGTTTTAGCTGACCTCGCATTGTATAGGTTTTTCGCACAATCAGAAGTCAGCGTATATTGGTTTTGTATGGCTTGATGTGTAGCCGTGCGTACTTGTACAAAATGAAATAAAAAGTAAAATTGTCTTTGTTACGGACTTTTTTTTTAAACATCTAAGTTTTAATACAATTTTTAAAAGGTATTGAATGAACACCTCAATATTAAAACAAACATTTTAATCGTACGAAATAGAAATTACTAATTATTAGCAGTATCTTTAGGAAACAAAATAAATTTCAGTACAGTCAACTGCATTTTTTATACACTCCGGCCCAAATAATATGTGAACAGTTTTTATGATAACGAAATCTATAGATAATAATTATAACTTGCACAAAAGTATCTATGTATTATGGAAGTTAAAGTGTTCAGGGACATAATAAAGAGCGTCAAAAAAAAAGGCCGTGTGACTGCTTATAGATAATAATTAATGTTGCAAGCATACCTATTTCATTATCTGATGAAAAAGTACAATTTTCTTTTTGTGTTGTATTTTCACATAGTCAAAGTCAATTTTATTTGCTAAGATTGCAGGTACATAAAATAAGATGTTACAATGAGATGGGTGAGCCTTGTACAATCTACCTTATACATATAAGGCATGCAAACATTAATGAAATTGTTCACCAAATTGAAAATACAATTATTAATGGAACTAAAAATAAGTGTTTACATTAATTTTGTGCAAATTTGAAGGTATACTAAGTATGTTATTTTTTTGTCACCATTAATAATAATAATAATTGTTTATTGATCAAGATTCAAGAAGATACAGATGGTGAGAAAAACAAAAACAAAACACACTAGTTAATAGCGCGATATACAAAGTTATATAACTACATTATATATGGTAGAACATTTGATGTAAGTACATGGTACATCTGTTGTCAATAACGTTACCCTGTCTCTTAAACTGGGGTATACCTGTATCTTAAGAGACAGTGAACGGCCATAAGGTTATGTTTTAATATCACCAATTTTGCAAGTGAGGACCCCGTCGGTCTACCCACAGTTAAAACCAAATATAACCAAAAAAAAAAAAAAAAGATAAAATAAAAATGAAAATGGTAATGGAAGTAAAACTGGATAAAATTGGTGCAATCAACAATATTCATCAAATAAGACATTTATCTTGTAATGTTTGTTAAAATATGCACCATTGGGCGTCGAGTAGCTGCTACTTTTAATTTTAAATTAGCTGACACGTCAGACGTTTTCCTGTATAGATATCAATATGGTTTTGAGTTTAATTTGTCCTGAATTTTCCAATTTTCCGGTCAATTTTTCAAATATTTGTTTCATGACTACTTATCGAACATAAAAAAAATGCCAAATCGGTCCAGCCGTTCTTAAGTGATGCGCTTACCAACGAACAGCAGTTCATTTTTATTTACATTATTATATGTACAGGATCAAATTAAATTAGCTAGTGAAACTCTGTAGACGTAATGGGTTTCGATATATGAAACGTTTGTTTCGTGTTGGGATATCTATATGTCGCCGCCAACTGGTTTAATTAGCCATTCAGTTAACTGCGTAGCCTTTTAAATATCATTATCTTTTTTTTTTATATCGTTCAGGCCGCTAGTTGAACGGCGCCATTGAGTTATAAGGCTAGGCAGTTTTAACTAAAAGTAGCTGCGATATATACACGATTAAATAATATAGAAAAAAAAAATTGTTTGGGGTCAATGACAGATTCGCTTTGTTACTTGAAGTATTAGTTGAAGAAATCTGTTTTCTTTTGTTTTATTGTTTTTAGACATTTATAACTATCATGTGTTTAAAGTTGAAAAAACACAAAAAAAAAACTGATATTTCAAGTGACTGCAGTTGATGACTCCACAAAAAACAAAACATCAAATTAATTAATTTTTTGTTTCACCCTCTTCAGATATCGATACATATCGCGTCTGCGGAGTTTCGCTAGCTAATTTAATTTGACCCTGTAGATATATAGAGAAATAAGATTAAAATGAGTACTGATTAAAAACTTCAACCCTTCTAAATAACTACCATTTTTCAATAACAAAAATATACTCTTCTCTTTATTCTACGCTAAATTTAAAAAAAAAATATGGCAAGCAACCTAAAGTAGGCCACACACGTATTCTAATACCTACTTGCAGTACTTGCACAAGTTTGCCTGACGTGACGCCGCCCGTTGTGCCCATAAATAGCATAAACAATGTGGAGACAACAATATGACATCAATACCAGTATTTTGTAAATCCCAAATAAATTCTAGCATCGAAATTGAAAAGTGATTTTTATGCAATGGCTAGTGGGGGTAGTAGTAGGGCGGCTGACTATTGGGATTGCCGATCAGCCGTCTAGCTATAGTGACGTAACTATAAAAAAAAAAATGAATTTTCATACATCATCCATCAGTGAAGTGAGCTGTCAACACTGTCAGTTCCTAGCATCAGAGTGCATGACAGTTCACTTTGAGCTCACTTCAACCAAGTTTTTATGGTGAGATTTTTACAAGTCGGCGGATACGAAGTTTAATTGATTGTTGTATTGTCGTCTCCACCTTGCATACTTGTGTTTCTTCATCCCACACGTCAATACATACTTGTGCAAGTTCTTTGCGCAAGTAAATTGTTACTTAGGTCGCCTGCATAGTGGCTTAATCATTTCATAGGTGGTTCATTGCCTAGAAATAATAGAAAAAACCGTCTCTTTGAATATTTCAGTTTTTTTTTAATAATGTTTGATACACTACCGCCTCAACTCTCAACACTGGCTTTTGCCAAATTACAGTCCTCTTACAAAAAATTAAAACAACTTTTTATGCTCAAAACTAAATTAAGCTACGTTGTAATCATATTACTTAATCAATATAAAGGCTCACACATCTATAATACCACAAAATCTAAAATCTATACATATAATAAATCTGTAGACGAGACGTTTCTGTACATTGAAAATATTTCAAAAAAAAATTGTTGGGGTGTTAAAGGATAACCAACAGATGCCATTTCATCAATTTTTGGAATTTTTGTCTGTTTGTCTGTTTGTCGGTTTGTCGGTTTGTCTGTTTGTCTGTTTGGATGTGACAGATTATTGATTTGAACAGGGTCAACGTAAAAAGTACCAAACCAATACCGTTACTTTTTATACTCAAATATGGTGTAGAACTCGGAGCAGTGATTAGTTTTTATTTCATCGCAATCGGTTCACTCTATCAAAAGATATAATCAATTTAAAGTATTCTAGAACAACTTTTTACGTTTTTTAGTAACACGTAACGACATCTATTGGCGCGATATAGTACCTACTAACGAAAACATTTTGTTGTTGTGATGTGAATAATCACGTCCTATTAGTTTATGCTTACTTAAATGACGAAATAACACAGATACCTACTTATGTCTATGTTATTTTAAAAAATAATGTTAATGATTATAATATTAAACAAAATCGCTTTCCATTGATGGTTTATTTAGTGGCGCCTGTGGCGCTAAAATAATTTTAAACAAAAAGTGAGGATAATGTAAGATATTAATAATTAATGTGGTGTTCTGAGCGATAAAGAAGTTAGATAATTATTGATATAGAAAGTTGAGTAACGCAGAGCGTTTTTTAACGAAGTTCTTATATGGAGCTTGCGGTAGGAGTTCTAAGGGAGAAATCGTGAAATAACGAAAAAGCGTTATGCCTCATTTTTCAAAGTAATAGGTAGATAGAGACACACACACACAGAGAGAGAGAGAGAGAGAGCTATTTTTCATGGTTTCCGAGGATCCTGACCCCGGTAAGTGAGGTCAAAAAGAAAATCAAAGATGGCGGTTGCCTAAATTATTAACTTTTTCGTCATGGGTGTCGTTTTCATGGTTTTCGAGGGTGCTGAAGTCGAGAGTCAGGTCAAAATGAAAATCCAAGATGGTGGCTGCAATTTTTTTTTTATCATGTTTGTCGTTTTCATGGTTTTTGAGGGTGCTGAAGTCGAAAGTCAGGTCAAAATGAAAACCCAAGATGGCGGCTCCATTTTTTTAAATGTTTTGTCATGGGTGTCGTTTTGATAGTTTTCGAGGGTGCTGAAGCCGATAGTCAGGTCAAAATGAAAATCCAAGATGGCGGCTGCAATTTTGTTTTGATTTTTTGTCATGGATGTCGTTTTCATAGATTTCAAAGGTGCTGAAGCCGATAGGCAGGTCAAAACGAAAATCCAAGACGGAGGTTGCAATATTTTTTTTATGGGTTTCGTTTTATTGGATTTTGAGAGTGCTGAAACCAATAGTGAGGTTAAAATGAAACTGTAACGGCTTACCCACCGTCGATTGGCCCATGAACCGTTGGTGAACATTATCTTTAAACCATAAACTTTTTTCCAAAGGACTTTTCACCCACGTACGTTTTGCCAACATAACTCTACGTCAGTGAATGCTTTACCCACAGAATGTTTTGACCAATAACTTTTCACCCAAAGAACAAGGCCAACAGACGCCGGGAAAGGTGAAAGTAAAATAATAATAAGACGTAGTCCTTTATTTCTGTGAAAAGGGTATAAAGTAACCTAACCAAGCCTAACCTCGGGGTGCCCTTCGCTCGCTTTGCTCGCTCACTTGAGCCGCCATCATCCCTTCGAACCCTACCTGTCCGAGTCGGGGTGCCCCAAGTCTCGAGCTCGCTTCGCTCGCCCTTGCATCCTTAGTTCTATTTGACATGGGTCAAATGTTCTTTGGGTGAAAAGTTATTGGTCAAAACATTCTGTTGGTTAAGCATTCACTGACGTAGAGTTCTGTTGGGGAAACGTTCGTGGGTCACAAGTCCTTTGGATGAAAAGTTAATGGTGTTGACCAACGGTTCATGGACCAATCGACTGTTGGTAAACCGTTTCAGTACTGGTTAAAATGAAAGTCCAAGATGGCGGCTGCACATCGAAAAATTCGTAGTGTGTCGTTTTCATGGTTTTCGAGAGTGCTGAAGCCGATTGTGACGTCAAAATGAAAATCGAAGATGGCGGCTGCAATTTTCTTTTTCTTTTTTATCATGTGTGTCGTTTTCATGGTTTTCAATATAAACTTACACGACTTTGTGTGAAATAAAATAAAATACAACCGACTTAAAAACACACTTCAAAGTGCAATAGACCTTTGGTTTCAGAATTCTGTAATTTCTTGCCAACGCGCAACGTCTTCCCAAACTAAGGTTATTTTGCACTTTGTAGGGTTTTTTATGGAAGTCGGTTATATTTTTTTGTAATAATCTTTACAATTTTTTTTCTGGTTTTCGGCAGTTAAGGTCTAAATCAAAATCATGTCTAAAGTTTTCATGGGTTTCATCTTCGTAGTTTAAATGGCGGCCGGTGTCAAATATAACCAAAGTTTAATGGGTTGCTTTTTACAAGGGCAACTTTATGTAGAAGCTCTTACCATTAATGTATTCTTCCTTTTATTATCTAGATATCTCGATGCTTTATAAGGCATAATATTGGTAGGTATATATGATATCTTCAATACCAAGTTAAGATAAATAATTTACCACAGAGAAGAAACCAAGACTTAGAAAAACTAACTTCAAACTTCACCTACTAATCTCAGATATACTTTAGATAAAATGGTGATATGATTTTACAAGTTGGTATTCTAAGACAGACGCAAAATAAAATGGACATAATTATGGCTGTTTGGTTAGATAATCAGCCTCGAGCAGGCGCTTTTATTTTAATTTATTCTCAAAAATCAAAGTGACACTTCATCGCATTGTCATTATGAACCATGAAGACGCAGTGATTGCAGTCGAAAGGGCCGTGGTAGCGAACCCTAGGTAAGGAAAGCGTTACCAGGCAAGATCTGATGATTCTTCCTTTTCAATGAAGGAGTGGCAATTACACCTTTCCCAAGCGACACATTACCTATTGTTTTCCGACATCCACGCGAACGAAGTCGCGGGCACAGCTAGTAATTAATAAGGTACGGTACTAGTGTTATATTATCTGTGGTACGGCCAAGTCAACGCGTTCACCATGCTCTCGCGATGTGTGTGATTCAGCCTTTATTCCTGGCGATCATTTCACGACCAACCTACAAGTTCTAAATTATCGACACATCATACCATCACGCCTGTATTTCTCGAAAGGTTAAGCAAAGGTGTACCTATAGTACCCCACATTTCTGCAGAATTGTCCCATGTAATTAAAGGGCCAATTGCAATCAACCGGGCACAAATTCAGACTCCGGGCTGTTAAATAAAAAATTCCAAATTGAAAAACGTAATAACATTTTGCCCCACTCGGGAATCGAATCTAGGACTTCATGCTCAGCGGTAGCGCGACCACTAGACCAACGAGGAAATTCAAGAGATGTAATTGATTAGCAGGTAACGCGCGCGCTTGACTTGTTGTGTCGTTTTTCTTCAGAAACCGGGTGTAAGCGTCACCGTGCACGCCATTGCGTACGCATATTGATCGCGTTGTATGGCAGTACCGTTTTATATAATTTCTCTCACACTATCAGCCAAGCTGTTCAGTGAAAACTTTACTGTGAAAACTTAAGCCTGCACTCATAGACTTATAAAAAAGATGGACTCCGCGCCACGCATATCGAAAGTGAAGCACAGTAAGTATGCCGGGACCGCTTTTACAAACACGCCTCACGCTCACATTTACATCGTAGTATGCCGACCGGCCGCCATTACGTGACACGACAGCGTCAATCGTCAATCACGCACACATAGATCGGTCCGGTGCTTCACTTTCGATATGCGTGGCGCGGAGTCCATCTTTTTTTATAAGTCTATGCCTGTACTCTACTCGTACTACTCAAAAAGTTAATCGAAGTTATGAGGAAATGCGGGTGGTCGTTTGTCCATAGAAACGTCCTCGCCATTTTCTTTCTGGTTAATATAATAATATATAATATGTATACTAGCTGACCCGACCACGCGTTGCTGTGGCTAACGTTTTTGTAATTTTTTTTTTCTATCCTATCTTTCAAGTTGGATCAAACTGCACACGGTGTACAAATTTGATTAAAATCGGTTAAGTAGTTTAGGAGTCCATCGCGGACAAACATTGTGACACGTAATTTATTAAGAAGATTAACTACTTGCATGTCCCTATGTTTTCCTTTTTGATGAAACGTTATTTTTATAAGTACTAGAACCCTCAAAAAATGCCGATTTAAACCGCTGTCAACAGAGGTCTACTGTACTTTGACAACTATTAATTAAAAAACAACATACGGACACAGTAGGTATAATATATTATCCTTCTATATTTAGTTTGTAAAATGTCTTTTAAAATTTAAAAGATATTCTTTATAACCTCGAATTACGACTAAGTCTCTCAGACCGCATTTCTTCTACATAATTTTTACACTCTCAAAGAATTTTTTGATTATAAGGGTAAATAAGTAAATAATATAGGTATATATATATATTTTAATAATAAGGTAGATGTATTTAGTTGTTTAATAAAAATATTGTTATTGTTATGTTTTCATTTTGATATTGTATATTAGTGTTTAATAGTGTTTTGTATTATTCATTAGAGTTTAAGTAAGTACTATACAAGTTAGGTTTTATACCTACCCACGTGTAAATATTCGTATGCCGCTATTAGCGGCGGATGTGTTGAGCTTATCCATTTTAAATACCAAACAACTTTGTACCTACCATATCCGACGAATAAATGTCTTTGTCTTTGTCTTTGTCTTTGAAAATGTAGAAGGGCATTTCGGGTTTCTTCGCCCAACCTCGGCTCGCCTCCGGCGACTTCCGATCGTTGTCGGAAGTATATTACGTACGGACTTTGGTCAATTTCGACTACTTTTAGTACTTCGTCGAAGCAACTTCGCGAGTAGTGTAGTGAGCTGTAAATAGTGTCATCAGGTGGAATGACAGCTCACTTCACTTAAGTTTGCACGATGAAATTTTTACAGAACAGACGGGCTGATCCATTCTTGTCACTTAGTGACAATCACTTCAACTCACGGAGAAAAAGCGCGTTTGTAAACCTCGCTTTTCTCTCATCACAGACTTTTAATACATTTATTTTACAGCAGGCCAGTTAATACCATAGCGTCGACCGACTTTTCCCGCTTTAGACCACTAAAAAGTGAGCCTCAAATAATTCCTATTTTGGTTTCCTAAAAATACTATTTATTTACTTAGCCAAGTAACTGGGACTAATTTGAATGTAGCGCTCGCCTGCACAACAGAAAAGGCCAGAAATTTAGGGACTCTATTAAAAAAAAACGTAGGTATGCATCATTCGATGCGCAAAAAGTTTTTAGAGGTTCATTAATTTTTAAAAGTTTTCACGATCAAAGTTTTTAGAGGCATAATCACCATAATATAATGTTCTCACTGCTCGGACACAATCCTCCTCTCTGTGAGAGGGGGTGGGCCACATGTCACGCGCATTAGATTTTTTTTTTGTTTCAAGGACATGTCGGTTTCCTTCACCGTTTTGAGAGCAGTGTTGATTTCGAAAACACGGCGGCCGTCGCCACTGGGCCACTACTGCTTAATTTTTAAACAGAGTCTGCGATGGAGTGAGCTTACCCAGAAGAAGCCTATTCACTCTCACTTTAACTTCAAACTATCGATGGTAAATGTGGCCTACTATAATAATAATATACTTACTTTGTTTTCTAAACCTTAAGAACTCATAAAGAAACAGAGATTACCTATGTAAGTACCTTTCCAATCATAAACAGTTTTAATAAGGACTGCCGACAGAAGAGATTTAATTTTCAAATTAATCCTAAAATCAAAAATTAAAGGGCTTTGAAAGTCCGTGGCTGTTTTTTTTTTTCAATATGACTGCCTCGCTTCAAAAATATATAAATAGGCAGCTGACATCAATGCAAACAGAAAATATACAAACACCAAACCCCATAAAGTGTTACGTTTGTGAGATAAGTACTTTCAAAGTTGATCACTTGACATCAATATTTTTTGAACTTACGTAGTACATCTTAGGTATGCCAGGCTCCATACACAATATACTACTACAGATATACTGTTTCGGTGACGCGAACCCTTAACATTTTCCCCTACCAAAATTGCTAAACGCTCCTAAATAAGTTTTCACTTCAAAAAACCCATATTTTATTTAATCCTCAGCTTATTTTTCACAACTCCTTTCAATTAAGATAATAAAATACCTACTCATCTAAGATATTCAGTAATCTGTGATATCGTGTAAAACATTCAAATTGCATTGGAAAACTTTTCTTTTAACTACCGTCCAAAAATGAATTACATTAAAATTTGTAAACACACAGGCAGCATTGTTGAAAGTAACTGTCAGATTAAAAACTCTTGCCATGGACATTATTATAAGAATAAGTCCATGGCTCTTGCTTTATGATACGGTCTTATGACACTGACCTCTATTAAACAGCGCACTGTATAATACAGGTCAGTGTCCTATGAGATTATGATACCATCTTGCAGACAATAGCACAGGTAAAAAAATAACCATGCAATTCTTGTAACCTACTTACTCCATGCCTATATAGCGTATTGAAGTTGTTTTGACAGCTAAACGTCAAAATATGGCGGGAAATTAATTAAAATTACGAGAGGGGAGCTTTGGCGCCATTTTCGAAACTCCTACGTGGTTTTTTCATCTTCTTTATTTATGTTGTCGAATGAGTGTAGTTTAGTAGTGTAGTGTATTAGTGTTGTTTATAGTGTGACTCAGTTTTAGCTAAGGTAGGTTTTAGCATTAATTTAGTTTATTAATAAAGTTTTTACCCGGCATCCGTTATGAATTCCAAAAAACCCCCTGACCCTCCTGATCCCTTTGATTACATTCCAATGTTAACAGTTTCCCTCCCCGATGACAATGTGATAAATAATTCAATGGATACCGAATCTGCAAGTAGGAAAAGAATGGCTTCTTCTTCTCCGACTACTGTAGCGAACCCCCCAAAATTAACCAAAAAAGAAATGGGAAGACAGTCTTATACGATAAGGGATAATCCTCCATATGTTGTACACGTTTCTTTAAAAGACGGCGAGACCCCTGGTACTGTTCTACATCCGGTTAAATTTGGAATGTTTTTGACGCAAAACAACTACAGCAATATTCTCCTGGGTAGTGTCAAACGTTTAGGAAGAAACAAAGTTTCAGTTGAGTTTAAGTCGCACCAGGATGCAAACAGCTTCTTGATAAGTCATACATTAGCTCAGAATAACTTCATTGCTACAATTCCCCAGTTCAATATTACTCGTTTGGGTCTTGTTAGAGACGTACCATCAGAATGGACAGAGGATGAGGTTATTGAAAATATTAAGGTTCCTGTTGGATGCGGCCCCGTTATAAAGGCAAGGAGAATGAGCCGAAAGGTGACTACACTGGGTGTTACGGAGTGGAAACCCACTCAAACCGTTGTTCTAACTTTTGATGGGCAAGTCTTACCTAATCGTGTTTATTGTTTTTACTCTGCCCTTTCAGTCGAGAGGTACATGTACCCAACTATTCAATGTTTCAACTGTTGTCGTTTCGGTCACACACGTACAGTATGTCGCTCAAAACCCCGCTGCTTTAAATGTGGTCAAGACCACCCAGGTGATGGATGCCAAGTTCCCACTGATTGTGCCATTTGTGTATCTTGTTCTGGCAATCATTATGCTAATGATAAGGCTTGTCCTGAGCTTGGTCGGCAGAAGGGCATTAAAGCTCTTATGGCTGAGAAATCTGTCTCCTATGCAGAAGCAAGTCAGGTTTTCCCTCCAGTTTCAAGATCGTATGCTGAAGTGGCTAGACCATCCCAAAAATTAAAACCAATACCTAGGTCACCCCAGCATCCCAGTTCTGCTCCCCAAACAACAAAATCATACCGTAAAACGGTCTTTCTAAAACCCAAATCTCATGCCCCTCTTTCACCTAGCTATGACAAGCAGGCTCATCAAGCTCTTATTCAGGATTATTCCTTTTCTCCCTCCCAAAATGGCTGTGCTTTCCCCACGGAAGGTACTAGTAATCCTGATAAGTCTGAAAATATTCTTAATATTATAGCCAATATACTAATAACTGTATTAGCTAATCCTGCACAATCGTTACCTGACCACGTTGCCAACAAACTGTCATCCATTGTTAACTATATTAATAATGTTCCACCCGCTGACATTCCTTCAATGGAACGTGAGGAGTATTACTCCCAGGAAACCTGACCTACTCTTTGTCATTAATAAATACAAACCATTGATCTGCAGCATTGCTGAGACATGGCTTCGTCCTGATAGTAATTTCAGGATTCCGTGTTTCAGTTGTGTTCGCCATGACAGACCAGATGGATATGGAGGATGTGCTTTGTTCATTAATAACAAAGTACCATTCTCCCCAATTCCTCTACCCTTCATTGGTGACAACATCAATGTTGTTGCTGTTAAGGCTGAGAATATAAATATCTTTAGTTTTTATATTGCACACCCACAAATTGAAGATCTTATTACAGTTAAAAGTTTGCTGAGTAGTATACAAGGTCCATTACTTATTATGGGAGATTTTAATGGCCATCATTATAGATGGGGTTCAGAAAACTGTGACAACTTTGGTATAGGCCTAGTGGATATATTAGATGAACTAAACCTATGTGTTATTAATAATGGCAGTCCCACACGTAGGTCTGCGCCAGGGCAGAACAGCAGCTGTGTTGATTTAACATTCTGTTCGTCTAGTATAGCCAGCCTTTTTAATTGGAGTTGCTTGAATATGACTTATGGGAGTGATCACTATCCCATCATGGTTGAAATACCTTCCAAGACTATCCCTGACAAAATTTCCCCTCCTTTGTTGAAATACCAGCTGAACTCAGTAGATTGGGACCTCTACTCCAAAATTTTAGACTTACGTGTCTCTTCTCTTCCATCCATTAACACTGGGTCCATGCATGAATGCTTTTCGTCATTTTCCCACACAATATCCTCTACAGCAGATGATTGCTTCCCTTCAAAAAAAGCGCCATCGGGCAAAATTCCATCCCCGCCATGGTGGGATAGGGAATGCTCTGCTGTGATCAGGGCCAGGAATGAGGCCGAAATGAAATTCAACTCTGACATGAACCTGGATAACATCATTGCCTTTCAACATATCTTGGCTAAGTCCAAAAAATTACTTAAGAATAAAAAGAGAGAAGGTTGGCGGAAATATTGTGGCTCGCTGAATCAATCCACTCCGGTGTCGGCCGTGTGGCGTAAGCTGAAGTCGTTCAGGATTAGTTTGAGACCCCCTTCCGGGACCATAATATCTGAGGAACTGGGTAACCAGTTTCTCTCTAAACTGGCCCCAGTCTATGTTCCTAATTTGGATGAGTGTGTCGCTACGGGCTCCTGGCTAGCATCAGACGACCCTCTGGATAAGCCATTTACTCTGGATGAGCTTAGATCGGTCCTCGCCCATGTAAAGGATTCTGCTCCTGGAGTGGATGGATTCCCTTACTCCTTTATTACAAAAGCGGGTGATAAGACCCATCAATATTATCTGGACTTGGCCAATTATTGTTTTTCTTCCGGTTATATTCCTTCTGATTGGAAGGTTCAAGTGGTAATTCCTATATTAAAACATGGCAAAGATCCTAGTGATCATTGTTCTTACAGGCCGATTGCTTTATCGTCCATACTTATTAAGCTTCTAGAACACTTGATAAAAAACCGTCTTGAATGGTTTGTAGAAAGCAGGAAACTGCTCCCAACGACTCAATTCGGTTTCAGGAAAGGTCTGGGCACAGCTGATAGTGTGGGGACTCTGACATCAGAGATCCGACTGGCCCTTAGCAGGAATGAGTCTGTGGTTGCAGTTTTCTTAGATATTTCAGCTGCCTATGATTCTGTTCTCCTCCCAGTTCTCAGGCAGAAGATGAAAAAACTGAGAATCCCGGCTAGGATTCGTCAAATCATATGCAGCATATTTTTAGAACGTCGTGTTAAACTCAGGATTCCCGGGGAGAACTCTGAGCCGAGGTCGGTTTGGAGAGGTCTACCTCAGGGATCCGTGCTTAGTCCCCCCTTATATAACATTTATACTTCTGATCTTCCTTCTTGTTTAAATTTTAACTGTAATAGTCTTCAGTATGCAGACGATATTGCGTTATTGGTCTCTGGCACTTCTATCCAGGATGCAGCTCAGTCCATTAATATATCTTTGTCCTCGTTAAACCAATGGCTTTTAGATCACGGGTTATCTTTAAGTGCTCCAAAAAGTTCAGCAGTTGTCTTCACTCGTAAACGCCTTATTCCCATAGTCGACATTAATATTGACGGCCAAGCAATTCCAATCCAGGAGAAAGCCAGGTTCCTGGGGGTTACCCTGGATTCTAAATTGTCGGGAGTGGACCACATTAGTAATACGGTTAAAAAATGTGAGCGCTCGGTCTCAGTCCTTAAGGCTTTGGCAGGTGTCTGGTGGGGTGCTCACCCATACACCTTAAAACTGGTCTATAATGCGCTGGTTAGAAGCGTGCTAGATTACTGCAGTTACTTAATTGAGCCGTGTAACAAAGATGCTCTGCGTAGACTGGATTCTGTCCAGGCTAAATGTCTGAGGACAGTGACTGGTGCCATGAAATCCTCCCCCATAAACGCTCTCCAGGTAGAATGCGCAGAACCCCCTCTTAACCTTCGTAGACAATTCTTAGCAGACCGTTTCTTGTCAAAAGTTTTCTCCCTTTCGTCCCATCCTTTACTCCCCATTTTAGATGAAATCTACCTCTCTCTTAACGCGTCTTCCTACTGGAATAATAAATCTATTCCATTGATGAATAGATACAGAGAGCTTAAACACCTCTCTTCACCTGTTTGTCAACACCCCACTCTTCCGGTCTTTTCCGCCGCATATGAGGTGATTCATTTCAGGCCAAAGGTTGTTTTGGGACTTGGTATCTCCAAAAACTCCCAGGACGTAAAAGACGACTTCGATCGGGCCATTAAAAGATACTGGGAGGGTTGGAATTTGTTTTATACGGACGCATCCAAACTATCTTCAACAGGATGTACAGGTGTTTCTGCGTATTTTCAAAACTCAAAAATAGCCCTTTTATTCCAATGTCCACCAGAGACCTCAGTATTTACAGGGGAATGCATCGGTATCCTAGAAGCCATCAATTTCATTCTAACTCATAACATAAAAAATTCAGTAATTTTCTCAGATTCGCGCAGTAGTATTCAAGCTTTAGCTCAAAACCAACTTAAATCTAAAATTCACAGTAAAATCATTTTTGATATCCTGAATTTACTGTTTACTTGTTCGAACAACGGTTTAAACATTGAAATAGCTTGGGTTCCCAGTCACTCCGGCATAGGTGGCAACGAGTGTGCCGACTCACTGGCAAAATTTGCTACATCTAACCCGGTGGATCGGAAGCACTACGTGGTGCATAGCTATGACTTACGGACTGACACCAAACATAAGCTGTACAACTCGTGGTCAGCTGTGTGGCAGGCTAATTCGAAGCGCAAGGGTGCGTACTACGCCAGTATTCAACCCGACATCCAGCGGAAACCTTGGATTTTTAAATGTCCAAAATTATCCAGAAGAACTGTTGCAACTTTGAGTAGACTGAGACTTGGTCACTGCTGCAGTCCGGTATTTTTAAATAAGATCCGTGTTCGTGACAGTTCCTTGTGCGAATGCGGTCTAGATGATGGTACCCTGGACCACATCTTTTTCTCTTGCTCTTTAAATTCCCAATCTTTTGACTTGTATAATAAGCTTTCCAAAATTAAAATCCCTCTTCCCACTAACTTCCATGCCCTCTTGAATAATTTTTCTCCGAAACTTATCCACATCTTGTCAACTTTTTTAAACTTAAATAAAATCAAACTTTAGGTTGGTCTGTAGTAATAATAACTTTGTAAATATATAATAATGTAGATTTGTGGTGTTTTAAATGTATATAATAATATATTCTTCTTTTTTCTTCGTCTTTTTAGCTACTAATATTTATTACTAGTAAACACCACGGAGTGCAAAGTTCGACGGCTCACCTCGCTCTACTGCCGTCATCACTTGACATTGGCAGAATAGTCGACATCGGCTCAGTTGCCAAAACACAAAAAAAAAAAAAAAAAAAAAAAAAAATTAAAATTACTTTCTCATTTATGATTGCATCAAATTATTGTTTTTTAAATATAAAAGTATTCTCTATCGTTTCGTACAAATCATAAAGTTGTATTTTTAACAAATTGCCTTCTACATTTTACATATTTTAAGCAGAATATCTACGTAATTATAACACAATAATTATTAAATCTAGCTACGATGATGATTATGTATGTTATGTACTGACGCCAGCACATCAAGCTACCCAAAACTGTCAAATTTTCCCAATCAACTTTGAACATTATGCTTTAGCAATAAAGTTGAAAATCTATTAAAGAAATTTTACAGATTGTGGTAGCTTGATGCGCCAGCGTCTGTACGATACCAGTTTATTTAAAGATCTAAAAGTATTAAAATAGCCTTTTTGAGCTTTGGTTTCTTAAGAAAGCGGTGAACGGTCACACAATAACGGTTGTCACAGAGCGTTTTTTTGATGCCTACCTTAATGTCAAATACTGGTGGAAATTACGGATTCTCATGACGGTTTTTATAATATGACAGTACCGCTTTCCCCACTAAACCAAGCTTGAGTGGGGTGCCCCCAGAACAGTAAACCCACTTTACTGACTGACTAATATTCGTACCATGAGTTGATATATACTCTTAACTACTTATAGTTCGTTCTGATACGAGAGAAGGCTCGATTCTAGAAAAAAACTGAGTTTTCCTAAACTAGGACTATCTATTTCGTCCTAGGCTAAACTTGTTCATCCTAACGGCCTACGAGAGAATGTGTTCTTGACACCTGTCAGTTTCATACAAACGAATACCCACGCCCACGTGTTTTGCGAATTTGATCTTTATTAGCTATTAGAATTGTCGCACTGACAGGTGTCAGGATTCCCTCGACAGCCGGACTGTAATTTAGCTTATAGTTGACGCGCTAAAGCACGGCAATAGCGGTCATTAACCCACCTACATATTCTAACATTCTTTATTTAAAAAACTGAAATAGAGTCCGTTAACGTTCTGCATCCTAATTGCGCAACACACTTTCAACTACAATCTGAATCATTTTGAAGGATATTGCTAATCCATTGCTTCATATATTCGAAAAATGTGTCTGCTCAACAACGTAAATAACGCAATGAATGTTTTTAAACTGTCAAAATTAAAGCCATTCCTACTGTAAGTGTGTTACACAATTATCCCTCTGAATATCTATCGTGATCTTCAACATGATCCAATAACGAAAAACCATACATAGTTTATTGTTTGGATTCCAACAAAGATTATTAGAGAAAGGGCAATGACCGCTATTGCAATGGCAAAACGCAACAACTATAGTACAGACGCCAGCAATCAAGCTACCTGAAACTGTCAAATTTTCTCAATCAACTTTGAACCTTATACGTACTTTAGCGATAAAGTTGAAAATCTATTAAATAAATTTGACAGATTGTAGTTGCTTGAGCTGGCGTCTGTACAAACTATTATTTTTTAAATCTAGTTGCTTGGTAACAAAAACATTAACAAAACAGTTTTTTTTTACTTTCAAATTAACAGCCAGTTATTCATACAGCATTTAAACATTCCTCTACTTCTCCAACCATTTTTGTATTATTTTCTATCTACATAATTATATATCATTTAACTTGGAATTAAAATTGCACCCCAACAGAGTAACACACTTTCTTCTTAAATCCGAAGGATTTTCACAGAAATTCCTAAACCATTGCTTCTTAAGTTTGAAAAATTCGTCTGCACGACAACTTATATAACGCAATGCATGTTGTCGAATTTTCTAAATTTTCTAAATGAAGGCATTGCAAAAATATGCATGGGATTCAGAGAAGGGCCAAATATATTTTTAAATAATTTGTACTTCAGAATTGTGAATCAATCAATATTTTTAAGCAAGTTTTTTTTTTAAGTGCAATAAAACTGTCGGAAATTATTTGAAAAGCGCCGCCATCCATTAGTCAGAGCACAGCAAATCTGAGCGAATGTGATGTTGTAAAAGTCTATGACAACAATAAATGTCAATCTGTTTTAAAGGAGTGTTTGCGATGCAGTCCGTTGTCAATGCCATAAGCTATGACGTCACAGCAAGCGTGCCAAAATGGAAGACATTTAAGGTGCCCCTAAGCTACTTTCAATTGCTTTTTTGATGTCGAGTATTTTTTTACGGCGATGTAAACTATCGAATAAAAATATAAAAAATACGTGCTTATTCCATATTGTAAGTGTGTTACGCAATTATCCCGTCTGACGTTCATATAACACATCTAGATACTGTCACTCTACAAAAACACAAAAATAAACTTTTTTTAAACGCGATGTGAAATATTTTTGGCTGAAAATTGTACACACATAAAGATACATAGATATAAGATTACAGACACAATATATCACCATTTAGATCAAGAATAACCAACAAGACTTTGACCCCAGAAATTAACTACACCAAGATTATTGACCCTCAAAATAGTATATTACGATACGTATGACCTAAGTAGTCCATTATTGCACGGAGTGTGCTATAGACTCATAAGTCACACGTAGGTATCGTATACTATTTTATAGCTCGTGTGACCTAAACCTAAGTCACGCTCTTCTGTTTAAAAATGGACTATTGAAGTCACAGATAAGCGTGACATAAGTGTGGGTTTAGATCAGCGCTATAAACAATACTTCAGACAATTTTTAACAATTAAGACCCCAAATTGATTTAACACCATTTTTAAAAGCGTTTTACCGCAATTTTTTGCTGAATACTTATAAGATTTGGTTTAAATCTTCAATCAACGGAAGAGTCGTCTTCGTTTTTGGTGCTCAGGTGGAAGGCTATGACCGGTATTGAACCTAGGACCATGCACGAGCCCATGCCGTAGAAACACCAGGAGTACCCGCCTGTCACATCGCGGAGGAGACCTGGAAATTATAATTAAAGAAAAAGTATTTAATTGCGACATCGTGGCAGGCCCAGACGGAGATGGCGGGATGAGCTAGACTCCTTCAACAAGAACTGGTCCTCAGCAGCTTTGAGCAGAGAGAAGTGGAAAGAGAGTAGGGAGGCCTTTGCCCTGCAGTGGGACATCACAGGCTAATAATAATAATTTAATTGCGACTCGTACATGAAGATCACAAAATAAACTAAACACATTCTAAAATAAAAAACCAAATTACACATACTAAAAAAAACCCAGTTATGTTTAAGAGCGTTTACGCCGTACGGCATTTCATACAAACTTTCAAGCCCTCGAAATGAACTTCATACGCATAAGCAGGATACAAATGTCTAAAAATTTAGTAAAGAACATTTTCAAAATGTCCTACTTATTTAAAAAAAGATAACTGGAAATCTCTGTTTCTATGGATTATTTAAAATCGGTCTAATTTGGCTGTAACAAATGTTCTTATCTAAATTTTTAGACCTTTGCAGCTTTGTATCCTGCTTATGCGTATGAAGTTTCATTAATATCGGTTCATTCATTTCAAAAAACAAGAGCTTGAATGTTTATATGAAATGCCGTACGTCGTAAACGATCTTAAGTCCCATGATGTAATAGAGGGCAAGCATATTGACATCAGCCAGGGGCTGTTGCTAAGAAATTCCTGACAGAAAAATCCAACTGATGCGGTAGAAATACTCAGGGTCAGGATATAAAACGGCCTCTACTCACCAGCTGTTGGCGGAACGGACACAGCGGCAAGACTCTGGAACATTCTGACTAGTCCGTAAGACGAGGCGATGCGAGCAGTCCCGAAGGCGTCAGCGAGGAGTACGGGGACCAGGAGGAACCAACAGCCCAGACAAAGACCGTAAGCACCTGGAAGTATTAACAGACAAATAACAATACATTATCAGCCTATAATGTTCCCACTGCTGGGACACAGGCCTCCTCTCCGTGAGAGGGAGTGGGCGGTAATCCACCACGCGGGCCCAGTGCGGGTTGGTATATGTCACATGTCTTCGATTTTTTGGTTCTAGGACATGCCGGTTTCCTCACGATGTTTTCCTTCACCGTTTTGAGAGCAATGGTGATGAAATAATTTACACAAATTTAAGTGCCTGTCTGGGCTCGAACCTACGACCTACAACTCGTAAGTCGCGGACGTTACCACTGGGCCACCACTGCTCCCACGAATTAAGTACTTACTTAAGTTTTTTTTTATGACAAAACTCACCAGAGGCGATGGCTAATGCCCACCAAGACTTAAGGCTAGGTAGGGTCAGGACAGCAATTCCAGCCACCAGGATACTGAAAATAATAATAAATGAATTTATCTATGTGTAATAATAAAAATTAAATGCTGTTCATTAGTAAACGCATCGCTTGGAAACGGCTGGACCGATTTGAGTATGTTTTGATTTAAAATGTTTATTATAGTCCGAATATAGGTTTTCAGGAGCAAACCCATTTAAAAAAAATACAAAAAAAAATTAAAGAGTTTCCCGGAAATTGAAAAAATGGGATATTATTCTGAAAGTCCTTTTTTTAATCCATTTTTGTGTGAACACAGTTTTTGCTTGGACACAGTGAACGAAAATAAACTTGGACAGGACAACGTAATCTACATACATGTATATTACATCACTACCTTACTCAACTTTCCACTTTAGGGGTGTGTATTAAAGTTGATTTTTGAGAGACATAGAAATCATTTATTTGTCAAAAATTTAGGTTTCTATACATATAATATGCTTATTTTGTGGAGAGTCCCAATACATTTTACCCTACAGCATACAAAATTGTTTAACATACACGAAAAAAAAACAGTACAATGCTTAAACAATATCAAAATAACAAAAAGCAAAAATTATTATTTAACTTGACTTGACTTGAAAAGCTGGTTATTGTTGGCAATACCGAAGAAAAGAGAGCACGAGGCCGGTCGCCAACACGATGGTCCGACAAAGTAAAAGAAGCTACGTCCTCAAGCAATTTTCAGCAGGTGGTGATGGCAACTTTGGACCGGAGTAGATGGAGGCAGATTGTCCGCTTAAAAGGGTCCAGTGACCACGATCCTCAGTAATGAGGGACCGATTTGAAGAAGAAGAAGAAGAAGAATTATTTAACTCAAATCACTATTAAAATTCATGACTGTCTATAAGTAATACAAAGATGTCAAAAATATAGAGATGTCAATAATACAGAGATGTCAATATTAACAATGTCGACAGAAAAAATCTTTGTTTGCCATCCTCTGGGCACAAATCAAGACTCCGGGCTGATACTCTGTCCGGATGAGGAGGACTATGGACTATATATTCTGTATACTAGTGTCTTTTGGGAGATCTATACCAATCCCCTTACTAATAAACGCTGTATAGCGTCTGTATAGTTACAACGCTTTGTCTTCTTCTTGCGAAAGTCAAATTACTGACGACTGAGAGAGAGAAATCGGTGTGTGACTATTCATCTGATATAATACGTTTACTAGTAAGGGATATTATAAAGAGAAAAAAAATCAAATGAGATTTATGCTTTTGGTAACAAATAATGAATTGCGTATTTCATCGTTTTTCTAAAATGATCCCTCAACAGAAAGGGGGGAGGCGTTTACGAATCTAACAAAAATAAGCAGAAATTTTTGTTTAACTATTTTTAAGAGTATTAAGGGAATGAAAAAAAATGTCCTGATAGTACGTTTCTGTGGGATAATTTACGATATCCACGCGGGCGAAGCCGCGGGCAAAAGCTAGTCCTAAATAAAGAGATAGAAGTTACCTGACAATGTAAGCCTTTCTCCTACAGAACAGGTGCAGGTCGCACAGCCAGCCCAAACCCAGGCGCCCGCACAGGTCTAACACGGCGCTGATTGCTACCAGGTGACCTGGAATTATAATTATAATTTTTTTTTTTTTTTTGAGACAGTCCATTACATTACATTAAATTAAAACATAAAATTTATTAATTGTATAAAAATCACGCATGTACTGACGCAAACACATCAAGTTACCAGAAACTGTCAAATATTCCCAATCAAGTTTGAACCTTATACTTGAACGATAAAGTTGAAAATCT
The DNA here is from genome assembly GCA_963669345.1 of Gortyna flavago. Taxonomy (NCBI): domain Eukaryota; kingdom Metazoa; phylum Arthropoda; class Insecta; order Lepidoptera; family Noctuidae; genus Gortyna; species Gortyna flavago. The sequence continues at coordinate 1,805,808 of OY770154.1, forward strand.
GTTACTGTACACAATAAAACATTTTATACAAGGTGTAACAGAATAAACGCAATTCCTGAAAGTAGTTTGTTTATAATTCACTACTGAATTGATTTCAGTAACTCTTAATAAGGTATTTTTGTTTTTTCAAAAAATATGTAGTTATCTAGTCAAAGAAAATTAAATCTTATTTCAAGGCAAAAAGACTTAACTTTAAATGCATAAAGTAATGCTAATATCAACAAGACTTTAAAAAAAAAATGAGTTTTGGTCATTGTATTATGTTTTTAATTCATCACTCTAATTGGGGTGTATGAGGTATTGGGTTGATTATGTTAGATAAATTATTATTTAATTATAATTCATTAAGATATATCCTACTATCCTACTAATATTATAAATGTGAAGATGTTTGGATGTTTGTTACTCAATCACGCAAAAACTACTGAACGGATTTGGATGAAATTTGGTACACAGATAGTTTATAATCAGGATTCAGATCAGGACACAGGATATCCCGATATTCCCACTGGATCGAAACTAACGCGGGTGAAACCGCGTGGCGCTGCTAGTTTTTATATCATTATTCCTCTCTACTCAACCAAAACACCTGCCATCTAATCTCTTCACCACCCTCGGTCGATTGGTAGAGAATGCCTAAGGCATCTGTACCTTTTTGTGTTCATTTGTACCTTTTTTGTGTTCATTTGTACCTTTTTAGTGTTAATTTGTACCTTTTTTGTGTTAATTTGTACCTTTTTAGTGTTAATTTGTACCTTTTTAGTGTTAATTTGTACCTTTTTAGTGTTAATTTGTACCTTTTTTTGTGTTAATTTGTACCTTTTTGTGTTAATTTGTACCTTTTTGTGTTAATTTGTACCTTTTTTGTGTTGATTTGTGCGAAAAGTTTAAATAAATAATTATAAGCTAGACCATAGACTTATAAAAAGAGATGGACTCCGCGCCACGCATATCGAAAATGAAGCACAGTAAGTATGCCTGGACCGCTTGTACAAACACGCCTCACGCTCACATTTACACCATAGTATGCCGACCGGCCGCCATTACGTGACACGACAGCGTCAATCGTCAATCACGCACACATAGATCGGTACGGTGCTTCACTTTCGTTAGCCGTGGCGCGGAGTCCATATTTTTTTATAAGTTTAAGGGCTAGACAGATGATGACATACCGGCGGCAGATTTACTGTGACCAGCGGCGACGGTGTACGCCGGCAGGTAGTACAGCGCGTACGGGGAGCCGCACGACATGAGCGCGACCGACGCGCACAGCAGACCGAAGCGCCAGGACTTCAGCAGGGACACGTCTAGGTACCTGGAGAGGACGGGTTGAATTAGAAACATGAATTTTACTACCCAGCATACATGAGGGGCCCGTGGCTAAACAAAAACAGCCGCACAGGTCGATCGATCAGGTTAAGCTACGCTTGCCGAAGTTGGTCTGTGGATGGGTGACCATCTATACATACCGAGACCCCACCGTGCCTCGGAAAGCACGTTAAGCCGTTGGTTCCGGCTGTCATTCGTGGATCTTTGACAGTCGTTACGGGTCGTCAGAAGCCCGAAAATCTGACAACCAGTCTCCAAGGGGTATCGTATTTCCCAGTAACTGGGTTGTGGAGGTCAGATAGGCAGTCACTCCATAAAAAACACTGGTATTCAGCTGCATCCGGTGAGACTGGAAGCCGACCCTAACATAGTTGGGAAAGGGCTAGGCAGAGATGAATTTTACAACTCATACAGTACTTTGCCTTTAATTTTTTATTATAATATACTTGTATAATAATCCTACTGTTGGCAACACAACATATAGTTTTATCTGTCATCTGTCAATGTCAGCAACGTCATTCACTGTACAAGAACGCATTAAATTAAGCACACGGTTTTTCCATCCAATTTGCATTTTTAATTAATAGTTTACGCTATCAAGTTCCCCAACACCTACTAATATTATAAACGCGAAAGTTTGTGAGGATGGATGGATGGATGTGTGTTACTCTCTCACACAAAAACTACTGAACGGATTTGGATAAAATTTGGTACACAGATAGTTTTTAACTAGGAGTTTCATACATCTTGTTCTAGTAGGTAGGTATTGAAAGTTTGTATTAAACAGCTGATTTTATTTTTTCAGAGTTGGTCATAGTTAAAGTTATTCTTAAACATGGGTAGAACACCCTGTAAAAAATTCGAGACGGTGAAAAAAATGATCCTGTATTTTACAGGGCAGAAATTATTAGGTCATAAAGTAATAACATTATTGATTGCATTTATTTACAAATCAAAATTTCAATATCAAGCTTGTTTTTACGTAAGATTTGCAAATAAAGATGTAACTTTGATTTAAAACAAAAAATGTTTTTGATGTCGGTTAAGAAATAGCATTATTTAGGCACAACGTGGCCGCCGCGGAAGAAATTGTAAAACGCGATACCTATTTAAAAGTCCGGAGATTATATTGAACATTTTGAGTTTATATTCAAAATCGGAAGTTAATATTGAATATTGTGAGTTTATACTGAAAATCGAGAGTTTATATTGAATATCGGGAGTTTATATTGAAAATCAGAAGAGTTTGTGTTGAATATCGGGAGTGTATACTGAATATCGGGAGTTTATATTGAATATCAACAGTTTATATTGCAAATCGGAAGTTGATTTAGTTGAAAACTTACCTAGAGATGACCTCAACGCATCCTGAGCTCTTCTTCTCAACCTGCACGTCTTCCTTCTGAACTTCTTCTTGTTTGATGACGATGGGCTCCGCCAGCTTGCTCGGGATCAGGCGGCTGGGCGGCGGACGGATGTACAAGGATTTACTGCGGAGATTCATTATTATTACCGAGAGGACGAACGAAACGCGACTAGGACTAAGGCCCCTCGCCCACGGCGACTTTTTATAGCGATGCAGTAGCGATGCTGTCGCGCGTTCGCATCGATACAGTTGCGATGCGGTCGCAAGCTGTTTGCCCTTGCCCACACCATGACTCTCAGTCGCAATACAAACGCGATACTGTCGCGATGCAAACACGATTCAGTAACGGCACAAAAATGCCACAGTTGCAAGATGGACTCCGTTGAGGCAACATTAGTCACGCGGTCGCGCGTTTGCATCGATACAGTCGCGATGCTGTACCGCGTTACAAATGCGACTAACGCGCGTTAGTAGCGATGCTGTCGTGCGTTTAAAAAGTCGCCGTGGGCGAGGGGCCTAAAGGCAGATGTGAGTGAAAGCGCCCCGGGATGGGAAGCCCAAGAAGGACGTAAATAGTTACCTTTACTATTGGTGATGTTCATCAGACGCTAATGCTGAGCAATGGCCGTTTTGCGTAGATGCGACGCATGTTTTCTCCCAAATTGTTATTCTGTTTTTTATTTATTTAAACATTATATAATCTAGTTTTGAAATAATATACCCATATTTTAGTAAATCTTTAATTAAGTCATTGAAAATATTATACCTTCTTTTCAATAATACATTTATTGTTGTCTTCTTTTTAAATGTTTGATGAAATTGATGGCCACTTGACGCTAAACCAGCCTCAAAAAAAAAAGCGCTTGTTGAACCCAAAACAAGTTTTTTTAAATTTAAATATCGAGTTCCATCACGTCCTCGGAGTTTTGCTAGCATTATTAATTTGACCCTGAATAAGCTCCTTGACAATACGAGATAAAAATACATACCTGCTAAGGTTCCTCCTCGCCTTATAGACGCAGGTGCTGTCAGTGGACAGGTCTTCAACTGAGTGTAGGATGGAAGATGACCGAGTAGGACGCAGGCGCAGTCGAACAACCTCTTTAGGTAGACCTGGGAGAATTTCATACTAGATGGTTAACATAACATATAACATAATAGTGGCTAAATAATAACAGTCGCACAGGTCGATCAATTAGGTTAAGCGACGCTTGCCGCGGTTGGTCTGTGGATGAGTGGCTTCACATACCGAGATCCCTCCGTGTCTCGGAAAGCAATTCAAGCCGTTAGTCTCGGCTGTCATTCGTGGATCTTTGACAGTCGTCACCACAGAACAGATATATACAGATATATCTGTTCTGTGGTCGATATATCTGTTCTGTAGTCGTTACGGAGGAGTCAGGAGGCCTGTGTCCCAGCAATACGAACTTAAGCAGATTATGCTATGCACTTACCCACGACTCCCAAGACATCGAGACCCTCAGAGTCTTCAGAATCTGAATGCTGAGACTGCATTTGTTGACGGGCTACCTGTAAAGCATAATAATAAAAAATTGTTTGTCTGTAAAGTCGGTTTACGGACGATAATTTTACGTGATAACGTCATAAGAGATAGATGCGTCACAAGCCGAACGCTTAGGCCGATCGTGCCTCTCTATCGCTTGTACCGCGCTCTCGCTTGCACGCTCGGCTCAAGCGAAAGGTGACAATGAGTCATGCTTTTTCGTGCGTGCAGCCGGCGCGTTCATCGATTTATAAGACCTAATATTGTATACAGTCAAGTATTTTCTAACTGAACAGTCAGCTGTGCTGCTGGACAGTTTGTTGCGCCACTTCTTCTCCCCAGCGAAAGCACTAGGAAGTGATGAAGGGCGGGCGTGCCGGGGGACTGTCATTTATAATTTTGACGTTCGAAAAGTGCTGATTCTCACCCTAGTTTGAATAAATGACTTTTGATTTTTATTTATCACGTCCAAAAAGCATCTTTATTTAAACAACAATGCTTAAAAAAAACTAGGTCGCATGATTTCAGCTAATAAAGGTCATATACAGATAGAGTAAACCCCGACTCCCAAACTAGGAGATCCTGTGACTTAGTAGTTAGTATTTAATGTTTTTACACTATTTTTTTTTTTTATTTCTATTTTCTCAGTTGGTTGCAGTAGCTAAGTACCCGACCAAACGGCACCCCTAATTGCGTAAAGACACTATTACAAAGGCGAATGTTTGTGTGTGTGTGTGTTTGTATGTTTGTTACTTCTTCACGCTCAAACGGCTGGACCAATTTTGATAAAATTTTGTATGAAGGTAGCCGACACCTTGGCTACTTTTTATCACGATATTCCCACAGGATTGACATTTACGCGGGTGAAACCGCGGGGCGCAGCTAGTCAATCATAATCAAAATCTGAATCATTTTGAAGGAGTCTGGCTAGTCCATCAACAACGTAAATAACACAATGAATGTTGTTGAACTCAAAATGAAAGCCATTCCTACTGTTTAAAGAAAGAAAGAAAGAAAAAACGTTTATTTGCGGTGAACAAGACGCAAAAAAAAAGAACAAACACATTTACCCCTCTGGTTAGATTAGGTAAAAAACGTAACCAATGGCGTGCGACCTGAGCGAGCGAAGCGAGCGGTGCCGCGGAGCGGGCCAGCGGCCGGCGAGCGCTACATCCAATTTGGTCGCAGTTACTTGGATTTTAGTATTTTTAAGAACGCAAAATAGGAATTATGTGAGGTTTACAAAAAGATGTGCACTCAATTAGTGTTCAATAATATTTTTAAGAGCGCGAAATTGGAATAATTAGATGTTCGTGCCGATTATATACCTCAATCAAACTGGGATGCATGATCTCAGTGATCAAGCTGCTCCTCTTGGCATCCTCGTTGAGGAGTAGGTTCTTCTGGTTGAGGGTCAGCTCGTTTTCCGGCTGGAACAGGCTCTGGAGACGGTTGTCTTTGGAAGAGTCGGACTTGAACATGATGCCTTGGTCTGTTGTAAGAGAGTAAATATTTAGTATTTTCTAACTGAACAGACAGTATTATTTTTTTCCAAAAATTTTAAAGCATTACCAAAAATTATTTCTCACTTTAAAAGCGGTGGAAATGACCTACATTATCTCCCTATTTCGTTTGATCCACGACTTTTTGACCAACCTGTATATTGTGTGCCTTGACCTAATCTGTATTCGCGATTTATTTGCCAAAAATGTAAACAAATATAAGGAAAAATAACATTAAATCCTACACCATAAAGTTCAGTTTACGCTGCAACTTCAAACATTTTTCTAACTTTTTCAACAGTGCTAGTCACTCTGAAATCAACTTAATTACCATTAAGATAAAGTTGATATTTGTTTAACTTGAAATAATATTAATTTGAAATATAAGTTTGAATAGACTTTAGGTCAAATAAATGAATTTACTTTCTATCTTTCTCTTTCACCTTCCTCCCTGACCCTCTTGCCGCTTCTCGCAAGCTCGCGCCGCGCGGTACAGCGTCGCCGACACGCACACGTGCAGCATGCGCCTGCGCAGCACAAGTGACTTACCCTCTTGTATGTCGTGCAGCAGCGTGGTGTGCTCGGTGGTGGTGGTGGTGGCGGGCGTCCTGTCGGCGAGCGCGGACGTGTTGAAGCTGGCGGGCGCCGCGCGGTACAGCGTCGCCGACACGCACACGTGCAGCATGCCGCCGCCTGCGCAGCACGGACGTACACATAACATGAGTGCTAGCCTAGCTAGAGCTGGTGCGTAAGGAAAACCTGTGATTCTTGGACGACTCCGCCTTGTAGTGTAAATGTGGTGCTGTCCCACAAACGATGTAACACTTATGATGAGGAAATGAGACCCTCAAAAAATGCCGATTTAAATCGCTGTCAACAGAGGCCTAGTGTACAGAGGCCAGCACATCAAGCTACCCCAATCTGTCAAATTTCTTTGATAGATTTTCAACTTTACCACAAACGAACAAGGTTCATATTCAATTGGGAAAATTTGACAGATTGGGGTAGGTTGATGTGCTGGCCTCTGTACATTGACAACTATTAATGAAAATAGAAAAACAAAGAGACACAGTATAATACCCTTCTTATTCAGTTAATGAAATATCTTTTAAATTGGTCCAATATTGGAGGAGGAAATTCGCGAGAGCCAAACCTCGAAATATGACTTTTTATTTAGACTTTTTCAAAAGTCTCTCCGACCGCATTTCCTCTTAATATCGTGTCCTGCGTGTCCTGCCAGCTGCACGTTACAGGAACTGATGGACGCTGGTGATGGCGCCAAACACGTAGCCGAATTCTAGACCGAGTCCATTTAGATTGCCATCGACACGCTTAGAAGAAGTGCTAGCGCGCACTGCGGTGTGGTGGAATGGAAAGCGTTATCTGCCATCATCATCTGCCTAGCCTTTTCCCAACTATGTTGGGGTCGGCTTCCCGTCTAACCGGATGCAGCTGAATACCAGTATTTTACATGGAGCGACTGTAATACGATATACCCCTTGGTAAGACTGGTTGTCAGATTTATGGGCTTTTAACGACCCGTAACGCCTGCCAAAGATCCACGAATGACAGCCGGGACCAACGGCTTAACGTGCTTTCCGAGGCACGGAGGGGTCTCGGTATGTAAAGATGGTCAACCACCCACAGACCCACCCTGGCAAACGTAGCTTAACCTGATCGATTGACCTGTGCGGCTGTTATTATTTAGTGCCGTATGATATAAAAAATGCAGTAACGGGTCTCCGAACTGGCGGTAAAGACAATGCACGTCTTTCCATTCGAGCCTCACTCTGCTAAGGTGGTGCCCGCATGTCGTCGTCGTAATTCACTACCATACAAGATTTGCAGCGGGAGGCCATATGAATAAACCTGTATTCGTTTTTTTCATCGCAATGCGCGCAATATTGTTATGCAATAATTATGCATATGATATAATTTTGACAGAAATTCCTAAACCATTGTTTGAAAAATTCGTCTGCTCGACTTGCAACGTAAATAACGCAATCAATGTTTTCGAATAAGGGCCAAATATTTTGACGTGATAATATCTTTAAATCGATGAACGCCGACTGCACACACGAAAAAGCATGACTCATTGTCACGTTCCGCCTGAGCCGAGCGTGCAAGCGAGAGCGCGGTACAAGCGATAGAGAGGCACGATCGGCCTAAGCGTTCGGCTTGTCACGCATCTATCTCCTACGACGTTCTCACGTAAAATTATCGTTTGTAAACCGACTTTACAGACAAACAATTTTTTTTTATAAACTGTTTTATTAAATTTCAGAATTATCAATATTTTTGATTATGGAAAATTTATTTTTGAGCAACAATATTTTTTTTAAGTGCAATGATACTAACTATAACAAATTCGAATATTTGATAAGCGACGCCATTAATTGGAGCGAATGTGATGTAAGAGTTATGAGTTTATGACAAATAAGTGTTAACGATTCAGTCCGTTAGTTGTCTTTCAGACCGGTCCTTCGACAAACATGGCCAGCCCCTGCCACTTCAGCTTGCTTACTGTACTTGAAACTAGTTATGTTGTCGATAACTCCGGATCTTTTTCGGTTTCATTTTTCTTTGTAAACTCCAGGTTGCCAACGTGCAATGGATCGCAGTTCTATAGTCGGATTTTTAATTAGCTGAAGTAAAGTGACAGCTTATGTGTTACTGAAATGACTTAAATGACTGAAATTGGCGTCTTTTTGTTTTTTCGCGGCCATCAACCAAATCTTGGTTTTCTTACAGAATAGTGTAACAAACGAAACTTATTTGACATGCATATCTCTAAACGCAGTCCGAAATGAGTTATTAAGAAGTGTCATTTTACTGCAGTTAATATTAAAAGTCGGAGAATAGGCGTCAAATTGACAGATCATATTCGCAACACCACACTGCATTCCAAAACACAGATTACTGACGCTGCTCAAATGCCCACTAAGCTGAAATGGGACGGGGCTGGCCACGTCTGCCGTATGCCCAATGAACTTTGGGCCAAAATAACCATCACTTGGAGCCCTGACACAGGTATAAGGCGTCGCGGCAGACACCGTAAAAGATGGCGGGACGAGCTGGACAAAACAAACGACCAGTGGCCCACTTTAGCCCTGGATCGAAAGAGCTGGAAGTCATGGGGAGAGGCCTTTGCCCAGCAGTGGGATGATGCAGGCTAACAGTAACAGTTTTTCTTTATTAACTTACCCAATAATAATACAGTTCCATGCAGTCCGTACATATCCACAAGTTTCTCAATAAGCATCGGGAACACGAAGCTACCTGCCGCCGTCCCGCTCACACATATTCCGTTAGCTAATGCCCTGGAAAGAGATGGCACTACTTATAACATAATTTAAAAGTACCTTTAGATTTTTGTTTTCTCTGATTTTTCCGAAGTATGAAACCCAGCGGTCTATTCTATAAAAATCTCGGCGCGAAGTTCAAAAGAGGATTGAAGATTTTTGTACGAAACCTGGCATACCTACTGTAGCCATTTTGAAAAAAAAAAAAACAAAATGGCGCGACATAGGTATGTATGCCACGGACCTTCAAAGCCCCTTTATTACGTTTTTGCATTTTGGTCAGTGTCAGGTTATATGTTGATTAAAATATCTATTATTCGCAACCGAAATAATTATGACTTTACAGGATTCAATAATACAAGCTCGAACTTAGCTTGGGAATCAGTAGCTACGATGCTTATGTTAGATTACTCTTATATATATTTTTTTTAATCAAGTTTTAGTTCATAAAACGCTCGTTCGCGATCGCTCGTTCGTTTTGTTTGTTTTTAAATGTCGCAGTAGCGACATCATGCTGTACTTTCCGTTTCATATTTATTTTTGTTAGTTTTTTAAAATATAATTTAGTTTTTTTATATTTGTAACTGTGTTTAGTTTATTTTGTGACCTTCCTGTATGAGGCGCAATAAATACTTTTTCTTTCTTTCTTTAAATCCTGTTGATTGATGTTTCAATTTCGCGGGCTACCCTGGCGCTTCCCACATAAGTGAAGTGAACTTGACATGAGCTGTCATTACACCTGTAGTGGTATTCTGTAAATATCTCACCGTGTAAACTTCAGTGAAATGAGCTGTCAATAGTGTCAATCCTCTAGGGATCAGGTGGAATGACAGCTCATTCAAAGCTCACTTCACATAAGTTTTCACGGTTAGATTTTTACATAATAGGCCGGCTGATGCTAGATCGACACTGACACATAGGTACTACTACACTCCGACTTACAATTAGCTGCAGTAAAATGACACTTCGTAATAACTCATTTCGGACTGCGTTTAGAGATATAATGCATGTCAAATAAGTTTCGTTTGTTACACTATTCTGTAATAGAACAACAAGATTTGGTTGATGGCTGCGAAAAAACAAAAAGACGCCAATTTCAGTCTTTTAAGTAACACATATGCTGTAATTTTACTGCAGCTAATTAAAAGTCCGACTATAGGGAGTCTACTGATAGCTGAAATGCTGTACATGGACTGACAGTTGACCGGCTTTTTAATATTCACCTGTGTTTATCGAAGTACTGGGAGACGATCACAATGCCAGGAGTCGTGGATAGACCTCCGCCGATTCCTGGAAATAAACACTCATAGATTAAAAGAAAATAAATTCGTACAAAGAGCTACTAGGCCCAGAATTCTCAAAAATCCCTTAAAATAGGTTTAGTTTGTCCGCAAATTGGTATAATTAGGAAGATTTACCAGTCATAACTCCGAAGCTCAGCAGCAGATGCAGCAACCCTTTGCTGAAGAATGAGAGAGCGAGGCCGGTGGCGCAGAACAGGCCGCCGATGAAGACAACGAGGCGGCACGAGTACTTCTCACATAGCGCTGATGAGAGCGGCGCTGGAAAATACACGTGACGTACTGGTTACAGACAAAAAAAAACAGATTCTTTTGTCTTTGACCATCAAAATATTGTACAGAGGCCAGCACATCAACCTACCCCAATCTGTAAAATTTTCCCAATTGAATATGAACCTTATACCTTTGCGGTAAAGTTGAAAAACTATCAAAGAAATTTAACAGATTGGGGTAGCTTGATGTGCTGGCCTCTGTACCAATTCATTGACATTTAAATTACCTACTTGCACTAGCAGTCTGTGACTTGCACCAATTCAATTGCTTCTGTGGTTTTTATATAATAATTTAAACTCTGCGATAACTTTTTGAACATTAATAAAAAAAAAAAAAAAAAAAGTTAGTCGCAGTATAGCTTAGTTTTTTTTTTGCTTTAGTATACTTTTCATTGTATTTATTGGTATAAAGGCGTGGCTAGCGGACATATGGAAAATAATTTTAATGCTCTGTGTCTCGCCATGTTAATTAATTTGCATATCTACTATAACTGAACAGTCAGCTGTGCTGCTGGGGAGTTTGTTGCGCCACTTCTTCTCCCCAGCGAAAGTACGAGGAAGTGATGAATGGCAGATGTTTTTGGGAACAGTCTTATGTAATTCTGACGTTCGAAGATTGCTAATTCTCAGCCTAATTTGAATAAATAAATTTGCCATACAACGTGGTAATGCTGCCAGTCTCTTGGATACATTACCAGTCGACAGCGATGCGGATGAATTTTTCGACGCAATATTTTAGTTTTGTATAGTTTTAGTTAAGTTAGGATTTAAATTACCCATATTGGATTTTGATTAAGCTGTAGAGCACCGGACCAAACGTGTTAGGTTAGAACTGTGACCAACCGCAAGTGAGCCGAGCGAGCGACATGAGCGACATGAGCGGTGCAGCGGTGCCGCAACGCTACCTCCAAGAAGGTCGCAGTTATTTGGCTATTTTATTTAGTACCTAGTATTTTTAGGACACCACGGTTTGGATGGTTCACAAAAAGATTTATTATTTTGTAGTTTTTCTTTTTTATAACCGACGATAGAGCACCAGACACCGACGATAGAGGTGGCCCAGTGGTTCGAACCCAGACAGGCGCTTTACCTTGTGTAAATTATTTCGTCACCATTGCTCTCTACAAACGGTGAAGGAAAACATCGTGAGGAAACCGGCATGTCCTAGAACCAAAAATTCGAAAACATGTGACATCTACCAACCTGTACTGGGCCCGCGTGGTGGATTACGGCCCACTCCCTCTCACCCTCTCACAGAGAGGAGGCCTGTGTCCCAGCAGTGGGAACATTATAGGCTTATTTATCTTTTTTATCTAACCGACGAAAAATGTGACCTATGCTGGGTGGTCAAGAATCACGTGCTGAATCCATGGCTACATACAGTATGCGCACCGATGTCCAGCTGTCACCCTGTATATTTTTCTTACCGAGAGCCAGACACAGCGTGGACAGCGCAGCCGGTATCCAAGAAGCCACGGACTCGGAGGAGTCCGGGAACGTTTCCATAATCTCTACGTAAAGCACTCCGTACGACTTGAACAGGCCGGCCACCCAGAACTGCACCATGAAGGCACCGAACACCACTACCCAGCCGTAGCCACCGTCCGGCGGGGCGGTGCTGCTGTGGACAAATACAAGGTTATAAGACAGACAGCTCAACTCAAACTCAACTCAAAGCATTTATTTCAATTAAACCATTTACAGGCACTTTTGAATTGTCAAGAAGTTGGTCAGTCAGAAAATATGAAGCTAGTTGCCCATTCCAAAGCGTAGGTACCTATGGAGAAGAACGGGCAAGAAACTCCATGGACACTCTTTTAAATTATATTTTTACAAAAATATTAGTTACATCATTAATGTTGAATTTATAATTATATGTGAGAACGATGTAATAAAATAAAAAAGACGTACGTGTCAAGAGCGTCCAGAGTACAGCAAATAGTACTTAACAAAACAACAATCCAAAAAAAAAAAAAAAAATAAGCCGAGGCAGCCAATTGATGACCAGCCCCAACTGACGGCGCCCGTTCAAGCTCAGCAAGGCCCCATTCTTGATCTGCATGGCTATTCCGTCAGGCTATCGTATCGTAAATGACGTTTTGACAAACTGACTTGCCTTAACCCCGATGGCAAACATGGCAGAGCGGCTGAAGAATAGCGGTTGGCTATTTGATTTAGGGCTGATTTTTCAATCGACAGATAATTTTTATTCGTAGACAAAATTTAAATTATTTTTCGGATAAAATTATCTGACGTTGGAAAAACCAGCCCTTAATCAATGATTAAAAATATCATTGCCCTTAATGGCAAAATTTTCGGTTTTGGACTTGTGAACAGCGTTTAGAGAACTCCTACGATAATTTTGATTGATGCCACGACCTGTCAGAGGCGACGGCGATTTGTCTGACCATGTTCACCGGTCACACCCGCTCTGAAGTCGTGGCCGGTGCTGTAAGCTAGTACATTTGAATCACTCCTGCGTCAAATCGCTCGTCACCAGTTTCCATCGCGTGAGTAGTACGCGCTATCGCTAAACCATCGCTCCGCAGGATGCGTCGCGGTGACTCGTGGCATGGCCATGGCTTCTACTTACTCTGCCAAGGAGTTGGCTCGCTCGCGTCGCAGTTTCCTGAGGCCTTCGTCGAAGGCGTCAGCAGTGAGTCCTCCTAGAGATAGCAGTGGTCATGCTCGAGTGACGCCTCTACTTACTCTGCCGAGGATTCGGGCGCGGGCCGCAGTTTCCTGGAGGCCGCCAGCAGGGGCCGCGCCGTCACCGACGACAGCGTCAGCAGGGAGTCCTCTTCCTGCTCCGTCGGGGACATGGCGGACAGATAGGCGCCTACTTGCTGTAACAATGGCAGTAGGGTCACGTCAAAATAAGCTCGATGACAGCTCAGACCAAATAAAAAATCAAGACAGAGCGCTGAGAACGATACAGTGAAGCATGCCAAAACGCGTGTGAGCATGAATGCACAGAGCGGAGGTGTAACGCTCTGTGAATTCATGCTCACACGAACACATTTACAACCATTTACAATCAAACTACACCTCACTAAATGCACACATTTTTACGAAACCGGCTTCACTTTACTGTTGACAGCCCTGTCTTGGTTTTTTTATTGGTCTCAGGTTTACAGTAAGAAAAATCCCTTAAGAATGTTGTATCGTAGAATGGTTGAGAGCTCAAATCCTCCTACTTACTTACCTTTTTATTTATTTATACTTACATACTTCTTTTTCTTTCTTTTTACTTTTTCCGTTAAAATTTTTAACTTTCTTTTTTATTAGGTACCATCACTACTTTGGTTTGAGACAGTTCTAATGTCAACTGTCAATCACAAGTCACCACGAATGGCGGGAATCGGGGGAAGAGGCAGGGTAGCCCGCAAAATTCAAATGTTCATACGTCTTTTGCAAAAAAAAAAAATCCTTATGATAATATAATCCTGAATAACATATTCAATGAACTTAGAGGGTTGTATTGATAAATTAAATGATTATAATTATTGTTACGGCCGCGAATCATATTTTAATTTTAAATTAGAAGATTATATCCAGGATAAGAACGCTTGGAAACATGCTGGTCCTGCTCCATAGGACAATCTAGAGTCTAGACAAAATCAAACTGGTTGCTAATTTAATTGTAAATTTATTCTTTTTTACTTTGTTTACATTATGTAATTACTCTAACTCACACCCTGACTTATTACTTGTTAAAATTGTTTTTATATTTTTTTTTTAATGAAAATCGTTTACTTTTACCATTTTTGTAAATATGTGAGCACCATGTATCTATCAGATTATCAATTTGTCATGGTCTCAGTTTTAATTCTTTTACCTATTGTGGTACTTATAGTAATTTTATTTTAGGTGCATCGTCTTCACATATTATTTTATTATATAATTAATGTATGCAAAATATTGTAAAACATTTTAAAAGAGTAACGGTGGAGTTTCTTGCCCATTCTTCTCCATACGAAAACTACCTTTTGGAAGGGGCGACTAGAATCAATTCTATTTCATTGTAATTTTTGACGATCAAAAGTGCCTTTTATGTGCCTATTTGAAATAAATGCTTTGACTTTGACTTTGACTTTAATCAACATACAACCTGACGTGCAAATTGGAAAAAAACTTAAGAAAATTTGAATTTGATAATTATGATCAGCTTAAATATGGGTTCAACAGGATTCAACAAGGAGGATGATGATGCTGACCGTAGCTAGTGGCAGCTCGAGCAGCAAGCTAGCTGGTCGCTCGCGCTGCTCTGTAGGCGCAGACTGCACCGACAGCAAGGAGCCAGCCTTGTCCGGGGACAGCACGGCCTGGAACGAAGAGGTTTCTTCAGGCTAGGGGAGTCGTACGCTCTCGCTACATTCTTGGAATGTTTTACAATTCACACTATTTATGTTTTTTTTTGTCTGACACATATTATTTATTCTATTTAAGTATGCATACACACGACGCGTTGCAGCTAATACTGATTTACTTTCGTCACCTCACACACACATCAGGTCCAGTTGAAAACCAGCGTCAGACACTAGTTGTCTGGCATTTTTGCTGAACTGGGCCTATTTGGCGCAGCCGAGAGGCGCACTCTCCTGCAAATTTCTTTTATAGATTTTATTTTTTATCTGATGTATGTATTTGGTGTATTGTGTGTCTTTTAGTCTGTGCTAAATAAATGTATTTTCTTTCTTTCTTTCTACATGTCGGAGCGAGACGCACGAATTCGACGACAGTCGCATGCGACAGGTTCACACGACCGTCTCTCTCTAAAAGGTACTCAAAGAAACTTATCGCTTTCTGTACGACATCTATCGTAATGACTAGTCACAGATGCAAGCAACAGTTTTGCATTCTAGCGATAAAACGCAGATGTGAACGACAACTATCGTTTTGTTGCAGCAACAAGACGCATCATAGTTTGCGCTGGCACTAAGTAACTGCCGAGAATCTCTTACCTCTGAGATGACATCAGTTGGCAAGTCGATGGAACATGACAAAGCAGATGATGTCGGTGGTGCTGAGGAGCCGAGCACCTGGGTGTCCAGCTTCGACAGCTCCTGCAAACAAAAATTCAGGTTTTAGATCGTAAAGTACGTGAGCATCGGGGATGTTCGCGCTGCTGCGCTGATGGCTTTCATGCCAGTATTCGCAAAAAGTCGGTATCCCTGATCTGCAGAATGCGTGGCAGCAGCAACGAATCTTGAAGACTGTCTGATAGGATCGATAGCCGAATTGGTTGCAGTAATTAAGGCATTGCACCCCGACCAAGTGGGTTAGGTTAGGTTAGAACTGTGATCAACCCCGTTCGAGCCGAGGGAGGAAGCAAGGCGAACACTACTTCTAAAGGCCAGGCAGTTAACTGAACGGCTAATTTAACCAGTTGGCTGCGACATATATACAGGGTGAAATTATGGGTGGTTTAATCACTGTTTAACTTTTAAGGGGTCATTGTACTCATCATTATAAACAACTTTTACTATGGAAACAAAAATGAAATCACGAAAAAAGAAATCTGTTGGTCCTTGCATTTTGACGAATTATTGTTATGAGAACATAAATGTAGGGAACAGGCGCTGATTTTTTTTCACGATTTCTTGTTTGGTCCCATATTAAAAGTTGTTTAATAATGATGATTCGATGAGTTCCCCTTAAGAGGAAAACAGTGATTAAAATTTCACTCTGTATACAGTGTGTCGGGTTAACTGAGGGACATATTTACTGAAAATGAACAACTTTTACTAAGAGACCGACACTGAAATCGAGAAAATAAAACCAGCCGCTCTGTACATTTATGTTCGCATAACTGGACAAAAACTAGGGAACAGCTGTTTTTTTTTACATTTGTGAGTCCGCCCCATATTAAAAGTTATTCATTTTCATGAGTACTACACTCCCTTAAAGTATGTAAAAACTGGGAACGTTCTGGTTACCGAGACATAATATTGAAGGTCATGATGAGATTAATTTTTGGTAATGGGTAATAGGTACACACGGCTGCACATCAAGCTATACATTTCCCGTTTTGGCTGACCTCGCATTGTATTCCTGTGTTTAGTACAATCGGAAGTCAGCTTATACTGATTATTTTAGCTTGATGTGTAGCCGTGCGTACCTGGGAATCATCTGGTAACGGAGATGTCATAAAGGTCAAAAATGTTGTCGTTTTTTTTATGAAAACAAGTATTGAATGTTATAACACCCCAACTCTTGAGTCGTTGCGTGCACCAAGCACAAAATTTGTTTTAGAATTTTTACACCAAAAATAAAAGTTGTTACCCCGCAATTATTTTTGTGTAATGATATAACTTTGTTTGATGTACGAATGTGTAGTTGACGGCTACGTGCTGTGTCGTTCTACTTTGTACAGTGTACAATCGCTTTTGAAATAGGACGTGGCCTCAAGACCGCTCTAACCAGTTAGGTTGTAAGGATTCGCAGTAGAATATAACTCGGCTAGGGTTGGTTTAATACTCACTTCAATAGCGTATCTAAAATAGGTGAGTTTTGTATTTATATAACACTAGCTGTGCGCCCCGCGGTTTCATCCGCATAAGTGTCAATCCCGTGGGAATATCGGGATAAAAAGTAACCTATATGTTGATACAGGGTATCAGCTACCTCCATACCAAATTTAATCAAAATTGGTCCAGCCGTTTGAGCGTGAGGAAGTAACAAACATATAAACACACACACACACAAACTTTCGCCTTTATAATATTAGTGTGATAACAAGACATGACGCCTGTAATATCTGAAGGGTTGAGCAGAGAGGTGTATGGTGTATGTAAGGTCTATCTATTAATACACGAAATCTCGGAGCGTTTACGACGTAGGTACGGCATTTCATACAAACTTTCAAGCCCTTGTTTTTCGAAATGAATGAATGGCTGAAGGGTACCAGTCTAACCGAATGCAGCTGAATACCAGTATTTTACGTAGAGCGACTGCCTATCTGACCTCCACAACCCAGTTATTGGGTAATAGTTACTACCTCTTGGTAAGACTGGTTGCCAGATTTTCGGGTTTCTGACTACCCGTAACGACTGTCAAAGATCCACGAATGACAGCCGGGACCAACGGCGAGGCACGGAGGGGTCCCCATGGTTTCCCATCCACGCACCGATCGCGGCAAGTGTTGCTTAACCTTCGATCGATACGTGCGGCTGTTATTAGTTAGCTACAAGCTCCTCCACTGGCTATTCGATGTTATTAAAGTCGCATTCAGTTCACCATTCCCTTGTACCCCACAAGCCACGATCAATTAAAGATTAATTTTCTAAGAATACCGCTTAGGTACCATCATGGTACCATCTAATCGATACAGAACGAAAGGCACTGTTATTAGCATTAATAATACAAGGTTTTAGGGGTTGGGTGCGGCTGTTATTACTTAGCCACAAGCCCCTTGTGGCTAAGATAACAGCCGCACGGGTCAATCGATCAGGTTAAGCTACGCTTGCCGCGGTTGGTCTGTGAATGGGTAACCGTCTTTACGTACCAAGTACCTAGTAGTAAAGATAGAATAAAGCACGTTAAGCTGTTGGTCCCGGCTGTCATTCGTGGATCTTTGACAGTCGTTCGTTACGGGTCATCAGAAGCCCGAAAGTCTGACAACCAGTCTTACAAAGGGGTATCGTATTACACACAGGGTTGTGGAGGTCAGATAGGCAGTCGCTCCATGTAACATACTGGTATTCAACTGCATCCTGTTGGACTGGAAGCCGACCCTAACAAAGTTGGGAAAAGGCTAGGCAGATGATGATGAATATAGGGTGGGCGGAGGGTGTTGACGGGCCCCTTCTCTGATGCTGACATCTCATTGAGGCGCGCGTGGAACACATACACGCCGTCCGGCACGGGCCTGGTCCTAATCAGACGGTGAGCTACCCATTACTCGCCGTCCGCAGGCCCGCGCCTACGGTGGCCGGGAGTGGTCACGCGGCTCCCGACGCCTGGAGCGTCTCCCGCGGCGGCTGGGACGTGAGGCTCTGTCCCTCAACCATCCCGCCACCTCCTTCGCTAGCATGACTGCTTCGCAGAAGGAGGTGACTGCCTGCCACTCCCTCTCGCCCCGGACCATGGCTTGGACCAGGGCCGGGCGCGAGAGGTCGCCGCCGCTGCCGATCGCCTCTACGAGGACACGGCGGTGCTTCGCCCAAGCGGGGCAGACCTCCACCGTATGCTCCACCGTGTCCTCTGGGCGATCTTCGCAATGGTGACACCCAGGCGTTTCCTCCCGCCTGATGATGTGCAGGACCCTCCCGAAACATCCGTGTCCGGTGAGGATCTGCGTCAGGCGGTAGGTGAGGACGCCGTGACGCCTCTCTAGCCACTCCTCAAAGAGGGGTCTTATCGCCACTACCGTGTACAAAACCTATTTCGCTATAATGCTTTAATAATTAATAAAAAAATCGATATGAAGTATAAATTGAAAGTTTTGCCGTTTTGAGGAAATTACATGTTAGAGTATCATCCATCATAGTTATTTGTAAAGAACTGTCGCGTCACGATGTAGGTCATTTTAATCACACGTCTCACGCCTGTATTCCCCAAAGGGTCAGTACCTATAATATGGGTGAATTATTTCATTAAAGGATGATTTCCACCAAACGGCTTGCACCGCATCGGATCGGAAAGGATACGAACGGATACGGCGACAGCCGATCGCGTCCGGCAGCATGTCGACGCATACGATCGGCACCGTACATCGCTTGCGAACGTATCCGTTTCTGCGCTTAGGCAAATAGTTTCATTCCTACCGTGTTGACGTGTTCAAATTTTTGAAAATGGTTGATGTTGGCGCACTGAGATAAAGTAGTAATAATAGTTCTATGTGTTGGCGTAGTATTGTTGGCTATTGCATTAGATGAAGAAGAAAATAATCATAAAACACAGAAGAGGAAAAGAAAAATTTGGACGACAGCCGAAAGGATTCGATCGGATACGACGACAGGCGAACGGAGCCGATCGCGCGTCGTAGCATACTTTCGGCTACGATCGCGTGTCGCGGAAGACGGCTTGGTATCATAGACTTTAAATACTGTGTACACGATTTAATATCGTTTAAAGATTGTAAAATCCGTTCCGAAACGATGCGATGCTAACCGTTTTTTGGAAATCATCCTTTAGTCTAGTTGTTTCAGTCCTATGTAATAGGATGAACCTATTACCGTCAAACCGATCACAAAGCGAAGTTTAGTAATTAAAAGAAATCTATCTGCCTAGCCTTTTCCCAACTATGTTGGGGTCGGCTTCCAATCTCACCGGATGCAGCTGGATACCAGTATTTTACATGGTGCGACTTACTGAGTAACACGATAGGTAAGTACCTCTTGGTAAGACTGGTGGACAGACTTTTTGGGCTTCTGACCACCCGTAACTACTTTCAAATATCCACGAATGACAGCCGGGACCTACGACTTAACGTGCTTTCCGAGTCACGGAGGGTTCTCGGTATGTAAAGGTGGTCACCCAACCGCGGCAAGCGTTGCTTTACCTGATTCTCGTAATTTAAACGTTCAAAATCTAGTCACAGTCTCATCTCGGCGACAAACAAATGTCAAAAACTTGTCAAAATGTAGGGAATTTAGAGGTATTTTTGACAGAGCCGACTGTGAACGTTCTTAAAATTACCAGAATTGCCCCTCTCTGATCGATCGACACGTGTGGGTGTTATGACTCACAAGCCCCAATGAAAGAAGTCTTCATTTAAATTAAAAGGTCACAAGAGCAGGTCACAAGGCATTCTGTTTCGCACAATAATGCCTCTGTCATGAATGAAATGAATCATTCGTTTGCTTTAACGAGTTAGTTCCTTTTCGAAATCTAGGCAACCGAAGAATTAAAAAAAAGTTTTATTTTTAACCTTTGAGTTTAAATGTGGATTGAGGTGGATAGAGCGTTAATATGCAAAAAAACGGCGAAAGAAATGATGGATTCAATGTGTAGTTACTAGCCCTAAAATTCAAACGCTTCAGATTTACTTTTAGTTAGACGATACTGATTTTAAAGCTGAAGCTGTCAGATTTGAAAAAATCTTTTAGCTCAATTCTTAAGGTAGGCTATAGGCTACTTAATATCACGCTAGGACCCTGCAGAACCAAACAAATATAAAAATAAAAAGTCAGACTGCAGACTGAACGCTAACCAAAAAAAAAGTAATGTCGCGGGCGGCAAATGCAACGCGACGAGGTCTGGTGAACAAGTTTCACGAGGACGGTGCGGGCGGCGTCGCAGGCAGAAGCTATTCATTTATAAAAACACTAAGCTACCGCCCGCGGCTTCGCCCGCGAGGTATATCGATGAAAACTATCCTATGTCCTTCCTCGGGATGCAATATAATCTCTCTGGCAAATTTTATCGAAATCCGTTCAGTGGTTTAGGCGTCAAAAGGTAACATACAGACGGACGAGTTACTTTCGAATTTATAGTATTAGTATAGATTTATGAGTCCATGCCAACGCTCAAACCATAGGCAATGCAGCAAAAATAGAAACCTTCGACGTTTTAAATGTCAATATTTAACAGTCTTTGCCAACCAGTTTTCATTCAAAGTTCCAACCCAACTTTGACATTCATGATAGCATGCAATGAACACTATCGATTTTATTTCCGAGGTGGGTATAATAGTGTTTAGGGTTGCAAATGATGGGAAGGAAGACACCCTTATTGCGATTAAATGAAAGTAACTTTAAAACTCATATTAAAAGCACACTTTATAAACAAGCATACTTACTACAAATTAGAGGATTAAATCCAAGATAAGAACGCATGGGATCCTGCTCCATAGGACAATCTGTAGTCTCGATAAAATCAATTTATTAACTAATTCAATTTTATAATTTTAATGAAATTATAACGCGAAGGATATATTTCTAACCGCTCCCGCCACAATCCACGCGCTTCTGGCGGAAACCAGCGTCTCGTTCCCGGCCAATGACAGCGAGTCGAAGCTTATAGAACATTCTAGAAGCTTCTTTCATAAACATGCGCCGCACACCGTCAACGGTGTTGCGCACCGAAAGTGTATATTTTTACGAATGATCTCTATCTTCACCCCAAACCCTGTTGTTTTATACCATAACTAGCTTCCGCCCGCGGCTTCCCCCGCGAGGTATGTCCATAAAAACTATCCTATGTCCTTCCCCGGGATGCAATCTATCTCTCTGGCAAATTTTATCGAAATCCGTTCAGTGGTTTAGGCGTGAAAAGGTAACAAACAGACAGAGGTACTTTCGAATTTATAATATTAGTATGGGTCATTTCACGCAGGCTCAATTTTTTACTAATTTCGGTGGAATTTTTTATTTGTAGGTTTTCGGATGAAAAAAAAAACTTGTCTTATTCTAGAACACATTAGTATTCTAGATATTTTAGGAAACAAACAACTGTAGTTGTTTTGAAAATATGACGACCACCGAAATTGCCAACCCACCGAAATTGAAAATTGTACACGGAAATTGCAAATCTTACACCGAAATTGCAACATCACACCAAAATGGAATTTTTGTATTGTACACACGGCTACACATCAAGCTATACATAACCAGTATAAGCTGAGTTCTGATTATACGAAAAACCTATACAGTGCGAGGTCAGCTAAAATTGGAAATGTATAGCTTGATGTGTAGCCGTGTGTACCATGACAGTTATTAAACAAAGAACAACTTAGCCGTTGGCAACATTATGTGGCGGCTGCACAGGCGGGTATAGCAGGTGTAAAATACGTTTAATTGTCATTCGATACTGCATCTTTTGACATGGATCATAGACCACATTTAGCAGATTTACTAAATTAACTTTAGTTCTGCTAAATGTGATATGTTGAGGGTACTACTAAATAAAATGAAGTTATGATGAGATCTTCCTTTAATTAACGCTTGAGAAAATAAATAAAATAATAAACTCTCAATCAACTAAAATGAACAAAACAAAAATCAAATAATATTCAAATCACTGTCTGTGTCATTTTCAATATAGTTCTGTGCTGTATTTTTTTTTTTATGGCGTCTCGCAGTTCATCCTATATGAGGATGGCTACTGCTTAACCATACTTTTCTGTGGATGCCTTAATTAAGGCCTCTAGCCAGGGCTAACAATAAACTTAAAAACTAAGCGACTGCGCTAAGGGCACCCCTCCACGGGGTTCGGACCTCGGCTTAGGGCGTGTAAGAGGGTAGTGGTGTCGTGGGGGATGGTGAGAGTATGCCTTAGTCGGAGAATCCTACTAACGCGGGAGGGAGTGTATCGGGAGGCCGCCGCAATCAGGGGATTGGGGTGCTTTATGGCAGAGTCAAAGAAGCGCTTGGAGAGGCGTTTCATGAACTGCTGGACGGTGGGGATTTTGAGATCTAAATGTAGATTCACATTTCGGACATAAAAGGGGGCTCCCGTGACCTTCCTGAGGAAACGGTTTTGGAGGGTTCGCATTTTATGCAGATGGCGAGGCTTCTCCTGTGCGAAGACTACGCAAGCATAAGTCATGATGGAACGGATGACCGCGGTGTAGAGGCGCAATTTGCACTTGAGTGACAATTTGCTGCGGGCAGTTATCAGGGAGTGAATCCTACCGAGAGCGAAAGAGGCGCGCGAACACGCTGTCTTTATTTGCTCATTGAATGCGAAGTTGCGATCTAAGATGACACCTAAGTATTTGGCTCGCTTTCCCCAGAGGATCGGCTTGCCATACATAGAGATCGGGCTTGGGAGGAGGAGAAGGAGTTTGCGCGGTTTTGAGAAGATAACCGCCTGACTCTTATCGGGGTTGACCTCGATTCTCCATTTTTCTCCATGTTTGGCAGATAAATGGCAGTGTTGTCGGCGAAAAGCGCCAACTGTGCCTTTTTACTGTTCGGGATGTCACTAGTGATCAGAGTGAAAATTAGGGGGACAATACGGATCCCTGGGGGACTCCGCTATCGATGGGGTGAGGGGGGGAGTGTGCGCCCTCGATACGGTAGCGGAAAGTGCGGTCCGACAGAAAATCTCGTAAGATGAGCACGAGACGGTCTGGCACACCTAGCAGGTACAGCTTATATAATAAGCCATTGTGCCAGACCTTGTCGAACGCTTTCGATATTTCCAAAAATAGGACGGCTGTCGACGCACCTCGATGTAAAGCAGCGCTAATGTGCTCGACTATGCGGTGGACCTGATGGATGCACGAGTGTTTAGTGCGAAAACCAAACTGCTCGTGGGGGATGAGGCTCTTTGCTTCGGCATAGTCCTTGAGGCGCTTATGAATAAGCCTCTCGTAGACTTTACCGAAAACATTGAGCAGACTGATGGGGCGGTAGCTAGAGGGCTCAGACTTGGGCTTGCCTGGCTTTGGGATACCTATGACTGTGGCTTCTTTCCACACTTGGGGGAACATGTTGTTGCTCAGAGCACCATTGAAGATGGCGGTCATGAGCAGTATGAGGAGGCGGCTAGGCATTCGGCCTTTTCGGGGTTATCGAAAGCGACCGTTTTGCCGGGGCGTGGTTCTGTACTGTAGACGATTCAGCTAATCTTGATTCCTTTTTCTTTTCAGTTTTGCTATCTTTCTTCCAATCAGTTTCAGGTATTGAATTTTCAAATTCCAAACACATTGCGCTGTCAACGTTTTCAAAAAACAACGTGGAGGGGATGATATCCAAATCAACATTTTCAATACTCAGTTTTTCAGTTGTTAATTTTGTGTTTCTTTTTTGTCTTTCATAAAATGCTTTAAACTTAGCTCTGTTTATTTTTTGCTTTAATCTTCGGGCACGTGGAGTCATTTCAGCAATCGATAAAATTTTTCCTTCCGCTTTTTTCTTTCTATAGGTATCGTTCTATATCTTTTCTTCTTAGTTCTTCGCCTAGTACTGGATCATCTTTTATTCTTTTCTTTCTTAGTCTTTCAGACTTTTTTTTTTTCTAAAGTCTCTTCTCTTGATTGTCTTTTCCATCCTAAAATAAGACAAAATTGAGTAGGTATAGTATAAAGAGTTTATAAATATATTGCACAGGTCCAATGCAGGCCCGGCTAACAAAAAAATAATATTTTACACCACCCGTGACACGGATAACTTTAAAGATAGCCGCCGACCGAAGACCACTTTAGTAGATGCAATATCGGTAGCAATAAACTTACCACCGAAACCACCGATATTGCACCACCGAAATTAGAAACACGAAGAAAAAATTAAATAAAAACAAAACTATGCTTTAGTCATTTAAAATGTATGGTCGCTAAGGGTACCCAATAACACATAACATACTCGCGTACCGTACCGTAAAAAAATTACATTCATTCGTACAGTAACCCACCGAGATTGCAGAATTTCGTATTCCCTCTTAGATTCAAAAAGTACTTACGTATTGGCGCGAAACCTCGACAGGATCGGACACGCCACTACTGCGAGAACGCAAGAGCACTACTGGGCCTCCGTGTGCGTAAGGAGATAGTTCGTTAGAATATACTTGTTTACGTTATAGAACGATTTCAACAAAACACACCGATATTGCACTTTTGGCGTGGACATTCCTTATCACAATGGTCCTGATGTCTGCATGATAACAGAAGTAAAAGAAGTAATAAATATGGTTGCTTTATGCGTAGACCAACATAATAATGTTCAATTTAAGTACTAAATTTCCATCACAACGTATTTAAAGACGTAAATGCGCTTAAAAGTTAATCACGGACATACCACCGTTATTGAGAAACAGACATATTTCTTTTTTTTTTTTATTTATATTTAAGAGATTTTTATTTATACTAGTGCCTTGATATGAGCTAGTTTTCTTATTACACGAAAAAATATAAAATGGTCTTATATCAACATTTTACACAGTGATTTCACGCGAAGAACCTCTAAAAACGCTGTCGGTAAAACTACCCGTATGGATTATCATTGTATGTATGCCGCAGCCAACTGGTTAAATTAGCCGTTCAGTTAACTGCCTGGCCTTTAGAAGTAGTGCTCGCCTCGCTTCGCTCTCTCGGCTCGCACGCGGTTGATCACAGTTCTAACCTAACCTAACCCATTTGGTCGGGGTGCCCTGGCTTAGTTACTGCGACCAATCCGGCTCGCGCGTGATCGGTTACAGACTTCCAACCTAAACTGTAATTGAATATTATTCAGGCCGTTAGTTGAACGGCCGCCGTTTAGTTAAAAGGCTAGGCGGTTAACTGAACGGCTAATTTAACCAGTTGGCTGCGACATATATACGTTAAAACATTGATTTTCCATTCTGTAGCACATTTGACGTAGCAGTGCGTGCTACGCTGTAGCAGTATCGCAAAAGCTATAATGCCGTAGCAACATAATGCTACGGCGTAGCAGTGCGAGTTACGCCGCGTAGCAATGTGAAATACGACAATAGTCATCATTTCAGCCGAAAGACGTCCATTGCTGGACATAGGCCTCCCCCAAGCATCTCCACTTCTACGTAAAGATGTAAGTTTAATATGTAGCCAACCAAATTAATGTCCTTTCTTTGGTATTGTTCGTCGAATCGTTGAGCTCCTCAAGTTCTGAGTAGAGCTGCACGATTTTTGAAAAATGCGTGCACTGACTGGACAGGTCCACTCAATCTGTGTGGTTCTTTCCTCAAAAGACCATTTCAGACACCAATCTACATGGTCTTCACATGATCTGACCAAGATTTTGTCTGGACTTGAGACTGTGACCTCTGAGTTTGTTTCGGCCTTTCTTCTCAGAACAGTCAGATAGGGAACGCCGACCCCATCTAGTTTAAAAAAAATATGATTGACGTGTAAAATGAAAATAAATCATTTATCATTTAACGATATCTTCAACGCCACATGCGAACCACGGCAATACCTTGACCATTTTTGCACCTGTCTTGATTTTTGAAATATTTTCTTGTTTCGTAAAATTTTTTGTACACATTTATTTTACACGACTACGGAAAAATTCCAGTTTTTTATTTATTGTCGTCCCCACATTGTAAAAGATGTTACCTTTTTAAGCAGAATGGCTTATAAAGTCTGTTATAGGTAAGTATCACAAACGTACAGACTACAACTGGGACCGATGACCTCGCCATCGATCGGATAGACGAGCAGACTGCGCTACGACAACGAGGAAGAATAGACAACGCTAGTCTATGGTGATTCCTATAGACAAAATCAAACTGACTGCTAATTTAATTGTATCATTTATTATTTTTTTGACATAAAACATTCTGTGATTACTTTAAAACTGACACACTGTATTTGTTATAATTTTAAGAAATCCTCTACTTTTATAATATTTGTAAATACATATGTGAGCACGAGTGAGGGGCCCGTGGCTAAATAATAACAGCCGCACAGGTCGATCGATCAGGTTAAGCTACGCTTGCCGCGGTTGGTCTGTGGATGGGTGACCGTCTTTACATATCGAGACCCCTCCGTGCCTCGGAAAGCAAGCTTAAGCCGTAGGTCCCGGCTGTCATTTGTGGATCTTTGACAGTCGTTACGGGTAGTCAGAAGCCCGAAAGTCTGACAACCAGTCTTACCAAGGGGTATCGTATTACCCAGTAACTGGGTTGTGGAGGTCAGATAGGCAGTCGCTCCATGTAAAATACTGGTATTCAGCTGCATCCGGTTAGATTGGAAGCCGACCCCAACATAGTTGGGAAAAGGCTAGGCAGATCCGATGATGATGACATATGTGAGCACCATGTACGAGTATCAGTCGGAACATTACTTAACAGTATGTAAATAAAATTTAAATTTCAATTATAGTCATCGTAGGAGCTAGGAGGAGTGGTGGCTCAGTGGAAACCCGATTTACGAGTTGTACAATGCACCGAACGACGCTTTATGAAATTACATGAAAAGAAGGGAATTGTTTACATGTCAATATTTTGTTGGACAATACTTTAACCCTTTTACTAATAAACGTTGTATAGCTTCTATATATGTAGTTACACAACGCTTTGTCTTCTTCTTTCGAAAGTCAAATTACTGACGACTGAAAAAGAGAAATCGATGTGTAGATATTCATCTGATATATACGTATACAGAAAGGGGTTAAAACTAAATGGCGCCGGCATTACCCTGAGAATAAATGCCGGAACAAACTCGGAAGTCATGGGCTCTTTTAAAGACCGAACATCATATTAACTATTATGATTTCATGTGAGTCTAACAATGCAGTGTCATGTCTGGAAGGGCCTTTTTAAGAAAGAGCCATGCAGCTTTGAGTTGACCTGTCCCAACAGCCGGCATTCATGTATAGAGGCATGAGGAACGAGGTGTAAAGTTCACTCATACTCTATGAAAATGGAGGATCCTTCGACCAGACGTGTTGTGTCTGGCGAGCAACTGCCCAATGATTCATGTCGGGCCGTTGTATCTATGCTAGTTGCGCGGTAAACTTTGCTTGCGAGATGCAGGATTTTGCATGACGTCAGTATGACGCGTTGTTCGCATGTGGCTTTGTAAATGCATCATTGATCGTGTTGCTCAACAGTATTTTAGGAACTCGATATGGTGTCTTGAGTTTAAGAGTTTTTTTGTTTTATCGTCATTAAATAAGGATACCCATCACATCACTAAAGTTTAACCAGCTAATTTAATACCAATAAAGATAACCTGTAAAACAATTGTGTCATGAAACTGTAGTAAGTTCGTTTTACAAAGCAATTTGAAATGATACCAGTAAAAATCTAACTACTTACCATCCCCAGTAATGTCATGTCGTGACTTGAGCAAGGTCGCCGGAACAGTAACGTCAAATGAAGGTTGATTCGAATTGGTTTTTAGTATTTGAATATAACGATTATTCCCAAAGTCCACCACTTGTTTGGCCACCACTGGGGGACAGCGAAACAACTTTGAAAAATTATTCTCGTTGTCCACCACTTGGAGACAAACTTTGTAACCTAACCTCAAACACTTTAAAGTTGTCACTTTAAAGTTGAAGTGTAAGCCCTCCTCCCTTACGTAACAAAGGATAGGCACCCATGCTTTGTTACAGCGGGCGAGGGATGCTCTCTCTTCACGGTTTTTATATTCGCTCTAGGGGTAGCAGCCAAAAGACTACGTGAAGTCGGGGGTGGCCCGATTCGGTTTTGGAACAGATTCGACCTATTCAAACCATCAAGTGTCCGTGCCGCCTCGAAGTAGCTGTGCCAGGAAGATGCGCAGCTCGAGCTCACAGAGCATGTAACCTTCTCGAGCTATGCGATTAATGCGATGCATTGACAGTAGGAGAGGCATGGGGAGCGGCTGCGGCGCCGTGAGGGGACATGTGAAAACTTTTTCTTCCACAATCGCATGTCTAGTTTCGGGGACAAACGCACGCCTTCTGTACCGTAGGTCTCTGCTCGCATCATTCCAAATCAAAAACATAGTCTGCTCAACAGCGTAAAAAACGCAATGAATGTTGTTGAACTTTCAAAATGGAAGTCATTGCTGCCGTTAGTGTGATACGCAATTACACGGCCGTTTCCACCAGTGCTAGCTATGTGGACCAACGAATATGACTGGTTGGTGGATATCAAACGCATCCATAGCAACGTAGCGTAGAAAAGCAGCCTTACGCCTCACAGCCTAGGTTATTGACCCGGACTATGTTTCATTTAGTATGGCTGTATTACTTGCTGTATAACAAAGCACGCCAGCAGCTATACAACAGACATTAGTCATGCTCTCAGTGAAATATTCACAGTTAGGTATTGTCAGATGCCATAGTGTTGTAGAATTCAAAGAAATAATAAAAACCGCGTCGCCCCCAGTGTTTGAGTCATAGTTTGGTTTGTATTGTACAGACGCCAGCACATCAACCTACTACAATCTGTCAAATTTCTTTGATAGATTTTCAACTTTATTGCTATACCGTAAGGTTCAAGGTTGATTGGGAAAATTTGACAGTTTGGGGTAGCTTGATGTGCTGGCGTCTGTACACCATATTATCACTTAAACATAAATGAATTCATCGGCCATTTTTGTGCACCATATTATATTATTATTAAACCGCTGTTAACTTCCACCATAAGCATAATCAGCCTATAATGTTCCCACATGCCTTCACTCTGCGAGAGGGAGTGGGCTGTAATCTAACACGCGGCCCAGCGCGATTTGATAGATGTCGCATGTCTTCGAATTTATGCCGATTTCCTCACGATGTTTTCCTTCACTGTTTTGAGAGCAGAGGTGATGACGTCAGTTAGGGTCGAACTCATGACCTATAGCTTGCTCCAGATACCTGTACCTACTATTACTAGCGGTACCTCCTGCACTATCACTAGGGGCTTGTGGCTAAGTAGTAACAGCCGCACGGGTCGATCGTTCAGGTTAAGCTACGATAGCCGCGGTTGGTCCGTGGATGGGTGACCTTCTTTACATACCAAGATCCTCCGTGCTTCGGAAAGCACGTTAAGCCGTTTCATTCGAAGATAAAGGTCCCTCTCCTCAAAGAGCCCTTAATCTAAAATATTTGTAGTAGGACTCTAAAGAATGGGGATCTTTGCCGCCGTTGCGGCTGGCTGGACGGAGCGCAAGCAGGGAAATTTTTCAATCTACCCTAATATTAATAAGTGCGAAGTTGCCAGTACAATGAAGGTACTACATGTGTCTATTATTTATCTTCGAATGAAACGTACTCATATAATTGGGATAGAACTTCACTTACAGTTAAGTTCGTTTAATCATCAGTTATATTAAGATAAGTCTTTAATTTCTTCAGAGTTAAAGCAAATGTACAAAAAAAATATCCTGTGCTTGTTGGGCGCCATTAGTCCAAATGGCGCCCAACGTGGGACTCACGTGTTATAACCATTTCTCATACAACTGTATAAGAATGTCGTTTGTGATTTAAATATACGGACAATTTCAGTTATCTGACTGTGCCTACAGAAGTCCAGGCCAATGTATAAATATTTTAAATTCGAAAGTAACTCAGTCTGTGTCTCTCTGTACGTATGTTACCTTTTCACGCCTTAAACCACTGAACGGATTTCGATAAAATTTGGCAGAGAGATAGATTGTATCCCGGGGAAGGACATAGGATAGTTTTTATCGACATACCTCGCGGGCGAAGCCGCGGGCGGAAGCTAGTATACATATATTTCTTCATATGTTTGATAAATTCGTCTGCTCAATAACATAAATAACGCAGTGGATGTGGCTGAACTGTCTTTGCGATCAATTGTCATTTAATGTCTGTTACGCAATTATCCGCTGGTCCTGGTACTGTACTACAGTAGGTGTGGTAGCATGTTAGGAGAACTGCCATTGTTTTGTGAAGTTAGTTTTCTATTTCGCTACGTTTGTGAACAATTTCAGACTGAGCCAAGGCTCAAGGTTAGTATATTTATACGGTAATTGAACTTCTGGCCGTGAGTATTAATGCGGTCAGTGCATGTTGTTAGCAAGCATTGCTGACCTACTTAACACCGTATTACTGTAGGGCATGGTCTCTTGAAGCAAGATTTCTGCAAAAGATTATAATAGCCATCGCTTTTTGTTGGTGTCGGAAAAAGGGCTCGCGCTCACGACAAAGCTAGGAAAATCCTTTGCAATGCTACGAATAGGAATGTAAATTAACAGTATGACAACAAAATTGAAATTACAATTTTATAATCATCGTAGGAGCAATTGTGGCCCAGTGGAAAAGGCCACTACTTGTAGGTCGTAGGTTCGAACCCTGACAAGCGTTTTACTCTGTGTATTTTATTTCATCACCACTGCTCTCAAAACGGCGAAGGAAAACATTGTGAGAAAATTCGTATTGGACTACATGTGATATCTACCAACCCGCACTGGGCCTGCGTGGTGGATTAAGGCCAATCATCCATCCATACCAATATTATAAATTCGAAAGTAAATCTGTCTGTCTGTATGTTGCCTTTTCACGCCTAAACCACTGAACGGATTTGGATAAAATTTGGCAGAGAGATAGATTGCATCCCGGGGAAGGACATAGGATAGTTTTTATCGACCTACCTCGCAGGCGAAGCCGCGGGCGGAAGCTAGTTAGATGTATACGAAATTAAAATTGTCGTCTCGACCTTTTATATTGTTTGGGTTCACCTTTCCGCTTTAAAAACCCTTTTGGAAAAATTACAAATGTGTCAGACACGCTACTTACCTATTAGGTACGTCATCAGCAAACTGTTTATGTAATCAAGATTTAAAGTAGGTAAGTACATAAGTGATTTTTATGTAAATGTGTTTTTATCTTAGACTTAAAGGGCCAATACGTATATATTTTTTACTTTATAGAGGTTTTGTTTGGGCGGGGTTTTTTATTTTTTATGCATTACTAATACGACTGCACGGACAGAAAGTGACTCAGTGACTCAGCTTGCACCATTGAATTGTCTGCGGCGCAATAACTATTGGAATACCTACAGCGATTAGATATTCAACCCGTCTAGCCTTTTCTCAACTACGTTGCCATGTTGGGGTCTGATTCCAATCTAACCTGATGCAGCTGAATACCAGTATTTTACATAGAGCTACTGCACTGACTTCCACAACCCAGTTACTGGGTAACACGATACCCCTTGGTAAGACTGGTTGTCAAACTTTTGGGCTTCTGACTACCCGGGACCAACTGTTTAACGTGCTTTCAGAGACACGGAGGGGTCTCGATATGTAACGGATAGTCACCCATCCACATAGTAGCATAACCTTCGATGGTAGGAATTATCCATCGGTGAGAGGTATTATCCATAAAAAAAGGGTTTTGTAGGCCTAACACACGACCTGTCGCAGCTACTTAATCAAATCTACCAACAAGTTATGTCGTCATGTGCCCGATGCGATTTCAGACAAAACCAAAACAACACATGACCTGATTTCAGCGAAAACCAGTCAAAAATTAAAAAAAATGTTTGGAATAGACAGCAAAGGAATATAACCTAAAAAGTATGCCGTTATTTTCCGCAAGTTATATGAACATTTATCAATTAAAAAACTTTTTACTATGGAGATATATAGCTTTTAGGTAGTCCACAGCGCAGGGAGCAATGGCCTGAGAATTAGGTCATCTGGTACCTACGATAATGCACCAACAAATGACGCAGAAAATGCATTTGACATAATAGGCATTATGTAGCATTGCTTTCACTTTCTATGCAACAATTTTGACGTTACAAAAAATGCTGCTTGAAAATGCGCCGAAAACTTGTTGACATAACAGGCATTATAATTTTAATTCCTTTGCTTTGTTCTTGATACTGCGGTTTGTTAGTCTTGTTTTTTTTTTAAATATTATGTTGTAATTGTAATAATTGTTAATGGTAATTAAATATTAAAAAAGTAACATTTGAAAAATTGGTTTGAAAGAGGTATACTTAATGAAAAAAGTAAAAAGACTTACTTGGCTGAAGTGGAACTCTCTAGGCAGAGACATTTTCGTGTTTTTATATCAGGTGGCAGCGATATGCAATGAAAATGGTCTTCAGACTCCGTGCACTCTAGCTTAAACGTACTTTTTTCGACGGCATGAGCCGTAATATACATTTGTTTAAAATTACCAATACTCCTTAAAGACGCCGTCGTAACTAATTTGCAAAACTTCTAAATTCAAATCCAATAATATCCCACCAAAATGTTTTTAGAAAAAGACAAATCCCAATGTTTTTTTTCTAAAAAGAGTTACGGATGAACACGCGACATTTTCGGTAATGATTTAAAAAAAGGAACGATGCTTTTTATGGCAGTCTGTTGGCACCGTAGATTTATTTTTTATCAAATTATTTTTTCTGTATAAAATGTTCCGTTTCCGAGTTGACGGGTTCATTAAAGGTAATGTTATAATACGCTCGGAGTCTGCGCGGTAAACCGATCAATATTTGAATGAACCTACGAAGATTGAACCTTCAGACAGTGTTGCTGTTGAAAATATTGTTTTTTTTTTGTCCTGGCTACTGCATTCAGTTGCGTTCGTTCCCTTCTTTCAATAATGACGGCCCGCGAAATTTAAATGGTCTTAAAAGCATAATACAATGACCAAAACTGATTTTTTTTTATAGCTAATTATTAAGAAAATAGTGTTGACCTTAGCATTGCTATAGGCATTTAAAATTGAGTGTCATTGCTTTGACATTAGATTTAATTTTCTTTCGCTCATTCGGCGGTCAGTATGGCATAATACATAATTTTTGTTTTGACAATGGTCTCTTGTCAGTGTCACAAATGCCTCGTAAACTACAAATTTAACTGTCAAACGACGATTTCCCATTCTGAAATTGACTAAAGTGACACAACTTAACTATATTTTAGTTAGTAAGATTCTCATAGTGATAACACTGATAACATATTATCACGCCTGCATTCCCCGAAGAGTTGGGCAAAGCTGTATATATAGCAATAATCAGACTATAATGTTCCCACTGCTGGGACACAGGCTTCTCAGTGAGAGGGACTGGGCCGTACCTAATCCACCACGCGGGCCCTTTGCGGGTTCCTAGATGTCACATGTCTTCGAATTTTTGATTCTAGAACGTGCCGATGTTTCCTATAACGTTGTGGGAGCAATGGTGATGAAATAATTTACACAAAGTAAAGCGCCTGGGTTCGAACTAACGACTTACGCCAGGGCACAAAGCAGATTTCGGACTGCTACCACAGAACATAAAACTGTATACCAAATGGCAGGGACATCAACCGACGCGCAACCGGTTATCATGGATTAAGTTCGACCCCTAGCAAAGAATTGAATTGTCGGTCATCAAAAAAAAATCAGATGTTTCATATAAAAGTGCAATACCTACGTGGTCAAAATGTATGGAACAGCAAATTTTTTGAAGTGAAAACTTCTTTGGGCGCGTTGGGCATTTTTTGAGATTGTAAAAAAAAACCATTGAACTCGCGACACTGTTACCAGCGACACCGCTTCGGAATTGTTTGGCTGTCCTCGGGATGTACTCGGTTCTAATGTATACCCGATATGTCAGTGACTGATGGCAAAGTATTCTGTTTTTTTTTTTTGTTTCTATGTCGTTTTTTTTACAACCAACGTAAAACAACGCATAGTCGAAATTTTACGTTATCCTATACTAAAACAACGTGATGTGTCATAACTGATAAATGACTTTTATTTTGTAGTAGGTTTGCACAAACACTTTTACACGTCAATCATACCTTATATGTCGGCGTTAAAGAAAAGTGATCCCGCTATGGTATATACAGGGTGAAATTTAATTCATGGGCATCCTTTTAAGGGGTCGTTGTAATCATCATTATGAACAACTTTTACTATGGGCCCAAACTTGAATTCGCGAAAAAAAATCAACTCTTCCCTACACTTTGACGAGTTATGTGAACATAAATGCAAGGAGCAGCTGATTTTTTTTCGTGATTTTAGGTTTAGTCCCATAGTAAAAGTTGTTCATAATGATGAGTACAATGAACCCTTAAAAGGATGCCCATGAATTTAATTTCACCTTGTATACAGTAGGTATAATTACCACCCGTAGGGTGTGCGGTAAAGAACGGATAAATGCTATTTCAAGGTTATCCAATATCCATGCTTTTCCAGACACCAGTTCTTTTATTAGGAAACTAGCAGCGCCCCGCGGTTTCACCCGCATAAGTTTCGATCCCGTGGAAATATCGGGATAAAAAACTATCCTATGTCCTTTCCCGGGACTCAAACAATCTCATACCAAATCGGTTCAGCGGTTTAAGCGTGAAGAGGTAAAGGACAGACATACACACTTTCGAATTTAGAATATTAGTTTGGATTTATACTTACACATAAATAGATGGCAGCACAAGTACACATTTTAGATATTAACAACAAATAAGAAAATACAGGCTGGCTTGACGCGCAAACTGAAACTATATTAAATTATCCAACAGATAATGTATGGATTAGTATAGTTTTGCCTTGTAATGTAATAGTAATCGTAATGTGTGTTCAGTGTGAGGGAATTTTTCCCAGTTTCTTCTGTAAAGGTCCATATAACAAAAAAATAAAACATTATTTCAAAAAGTTATGGTTTTATTTCCATAAATACACATTATTTCACATAAATCAATCAAAAGAACACACCCCGTCATACATTTTTATCATACCACAAGCTTAACAATAACTTGACGACAAATCCGTCGTTTTTTGTTTAACAAAAAATATACGGTATGTTTACACTTCTATTCTGAGAACGCTATGGCATGGGATAGTAATTTTAATAATATTTGGTCCACATACTTATCACAGACAGTCTCACCTGTTAGAAGT
The DNA here is from genome assembly GCA_963669345.1 of Gortyna flavago. NCBI lineage: Eukaryota > Metazoa > Arthropoda > Insecta > Lepidoptera > Noctuidae > Gortyna > Gortyna flavago. The sequence continues at coordinate 1,841,565 of OY770154.1, forward strand.
GTTTATTTTAACAGTATCAACTAACCAAAACAAACACTTGAAAACAAGCGCAAAAAACACCCTCTCAAACTTTGAATCACAGTTTAAATTCTGTTGCTTAGATTTGAAATACAAATTAACATTCTACATTTTGAAGATATTTACATATCGATAAGCACAATAAAAAGGCATGCTGCGTAACAAAACGTAACACAAATGAATAATCATAACAAACAATTTCACTAACAATTCACGCAAAAAAACACAAGTACAAGGATGATAGAAAATATGGATACGCCCAACCAATACTGTCACATCGAAACAAGAAAAAATTAAATCAAAAATATATTAAATGTATTTGAATATTATTATTTTATGTTTGTTAGCTTATACAGTGTGTCAGGTTAAACGAGGGACATACTTTAAGGGAGTGTAGTACCCATGAAAATGAACAACTTTTAATATGGGGCGGACTCTAAAAATATGAAAAAATTGGTTGTCTGTAAAGTCGTTTTACGGACGATAATTTTACGTGATAACGTCATAAGAGATAGATGCGTCACAAGCCGAACGCTTAGGCCGATCGTGCCTCTCTATCGCTTGTTCCGCGCTCTAGCTTATACGCCCGGCTCAGGCGGAACGTGACAATGAGTCATGCTTTTTCACGTCTAAAAAAACAGCTGTTCCTTGTTGACATTTTGTCCAGTTAAGCGAACATAAATGTATAGAGCGGCTGGAGTGTTGATCTCTTAGTAAAAGTTAATTTTCATGGGTACTACACTCCCTTAAAGTATCATCATTTAACCTGACACACTATATTACGTAAATAAAAAAATTAAAATGAAGCAGCATTGCAATAGACGAGAATCTTTTGAAAAAAAAAAATAAGCTGCAAATACGAGGGGAGGTCCAAAACTTGCTGGAGGTTTCGAGCGATGGAGGCCTGATTGAGACGTAGATAAGGGTATATACGTTGTAGATAAGGGTACCGCCCTTGTAGCAACGAGACCTGTCATTGCGAACTAATTTATAGTTGGCAATGTTCGGGTTTCGATGGTGGGGCTTCAGGAAGGTTTTCTGGACAAAGAGGACATCAAGCTGATGGTCGCGAAGGAAAGCGGCGATCTCATCGCGTTGACTAGTAATTCCATTTGCATTAAATAAACCTAGTGTAAGGGTTCGGGATTTGGTAACACTCATTCTTTGTTAATCCATTGGAGCAGTTAGAATTCGAGTGTTTGCAGGACTTGCGTAATCTGAGGATACGCATTGAAAATCTCGGCGATACGCCGAGGATTGCCATTACAGGCTTGAAATTCCGCTGCCATAACATTAGCGGGGGCGATAAACGCTGCATATGCACCGATTATTACCTCCATGCTGTTAGGCTCAGGGCGGGAGGCGGGGGTTGGGGGGGACCTGATAGGGCCAGCGGGAGCCCTGGGAGAGGTAGCGGGTTGGGCCACCGGTGCGGATACTGGGGCTAAGGGGGCTAATGATGGCGCGGGGATGGTAGTTGCCATCAGCGCTGGGAAGGTCGGGGATTTGGAGGGCACCGAAGCTGCGGGAGCTTTTAGGTGGTCTAGGTTTGCCCAGAGGGAGGGCCTTTGTGGACTGAGCCTATCGGGCCACAAATGGACTCTCTGCTGGCGGTCGCTTGCGCGCTTTGCCAGTTTGGGAGAGGATGCTTTAGGAACCTTGGGGCAGCCCCAGTAGTTAGCCGGGTGCCCAGATGGACCGCAAAGAACGCAGCTCGGTGGCTCTGTGCACTGAGAGCGGTCCTTGGGACGGGGACAGTTAGCTGTTCCCTGATTACCTAGACACTTGACGCATCTAGGTGTCACGTAACAGTTTGACTGGGCGTGGCCGTAAAGTTGGCATCTATGACATTGTCCGATGATATTGGACTTGCGGGGCTTCTCGATAGAGATGCCCGAGAGGGAGCAGATGGACTTCACCTTAAAAATAGGGTGATGTCCTTCTGTGGGGTCACAGATGACTAGGACCATATCGTATACGAGGCCTTTCCACGCTTTGTTTAAGCGATGGAGGAAGGCGGAGACGGGGATGCCTTGTGAAGCAAGGTCGGCTTGGATCTCCTCGGTGGAAATCTCTTTGGGGACGTGCCTAATGACAATGCGGGTGGGGATTTCCTCCGGAAGGGAGTAGGTCTGGAATGAGTATTCCCTCACCTGTAAAAGACGGGTAAGTTCCCTGTAGACCGAGGACGAGGGGACGGTTACCTTAATACCCTGTTGGGTAGATCGGGAGTTTGTGTAGTTGATCTTTCGATCAACACACGAATTAGAGATTTCAGTCCAATTGTACTTATCCTGAATGTAAATAGGGGGCGGGGGTCGTTGCTTCTTTTTTTCCGAAGCGGGAGAACAAGTGGGGGGGGGGGGGGGGGGGGCAAGTTGTGGGGGGCGGTGTTTCGGGGGGACGGGTTGACCGCGACCGGCTTTTTGGCCTTATTTGAGTGAGAGGGGGCACTCTTCTTCCTCTTGCCACCCTTTCCGATGACTATATAGTCGTCTTCGGAGGAGGACGAAGCGGCTGAGAGAGCTTCCTCTGAATCGGAATGGGGTACGAACGTATCCATACTCTCTGGAATTTCAGCTGCAGAGCGCAGCTGCGGTGCGCCCATTGCCTTGGAGACAATGGCGGCTGGCACAATAGGTGTGCGGCGGCCTCGGGAATTTTGGCGGGGGACATTATTGGGACGGAAAATGGCTCCGGAATTTCCAAGTTAATCCCTAATGAGGGATTGATTTCTTGGAAGGCTGCCTTTGTCTGCCAAAGGCGGCGAAAGAGGGGCTATCTAGGGCGTCGCTGAAGTCAGCGACCGAGCCACGAGAGGGGGAGGGTGCTCGCAGAAATTTCGCGAGCTGGCTGCCATATTTGGCGAGAAATTACGGGTCCTTCATTAGGACCTCCTTGACGAAGGCTATTATTAACATAGCGTCCGTCATGGTTGGGTCGGGGGAAAGGGTCGGGGAAAGGGTAGACGCATAGGGGGCGTGAAACCCTAACTATCCTACCCTCCCTGTCAGGTTTAGACAGGGAGGTGAGTACCTAAGGTAATGACGCAATAGGGCTGAAACTCAATTTATATACTAATGATGAGTACCCAATTAGTATGACACTGTGGGCGCGTGATGTATGCATGGGAACGACCAGTTACTGCGCACTGGTCCGGGCGAACGGCCCTCTCTCTCTGGGATCACGCGAAATATATTCAGTCAACATAACCCGATTTTCATTAACTCCAGAACCCCGATCCGGAAGGAGCAGTACTCAAGTAGGGATTACTGTGGACACTCACCCGTGTTGTACAATCCCTAAAACAGTGAGCGAGCGCCCCTATCCCCACTCCACCCCCTCCATTCCACGAACTTTTGGACCTCCCCTCATAAAAGGCGCGTCAGCAGAAGAACCATTAGAGATCACGCTACACCGTCACAAATTCAAATTTATAAAAAAAAAATATGTATAACATAACCCTTCCTTGGTATCAATAAAAAAAATTGTCTAGAGCTACAACAAAAAATACAAATACTGAAAATGTCTTTAGATGTAAGTACAGTCGCCAGCACATCAACCTACCCGAAACTGTAAAATTTTCCTATTCAACTTTGAACCTTATGCTTTAGCGATAAAGTTCAAAGAAATCAAAGATTTGACAGATTGTAGTAGCTTGATGTGCTGGCGTCTGTACAACAAAAAATAAGCACTGAAAATGTCATTAGATGTACAAAAAAAAAAAAAGTGCCCAAGACCGGAAACAAAGGATACCATGGTGAATGAACAATAACACATTTGCACGGTCAATGAAACAAACAGGGTGGGGTTCAAAAAAAATTTATATAATATATACAATATATAGATACATACAAAGAAATATATATTTTACATAAACTATAACACTATGAATGGAATTCAACAAAACAGTTTTTCATACATAATGATTTCTTGCAACTGACACAGAACGTCGTGACCCGACGTTTGCAAACAACGCACGTGCGTCTGGGACGGCGTACGTAGTTCACCGTCAGGTCCAAATCATATTCGTCGATTCGATGAGTGACATCGACTCGACGGTTCTGTGTGATTGCAGGAAAAATAGGTGGAGGACGATGATTGGAAAGAAGAGTTCTGATAAGATTCATACGGAAATTTCGATGAGGTAGCGAAGAAGAGTGATGATGGATGATGAATGAATTCAATACGGAGACATTCAAAAGTCTCCGAAACAATTTTTTGTACCACACCCTAGTTCGTTTCCGCTCGACCGGATACATGGCGAGGAGCTGGTCTTTTTTATCCACCCCACCCATCATGATATTGTAATCTAATATCAGGATGGGTTTGGTGGATCCACGGACAGTCTGCTGACGGCTGCCATGGTATGTAGATATCATAGCAACTCTGTTATTATCTCTCCATACCATGACATCGACGTCTCCCGCGGTAAGACCAGCTACCTGCCCCTTGCGCATGTTCCGCTTGGTCAGATCGTGCAGGGCCTGCGGAACAAACTTACGATCGGTCCTCAGGGTGCCTACACAATCAAAGCCCAAGGATTTAAGTCGTCGAGCGAGACACGGCGAATTGTAGAAATTGTCCATCCATAATGTGTATCCCTTGTGCTCCAGACCTTGAGTCATCCGCAACACTATTGACGGCGTAGATGCATCTAATGGATCTTTGAACTGCTGCGGTAGAGATAGAGACTTTTTATGAGCGTGAATCTCAAAACGCCATAGGTAGCCGGTTTGAGATTCACAAATCTCATATGTCTTGATGCCTATTTTAGCAGCTTTATTTGGTATGTGCTGGCGGAATTCCAGAGAGCCCTTCCACATCAAAAGACTCTCGTCTAAAGCAATGTTCTGCGCCGGAGTATACATGGTCTGAAATTTCTTGTTTAAATGTGACAGTATTGGCTGAATTTTATATAATCTTGCCTCGGAGGCGTCCAGGTCTAGCCCACACATGACAGCGTTGTCATTAAAATGTAAACATTTATTTAATGATAAAAATCTATCGATTGACATGTGTGCGCTAAAACCTGGAGTATAAAATATGTCAGGGGTAGCAGACCAGTACTCCTGCAACTGAGATTTCACAACAACCCCCATGGCCAGTATGAGCCCAAAGTAAGAATAGAGCTCATCGGCCGTGGTGTCAACCCAGCGGCCGATGCGGCTCTTGGGAAGGAGGCTGTTGTTGAGCAGCATCTGGGCTGCAACCTGCTGAGCATACTTATTCGTCTCCGAGGCAATGTGCTCCATAATTGGACGATCCCAAATGTCAATGAAAATGTCATAGGGGTCGCCAAAAGGAGTTGTCGGACCAACATTACTTTGTGAAAACGTTTCCCGCCTAGATTCAGGTGGAATCTGAGGATTTGGAAACGCTCTCCAATCAAATTTATACCAATTCCAAGGCTGTTCCGTCGCCGTTGGAGGGACACTGGCGGGCTCAGCTGGCGCTGGATCCTCGGCAGGTCGCCAGTCACCGTCTCCAGCCTCCTCGTCCTCCTCGTCCAAGGGTGTCTCTTGCGTGGCCTGCATCACCCTTGGAACAAGGCACGGGACGGCGTCCTCCTCGTCGCTCTCATCAGTCCCTGAGTCGCTTCCTGTAAAAAATTATAGATTGGGTTAAAATCGGGTGGAAACCAGAAGCCATAGCCCCAAACCAAACTAAAATCAGCAGGTACTTACCATAATTGAGGATATCTGCAGTATTGTCCTCTCTGAGGGGCTGACGAGGGTGACGAGGTGCTGGCGGTGGAGGAGGCATCGGTGATAAAGACGGTGAGGGAGACCCATCACATTCCACAAACCTGAATCAGAATATTTATTTGTGAAACATAGGTATTTACATAAAGGTCTATAAGGAGAGCCGCTCAAAGTTTTAAATTTTAGAAAAACTGACGTATTTTGTCGTTTATGATATTTTTTGCTAAGGCATAAACGCCAAAAAAGTCATCGTAGAGCCATGGGAGTAAGCGCATTTGAAAGAGCGGAAAATTTTACATAGGATGGTATATATAACTCATTTTTGACCAAAATGTCGCTTACTTCCTTTTTACCGTCGATATGGACATTTTAAAACAAAAGTAAGTAATACAACCAGAATAATGTCTACAACTAGCATAAACATACACAAGTAGAACTACTAACTACTACCTTTGCGAAATGCGCATCCTTTTACTATGAAGGGCAGTCTCGAGACCCCGGCCTTCTGGCATTTCAGAAATATCGCCGATAGATTGACTAAAATTCAAAATGATAAATTAAGTAAATACATAAATGGTAAAATAAATAAATAAATGATTCAATTGTAATACTCAAAATCATTTATATTATTGAAAAAATAATAAGGAAGCGTTAATTAAGCAAAAAGTCTAACGTGTCAATAGTGAAAGGTCCTGGTCGCTGTGGTGCATTGGAGCGGCCTCCACGGCCTACACGCCCTCTGCCACCCCGGCTGCCACGACCACCTCGGCTGGGACGACCTCGATCAGGAGCACCAACTCGATCCGAAGCACCAACCACTGCCAGTTGGTCTACCACCACCGGTGATGGTCCACCTGATCCATCTCGTACACGCACTCCTCTGCCGCGTCGCGGAACTCGCGTGCGAGGACGCCTCCTTTCGCTTAAAAAACATGCACACAAAAATAAATACAAATGAAACATGCAAAATTTTCAGAAAAGTAGTAAGAATGCATTGGGAAATGCAAAAAACTGGGTAGTATTTTAAGATTATTTTAAATGGAGTATAGTCGCAGAAAGGCGTGAAACATACCTACCTAGACCAAACACACACTTACATACCTATAAAATTTCAGTTTCAATAATATTATAAACAAAGTATTGAATTGATAACCTTCTTGTTTTGAAGTCAGTTAAAAAAAATCACAAAAAAAAATAAGTTAATACTTTAAAAAAAGTAATTTAATAAAATTAAATCTATTTCAAAAGGAAATTCACTCAAAATTATGAAATAACGTTAATTCCGGAAGTCGGTGGCTTGAGATCTGTATTTTAGTTTTTTACCACTCACCATTTTGAGTGAATTTCCTTTTGAAGTCGATTTAATTTTTTTAAATCATTTTGTTTCAGAAACATAATTTTATGTTTGTAAACACCACGTGTTTATCTGATGTGTTTGTGCTCCCCACTTGCGACGGAGCACAGAAACATCACTGATTTGTTTCTGTGCTCTGTGATTTGAAATCAGTTGCGCAACAGAACAGATGCATGCGAGTGTGGACTCATCGTACATTTGTTTATTAACATGGTTGTAGTGTCGGGACGACGAAACTATTTATAAATTATTAGAACGTTTTGAGAAAAAACGAATATTATGGGATGGGCGACATGACCTAAGCAGCTGAACAGTGTGGACGGCAGAGTTTCCGAAACATTGTTCCTGGAAACATCTACGTGATGTTTCAGAAACTGTGAATTCGGAACACTGTTGCTCAGTAAATAATATTTTTTTTACTGCGCTGCGACTCGACTCATGTTCCGATACTTCCGATCCCCCTTATAGTTTGAATCGAGCTGTACAATTACTGTATTTAATATTCGAAATGTACGGCCATAGCGCAGCCACGGCGGGCCGGCGGTGGCGGCGGCCGGCGTATGTACACAATGACTTCCGATGTTTGATGTTTGTTGAAATAACTATTTCTGTCCAAATTTTTTATCAATTACAAAATCTATGAATTCAAAACTGTTTATTACTTACCCATTCATGATGGAGCAATAATATAAAACTGGTTTTCACACTTTGGAACTCGCAACACACTTCATATATCCTTAAAAACAGTCACGCCTAGTCGGTGCGCGCACACAGCATTTGAGCATGTAATTGTAATGTATGTAACTTTTTGGTGCGCGCGCGAACACCGTATAATCTCATCTCACTCTATTATAAAGTACTCTGTGCCGTATAATAAAAGTACTCTGTGCACGGACGGAATGAATAACATTGGGCGCGTTCCGAATTGAGGAAATAATCAATGTAATCGATTTGAGCGTGCTAAAACCCGTACCGAATTGGCGTGACCGCGATAACGATGTCCCGTGAATCGTCATAGATGACGTCATGGCATGCGCCATCTTGCGATAACGCCGACCATGCCTCGTACGAATATCACCGTGAGCGCTGTCAAAAATGACAGTGTGTGTGTGTATGTGATGATGAGGATGTGTCAGTGTGTGTTTTGTTTTGAGCTGCATCATATCTTTTTAATAACGTGGCATTTTCGAAATTGTGCTTCTGACTGACAGTCGCCACCTAAACAAAGAAAAGGAAGAAACGTGTGGTGTTTTTATGGAGAAATACTGCTGTAATATCTTTTTGACACCGAGTAAGCACTGTGAGCGCGCTAACGAGTGTTCCGAATTGTTGACAGCTCTCAGCTGTCATAATCGTGATATCCATTATGGAACGCATGTGAGACGATTTGAGTGCTGTGAGCGATATTGGCCAATTCGGAAGGCGGCCATTGAATGACATGACACTCATGACAGTGACAGTGGTGTGGTGTGGTGAAAGCCCCATGGGCGAGTTCCGAACTGAGGAAATAATCGATGTAATCGATTTGAGCGTGCTAAAACCCGTACCGAATTGGCGTGAGCGCGATAACGATGTTCCGTGAATCGTCATAGATGACGTCATGCCATGCGCCATCTTGCGATAACGCCGACCATGCCTCGTACTAATATCACCGTGAGCGCTGTCAAAAATGACAGTGTGTGTGTGTGTGAGGATGAGGATGTGTCAGTGTGTGTTTTGTTTTGAGCTGCATCATATCTTTTTAATAACGTGGCATTTTCGAAATTGTGCTTCTGGCTGACAGTCGCCACCTAAACAAAGAAAAGGAAGAAACGTGTGGTGTTTTTATGAAGAAATACTGCTGTAATATCTTTTTGACACCGAGTAATCACTGTGAGCGCGCTAACGAGTGTTCCGAATTGTTGACAGCTCTCAGCTGTCATAATCGTGATATCCAATAAGGTACGCATGTGAGACGATTTGAGTGCTGTGAGCGATATTAGCCAATTCGGAAGGCGGCCTTAATATGGCGGCCCGTCACGCATGACCCCCCCTATCTTGCTCAGCTACAATCGCAAGATCTTTTTTCACATGCGTCTATTCTGACGGCTCCACTATATCAATTTGAGACAATGGAAGTTCAAGTAGCTTCTCAAAAGAGGAAACTCTGTGAAAATGATCTCCACAACCGTAATGACTCTACGAATGTCACGGACGAAAATCCTCCAACGACTAAACGCGACCGGGTCACGGCTCCGTCGTTGATCTCACGCTCCAAGTACTCGCATTTGGATAGACAACCATTTTTAGTTTACGCATCTCTTTCTGAATCTGATCCAAGCTCCGGCACCACCTTCCATCCTATAAAATTTGGTCAATTATTACAGAAACTGAATGTTGTGAATATTGTAGATGGGGGTATAAAGAGAATAGGAAGAAACAGGGTATCAGTAGAGTTCAAGGGCCCGGAAGATGCCAATGCATTTATCGACAATGAGTCAATCAAACAAAAAGGTTTCACTCTGTTGATTCCCACTTTCAACATCACCAGGATGGGTGTTGTGAGGGGCGTCCCTACTGATTGGACTGAAATTGAAGTTCTGGATGCCCTGAAGTCCCCACTTTGCAAGGTGTTGAAGGTGAGGAGATTGAACCGCAGAGTTTCCAATGATGGGAAATCGGTATGTATTGCTACATAAAGCGTAGTTATCACATTTGATGGTCAGAGCCTCCCGGATCGAGTTTTCTGTTGTTTCAATTCCCTTCCAGTAGAGATTTATAATTTTCCCACTGTCCAGTGTTTTGGGTGCTGCAAATACGGACACACCAGGACTCAATGCCGGTCAAAGCCACGGTGCTACCGCTGTGGGGGTGACCACTTTGGGGACGGTTGTACCATTGAAGAGCCTAAGTGTTTTTATTGTACAGGTGCCCACCCTGCGAACAGTCGTCAATGCCCGGAACACCTGCGTCAGCGGAACATCAAGTCCACCGTGGCTAAGGACAATATATCTTATTCTGAAGCTGCCAAACTTGCGCGCTTGCGCCCTCATACCGATCTTTTGCAGACGTTACGGCGTCAGCTCCTCCTGCATTGACTATTCACCAGACACTTAGCCATGATTCCCGTCCTCCCCGTCTCCCAATCCCTAATTATACCTCCCATCCCCAACCCTCTACTTCTTCCTCCAGCAAAAAATCAGTTACTACCCGTCCAAAGCCCCACACCCCATCCCACCCTGGTTATGACCGTAGGGCCCACCAGGATATTATTAGCAGTTATTCTTTCCCCCCCTCTCCTAACGGTTGTGCTCTTATGGACCACCCTCCCACTCATAATGAGAATGAAGAGACTATTAACACTATTATTACTTTGCTTTCCACCTTACTTTCAAATTACTTATTACCAGACCACGTTGCCGACAACATAATCAATAAAATAAAAAACCGTAACATTCCATCTCATGCAGTGGAATACCAGAAGTGCACTCCCCAAAAAACATGAAATTTGCCATCTTATTAACTTACATAACCCTGCAATTTTTGCAATATCAGAGTCGTGGTTAACTCCACGTCTCAATTTTAATTTTTCTGGTTATAGCACTCTCCGGGATGACCGCTCTGACGGTTATGGCGGGGCTGCTATGCTAGTGAACAATCTTCTTTCTTCTTCACCTCTATCCCTTCCTCCTCACGGAGATGAGATTAACGCTGTAGGTGTTAATATCCTTGGCATTAATTTTATATCTGTCTATATTCCCTCCCCCAATTCCTCTTGTTTTCAATACATTCATAATATATGTTCCTCATTGAATCCTGTTATAATTTTGGGTGATTTTAATTGCCATCATTCTCTGTGGGGCTCTGACCATTCCGATACCCCTGGTTTTGAGTTGGTTGATCTTTTAGATAACTTAGGTTTATGTGTTGTCAACGATGGTTCCGTCACTCGCCTACCTAGACCTGGCCAGAGTAGAAGCTGCGTAGACCTTACCCTGTGTTCAGCTAGTTTGACCGCACAGTTGGAGTGGAAACGACTAAACCTCACGTATGGTAGTGACCACTACCCAATATGCACTACTCTGATCAATAGATCCTTACCTCATAGGGATAATCCTCCTCTTTTAAAATATAGGCTTACAGGCGCGGACTGGGACTTATACTCTCAAACTCTTGAGGATATAATTTCCACTTTGCCCCAAGTTTCCCCAGCCAACATAGATCATTGTATATTGAAATTTTAAGGTGCAATTTCTTCAGCCGCGGATGACAGCATTCCACTTAAAAATTCAGCCTCTGGAAAACTATCATCTCCCCCCTGGTGTTATCGGGAATGTTCCATCATGATTAAATCTCGAAATGAAGCGGAACTTAATTATGTTCAAAATATGTCTACTGAAAACCTGATCGGGTACAACCGGATTGTTGCGAGATCCAGGCGTCTACTCAAAAAAAGAAAGTATGAAGGATGGAAGAAATTCTGCTCTTCACTTTCCCCTTCATCCCCATCCTCTCTTGTTTGGCAAAATTTCCAACGTTTTAAACGTGGCTGTTCTGCCCGAAACTCCTCATCTATGCCTAGCGACATTGCAGAACCTTTCCTGTACAAACTGGCTCCCCCTTTCGCTCCTCTTTTGGGAGAATGCCCCTCACCTTCTGAGGGAGGGGAAATTTCCAATGACCCCTTAGATGCCCCCTTCTTGTTAAGCGAACTGGATGCAGTGCTTAAACACGTGCACGACTCCGCCCCAGGCATAGATGGCCATCCCTATTCGTTTTTTAAAAAATTGGGGCCCTGCGGTCGCCAATACCTTTTATCATTAATCAACGCATGTTTTATTCTCTCTCATATCCCTGATTCTTGGAAAACGCAGCTGATAATTCCTATTCTAAAACCAGGGAAACCTCCTGATTGCCCCGATAATTTTCGACCCATTGCTCTATCACCGGTTATAGGTAAAATATTGGAACACCTTATAAAAAGCAGGTTGGAGTGGTTTGTCGAAAGCCGAGGTCTTCTAGCTAAATCTCAATTTGGTTTTCGAAAAGGAGCTAGTACAGAGGCCAGCACATCAACCTACCCCAATCTGTCAAATTTTCCCAATTGAATATGTATCTTATTCCTTTGCAGTAAAGTTGAAATTCTATCAAAGAAATTTGACAGATTGGGGTAGGTTGATGTGCTGGCCTCTGTACAATGGATAGTATTGGCATTTTTATGACCGATGTCCGTATTGCCTTCAGCAAAAGTGAGTCTGTTCTGGCGGTCTTTCTCGACATTTCAGCAGCTTACGACAGTGTCCTTCTTTCGGTACTCAGAAGTAAATTACGCCAGCTGAGTGTCCCGGTAAAGATTCTTAACTGTATCTGTAACTTGTTGGCTGGACGTAGTATTAAACTCCATGTTCCAGGAGAATCACATGACCCCAGAACTGTTCGGCGTGGGTTACCCCAGGGTTCAGTACTAAGTCCTCTTTTATACAGTATTTACACCTCTGATCTTTCCAAGTCACTTAATAGCGACTGCCTGATTTTACAATATGCAGATGACTTATGTTTATAAATTCCTAACTCTTCCGTGGAACTTGCTACGGAATCCATGCAAATATCCCTTAACTCCCTAAACCAGTGGTTAATCTCTCATGGTCTTAGCTTGTCAGCTCCTAAAAGCTCTGTTGTAGTTTTCTCACGTAAACGTTTAACTCCATATGTGCACCTTGAAATTGAAGGAGCCCCGATCAAAGTCGAGGATAATGTGAAATTCCTTGGGGTCATTTTGGACTGTATATTATCTGGTGTCTTTTATCTCAATTATATAATCAATAAATGTGAGAAGAACCTTAATATGTTACGTGCTCTAGCGGGTGTTTGGTGGGGTGCTCATCCCTTTACTCTTAAACTCATATACAATGCTACAATAAGAAGCTTACTGGACTATGGGTCTTTTCTCCTGGAACCCTGTGGTAAGGTTGCATTGGCCAAGCTGGAAACCATTCAGTCGAAATCCCTCCGCATTGTACTAGGTTGTATGAGATCCACTCCTACTAATGCACTGCAGGTTGAGAGTGGCGACCCTCCCCTTCTTCTCCGTAGACAATACTTAGCCGATAAATTTATATACAAGACATATTTTCTTAGCAATCACATTCTTCTTTCTAAGCTTTCCATACTAAATAATTTATGCAGACAAAGCGATTATTGGAAACATAAAGACCCCCCTTTGATCCTTAACTCCTTTAGGAATATCCGGAATGTGGAAGTCAATTCTCCCATTCCTCAGTGTAATAAATTCCCACTCTACACATGCCCGTTTGATATTCAAAATTTTGTTCCAAAGATCTCTTTTATTGGAATAAATAAGGACACCTCCAATGCTAATGACCATTTTCTTTCGACTGTTAATAACAACTGGCCTGATCACTACAAATTTTATACAGACGCTTCTAAATTGACCACCGACGGTAAAACAGGCATCGCTGTACCTATATAATTCCAACTCCCAGATATTCCTTCAGTTCCAGTGCCCTCCTGAGTCTTCGGTTTTTACTGGGGAATGCATTGGAATTCTGGAGGCGTGTTTATTTATTTCCTCTCATTCAGCTATTACTAAAGCAGTCATCTTTTCTGACTCCATGAGTGCTCTGGCGACAATAGTTAAAAATTCATTTAAAGATAACCTACGTAGTCCAATAATTGTTGAAATCAAAACTGTCCTACATTCTTGTTTAAAAAAAAACGTTGAGATTATATTAGTATGGATTCCTAGTCATATGGATATTAAGGGCAATGAGCTGGTAGATATAGCAGCTAAGAACGCCGTCAGCAGCAATCTGTCAGATATAAAAAAATTTTTGCTCTTCAGATATATGACTTGATTCACAAGGCAAAAGTAGATCTTTTTAAATCCTGGCAAGACCACTGGTCTCAATCTTGCAAGTCAAAAGCTAGCTCGTTTGCATCTATTCAACCAACCATTCCTTCCAAGCCTTGGTTTTATAAATACAAAGAAGCTTCCAAAACCGTCACATCCGTTATATGCAGAATACGTATTGGCCACTGCTGTTCCCCAGTTTTTCTCCATAGAATTAGGGTCCGGGACAGTTCTTTGTGTGAGTGTGGACTAGATGATGGTACGTTAGATCACATATTTTTAAATTGCCCTTTGAATAATGTTTCCTCTTTTGATAAGGTTATTACAAAATTGAACATCCAAAAACCCATTAATGTCCGTCATCTCTTTTTCCCTAATCCCCAAATTATACGTGCATTTATTAAATTTATTTCCAAAAACAATATTAATCTTTAATATTCAGAGATTTAAGTAGTCTAATTATTAATTATATTGTTTATATGTATATATTTTATGTTACTAACTATATTACTAACTCATATGTGTTGTGTTTGTGTCGGGGCTAAAAAGATCACCACAAAAAGTTCATATTCTCTTTGTAAATTATTTATTTAGTAGAGTACCCATGTATAGTCACTACAATACATTATGTTCTGTGAATACGTGACACTGGCAGGAATTGCCGAAGTCTTCGGCAAATAGCCATAAAAAAAAAAAAAAAAACTGTGATGTTTACGACAGTGCTGCCAATTTAGCATTTTTATGGCTAAATTTAGCATCTTCCCTTGTCATTTGGCATGCAAAAATTCAATTTAGCATATAGCATATTATTTAGCATTTTACTCGGAAAATAAATCTTATTTTAACTTGAATTTTAGAACGCAACATATGAACCCTTAAAAACGCGGTGATGTTTCTGAACGCAACCGTAGTGATCAGGGGAAATCCCGCTTGGATAGATTGAACTAGTAGTTCCTTAGACTAGGATACTTAGTCTGAGAGTAGTTCAGTCAACTAGCAGTGCCAACTTGTTCAGAATTTCAGAACTACATAATCTGTACTTACAGCTTGGCCATAAAGAGTAGAAATTAAAAAAATATGAACTAAATTTTATCTTCACATGGCAACTTTATAGGAATGTCAAACATCAGTCAAACTACCAAAATAAAGAAGTGTCTTGTGAATGTTCTTGTGATCTTTGCTACTTTAAACGTTTTGGCCGGTAAATTGTTATTGAAAATGGGCAAGACAATAAAAAGTGGCGCCAGAGAAGTTATTTACAATGTTTTCAAAAGATGTTTAGCGGAATATCATGCAGGAAAACTTCTAACAGTATTGGATGACCTCTACAAACGAGTTGCTGATATGACAGGTATTTATTCACTCTAATTTTGTATAATATACATAGATCACGATATAAGTTACAGTTATCATCAGTTAGATCTTTAAAAAATACCACATCATCGAAGTTTTCTACAGATTTAATATAACTATAGAGGTTTGTTTACATATGGAAAGTACTTTGACAAGTGACTTTTTATTATAGAACGACTGCATATTTTTGATCATCTCGCACGTCATTCAACATTAATGTTTAATTTTAAGAGGACATACAAATTTGAAAAGAAAAAGAATTGTTTAAGTATATTTTATAAGATGTAATACATGGTTTCATATGTGGGTATAACATCGTCTTGGAGGTACTGTAAGATGTTGTACATAGTGTGAATAAATAAATAAATAATAATTTTGATTATAGGAAAATCAGAAAGTACTGTCCGACGCATAGTCAACGAAGGCAATCAAAACGAAGGCAAATTTTCAACACCAGCCAAGCATAGAAAAGGCCGTCCAAAAATGGAGTTAGATGACTTTACACTATGTGCAATTCGTCAGAAAATTCAATTTTCTTACACAGTACAGAAAATAGCACCAACTTTGCGAAAATTGTTGGCTGTGGCAAATGAAGAATTAGAATTTAAAGGAGGCCGTGAGAAATTAAGGCAAATATTACATGCCATAGGTTTTTCGTACAAAAAATGCTCTTCAAATAGAGAATCGCTAATAGAAAAATCTAATATAGCGGCAAAGAGAGAAAAATATTTACAAATTATAAAACAAAATAGGGATTTGCCTGTCGAACTACAAAAACAAATTGTTTACTTGGATGAAAGTTATATCCACAGTTCATATAAATTGAAAAAGTGCTGGCAATCCATTAAAATCAAAGGCATCAAGCATGATGTTTCAAAAGGAAAACGATGGATTATTGTCCATGCTGGAACTGCCAATGGATTTGTACCCAATGCTTTATTAATATTTAGTGGGACCAACAAAATGGAAGATTACCATTCAGAAATGAATTCTCATAACTTTACCAAGTGGGTGACAGAAAAACTCATCCCAAACCTAAATGAGGCTTCTATAATTGTCATGGACAATGCGCCTTACCGCAGTGTGGTGCAGAACAAGGCTCCGACATCAGCTTCCCGAGTAGATGAAATAAAACTGTGGCTTGTAGAAAATAACATCCCGTTTGATCCATCTTCCAGAAAGCCAGCATTATTAATGCTTGTAAAAAAACACAAGCCAGAACCAGTGTACGAAATAGATGAGTTGTTGGGGGAACATGGTCACGAAGTGGTAAGGCTGCCGCCGTACCACTGTGACCTAAACCCTATAGAGCTCATCTGGGGCATAGCAAAACAAAACGTTGCTGCATGTAACATAGGAGCAATTGACATAAAAAAAGCAACAGAGGAAGCTTTTAATAGCATCGGTCCAGAAACATGGTATAATTGTGTTGAACACATAAAGAAAATAGAAAAAGGTTACTATGAAAGGGGAAGAACACTTTATGAAGATATAGACAGACTGGTAATTCGTGTTGGAGAGGACAGCAGTGACAGCAGCTCGGATTCTGAAGATGATCAAGAGCTTGGATCGGACATGTCAGGTGTAGAAAATTTAGATAGTAATTAAAAAAAAATTGTAATTATAATATAAATATAGATGTTTTAAATCTCCTAGGCTTGTTTACTTTCTAATTAGAAAAATAATTTTGAAATTTAACATGATTATGGATCTTCCCTATCTTACTAATCTTTAAAATATTTCAAGTATCAAATACATGTATGTGACACTATAAATGATACCATATAAATGATAGTGGCGCCCTCAATTTTTTTCTACTCTTTACGGTCAACCTGTAAGTTGGCAGCACTGCATTTTTATGGTTTACTACCGAACTTTTCATCAAAGGTGTTCTTTTCATGTTTTGTTTTATTCGTTTGTGGTTGCGTTCGTTGAATTGGAGTTTTATTTTATAGAGTTTATTAAATTGACAATGCCTCCAAAATACAACCAACGTTATCGTGCAGAGTGGGAATTGTTGTCCGATTTTAAAGAGTGGCTTCAGCCGGTCGAAAGTGACACCACAAAAGCGCACTGTAAGTATTGCAAGTCTCAAATTGTGGCAAAATATTACTGTTTAAAACAGCATGCTTTATCTTCCAAACACCTAAAGCAATGGAACCTCTAAGAGGTCAAAAAAAAATTGAGTTCCCGAAAGTAATAAAAAATCTCAACACTCAAAAAGCTGAAAGCACACTTGCTATGTTAGGTAAATGCAATCTTATACGTAAGATTCGGATTAAAAAGGGTTAACAAATGCTGTCACTCATACGAGGTTCCTGACCCAATCTTACGAAAAATAGGGACAAATGAGGCCTATAAATTTACATCTTCCGCTCCAGCTGCACCTATTGAAGGGGATACAGACGAAGGTCTTCATATGTTATTTGTGTCACAAAATTAGTTCTAGATTTTTTTTTAATAAACGCTCTCTCTTTTGTGTTGGCATTTTTTTTAGCATTATCCTAAAATTTTAGCATGTTTTTGGCATTATCTGAATGTAGATTTAGCAGAAAATATTTTTTAGAGTTGGCAGCACTGGTTTACGATGTTTACTTTGTGTAGGTGAATATTTATTTTATTGAAGAGTTAGTTACTAAATTATAAGTCTAGCACTGCAGACCACAGATTACTTTTTTTATGCTGCAGACCCGCTCCGACTGCTGGCCTGTTTTACTGAGATCCACACAGTTAGTACACACGACATCAATAATATTAAAGGAAGTACCACACAAAAACTGCTCGCAGTGCTCGCGGTATTCAATAAGTTTTAAGAAGTGGTATTCCTACTTTTGTGCCAGTAATTTAAACTCAGCAGTGTTTTAAATATGACGATGGTAAAACTGAATAAGTGTAGGATATGTTTAGCGGAGAATGTTCGGATGAATGTGGTTACCAACATGGACCTTCAGGAGATTTATGAGAAGCTGACTGATGTCCCAGTAAGTACATGTAAAAATTTATGTCCTAATAGTTGACAGTACTTATGAGTTAATTAAATCAAAATATTTTATTTCACATACTTAAACCTACATGGGCACTTATGAAACCTCAGAAGCTAGGTGCATGGTTCCAATTGGTCGTTTCCTATGGAGAAGAACCGGCAAGAAACTCCACGGTTACTCTTTTAAAAATAGTTGGTCTGAGAACGGCCCGTTTTTACAATGTTTTCAAGTTACAATAGGTATGGGAGGACAGCGTAGGCCTGTCAACAAGTACCAGGTACTTCTAATATATAAAATTCTCGTGTCACAGTTTTCGTTGCCATACTCCTCCGAAACGGCTTGACCGATTTTGATGAAATTTTTTGTGCTTATCCGGTATCTATGAGAATCAGCCAACATCTATTTTTCATACCCCTAAATCGAAACTTACGCGGGTGAAACCGCGGGGCGCAGCTAGTGATAATATAAAATATCATCTACAGATCTAAAGTCTAAAAGGCCTACAAAGTCCTCACATTTACAAAATTAGAATCCATCAAAAGGGTAAAGTAAATAATAAAATTTTAAAAAACCTACTAAAACCAAGTGATATGATTGCCATTACAACCACTAAGAGGTAAAAAAATTTGAAATGTCTGTACAATGTCAAATAATAAAAGTTTATTTCAAAGAAGTATAGTAATAGACTACCACTGCTGGGCATAGGACTCCCTTAAGACCAAGAGTCGCCACATCAACCTGTCCTGTGCTTCTCGCTTCTAGTAAATTCATACCAGGGTAGCTATTCACAACCACATCAATGAAAGTCATCGTAGGAGTCCTCTAAATGCTATTCACAAGTCCAAAACCCGAAAATTTTGTCATTTTAAATCAAATGGGCTATAGTGGGGCCACACCATGCGAAAATTTCAAATTGGAAGCCATTTTTTGTCCATGCAAAAATCCAGCCAGTTACTGCGAAAAAAAATTAACGTTTTTCGCAAGTTATTACCTAGAACAGCACATTACGTATGTGGTTAAGACTGCTATTTGTCCGACAGCTGTTAGCTGTCAGGGGCAAGCCAAATCAGGTTTGCTAAATCTGTAATTTTCGATATGATAGCCTACCTCGCCGCTCCAGAACAGAACCTTTTGACCCAACCTTTTGGACTGTCTAACAACATAAATTCTGGTTGATTCGCTCTTTGTTTATTCAATATGGGTGACTTCTCCCATGAACCATTATACACACATCAAAAGTGTCTAGGGATCAAGCATTTTTATGCGGATTTCTTGAGATTGAGATGTGGCTTTGTAATAAATTTATGATTTTATAAATTTATATGGATCCTTTTTGGTGCATTTCATAATTTGAATCAGGAACTGTGAATCAAATTCGAGTAAAAGATGAAAATCAGCTGTCAATATTTTCCCTATAAAAACATACAACGCATTGAAGACATTATTAGTGCTACTGTTTCCCTACTACTGATTAAAACCAACGTTATTATGGAGCGGCGACGTCATTTAAGCAGGGAAGAAATGCTCAGAGCCGTGGGAATGATAGAAGCTGGTTCCCGGCAACGTACTGTGGCTTTAGCTCTGAATACAAGTCAGAGTGTTATCAGTCGACTTTGGACACGTTACCGAAGCACTGGTACCGTGGCTGAGCGCCATGGAGGACGGTATCGCTGCACCACACGGAGACAAGACCGATACATTCAAATCTTAACTCGAAGAGCTCCAACAATAACCGCCATGATGTTAGCCGTGAGGCTTCATCACTCTTCAGGGAACTTAATTAGCGACCAAACAGTCAGAAACCGCTTGCATGAAGTGAACCTTCATTCCCGAAGACCGCTACGGGTACCACCTATAGCAATGCACAATCGTAGGATTCGATATCAATGGGCTCTTGAACACAGAAATTGGGCAGAAGAACAATGGCGTTTCGTGTGCTTTTCTGATGAGTCTCGTTTTGGTATGAGACCGGATACAAGACGTATACGACACTGGAGAACCCCTGGACGCCAACAGCGATTAAAATCCTGCCAGGAAGTCCATCCTTATAGTGGTGGAATCATCATGGTATGGGCGGGTATTTGGATCGGCGGAAGAACTGAGTTGATTTGGATCAGAGGCAACCTCAACGCTCAAATTTATGCTGAGACGATTGTATCAGACGTCATCGTTCCTCTACAAGTGCAAATCGGTCCCTTATTTCAGTTAATGCATGATAATGCACGACCGCACACCGCAAGAGTTGTAAGACAGACTCTCGCCGCAGCTAACATCAATGTCCTGCCCTGGCCTGCTCAGTCGCCAGACTTGAACCCGATTGAGCATGCATGGGATATGCTACAGAGAAGAGCTCTGCCGAATATGGAGGGTATCCAGTCGTAAGAAGACCTTTTTTTGTTGTTGCAACGAACATGGGCGGCCATTCCACAGCGTGATTTGGATGAACTCATTTTGAGTATGCCAAACCGATGTTCTTGTGTTGTTAGTGTTCGCGGTAGAAACACGGATTATTAATTGTTTAAGTTACCCAATAAAATTTTAAAGAAAACTGTTATTTCAGTCTTTTTTTCGAACTTTTGTGTTAGTGGTTCAAATGTCAAAAATCCCTTTATTAGGAAAATGGCAAATTTCTTTATTAATGCAAAGGTGACTTGGTTTATCGTTACTGTGACAAACGAAAACACTTTATTTGATGAATCCTTAAAGAAAATTTTAATTAATATCAATCAGGAGAAAAGTTATTGCAAAAATATATGTTGATCCCTAGACACTTTTGATGTGTAGTTGCTGCGATGAAAAATGAACCTTGGATGTTCTCTCACACTCATTATTTCTCTTTGGGTCTGGATTGGAAAAGATTTGGACATTATTTATTGAGAGTACTCAAAATAAGCAAATAGAGTATGAGTTGTTTTGTTGCAGTTTGTAACTGAAGACAGAAGACCGATGCTTGCTTGTTCCTTGTGCTACTCTAAGCTGAACCAATGCTATCAGTTGCAGAGAAAATGTATGGAAGCCGAGAAGATGTTCACGCAGATGTTGAATGACGAATATGAGGTGAGGTTCGACGTTGACTTTGACTTCTAATTATAATTTTAGTAATACGAGATAGAATGTATTTTGGCCATGGTGGCCAATGTCAACGGAGACTAGTCTTTGGCGCAGGAAATATTATAGTGCACAAGTGTGTATTGACAGCTTCACTCCCTCTTCCCTCATTCTCATAGTTTTATGGGATACCAATCTGACACAACCGGAGCAAAATCAGGCGCTAGACCAACTACTTAACCTTTTAACCGCTCGACTTTATCTCAGTTGTCGTGTCCCCAGCGCCAGAAAACTAAATAAATACCTAGAACACAGCGCGGCAGCGTAATGATATAAAAAGCAGATTAAACGAGCTATGGTATTTGGTCGTAAATATACGACTCTGGCGAAATGGACACGAAAATATTTGTCGGATTAATCCGGCGTAAGCGGTTAAAAGGATAACTGTCCCATTGGTAACATGGTAACAGGTCGCCAGTCGGGCACAATGTTACTGGGTTGTCCATTAGGAATGTCTAGTAAGAGCCTGAAGTGTGATACCCCTGTACCTCGGAATTTTAGTATTAATGTGGATTTAACCCTCCTGTCAAGATAAGATTCTTTATGTATTTCAGGGTCTTCATTTTGATATACCTAACTGCTTTTGACAAATATTTGCTATGTGACTCCACATAATTTTCTTCGCGTGTCGATAGCAATCGTAAATGGACTCGGCCCAGAATTCGGCTACTTGTTTGGTGCCATCACCAGCGTCCATCAGTTCCTGTAACATGCAGCTGACAGGACACGCAGGACAATCTACATAATACTACCACTTCTGTATTAAACATGCAAAGCATGTCGCAGTGTGATAAGATAACATCCATCTCTCATGTAGATACTAATAGGAAGAAAACGTCGTGTATGGTGCAACACTACTCTGAGCGGGAATCGAAACTTGTATCCCCGCTCTATGCGTGTGGTTTGTTTTTGGTTGGGGAGTCCTTAGCGGTGCGCATGTGATTGACTACGTCTATGAAGTGTACATCTCTGTGTAATTTTATTATTAATTAAATATTCAAATGGAACTGAGTATTTTCTATCTTACAATACCGACCACTGGTCAGTGAGGTTGGCAGGTCCGCCAACTGCCCAGGGTCACAGATTACTATTAGTAAGTAACCTGTGCCAGGGTGCGCAGGACCTTCCTGGTACTAAGTAGTTTCATCACTTGTGAAGGCTCTTCTGGCTCACTATGTAAGGCGATTCGCACACTGCACAGCATCACGCAGCGGGGCGCAGATAACGCACCTACGCGCGTGATTTTTTACATACAAATTCAATAAAAATTGGAATTTTGCTCTGTTTCCCGCACACCGATGCGTGAAACGCAGCTGTGTGCCAATCGCCATAATGATAAAAGTTTGTACCCATTTGTGATTGTGATCTTAGACCTAACACTGTCAACAACTTTTTACAGACAAAACATCTAATAAACCAAGGCCAGTTAGAGTTTGGCAGTGGGTTGCACAAAAGTATAGTTGATGGATGTCAAACAGAAAGGCTTGCACATAGTGAAGAATTACCAGCTGTCTGTAAGGAACTGCCTGGTATTATCGAGCCAAAGAAGGAATGTCATAGTGATGGTACATTTTAAAAAACAAATCATCTATTTATGTTTAGTTTAAAAATGAACTTAACAGTAATTGTTCTTCATTATATTGTGAAATAAAACAAATATTATTAATAAAAAAGTGTTTTTGTTTATTTACAGAGCTAGAACCAGAAAATTTTGACAACCGGTTTCTAGATGTTGCAGATATACCACCACACCATTCCGAATCAGATTTAGAGGATGATATACCTTTAATGGAGATTAAAATTGAAGTGGAAGAAAAACATGAAGTATCTGAAAATAACCAAAGAGCCAGAGAGACGACAAGTAAGTATTAGTTAGTCTATAGGTAATCAAACAGGCCAATAGTTCCCCTGATAGACAGTAGAGCGTTACCCAAGTGGCGTATAAGCGTATTCAAATACATGTGCAATATTGAAAGCTATCCATAGGACTGTAATTCGAAGTTACTAGAACTATACTCCGGCTTTTAATTAGCTGCCGTAAAATGACACTTCATAATAACTCATTTCGGACTGCGTTTAGAGATATGCATGTCGAATAAGTTTCGTTTGTTACACTATTCTGTACTAGAAAAACAAGATTTGATTGATAGCCGCGAAAAAACAAAAAGACGCCAATTTCAGTCATTTAAGTAACACATAAGCTGACATTTTACTGCAGCAAATTAAAAGTCCGACTATAGTGCTTTCGCCAGTCTTACCAAGGGGTATCGTAATACCAAGTAACTGGGTTGTGGAGGTCAGATTTTCAGTCGCTCAATGTAAAATACTGGTATTCAGCTGCATCCGGTTACACTGGAAGCCAACCCCAACATAGTTGGGAAAAGGCTAGGCAGATGATGATGATTACACAGAAAGTTAAATTAAATTATTTAGAATAATTAAGTAATTTATTCATTTGTTTAACACAGGTATAATAACGAGATGTGAGGACGGTGTTTGTGAAAGACTAGATGTATTTATCGAACCGAAAGAGGAACCTCAAACTGATGGTATGTTTTTAACATAAAAAATAATATTTCGCGGAAAATCTGGATTTATTTATCTGTTCTCTGAATGAGTTCACAAAAATTACTTTACATGTGACCTTAGACTAAATAAAAAACCAAGACAGAGCGCTGAGAACGATACAGTGAAGTATGTCAAAACTACACCTCCGCTTTGTGCATACACGCTCACACGCACACATTTACAATTAAACTACACCTCAGTAAGTGCACACATGTTTACGAAACCGGCCTTACTTTACTGTTGACAGCGCTCTGTCTTGTTTTTTTTTTATTTGTTCTGTGACAAGCTGTAATGGAAAAAAAAATTTAAGACCACGATACCGATTTGGGGTAACCTGTAATGATAGTTGTGTTGGAAATAATAAAGAAATAAAAAATACTACAGAAAAAAAACTGCGCCGACTGTAACCATGAATTCAGCGCATCAAAAATCAAAATATTTATCGTATGATTTTAGATCCCAGAAAGTAGTTTAGTCTAGAAATGTTTCGTCGGTTATAGGAAAAAAAAAGTTGTTCCATACGTTTTGACCGCATAGGTATTTTTTATGAAACAGATGTTTTTTTTTCTTTTTTACCGACGAATTTTTTGAAGTGAAAATATCTTTAGGCTCGTTGGCCATTTTTTGAGATGGGAAAAAACCATTGAACTCGCGACCGACACTGTTACCGCTACCGCGCTACATTCGGATGTGTTCGGCTGTCCTCGGGATGTACTCGGTTTTAATGTACATCCGATATGTCAGTGAGTGATAGCAAAGTATTATGTTTGTGTTTTGTTTTCACTTCTGTCGGCACTCCCGGAGTGCCACTGTTTACTTTTATTTTGTAGGGCATAATTATGCTGAATTCATATTTACAGTTTGCGCATTGGTTAACGATTTTTCTTGTATTAATTGACATTGATCAAAAATGTTTTAATTTAAACTAAGTTAATTACTTACGTTAAAGTTTTGAAAATAATAGATAACGGTAACCACATTATATTGTGGAATAAAACAAATATTTGAAAAAAATTAAAAGGTTATTATGTCACAAGAATTTAATAATAAATGAGTTATACTCTTGACGGTTTTTCTTTACTTACAGAGCTAGAACCGGAAAATAATGACAATAGCTTTCTAGATGTAGCAGATATATCACCACACCATTCTGAATCAGATGATGATATACCTTTAACTGAGTTTAAAACTGAAGTAGATGAAGAACAAGAAGTATCAACAAGTAAGTATTAGTGAATTAATTAGGTATGCTAATGGTTCACCTGATAAATGATAAATGATTTATTTTTTGTAAGTAGGTTTGTACAAACACTTTCACACGTCAATCATATTTTTTTAAACTAGATGAGGTCGGCGTTTCCTATCTGACTATTCTGAAAAGAAAGGTCGAAACAAACTCAGAGGTCACAGTCTCTTTTAAAGTCCAGACAAAATTTTTGTCACATCAAGTGAAGACCATGTAGATTGGTGTCTGAAATGGTCTTTTGAGGAGAGAACCACACAGATTGAGCGGACCTGTCCAGTCAGTGCACGCATTTGTCAAAAATCGTGCAGCTCAACTCAGAAGTTGAGGAGCTCAACGATTCGACAAACAATACCAAAGAAAGGACATTTGGGTAGGCCGCGTAAATGACTCAAACTGCCAGATCATGATTAAAACATAGATAGAAAGTGTTTAGTGTTACCTAAAGGGCGTACCCACTTACATGTGATATGTAGTAATTTATACGAAGGACTGTAACTCAAAAGTCACAAATAATAAACAAGGACCATCGTTGTTAAATAAATAAACTGAAATAACAAAACCATGGCCAGCAAGACGACCAGTCACCACAAGCAGCACTCATTCACGAGCGTAACGCTAAGGTCAGCCATTACCCCCTCGTTGTTTTTGTGCCCAGACGCTACTGCAATCAGTGACAACTAAGGAGCATGCTCAGACAAGAATAATTAATACAGACCACTTTGGTAGAGACATCAAACATCACGTCTGTATCACCTGCAGGGTCTGAAACTCAGAAGTCTATCACACTAATATTAAAAAGGCTAAAGTTTGTGTGTGTGTTTTTATGTTTGTTACTTCTTCACGCTCAATCGGCTGGACCAATTTGATAAAATTTGATATGGAGGTAGCCAAAATGAAGAAAAGACAAAATGACAGATTGTAGAAAGTCTTCTACCCTCTTAAGAGCGTTTACGACGTACGGCATCTCATAAAAACTTTCAAGCCCTTGTTTTTCGAAATGAATGAACCGATTTTAATTAAACTTCGTACGCATAAGCAGGATACAAAAGTCTAAAAAGGTAGTTAAGAACATTTTCGAAAAATAGTTTACAGCCAATTTAGGCCGATTTTAATTTTTCCGTAGAGACAGAAATTTCCAGTTATCTTTTTTTAAATTAGACATTTCGAAAATGTTTTTTACATTAAATTGCCACGTTAATTTAAGATCTTTTATACAGATGAATCTGTTGATAGTTCCTCTGAACAGGGTTTGTTTACACTTGATCAGATACTTTTGGAACAGACCATTCGTCAATGTTAGTACAATTTTGTATGTAGTGTCTCTGGTGATAAAGTACATTGTTCAATGTCACCAGACGTTCCTACTTTTCGGTTCTATTGAGAACCATGCATTCTGCTATTATTTTTTTCTCATTTTTCATCATTCTTCTAACATTGTACTTACCAGATTTATAATCACAGGGGCGAACGTCGCGAAGAAACCAGCAGTAGAAGATGCAATGACCTCGGAGCAAACAAAAGAAGAAAAATCAGACTCGAAAGTTATACGGACAATTAAAAAACAAATTGGTGAAACACGTTACAAGTGTGATGTATGTCAGCGTAGTTTTAGTAAAACGAGTGCTCTAATAAAACATAAGCGGATACACACTGGTGAAAAACCCTTTAAATGTGACTTATGTCAGCGTAGTTTTATTGAAAAGAGTGCTTTAACGAATCATAATCGTGTACACACTGGTGAAAAACCTTTCAAATGTCATATATGTCAGTGTAGCTTTCGTCAAACTGGTGCTTTAAAAATTCATATTCGTCAACACTTAGGTGAAAAAGCCTTTAAATGTCACCTATGCCAACGTAGTTTTAGTCAAAAGAGTGTTTTAGCAAACCATATTCGCATCCACACTGGTGAAAAACCTTTCAAATGTAATATATGTCAGTGTAGTTTTCGTCAAAGTAGTCATTTAACAACACATATTCGTCAACACACTGGTGAAAAACCTTACAAGTGTGATATATGTCAGCGTAGTTTTACTCAAAAGTGGGATTTAACAAAACATAATCGTATACACACTGGTGAAAAACCCTATAAATGTGACTCTTGTGAGCGTAGTTTTACTCAAAAGAGTGCCTTAACAAAACATATTCGTATACACACTGGTGAAAAACCTTATAAGTGTGATGTATGTCAGCGTAGTTTTCGTGACAAACGTACTTTAACAAAACATAATAATAATATTTGTTAGCGGCGCGGCAATAAAAGAGTGGACTGTATTATATAAAACTTGATGAGACTCTACCGATAGTTATTTCTTCTGACAGTTCGTTTTGTTTATATAAAGGTACTTGCATATAAGTATTGTTCTTATGTTTTATAGTCATTTCCGAGCTATTTATCCCATTTCTTGCAACTGCCACTTTTTTTCTCTAAGGTTGGCTGGTAGAAAATACCTCGGGCATTAAGTCCGCCTTTGACAGTATACAGTATGTTAACTAACAGAGGGCGTTCCCGTTAACCCGCAATAGTATAGCATCCATACATGCTAAAAAAAATATTACCATTCGAAAACAAAATGTTTTTATTTTTTTTAATATTAAAATATTCACTAAAAGTGTTAAATTGATACGTAAAAGAAACACTCTGTACACGCGTACTTGAAGGACGGCAACGTCGCAATTTATTTATGAATGACGGGCTGCGTGTGCAGCGATCTAATTGATGTGCCTAGAACCGCCCCTTACCCCCGAATGTCCACCTAATAGTCCAGTAGGGATACAATATTTTTCCCACAAAACCTTCGATAATTCACAAGTTTTTTATTTTCGCTGTGTGGATAAGTATAGTGATTTCAATGCTATGTACAAAAATGCTAACAGTTTAGAGTTATGCAATAGGTATTAAGTAGGTATTTCCTATTATTTCGTGTTGTAACTATGTTAGAATATTTAAATTTAAATACTATACTGGTTCTTTGTAAGTACTATCTAAAGCATATATTAGTGAAAATGCTAACACGTAGGTACTGTGGAACAATGGAAATCTGAAAATGTCCCGTAACTCATTCAATAAAAAATTTGAGTTTTTCAAATCATTTATTATGTACCTAAAGGGATTATTTATACCTTAAAACAAAAGTTCTAACAACTAAGTACTATGGCTGCACAAGTAATTGTATTTTTACTTTGCGATTAGCGAAATATTGAATTTAAGTTTATAAATTTGCGCCCACATATTCGTAATAATAAACTCTGCTACCATACAAAAGTTTCAACAAATGCATATTATGGCTTTTGTTTAAATTGCAAATAACTATTTTCGCTAACGAGCCGCGTAGCTACGGCGCGTGCGATCGCTACTGAGTAACATAACTCCCCCGCCCGCCCGCCCGCTCCGATCGGAGATGTACCTAACGCCGCGCCGCCGCTTCATACTGACCGCTCTTGTTTAATGTTCTCCCTGGCGCTTATAGTCCAGTAGCCAGAAGTCTATGCCCTTCGATAATTCACAAGTTTTTTATTTTCGCTGAGTGGATGAGTATAGTGATTTCAATGCTATGTACAAAAATGCTAACAGTTTAGAGTTATGCAATAGGTATTAAGTAGGTATTTCCTATTATTTCGTGTTGTAACTATATTAGAAAATTTAAATTTAAATACTATACTGGTTCTTTGTAAGTACTATCTAAAGCATATATTAGTGAAAATGCTAACACGTAGGTACTGTGGAACAATGGAAATCTGAAAATGTCAAGTAACTCATTCAATAAAAAATTTAAGTTTCTCAAATCATTTCTTATATACTTAAAGGGATTAGTTATACCTTACAACAAAAGTTCTAACAACTAAGTACTATGGCTGCACAAGTAATTGTATTTTTACTTTGCGATTAGCGAAATATTTAATTTAAGTTTATAAATATGGAGGTAGGTAGATGCCACAATGTACGGTACGTACAGAGGCCAGCACATCAACCTACCCCAATCTGTCAAATTTTCCCAATTGAATATGAACCTTATTCCTTTGTAGTAAAGTTGAAAATCTATCAAAGAAATTTGACAGATTGGGGTAACTTGATGTGCTAGCCTCTGTACATAGACTTATAAAAAAGATGGACTCCGCGCCACGCATATCGAAAGTGAAGCACAGTAAATATAGCGGACCGTTTGTAAAACAAACACGCCTCACGCTCACATTTACATCGTAGTATGCCGACCGGCCGCCATTACGTGACACGACAGCGTCAATCGTCAATCACGCACACATAGATCGGTACGGTGCTTCACTGTCGATATGCATGGCGCGGAGTCCATCTTTTTTTATAAGTCTATGGGTAGTGTAATACTTAATAACAGAGTGATGGCCGCCATACTAAAAAGTGCAACTGTAAATTAGTCACAAATGCACCCAAAGGAGCTATATTCCATTTACAATAAGATTAGACATTTAAACAAAACTTTACAGTCCGTTCAACCGATTTTTACTTCTATTCCATAGGCATAAGGATGGCATTAAAAGCAAAAACATGATTATAATACCAACTGTTATTGCAGCTGCCATTTGTCATGGCACCAACGCAATAGCAGTAAAAATCGGTTGAACGAACTGTAAAAAAGATTTATTTCAATGTCGAATCTTATTGTGAATGTTTCAATGAAATGGTGGTTGTGTTCAATGAAAATTTAAAAGCACCATCTGTTTGACAGATCGGAGTAGGTAGACAGCATTTGTTATAGTATCAGAGACAAAAAGTGACTTCCATACGACAACTTTTTTTCCGGGAAATTTTTTCGGGTTTCGGGATAGGTATCACTAAGTGTACATTATAGATGATGAAACAAAAACAGGTACTTATTGAATCTAATTATTTTATTGTTTTGGTATAATTATTTTTGTACTTAATTAAGTGATGTCCCAAAACCCGGGACAACTATCCCGGAAAAAAGTGTTGTAATGGAATCTCCACTTTCTGTCTCTGTTCCTCTATCATTATAACAAGTAGCTACATAATTTGTATAATAAAATTTTAGTCCACATACTTAATTACGATCTTGGTAGGTAGGTATATATATAATAACTACTCTACTAACGAGCCGCGTAGGTACGGCGCGTGCGATCGCTACTGAGTAGGAACACTCCCCCGTCCGCCCGCCCGCTCCGATCGGGGATGTACCTAACGCCGCTGGCTCTGCTACCATACAAAAGTTTCAACATATAACATGCTATGCCTTTTGTTTAATAAATAAAATATTATTTGTGTAACGTCAATAAAATACGTGGGTCAACGACAGACTGATTTATTTGCAAAAGTAAACTAACTACCCACCACCATACCATTATGAGTACCGTCCGATGTCACATATCTCCTCATCAAGTCTACTAATCACAACCGATACATCTTAAACTAACAATGTCCTATAACTAATAAACTATTGTGGCACATTATTGCCAGCTTGTCTAGCCCGGTTGAACGCACGCAGTGCCCGAGCAGACGCGCCCAGTGGTGGTGGAGGTACCGACGACGTCAACCGTTCGGGTCGAACCGGCGTCGACTTTGACTCTTCCAGCGGCGTGTCCTTAGTATCACCATCCTCATTGAATGCGTCCTCAAACATCTCACCTTCGGCCCCGCTATCGACCCCCGGTTTAGCTGCCTCAGAGCCCTTAGGCTCTGCTACGACCACGTCCCTCATGCGTGATAATGAATACCTATTTTTGGTACTTTCTGAAATAATTTGGTCGGCATGTCTACGCCACTCAACCCCGTTACCTAAACTAACTTTGTATGAAACCGGCCCTGTTTTTTTTTATAACTGTGGCTTCGGTCCACTTGTCCCCCCTCGCCGTGTAATCGCGAGCAATTACTGCATCCCCAACCCGGAATTCTCTATCGGCCCCCGAAGCGCGGGTGACCTGACGCTCTTGCTTCTCGCGCACCGCTGCGGCTACATCCGGCCGTAGTGCATCCAGTCGGCTACGCAAACGCCGCCCTTGGAGCGCCACTGCTGGCGAGACACCTGTCGTTGCGTGTTCACAATTCCGATACTGGAAAAGAAATCTAATCTGCGCCCCGCCCTTAATAATGTATAGTCGTAGTGATTTAGCTTTAAATTCGCCCAAACAAACATCTACCTCAATGTAACCGAGTGATTCTATTCTTGAACCTGAGTAACCACGTAAAACTAAGTTATCCGGTTCAATCTTTTTATGCGAAAAGCTACTTTGATACATAACCTCACTCATTGCTGATATACGACTACCTGTGTCCACTTCACATTCCATATTAATGTTATCAACAGACAGTTTAATAAAAAATGGTTTGTTACCTCGAGCTGTCACATTTAAGTTGAAAATACCATCCCCCGATTCATTACTCACATAGTTATGCCGACCGCCACTACCACGCACTTGTTTGCACATCACTTTTAGGTGCCCTTTTTTACCGCACTCATCACAACTGTAATTTTTAAACCGACACCTCTCGGCCGGGTGCGCCTTGCCACAGCGCCAGCAGGCCCGCGCGCTGTCTGCGCCTGCCGCGCCTGCTGCTGCCACCGCTATTCCGTCGCCTGCGCCGCTCGCGCCGTGGCGCCGCCGAACGCCCGTTGCGGCCCGCGCTGGCGCATTCGTCCGCCGCGTGCGTAATGCAGGCCTTCGCCCGCCTCGCCGCCGCCTGCCGGCTTTACTGAGTCCGCCGCCGCCGTCGTCGTGGTACCGCTCACCTCGGCATGCTTCTCCGCTGCCTCAAGAGCCAGCGCTAGCTCCTATACTGAACTTTTTTTTCCGCGAAGATTCTCGATCGCATTACGTCACTTGTCAGCCCGGACACGAACTGATCGCGCAAATTTTCTTCAAGCGTCGAACATAACTTGCACTTTCCGAAACTGCACGTAGACGCCAGGTGTTTCAATGCCTGTAGGTATTCCGTGAGGGACTCGCCCGCACGCTGTCGGCGCAACCTGAATACGTGGCGCTCGGCTATCTCCGATCGTTGGGGTTCTAAATGTTCCGCAACTAATTTCACTAGTTCGTCATATGTTTTGTCTTCCGGAAAACTAGGTGAACACAGATCGCACATCAGCGCATACGTTTCTTCCCCCACGACCGTTATTAACATAGGTACTTTCAATTCATCGTCGATTTCGTTAAGCCGTACGTACTGATTTATCCGACGAATATAAGCCGGCCACTGTTTCGAGCTTAAATTAAAAGGTTCAATTTTACCAATAGGCATCTTGACACACGCGAAATAGAAACGAATCCACGGAAATTAAAAAAGAAATTGTACAAATCCCATCCTCGTCGCCAATGTAACGTCAATAAAATACGTGGGTCAACGACAGACTGATTTATTTGCAAAAGTAAACTAACTACCCACCACCATACCATTATGAGTAATACCGTCCGATGTCACAATTTGGATATTGGGGCGCGGTGTAGGTACGCGGCAATTCGTGCAGCACGGTCCACGGCGCGGTAACACTCCGAACCACAGTCACTGCAAACGTACCTTTTGAATGAGGCGCGAAATCATTTCATTACTGTCACATCTCACAAATCACTAGGTAGGCTCTTACTCTGTTCCAGTCCGTGTCTTCGCCCACGTGTAATTATCAAAATCCCATTACCTACTCCAGTTTAAAAAATCTGTTTTGAAAATACGTTGTTGATCCTGTATTTCAAAGAATTGAATACCTACCTACCAAGATCGTAATTATGTGGACAAAAATTTTATTATACAAATTATGTAGCTACTTGTTATAATGATAGAGGAACAGAGACAGAAAGTGGAGATTCCATTACAACATTTTTTTCCGGGATAGTTGTCCCGGGTTTTGGGACATCACTTAATTAAGTACAAAAATAATTATACCAAAACAATAAAATAATTAGATTCAATAAGTACCTGTTTTTGTTTCATCATCTATAATGTACACTTAGTGATACCTATCCCGAAACCCGAAAAAAAATCCCGAAAAAAAAAGTTGTCGTATGGAAGTCACTTTTTGTCTCTGATACTATAACAAATGCTGTCTACCTACTCCGATCTGTCAAACAGATGGTGCTTTTAAATTTTCATTGAACACAACCACCATTTCATTGAAACATTCACAATAAGATTCGACATTGAAATAAATCTTTTTACAGTTCGTTCAACCGATTTTTACTTCTATTGTGTTGGTGGCATGACAAATGGCAGCTGCAATAACAGTTGGTATTATAATCATGTTTTTGCTTTTAATGCCATCCTTATGCCTATGGAATAGAAGTAAAAATCGGTTGAACGGACTATAAAGTTTTGTTTAAATGTCTAATCTTATTGTAAATGGAATATAGCTCCTTTGGGTGCATTTGTGACTAATTTACAGTTGCACTTTTTAGTATGGCGGCCATCACTCTGTTATTAAGTATTACACTACCCATAGACTTATAAAAAAAGATGGACTCCGCGCCATGCATATCGACAGTGAAGCACCGTACCGATCTATGTGTGCGTGATTGACGATTGACGCTGTCGTGTCACGTAATGGCGGCCGGTCGGCATACTACGATGTAAATGTGAGCGTGAGGCGTGTTTGTTTTACAAACGGTCCGCTATATTTACTGTGCTTCACTTTCGATATGCGTGGCGCGGAGTCCATCTTTTTTATAAGTCTATGTACAGAGGCTAGCACATCAAGTTACCCCAATCTGTCAAATTTCTTTGATAGATTTTCAACTTTACTGCAAAGGAATAAGGTTCATATTCAATTGGGAAAATTTGACAGATTGGGGTAGGTTGATGTGCTGGCCTCTGTACGTACCGTACATTGTGGCATCTACCTACCTCCATATTTATAAACTTAAATTAAATATTTCGCTAATCGCAAAGTAAAAATATAATTACTTGTGCAGCCATAGTACTTAGTTGTTAGAACTTTTGTTGTAAGGTATAACTAATCCCTTTAAGTATATAAGAAATGATTTGAGAAACTTAAATTTTTTATTGAATGAGTTACTTGACATTTTCAGATTTCCATTGTTCCACAGTACCTACGTGTTAGCATTTTCACTAATATATGCTTTAGATAGTACTTACAAAGAACCAGTATAGTATTTAAATTTAAATTTTCTAATATAGTTACAACACGAAATAATAGGAAATACCTACTTAATACCTATTGCATAACTCTAAACTGTTAGCATTTTTGTACATAGCATTGAAATCACTATACTCATCCACTCAGCGAAAATAAAAAACTTGTGAATTATCGAAGGGCATAGACTTCTGGCTACTGGACTATAAGCGCCAGGGAGAACATTAAACAAGAGCGGTCAGTATGAAGCGGCGCGGCGTTAGGTACATCTCCGATCGGAGCGGGCGGGCGGGCGCCGGGCGGGGGAGTTATGTTACTCAGTAGCGATCGCACGCGCCGTAGCTACGCGGCTCGTTAGCGAAAATAGTTATTTGCAATTTAAACAAAAGCCATAATATGCATTTGTTGAAACTTTTGTATGGTAGCAGAGTTTATTATTACGAATATGTGGGCGCAAATTTATAAACTTAAATTCAATATTTCGCTAATCGCAAAGTAAAAATACAATTACTTGTGCAGCCATAGTACTTAGTTGTTAGAACTTTTGTTGTAAGGTATAAATAATCCCTTTAGGTACATAATAAATGATTTGAAAAACTTAAATTTTTTATTGAATGAGTTACGTGACATTTTCAGATTTCCATTGTTCCACAGTACCTACGTGTTAGCATTTTCACTAATATATGCTTTAGATAGTACTTACAAAGAACCAGTATAGTATTTAAATTTAAATTTTCTAACATAGTTACAACACGAAATAATAGGAAATACCTACTTAATACCTATTGCATAACTCTAAACTGTTAGCATTTTTGTACATAGCATTGAAATCACTATACTCATCCACTCAGCGAAAATAAAAAACTTGTGAATTATCGAAGGGCATAGACTTCTGGCTACTGGACTATAATTTTAGTCGGAACTAATCTCACGCGCTGACCGGACGCGCATTATTTTTGCATTGCAACATCTTGCGTCATTCGTGTGTGAAAAATGTCACGTTATCAGTTCAGTGCTCAGGAGTATGTGAACATGGTGCTCATTTATGCTGAGTGTAATTATGATGGTGCACGTGCTCTGAGGATGTATGCTGAGAGGTATCCCAATGCACATCAACCGCGGAATTCTCGTGTTATTGTGAGTGCCCTGGTGCGTATTCGTAACAATGAACCGGTAGTGCCGCGTCGTTCTGGTGGCCCCCGACCCGTGATCTCTGTGCGGCAGGAAGAGAACGTGCTAAGGCATTTTGAGGAGGAGCCCGGTTCAAGCACTAGAAGAGCCGGCCGCCTGTTAAACATGAGTCACGTCGCAGTCTTTAAAATTTTAAAGAAAAACAAGCAGCATCCGTACTCACTTCAAAAAGTGCAAGGTCTGCTTGGTCCAGCTGACTTCGAGCGCCGGTTAACTTATTGCCAGTGGGCACTGCAGCGATGCGCGGAGGACACCCACTTCATCGAAAACGTCATTACTCGGCCGCTGCGTGCAGCATAACTGTCTAATACTCTTTAATTTTAATGTTATTGAAACGTAGCTCAGGTAAGTATGTACATGAATTTATGTTTTTTTTACTTAAGTACTATGTTTGCGAATAGGTCCTTCCAAGCCTAATGTGCCTCAGTGACGCGTTCCTTTGTCAGCCGGACATTTGAGACGGGTTGTTAAATGTTATTGCTAAAACTAAACATACTTATGTACATAAATGTTTAATTTTACTGATAACAACCCGACGACGTGTATTTCTAATTCACTAAGCCGCCTTTATTAAAGTCGCCGCTCGCCATTCGCCATTTAGTGCGGCGCGCGGGGGCCTGCGCGGCCGGTTCGCTCGGCTTCGTGAGTATTCGTGAGACGCTCGGCATCGTGTGCGCATTGCGCGTGACGTTGCCGGTTTGGGCAATGCTACTAGCATTGCCCAAACCGCTAGGTACTGTTCCGCGCTACTATTTTGATTTTAAACAGGAGGTTTCGAATCTATTGTCAATTAATTATTTTTTTGAATTCGGATTATTTTATGCGCATTTTCCTATGCTGATATTTTTATTTTAATCCATTAATGATATAGATTAACCAGTTTAAGGGAACGCCCTCTGTTATTTAACATACTGTATTTACTTGTGCATAAAGTTTTATTAATAAATAAATAAAATTACGACTTTCCCGGTCAAACAGTAAATAATTAAAATAGAGAGGACTACCGTCCGTCGCGGTGGAGTCCGTTGAAGCGAGTGGTCAAAAAAATTGCCCGAGCCGTGTCTGTGTCTCAGCCGTGCCGGGTCTCAGCTTGCTGATGACGCGTTGATCACGCCGCCTTATGTAGACAGACCGCGAGCAAGTTTTAGGGGTCGATTCCCAACAATATTTATACACCGTGTTCTTCACGTTATCCATAATCTTTGTCAAACGCTTCTATAGCTTTTACAAATTAAATCTAAAAAAGGAAGTAGTACTTAAAAAGGCTTCGTTACAAAGATATTTATAATTTCATTTAGTGACATTTTATTGAGCTATGCAGTAAGAAAGGGTCTTTACTTATTTTTGACAAGTTTCAGCCCGCCAGATCTTAAGAATGCAAATACTTCGTTGCCAATTCGGATAAAGAGGCATGCATATCGGGTGATTTACGTCATGGTATTTAGTTTGTATGAAAATTAACAAAAAATAAAAAATATTCATTAATCAAATGTGTCCTTAATGAAAAAAGTGCTATTTTTCTGAACATCTGGTCGAAGTTTATGTATATCGTCCGGAACACGGTGTATACACACTGGTGAAAAACCTATTAAACGTAGGTATGTGAGCGTAGGTACTTTCAGCCAATTCTGTAATTAAAGTCTTAATTCTTATGCTCACTGGTGAAAAACCTTATTAGTGTGATGTAAGTCAGTGTAGTTTTAGTGCATAGGTTCTCAACCTTATTTTGCCCACCGCCATTTTGAGATATTTTTCACTAAAACATGCGAGTTTTATTCAAAACGATAAAAAAGTTTCTCGGAAAATGTCAGTTAGTAGGTATTGGCACTTCGCCGTCGATATCATAAAAAGTCTCCATGAACAGTAACAACCACACATAGACTCATAAAACAAGATGGACTCCGCGCCACGCATATCGAAAGTGAACCACCGTACCGATATATGTGTGCGTGATTGACGATTGACGCTGTCGTGTCACGTTATGGCGGCCGGTCGGCATACTATGATGTAAATGTGAGCGTGAGGCGTGTTTGTACAAATACAGTGCTTCCACTTTCGATATGCGTGGCGCGGAGTCCATCTTTTTTTATAAGTCTATGGTTAACACTGTATTTTTCTACAATTTTATACTTTTATGGGCATTTATAACATTTTCATAAATATACTAAGGAAGTCGTAGCACTCGTAGTGTTAATAAATATCTTTAATTTTCTTTTTGAGTGTCTCGGACATAATTTATAAATCGCCGGCTATATGTGCAAATATTGTAAATTGAAATAAAATGATCCTATATTTCTGTGTTTTTGTTATAAGTCACTTCATAATATCCGTTTATGATATGTAACCTACAACAAACCTTAATCTTTTCATCTGAAAGGGCTTTGAAGGTCCGTGGCATACAAAACCAGTTTTTTTTTTTTTTTTTTCAAAATGTTGGCCACGTATTATGAAACTTACGCAGTGCGCTTTTACTACCATGCAACGCGGCAACGTATACATTCATAGATTCGTTATTGAATCTTGTTAGAAACAAAAACAACCAAAAACTTGTTTTATAAAAAAAACCGGCCAAGTACGTGTCGGACCACGCGCAATGGTATGGTAAATTTCCGTCTATTGTCTTAACTTTAATACAATTTACTTTAAAATTATGAAAAATATATATTTGAGATCCTCACGGTAAGCCCTTTCATTTGATATGTCACACGGTACAGAATGTGAAACTTTTTTTAATTGTCTATTTACCCCTCAAAAATTACTCCCTTTTTCAAAACTCATTTATTTAAGTTACACGTCTGTGTTTGGGTCACAGAGATTCATATGTGTACCAAATTTCAACTTAATCGGTCCATAAGATTCGGAGCAAATTGGCTGTGACAGACGAACAGACAGACAGACATACGAGTGATCCTAAGGGTTTCGTTTTTTCCTTTTGAGGTACGGAACCCTAAAAAACAACCGACTTTAAAAAAGACACTACGAAGTGAAAAATAATTTTAATTTAGAAAGTCGCATTTTCGTAAAAGTTCGCATTTTCGTTGTTTGCCACGGACAGAAAAAAAGTCAAGGCAAAAAAAAAAAAAATTCACGGTTCTTGGGTTAGATTTTACAAATAAATTTTAGAAAATGTCTTTAAATTTACGCAAGAGGACCCGTCTTAGTTATTATGAGACTGAAGAGCCTGATTTTGACGAATATCTTTGTAAGTATCGTTCTCTTATTTTTTTTTTATGAAAATCTTCATCTACATTTATTGTAGTGCAGCAAGCTTTTCTGGCCCGGAGGCTTTTATTGGAACTTCGTTAGTTCCTATTAAGCAATAAGAGAAGTGACTAGATTTGCATGTTTGTTCACCGACAACAGAAGACCAATCCGTAATTAAAATCAATGTCAAAAAGGTAGGTAGGTACCTATCTATTGATTTTACAGGTATTTTAGATAGATTGAGACTTGAGATCAGACCATATTATATTATACTGTAGTGC
Organism: Gortyna flavago; assembly: GCA_963669345.1. NCBI lineage: Eukaryota > Metazoa > Arthropoda > Insecta > Lepidoptera > Noctuidae > Gortyna > Gortyna flavago. Next base: position 1,880,498 of record OY770154.1, read on the forward strand.
TGTAGTCTTTGGATCAGACTGAACGTTCTTATTGAAATACGAGAATAAAAAAATCGGTGTGGAACGTGAAACTTTGAAATCACCGGCGACCTATATTTACCTAGGTCATAGACTTATAAAAAAAGATGGACTCCGCGCCACGCATATCGAAAGTGAAGCACAGACCGTTTGTACAAACACGGCGCCTCACGCTCACATTTACATCTTAGTATGCCGACCAGCAACCCGCGCCGTGACACGACAGCGTCTGTGCAGGTACTTATTGTGTCAAGTGTGTGAAAAGGTGTAAAAATAATTCTACATTCCAGAAAAAGTGTCAAGGAATAACTTATCACAGGTTATGATAGGTCTCAAATCACGCACACATAGATCGGTACGGTGCTTCACTTTCGATGTGCGTGGCGTAGAGTCCATCTTTTTTTATAAGTCTATGACCTAGATGTCTTTTGTGTCATTATTTTTCGCAGACTGCGAGCGATGTGCAGACTTCGTGTACGACTATTGTGCTATTCATGGGCCTCTACTTGTGGTACCTGACAATAAGGTAACGATAAAGATATTTTACTTTACAAATATGCTACTTCTTATATCCAATAATGTTACAAAAAAAAACAAATCTATTTTCAATTCGGTACACACGGCTACACATCAAGCTATGCATTTCCAGTTTGAGTTGACCTCGCATTGTATAGGTTTCTCGTATGTACAATTAGAAGTCAGCTTATACTGGCTATGTATAGCTTGATGTGTAGCCGTGTGTACTGGGTACTAACTCTCGAATATAATTCCGATAGATCGACATTGGTCAAACGTCAGTTGGTTGAGTTAAACGTCAGGGATTGGCTAGAGACTCAGTGAGTCCAGCCAATCAATGACGTTTGACTGACAATTCCAATGTCGATCTATCGGAATTATATTCGAGAGTCAGTACCCTGACTCAAATCTATTCACTGCAGTGAACGAATTTCGTTCACTGATTCACCGCTGAGAAGGATCATTTGGTGCGTGGCCACAATCGGAACATACAGCTTTCTTGTTTTTTTTTAATTTCACAAAAAATATTGTACAGTACAAAGTAAATGTTTACTAACAGGGGCGCTGTCTGTTGGTAAACATTTACCCTGGCAACGTCGTTCCAGCGCGGCGCCAAAAATTAAATAATATTAGAAATGGAATTCGAAAAATAGATTGATTGTCTATGCCACTTTTGCACACGACGTCTCGCGTCTGGGTATCATTGACATATTGATGTTACGCTACGCCATAATCTGTTAGAACGTTAGAACTAAAAAAAAAAAAATAGCTTTATTTATATGTAAAGGTCGTACATATCTGACGGAAAATGCGTCAGGCGTAACTTCGATTGCGTCTATTTAATCGCTCGACGCACTAACGCATCACATGGTTGAGTGTGAAAGCACTGAAAGGTTGAATGTTTCATCATATAATTGTCTGTTCTGGCGTTAAGCGACCGATAATACGCGACGCATTTTCCGGTAGTGTGAATTTAGTGACGGTTAGTGTATAGTTCCGTTTAGTGTGACGACGCGTCCACAGAGCATGGACGCGTCTTCGATCGGCGCCGACACGTGTCGACGCTTTCAACTTTGCCTCTGTCATCGACGCATGTCGCTCGTATACAGGCTGTTAAAGAAATTGCGTGCCATAGCTTAGGGGTAGGTTTAGTATCGATAAAGGATCCCAGAAAAAAATAAAAAAATATTGCAAGATCAACCTAATTTAGTACCTACTAACTTTAAATAGTAATCGTTTAGAATTAAAAATATTGTATTTGTTTTCGGACGCGAGAAGTGAAGGACAAAATGACAACGCGTTCGATAGTAGGTAAGTAAGTAATTAAAGCATTTAAACAAATAAAATAATTTTAATTCTAAACGATTGCTATTTTAAGTTAGTAGGAGACTGTCATATTTGTAGTAAATTTGCGTTTTAGACCAATTTGTACTTAGACCAGTTACTTTTTAGACCACTTACTAATTAGACCAGCTGCTTTTTTTGAAGAAATGATATTAACCCATCTGAATGTCTGTACTGTATGTTTAGACTTCTTAACTTAACGAATTATTTTTTGAAAATAGAAAAGCTAAATGAAAACTGAAAAAGAAATATTTAAAAGTTACATAAATGTAAGTAAAACTTTTTTGCGAATGTCTGGCTTTTTGTCAGAAAATTTCAAATTTCGAAACCATGTTATGTTATGATGTTAACGATACACCTGGGTAAAGCCGCTAGTTATTAGAAAGAAAATAAGTTTATTTGACTCAGGTTAAGTAAACTCTTCCTTCAACCCAGGTCCCTGTGAAGTCAGACATCGCATCGCGCGTCCCTCGCGCCGCTCTTACTATACCTCACGTGTTCCTGCACCTCGCACCCTCCATAATACCTGGTTAGTAATATTTCATCGTTAGGGTTCCGTGTAAGTGTCGTGATCCCAGTGTAGTTGAGGCCTCGCCTCATGCACAAGGTTCCTTTGCCAAAGCTAAAATTCGTATAGTAGTATGGAACGCGATTTTTAACCGACTTCCAAAAAGGAAGAGGTTATAATTTAACCTATGTTCGACTTTATGTATGTTTTTTTAAATGTATGTTCACCGATTTCTCCGCTGAATTTTTTATTTTTTTTTGTTTGATTGGGCATGCTCTCGAGGTGGTCCCATTGTCATCAAGTTGGAATCTGATGAGAGCATCCCATGGAAATCGACGGAAACCCTGAAATTTTATAGGCAAACCTATAGCGATTTTGGTAACTTGAACATTTGCCAAAGTGGCCTTTTTAGGCCCCCTGACTGGCAGTTGCAGATATTAAGCTTTATTAGTATAGATAGATAGATATATTTTTTTGTTTTTTTTTAATTAGTATAGTTGTATATTTATGGATTAGTACAGATTAACATTGTTGGTAATATTTAGGTGCCGGTTTGGGTGTGTTCAGCACACTCACACTGCCGCGTGGGGTCCGCTTCGGTCCGTACTGCGGATTACGGACTCAACACGTTGACTCCATGTATTGTTGGCAGGTAATATTGTCCTAGTGACAACTACAACAACAATTCTTTGTACGACGACATAGCACAAATTTCCAGTATTAGCTGACTTTTCATTGGGGTCATTCATTTATTTATTTATTCATTATTAAGGCACATCAACAACATAAACACAAACATTTACAAATAACAGAGAACAGAGACATGGACTAGTGTTTACGTCAATTACAGACGTGCACAGCGTTCACAACAAAAAAGAAGAGAAAAAACTCAGCATTCACGTTACAAAAATAATAATAATGTTAAAATGAAAAGAAAGGAACAAAACCTCCAGGTAAAATCTCAGTAGTACCCTCATCGACTTAAACATTGATTAATATTTTTTTTTATTAATATACTAATTTGTTTTGTTGTCTGCGGTCTTCCCCTCATTTATAATCTTAGATCATCATCTGCCTAGCCTTTTCCCAACTATGTTGGGGTCGGCTTCCAGTCTAACCGGATGCAGCTGAATACCAGTATTATAATATTATATTTATAATCCCAGCCCACCACCGCCACCACCAGTACCAGTACCAGTATTATATTTATAATCTTAGATCTAAAACATTAATTACGTGACACGTTAAGGGTGTCGTTGTTTGACGGGGAGGACAAGTGACGCTTTGTGACGCTTATGGGCCGTTTTCGTAGTTCAACTTCTACAGCTGATGTGCTATTGTTTGTCGGGTACTATTTTGAACAAAAAATAAAACTGAGCCATTCTCCGTACTTCCTTGGACGACCGCCTTAGTCCTTTCTTGTCTGTGAAGTTAACACTAAAGTAATTGATTTTAAACAGATGTTTCAGGTACCTACAATACCTGCGTCTGCGGTCGTTATCCCATTTTTTTTTTGCAAATTTATTGACGTGATAACGTCTTATAAATCGATGAACGCTGGGGCTGTACCCACGAAAAAGCATGACTCATTGTCACGTCCCGCCTGAGCCGAGCATGCATGCGAGAGCGCAGAACAAACGATAGAGAGGCACGATCGGCCAAAGCGTTCAGCTTGTGACGCATCAATATCAATCAAGTCGTTTCTCAGCAATTATTTTTATGCAATGTTACTTAGTTTGATGTACAGAGTGCGTAGTTGACGGCTATGCGATGGGACTTTTTACATCCTGTAGATACCTATCACATCTGTGGAGTTTCGCGAGCCAATATAAAGCGACCCTGTTTATATGCTTAATTCTAGATGTATGATAATAAAAACAAACGGTCGCACGTGCTGGATGCCGTGGACAGCGACCGCTCAAACTGGATGCGCTACGTCAACTGCGCGCGCCACTCAAAGGAACAGAATCTACTCGCCTACCAGTATAAAGGACAACTTTATTATAGGTACGGCTACAGTTAAACCAGAAATCAATATCTTATAGCACTCTGTGACCTAAACCCCCATTAAGTCACGCTTTTCTGTGACGGAAGTAGTCATTTTTTACATAGAATAGAAATAATATTTGTTTTAATAAAATATGGTATGTAAATTATGATTACATTACAGAGCATACATGGCGTTTAGCACTCTCACGACCTCGCTGCGCTGCGGCACTAATTTCACACCATGCAATAAGCCAATAATGGACTACTTTAGTCACTTGTATCGTAATGTACAGACGCCAGCACATCAAGCTACCCAAAACTCCAAATGACATTTTTAATAATATAATGTAATTTTTTTTAATAATAAAATTAAATTAAATATTTGCACACCACATGTAATGGTAGAATGTAAATGGGCCACATTTATAATAACATCATACTATTTTGTACACCTACATTTAGGCAAATAAAGTATTATTAATATTATTATTAAACTCAATTTTCCCAGTCAACTTTCAATCTTATGCTTTAGTGATAAAGTTGAAAATCTATTAAAGAAATTTGACAGATTGTAGTAGCTTGATGTGCTGGCGTCTGTACTATTTCATTCAAAATGTTGTCAATTAAGTAGTAAAAAAAATCAAACAGTACACGTTAAATGGTACTTAATATGTTTATTCCTTAACTTGTGGAGATTGTCGCTCCCGTTACCCCATTTACTTTTTCATGATCAATAATAAACGGAAGTTATTTTCCCTCTGACAGTAGGAACCCAACAACACCCTTATTACAACGACAATAAAGATCACTAATCTGAAATTCCTGTGAACGACCGTAATTTAAATTTTGTCACATTTTACAATGCTTGGCTTTCATATCACTGTTCCAGGACCATAAAAATAATTCCTCGTTACACGGAGCTGATGGTTTTCTACGGCAGCGAGTTCGCGAACGCGTTACATATCAACCTAAGTAGATACAATACGGCCAAGTACTACAAGGAAATTATTAGTAAGTGTTTCTTTATCTTTATCATCCACAGCGACCACAGCCCGACTTCACACACTGCTAGACATAGGCCCCTATTTTCTTGTCCCAATACCCAAGCTCATGTGCCAGCCTTAACAAGGTTTTTCCCACGATGGTAGCAGTGTCGTCTGTACATCTCACCGCTGGACGACCGACATCTCGTGTTCTAGTCCTTGGGCGCACCAAAAATGTTGCGGCGGCTTAAAGCCTTGGGGTGAAAAACGATTTTTTTCTTAGTGGACTGTATGAGGGGCGGTTCTATGATGCAAGTAGGTGCTGGTGGTGTGGGGAAATGAGGATCGTAGGTACCTGCCTGGTGAGCTATGGCGGATACACGGTGAGAGTTCCTTAGCCACGTGGCGATGGCGCGTCCACGATGTCACGTGCTTAAGAACAAGGATCTGGCACTTTCCACAACACAAAGACACGCATTTGCACAGTTTATAATGACAATCTTCGTTCTTCGCGGTGAAATATGAGTTCTCTTCGACTTAGGATTTAATTTTGACCCGCAAACCTTGACAGAGGTTGAGAACTGCCACACCCTTCCTCTACCTGTCATCACTGCGCCTTGCCAGGTGTGCTGCCCAACTCCACACACATAGTGACGCACAGTGACAGTTCCGTGACAGTGTGGTCTTACTCCTACATTATTGGTGTTCAGCTAGGCACGGTCCGAGGGGATTTGGAGCCCCAAAACCATCCAAGCTGGCGACAGCCCAAAAAAACAATGGATAAAAATATTTCAACCCAGTTATACAGGGTCAAATTAAATTAGTTAGCAAAACTCAGCGTACGTAATGGGCATCGATATCTAAACACAATAAAACAAGAAATAAATTCATTTGATTATTTTTTTTGTGGAGTCACCGACCGCTTTTTGTTTAGTCACTTGAAATATCAGTTAAAAATCAGCTTTATATTGTGTCAACTTCACAGACGGGACGAGTATCGATGTCTCAACACGACTAAAGAAAACAGATTTTCCCATCTCATATTTCAAGTAAGTAACAAAATATCCAAAGGTTGTTGAACCAAATAAAAAAAAAATAAACATCAAATTTTTTTTGTTTTTCTTTATTAGTGTTTAGATACACATCACGTCTGCGGAGTTTCGCTAGCTAATTTAATTTGGCTCCGTATTTTTTTTAGTTTATGGACGCGATCTCTATATCCCAGTGCACTTAGGTACATATTAAAACAATCAAAACTATTATGGTGGAAATATTTTTGAAGTGAAAATTCTTTAGGCGCGTAGAGCGAATTTTGGTGGGAGAAAATCTTCACCGACATGCTGTAATAGCAGTATATCTGTAGCTTTATGGATGACGTGTTTTAAACTACTGCCACTTCTTAATTTTAAGTTTTTACTTCTGCTAGCAGTCCCCATGACTGCCTATTTTTTTTTTATATATGGCTTGGTGTAATAGGTTGGAGGAATATTATGATGAGACTAGCTTCCGCCCGCGGCTGCTCCCGCGAGATATGTCGATAAAAACTATCCTATGTCCTTCCCCGGGATGTTATATATCTCTCTGCCAAATTTTATCGAAATCCGTTCAGTGGTTTAGGCGTGAAAAGGTAACATACAGACAGACAGACAGAGTTACTTTCGAATTTATAATATTAGTATGGATTTAAAGAGCAGTCCAACCAACATACAGGTTGTAGGTCTTGGGTTCGAAGCCAGGCAGGCGCTTTACTTTGTGTAATTTATGTTATCACCACTGCTCTCAAAACGGTGAAGGAAAACATCGTGAGGAAACCGGCATGTCCTAGAACCAAACATTAGAAGACATGTGCTATCTGCCAACCCGTACTGGGCCGGCGTGGTGTACGGCCAGCTCAGAGGAGGTCTATGTCTCAGCAGTGCAAACGTTATAGGTTGATTAAGCGTATGCTATGGGCACTATAGTATTACTGTTTATGTTATAAGGAACGGCCTTTACTTGCGTGGGAGTTGCTAAAATAATATTATGTTGTTGTTCTAAGGTACAACTACTAAATCTCTTCAAGAAAACAATGATTACATGCAAGAAGAATATGTAACTGCCGACCAGTTCCATTTTATCGACGAGAATTTGAATGAGGATGATAATAATAAAAACTCCGCTGAAATTAGCATAAACAGTAAAATCCTCAGTACCAATATTGTCGATAGTTCTTTGAATGAAATAGCGCGAAGTGACAACGAGTCCAAAGAAGAGCCAGAGGAGAACACATCGAAAATCAGATACAAATGCGAAACCTGCCAGAAAACATTCGCAAGCACAAGCAACTTAAAATATCATATCTTATCACATCTCAACACGTGGAAATTTAACTGCGAATATTGTCTCTTCAGAACTAACAAACATTGCAATTTTAAGCAACACGTCGGAAAACACACAAACACTTTTAAATTCTCTTGCGAAACATGCCCATTCAAAACTAATTATGGGAGGACTTTCAAAAAGCATTGCTTTCGACACGAAAATAGTGAGAAGGTATTAGAAAATATCAGAATACGTGATAAGGTTAACTTTCCTACGGCAAAGACATGCGAGATCTGCGAATTCATCACAAATTCCCGTAAAGTTTTTTCGACACACATGTCTAAACATAAGGGTAATGTGTACAAATGTGATAATTGTTCTTACAGTAACCACTCGAAATATAATCTGTCCAGGCATATAAAAAGGTTAAGACATTAAAGGGAAGCACCAGGGTAGCCCGCGAAAATCAAATTGTCTTGAGTTTTTTGCAATTTTCAGGTGATTGTCATGTTGAATGTTTAACAATATATAATTCGCGAGCCTATCATTTATCTTTTTTTTGACAGTGATACAAATTCAGATAACGCATTTGAGTGTTGTTGTACAGACGCCAGCACACTACTACAATCTGTGAAATTTCTTTAATAGATTTTCAACGTTATTGCTAAAGCTGTCAAATTTCCCTAATCAACTTTGAATCTTACTCAAAGTTGATTAGGGAAATTTGACAGTTTCGGGTAAAAAAAAACCTATTAAAAATACCTACTCTAAAAGTTGATTATGATTTAAATAATGATTGAATGATTGCTTTTATGTGTTCTTCGTTGGTTAATAGAGAGATAGAAGTTAAATTGATCTGTAAGAAAAATTTTGATTTTGAATGTAACTACATATTGATTTATTAATTATATTATTAAACAAAATAATACTATGAACTATGGGAACTATTTTTATTTTCAAACTTTAAATACATGTACACACGGCTACACATCAAGCTATACATAACCAGCATAAGATGACTTCTGATTGTACGAAAAACCTATACAATGCGAGGTCAGCGATAACCGGAAATGTATAGCTTTATGTGTAGCCGTGTGTACAGCTACTGTAGAGTATTCAGTCCTAATCCAGAAAGGCAATTCTCGTAAGCCTTCACCGACCCACTAGTGGCGCCGCTTAAGCGATAATAGTGGCCACTATTTTCCGAAACAATGTAAAACTACCGTTTGTAATAATATTAACGTATAATCTTGAGGAGCACAACTTAACGTGCTCATTTTCTGCATTTTCATTCTAAAATAAAAGAAATACCTAATCAAACAAACGATGAGGGCGCCACTGCGCGGTCGGCGTCGTCTTAAGAACAGTCTGATCTGTCTCTAATCTTTCAAAAATATCTCATAAACAAAACCGTTGTTGTCCTGCTCCTGATTTCTTCCCAGTCGTGTTGGATTGCTGCCCCATCAGAATATAAGAGTTTAGGAGTGTGTGTATTTGTGCCCTATGATATCACCTGCGTACCTACTTGGCTAGTGTCCTTGGAGATTGGCTGCCGCGCCCGCGCCGTGACTGAATTTCGGTCAGGAGGATATAAGCAAATCACATAACAAATATCAATGCAAGAAGCTTTCAGCAGCAATTCACCGAGCCGGAGCGGATACAATGGCTCTTCTCTCAACATTATTTAATTTTTCGCTTTGCTTCTATGGAGTCTATGAAAAAGTACTCTGTGGAGCGTTATGGCTTAACGTAACATCAAAATGTTTTTAAAAACAATTCGATTTGAATTTTTATTGAATTCTGTATCTTTGGGTTTGCTTTGGGTGCATTCCGAATTGGGAAAATAATCGATTAGAGCGTATTGCGATAACGCCGACCTTGCCTTGTAATAATATCACCGCCCGTGAGCGCTGTCAAAAATGACAGTGTGGGAGAGGATGAGGATGTGCCAGTGTGTTTTGGTTTGAGTTGCATCATATCTAAATTGTGCTTCTGGCTGACAGTCGCCACCTAAACAAAGAAAAGGAAGATGTGGTGTTTATACAAAGAAATACTGCTGTTATATAGTTTTGACATCGCGTCAAGCACTGTGCGCGCGTTCACGACTGTTCCGAATTGTTGATAGCTCTCAACTGTCATAACATAATCGTAATATCCAAACGGAACGCATGTGAGACGATTTGAGTGCTGTGAGCGAATTCGGAATGCGGCCTTTGATATCTGTCATCTGTGTTGACATAACACTTGACAGCTTGAGCTAACCTAAAATACATTTTCATAAACAGACGCACGTGAATATTCACGTAATTTGTAGATAAATAATGCCTCAATTCCATATAGACGAGGTATGTCCAAAAGAAACCGTGTATCCAATGGTAGTCGGTTTCCAAAATGGTTACCTAACCCAAAACTTCAAAACAAATGACTGTTTACTGCTTGAAGACGAGAACTCTGGGAAAAAAACCGTCGCTACGGAGTTATGCGACTTAATATACAGTGGCGAAGAAGAGCAAGAAGACCTAGGTCAGACGTTGATACTGGCTCGTAATACTAAGACGGGGAAAGTCCGCTTGCTAGAAGCCGGAAACATCGAACTGAAACCTACATTGAAATCTAACTTAGACACAACAGACGCCACAGAAGCGGACACAAGCTACTTAGAGCTCAGCAGAAAGTTCGGATCCAAGAAACACAAGCAAATAATGGAACAACGTGAGAAACTGAAGATAAATGTACAGACGGTGACTGAGCAAATGCAGAATGTGACTGACAGCATTACCGAAGATCAGCTAGACTTGTCGTCGTACAACAACGCTGATTCAGACGAATTCTATATACCAACAATCAACAGAGAAGCATCCAGAGTTGAAGAAGTCTACGATATTGATGCAATATTGACCGCGGAGCAATGTGAAAAGATATATTCCGAAGTAGAAGGAACAAAATACATGACAGAACTGAATCCTTTCTTAAAATCACTAGCAACGAAGGAGTTGTCGAAGCAACATACGGTCCTATTAGTTTATGCTCAAACTTTGTTACAATTATATTCGACGTTAATGAAAGATATTAGCAAAAAAACTTTCACAGCCTGTCCATACTCTGCAACGCTAAATGAGATTGTGTTGAACAATTTCTTGAGTAACGTGAACGGGAAAAGAGGGCGGTCTCCCCAGTATAAAGACAAGTCATTATGTCATGCGTTGGTTTTTATACTTCTTATTAATAATTATAAGTTTAATTTCAATGATTTGTGCCAAGAGCTGAAGTTGACACAGCGGACGGTTACCTCAAAGGTTGCGTTGACAGGTGCCACACTTGTTGCTGTGGGGACTAAGAAAGTTGCACAATTAAAGCTACCGCTATGCCGACCTGCTTTAAGACGAAAAAGTACGAAATTTTGAATAAATAATGTTAATGGTTTTTTTTTTTTTTCCTTTTTGGCAACTGAGCCAATGTCGACTATTCTGCCGTCTGCCAGCGTCATGTAGTGACAGCAGCACAGCAAGATGAGCCGTCGAACGTTGCACTTTTTGATAGTTGTTATTTTTTAATAGCTGAAAAGACAATGTACAAGTTTTGATAGTTAAGATTTTTTTTTTTATAATCAAGTACTAATTATTACTCTACTATAAAATGTCGTGTCTACTTATACCTAACATATAAAAGATACTTTAGTAAGTAGACAGAACAACTATAGGTTTTAAAAAAAAAGTATGCACTCTAAAGTGGAGTGAGGGAGGTGGATTGGAAGGCCATTGACGTTTATATAAGGTGTTGTTTTATTTATTTATAGCACTGTGTGGGTTTAGGTCACACGAACTATAAAATAATAAACAATACGTGTCACTAATGCACGTTTAGCAAACACGTGCAATAATGGACTACTTACCTAAGTTATACGTATCGAAATGTACAGAGGCCAGCACATCAAGCTACCCCAATCTGTCAAATTTTCCCAATTGAATATGAACCTTATTCCTTTCCAGTAAAGTTGAAAATCTATCAAAGAAATTTGACAGATTGAGGTAGCTTGATGTGCTGGCCTCTGTACCTACTAACTGTTATAGTCTAATGGCCGATACCAATACTTTACGGACCGTGTAATCTTGTGGAGCACAACTTAACGTGCTTACTTTCTGCATTTTCATTCTAAAATAAAAGAAATAACCAAACAAACGATGAGGGCGCCACTGCGCAGTCGGCGTCGCCTTAAGTACCAAATATTAAACAATTTATTTTCAAAGTGATACACACGGAATTTATAACTCATAAGTCATTTATTAATTTGTTTAACATAGGTACAATAATAATGGTACTTATAAAGAGTGCGCTATGTTATGCCAGAGGGCGTACAAGTGTTTGTGAAGATAGCCATGTCTCCATAATTTAATAAACAAACCTGTACAATAAAAAAAAAACAATGATAAAAGAATCACACATTTCATAATACAAATTAATTAAAATTTGGAAAATCCAAAAGTGCACGACTCATAATGCTCATTTGATAGTAAAAAAAACTACTTTCTTTGAATAAAAAAAAACTCTCAATTGGGTTCCTCGGTTCCTCCTAAGCGTGTAGTTTCTATTTTTTTTTAAATTTACTCAATTAATTGATTTTATCACACCGGTTTTTTTTTAAATATTTAGATGTTTTTTTCGTTTCTACCCTACGAATAAGTAATATTACTTGTTCGCAGTTTCTACTGCATTAAATCAATTTTTGAAAAGTACAGTCTCCATTAAATTATGAAACAGTTACAGAAAGGAGGCAAAAAAAAAATCGATCGTAAAGCACTCTAATGCTTCGCATTGAGTCGTGCAATAATAATTTATGTAGCCAATAATCCTGATATTGTGGTGATAGATCGACGAGAGTGTAGTGAAATGAATGTTGATATCGCTGACCGTCATGACGAGAATCTTGTGATAGCTGAAGAATATAAACAAATCAAATATCTTGGCTCAGCACACGAGGTTGTCGACATGTGGGACGTGGACTCTGCAATCATTGTACCGATAATCGTTACAATAAGGCGACTACATGACCTAAAACGCGGTCACTATCGGACTGCATAGAAAAGAAAGAGAAGCGCGATGACACAACGCTGGTAATTTATTGCAAAATATGAAACAATCATCTATTGTTGATTTATCAAACACCAAACAAATAAAAACCGTATACTAAAATTCGGGGAATTAAATTGTCTTTTATATGGTGAAAGTTTTATGAAAATACACCCGATAGTGTTTGCGTGATTATAGTTTTTATGTCCGCGGTAGACATTACTTTACAAATTAATTACACTATGTTAAAAAAATATAATTGCATATATTCACATATCAAATTACGAAGCAAATGGTCTAGTATAACATTTATTTTTTTCAAAGAAATCAGTCCGGTCGATTAGACGTGACGTTGAATTTAAAATCATTAGAAGTCGTATATCTGCGCCTTAAATGGCCTTAAAGCGGAGAGCCTCGACCAACACTTCAGGAGGCTCTCATGGCGCGGCTGGGTCATCGGCTTGATTCAGAAAGCAGTACTTCTGGAAATCTGGACTTGGCACGCATACTGAGGAGGTTTCTCTCTAGAGCGCTGACCACCGGCAGCTTGCACCCTGTTTCTGACTTTTAAATGATTTTTTTGGATTTTTTTGTAAAAAAATATGTACCTATGAAAAGAAAGAGATGCATCCGATTAGATAGATTTTCGTTTCGATAGAAACGAAAATAAAAATTGCAATAGAAATTAATGTCAATAAAAAGACAATAAACATAAAAAATGAAATAATGGTACTGGTCATTGATGTATTAAAAAGGTAGATACGGGACTAAGTCACAGCGCCTGGTCCTACTCAACTAAGTGATTGCCCGTAGTTGGCATTCAGTCGCGCACGGAACACCGTTGATCACACACCTCTTTAATTTCAGTTTTTTTTTTGTATTAAATACCTACACATCAAAATGACTTCTTGTGCAGCTAAACAGTGTTTTAATAATACAAGGAAGAAAAATACGGGACACGGGACACTACACGGGATTACTTATCACTCGTAAGTACAGCCAAAAATGTTAATTTGCTGAAAATTACAATAATATTTAATGTTTGCTTCGCCATGTTTGTGAGAGCGAGATAGATATTACAAACATGCGTGATAGACGATACGCACATAACTCACGAGTTGCGAGTACGAGGCGGCTAACACGATTTCACTCACACGACAGCGCCGGCCGTTATCTCTGTCCTTGTCTATCAGTGACTGTAGGTTGACGCCTGTGATGACACTGATCATAGATGTGTGAGTTTCGGTGCATACAGTCGTGCACTGAGTCCAGGTTTTCTGATTGCGATGTTAGTGTATAACGTATCTTCCTCCTTTTAATATATCAATGGTACTGGTATTGTTGGAACCTTCGTTTTGAGAAGAGGTGTTCTAATCAAAATATGACATACAACCTGATACTGACCTGCAAATTGGAAAGACATTTAAAAAAAATTCGCGGGCTATCCGACGCTTTCGCCATAAATAAGAGATTTGTGGTGCAAGTAAGCCTGAAATACGTACCTATTTCAAATAACTTAATTTAAAGATTATTGAGTATTTTATGTTTAATATTATCAGTCAAACTTATATTCTAGCTAGGATTCCAAAAACATGATAAAATTATTTAAGTAGGTACACACGGCTACACATCAAGCTATGCATTTCCAGTTTGAGTTGACCTCGCATTGTATAGGTTTTTCGTACAATCTGAAGTCAGCTTATACTGGTTATGTATAGCTTGATGTGTAGCCGTGTGTACAGCCCGCCAGGCAGTGTTCTTCTGTCAAAATGTCCACGTGAAAACTTATACCTACTCCGACTTTTAATTATTGCAGTAAAATGACACTTCTTAATAACTCATTTCGGACTGCGTTTAGAAATATGCACGTCAAATAAGTTTCGTTTGTTGTTTCTATTCTGTACTAGAAAAGCAAGATTTGGTTGATGGTCGCGAAAAAACAAAAAGTTGCCAATTTCAGTCATATAAGTAACGCCTAAGCTGTCATTTTGCTGCAGCTAATTAAAAGTCCGACTATAGGCGCAGTGAGCTGTCAATAGTGTCAATCTCTAGCATCAGCGGAATGACAGCTCACTTCATCTAAGATTTTTTTTTCTTTTATATTTCTATTGCTGCTATAACAACAAATAATAAAAAGTAGTGGCCCGCCCCAGCTTCGCACGGGTGCAATTTATTTTTCGAATGTCCGAAATTTTCCTTCATACAAAACTTGTCTTGGCAATACCGAACACAACAAAAAAAGAATTATCCGATTTGGAAGTTATGCGTCATTTTTATTTATATAGATTTGACAGATTGTAGTAGCTTGATGTGCTGGCGTCTGAACATTATAGTAGTTATAATTTTAGTTGCTAAAACGACAAGACAATTTGTCAGTTTCACCTAAGTTTTAACCGTGAGAGTTTTACAGAATAGATCGACAGCCCAGTGCACAGAACACATATACCCTAAAGGCCCAGTGACGGTGGGGCTGTCGCTGAACAACAAACAACAGCCTAGCATACCTATTCACAACCATTGGACAGATTGTCGTGTCGAAAATTACACACACTTTCGATTAATGATTTGCTTTGCCCCCGACAGCAAATAACAGTCGGAAGAATAACTATTTGATTAAGAACTGCTTTTT
Source organism: Gortyna flavago (assembly GCA_963669345.1). NCBI lineage: Eukaryota > Metazoa > Arthropoda > Insecta > Lepidoptera > Noctuidae > Gortyna > Gortyna flavago. The sequence goes on from OY770154.1 coordinate 1,895,853, forward strand.
AAATCGACCGATATTTTTTATTCGTGGAATAAAATTGACGTCTGACAGTTTTTGTATGAAAGAACTGTAAAAAATTCAAAAATTATTCCTCCGATAAAGTTATCTGGTGTTGGAAAAATCAGCTCTTAAATTAAAAGTTTTCAGGCTTTGGATTTGTAAACAGCTATTAGAAGACTCCTCCGATAACCTTGATTGATGTTCGACAGAGTTCGACCTGACACGGGTGCGTATCAAATGGTTGTGAATAGCTAAGTTACGGTTGCTTAAAACGACATGCCTTTCACATAGTGTCAACAATTTACAGTCTAATGACGTCACTGAAACGTTATGTATGAAAGTCAGTTGGTGTGTTTTCCTAGAGAGCGTTATATGACACCGTAAAGTCAAACACAGTTTCCATCACTTTCATGACAGGTGTCACGGCGGCCGTTATGTGATAGCTATGCTCTTCTAGGAAATCTTAGATTTAGGCCCTTAACTACGGCGACGGCGGTTCCATCCTGATTTCAGTCTCGAAATCTTCAAGAGGTTCAAATTTTATATTCAAATCCCCGGTAGTACTCTCTGGCAACATATCATGCAGAGCTCCGAAGTTCGAGAAGTCAGGCTCGTCCTCGCTCATCTCCGCGGTACAAAGTTCGCTCAAAATCATTTTGCTTTTGCTAGCATCAGCGTTCGTAATCTTATACCTCTGTATTGCAAACTCTAGGGAATTGTAGGACTCGAAGCAAGTCCCACACTTCAACACCTCCGTGTCTCTCAAGTGTTTCAGCTTGTTATAGACGCTCAAATGAAAATCATCGTTAAAATTCTTTTTGCACTCTTCACAATCAACTGTGAAAGTTCTACGTCTCGAACCAAAAGTTGCCAACTCATCCACATCAAATTCCTCATGGAATTTCTTTATATGTCGCTTCAAAGTCTTCCTTGTGCTGAAATCTTTCATGCAAATAATGCATCTTGGAAGAACTTTCTGCTTGATCGTAGGGACTAAATTGACGTGGCAGACCTCGTTGTGGGCGTCGAACTTTTCCTGCCCTTTGAAAACTAAGTTGCATTCTTCGCATTTGTAGATTTGATCTTCGGCTAAATGTTTGGTCTCTAGATGTATATTTAACGCTTCATTGGAGCTGAACGATACAGAACAGAGATGACACGGGTAAGTGTTCATGTTGAAAGAATGCAACAATTTAAGATGTATCTTACAAGACTTCGCCGACTCGAATCGTTTGTGACATATATGACATTGAGGAAACGCTGCCGAGTTAGGATGCTTAGTCCGAACATGTTTTCTCAAACTCCTTTTCTCTTTAAACAGGGTCTCGCATTCGATACACTTGTATCGTTGCATTCCCAAATGAGTATATTCAATATGCCTTCTGATGTTTCTTTTCGATTTAAACTGTTTATCACAGTATTCGCATCTCGACCAGGAGTCGTTATTATGAACGATTTTTATATGAGAAGCCAAATAGTATTTATTACTGCAAATTTTTCCGCACAATTCGCATTCCACTTCTTCATCGGTCGTGTGTTTTAACTTCATATGATGTTTCAGGGATCTATCACTGTAATATATGCGATCGCAATGCTCGCATTTAAAAGAGACAGCTTCCTCATCTATGTTTGTAGATGATATGTTTGAATCTGCGATTTGAGCTTGGGGGTGAAAAATTCTCGTATGAAACTCTAAGCTAGAGATATCCGTGAAAAGCTTGTCGCAATGACTGCAAGTGTTTACGTTTGGCGGTGGGAGACACACATTCCTATGTGCAGCCCTAGTCTCTTTACTAAAAAACTTGTTGAAACAGACGTTGCAAGTAGAGAGCGAGTACTCAGTATCATGGTTAACGCGCATATGATCTTTTAACTCATAGACGGTAAGGAAAGAATTGTCGCAATATTCGCAACTGTATATGTGTTGCGTGTCCATGCCGTACCGTTTGAGCAACGATTTCTTGCAGTACTTGTAGAAGGTTTTAAATGAGTGTTCTGATTTCATGTGTTGCCGTAAACAGAATTCTTCTTCGAAACTTTTGTCGCAAGACTCGCATACAAACTCGTATCTAGCATCCATTTCAGTGTCTTGGTGGTGGAATTGTATGTGGCTTTCGAAATTCTCCCGCCCAATTATGACTTTCATGCAGAAGTTGCATGTCAAATGTTCTTGGCTCGCGGTGTTGTGTCGCGTCCTTGCGTGTCGTCTCAAGCTCTGATTCGAAGTGTATACTTTCGGGCAGATGTCGCACTTAAACTCCCCTTTTACGCCATGAAACATCTCTATATGTCGCTTCAAATTTCTATTATTCGTGTACACTTTTTCGCACAGATGGCATTTGATAGCGTCTCTTTCGCTCACATTGTGTACCGACTGTATGTGGGCAATGAGCGAGTGTTTCCCTCTAAAAACTTTATGACAATCGTTACACGTTGGGTACTCAACATCAGGATTATGCAACTGATTGATATGCCTCTTCAAATTCCGTTCTGTTGTGAACGTTTTCTTGCACAACCGACACCGAATTTCGTACCCCAATCCTTGTAGATGCACAGTTATCATATGAGATGTAATGTTCTGTTTTCTTGTAAAAATTCGTCCGCAAAGTTCACATTCTGGGAAGGGCTGGCCATAGTTGTTATGACCTCTGGAGAGGTGTTGGATCAACCCAGCCGGACTGCCGAAATTCTGGCCACAGATATTGCAGTGGCATGACGAGTTTATATGGCAGTTTTCTATATGAGTTTGTAAGTTATATTTTCTTGTGAAACTCCTTGAACAGTAGTCGCAAACGAAATCTAATTGATTCTGATACATCTCGGTCCGATTCAGTTAAATCTGACAACTAGTCTTACCAAGGGGTATCGTGTTGCCTAGGAACTGGGTTCTGGATGTCAGGTAGGCAGACGCTCCATGTAAAGAACTGGTTTCAGCTTCATCCGGGAAGATTGGAAGTCGACTCCAACATGGAGAAGAATTGGCAGATGACAGACCTGGAATAAAAAATATTTCGTAGATATTACTTCATTTTTATTATTTTCAGCTGCTCAGACCAAAGTGGGGTGCAGAGCAGATTTTTCTTTTTGACTTTGAGTTGTAAGTATTATTATTAGTGTTAAACTTAGTTTGGATTTGTGTCTGAAAAATAGCTCAGGCAACATGAAAGTATTTAATGTTCATCATGATGGTTCAAACTTATTGTTATTTATTTATTTAAACTTTTCACACAAAAAGGTAGAAAAGGCGAACTTAATGCGTTAGGCATTTTCTACCAGTCAACCAAGGGTGGTGAACAGATAAGATGGCAAGTGCCAGGTGCTAGGTAATTATTTACTTCAAATATTCACATACAAAAAAAAGGAAGATATGTAATAAATAAATAATGATAATAATGTAATAAATGGACAAATAAATAAAATTAATAAAGATACCTGAAAGTCTCGGAAACTAAGAATGATAGCTTAATGAAATAAATTGTGTTTAATAGACAATCAAATGTCCCATAAATGAAAGTAATAAATCTTCTTAGTTACTGTACAGTTACGCTATCAAAAATGACAAAATAAAAAACTGGAGTTTTGTAAAATGTTAATGGGACTATGAATTTTCTGCATCTGTTTTTGCTTCTCTTTCTATAAAATAATAATAATATAATATATATTCTTTTTATATAATAGAAATACCAAACATGTGTGGCTATATGGCCAGGACATTACTGCAATATTGCATAGTCTGGCTGGTTTTGCTGGCAATGTTGCCGGCCACTGTGTTGCAGCCACATATTGCACTAAAATATTGCCTGTTTAGAAGCATCTTAAGTCATTCATGTTGTAAGGCAGTACCTATCACCACTTATTTTTTGCTCTTACATAAAATACTAAAATGATTGGGGATTATTTGAACTGAAATGAATTTTGTTTTAAAATGTTTTATCTACATCTACATAAATAAGTAGCACTAAAAACAAAACTTGAAAACATCCACAATTACATCTTAAACATAACAGTTATTTAAACAAATAAATAAATAAGTATTGTACCTATTAATAACCCCAGCAATTATTTTCACTGTATCGAGTATTGATAATCTGTGAACAGGGTTGTGGGCTGCAATATTGTCTATAAATGTTTTGTGTATTTCTTGTTTCTATGTTTTATAATTAGCTGTTTGTTTATACTCTTGAATAAAAAAAAAATCTAATTTAATAGCTGCAGTTGTCATTTTTCGTTAGTTTATTAAAGTTTTCCTTAAAATGTTTAGCAAAATACAATTTTTTATTTAATTTTATTTTCGTACTGTTTGTGTGAGAATAAAACTTAACTTACTTATAAATCCTTTTGTATGACGATTATGGTTGTATTACAGTCCTCAGTTCCCGAAACTATATGACGTACATACACAGAGCACTTTTATAATAATAATAGATAGTTATTAAACGCCGATGCACTGTTTTCGGCAAATAAATTATTCCCAGTAGCATCTCGCTTGCATCAGGAAGGAAGTCGATCATTTTGACACTCCAAGTAGTCCAGTGGTACCATAGTGGTACCGCTAAAACACTCGTGACTCGACTCGAAATCGAATCAATTTGATTCATCGGCGACAAATTAGACTATAATAAATGAGAGATACCGACCAAACTAGCAGTTTTGTCCAATTGCTAAAACTTTTTGGACGTTTGCAAATAAATCAATTAAATGTGCGTTTTATTTTTTCGAAAGATGAGTAGCCTGAATAGCTAGTATCCTTTCCACAACACTGAGGCCGCCTTCCGAATTGGCCAATATCGCTCACAGCACTCAAATCGTCTCACATGCGTTCCATAATGGATATCACGATTATGACAGCTGAGAGCTGTCAACAATTCGGAACACTCGTTAGCGCGCTCACAGTGCTTACTCGGTGTCAAAAAGATATTACAGCAGTATTTCTTCATAAAAACACCACACGTTTCTTCCTTTTCTTTGTTTAGGTGGCGACTGTCAGCCAGAAGCACAATTTCGAAAATGCCACGTTATTAAAAAGACATGGTGCAACTCAAAACAAAACACACACTGACACATCCTCATCCTCACACACACACACACTGTCAATTTTGACAGCGCTCACGGTGATATTTGTACGAGGCATGGTCGGCGTTATCGCAAGATGGCGCATGCCATGACGTCATCTATGACGATTCACGGGACATCGTTATCGCGCTCACGCCAATTCGGTACGGGTTTTAGCACGCTCAAATCGATTACATCGATTATGTCCTCAATTCGGAACGCGCCCTGAAATTCACTGAATTTGCAATTCGTAGTTACACTTACACTTTAAGTGACAGTGACAGTCTGTTGACAGTTTGTGTGCGTTCAAAATGTTCAACATTTTCAAAAACTATCGTTATATTTCAAAGGCATCAAAACATCATCATAAATTGCATTGAAGCAGTGAACGAAAATAAACACATTGATGTGTTTTCGATAATGCTCTATTCCAATTTTTTTTCTGTTTGAACAAAACTTAGGATAAAAACTAGCTTTATAGGAACGCATTATTTTATGAAATGTCAAAGTTGTTTGACTTGACATCACTCTATCAAACAAAAAGTCTAAATTTTTTTCCTCTATGGTGAGATTGGAACCAGGGTGCTCAATCTTAGAACAAAAAACTCGGTACAGCAGTGTATACAATGATACAAAATCACGAAGTATATATTGTCTCTGTACAAAATAAGTTTGAATGTGTTTTTTAATTTTGTCGGATTATAATTGAACTTTACGCGAACGCTGGTTAAGAGATGGAACTCTGAAGCAATGTTCACTATTAATTCGAATAGATGGCTCTAAACATAATCGCAACTTTGATACGTCGGTAACCTATTTACTACTAAAATAGTATATTGTTAACTGACTTCTGTTTTAGTGTATCCAAAAAATATTTTTAATTATGGATCATTGTCAAGGGTTTTAATTACATTTATCGCGCAGTATGACATTCAATTATTTTTCTATCAATGATTATCACCTATTGCAATAATTTACACAAATATTTTGCAAACATTCATAGGGATCCTGGTAGAATTACTTTGGAGGTTTTACTATCAATAAATTGGTATCCCCAACAAAAATGTCTGATAAGATAATGTCTCACGCTTGCTCTAGTGTTGAATTTAGCCATATTTTTGTGATCTTCCTGTGTAACGTTGCGCGTTTGTCGTTGAGTTGAGCGAAAGTTCCTACGACTAATCCATATTTGTGACCAGAAAGTGATTTTGTGAGTGGTTATGTCAAAACCAAGATATGACTCCAGTGTAGTGCTATTGCTAAGTTTGAGATAGGAGTCTTTTAGTGCATCAGGTCATCGGATAAGCACTGCTGTGTAACTGTGTTCCTGGGTGCAAGGACAGTGGAGGTATGTCACATTGTCATAGCTGAATCTTGGAACTTGGCCTTTTACTTGAATGCAATTCAAAATTACGTTTTATCAGTTGTATGGTTGTCTTAAATTTTTGTTTCTTTTCAATATAAAATTAAATTTGTTTCGAAACAACAATATTAGGGCTTTACTAATGTTTGACAAAAAACGAATCACAAATTAAATATAAATAAAAATTAATAATTGTCTGCAATTTTTTTCAGACATGCATGCAGTTCTCCATGGATTTCCGAACCCTGAAAAAGACCGATTTAGATTCAATACGTGGCTTTAATCTATTGGAACTACGGGAAGTGATATTTTGTGACTTGAAAATGCACACATTTTTAAGTCCCATTGTGTGTGTCGCAAACACTTTCAGAATAAATATTTATGTCGCATTAACAGAATAAACAATATTGCAGTTCCAACATTATATTTAACAGGTTTGTTCATTACCTTCATAATGCTACTTTGTATAATAAAAGAATAAAGTTGACAATATTCCTTTAACTGATAAAAAAAAACTATAAAGCGCCTTAGCAAAATTATTAATGCAGTTATTCCTTTATAATTGTTTCAGGTCTAACATTACAATCACAAACTAGATCCATTATGGATCTGGCCAATGGATCTTCTGAGAAAAAAAATCTCAGTAGATCCACATCTTCAAAACAGGATCTAATGAGAAAACAATTTGTCACTAGATCCATCATGGATCTGGCCAATGGATCTTCTGAGATTGAACAATATTCACAACCAAACTTGCCATGTGTTGGAAGAAAATCATTGCAAGAACTTGTACATCAGCCAATTCCATTAACTTCTTCAGGTATATTGTTTTTTTTTTATTTGACTCATATAGGTTTCCACATCAGAATATGTGTCCCTGTGGTCTCTATCTATCCATACTAATATTATAAATTCGAAAGTAACTCTGTCTGTTTGTATGTTACCTTTTCACGCCTAAACCAATGAATGGATTTCGATAAAATTTGGCGGAGAGATAGATTGCATCCCGGGGAAGGACATTAGTTATTATCGATATACCTCGCGGGCGAAGCCGCGGGCGGAAGCTAGTACCAAATAAAATGAAGGTAAAGTGTAATAGTCTTGATGGAATAGAACCCTTAGGCCTGTATTAATAAACGTTACTCAGCCCAGGAGCTCGCACTTGATATCGATCTTGAGGTCATGATCGTATTAATAAACATAATAATTGACATACTTAAACTACAGTTTGGGTTTACGAAATGAAAAAAAAAAGTATATTTTGGTTGTGGCCAAGATTTCATCTTTTACCGAGTTCATCTGAAGTTGGTTGTGAATTTCAGTATATAGTAATCTTACGACATACCTAGCAAGAACGAAATGTGATGAATGATAATTCTAAACTTCGGCAATGTGACGTACAGCGTCGACGAGCTGAGCTTGGTAACTGAGATACTGTTTTCATGTGTTTATTAATTAGCAATGATCTTGAGATGCTGATATCGTAATAATGGCGTTTCAAATGATAACGCACTTGAGTACGTCCGTCGTTGAGAAACGTTTATTAATACGGGCCTTGCGCTTGCACTTGTCAGGTTTGCAATTTAATAGTTGAATTAATGTAATAATCCTACTGATTAGAAATTATTTAAAACAGATTTACTTTTGCACTCATACAAAATCATTTTCTACTTTACAGGCAGGAAAATATCTGCCAGGACGCTTAAGCTCTCCAGGGCAGAAAGAGATCTACAGCTGAAAATAATGGCTGCCAAAAGAAGAATATGTACATTAAAAAATAAAGTTAAAAAGCAGACAGCGAAATAAGGCAGCAAAAAAATAGTTGCCAATCCTGCAGTACTAGATGTACTGCAGAATTGCTCAAGCACTGCAAAACTATTAATGCGGATGCAGTGGAGAGAAGACAAAAAAAAGGATAAAGGACGACGATTCACGCTGCAAGAAAAAATTGCAGCATTATCGGTTTTTAAACAGAGTCCAAAGGCATATAGATTTATAAGAAAAATATTTATATTGCTCGCAAATCAGACATACGCCAAAGTTATACAATTTTTTTTTAATGATGGCGTGACCAAAACTGCCAAATGATCTCATTTATTGCAGCTTCTTAAAGAAAAAATTGTGAAAATGACTATTGTGATGCTTTATGCTCCTTTGTACTCAACGAAAAATCTGAAACCACGTCGACCTGTACAGTTGATCTTGAAAATATTTTAGAGAAGAATACTGGCACCTCTACAGTATGTAAGCGGATAATAATTATGTTTTGGAAAAAAAAAACTTTTTTGTATTGCTCTGTCTGCAAAAATGATTTCACGAGCGAAGATGAAATTGAATATAAACTTGTATCCAATTTCCAATATATAATTAACCATATTCTAAAAGAAAACTTAGATGCTTATTTATATTATAAAAATGTCTATATTGACCTTAATAAATATCGATTTTATAAAATGTAATACACATTTTAAAAAAATGATAGATTATTTAATAAATACTGTGATTCGATTTATGAATTATAATTATTGCAAAGTAATCAATAAAATTTTGTCTGGGAGAAGACAAGTTGATAAAATACAAAATATGAAAGCTAAAAAATATCACAGTAAATGTTTTAAAAGGAAAATGAAATAAATTGAATCACAGTATTTATTAAATACTTAATCTATCTTTTTTTTTATCTATGTGCCTTTGGACTCTGTTTAAAAACCGATATTGCTGCAATTTTTTATCTCTCGAAATCACATCCTAATGTTATTGCCGAATAATTGACTTAAAAACTAGTTAGAAAAATACATCTAAAGGGTTATAAAAATATCAAGTAAATTTTACGTTCTATTATTAACCTTAAGCTCTGAATTCAGTCAATGTGTTAGCGTCAGAATGGCTGGTTGCCTATGGCAAGCGGCTCTGAAAGTATATTCAAGAATTGCTACCCAATTGCTTATATTTGCTACATTTCTTCAATAATTGCTACATATGATACATTCAGAGAAATATTAATATTTTTTTGACCAGCCATTCTGACGTCAGGATGGCTGGTGGCCTCCGTGTTCAGCATGAAATTACAAAAAACATTACATTTAAATACATTAGGTAAAAAAAAAATAGATTTTATTAATAATTGTACGCTCTGATATCTTATAAGATATTCATTTTAATGATATGCTGTAAAGGGCAATTTTAACCTACATGAAATGCACAACGTATCTAATGTATTTAATTGGAAAAGGAATGATACTGTATTGTTTAAAATAGCTTGGTAAAATAATTAATAATTTTTATGTAATATGTGAAAGATGAAAATTTTTACTGTGGGTTATATGTAGGAGATAACATATACCATCGCGGACTTTTTTATCGATATTTTTTAAGATATATGATTCAGTAGAACCTACGTAGAACATTAATTTGATCTATCTCGTAAGGTTTAGCCGGCGTTTGCAATGTAAGCGCAGAAAAACGTTTTTGTTACGACAATCACTCTTGAATCACTCTTATCTATTGCTGAAAACTACATTTCACCTTGTTGACAGAAATTAAAAAAGAAATACCCAAAATTTACAGTTTTCTCTATCAATGTTACAGGCACCCCTCTAAATTACTTTATAAAGACAACCTTTTGAGTTCAGCCGTTGGTTGTCAACAAGGTGACCCTCTTGGGCCATTCATTTTTAGTTTGGCAATAAATCCAATTGTTCGACAACTAAATTCTAAATTCAACGTATGGTATTTGGATGACGGAACCCTAGGAGGTGATATAGACACAGTCTTAAAAGATTTAACTTTTTTAAAAGACAAATTCAGTTCCATTGGCCTAGACCTGAACCTTTCAAAATGCGAAATTTATCTTCCCCAAACGACTGACAGACAGACTACCATAGAAAAATTTAATACAATAGCTCCAAATACAAAAAATTACGGAAAGAAACTCTCTTCACCTACTAGGGTCCCCAATTTTTGACGAATCCTTTCCAACGTTCTTTGAGGAGAAGATACAAAATTTTAATGATATCTCGGAAGACTTTTCAAAATTAATATTCATTCTGCCTTCACACTCATTCGGTACTGTTGTTTTGGACCAAAATTTACATATAGCCTTCGCTCCTCTCATCTATGGAAGCATCCATAACTTTTAGAAAAAGTAGTGCAAATTATTAGAAACACATTAACTTCCATCCTAAATGTGGCCCTGGACGACCGTGCGTGGCAGCAAGCCACACTACCCATTCGCTTGGGTGGTCTCGGCGTCCGCAAAATTTCAAGTATTAGTTTACCGGCCTTCCTGGAACATTTTATCTTCCTCACTGGTCGATTTTGAAGTACCGTGTTTGACCGATGCGATGAACGCTTGGAAAATGGCTTGTCCCAATACCGTTTTGCTCTATAACCCGTCTTCCCAGAGACGGTGGGATGAGCCGCTCTGCAGTATTATACGGAATACCCTTGTAAACACGTCACGTAATACTGTTGAGCGTGCTCGTCTGCTGGCTGTGGGAGAATGGGAGTCAGGCTTGTGGCTTCAGGCGCTCCCGTCATCCACCATAGGCACAATGATGGATGACTCATCGTTTCGGCTCGCTACGTGTCTCCGCTTGGGAGCACCTTGTGTTGCTCCGCATCGATGTCACTGTGGTGAAGCTGTCGACAGTCTCGGACACCATGGCCTGTCTTGCTGCAGGAGCGCATTCCGCATAGCACGGCACGCCAGCAACAACGATATTATTCGTCGAGCCCTTGTCACCGCCGGCGTACCAGCGGTGTTAGAACCAAACGGCTTGGTACGTGACGATGGGAAGAGACCAGACGGCGTGACGTTGTTGCCTTGGAAGGTGGGTAGGCCTCTGGTGTGGGACGCAACGTGTGTCGATACCCTTGCGCCATCTCATATTCCTAGCACGGCGGGCTGTGCTGGTGCCGCTGCTGCGGCTGCTGAAACCCTCAAGCGGCGCAAATACTGTAACCTTATAGGCAACTACAGCTTTGAGCCGTTTGGGGTCGAAACGCTCGGGTCATGGGCCCGAGTACGCGTCTCCTTTTTAAGGAAATTTCTCGCCGGTTAGTCGACTCTTCACGTGACCAGAGGGCTGGGTCGTTCTTTGGTCAAAGAATTAGCATTGCCATTCAACGTGGCAATGCTGCCAGTCTTCTGGGCACGTTTCCGGATGACAGCGATGCGGACGAGTACTTCAACGCCTAGGTGTCCTTCGTTTTTGTATTTATTTATATAAAAAGTTAGTTAATATACCTATATATATTAGATAGATATTACAAGAAAGACAGAATAAAGTTTATTCATACATTAAAATCCGTTGCGTAGTTTGAAAGATCTAAGCTTACAGACAGTGGATGAGACTTTGTTTCATACTATGTAAAGATTTTGTACCCAAACTGTTTTGCTTTAGCTTTTGCTTTTAATTTTGTTTTCCTTTCTATGATATTCGTGTAAGTACTGTACTTATTGTGATTTATTTTAATGTGTTCGTCCTTGTCCTTAAAACTTGCACCTCTATAAATGTTAGGTGAATGATGTGTTGGCTTACTTATTTAGAAGCGCACACTTGTATTTTGTTTAAATAAAAACATGATTAGCCAAATAAAATTGCATTTCATTTATCAATCCCTGAAATGAACACTTGAATACTACCGAAAAAAAAAACTAAAGTAAAAAAAAAGAAAAAGTACAACAGTGGTGTAGTTCTAACTCTGAAAGCTGGGTGGCGCTAGTTTCTTCAGAAACGCAAATGACCCGTTCCACGGAACAAGATTGGTCTCTATCTCACTCTATTAAAAAGTACTCTGTGATTGGAACTTTGGATTGGTTCGCGTTCGCGCACAGCTAGCTTGGAAAATTTTTAAAAGCGCACAGGTTCGCGTTAGTATGCTCTAAGTGTATGGATTGGTGGATCATTCATTTTCTTTTCGGTGAATTTGATACCGAAATAAATATACTTATTTTGAATACGGTAAAATACATAATCAAGAACGCCCCAACGTTTACACATTACAGAGCATGTAAACTGTATACATTTTTTAATTAAAGTGAATCAAATTCCTGTAATTTTTTACTAAGTATCTTTAAGAATGTACAAAAAAAAGAAACTGAATTTCTTTGAAATTTTCTGTTTTTATTAAGGCCTATTTATTAAACCCCCCAGTGACTTTTAAGTTTTATTTAATTTCTCTAAATAAAATGGAAAAACTACCAATGTGTAGGATATGTTTAGTGGAAAATGTTCGCTTTACTGTTGTGACTAACAAGAATCTACAGGAGATATATGAGAAGCTGACTGATATACCAGTAAGTTGATAATAATTGTTAAAGATGCAAGGTGTATACATAATCAGCCTATGATGTTCCCAGTGTTGGGACACAGGCCTCCTCTCTATGAGAGGGAGTGGGTTGGAGTGTAGCCTTAGAGGCGCTATGGAGCAAGGGCAGAAATTTTTTCTTGTTTTTTTTTTTTTCGGAAGAATTCCGATTTTTTTGCAGTATCGGGTTTACCTTGTCTATAGCAACCATTTAGGTTCTGAGAAGTATGGCCCTACGATGCACCGTTTCCGAGTTATGAGCCTTTTACTTTTTTTAATTTTATATAAAACGATTTATATTTCAGAAATGGTAGTTCGGATGAGATTGTTTTCGGGAAAGAAATTGTTGGGTCAGTGGGTTGTCTTAGGGGCTCTGCCTAGCCTTTTCGCAACATATTGATGTATGATGTAGAAGGAATACATCACATTACAAGTCACTCAGTATACTTAATCATAATCATCTGCCTAGCATAGCTAGTATGTATAGGTGGTCACCCATCTATGGACGCGTAGCTTAACTTGATCTAACAACCTGTGCAGTTTTTATATTTTGTAAACACAATAAAAACAAAAAATTAATTACCAAATTTTGTTGTTGCAGTTTGTAACTGAAGACAGTAGACCTATGCTCGCTTGTTTCTTTTGCTACGCCAAACTGAAGCAAAGCTACCAACTGCAGAAAAAATGTCTGGAAGCCGAGGAGCTGTTGGCACAGATATTGAATGAGGACTATGAGGTGAGGTATGATGAATTCAGGCTCTTCATACAGCCAGTTCCGGATTAGCCCATAAGCCAATTAAGCAATTGCTTAGGGCATAAAGTCTCAGGGGGCACCATAAGGCAGAAACAGCACAGAAAAAGTATTTGCTAGCACATGAAAGGCAAGGTTGTTTATCAGCAAGATATTACAAGACCCAAAAGTCATTCTAGAGATGTGTGCCAATCTTTACAAATAATTCATCGATGATTTGGAAAAATACGAGGTACTAGTGGATAGGAGGGTCTACCAAACCCCATAACATAGAACATAGAGGGTCTACAGGCGTGGATTGCTTAGGCCTTAGGGCATCATGTAGTCTTAATCTGGCACTGCATACAGCTGTCCATTGAGAGCCTCATTGAAGGTTTGTTGAGAGTCTTGGTTGTGATGAGCGGTATAGTTTTAGAACCCTCTAGAGGCTTTATTATAGTGTGTGTCCTCCCACTCACTGGCGAAAAGTATAAGGGAAAGCAAAAAAAAATCTGTTCCATTAATTTTGACAGTGTACATAGGTAATGTACTTTTCTATGAAACAGATGATCCTGTCACCCCCACCCTGTATATTTATAGCCTTGTTTAAAAGCGACAGTTGTTGTTCAAAATGCGTTTAATAACAGAGGGGCAATTCTCGTAATTTTAAGAACGTTCACAGTCTGATCTCAGTCTCAATATGTCAAAATTACCTAATTTTCCTACATTTTGACAAGTTTTTGACATTTGTTTGTCGCAGAGATGAGACTGCAACAAGATTTTGAAAGTTTTAAATTACTAGAATTTTTTTGGCCTTCAGTTCTGAGGCTCTGTGTGCCCTTGCCAAAGGCTTCCTCCAAACCCTTTCAATTATCCCTGTCCTTGTATTTCCAGCCGTAAAGGGTAAAACAGGACCCTATTACTAAGACTCCGCTTTCCGTCTATCCGTCTGTCACCAGGCTGTATCTCATGAGCCGTGATAGTTAAAGACAGTTGAAATTTTCACAGATGATGTATTTCTGTTGCCGTTATAACAACAAATACTAAAAACAGAATAAAATAAATATTTAAGGGGGCTCCCATACAACAAACGTGTTTTTTTTTGCTCGATATTGATAACGGCAACAAGTAGACGCTTGACATATTCACAGAATATTTAGGTATATATTCACTTTAAAAATATATAATAAAATTAAAAAAATATTTAAGGGAATTTATAATTTATTTTCCCATACCAACAGACATGATTTTTTTTGCGGTTTTTATAGACAATGGTAAGGAACTTGCACTTGGCCTTTTTTTTTATTAAGTTCTATTTCATTTTCCCCTCACTGTGGCCTGTAGTAAATAAGTCTTCCAGACCATGTCTAGCATTGCAACCAGTCTCAACGGAGAGTCCAGTCCAGTCTCAAGCCTTCGGCGCGGGGGATATAATTGTGCACACGTGTGTGTGCAGACGCAGGTGCACTCTCTCTTCTCGCAGTCTCTTAGTCCGATGGGACGGCAATCCGAGACGGTCGGAGAGAGATCCGGCGCATGACCCAACACTTTAACGTGCTTTTCGAGGCACAGGGGTATCACCATATATTACTTTACTCTATGGGTATCACACTTGAGTTTAGATAGCTAGTAGATTAATGTATTGGATTAGCAAACGCGAAGGTCTGGGTTCCAATCTCGAGATGAGACTATTATTTTGGGGCAGCGAGATTGTCCGAAAGGGTTACCGCTACCCCGGAACCTAAAGGGCTAAGGAAGGAACACGGATGGGTTTTAGTCAGTAAGAGTCTGACACTCCCTTTCGCTCCACCCAGAGCGGGAGGGGTCATTTGATGATTTTCCATCCTAAAAAAAAGGGGGTATCATACCACCAGCTTCCAAACTCCGAGGGTGGGGTCCTGGGTTCGATTCCCAAGTCAGGCATTGTTCTTGGGTGTTTCCATTATGATATTCTTACAAAACGTATAGCGACAACATATGATACGGCCATAGACTTATACAAAAAGATGGACTCCGCGCCACGCATATCGAAAGTGAAGCACCGTACCGATCTATGTGTGCGTGATTGACGATTGACGCTGTCGTGTCACGTAATGGCGGCCGGTCGGCATACTATGATGTAAATGTGAGCGTGAGGAGTGTGTGTACAAACGGCATACTTACTGTGCTTCACTTTCGATATGCGTGGCGCGGAGTCTATCTTTTTTTATAAGTCTATGGATACGGCCAACCCATCTCCATTTAAATCTTCTCCGCGTTTTAGTACTACATCTTGTAAGCCGTCCCTTAATTCTTTTAATTACAGATAAAGCCAGTACAATTTAAAGGAGAAGTAGATTATTTTGGTGGGTTCGTCAAAACATCAATACAGCATTTAAATATAGATGATGATGTTTGCCAAACGAAAAGCGACTCTGTCAAGGAAGAAATACCGGCTGTTTGTGAGGAACAAGATGATAATTTAGATCTGAAGGTGGAGCACCAAAGTGATGGTAAGTACTTAACGCGGACCAGCCATAAATAACATCAGGCTTGTAACCCTGAAGGGTTAGGCAGAAGTGTACCTTTTTTTTAGGGTTCCGTACCCAAAGGGTAAAAACGGGAACTTTTACTAAATATCCACTGTCCGTCTGTCTGTCACCAAGTTGTATCTCATGAACCGTGATAGCTAGACAGTTGAAACTTTCACAGAATGTGTATTTCTGTTGCCGTTATAACAACAAATACTAAAAACAGAATAAAATAAATAATTAAGGGGGGCTCCCATACAACAAACGTGATTTTATTGCCGTTATGTAGTGTTAAATATTGTATGGTGGTACGGAACCCTTCGTGTGCTAGTCCATTTCGCACTTGGCCAATTTTGTTTTATAGCGCTGTGTGACCTCTACCCGCACTTAAGTCACGGTTTTCTGTGACTAAGTAGTTCATTTTGAACACACATGAGACACATTATTGTTGTTTGAAACATTTTTTTTTTGTAATTTTTTATTTTGTGTTTCATGAACTGTGTCCAAATAAACTTTATTCTTTCTTTCTTTCTTTATTTTTACACAGAAAAGCGTGACTTAAGTGCGGGTTTAGGTCACACGAGCTATAAAATACACACACATTTTAAGTACCTATTTACTATTTGTAGGAATTTTAGATAATACTTATGTATAAGGGCTACTTATGTGAGGGGCCCGTGGCTAAATAAGAACAGCCGCACAGGTCGATCGGTCAGGTTAAGCTACGCTTGCCGCGGTTGGTCTGTGGATGGGTGACCATCTTTACATACCGAGACCCCTCCGTGCCTCGGAAAGCACGTTAAGCCGTTGGTCCCGGCTGTCATTCGTGGATCTTTGACAGTCGTTACGGATAGTCAGAAGCCCGAAAGTCTGACAACCAGTCTTACCAAGGGGTATCGTATTACCCAGTAACTGGGTTGTGGAGGTCAGATAGGCAGTCGCTCCATGTAAAATACTGGTATTCAGCTGCATCCGGTTAGACTGGAAGCCGACCCCAACATAGTTGGGAAAAGGCTAGGCAGATGATGATGATGATGAAGTACTTGAGTGAGATACCTGAGATACAGGTTTATTCCTAGTTTAGGTAGAATCCAATTATTTCTTACCTACCTCTAGCTTAAGGCCCTATTTTGTAAATATTTATGCAAATCAATTAGGTATTTCAATAAACAATTTGAATTTCAAAATAGTATATGACACGTGTGACTTAAATAGTGGGAAATAATGGACTACTTAACTCACATGTATTGTAATGTACTATTTTGTTCCGGGCTAGAAAATCCTCATGGATGTCCTCCACACTGGGGTGGGCTGAGGGGCCTGTGATCCCTCGCTGCGCTCTGGATTCAAAGAAACACTCTCGCCTTCAATATGGTTGTTTGCTCCCTTGGCAAACAATCTACTATTTTGTTATAAGTACCGTATAATACTTTCATTCAAATGCATTTAGTAAAATAAAAGCTGGAGGCCTAAAAAGGTCATTTTGGCAGAATCATTCATCATCTGTTTATTGTCTCTGCATCACCCTAAGGTAGACGGGTAGAAAATGCCCAAGGCATTAAGTCCGCCTTTGTACAGTTTTTTTACTTGTGCATAAAGTTTTTATAAATAAATAAATCATAAAACAATTCATATGACGCAATTCATCTGTTTGACAGTTTCACACCTATATATCCCTGAAGAGTTAGGCAGAGGTGTACCTATAGCATTTTACGAATCTCCATACAAAACTGTCATACAGATGCAATGCGTGACATGAATTGTTTTATGATTTTGCCAAAGTGGCCTGTTTAGGCCCCCTGTTATTTTGACATTACAAGCAGACACTTAAATTTTATTTATTTGTATAGTTTTTTTTTGTTATCCTACGATACCATAAGGTAATTTTAAAATAACTGAGAAGGAAAATAAAAATTACCCATGAAGTTGCAAGTTGTATGTGTTACGTTATAAAACCGCCGTCGCGTTGGTTATATTTTCAGAGCTAGAACCGGATAATTTAGAACATACGTATCCAGATGTAGAAGATACACGAGCACAACATTCTGAATCGGATTCAGAAGATGATGTACCTTTAATGAAGTTTAAAACTGAAGTGGAAGAACATGAAGTGGAAGAACATGAAGTGGAAGAACATGAAGTGGAAGAACATGAAGTGTCTAAGAAAAAAACCGGCATTAGGAAGAAAAGTAAGTTTTCACTTCTCATGCTCTAAAAGTTCGTCTTTATGTTGTGCGTAGCGTAGGCGACATATTTTACCATACTGACCGCCGACTGAGCCAAAGAAAAATAAATCTTATTTCAAGGCAATAAAACTCAATTTTAAATGCATAAAGTAATGCTATGATCAACACGATTTTCTTAAATAAAAAATAAGTTTTGCTCATTTTATTATGTTTTTAACTCAATACTTTAAATGGGGTGTATGAGGTCTTGCGTTAATTATGTTACATATCTATATTTAGAGAAAATGTAAGCAACTATTTACACTAAATATTAAATAAAATTACTAACTTACTATACAAATAAATACAAAAACAAAGAACACTTAGGCGTCGAAGCACTCGACAGAAGACTGGCAGCATTGCCACGTTCAATGGCAATGCTAATTCTTTGGCCAAAGAACGACCCAGCCCTCTGGTCACGTGAAGTATCGACCAGCCGGCGAGATATTTCCTTAAAAACTTTTTTCCAAAAAAAACAACCGACTTCCAAAAAAAAAAACACTACAAAGTGCTAAATAACTTTAATTTCGGAAGTCGGTGTCAATAAACGAAAATGCAGAACCAACGACACCGATTTTGTACTTTTTAGTGGCAGAGTTTGTAATTTATCTAAGTTACAATAGCCTAATGTCAACTGCTGATCACCTTTTACAAAATATTGCTTTTGAATTTTTAGATTTTTGTTGATTTTTCAAAAACCGCTTGTCAGATTTAGAAAAAAATCTTTTTCATGGGACCATTTGGGAAGTACACCTTTTCCAACAAAAAAAGAATTTTTCAAATCGGTTGGCAAGCGACGGAGTGACGATCCGAATTGAGAACCTCCTCCTTTTTTAAAAGTCGGTTAAAAAAGGAGACGCGCACTCGGGCCCCATGACCCGAGCGTTTCGACCCCAAACGGCTCAAAGCTGCAGTTGCCTATAAGGTTACAGTATTTGCGCCGCTTGTTACATATTGTATAGTGGAATTAGTGGATGATCACCCAGCGACGAACTGACCGTGGCGAGTGTACCTTAGAGCCTTCTAGAGCCTTCGATATCAACGCGGGCGAAGCCACGGCAAAACCTAGTTTGAAATGACTTATTTGATTTTAATATCTTTTTTTTTTTATTTTTTCCAGGTCGTAAGCCAGATTGTAGCGAAATCATTTTGAGTAAGGAGGAACAGCAAGAGAACTTGCAGGCTAGGTCGAGCTCGTCCAACTACATACACTCTCCGTTCAAGTGTAGTCTGTGTTATAAAGGGTTCGTCGACGCACGAGCTTATGATAATCATAAGATCAAGCATGAGTCGGTGAGTAACCTTTATTTATCCCACTAAGGGCTGATTTTACCAAAGTCAGATATCTTTTATACGTGGAATAAATATAACGTCTGACAGTTCTAGTATGGAAAAGCTGTCAAAAATTCAAAATTTATTCTCAGGATAAGACTTCTAAGGTATAAAAGTTACTTGATAGCTGCAAACATTTTGTTTATCAATGTTATCAAGTTTTTTTTTTTCAGTGTACATACGTCGTTTTATTCCGAGCGCACGCACTTTATAGCCATCTCTCTTCTTTTGCGTTTCAAAAGTAATTGCATCACTTTCGCTCGCTTAGTACGTTTCGAGGATTGTAGATTTTCGATGTAGCGCCTTAACCGGATGCAGTTAAATACGAGTATTTTACATGTAGCCATGCCCACCAGTGAGCCAATAATAGACTGATATAATTAAATTTAACCAATTTTTTTACTAGCCTGCGCTGTCCCACTTCTGGGCAAACGCCTCCCTCCACTCCTTCCATCTTTCGCGAGCCCGCGCGTCCTCTTTCCAGTTTTGTCGGAACCTTTTGTGCTATTTGGGCCCACAGTTTGTCCGGGCATGCAGCAGACATGTCCTGCCCAGCCCCATTCAAGTTGGGCTACCTTTTGAGCCACGTCAGCTATCTTTTTTTTGGAGATTAAACTAATAAAATGTCTTAATTCCAGCGTAGCGGCGCGCATGTCTGCGACATATGCCAAATGCGCTATCGGTCTGTGCAGCTGTTGCGCACGCACGCAAACAACGCACATGTCCGCATATTTAAATGTAATAAATGTGGCTATGTATCTCACACGAGGTAAGTCATGCAAGATATTTAGGCTGAGATCTACGGATTTATTTTAAATAAACGATAATAATTATTATAAAATTAAATCTTATCTAATATATCTACCAACACGCACTGGGCCCGCGTGGTGGATTACGGCCCTCTCCCTCTCACAGAGAGGAGGCATGTGTCCCAGCAGTGGGAACATTATAGGCTGATAATGCTAATATATAAAATTCTCGTGTCACAATATTAGTTACCATACTCCTCCGAAACGGCTTGACCGATTTTTATGAAATTTTATATGCATATTCAGTAGGTCTGAGAATCGGCTACTATCTATTTTTCATACAATTAAATCGAAAATTTCGTCAAGTCGCGCTCCTTTAAAGAAGCGATATATAACGCAATAAGTTGCAACCTGCACTGCGCAGCTTAGTGACGCATCATGTGTATTCTTCTTGTGAATTTTATTCGCTTGGCGCACTTACTAGAGAGCGCTTCTATTTTTTTTGTGCAAGCAAAAATGTACCTAGTGGTGGTCAGGCGGCAGTGTCCGCGATAGTACATTTAAGTAAAAACTTAATTAACTTTTTTTTACTAAAATGAAAATTCCTTATAAAGGACATTATTAATATATTTTTAAATCTTTCTTTCTTCAGTAATCAAGCAAGGATTCACGAGAAATGGCACAACGGACATACATACGAATGTCAACTATGCAGTCACACGTTCAGGTATAACTTTAATACATAAACATATCATAACATCATGCTTGTGCGCAGTGTCAACGCAATCAAAAGATACGGGCGTCTATGTTCCGGAATCAAAACGTATAGGGTACTCCCCGTTGACGTATACTCCATTTACAATAAGATTACAGTCCGTTCAACCGATTTTTACTTCTATTCCGTAGGCATAAGGATGGCATTAAAAGCAAAAACGTAATTATAATACCAACTGTTTACTGCAGCTGCCATTTGTCATGCCACCAACGCAATAGAAGTCAAAATCGGTTGAACTGATTGTAAAAAAGATTTATTTCAATGTGTGAAAAAATCCGAATACCGTAAGTAGTTACATTACAAAAAAAAAACGGTCAAGTACGTGTCGGACCACGCACAATGAAGGGTTCCGTAGTTGGAATGAATTTATCCCAAGAACAAACTTAACATTATAGTTGAAAAACATGTTCTCCCATACATTCCAACTGAAAATGTAAGTTTGTACGCACAATATTGAGAGATTTACCATGTTGTTTCAAGATCATAGACTTCTTATTAATTTTCCTGTAATCTATAGGTATAGAACTATTTTCTGTATTTTTTTTCAAAATTTTAGGCTTAGTAGTTTCGGAGATATGGGGGGGGGGGTATGGTAAATTTCCGTCTATTGTCTTAAATAACTTTAATACAATTTACTTTAAAATTATGAAATAAATATATTTGAGATCCTCATGGTAAGCCCTTTCATTTGATATGTCACACGGTACAGATTGCGAAACTTTTTTTTTAAATTGTCTATTTACCCCTCAAAAATGACTCCCATTTTCAAAACTCATTTATTTACGTTACACGTCTGTGTTTGGGTCACAGAGATTCATATGTGTACCAAATTTCAACTTAATCGGTCCAGAAGATTCGGAGCAAATTGGCTGTGACAGACGGACAGACAGACAGACACACGAGTGATCCTATAAGAGTTCCGTTTTTTCCTTTTGAGTTACGGAACCCTAAAAAAACTATTTACATACATACCTACAAATTTATACGGAGCCCTCGGTGCACGAGGATGGTCGTGGCGTCGTCGGGGATGGGCCGTTGATAACTTGCCCAAATACACGAGCGGCGTCGCGCGTCGATGGTTCAAATTGCCCCTGCTGTCGACGCGTGTGGCTCTTGACGTGTATGCACACCCTATCTATGTGTAAATCCCGTTTAATAGGGGGCGAGCTTATTCAAAATCAAACGTCATTTATTTGAACTAGTCTAAGAATCAGCAGTGTGAGCAGTGGTGGCCCAGTGCGCTTTGCTTTGTGTAAATTATTTCATCACCACTGCTCTCGAAACGGTGAAGGAAAACATCGTGAGGAAACCGGCCTGTCCTAGAACCAAAACTTCGAAGACATGTGACATCTACCAACCCGCACTGGGCCCGCGTGGTGGATTACGGCCCACTCCCTCTCACAGAGAGGAGGCCTGTGTCCCAGCAGTGGGAACGTTGTAGGCTGATTATGATTAGGATGAAGAATCAGCACGTCAAAATTACAAAAGACAGTCCCCCAAAACGCCCGCCCTTCACCACTTCCTAGTGGTTTCGCTGGGGAGAAGAACTTACGCAACAAACTCCCCAGCAGCTGGGTTTTTGCCATCAACAGGGCACAAATCCAGACTCCGGGAGTCCGGGCTATGTTTTTTTTTTAGTGCTGAATGGTCCCGCTCTTGACCTCGATCACGCCTGATGGAAAGCGATGGATGATGTCTATGATGGAACGAGCGTGCCCAGAAGATGCCTGTTCACTCTTGCTTCTGAGAAATTCCAGGTGGAATAGCCGAATAACACCTTGTCTGACCTGGAAATCGAACCTAGGGCCTCATGCTCGGCAGTAGCGCTTGCGACCACTAATCTGCGTTCGCGATTTAATGGCAAAAATTTAACAAATTTGAATTAGAGGAATAATAACTTTAATTTGTACACAATAAAGTTCAGTTTACGCTACAACTTCAAACATTTTTGTCTTCTTCAATAGTGCTGGTCACTCTGAAATCAACTTAATTGTCATTGAAATAAAGTTGATATTTGCTTAACTTCAAATTTTTACTTACACTTTTACTATAGATATAATTTCTTTGCTAAATTAAATTTACTGTCGTCTCCACATTATACTTCTGCCTGCTCCTCTGTTAAATATAGTCGTGATGGTATGATGCTGTAAGCTCCTCATGTCCACAGGAAACCGACGTCATACCTGTCTCACATGCGCAAGAGACATCCCACGGAGCATGTCTGCAACATTTGTGGAGAAACGTTCGTCGGTAAACATGGTCTTCAAATGCATAAGAGGAAAACGCATATTAACGGCGAAAAGGTATGTATAAACACCATTTTTTTTGTATAGCAAGGAAACGTAAAAAAAATATTTCGCAGTCTGCCTTAGTGTCTCTCTTAAGAGGAAATACGGGTGGCCCATTCTCGATAGAAACGCTATCGCCTGTTTTCTTTCTGGATAATGACCATAGAGCAATGATTTTTTACAGAATAATAAAAATTAACTACTTGTATGTTCCTAGGTTTTCCCTTTTGATGATACATTGTTTTTATAAGCACTAGAACCCTGAATATTGCCGATGTCAACAAAGCCCTGGTGTACTAATTTGAAAACAATTAATGAAAAACGAAAAACATAGGGACACAGTATATATCCTTCTTATTCAGTTTATGAAATATCTTTTAAATTGTTACAATAATGGAGCAGGAAATACGCGAGAGCCAAACCTCGAATTATGACTTTTTACTTAGGATTTTTCAGAAGGCCAATTCTCTTAATTTAAAACGTTCAAAATCTAGTCGCAGTGTCATCTCGGCGACAAACAAATATCAAAATTGTCTAAATGTAGGGAAATTTTAGGTATTTTTGACAGATGGAGACAGATCAGACTTTGAACGTTCTTAAAATTACGTTCTTAGAATTGCCGCTCAGAAGTCTCCGACCGCATTTCCAAGGTGAAAGTGTCAGGGTCGGTCGCGAAATTAAAATGTTCTTACGTTTTTTGCAACTTGCAGGTCATTATGTTGTATGATGATCTAAATATGACTTTACAGAATTATAATCATTGAAATAATCAATACAACCCTCTAAGTTCATATAAGTTCATATAATCATATTGAATGACTATGTCATGAAATATCAATACCTAATTTATTCTGTTCTTAGTATTTGTTGTTAGAGCGGCAACAGAAATACACATTCTGTGAAAATTTCAACTGTCTAACTATCACGGTTCGTGAGATACAGCCTGGTGACAGACGGACGGACGGACGGACAGCCGTCTTCGTAATAGGATCCCATTTTTTCCTCCTTAATAATAATTACTAATAAGAAAGCTGAAGAGTTTGTTTGTTTGTTGAATGCGCTAATCTCCGGAACTATCAGTCGGATTTGAAAAAATATTTTTGGATTTGATAGATAAATTTTTGAGGAAGGATATAGGCTTACATCATGCTAGGACTCTTGGGAGCTGAGCAAAACGAAAACATGTCAGAACATTAACGAAAACGAATAGTGCGGGCAGGCGATGCGATGCGATGCGACGGGGTGGGTCGGGCGGGAGAACAAGAACTTTCACGCGAACGAAGTCGCAGACAGAAGCTATTATTATAATAAAAGAAAAGATTTGATTTGTTATATTATGTTTGTTTATTACGCTTTGATTTGTGATTTCATGAAATGATATTCAGAGTTGGTCCCCTAATGAAAGTTGTTCATATTCATGGGTAGAACACCCTGTAAAAATTTCGAGACGGTAAAAAATAACATGCAGTATTGGATAATTTTTATTTCGATATTCCCACGGGGTAGAGTTTTATGCGGCAGAAACCGCGAGGCGCAGCTAGTTACCAATAAGTGGGTAGGGTAAAATTAATTTTGCGGGCTACCTAAGCGCATCCGTCTTAATTGAATTAAATGCTTTGAGTTTGAGAGCCATGATGTCTCGTTATGTTCTAGATGGTCGATGCTAACGACGCGAATGACCCAGCTTCTAAAAGATTCTGCGCTGAATGTAACATACAGTTTTACAATTCTGAAGCATGGAAACGACACATACTGTGCTCCGTGAAACATACGCTGAAGACTGAAGAAAGGTGAGCATAGTTTGAATTGTATCGTGTTTGTGTATTTTTTGTGCACACTTAGCGAATGAGAGGTACATCGAAAAAGTGTAACATTTTAACCGATATTTGTGTGTTTACTAGCGTATGTCTATGTATAGGTACACTAGAAGCGCCCTGCGGTTTCACCCGCATTAGTTTCGATCCCGTGGGAATCTCGGGATAAAAAGTATCCTATGTGTTAATCCTGGTTATAAACTATCTGTGTACCAAATTTCATCCAAATCCGTTTAGTAGTTTTTGCGTGATTAAAACTACCTAAAATCTTCACAAACTTTCACATTTATAATATTATTAGGATGTGTAGTTGAATTAAATCAAATTAATTAATTAAATTAATTAAATCGATTTCTATCATTTTTAATATACTTAGATTTTTTTTTATCCTAAAAATAATTTGTCGTGATTTTTTTTATTTAATTTTAAAAACATGCATTATTTTAACACCGCATTATAATATTCACTGTGGCAACACTGTCAATCTACAAATTATTAATATTGAACCAAACTTTTAAAAAAATATTTCCACTATTGCAACTAAATGTATTATTCTACTTTGGCAACACTTGGAAGTAACGGTTATAATATTATCGTTATTTCAGGGTGAGGCAAATGTCGTTTTAAATGGTACAATGTAGTCGCTGTTGGGTTGTGAAAGAGTGCAGTTGAACAGTTGTGCGATTTAAAAGTATTAGCAAGAAAAGGGTGTTTTTCTTCATAATTGAAAGCACAGACGCCAGCACATCAAGCTACCCGAAACTGTCAAATTTTCCCAATCAACTTTGAACCTTATGCTTTAGCGATAAAGTTGAAAATCTATTAAAGAAATTTGACAGATTGTAGTAGCTTGATCTGCTGGCGTCTGTACTTTATTAACCGTCACACACCCGCTGTACAGTCAAAACTAACCAAAATAGTCGAAATACCTATTACGCTAGACCCCTATACGTGTGCGACTGTGTGCGTGCGTAATTTGTAGTGCGGTCATATCGTGTACTAATCCAGGCCATAGTCTACCCATGTTCCAAATTTCATCCAAACCCGTTCAGCCGATTTAGCGTAAAAGCGTAACGTACAAGAAATCAAATCTTTTTAGGGTTCCGAACTCTCGTTACAGAGTATTATGTTCTGTGGAGCTGTGGTGGCCCAGTGGTAACGGCCGCGATTACGAGTTGTAGGTCGTAGGTTCGAACTCAGACAGGCGCTTTACTTTGTGTAAATTATTCATCACCATTGCTCTCCAAACGGTGCGTGAAGGAAAACATCGTGAGGAAACCGGCATGTCCTAGAACAAAAAATTCGAAGACATGTGACATCCACCAACCCGCACTGGGCCCGCGTGGTGGATTGCGGCCCACTCCCTCTCACAGAGAGGAGGCCTGTGTCCCAGCAGTGGGAACATTATAGGCTGATTATGTATGTTATGTATGTTCTGTGGTTCCGTACCTTAAAAGGAAAAAACGGAACCCTTATACGATCACTTTGTTGTCCGTTTGTCTGTCTGTCAAGACCCTTTATCTCGGGAACACGTGGAGGTATCGAGTCGAAATTAAAACCATATACTCAGGTCTGCCGTCCCTTGAAGCTGACAAAAAATCAAACTTCTAAGTGAACGTAAAAAAAAAGATACGGCCGTTTATGGCACAAAAAACGTATATTTCGACACTCTCAAGGGAATCAAAATGTACTCCCCGTTGACCTAGAATCATGAAATGGCAAGAAGCAATGTCATGTAGTACAAGTAAAAGAAAAAATCCGAAAACCGTAAATTTGAGAGAGACAGAGGTCTTTCGCTTTATATTAAGTTTAGATAATTTTCATTGTCCACAGTAAGAGCTGCTCTATCTGCTCGTGGAAGTATGTCGGCAACGTGTCTCTGGAGACGCACATGAATGAGCACGCTAAAGCGTTGCGGCGCTCACGGAGACCGCCCGCCACGGCTAAGGAACGCATTTTTAGATGCAATCAGGTAAGCATTTTGTTAGTGGCTTATTACCAGTGGGCGGAGTAGGTAGAGCTGTTTGGGGTGAATGACCGCAAACATTGATGTTAAGAGCGTTTACGCCGTACGGCATTTCATACAAACTTTCAAGCCGTTGTTTTTCGAAATGAATGAACCGATTTTAATGAAACTTCATACGCATAAGCAGGATACAAAGGTCTAAAAATTTAGCAGAGAACATTTTCGAAATGTCTTATTTAAAATAAAAAACTGGAAATCTCTGTTTCTATGGAAACTTTAAAAATCGGTCTAATTTGGCTGTAACACAATTTTTCGAAAATGTTCTCTGCTAACTTTTAGGTTTTAGATTTTTAGGTTTTAGTTGTAGTCACCTACCTAATTTATACGACGGTAGACCCGTATAGGCTACCATGGGTTGTTTTTTGTGAAGATTTAATGTTGTAATTATACTGTGTTTAAGATAGTTTGTTGTTTCTTTACATTTAAATACCCAACCATCTGGCCTCCGGGCTTATGTTAGTTTGCCGCAGGAGGCAACAAAAATAATAATATAACGTACTTACTTATATACACACACAGGGATCCTGGAATATTCCATGTCTTCAATTTACTATAGTAAACTAATAAAAGTGGATCATCCGTTTAAATATAACGTTCCAATTATAACTACTTAAATAGTTTTTTTTTTTTTATTTCCAGAATTTCCGGGATTTTCGGAAATACTTGGCATGTCTATGTTATGTCCGCATATAGCAACTAACAAAAAATACCTCTACCTACTCCTATAAAAACTACTTAAACAATGTTTTTTTTAATTCCGGAAATTCCCGGGATTCCGGGAAATGTTTGGCATATTCATGCTATGTGCGCATGTCGCAAGTAGCAAAAACAGCTCTACCTACTCCGACCACTGCGTTATTACTGTTACTGTTAGCCTGCATCATCCCACTGCTGGGCAAAGGCCTCTCCCCATGACTTCCAATTCTTTCGATCCAGGGCTAAAGTGGGTCACTGGTCGTTTGTTTTGTCCAGCTCGTCCCGCCATCTTTTACGGTGTCTGCCGCGACGCCTTCTAGCTGTGTCAGGGCTCCACAGAGAGAGTGGCTTATTTTTTTTTTATTATTATTAAAAGTATCTCACCGTGAAAACCAAGGTGAAGTGAGCAAGAAAAGAAAGAAAGAAAAAGTATTTATTGCGACTCGTACAGGAAGATCGCAAACTAAACTATAGTCGGACTTTTAATTAGCTGCAGTAAAATGACAGCTTATGTGTTACTTAAATGACTGAAATTGGCGTCTTTTTGTTTTTTCGCGGCCATCAACCAAATCTTGTTTTTCTAGTACAGAATAGTGTAACAAACGAAACTTATTTGACATGCATATCTGTAAACGCAGTCCGAATTGAGTTATTAAGAAGTGTCATTTTACTGCAGCTGATTAAAAGTCGGAGTATAAACACCGTGGAGCTGTCATTCCGCCTGCCGATCTATTCTGTGAACGTTAAAACGTAGCTGAAATAAGGTCATTTCAACTGAATGCCAGTTCCAGTGATTAAAAACTTCAAAATCTAGTCGCAATCTCATCTCATCATCAGCAGTGATCAATGTAAAAAAAAATACTTACAAACATTTTGGGAATTTTGAAGGCAGATTGAAACTGACACGGAGAATGCAAAAAATCTTAAAAATACGAGAATTGTCCCTTAGATCCTAGAGACTGAAACTATTGACGATTGAGCTCATTTCATCTAAGTTTTTTCTTAATAGAACAGCTGATGTATGAACATAACGAAGGAGTATTTAAGCATCGTCCCAGGTGGCGTTCTGTAGTATAGAGGTATGAGGAACAGGGTGTAAAGTTCACTCATCCTCTAAAGAAAAGGGAGGATCCTCCGACACGACGGACTTTGTGCCTGGCGGGCAACTGCCCGATGATTCAATTCGGGCCGTTGTGTCTATGCTAGTTGCGCGGTAAACTCTGCTTGCGAGATGCAGGATTTTGCGTGACGTCAGTATGACGCGTTGTTCGCATGCGGCGTTGTAGATACCGCTGCAGTAGTATCTACCTTCCCGTTACCCGCATAGGAAGTAAATGGCAGTTTATGTGTGTAGACTGTATGTATGTTTATGTCACTTTCTTGATTCAGTGTGGCTCCAACTTCATGACGCGGTCTAAACTGCAGACACACGTCAACAGAACTCATTTAGGACTGAAGTACAACAAGAACATCGTCTGCGAAGTGTGCGGGAAGAAATGCACGGTGAGTGTCTTAAGCCGCTACCTCGAAAATCTAAAATCCTCGAAAACCTACTAAGCGAGCGAAAGTGTGACTTTTGAAACGAAAAAGAAGAGTGATGGCTATAATGTGCGTGCGCTCTGAATAAAACGACGTATGTGCCAAAACGAATTTACTCCTTTTTTAACAAAATAAATGAATTAAATTTAAAACTACTTTGAGTAAACTTTGATATGATAATTCTCTAAGTTTTAAAGTAAATTCCATTGAATAACTCTTAAGCGTTACGCCGTGATGTCGAAAAATAAAAAAATATAGATATAACTTTGCAATTTTTTTGTATCGAGAAAAAAATCATTGAATCGTGTATTCCTTTTACACGATACTAGATCAAAGAGTCAAAAAACATATACCAAAATGTTAAATCCTTATTCCACATACTTAACAAGTTACACTAAATAGAAAAACCACTTTTTTTTTCGGGTTCCTTACACAAGCGGGGGCCGCACATAACGGGCGCAGTAATGGACTTCATGAAACTGATGACAGCGGCAAAGATTTAAATCCCTAGATTCGCACTACCGCGACAAAAGACAGTCGTGTTTTGTTTCTGCTTGCTATTGGGTCGATATCGATAATATATAACGGTTGTAAAAAGACAATTAATGAAGCCGAGAATCACTTGTGTCATTATAATATTTTTTTTGTACTGCATTATGCTTGGAAACCTTCTGGTTATGGACATATTGAGGGTCAAAATTACAACTATTTAGGGTTCCGTACCCAAAGGGTAAAAACGGGACCCTGTTACTAAGACTCCACTGTCCGTCTGTCTGTCTGTCACCAGGCTGTATCTCATGAACCGTGATAGCTAGACAGTTGAAATTTTCACTAAATGTGTATTTCAGCTGTTGCCGCTATAACAACAAATACTAAAAACAGAATAAAATAAATATTCAAGGGGGTTTCCTACACAACAAACGTGATTTTTTTGCCGTTATTTTATATTTAGTGTTAAATATTGTATGGTGGTGCGGAACCAGTGCCAGATTTACACATTTGCCGCCAGTAAGCTATTCAAATTTTGCCGCCTCTACCGACCTCACAAGAAATAGTTTTTGGGTACCTATCTGTATTTCTGAGCTCATAACAGCTCGAATTATTTACTACTAAGGCGGCGCCTTAATACCTAATACTTACACAAAAATTAACATTCTTTGCCGCCCCTAAAACCTGCCGCCCTAGGCTCCAGCGTACTCAGCCTATTGGTAAATCCGCCACTGACGTAACCCTTCGTATGCGAGTCACTTGGCCGGTTTTTTTTAATGTTATATTTATATTACAACTTTAAATACCCCACGACCCCTTGTACGGTTGCTTGCACCCATAAGAACACTGTTGTCTGTGTGTTACATAGCGGAATACGGTCAAATTAAAAATAATAATTAAACAGCAATTTTTCACGTCAAAAATAAAAATCGTTTCCCAGCAATTATTTTTGTACAGACGCCAGCCAGCATGTCAAGCTAACCGAAACTGTCAATTTTTCCCAGTCAACCTTGAACCTTATGCTGTAGAGATAAATTTGAAAATCAATGATACTTCGTTTGATGTACAGAATGCCTAGTTATCGGCTAAGTGTAACGTGGTGGGTCTTTTATACACTTTGTATATTCTCTCTATTTATTAACACTCCTTTTTTCAGTCAAACGCGACCCTGAAATACCACCAGCGCACGCACACAGGGGAGAAACCATACTCCTGTGGAAGTTGCACAAAGCACTTTGTGGACAGCAATCAGCTTCGCATACACACTCGTACGCACACCGGTGAGAAACCTTACGTCTGTGCGGCCTGCGGGAAAAGATTCACACAGAAACCGGCGCTGAACAGACATTACAGAGTGAGTGGGACCTTTACTTTATTATACTGTTTGTTTCACGGGTCGATCGAAAGTTATAAATAGGGGCCACTATTTTCCGTTTTAATGATTATAATAAAACTAAACAATGTAAAACTATCGTTTGTAATAATATTAACGTATAATCTTGAGGAGCACAACTTAACGTGCTTATTTTCTGCATTTTCATTCTAAAATAAAAGATATAACCAAGCAAACGATGAGGGCGCCACTGCGCGGTCGGAGTTTGGTCGACATGCCGCGGTCGGTTCGTGAATGGAGGACCCCCTTACATATAAAAACCCCTCCGTGCCTCGGAAAGCACGTTAAGCCGTTGATCCCGGCTGTCATTCATAGATCTTTGATAGTCGTTAAGGGTAGTCAGAAACACAAAAGTCTGACAACCAGTCTTACCAAGGGGTATCTTATTACCCAGTAACTGGGTTGTGGAGGTCAGATAGGCAGTCGCTTCATGTAAAAAACTACTTACTACAACTCCTTCTCCTTACAAGTCCTTACTACAATTGGCCGTTTTGCGTGTCTTATATATATATATTTTTTTTTTATTGTTTGTGTTCTTTTTCTGCGTCATGATTACCGCTTTTCTTTCTTCCTTTAACTAATATTGAAATTTAAAAACAAAACTGCTATTTCATAGTTTTTCACTTCTGACGGTAGTCCCTATGACATGCAGCGAGATTGTCCGAAAGGGTTACCGCTACCCCGGAACATAAAGGGCTAAGGAAGGAACATGGATGGATTTTAGTCAGAAAGAGTCTGACACTCCCTTCCGCTCCACCCAGAGCGGGAGGGGTCATTTGATGATTTCCAATCATTAAAAAAAAAAAAACCCTATGACATCCTATTTTTTGCCACAAATAATCCATTAAACTCACTATTTGTTCCAGGTACACACCGGATTGAAGCCCTACATTTGTCAATACTGTTCCAGAACATTCAGTCAGTCGAATTCTTTGAAACTGCACGTGAAGACTGTTCACCTAAAACAGCCCGCTAACAGTGGAAAAACTAAGACGAAAAGCGAAAAAACTAAAATGGAGAAAAATTGTGAAGCTTTAGAGATTGGCTCATCAATAGAGGGCGTTAGGGTCTACATAAAATGAACCTTTTGTGTTTTTTCAAAGTCAAATCATCACGGCCGATTTATCGCCAGATAACTTTCGAGAAATTAAATTGACGTTTGAAAGTTTTTGTATGAAATAACTGTCAAAATTTCAAAAGTATTCCTCGAATAAAGTTAGCAGATGATTAAAAGTTATATTCAGAAGAATGTGATACCTCGTTGTGACAAAAAATATCTGACATCACTTTTCAAAGTGATTACCCTTTATTAAAATGTACTCTGTGAAAGTGATGTCAGATATTTTTTGTCACAGGTTTGGCATCATAAAAATTTGTCGAGTTTTCTTCTTTAGCGTAATGTTTAAAATTCAGGATGAGGATGGTTGCTAAGGGAAATATCAGATTCATTTAGTTTCCTATGTAGTCACGATAAAGAGACAAAGCTCACACTGTTCTCAAACCGCTGAAGGAAACCTAGAACCAAAAAAATTCGAAGACGTGACATTTAGCAACCCGCACGCACTGGGCCCGTGTCATAGAGGAAAAAATTTAATAGGGAAGCCCGCGTTGAGGATTGCGGCCCACTCTCTCAACAAGAGGAGGCCTGTGTCCCAGCAGTGGGAACATTACAGATTATGCTAAAAAAAAAAGTTGTAGTGTTTAAGGATGGACTAATTTAAAAAAAAAAAATTTAGTCGATTTCTCAAAACGTATATAATATTTTTGTAAAATATAAATTAAATTGAAATTACTGTATGAGTACTAAAATCGAGTATTGTATTATTTATATTATATTTCAAGAATAATATACGAATCATTCTGATTTCTTGTTTTAATAATAACTGGCATTTGTACACACGGCTACACATCAAGCTATAAATAACCATATAAGCTGGCTTCTGATTTTACGAAAAACCAATGCGAGGTCAGATAAAACGGGAAACGATGTGTAACCGTGTGGACAATAGATTAAATCAATGCTTTATCCCTTTTCTATATGAGAATAAGCCTTTGCTCTGCATGGGACAATAATTTGCTCATAAGAAAAAACAAATCATACTACAGCCCGTTCACAGCACAGAGTACTTTTTTGTTGATTTACAGTAATTTTAACTGATGTCAAAATTACAGTAATCTTTATTCTCTTCCTGATAAGGTTGCTGCCACAAACAAGTCTGTAAAAATCATTGTGATCTATCTATATTCTTCTTTAGGGTTGCTGCTGTCAGAGGTAAAATAATTGTGAATGGACTCTAATTTGTCTATTAGCAGAATTCTGGTATAAATTGAACAACAAAGGCAACTAGCGGGGTAATTGCGTAACATACTATAGTAAGGAATGGCTTTAATTTTGACAGACACCATTCATTGCTTATTTACGTTGTTGAGCAGACACATTTTTTGAACATATAAAGCAATAGATTACTGATTCAGATTGTGATTGAAAGTGTGTTACACAATTAGGTTGCCGATTCATCAATAAAGCAAGATGGTTATTGAAGAAATCTTCATGTGAAAAAAGAACCGTGAGTTGCTTCCCAAACAGACGGCGGGTTGAGACAGCGTTCGGAAGAAGTAGAACTGTGCCGAAAATTCATTTTAGGAAAAGGTCTATCAATGGACAGCAATAGTGCCTCAACAGTATACAGTTAAACTCACTGACCTGTATTATATGCGTACTTGTTTAATAGAGGTCAGTGGTTAAACTGAAATGCTTTCTCAAATAAATAATATTGTAGTTTGCATTTCTTAAATCGACTAAAGTCTATAATAGCAGTGTCCCAACCCTAGCGATAAAGAAATGTCACTCAAATACCAATCAAAGCAATTAAAAAAAAAGTTGTGTAAACGATCTTATTATTATTGTTTTGCTTCACATAATTTGTTTTATTACGTAAATTACCGCAAATATGTCTGTAAGACAACTTGCGTAAGCACAACCGAACTTCCATTAACGTTTCTAAACTCTCAAAACCCAATTTAATTGTGTAATTAATGTGATGTTTACAGATTTATAATCAGTGTACTTCAACAACAAAATTTCTAATCGGTTGAAATGTTACCGATTTTGATGTATAATAATATGGAAGGGGGTTCTAATTCGTTAAATAATACGCCTAATACTAGTTTTAATCAGTACGATGATAGTATTATACTAAATTGTGTGAGAAATCGTAAAAAAGTGACTGAATTACCTAGCTGCCCGGTTTGTAGTTGTACGATACGTCATGGGGAATTGGACTCTCATTTAACTTTAGAAGTGGACAGATTGCAGAAGTTATCTGGTAGTGGGTCTAAAAGAAAGTTAAGTGCTAATTCTAGTGTTAATTTGGCTGTTCCGGGCTCGAGTACAAGTGTAGATGTTCCTGAAGAAGAAGTTGATGTATCTGGCTGTCTGGGTAGTGATGTTTACCAAGTAAGTTCAGTTTAAAAAAATAACAACTGTTAACTATGGTTTAAAAATGTCTGTTGTAATTTTGAGGGATTTGTCATTGATTTTATGTGAAATTTAGAGTGTATTCAAATTTGTATTAAAGGTAAATCTCTGCCTGTCCCATACAGGCGTGATGTTATGTACGTATTTAAACCTTTGTTGTAGTTTTTACATGTATTAATCCAGTATCTAAAGACAGTTGGAAGTTTTTTTTCTTTTTTATTGTCTTCAATAATTCTATTCATTTATCTGAAACTAGTGCTTGAACAATGGGAAGATATTCCACTTCTTAACATAAAACCTATTTAGTTGAAACTTTTTTTTAGTAGTGATAGTTATAAAAATGTGTATCTCAAGCTATGAAGATATAAACTTATGTAATTGTTTTATATAATACCATTCATTCACCTGCATAAGTTTCGATCCCGTGGTAATATCGGTATAAAAAGTATCCTATGTGTTAATCCTGGTTATAAACTATCTGTGTGCCAATTTTATCCAAATCCGTTTAGTAGTTTTTGCGTGAAAGAGTAACAAACATCCATCTATCCATCCATCCTCACAAACTTTCGCATTTAAATATTAGTCAATAGTCAATATTAGTAGGATACATACACTCACACAGTCTCCCCATGAGGGTCGGCAGAAACTACAAAACTCCACCTGCTACCATCCTGAGATACTCCTTTTGAATTGTTTACATTCATACATCTGATTATACACACATAGGTTGTAAGTACTACACACCTGAACTATTTAAGTTAGGATGAAAAAAAAAAAAAAGTTGTATTTTGATTAAAATATGAATTGCGATTTTAACAAATATGGCTTTACAGAATTATAATTTATAATCATTAGAATCGGCAATAGAACTCCATGAGGTAGAATTGGCCTAAAATGTCACGATTTCATGGAATGGTCATTCAATATGGAAATATGAACTTAGAGAGTTGACTAAATTATTTTTTTATGATTATAATCGCGAATCATATTTAGATCAACATACAACCTACTGAGCAGCTAATTGCAATAAAAAATTAAGGAAAATTTAATTTCGTACCTTGACACTTTCGTATTTAGTCAGAGGAGCAATTCTCGTAATTTTAAGAATGTTCACAGTCTGGGGGCCTAAAAAGGCCACTTTGGCAGAATCATAAAGCAATTCATATCACGCAATTCATCTGTTTGACAGTTTCACACATAAATATCCCTGAAGGGTTAGGCAGAGGTGTACCTGTAGCAGTTTACGAATCTCCATACAAAACTGTCATACAGACGAAATTGCGTGATATGAATTGTCTTATGATTCTGCCAAAGTGGCCTTTTTAGGCCCCCAGATCTCAGTCTGTCAAAATTACCTCAAATTTTCCTACATTTTGACATTCTTTTGTCGCCGAGATGAGACTGCGACTAGATTATGAACATTTTAAATTACGAGAATTGGCCTTCTGTTATCTTCAAAGCTATTCGCACAAACATATTATTATGTTGTGTAAACCAGATAAAAAGATCCATCAATCTCTGTCATAAAAGGAACTATCTTTTCAAGTATTTATTTTATCTTATAA
Organism: Gortyna flavago; assembly: GCA_963669345.1. Lineage (NCBI taxonomy): Eukaryota > Metazoa > Arthropoda > Insecta > Lepidoptera > Noctuidae > Gortyna > Gortyna flavago. The sequence continues at coordinate 1,932,186 of OY770154.1, forward strand.
TACTAGTTTCTACCCACGATTTCGTCCGACATATTCACCGCTTATCGTATTTTCATTTTTACTAATAGTTTTTTTTTTATCATTGTTTCTCTCAACCAAAGCACCTGTCATCTAATCTCTTCACCACCCTTGTTTGACTGGTAGAGAATGCCTAAGGCATTAAGTCCGCCATTGTACTTTTTTAATGTGCAAAAATTTTAAATATACAGATTTTTAAATCATTATTGTTATTATTCCAGCGAGTACACTCGAACCGTCTGCGTCGCTTGCGAGCCCGTCGCCGGAGCACCCCACCGCCGCAGCACGGGGAGTGTCCTGTCTGCAACACGACGCTGCCCGTGTCTCGACTTCAGAGACATGCTCTACGCTGCCTGAAGAGAACTGGCGCTGAGCTAGACGAGGATGTGCCGGACACCAGCTCTGAAGATGGCAGCATTGATGTAGAGGTTTGTCTCACATTTTAGCTATCTATGAACCAACTAGCGACTTCATCCGTGTGAAAAATCTTGTAAAACATAATTAAAAGAGTAACGGTGGAGTTTCTTGCCCATTCTTCTCCATACGAACACTACCTTTTGGAAGGGGCGACTAGAATCAATTCTGTTTCATTGTAATTTTTGACGTTCAAAAGTGCCTTTTATGTGCCTATTTGAAATAAATGCTTTGACTTTTTTTTTTGACTTGTTCCCCCGACTTACCAAGACGTATCGACGCATCAATGAGTTTGTGAAAAATACCTTCCATGAGTGCGCGCGCGTGATTTTTTACATACAAATCTAATAAAAACGCGCTGCCGTGCCGTGGGAATTTTGCTCCGTTTCACGCACGCCGCTGCGTAATGCGATGCAGTGTGCCAATCGCCTAAAGTATTATTATCTTTATTGCAGAATGACGAGCCAGCTGCGGGCGGTTTCGGCGCGGAGTACCAATGGTGCGGCGAGTGGCGGGTGAGGGCCACGGCTCTGCAAGACTCCGAGGCACGAGACGCTACCTGTGTGCGGAGAGCCTCCAACGACCAGGCGCTGGTGAGTAACATATATACAGGGTAACAAATATACAGGGTCAAATTAAATTAGGTATTATTAAAGTAGGTCGTAGGTTCGAACCCAGACAGGTGTTTTAATTTGTGTAAATTATTTCATCACCACTACTCTCAAAATGGTGAAGGAAAACATCGTGAAGAAACCGGCATGCCTTAGAACCAAAAATTCGAAGTCATGTGACATCTACGAACCCTCACTGGGCCCACTCCCTCTCACAGAGAGGTGGCCTGTGTCCCAGCAGTGGGAACATTATAGGTTGATTATGCAGAGCCTACTTAACCAGGTGACGCTGTACTTATTTCTTGTCCTTGTATGCTTCAGGTGGTAGACGGTGATGAAGACGCGGAACTGTACGGCCCGCCACAGTACTCGCCGTCTAGAATAGCCCCGGATGTGAGTCTAGAAGTATATCAATCTTGTGTCTATCTATGTTGACTGTTGAGCTTCTTAAGTTGTGAGTTGAGCTGCACGATTACTGACAAATGCTTGCATTGGCTGGACTGGTCCACTCAATCTGTTTGGTTCTTTCCTCAAAAACCCATTTCAAACATCAATCTACATGATCTGACAAAGATTATGTCTGGACTTTAAAAGAGACTGTGACCTCTGAGTTTGTTTCGGCCTTTCTTCTCAGAGTAGTCAGATAGGAAACGCCCGACCTCATCTAGTTTTTAAAATATGTTTGACGTGTAAAAGTGTTTGTACAAACCTGCTTACAGATACAAAATCACACATCAATTCTTTAATGAATCGGCCTAGCTAACAAAACTCTGCATGAGGCGCATCTATATCTAACGATAAAATAAATAAATTATTTAGTTTTTTGGGGGTCAACGACCGTTGGTAGTTTCCTTACTTGAAGTTTGAGTTGAGAAATCTTTTTTCTTTTGTTTTATCGTGTTTTGATATTGAAACCGATCACGTCTGTGAAGTTTACACACTATAACTATTTTTTTAAACTGTTATTTAATTTCAAGTGACTACACTAACAGCGGTCGTTGACCCCACAAAAAACCGTTAAATTGATGATTTTTTTGTTTTATCATGTTTAGATATCGATAGTTATCACGTCTGCGGAGTTTCGCTAGCTAATTTAATTTGACTTTGTATAATTGAAATGTAATGTTTTATTTGATTTTCAGGCAGAATTAACCCCAGCGGACACACACACGGACGCACAGACAGACAGACAAGAAACGCGTGACCCAACTAGTGAGAATGAAAAGATTGCACCTGTACCTAGTAACAAATGTAACGGATTAGTTGAAGCTAGCGCTGAAGTAAGTACATCATGCTTAATGGAACAGTGACCCATTAATATACACCGTTAAATTTTGATCGTTTTAATCCTTAAAAGGGGTCATTGTACTCATCATTATGAACAACAAAAAAAATCTGCTGTTCCCTACATTTTGGCGAGTTATACGAACATAAATGTAGGGAACAACTGATTCTTTTTTCACGATTTCAGTGTTGTTCCCATAGTAAAAGTTGTTCATAATGATGAGTACATTGACCCCTTTTAAGGAATAAAACGATCAAAATGTAACGGAGTATAGGTCAGAATTATTGCCGGTTTTTTTTTTTACTCAGATCTCATCAATAGTTGATCATACGTTCAAAATTCAAGCATTCATGATTAATTAATCTAATCAAATCAAATCAGTTTTAATTTTATGCGTCAATAAGTAGGATAAGTCCTCATAGCGAGATCTTCTTTGCGCTTTCCCAAAATCGTCTGTTTTGAGTTAAGTCAGTATTCCATTAAGCATGATATTTGACGGAGAAGGCATGTGTGGCTCGTTATTATCAGCCATATTTTAACTCGTGGGCGTAGTGTTGGGTAATGTTAATTTTGTTGCGTAATAGAAAAACCTTTTGCATTTCAAATCAAATCAAATCATTTATTTTTTGCCAACATGGGTACGGGTATAGATGTTACACATGTTTTGATAATGTTCTGCATGCTCTGCCGTCACATGGGCATGCAAAATTTAGACATAAATTACAACCTACTATCAAAATACCATGCTGATTATTAATAAATATTATAAATTATGAAATGGGAAAAACATTTTAACCTTTTTATTTTATTTTTTTCAATGTAAAGGAGTATCCAGTAGTCAATAACTAAAACACAAAACAGTTAGTCATCCGAGCGACGATATATGCAATAGATAAACCACGCTAGCAGCGCCCCGCGATTTCACCCGCATAAGTTTCGATCCCGTGGGAATGTCGGGATAAAAACTATCCAATGTCCTTTCCCGGGACTCGAAACTATCTCTATACCAAATTTCATCTAAATCGGTTCAGCGGTTTAAGCGTGAAGGGGTAACAGACAGACAGACACACTTTCGCATTTATAATATTAGTATGGATACTTGTTATGACCTTTTCTGACGATATACAAAAAACAGGTCAAGTGCGAGTTGGACTCGCACACGAAGGGTTCCGTACCACCATACAATATTTAACACTACGGAAAAAATCACGTTTGTTGTATGGGAGCCCCCCTTAAATATCTATTTTATTCTGTTTTTAGTATTTGTTGTTATAGCGGCAACAGAAATACACATTCTGTGAAATTTTGAACCGTCTAGCTATCACGGTATCATGTGATACAACCTGGAGACAGACGGACAGTGGAGTCTTAGTAATAGGGTCCCGTTTTTACCCTTTGGGTACGGAACCCTAAAAGTGAACGACATCGGTCGCGAAAAAAAATCAGCTGTTCCTTACATTTATGTTCGCATAACTCGTCAAAATGTAGTCAACAGCAGATTTTTTTTTTATTTCGAACATTTGAAGCAATGTTTTTGCAATATCCTTCAAAATTATTCAGATTGTAATCGAAAGAGTGTTGCGCCTCAGGCTTCCCTCACACTCTGATGCCAATGTTTTTAATGACTGGCCTTTGTAATCATGTTCTTTATGTTAAAAACCTAAATTACGCAATTTTAAAAGTATTTTTCACTTTTTTTTAGACAAGAATCCAAGCGCTGAAAGCGAGAATCAAAGATTTGGAAAGAAACACTAATGGTGCTGGAGAGGTAAATATTAAACCAATTTTTTAGCAGAAACCGTCAGGGTAGTCCGTAAAATTAAAATTTTCTTACGTTTTTGCAATTTGCAACTCAGTATGAGGTCGTTGGTTGATCTAAATATGATTCGCGGCCGTAACAAATATTGATTTATAGAATTATAATCATACTAGCCGCGCCCTGCGGTTTCATTCGCACAAAATACAAACCCGTGGGAATATCGGGATAATCTTATGTGATAATCCTGGTTATAAAAACTATATGTGTGCCAAATTTCATCCAAATCTGTTCAGTAGTTTGTGCGTGAAGAAGTAACAAACATACAAACACACAAACTTTCGCCTATGTAATATAATACTAGCTTCCGCATGAAATGCAAGGGTTTGCTTGTTTCAGATGAAATGCCTGATATGTTTAGAACAATATACGTCACCGACGGTGTCTATTCAGTGTTGGCATGTGTACTGTGAGGTGAGTTAAATATTAATTTTATTGAAATAACACAACAGAAGCCCGAAAGTGTCATCACGGGGGTGTTACCCAGTAACTGGGTTGTGTAGGTCAGATAGGCAGTCGCGCCATGTAAAATACTGGTATTCAGCTGCATCCGGTTAGACTGGAAGCCGACCCCAACTTAGTTGGGAAAAAATTTTGAATACAAAGGGAATTGAAGATTTCTCTATGGAGCCTTGCCTACGTAGTGCCGCGCCATTTTTCTTTTTTTTTTTTTCTAAGTGGCGTCCTTGTATGAAGCCTATATATTTAGATTGATAGCTGACAGAAAACATAATAGGACCAAACACCGTAATGTCACGTTTCTGAGATAATCACACTGAAAGCAACAAGTCGACAGTCTCGTTTTGAATAGAGCGTTTACGCCGTACGGCATTTCATACAAACTTTCAAGCCTTGTTTTTCGAAATGAATGAATCGATTTTAATGAAACATACGCATAAGCAGGACACAAAGGTCTAAAAAGTTACTTAAGACACATTTTCGAAAAATAGTGTTACAGACAAATTAACTCGATTTTAAAGTTAACAGAGATTTCCAGTAACTTATTTTTTTTAAATACCTAAGACACTTCGAAAATGTTTTTTACTAACTTTTTAGACCTTTGTATCCTGCTTATGCGTGTGAAATTTCATTAAAATCGGTTCATTCATTTCGAAAAACAAGAGCTCGAAAGTTTGTATGAAATGCCGTACGTCGTAAACGCTCTTAAGAGTAAACCAGTCGCGCGTTCGAACTCACTGGTGGTCATGGCTAAAAAGCACGCTGTCTCACCTAGCTTCGTGTCTGACAGAGCTAGTATCAGTGATGAGCAGTTAGACGCTAGTCTACATGCGCAACATCTACTTCTCACGCACAGAAACACCGTTCTGAACTGATAGGCGCGTAAAAAAAATCGAAAAGTGCTTTGGAAAATCGAGTTTTATGAAAAAACCACTGCATAAATCAATTATAAATGAAGTTTATTGAACTCTTCGATAACTGAGCTTTGTCGGTACGGTTTTAGTTTTAAAGATTTTACAGGTCTTTTACTACTTATTTACACCCAAATTTACGTTAAAAATAGCAAGAAAAACGAATCTTTGTTGGCTCATAACTTTTTAATGGCTTTTTATTTTAATATTCTGTTTCCGTACAGACACAATTAATAATAAGTCAAAACGATATCATGTTTAACTTTGAATGCACAATGTCAAACAGTGGAGTAATACTCTCCCGAAATTTGTATGGAAAAAATATTGACTAGTGGCGCCTTAATGAAGTATTGTATTTTTTCAGGTATGCTGGCTGCAATCATTGCGTGCGAAGAAAATCTGTCCGCAGTGCAACGCCATCACCACAGCGCAGCATTTAAGACGAATTTACATGTGAACGACTATCCTATAAGGTTAGGTGCAGTTTGTAAAATATTGTATACATACAGCGTGTAACACAACCCTTAACGAAGCCGTCATTCACGCGTTCTGTACAGAGGCCAGCACATCAACCTACCCCAATCTGATTCAAATTTTCCCAATTGAATATGAACCTTATTCCTTTGTGGTAAAGTTGAAAATCTATTAAATTTTGACAGATTGGAGTAACTTGATGTGTTGGCCTCTGTACATCAAATTAAGGGATGGGATCGCTGTCTCCTCGCTGAGATTTGGTCGATGCGGACACGGGAGCGACAGCAACGCAACTTTTTTCTTTAATATTACAGACAACCCTACGCCAATGTCTGTAAGATGAGTTCGCGACCTATAGTCGGACTTTTAATTAGCTGCAGTAAAATGACAGCTTATGTGTTACATAAATGACTGAAATTAGCGTTTTTTTTTTGTTTTTTCGCGGCCATCAACCAAATCTTGTTTTTCTAGTACAGAATAGTGTAACAAACGAAACTTATTTGACATGCATATCTCTAAACGCAGTCCGAAATGAGTTATTAAGAAGTGTAAAGTGATTTTGAATGTTTTGAAAATGTAAAACATACCCGTTCAGGTTAAATTCTTACGCAACCATTCAACATAATATTAAGCATATAATATTCACTGCTAGGACACGTGCCTCCTCTCTGTGAGAAGGAGTGGGCCGTAATGCACAGTACGGGACGGTAGATGTCACATGTCTTCAAATGTTTCCTCACGATGTTTTCAAAAAACTAAGAAACTATGCCAGATGTTTTTTTTTTACCGTCTCGAAATTTTTACAGGGTGTTCTAACCATGAATATAAACAACTGTCATTATGGGACCAACTCTGAAATCACGAAAAAAAAATCTGCTGTTTCATACATTTTGGTCAAGTAGGTATTGAACTTTTGTATTAAACAGCAGTTTTTTTTTTTTAAATGTAACAGACAAACTTACTTTCGCATTTATAATATTAGTAGGATTAAGGAGGGGCCGCACAAGTCGATCGATCAGGTTAAGCTACGCTTGCCACGGTTGGTCCGTGGTTGGATGACCATCTTTACATACCAAGACCCCTCCGTGCTTCGGAAAGCACGTTAAGCCGTTGGTCCCGGCTGTCATTCGTGGGTCTTTGACAGTCGTTACGGGTCGTCAGAAGCCCGATAATCTGACAACCAGTCTTACCAAGTGGTATCATATTACCCAGTAACTGGGTTGTGGAGGTCAGATAGGCAGTCGCTCCATGTTAAAAACTACTTACTACAACTTCTTGTTACTCCTCCTTCTTACCAGCCCTTACTACATTTGGCCGTTTTGCGTGGTTGTGACGCTTTGTAGGTTCAAACCCAAGCAGGCATTTTGTGTAAATTATTTCATCACCACTACTCTCAAAACGGTGAAGGAAAACATCGTGAGAAACTGGCATGTCCTAGAATCAAAAATTCGAAGACATGTGACATCTGGCAACCTGCACTGGGCCCGCGTGGTGGATTACGGCCCACTCCCTCACACAGAGAAGGCCTAAGTGGTTCAATTTTATATTTCCCATTTAAAATTAGATTTTCGGGTTTAATTATTCAAATAATCATTTATCAAAGTACTCAATTTGTAAGTGAAACCACAAATTGGCATCTATACAGGGTGAAATTGAATTCATGGGTATCCTTTCAAGGGGTCGTTGTAATCATCATTATGAACAATGGAACCGGAAATCGCGAAAAAAAAAACAGCTGTTCCCTACATTTTGACGAGTTATACGAACATGAATGTAGGGAACAGCTGTTTTTTTTTTCGCGATTTGCGGTTTGGTCCCATAGTAAAAGTTGTTCATAATGATGAGTACAATGACCCCTTAAAAGGATGCCCATGAATTTAATTTCACCTTGTAGATTTTCTGATCCATTTGTTTACGTTTCATGTGTCCCGCATAAAAACAATGTTGCAATATTTTGATTCCCAATGCGCTCTAATAAATTGCTAACGTGGGCGTCCAGGTGCATAAAATTTATGGAAACACATGCACGTTATAACGTTGGTGCCACATTAAATTAGCTAGCGAAACGTAGCGTAATCGATATCTTAACACGATAAAATAATTACATTTGATGTTATAGGGGTCAATGACCGCTGGTAGTGTCGTTAGTTGTTACTTGAAGCATTGAATTAACAAGTTATTATTTTTTTTTGTTTTATCGTTTTTAGATATCATCACATCTGTGAAGTTTACACAAAGATTTTTTTTACCAATATTTCAAGTCTACACTAACTGCGATTGATGGCCCCAAAAAAAAACTCGTCATATTAATTTCTTTTTTGTTTTACAATGTTTAGATGTCGATGGCCATCACGTCTGCGAAGTTTCGCTAGCAAATTTAATTAGACCCTGTATGTTTCCATACAATTTACTCTCCTGTGTTATCGTGGACGTGGACATCCACAATAATAAGCGCACAATGAATAATAATCCCAATGCTGAGCTTTGAAAATGATGTTTTGCTCAAAATATTTGGGTTGAGAAAAAGAAAGTCTGATTATTAAAACTAATTATTTTGTATATTTTGTTTCGCGTCGGAGAATGCTTTATTTTATTTTTGGATCCCGTTTTATTGGGGTCATTAAGGCGAAAGCGTCTGGTACCCCGCGTAATTTAAATTTACTGACGTTTTTTTGCCATTGCAGTTTGCAGGTCAGTCTCAGGTTGTATGCTGATCTTGTTGTTGAAAATGTGCTTGCTTCAACAACGTAAAAAAACGCCTTGAATGTTTTTGAACTGTCATTTACTAGCCATTGCTGTGTTACGCAATTATAACGATAACTACATTCAGACTTCACAAAAAAAAAATAGTTAAGTATTGATAATGTATGATAATTATGCCTTCTATGAAGGTGTACAATAATAGCTTATAATGTTAGCTTTAAGAACAATTACTATGTAAATAAAATTATTTTTTTCCATGAATTTTGTGTCGTTTTATTTTCTTGCAGAGAATGCAGCTGTCAAAAACTTTATAAATTCTGTAAATAGTATGTGAGAATCACTTTTACACGTCATATTATGAAAAATAAATAAGCTTATAGATGAGGTCGGCGTTTCCTATCTGACTACTCTGAGAAGAAAGGCCGAAACAAACTCAGAGGTCCACACATAATCTTGGGCAGATCATGTGAAGACCATGTAGATTGAGGGTTTTTTGAGGAAAGTAGTGGACCAGTCCAGTCAGTGCAAACATTTGTCAGTAATCGTATAACTCAAATCTCAACCCTGAATGTTACCGTTAACAATATGACAATGAAAACACAGGCAATACTAATGGCTAATTTGGAATGATCAAATTAATCCTGGTATCAAAATTGAAATACTGCCATGTCATAAAAAATTTTCTTTGCGTTTTTTAATAATAAATGTTGTAAATTAACGATAGAAAGAAGAAGGCGGGCGGGAACCATAACATTTTTATTATTATACTAGCTGCGCGTAAGTTTCGATCCTCAGAGCTTCTGAATATGCATATAAAATTACATAAAAATTGGTCAAGCCGTTTCGGAGGAGTATGGTAACTAACATTGTGACACGAGAATTTTATTAATTAGATTTTCAGATTCAAATGGGTCCCGCCTGCTTCCAATTTTAAATGGGCTTGTTTTTACCATTTCAGTTTTTTTTAACTTAAGTTTTTTACCGCAGTCGGGTTTTTTAGTTTTTTTAATTACTTTTTTTAATTTCCAGCTTTTTAGTTTACAAATGTGAAAGATTTTGTAGACGATTTAGTTCTTGGTACGTGTTTTTTACGGTTTGTTACTTCGAATTACTTTTAACCATATAAGTTGTATATATTTTTGTAATCACCTTTTAAAACCCTTTATTTTGACTCGATAGGTATTGAGAAAAAAAAAATTTAAAAGCCAATTTTTTTCAATTTTGTGTACCCAGTGTCACACTCACAATATTAAGACGAATCTAACGACACCTCTCAAGCTGAAATCGATCAAGTTGTTCAAGTCTAAGTACAGAGCGTGCCAAAGAAATACACGTACATATATACATACACTCGAAAAACATAACCCTCCTTCTGACGCAGTCGGGTAAAAAGAAACAAAATGCTACACGATTACGTGTGTGTCAATATGATAGATATTTGTATACTTAATTAATATTTCTATAGTAGAATATGTCGTCTCCACACTTTTCCCAACTCAGTGGCTATTAGTAATAGCCACAGAATACACTATAATATATATATATATATAGGTAGGTACTGAAAGTAATAGCACTTAAAAGTACTCTGTTAGTACCAATGACTAAGTTAAACCTATGGACTGAGCATACATATAAAATTAGCGTGTATACTACACAAATCGGGCACTAAAGATGGCCGACTTTCGTAGGGTTATTTTTGTTTTTTCTTGCACCACACTGTTTTATACAACACGAGGGCATGATTTTCATATTAATGGACACCAAAACACGTAGTTTCTAGACGTATTTATTTATTTATTATGCACAAGTAAAAATTGTACAAAGGCGGACTTAATGCCTTGGGTATTTCTCTCGAAAACAACAAAAATATTTTGAGCAATCAACCGTTTAACAGCACATCTACCACAAAACCATTCATAAAACTTGGCACTCAACATGGCGGCCCGTCACGCATAGACATGACATTGACGTCACACAAAAGTGTTGCCAAATTTAATACTTGACAAACATTTAGATGTCTCTCTTTTCACATATGCAGCTCTTGATTAGTTAAAAAGAAACAGAACGCTTTTTGACATGTGTGTGTCGATATGATAGATATTTGTATAACTATTATTTCTATACTAGAATAGGGCATCTCTATGTTTCTCCTATCTCAATGGTTAGTACCTAAAAGTCAAGGAGAGTAGACCATGCGTAAGTCCATGAGTAATAGTGTTCTGTGCATAGCCATTGTTTGTTTGAAGTTGACATTCTTCCCGCCTAAGGTATTTGTGTTCTGTGGCTAATAGCAATGACTAAATAAACCTATGGACTGGGCATACCTACCTTTTTCGCGCATCACACTGTTTTATAAAAAACGAGGGCATGATTTTCCACCACCAGGACACCAAAATACCTAGTTTCTAGCCGTATTTCTCTCGAAAACAACAAGAATATTTTGAGCGATCAACCGTTTCACAGCACATCTACCACAAACCCATTTATACGACTCGGCACTCAACATGGCATGATTTTGACGTCACACAAAAGTGTTGCCAAACATTTAGCTGTCTTTCTTTTCATGTGCAGTTCTTGATTAGTTAAAAAGAAACAGAACGCTTTTTGACATTTGTGTGTCGATATTATAGATATTTGTACAACTATTATTTTTATAGTAGAATATGCAGTCTCCATGCTTCTCCTATCTCAATGATCAAAAAGTACTCCAAAGAGTTTATATTCTGTGGTAATAGTGTTTTCTGTGACAGACTCCGCTAGTGTTCTCTGTGGTGACAGACTGACCACAGAGTACTTTTTGATAAGACTGACCACAGACTACAGTTACATTGATTAGACTGACAGTCTGAGAGTTAGACTAACTTTTATTTAATATCGCACTTTATATTGCCGATATTACTAACTTTTATTAAATATCGCATTATTATATTAAACCGGGAGGCTTGTTATTTGTACGCAACGCAACAGTGTTTATTTATAATTATAAACCAAAATTTAACTAAATACCGTAATACTTTTTGTTGTGCTTTAATATGGAAAAATTGCCAATGTGTCGGATATGTTTAGTGAAGAATGTTCGCATGTTTATAGTGGTCAACAATAACTTGCATAAACTTTATGAGAAGCTGACTGATATTCCAGTAAGACGAATTAATAAATTACTTTTTGTCAGTTTTTAAATTTTTCTTCTTTATAAAGATTCATACTACCTTTAATCCGTTGCTTGTAGAATAATCTGACAAAAAATCAAAATGATTGTATGTTTATTAGTAAGGATTTTATTGTAAAAAGAAAGTTTTTAGAGGTATCTTGATGATTTTTTTCTATTGTAAGTATCAAGTTAGTTTATTATTTTTTCAATACACTATCTACCTAGCAAACCCTGAAGAATATCATATTATATTTTTCTGATTTTTTTTACTGTAATTGATCATTTACTTTTGTTTCTAAAACTTGCGTTGTTGCGTTTAGGTGCTGTAGGCCCCTTAAGAATAAATGATAAAGTTTAACACACTGATAAAAGAGGAGGATATCGTAGAAACCTGAAATAAATTTAATTTGGTTATAATATAGTATTATTTAAACAAGAAAGTGTCACCAATAAAAATCCCTTTTTAGAAATCAATGGAGTACCTACACCTATTGTGGTATATTAATTTTATTTTAGATGAATCGTCTTCACATATTATTTATTATATAATTAATGTATGCGAAATATTGTAAAACATTTTAAAAGAGTAACGGTGGAGTTTCTTGCCCATTCTTCTCCATACGAAAACTTCCTTTTGGAAGGGGCGATTAGAAACAATTCCATTTCATTGTAAAAAATGTATTTTCAGTCTCTAATCTGTCTTAAGCAAGGGTGGTCATCAAAGGACATGCCTTCTCTGTAAGATCACATGAAAACATTCAGGACCACCAACTGTTAGCTTGGACAGCATTAAGTAAATGGATTAGAAGCATTTTCCTCCTCATAACAAAATATTGTAGTAAAATTTTGTTGCAGTTTGTAACTGAAGACAGAAGACCGATTCTAGCTTGTTACGTCTGCTATACCAAGTTGAAGCAATGCTACCGATTACTGAAACAATGTCTGGAGGCTGAAGAGCTGTTCGCTCAGACACTGAATGATTATGAGGTGAGGTATTCTTCATTTGATATTTATTCTTATAATTTTAATTTCTGTACAATGTAGAAAAGATTTCTTTCAAGCTAAAGCTATCAGCTCAGTTCACAATCATTACATGTTATACAGGGTGGCCCAAAAGTCGTGGATCAAACGAAATAGGGAGATAGAGGAGGTCATTTCCAACAAAAAATCTTTCTACAGCATGGCCATAATTCAATTGCCCTAAAAGTTTGAAATTGTTTGTTTTGTTTGATTAAAATACAGATTTTTTTTTACAATTAGACTAATTTAAAAAAAATGTGATCTAAAACAATAAAACAAACGGTGTTGTACTGTTACTAGCAGTTTAACTAGCAGCATGATAAACTTCAAAATTATTTTGAATTAAGCTATCCTACTAAAATTTACACCTTGATGTGAAAAAACGATCATGAAACCAGAATTAAGAAACAAAGAGTAATGTGTTACACCTCATTTAATTCGGCATTAAATCAGCAAGTTTTTCTGATACAGGGCCACTTTTCCGTAGAATATTTTTTTTCACAATGTGCTTTTAAAGTGAGAAATAATTTTTAGTAAAGCATTTAAAGAAAACAAAATATTCATAACTTTTAGGGCAATTGAATTATGGCCATGCTGTAGAAAGATTTTTTGTTGGAAATGACCTCCTCTATCTCCCTATTTCGTTTGATCCACGACTTTTGGGCCAACCTGTATAGTCCACATGTTACTACTACAACATGTGTAAAAAAAAAAACTTGTATGTGACAGTTATGGTCCTTTGTCATGTCAGCGTGATCAATGCGACAATAGCTTGTGCAGACTGTGCAGTGGTCAGTGAGGTTGGTAGCATGATTGACTCTCCAGGTTACATTTTACTAACTGAAGAGCGTTTACAACGTACGGCATTTCATACAAACTTTCAAGCCTTTGTTTTTCGAAATTAATGAACCGATTTTGATGAAACTTCATAGGCATAAGCAGGATACAAAGGTCTGAAAAGTTACTTATGAACATTTTCGAAATGTCTTATTTAAAAAAAGATAACTGGAAAGCTCTGTCTCTATGGAAACTTTAAAAATCTTTCTAATTTGGCTGTAATGCTATTTTTCGAAAATATTCTTAAGTATCTTTTTAGACCTTTGTATCCTGCTTATGCGTATGAAGTTTCATCAAAATCGGTTCATTAATTTCGAAAAACAAGGCTTGAAAATTTGTATGAAATGCCGTACGGCGTAAACGCTCTTAAGTAAAACAAGACACAACAAGTTCTGCTTGCGGGGACTGTGAACACTTGCATATTTTCCAATACTTTAATCATCTATTTACAGCCTGATTCTATAATAAACCAGGACCACTTAGAGGTTTTTAGAGGTTTTATTATAACTGAAACAGAGAACATTAGTATAGTTGATGTTGTTCAAACAGAAAACATTGTTATCAAAGAAGAATTTCCAGATGTTTGTGAGGGACTAGATAATTTTATTGAGCCAAAGGAGGAACATCAAATTGATGGTATGTTCTTAACAAAAAAGATAAAATTATTATAATCTATTTATTTTGTATTAATCAATAATGTTCTGAACTACTTCAAAGTTTTGGTAATGTTTAGTTTAATGCAACATAAGGGCAACCACATTATATCTCTTATGGCATTTTACTATGGGGTCAGGCTGCTGACATTGAATCCAAAGATGGATTTTGCCTCAGAACAACAACTAACATTGCCAGATCACTCACTGCCATATCGGATATATACTTTAAAACCGAGTACATCCCGAGGACAGCCGAACACATCCGAAGCAGTTTTTTTTTAAATCCATACTAATATTATAAATTCGAAAGTAACTCTGTCTGTCTGTCTGTCTGTCTGTATGTTACCTTTTCACGCCTAAACCACTGAACGGATTTGGATAAAATTCGGCAGAGAGATAGATTGCATCCCGGGGAAGGACATAGGATAGTTTTTATCGACCTATCTCGCGGGCGAAGCCGCGGGCGGAAGCTAGTTGTCTTATAAACAAAACACGCGCGGTGTCGTTTACGGTAACAGTGGCGCGAGTTCCATGGTTTTTCCTATCTCAAAAAATGCTCAACGCGACTAAAGAAGTTTTGACTTAAAAAAAAAAAAGTAATCTCTGAGTGAAACATAACTAACGAACGAAATGACTGTACTCATAGGTACATATCTGCCTAACCCTTCATGGGAATGAGGCGTGAAGTTATATAATTAATAATCTTATCGTATAATTGCAGGGGTTACAGAAAGGAGCAGCAAGCGCTCGTTGATAACGACTGATGAGAACCAGTACGAGATAGACACATGTCAGAAGAAGTTCAGAACCACGCAGTGTGCTAAGTGTGGAGCTATTTATCAGGTAAAAAAAAATTGTTTGTCTGTAAAGTCGGTTTACGGACGATAATTTAACGTGATAACGTCATAAGAGATATATGCGTCACAAGCCTGGATAGCGGCAACAAATGTCTGACGGTTTTTCTGGACCTAAAAAAAGCGTTTGACACCGTCTCTGTTCCTGTCCTCTTGAACAAATTAGAAGCGTCAGGTATAAGAGGAATTCCACTTAAAATGTTTACCGACTACCTCTCGAATCGGAAACAAAGAGTTAAGGTAGGAGAATACGTTAGTAACGATGCAAAAGTCACTTTCGGTGTGCCTCAGGGAAGTGTGCTAGGCCCTACATTATTCCTACTTTATATTAATGACCTCTGCAACCTTAAAATAAATAACGCTAGAGTTTTTTCCTACGCTGACGATACTGCAGTAGTGTTTTCTGGGAAGTCTTGGGACGATGTTGCTAGAAGTGCTGAAGCTGGTATGACTCAAATTGCTAAATGGCTCTCAAATAACTTACTTACACTTAACACAGCTAAAACAAATTACATATGTTTTAGCATATCACACAGGACACAACCAAACCCCGACTTTATTATAAAGGTACACGAGTGTGACAATCCAATTAACTGCCTATGTCCAACATTAGTCAAAGTTTCTCAAACCAAATATCTTGGTATTGTTGTTGACCAAAGATTATCTTGGTACTCCCATCTGGAACAAGTTACCAACAGAATTAGAAAACTGAGTTGGATTTTCAAAAATTTAAGGCATATCGTGCCAAATATAATAACCACTAACACAAATAAACCCAGAAATCTACTCAATGAAATATACATAGCTGTAGTCCAGTCTGTCTTAGTGTATTGCATCCCCATTTGGGGTGGGGCGGCTAAGACTAAATTCATAGACCTGGAGCGGGGACAACGGGCTCTAATAAAATTAATGTACTTCAAAAACCTAAGGTACCCTACACAAAGTCTTTATCAATTAAGTAATTTACACTCTGTTCGCAAACTATATATAATTAAAACTATTCTCAGGAAACATAAAACTCTTAATTTTGATCCCAGCTTAACCTTGAAAAGAAGAAAGGATATAATAGTTCAAGTTCCTAAAACTAATACCAAGCTCGCCCGTATTCAATACGACAAACGCTCAGCTCAGCTTTACAATCGAGTAAACAAAGAGATCTACATACAGTATGTTAAATAACAGAGGGCGTTCCCTTAAACTGGTTAATCTATATCATTAATGGATTAAAATAAAAATATCAGCATAGGAAAATGCGCATAAAATAATCCGAATTCAAAAAAATAATTAATTGACAATAGATTCGAAACCTCCTGTTTAAAATCAAAATAGTAGCGCGGAACAGTACCTAGCGTACTAGCATTGCCCAAACCGGCAACGTCACGCGCAATGCGCACACGATGCCGAGCGTCTCACGAATACTCACGAAGCCGAGCGAACCGGCCGCGCAGGCCCCCGCGCGCCGCACTAAATGGCGAATGGCGAGCGGCGACTTTAATAAAGGCGGCTTAGTGAATTAGAAATACACGTCGTCGGGTTGTTATCAGTAAAATTAAACATTTATGTACATAAGTATGTTTAGTTTTAGCAATAACATTTAACAACCCGTCTCAAATGTCCGGCTGACAAAGGAACGCGTCACTGAGGCACATTAGGCTTGGAAGGACCTATTCGCAAACATAGTACTTAAGTAAAAAAAACATAAATTCATGTACATACCTATCTGAGCTACGTTTCAATAACATTAAAATTAAAGAGTATTAGACAGTTATGCTGCACGCAGCGGCCGAGTAATGAACGCGGGGTCGCGGGGTGGTGGCAGCGCTTCTGAGTTCTGCCAACATTTCGTCGCGGGCTCGTGGCCACAAAATAAACAGATACGAGTACAGAAGGTCCACTCACGGAACAACACATTTTTACACGAATTTGTTTTACCTAGCCACTCAGACCGGTGTTACGACAGGCTTAGTGTTAATTATGAAACATAAATTTTATCTAAAAAATAATGTACCGCTAATAAATAGTGTGCGGTTAAGTTTGGAGAAAGTTTCATTTATTTAAACCACAGTTTAAGCTAGGATTTAAATGATAATGCCGCCGATTCCCTTGTTCACAAACTAAACTAAATTTAAGTTCAGTGCATCTTTTTCTTTCTATTTAATTAAGAAAAGGACAGAAGATAAATATTAGTTTAGTCCTGTCAAATTAGTCAGCGCCTGACGTAAATTGAAGTATTTTTAGTAGCCAATTTTGAAAAAAGAAAAGAAGCTGATAGTTTTTCGTTGGTAGTGGTGAAGGCTTAACACGTGCTTTTGTTTGTGTTACGAATTTTTCCCATATTTTAGTGGTTTTTATTACTGTGTACTCCAATCGTGATTGTTCTTTGTGTTTGTGTTTTAGAAAAGGTTTGTTTTAACATTGGTTTAGTTCATTTTTTAATGATTTTACCCGGCATCCAATATGGATACCAAAAAACCCCCTGACCCTCCTGATCCCTTTGATTATACTCCGGTGTTAACTGTTACTCTTCCCGACGACAATGTAAATATTATGGACTCCGAATCTGCAAACAGGAAAAGATCTGCTGCTTCCCCCCCGGCTGCTTTAATCAACCCTCCCAAGCTAGCTAAAAATACTATTGGAAGACAGATATATACGAATAGAGATTACCCCCCATTTATAGTACACGCATCTCTAAAAGATGGTCAAACCCCAGGCACTGTTTTGCACCCTGTCAAATTTGGTATGTTCTTGACGCAGAACAATTTTAGCAACATTCTCCTAGGCAGTGTCAAACGATTAGGAAGGAACAGGGTTTCAGTCGAATTCAAGTCTCACCAGGATGCTAACAGTTTTCTAATCAGTCCAATTTTATTTAAAAATAATTTTGTTGCCTCAATCCCCCAATTTAACATCACTCGTTTAGGTCTTGTCAGAGACGTTCCCATTGAATGGACTGAGGAAGAAGTTATAGAGAACATCAAGGTTCCCACTGGATGCGGTCCTGTAATTAAGGCTAGGAGAATGAACCGTAAGGTGACTTCTCTGGGTGTTACCGAATGGAAACCCACTCAAACGGTTGTTCTAACCTTTGACGGCCAAATTTTACCCCAGCGTGTTTTTTGTTTTTACTCTGCTCTTTCGGTTGAAAAATACATGTATCCAACCATACAATGCTTCAATTGTTGTCGGTATGGTCACACACGTACAGTATGCCGCTCGAATCCCCGCTGTTTTAAATGTGGTCAAGACCACCCAGGAGATGGTTGCCAAGTTTCCTTTGATTGTGCATTTTGTATTTCTTGTTCTGGCAATCACTATGCAAATGATAAGGCTTGTCCTGAATTGGGTAGACAGAAGGGCATAAAAGCCCTGATGGCAGAGAAGTCAGTCTCATATGAGGAAGCAAGTCAGGTCCTCCCTCCGGTTTCAAGATCATATGCTGAAGTATCGAAATTATCACAAAAGTCTAAATCAGTATCCAGTCCATCTCATTCCCTCAGCCCACTTTCCCAAAATCCAAAATCTTACCGTAAAACGGTCTTCCTTAAACCAAAATCCCATGCCCCACTTTCTCCTAGCTATGACAAGCAGGCTCATCAAGCCCTTACTCAGAACTACTCCTTCTCTCCTTCACAAAACGGTTGTGCTTACCCTACGGAAGGTGCAACCAGCCCTGGCAAATCAGAAAACATTCTGAACATTATATCTAGTATGCTATTGACTGTACTAGCAAATCCGAAACAATCCCTACCTGACCACGTTGCCGACAAATTGACATCCATTATAAACTATATTCACAATGTTCCACCCCCTGACATTTCTTCAATGGAACGTGAGGAGTGTTACTCCTAGGAAACCTGACCTAATCTACCTAATTAATAAGTTCAAACCATTGATCTGCGGTATTGCTGAGACATGGCTTCGATCTGAAAGTAACTTCAGGATTCCATGTTTCAATAGTGTTCGCCATGACAGATCAGATGGATATGGGGGATGTGCTTTGTTCATCAGTAATAAAGTACCATTCTCCCCGATTCCTCTACCCTTTGTTGGTGACAACATCAATGTTGTTGCTGTTAAGGCTGAGGATATAAATATATTTAGTTTTTATATTGCACACCCACAAATTGAAGATCTTTCTACAATAAAAAGTCTGTTGAATAATGTACAAGGTCCAATACTAATTATGGGTGATTTTAATGGCCATCATTATAGATGGGGGTCTGAAACCTGTGATAACTTTGGAATAGGTCTAGTGGATATATTAGATGAACTAAACCTATGTGTTATCAATGATGGTAGCTCCACACGTAGGTCTGCGCCAGGGCAAAATAGCAGCTGTGTTGATTTAACATTCTGTTCGTCTAGTATAGCCAGCCTTTTTAATTGGAGTCGCTTGAATATGACTTATGGGAGTGATCACTATCCCATCATGGTTGAAATCCCTTCCAAGACTATTCCTGATAAAAAATCCCCTCCGCTGTTAAAATACCAGCTCAACTCAGTGGATTGGGACCTATATTCAAAAATCATAGACCTACGAGTCTCTTCCCTCCCATCCATTAATCCTGAGTCTCCTCAGGAATGCTTCTCCTTATTTTCGAACTTAATATCCTCTACAGCTGATGATTGCTTCCCTCTTAAAAAACCGCCAACGGGCAAAACTCCATCCCCGCCATGGTGGGATAGGGATTGCTCTGCCGTGATCAGGGCCAGGAATGAAGCCGAAATGAATTTCAACTCCGACATGAACCTGGAAAACATCATTGCTTTTCAACATATCTTGGCTAAGTCCAAGAAATTACTCAAAAATAAGAAGAGAGAAGGTTGGCGGAAGTATTGTGGCTCACTAAATCCTTCCACTCCAGCATCGGCTGTGTGGCGTAAGTTAAAGTCTTACAGAAGTAGTCTGAAGCCCCCTTCCGGGAGCACACTGTCTGCGGAACTGGGTAACCAGTTTTTCTCTAAGCTCGCGCCAGTTTATGTTCCCGGTTTGGAAGAATGTGTTGATTTGGACTCACAGCTGATCTCAGATGATCCTCTGGATGGGCCATTCACTCTTGGTGAACTTAAGTCGGTCCTCGTCCATGTAAAAGATTCTGCTCCTGGAGTGGATGGATTCCCTTACTCCTTCATTACTAAAGCTGGTGATAAGACACAGCAATATTATCTGGACTTAGTCAATTTTTGTTTTACTTCTGGTTATATTCCTCCTGATTGGAAGGTTCAAATCGTAATTCCCATATTAAAACCTGGTAAAGATCCTAACGATCATTGTTCTTACAGACCAATTGCTCTATCGTCCATCCTTATTAAAGTTTTAGAACATTTAATTAAAAACCGATTAGAATGGTTTGTAGAAAACAGGAAACTGCTCCCAACGTCTCAATTTGGCTTTAGGAAAGGTTTGGGTACAGCTGATAGTGTGGGTATCCTCACATCAGAGATCCGGCTGGCCCTTAGTAGGAATGAGTCTGTGGTAGCCGTTTTCTTAGACATTTCTGCGGCCTATGATTCTGTTCTCCTCCCAGTCCTCAGGCAGAAAATGCAAGAGCTGAGAATCCCGGCTAGGATTCGTCGAATCATTTGCAGCATTTTTGCAGATCGTAGTGTTCAACTCAGGATCCCCGGGGAGAGCTCTGAACCGAGATCGGTTTGGAGAGGTCTACCTCAGGGATCTGTACTTAGTCCCCCTTTATATAATATTTATACCTCTGATCTCCCTTCTTGCCTAAATTTTAATTGTAAAGTACTTCAATATGCTGACGATATTGCATTATTGGTCTGTGGTAGTTCCATAGAAGACGCCGCTCACTCCATTAATATCTCTTTGTCTTCATTAAACCAATGGCTCTTAGGTCACGGGTTATCTTTAAGTGCTCCAAAGAGTACCTCAGTTGTCTTTACTCGTAAACGCCGTATACCCCAGGTTAACATTAATATTGACGGTCAAGCTATCTCAATTGAAGAGAAGGCCAGGTTCCTGGGGGTTACTTTGGATTACAAATTATCGGGAGTGGAACACATTAATAATACAGTCAAAAAGTGTGAGCGCTCGGTTTCGGTCCTCAAGGCTTTGGCAGGTGTCTGGTGGGGAGCTCACCCATACACCCTAAAATTAGTTTACAATGCACTGGTCAGAAGCGTGCTAGATTATTGCAGCTACCTGATCGAGCCATGCAACAAGGAAGCATTGCGTAGATTGGATTCTGTCCAATCCAAATGTCTGAGGATTGTAATTGGTGCCATGAAATCCTCTCCTATAAATGCTCTCCAGGTTGAATGTGCAGAACCTCCTCTTAACCTTCGACGACAGTACTTAGCAGATCGTTTCTTGTCAAAAGTGATTGCCCTTTCATCCCATCCTTTACTCCCCATTTTGGAACAAATCTACCTCTCTCTTAACACGTCTTCCTACTGGAATAATAAATCTATTCCATTGATGAATAGGTACCGAGAGCTTAAACACCTCTCCTCTCCTGTTTGTCAATACCCCTCTCTTCCTGTCTTTTCTTCCGCCTATGAGGTGGTTCATTTCAAGCCAAAGGTCGTTTTGGGACTTGGTATCTCTAAAAATTCCCAGGACGCAAAAGGCGACTTTGAGCAGGCCATTAAGAGATACTGGGAGGGCTGGAATTTTTTTTATACGGACGCATCCAAATTATCGTCAACAGGATGTACTGGTGTCTCAACATATTTTCAGAACTCTAAAATTGCCCTTTTATTCCAATGCCCACCAGAAGCCTCAGTATTTACAGGGGAATGCATTGGTATCCTAGAGGCCGTTAATTTCATTTTATCCCACAACATTAAAAATTCGGTAATTTTTTCTGATTCTCGTAGTTGCCTTCAAGCTTTAGGCCAATGTCAATTAAAATCCAAAATTCACAGTCAAATCATTTTTGACATACTAAATTTATTATACAGATGCTCGAACAACGGTTTAAGCATTGAGATAGCTTGGGTTCCCAGTCACTCGGGTATAGGTGGCAACGAGTGCGCCGACTCACTGGCTAAATTTGCTTCATCTAACCCGGTGGATCGAAAGCACTACACGTTACAAAGTTATGACTTACGAACTGACACCAAACACAAGTTGTACAACTCATGGTCAGCAGGATGGCAGGTAAGTTCAAAACTTAAGGGGACGTATTACGCCAGTATTCAACCTAACATCCAGAGGAAACCTTGGTTTTTTAAATGCCCCAAACTGTCCAAGAGAACTGTTACATCCTTGTGCAGACTGAGACTTGGCCACTGCTGCAGTCCTGTATTCTTGAACAAGATCCGTATTCGTGACAGTTCCCTGTGCGAATGCGGTCTTGATGATGGTACTCTGGACCATATCTTTTTCTCTTGTCCTTTAAACTCTCAATCCTTTGACCTGTATCATAAGCTTTCCAAAATTAAAATCCCTCTTCCTACTAACTTCCATTCTCTCTTGACTAACTTCTCTCCTAAACTTATCAAAATTTTATCATTCTTTCTAAATTTAAATGAAATGAAATTGTAATTAGGTGTGTAGTAACTGTGTACATAGATTTGTGGTGTAGTAATTAAAAAAAAAAAAAAAAAAAATCTAACAAAAATTGTCTTGTCCTTTCAGCTACTAACGTTTATCTAGAGTCTAGACAACTACCACGGAGTGCAAAGTTCGACGGCTGTGGCTCACCTTGTTGCGTTGCCGTCACCACATGACGCTGGCAGAATAGTCGACATCGGCTCAGTTGCCATTAAAAAAAAAAAAAAAAAAAAAAAGTAGCCAATTTTTTAATCACGTCTAAACTGTCTATGGAGTATCTTAATTTGACAGGACTAAACTAATATTTATCTTCTGTCCTTTTCTTAATGAAATAGAAAGAAAAGGATGCACTGAACTTAAATTTAGTTTAGTTTGTGAACAAGGGAATTGGCGCCAATGACGATATTACACGTTAGCAAGTGAATGTTTTCTCCAATAACAGAAATTTAAAAACTTTTACTTTATGCATTTGCTTTCGTAATACCTAAGTACTTGCGTTTATTCATAGCAATCATAGCAATCGTGTAACGTCACAGTAGTAACACGTTCGTTGAACGGGGTACTCCCTGAGTATAAAAGCAGTTTTAGGAAAGAGTGGGCCTTTTGAACTTATAAATTTTGTGGCACAGTCGTTTAGTGTTAGTATTTTTATTTTAATGTTTTCGAAATGTTTTATGTATTATGATACATTTAAATAATGTTAAAAACTTACCTACCTAGATTTTGAACTGCTCAATATGTTGACCTCCTCTGTCTACACATTGTTGCAATCGCCGACGGTTATTTTGGTGCACTCGTCGCATTAAAAGCGGATCCTCGCGGATGCAGTTCCTAATAACACGAAATGCATATGACCATATGACGTTTTCGATGAAGTGGGTGTCCTCCGCGCATCGCTGCAGTGCCCACTGGCAATAAGTTAACCGGCGCTCGAAGTCAGCTGGACCAAGCAGACCTTGCACTTTTTGAAGTGAGTACGGATGCTGCTTGTTTTTCTTTAAAATTTTAAAGACTGCGACGTGACTCATGTTTAACAGGCGGCCGGCTCTTCTAGTGCTTGAACCGGGCTCCTCTTCAAAATGCCTTAGCACGTTCTCTTCCTGCCGCACAGAGATCACGGGTCGGGGGCCACCAGAACGACGCGGCACTACCGGTTCATTGTTACGAATACGCACCAGGGCACTCACAATAACACGAGAATTCCGCGGTTGATGTGCATTGGGATACCTCTCAGCATACATCCTCAGAGCACGTGCACCATCATAATTACACTCAGCATAAATGAGCACCATGTTCACATACTCCTGAGCACTGAACTGATAACGTGACATTTTTCACACACGAATGACGCAAGATGTTGCAATGCAAAAATAATGCGCGTCCTCCGGTCAGCGCGTGAGATTAGTTCCGACTAAAATTAGGTGGACATTCGGGGGTAAGGGGCGGTTCTAGGCACATCAATTAGATCGCTGCACACGCAGCCCGTCATTCATAAATAAATTGCGACGTTGCCGTCCTTCAAGTATGCGTGTACAGAGTGTTTCTTTTACGTATCAATTTAACACTTTTAGTGAATATTTTAATATTAAAAAAAATAAAAACATTTTGTTTTCGAATGGTAATATTTTTTTTAGCATGTATGGATGCTATACTATTGCGGGTTAACGGGAACGCCCTCTGTTAGTTAACATACTGTATACAATAAACAATTAACTGACAGTAAAAAAATTTTAACTAATTGGATAAAACCACTTACTTATGATGACACGGAGAAGCTACTGGAATAAAATAAAACCTTACACTGAATGCTCTCACCTTTCGTACTTGTCGTATACAGTCTGATTCATTAATTGCCACTTACACTCACTCTGTATTTTACATTAAATTTAACAAACCCTCACAGTATCACTTAACTTTCATACACACAGTTGCTCACATTCAACATTCAAATTCACATTCACAGTAACACTCCTTAGTATTCACACTCACACACCCCCATTTTCACATTTACACACCTTCATAGTCATAGTCACATTCACACACCCTCATACTCACACCCACACACCCCTACTCTCACTCACACATTTGCATGCTTCTTGTCTAGTTTTAATTTTCTCTTTTTATCTTAAATCGCCTGTTTCTATAACACTTTAAACAAGTAATTTTATGTTAATATTTTAAGTTTTGGAAGAGCGGAGTCTCCTAACACAGGCTTTTTTGCTTAAAAGGAGACTCCAATCACTAGTTGTTAAATTTACTTGTAGTTATATCAAATAAAACATTTTTCATTTTTTTTTTTTTTTCATTTTCATGCCGAACGCTTAGGCCGATCGTGCCTCTCTATCGCTTGTACCGCGCTCTCGCTTGCACGCTCGGCTCGGGCGGAACGTGACAATGAGTCGTGCTTTTTCGTGCGTGCAGCCGACGTTCATCGATTTATAAGACGTTATCACGTCAAAAACAACATACCATACAGTTAAATTTTAAACTATTCAATATATCGTTAGTAAAAGCACTTAAAAGTTATTCAGTTCGATGGTCTAAGAGCTCTTTTCCCGCGTCACCTCAATCCAGCCCCCGCGGTACGCGTCGGTCATCTCGCCATCTCTTTCTGGGCCGGCCCCAGCAGCGCCGTCCAACTTCAGGCACCCATTGTGTGGAGATTCAGATTAATTTCGTCGGTTAACAAAAAAAAAAATCAGTGGCACTCCGGGAGCGCCGACAGAAGTGAAAACAAAACACAAACAGAATACTTTGCCATCACTCACTGACATATCGGATATATACATTAAAACCGAGGACATCCCGAGGACAGCCGAACACATCCGAATGTAGCGCGGTGTCGGTAACAGTGGCGCGAGTTCAATGTTTTTTCCCATCTCAAAAAATGCCCAACGGGCCTAAAGAAGTTTTCACTTAAAAATATCTGCTGTTTCATACAAAACTGACCTACGCGGTCAAAAGGTCCAGTATCATGTACTGAAATCAATAAGAACAAAAAAAAAAAATGATAGAATTATGAATTAGATTAGAACTGTGATCAACCGCGTGCGAGCCGAGGGAGCGAAGCGAGGCGAGCACTACTTCCAAAAGCCAGGCGGATAACGAAACGGCTAATTTAACCAGTTGGCTACGACATCCGTTTATTAGTTTTTAATTGACTACAATTTTCATTTCGTTACCAGATTGGAGATCCACAAAACGAGCATGATCATTTGGTGCATCACAATGCTACAGATGTGCTTAAATTCAACGTAAGTATTCTACACGCGTCTGTTTAGTTTAACCACAACACAAATATAGATAGACCTAGATAACGCAAGTACCACGATCTGTATGAAAACTAAGCGTGCCATTTTTTGACTACCTACTATGACGTCACGAGCACTATTTAGTGATGGGAAAATTAAATCGATTCAAAGACGCCGCCGCGTGCGGCACTCGTCTCGCCTCACCCCCGGGGCCTAGCGCCAGCGCGAGCGCTCACCAGCCAGCAGTACACAGGATTGAGCGTGAAAGTGGCGACTTACGATTTTTGTACGTAAGGTGGCCACGCGAAATAGTTGCTCTCGCGTTATCCAGGTATATCTATATCTGTGAGTTTTATAACAGAAAGCATTGGAGGATTTTGCTGTCCTTAAAAAAAATCCTATATTGATAATGCCAATATCGTCTCAAATTGGTTTCGATTTTGAATAAAAATAAACACAGTAGAGTTATTTAAAAAAAAAACACCATCCTTAATAAGCAATGCTCCTATAAAAACAAAAAAAACTCAAAAGAAAATCAACTTAAAATAATGTTCCAGGATTTTATAGGCGAGTACGTAGTGCACAGATTTGGAGCGTCACGCTGTATCCGCGTGCGAGGCGGCGAGAAAGGCTGGAAGAAGGTGGAACAACTCCTCACAAGACTCGTGCACCCACACCTCGGCTACAGCAAGAATCTGCCCAAGCGACTGATACACACTTATACCGTAAGTTTTGACTCAAGAGGAAATGCGGGTGGTCTATCTTATCTTCTTCTTATACAGGATGTCCCAAAAGGTTACGTAGCTAGGAAGGGGGGTGATAGGGGTGGTCACAAGGGTCACCAGAAAAATAAAAAAATAAATCCCCTCTGGGTATTTAAAAAAATAAATGGCATTTTTTTTTTTAACTAAAAATTTTACTCCTTGTGGAGCTGTTTTGCTAACTATACCATTTTTTTTTCTGGTGACCCTTGTGACCACCCCTATCACCCCCCTTCCCGGCTACGTAACCTTTTGGGACACCCTGTATATAAAAATGAATTGCTAAATGTGTTGCGAAGCGCAAATCTCGAGAGCAGCTGAACCGATTTCGCTAATTCTTTTTTTGTTGTGTTCGGTATTGTCAGGACAAGATTTGTATGAAAGAAAATTTAGGAAATTCGAAAAAAAAAACTCCCCGGGCGAAGCTGGGGCGGGCCGCTAGTTCTCCATAGAAACGCTCTCGCCTGTTTTCTTTCTGGTTAATTACCATAAAGCAATGATTTTTTTTTACAGTTCAATAAAAATTAACTACTTGTATGTCCCTAGGTTTTCCCTTTTGATGATACATTATTTTTATAAGCACTAGAACCCTCAAAAAAATCCGATTTAAACCGCTGTCAACAGAAGCTTAGTGTACAAATTTGACAACTATTAATGAAAAAAGAAAAACAGGGACACAGTATATTATATATCCTTCTTATTCAGTGTATGAAATATCTTTTAAATTTGTCTAATAATGGAGGAAATAGGCGAGAGCCAAACCTTGAATTATGACTTTTTACTTAGGCTTTTTCAAAAGTCTCTCCGACCGCATTTCCTCTTATGAGCGTTTACGCCGTACGGCATTTCATACAAACTTTCAAGCCCTTGTTTTTCGAGATGAATGAACCGATTTTAATGAAACTTCATAAGCAAAAGCAGGATATAAGCAGGATACAAAGGTCTATAAAGATAATTAAAACATTTTCGAAAAATAATGTTACAGCCTAATTAGACCGATTTTAAAGTTTCCATAGAATTTCCAGTTATCTTTTTTTAAACAAGATATTTCGAAAATGTTCCTAAGTAGCTTTTTAGACCTTTGTAAAATAATACTAATAAATAATTCAAATAATATTTCAGGCTTACTTATATATCGAAGAGAAGCAGATAATGGGGTGTTTGATCGTGGAGCCAGAAATGCGAGCTTACAAGCGGATACCTGGCGACCCTGACGGCTGCAGCGTTGAAGATTATCCCGTCAAGTGAGTACCATGAACAAAACATCGCGCCTGTTGTAACCGAAGGGCAGGCAAATGTGTACAACACAACCATGTCATTGAGTACCTACCCAAAATTACCAAAAAAATTCAATAGGAAGTGACAAATAAAGCTATGATTCTTTCATTCTTTTTCTCGATTCGAACTTGAGCACCTTGCTGCGGTGGGTTGCGTTGCGCGTAGACATGCTCCCCGGTTTGAAGAGACGATCTTCAAGAGTTGTTGTCCTCTTCTAACGGCAGGGGGCAGAGGTTGTTCCATCCTCTTCTGATAGTTCCCTTTTTCGTTCGTATCTCTGCGACCCTGTTGATACCATCAATGCCTGGGTATATCTGCACCTCTCAGGGACGCCCGGGTGAACGCCTTGGTCCCGCGAGTCACCATTGAATAGGAGCCTAGCCTCTCTCTAAGCCAGCCGATTCTATACGCCAGGGCAGCGGGATTGTCATTATTGACGTTCAAAAGTGCCTTTTATGTGCCTATTTGAAATAAATACTTTGACTTTGACTTTTTGTCCGAAAGGGTTACCGCTACCCCGGAACATAAAGGGCTAAGGAAGGAACACGGATGGGTTTTAGTCAGTAAGAGTCTGACACTCCCTTCCGCTCCACCCAGAGCGGGAGGGGTCATTTGATGAATTCCTATCCACAAAAAATAGCCGATTCAATACAAGGTATGTACAGTCGGTGACCAGAGAGAAGTAGCCACCTCACCAAGTAAACTGCTAGGTAGGGCTATGCATGGATATCTTTATATGCATATCATAAAAGTATTAAACTTTGTCGTAAAAGTATCTCTTTTCCACTTTCAGATGCGGCGTCTCCCGAATATGGACCCATATAAACCACCGTCGACGCGGCATCGCGTCTCGCTTGCTATCGTGCGTACGAGCCTCCTATCTTTATGGCGTAACCCTACAGGTCTCTGACATCGCCTTCTGCGCACCCACCGCCGCTGGCAAAGCCTTCGCCACGAAATACTGTGAGACACCCAACTTCTACGTGTATGATTATAGAGATATGAGGAACAGGGTGTGAAGTTCACTCATATGCTATGAAAAGGGAGGAACCTCCAACCAGACGTGTTTTCTGGCGGGCAACTGCCTGATGATTCATGTCGGGCCGTTGTATCTATGCTAGTTGCGCGGTAAACTCTGCTTGCGAGATGCAGGATTTTGCGTGACGTCAGCATGACGCGTTGTTCGCATGTGGCGTTGTAGATACCGCTTTATTTCAGCAGCACATGAAAATAAAACGACATTTAGAAATTCTACATTGGTAAAGCTATTCTTCAATTAAAAGCAATGGTGCCAACACTACGGCGAAGGGAATTCTTTCTTGAAACGCGCTTTACCTACTTAAAAGATATTTCATCTGATTACTATAGAATAATTCAGATTTATACTGATCATTCAGACTGTAAAAATGAAAGTTATGCCAAAAATGTGATTTATGATAAAAATATACGACATTATTACATATTTTTTTAAATTTTCTTTCATCTATGCCTTACACACAAAATGATTATAAAAAAACCTCAATACTTACATAGTACGATTAATGTATGCCTTATTTTTTATGTCTGTAAAGATTGTGGACATCAGATTTTTAAAATCTGATCTCACCATTATTTAGCAGCAATGAAGCTGATTTTGCATCACGAAAATTTCAGCTATATTAGATAATCATAATATATCTTCTTTCGTTTGGAAGATATGACATGAGCCGTTACTCCAGGTTACACACGTTTTTTGTTGGTAGTTTCAACACTTTTGAAGTATTATCGTTCAGGTTCTTTCCTTGTGCAGCTATTATGCCTTGTTTTTTTTTACTACAGTCCACCCTAACCTCTCTGATTTGCCTGTATTGAATGAGGAAGCTGGAGATGTCACTCAGGCTGGCTGGACAAATCTTCAAAATAACTCGCATTTAACTAGGTCAATAGGGCATTTTATGTGACGGCTAAACACCCTTATTTCAGAATTTGTGACGCAACAGAATCTTAGATAATCGATCGAAAACGTGTCCAGCCATCTTGATAAACCACTTTTCGCTGGTCTCTCAATCTCGGTAACGGAAGTGATTTTGACGACATTTTGCTTATCAACGGGCGTCACATAAATTTGTGACAGGCATCGAGCTAAAAGTTTTGTGATACGTACAGCGGTTTAGTAGAAAAATGCAAAAATCTGTGTCCAGCCATCTTGATTTTACGTATAAAACTTTTGGCTGGCACTTCCGAATCTCAATAACGGGAGCGTTTTCGAATATGGTTCCTTTACTAACATTTAGTGACGCAATTTGTGACAGTAATAACGTTTGATTTATGGCGTCACATATAAGGGTTTACGAGAAATCAATAAAAACTTAATGTCCAGCCAGCCTGAGCTCAAGCTGGCTGGACACATGTATCTCCGCTGCGTGATGATCTACGGCCTTCGAAATATGTTCAAATTTTTGTGACGGAGACGATAATGATTTACTGAATTTGTGACGGAGAAACTTTGAGTAGTTTCAAAGATATTGATCATTTAAGTTTTCCCATACAAACATCCATTAATATTGTGAGGTGACCATAATTTTTACATAAATAAAGGATTTTTTTTAATTGACTAATCGGCCGGTAGCAGCCACGCCTGCTTTGTATTTGATTTTCATAGATGGCGCTGAGAACGATACATCGATGCGGCCATTTATTTATTTTCAACTACAGATAACTTATTAGAATCGTGGATTCTTATTGGTTTTTTGGCATAAAAATACCACAGCCAATTACTCTACTAAAGAAAATAGAATGACAGCGATAATCCCATTGACAAAATTACTAAAAATAAAATTGTGCGGACCGTACCGCGCTCGCTGTCACCGTTTATATATTTGATTAAAATGACGACCACCGACCAGTGAACGAAGTTTATTTTCGTTCACTGCCATCGACTTCATTTGCGCTTCAAACAGGGCGGCGGTAAAAACAACGTTGTGGTACAAGGCGGGGGTTACTGAAGCGCAAATGGAGTTGATTGTCGTCATTTTCATCATTTGAAACGCTCAATAAAAAGTACAAATAAATAAATGTGGTTTTATTTACAGCAAACATTATTTTTTCATTTAAATACCTTCGAGCATTAGTTATCCTGACACAATATCTACATGTACTTACCATGAAAAACACCAATACCTACCTACTAAAAAGAGTAGGTATCTGCACGTAAATAATCAATAACATCAAAAAATGACCCCTCCCCCCCTTCCTCACTTCTACATGTTTGTCTTCTATCGATTTAAGGCGAAAGCGCCAGGGTAGCCCGCGAAATTCAATTTTTTTTACGTTTTCTGCAATTTGCTGGTCAGTATTAAGTTGTACGATGATTAAAATATGATTCGCGGCCGTAACAAACATGTATTTACAGAATTATAATCTATAATTCATCAACACAACTCTCTAAGACCAAGTAATCCCCAAGAATGACTATTTCATGAAATCATCACATTTGGGGATTATACTAAGTTAACAAGTTGTATTACTGATTGTAATGATTACAATTCTGTAAATACATATTTGTTACGACCGCGAATCATATTTTAATCAATGTACCACTTAATACTGACCAGCAAATTGCAAAAAACGTAAGAAAATTTGAATTTCGCGGGCTACTTTAGCGCTTCCTCCTTAAATACCTAGGCCGCCTTCCGAATTGGCCAATATCGCTCACAGCACTCAAATCGTCTCACATGCGTTCCATAATGGATATCACGATTATGACAGCTGAGAGCTGTCAACAATTCGGAACACTCGTTAGCGCGCTCACAGTGCTTACTCGGTGTCAAAAAGATATTACAGCAGTATTTCTTCATAAAAACACCACACGTTTCTTCCTTTTCTTTGTTTAGGTGGCGACTGTCAGTCACAAGCACAATTTCGAAAATGCCACGTTATTAAAAAGATATGATTCAGCTCAAAACAAAACACACACTGACACATCCTCATCATCACACACACACACACTGTCATTTTTGACAGCGCTCACGGTGATATTCGTACGAGGCATGGTCGGCGTTATCGCAAGATGGCGCATGCCATGAGGTCATCTATGACGATTCACGGGACATCGTTATCGCGCTCACGCCAATTCGGTACGGGTTTTAGCACGATCAAATCGATTACATCAATTATTTCCTCAATTCGGAACGCGCCCCTAGTTGTTCGTATTAATATCACCAAAACACTGATTTTCATCCATTAAAGAAAACACCTTAAAATATACTTAGTCCTACATAAAACCTACATTATTGGTAACCCTACTGCAGTGTTTGTATGGGAAGATTTAAATGATCAATATCTTTGAAACTACTCAAAGTTTCTCCGTCACAAATTCAGTAAATCATTATCGTCTCCGTCACAAAAATTTGAACATATTTCGAAGGCCGTAGATCATCACGCAGTGGAGATACATGTGTCCAGCCAGCTTGAGCTCAAGCTGGCTGGACATTAAGTTTTTATTGATTTCTCGTAAACCCTTATATGTGACGCCAAAAATCAAACGTTATTACTGTCACAAATTGCGTCACTAAATGTTAGTAAAGGAACCATATTCGAAAACGCTCCCGTTATTGAGATTCGGAAGTGCCAGCCAAAAGTTTTATACGTAAAATCAAGATGGCTGGACACAGATTTTTGCATTTTTCTACTAAACCGCTGTACGTATCACAAAACTTTTAGCTCGATGCCTGTCACAAATTTATGTGACGCCCGTTGATAAGCAAAATGTCGTCAAAATCACTTCCGTTACCGAGATTGAGAGACCAGCGAAAAGTGGTTTATCAAGATGGCTGGACACGTTTTCGATCGATTATCTGAGATTCTGTTGCGTCACAAATTCTGAAATAAGGGTGTTTAGCCGTCACATAAAATGCCCTATTGACCTAGTTAAATGCGAGTTATTTTGAAGATTTGTCCAGCCAGCCTGAGTGACATAGCTGGAGTGACGTCACTCCAGCTAACACACCCTAAACGACTCATATTAACGAAGTTTATGTGGCAGCTAAATGACTGGGAACTTTGTTTGCAGATAAATATTGGCATAGGTAGAATTATTGTATCACATACGAGGAAGCTGGAGTTATGCACATGATTGCCACCGCTTCAGAAATTAGCTTTTCATATTCCGAGTGCGCCAAGCGAGCAGGCATTTTCAACATCCAGCAATTTATTACAAAAAAAAAGAAACCGTCTTGGCAATAAAACTATACTATACTATGTGTCTCGCATCATAGCTGTACTTTAATTAAAATTACCAATTTTTTATGTTTATAAATGGCTAGCTGCGCCCCGCGGTTTCCCCCGCTTACCTAAGTGTCGATCCCCTGGGAATATCGAGATAAAAAGTAGCCTATTAAATTTAATAGGCTACCTTTTATAGCGGTCGTTTTTAAAAAATGTATGGAGGTAGCTGACTCCAGGGTGTTGCTGCAGGGTGACGTTTGAGCGTGAAGAAGTAATAAACATAAACGCACACACTCACATACTTTCGACTTTATATGTAAATATAATATCTAATATATAAAATTCTCGTGTCACAGTTTTCGTTGCCATACTCCTCCGAAACGGCTTGACCGATTTTGATGAAATTTTTTGTGCTTATCCGGTATCTATGAGAATCGGCCAACATCTATTTTTCATCCCCCTAAGTGATAAGGGAAAACTTACGCGGGTGAAACCGCGGGGCGCAGCTAGTATTATATATATATTAGTGATTATAAAAATATCCTTAATACTGTTATATTTTTTATCTGATCCTTTCTCCGCGTCCTGTAAATGTAAAAATTTAATTGTTAGACTCATACAGGAAGAGGACTTGAGTGCGACTCGCCGCATGAAAAGGACTCGAACGCACAAAGAGAATCCAGCTCTCATGTATAGAGAATTTAGTTCCCTAGTCTTGGGAGTCCTGTTGTAATGAGTCGAGTCTTGTAATTCATCTGAAGGACTCGGGATTTTTTGGGTGGATAAACGGAATAACCGGAGTTCTTTGCAACACTAGTTGTAGGTGTCCGAGTCTGTGTTCTCCTACCATAATTACTTCATGAAATGCAATTAGGGTGCAAAATGAAAACAACACGCAAGATTTTCTCATTACCATTAAGTATATTTAATTTCACTAAACATTTTTATTTGTATTTTATTGTGATAACGTAAATATCTAGCATCGATCTATAACATGCATAACTATATGTCAAAATTTACAATTAATTTACAGATCAACTATCTTTATTATTAATTGTGCTTTTAAAATGTCTGAAGGCTCCCTCGCTGACATTACAAAACCCTTTATTCATAAACGTTAAGAGACGTTTAAACGGCAAAAATATATGGTTAAACAGTCGATAAACCCAAGAGAGTTTAACGAGAGAGACTGCGACACAGTTATAGCGTTTTTATCTCATGAAACAACGCTTTATTTCTGATTATCAGGTGTAAGCACTGGAGCACAAGACCTCTTGGAGACAATGACGAAGTCAGACGTGAATGTGCAGCACACATTCTCAACGTGTTTGTACACTTGGTTACCACAAGAAAAGCGCGCGTCACTTCGTGAGATATAAAATCTGTATGAGCAACAGATGTGGCATATTATCGGCCGCGTATTTGTACTCTGGGAAAAAATCTCTGCACGATATAATTGTCAACCCTCCTCCCCGTGACTGGTTATATCAACCTGTGTTTCCCAACTATGTTGGGGTCGCCTTCCAGTCTAACCGGATGCAGCTGAATACCATATTTTACATAGAGCGACTGCCTATCTGACCTCCACAACCCAGTTACTGGGTAACACGATACCCTTAGTAAGACTGTTTATCAGACTTTTGGGCTTCTGACTACCCGTAACGACTGTTAAAGATCCACGTATGACAGCCGTGCTAACTGGCTGTACAAAATGGACGAGGAGTACGACCCGTCAGAAATATCTAAGTACTTCGAAGTAATGCGCTGCCCCCGCGTCAGGTCGCGGGTCGCCCCGGCCTCGGCCAATTAGTACCGCAGACTTACATATTTCCGACGGTTTACATACGAAATTTCAGTCATTGCAATTTATACCTTATCTCAATTACTTAAAAGACGTGAATTGCAAGGTCTAAGGTGAAATTTCTTCAGATTACATACCACAATTAATAATAAAACTAGCACTTAACATAGATTATGCTATAATGGTTTTTTTTTATCTTAAAATGGAGCTTGACCAATACCTTTTCGTTTTTAGGCACTTATGGATTCATGCACAAAGCGTTTCTATATCGCTACCCAAAAAAACAGGGGGACTGGCAGTGATAGAAAACACGTTTTATTCACACATATAAGTTTGTGCAAACGAGCGACTTTGCGGGTAGTCTTGTGACTTTTGTGACATCACTATTGTTTGGGAAGACCCTGATTGTGTCTCCTGTTGTCTCTTTAAAATGTCAGACGCTACCGACAGCGTGCGGTGACGTCGCGACGGATGACCGACACGCCGCTGTGCGGTCGCGGATTCATGGTCTGTCTCATCATGAGTACCGAGTTTAATTCTTCTCGCCCTAAATAAAACGAAACCAATAGCACATTTGTTGTTTTTAGTCGAATGCTATGTTCGTGAACATACGAGCGCGGTCTCGCTTGTTTCGGCACCCGGCGGCGTGTTGGTCGTCAGTCGTCACGACATCGAACGCTGTCACTAGCGAGAAACGTTTTAAAGAGACTAGTCTTACATGACGATCCCATCGTGGACGTCCACGGCATCACGATAACTCAGGAACGTAAAATATGTGGAAACTAGCTTCTGCCAGCGACTTCGCGTGAAATTTCACCCTCCCCTCATTCACCCTCTTAAGGGTGGAATTTAGATAAATCCTTTCTTAGTGGATACCTACTCTTCACAAAGAACACGCCCTTCAAATTTCATGTCTCTAGGACCAGCGGTTTAGGCTGTGCGTTGATATATCAGTCAGCCAGGACTTTGAAATATAGATAATAATTGAAGAAGTTGTCCGTCCACGGTAAGGTTATAACGTGCACGTATTTCCATACATTTTACGGGCGTGGACGTCCACGATCATTATCATCACGTTAGTTATATAAAAGCACACTTTTGTATACAATAGGGCTTCTTTAAATTCTTTTTATACAAATAAATGAAGCCATGCCGTTTGAGAGATTCACATACCCTCAAAACGATTAAAAAAAAAAATGTGTTGCCAACATCACACAATTGCTGTCGATAAATTAATA
This sequence comes from Gortyna flavago, assembly GCA_963669345.1. Taxonomy (NCBI): domain Eukaryota; kingdom Metazoa; phylum Arthropoda; class Insecta; order Lepidoptera; family Noctuidae; genus Gortyna; species Gortyna flavago. The sequence goes on from OY770154.1 coordinate 1,968,451, forward strand.
GACGCAATATCGCCCGTCTGCCATTCACAATAATAATTATTATTGCTATATAAAATACCAGAGACGAAAAAAAAAAAAAACTATATTAAGTAGTCTCAAATACAGCTCTATCAATTTTGATAAGATTTAATACTAAGTACCTATAACATAATTTTTCATTGTTTCCGTCGGGGTTTTTTCTTATATTATATAAAGGGAACGAGTAGAACAAGGGGAGCTACAGATTTGAAAAACGCTAATTTCTACAAAAAAAGTCACCTTTCTCTTGAAAAAGCGGTCCAGCATTGAATTCTCAAAACTGTAGCTGTACAAAATTGACATTATATTTAAACATGTAGGTAATACTAATCTTATTATTTTTTTACAATTTCTTTTATGGCCTTTTTGCTCCATTCATTAATTTTTACGTGTCGATAGTAGATTTCCTTATTTAAATTCTTTAAGGCTATGCCACTGACAGCTTACTTAGCGCCTAGAGCCTAGGTCACCTTGCCAGTAGCAAAGTGAAACGAACGCTCTAGAATTTTCGCAACCAGCCGCGGCGCCTTCACTAGTCGCCCAGCCTGTACCGAAGGATGTTAAGTCACTGCTTGCTTAGCGGCTAGAGCCTCTAGGCGCTAAGCGGGCCACCTGTCCTGTCAGTGCGTACGTAGCCTCGATTTCAATTTACGTCATTGGATTTCTTCTGTCACCTTTACAGATTTGAATATGAAATCTATGAACAAAAGCTCTGTTGAGATGATAATTTAAGTAATTTTTTTCCAAGAATTATTGGTAATCCCTCCACCCAGCTTTCTCAAAAACCTGTCTCTCAGTGTCTGCAATTTACCGGCAAATGACGTCACTGAAACTGTTTATATGTTTGTTACTTCTTCACGCTCAAACGGATGGACCAATTTTGATAAAATTTTGTATTGGGGGTAGCTGACATCCTGGATTACCATATAGGCTACTTTTGATCCCGATATTCCCATGCAATCGACACGCATGCGGGTGAAACCGCGGGGCGCAGCTTAGTTTGTCATAAAAAAGTACACAAATACAGGGTGACACTTAATTTAAGCGTGCAAATAGCCTGGTACAAAATAAATGTTCAACGTCCCCCTCATGCTCAAATGGAAGTAAGTTGGAGTGTTTTCCTAGATCCCTCTGCCATAATTTCCACGAATAAATGCGTTGACTTTGAGTTTGACAGCCGGGACCAACAGCTTAACGTGCTTTCCGAGGCACGGAGGGGTCTTGGTATGTAAAGATGGTCACCTCTCAACGGACCAACCGCGGCAAGCGTAGCTTAACCTGATCGATCGACCCGTGCGGCTGTTATTAGTTTGCCACAGGGCCCTAATTCACTATGACCACTTAATGATTTCATGAACACTTAGACATTTCATTTCATTAACAGTTTTATACAACACGAGGGCACGATTTCCTATTTCTCTCGAAAACAACAATAATATTTTGCCCAATCAACCGTTTGACAGCACATCTACCACAAAACCATTCATTAAACTCGGCACTCAACATGGCGACCGGCCACGTTTGACGTCACAGAAAAGTGTTGCCAAATTTAGTACTTGACAAACATTTAGATGTCTCTCTTTTCATATGCAGCTCTTGATTAGTTAAAAAGAAACAAAGCTTTATGGCATGTGTGTCGATATGATAGATATTTGTATAACTATTATTTCTATAGTAGAATATGCCTTCGCCATGATTTTCTTGTCTCAATGTGTCGTACTTACGGTTGAAATTTCGATTCCTTGTCATTACTAATTACAGGGGTTTCTATAAGACACGATATTGACGTGATTTGCACGGTAAAATTACGCGGGGAGTAATAACTAATAATAATAATATGGTGGTGGTGGTGGTGGTGGCCTTAAAATAATAAATGTCAGTTTTTCAAAACCTACTACCGACCTCTGAAATAAACCTAATAATTCTTAATAAAAATAATTATTCATATAAATATTGGAATAAATTCATTCAATTTAAAGGTTTTAATTATGTCAAAATAGAAATGGCAGCGAAAAATAAGTTTGAAAAAAAAAAACAACCGTAGTTTCCAAGACAACACTGTTTTCTATATTCTAGATTTTTTTATTATGGCAAGCAAAGCTGATGTCTACTATTCTGCCATTGAATGAATGTGAATTGGAAAAGCAAGTGTGCATTGCTATAAATAAAACGATAAAAATCTTCGATATTACAGTTGAACTTAATGTAGATTTTGTGGGGTTAATAATGGACTGAAACTCACGAGACCGCAAAAAAAAAAAAACATAGTAATGTCAAAAATGTGACAGCTGTCAAAAGTTGAAAACGGGTCGTTTTTTTTGGGGACAAATTTTGAGTTATATTGTTATTTGTCTAAGGGTTGATTTTTCAATCGACCGATATTTTTTATTCGTGGAATAAAATTGACGTCTGACAGTTTTTGTGTGGAAGAACTGTCAAAAATGTAAAATTATCCCTCGGATAGTTATCTGGTATTGGAGAAATCAGCTCTAAATCATTTTTCGCAGCCATTTCGAGTTCCAAAGACAGCCAGCACAATACAAATTTACCTAGAAACCGTTCACGTGCGCTAACCTTATATTTTAAACCTAATTTGGGACATACGCGTAAACATATATTGTTTATAAACTAATCATAAAATGAATACTCATAGATTTGTGAAGTGCAAGCTAAAATTCGTTTGGATATAATGATATTACAAGTAAAAAGACGTAGATAGGTTAGTGCGACGCTGACAGAGCGACCGACCGTAGGCGCGTACGCAATATCTCAGTTTGCCGTCAGCTAAGCAACGCTCGGTTAATGTCAACACGTACCGTACGCTCTGACCGTCTTCAAGCACTATATCCAGCCTAAGTATTTCGAATTTTGCAAGATAAATTAAAAACTGCTCATATAAACCTTACGCCTACATTTCTTGGTTCCCTAGAAGAGAGGTGGCAGCTAGTGACCGCAATTTTCCGGCGAATGACGTCACTAAAACGTTATTTATCAAAGGGCGGTATGCTGCACTGGCTGACGTCATCACGTCAACGCCGGCTGTCGCTGAAAACCAGCGCTGGGACTCTGTCTCGCATAGGTCTTAGCATTATGCTGAGCGAACGCCGTTTTGCGTAGATGTGACGCATGTTTTCCCCCTACTTGTTATTTTTTGTGTCTTTTTATGCGTCGTGTTGACTGCAAATAAACTTTTTTCTTTCTTATTTGTAAGGGCGATTTTTTTTCGCGCACTGAGTTTTCAGCGCATTGCTTAGCACTGAGACTTTTTCATCTAAAAATGTTTTTTGACGCGCCGGGATGCGCTGTTGCATTCCCAACGGTCGGCTCCACACCGAAAGTCGAAACTCCAGTGCGCGACATAATCCGGCCGCAATATTTTTAGTCTGTGCGAACTTGGGCTGTATTGGTGTGTTCTCTATAATGTCAAAGCCCGCTGACATCAGTTTCATGACAGCTCTCACTGCCGCGACCACTCTTTTATATAATATGTAACAGAATTAACGCAAGACCTCATACACCCCATTTAGAGTATCGAGTTAAAAGCATAATACAATGAGCAAAACTTATTCTTTTGTAAGCTAACTATTATTATTAAGGACATCGTGTACCCTAGCATTACTTTGTGTTTAAAATTGAGTCTTATTACCTTGTGATAAGATTTATTTTTCTTTGGCTAAATCGGCGGTTAGTATTTTTTTTTTTTTAACTGAAATCGATTCAGTAGTAATTTATGAACAATACTTTCAGGACTTGCGTTTATTTTGTTACACCTTAGGACTCAAATCACATAAAGATGGCAGCGAAGCGGCGAGCAGTTAGTGTCATATAATTTTAAACCTTATCTTCATTACATACTTAGGCCTGAGTTCACCAACATTCTAACCATCGGTTAGGTATTTAAACAGTTGATTTCCTTAGGAAATTTGACATAAATCAACTGTTTAAATACATAACCGATGGTTAGAATGTTGGTGAACTCAGGCCTAAGTATCGTTTGAGAAACTTCGAGTCGTCGGAGAAGTTTAGTTGATTTTTGAGTCACTATTTTTAACAAAAAGGTCTTGAATTTTTAGTTGCAATGGAATTTGAACTTTGTTTTGTATAACATTCAGTTTGTTGTTCCATAACCCGAAAATAATCTCAAATATAAAAACATTATTTTGGTTTAAAATACTTCAAAATTTAATGTGCGATTATTAAAAAGGTTTTCATACTGTTATACCAAACATAAAAACATTTTGTAAATATCGTCAATTGTTTGTGAATTTCAATAAAAATTTGAATTTTACAAAAAAAAACGCGGTTATAATCCGTTTAAAATAACTTTGCCAGAAATGTAAACCCAATCTTAAAAAAAATAAAAAATAATAAAGATTACATTTCTAGCAAAAAACACGTTAGAATTATATTAAAAAAAATTCGCGCGTTTACAACCAGAATTTTTCACCGAAAAACAAAAAAAAAAAAGATTCTTAACCACTTTTGTCTATGCTAAGTATATCCTAAAGATACCCATAAGACAATATTATAATGTGCAATTTTTTTTTTCATATACATGTTTTTTTTTTTAATATTAAATATACAAGACGAATTTATCATCAACTACTTAAATAGTAAATGGACAAGCCTTCTCTAGGCTCTCGTTTTATTATTTTTTTTTCTATAATTTGAGACTGATTTTTTTTTTCGCGCACTGGATTTTCAATGCAATGCTTAGCGCCGCGAGTTGAAAATCCAACAATGTTTTTTAACACGCTCGGATGCGCTCTGTTGCGATTCTCAACGCTCGGCTCAACACAGAAATTTAATCCAGTGCGCGAAAATTTTCGCCGTTTTTTCGTGGACAGGGGTTATATTGTCTGTCAAACCGAAAAAAAAGTCAAACCATAGATTAAAAAAAAAACAGTTTTTGACACTTGCGACACGTTCGGGGTTTATCAGGAATTCTGGTGACGGATTTTCAGATCCGAATTCAGATTAATGTAAGCTAATCGGATGAATGTAATTTTTAAAGGTATTCCGGTGCCGGAATTCCTGATTTTGGATAAATCTGTGTCTTTTCAGTCGTCAATTTCTTTCATAAAAGTTTTTTTTAAACTATGACAACGACTATCCAGTCTCAAATTGAAAAAAAAAAAAAGTTTATAAACTAATCTAATAATTTTTATGAACTAATTATTCACAAAATACATTATTTTTATACACTATCATATTTTTTTTTATTAATTTTTTTTATTTCCAAAAAAATGCAAATTTACTTCAAAATGGAAATATCACAAACTATTTTCAAACTTTCAAACTATACACAAGTCTGTACAAGGCTGTAGGCAAATATGTTTGCCTGGTGTTGCCATTTAATTTGTACACGGGCAATATATATTTTTTTTATTACCAAAAAGGTTTTTATTTAGCCAAAAACACCTAATTCAACCTACTTTGCGGAGTTCTTCCTTTGTATGTTGATTTTTTCTGTCTTCAGTTTGTCTTTTTTGTTGTCAATTTTTTCTGTGACTTTTTTTTCTGTTTTGGGCTGTGATTGTGGTTTGTCTATGGTGGTCGCTGGTTTCTTGGGTTTGTTAGCTTTCGCGGCGGCTGCATAGTTGATAGGTTTGAAGCCAGAAGATGGTTGCGTCTCTTCAACAGGTGCTGGTTGGGGCTGAGAAAGAAAAAATTTGAACTGATGATTTGGTGATATATTAGAGTTAATTAGAGGAATGTGGAAATTGTTGTATGGAAAGTTTTAAGTATGAATTTCGATGGCTATAAGAGTAGGGGAAGACCAAAGAAACGATGGATGGACTGTGTGAATGATGATATGATTAGAAAGGGGGTGACTGCCAAGATGAAAAAACCGGCCAAGTACGTGTCGGACCACGGACAATGAAGGGTTCCGTAGTTGGAATGGATTTATCCCAAGAACAAACTTAACATTGTAGTTGAAAAACATGTTCTCCCATACATTCCAACTGAAAATGTAAGTTTGTACGCACAATATTGAGAGATTTACCATGTTGTTTCAAGATCATAGACTTCTTATTAATTTTCCTGTAATCTATAGGTATAAAACTAATTCTGTATTTTTTTCAAAATTTTAGGCTCAGTAGTTTCGAAGATAAGGGGGGGGGGAGGGTGGTGGTAAATTTTCGTCTATTGTCTTAAATAACATTAATACAATTTACTTTAAAATTATGAAAAAAAATATATATCAGATCCTCACGGTAAGCCCTTTTGATATGTCACATGGTACAGATTGTCAAACTTTTTTTTTTAAATTGTCTATTTACCCCTCAAAAATGACTCCCATTTTGAAAACTCATTTATTTACGTTACACGTCTGTGTTTTTGTCACAGAGATTCATGTGTACCAAATTTCAACTTAATCGGTCCATAAGATTCGGAGCAAATTGGCTGTGACAGACGGACAGACAGACACATGAGTGATCCTATAAGGGTTCCGTTTTTTCCTTTTGAGGTACGGAACCCTAAAAATCAATAACACTTTGCCCGATCTGGGAATTGAACCCTGGACAGCAGCGCTTGCCACCACGAGACAACGGGGTGAGAATAAAAATATATATTTCTCCACGCTGTATTTTGGCCATGGTGGCTTATCTCAACAGAGACTAGCCTTCAGCGTGGAAGATATTACAGTGGAGGCGTGTGAGAACAGACAGTTGCACTCCTCTCTTCACTCTCATTGTTCGATGGGACATTTCAACTGTCAAACTATCACGGTTCACGAGATACAGCCTGGTGACAGACGGACGGACAGCGTAGTCTTAGTAATAGGGGACCCCCTATTACTTAGACTCCGCTGTCCGTCTGTCTGTTACCCTAAAAATAACCTCACCTTCTGTTCAGGGACAACGACAATGTCCTCGGCCTTCTCCTCTGTTTTAGTCTCGCTCTTGACATTTTTGACATTAATATCTCTTTTTTTCGGCGCCACTTTCGTCTCTGACTTGACCGTCTGTGGTTTGGCCTTGCTTTTTATTTCTTGTTTCACTGTTTTCTTTACTTCTATTTTGGTTTTGGTATCCCGTTTGTCTTTGGGCCTCTTCTCTTGTTTGTCTATGATATCTGCTGCGCTTACTTCCGGTGGGTCTGTTTGTGGTGACACTGGTTCTGGAATAGAAAAAAAAAAAAACATAATTCCCAACGAGCTATAAATAATAAGGAATTTGCGGCCAAGAAATGATAGATAGATAGATAGATAAAAAGTTTATTCAGTGCAACAAAGACACAATACAAGTATTAAACAAACATCAGAAAGTAGAGAGAAAAAAAAAGGAATACAAAGATTAAAAAAGATAAATTGACCCATAGACACGTCATATCTATAACGGTCGATCACTACTGGGCGGTGTGTGTCTCACAAATGAGATGAGAAGGTTATCTATGTAGCCTTGTCTTTAATATCACAGGCTGGTCATAACTGACAGTATATTCCTATCGAATATTCAAGCTGACGTCACAGATTTTATTTGAATATTTTTGGATTGAGTAGAAATAACGTGATGTTCTCCCTTCTATAAAATATATATAGTGAAGCTTATCGCTGTTTGATTTAATGGTGAGCTCCCTCTGAGCCTCATCCCTCTTATAATGAGATGTAAGAGCAGTGGTGACGCAGTAGAAACGACCACGACCTATGAGTTGTATGTCGTAGGTTCGAACCCAGGAAGGGTTACCGCTACCCCGGAAAATAAAGGGCTAAGGAAGGAACACGGATGGGTTTTAGTCAGTAAGAGTCTGACACTCTGATGATGATGATAGTAAAATCCGTTCCAATCCGATGCGATGCGGGACGTTTGTTGGAAATCATCCTACGTAGAGAAGTTCTTACCTTCTGTTTTGACGTCAGTGTGGTCGAGCTCGCGCGTCTGCTCTGCAGGCGCAGGCGCAGGTACGGGGGCGGAGGAGGGGGGCTCTTGTCTTTCGTCTGCAATACAACATTATCAACATATAAACACCATAGTCATTACAAAGGGCGTGATAATTCCGATATAGCCTGTCCCTTGCTGCACTCTCCCGGCGAAGCCGAGGTCCGTACCCCACAGGGGGTGCCTTTAGCGTGTAGTCGCTTATTTATAAGTTTTTGAGCCCTGGCTGGAGGCCTTAATTTATTGAGGCATCCATAGGCAAGTCCGGTTAACGGTCGAGGTTGACGACAACATCATAGGGTGAAATGCGAAAAGCCATTAATTTTTTAACCGTCCGACTTCATACCAGACGTCGTGCCCTCAGCGCTCGAAAAAATAAAAAAAATGCCTGATAGAATACAGCGTAATTACCTAAATAAAAAAGCAGATTAAACGAGCTGTGGTATTTGTCGTAAATATACGTCCCTGGCGAAATGTACCCGAAAATATTTGTCGGATTAATCCGACGTAAGCGGTTAAAAGGTTAAAAAAAACTTTGGCACTCCGGGAGAGCCGACAGAAGTGAAAACATAACACAAACAGAATACTTTGCCATCACTCACTGATATATTGGATATACCCTACACTATAACCGAGTACATCCCGAGGACAGTCGAACACATCCGAAGCGATGTCGCTTACGGTAACAGTGGCGCGAGTTCAATGGTTTTTTTTCCATCTCAAAAAATGCCCAACGCGCCTAGTTCTCACGTCAAAAATTAAAAATTTTTACTTACTTATGAGATCTTACGTAAGAACAATTTAGACCCGTCCCACCCCCACGTAAGAAATAATAAGACTTGTTTGGACCCCCTCCCCCCTCAAATCTTCTGACGTAATAAATGAACAGTCCCTTAAAGAGCATTGTATGAGTGTGCTAGGCTACCTGTGGCAGCGGGTGCGGCCCTGGTGGGCACGAACTCCGCGGCCAGCGGGTTCAGTGTGGAGCGCGACACGGTCTCCGCCAGCGAGAGGGACGGGCCGCCGTTGCTTGTCCTGCAAATAAAACAACTTTATGTTATTACTAGCTGCGCCACGCGGTTTCACCCGCGTAAATGTCGATCCGTCGACATATCGGGATAAAAAGTAGCCTATTATGTTAATCCAGGGTGTCAGCTACCTCCATACAAAATTTTATCAAAATTGGTCCAGCCGTTTGAGCGTGAAAAAGTAACAAACATATAAACACACACACACTCAACTTTTGCCTTTATAATATTAGTGTCAAACTTAGTCCTGAGGAGGCCTGTGTCCCAGCAGTGGGAATGTTATAGGCTGATTATGCTTGTGTTATGTTATTAGTGATTTTTAGGGTTCCGTACCTCAATAGAAAAAAACAGAACCCTTATAGGATCACTTTGTTGTCCCTCTGTCTGTCAAGACCCTTTATCTCGGGAACGCGTGTAGAACTGTTGGGATGCATGAAGAAGCCTCGTGTAGTGCACTTAGTTCCGCCAGTTACTCAACTGAACGCTCGCGCTCGGCGCATCCTGGACAGTCACACCAACACCTTATCTGACTGCCAAGTCTTCCCTTGCGGTGGTAGGGCTACAGCCAACCTCCCACCGGAGTCCAGTGTCAAGCAGCCTGCTGTGTTTCGTCGATGCGTGGGAGTTCCAGTGCCTTAGACATCTTCTGGGCATGCTCGTTCCATCATAGACCTCATCCATCGCTTTCCATCAGGCGTGATCGAGGTCAAGAGCGGCCCATTCAACAATAAAATTAAAATAAATTACAAGACTCACGTAGGATAGTGCTGGTGGTTGTGTCCGTTGTGCGTGGGCCGATTGTTTCGGTGCCTCTCGCGCTGCTCGTCCTCCAGCATAGCTTCTATGCACTGTTCCATTAGCGCTTCTTCTTCTAATTGCTGCATCACCTGGAAATTAGCATGTTCAACGTTAATAGAAAGAAAGAAAGAAAAAGTATTTATTGCGACTCGTACAGGAGGATCGCTAACCAAAAGAAACAGTACAAATAAAAACCAATTATATAAAAAAAAAGTATCAAAAAGAAAAAAAAAATTAAACAAAGTCCTATACGAGGCCAAAAGGCTCCTATCTCAGCATGATGATGCGACATTAAACAAAAAAAAAAAATGTGCAGCGCTGGTATTCTGATAGGGCCCGCTGTGATGTCACGGGCAGTTACAGAAATAAATAAATAATAAAATCCTCGTCTTCTACCAGAAAGGCTAGTTGTCCGTTCTTGAGCAACCAATATGAGTCCACGGCTTTACTGACCTCAAAATGTGAATAATTCAAATGAATATTAACTTTCAACTCAATTCAATTCAATTTCTTTATTTCAATCAACCTTTGGATCATGTCATAATTTATTTACTTTAACAGAACTTTTTTTTTTCTTTTTTTTTTACAGTTTCTTTGCACGTACGTCAAAATAGGTCGAGCCGTTTTGGAGATTAGCCGAAACAAACAGACCGACAGACAATTTTTTATTTTGTTATAAGTACCGTATAAACTTTCACTAGCTTCAGCCTGCGGTTTCGTCCGCGTGTAACTTCCAGTTCCCACCCCCCGTCACATGACCACATCGCATCACTTGCTTGCGCTATTATTTCGATTGTTTAGCGTTCTGTTTTTTTTTTTCTTTTACCTCGTCTGCTAAGGGATCCTAGCGTGATGTTAAATAGCCTATAGCCTTTCTCAAGAAATAGGCTATCTAATGCAAAAAGAATTCTTTCAAATCAGACGGGTAGTTCTGGAGATTTCCCCCTACATACAAACAAAAAAATTTGTTTGCAAGCAAAACTGTAATTTTTTTTGATAATTTCAGCTCACGACCATTCAGCAATACAACATTTATATAAGGTGTTAAAAAATAAACCCAAAAGTTCAATACCTACTTGACCAAAATGTATGAAACAGCAGATTTTTTTTTTGTGATTTCAGAGTTGGTCCCATAGTGAAAGTTGTTCAGTTCGATCGTCTAAAGCTCCTCTTAAAGTTTGTCGGGTTGATTTTTTAACACTTTATAGTAGCTAGCTTATTTAGTAGTAATTATCACCAAACATACAAAAACTATTGTTATATTTATTTCGATGTGGTTAATTCTATCTCACCATATCTCACTGCATCTCAATGTGTCTCAACATACCTGACTGTATCTCACCTGCTTATCAAACTCCTCTTCATTCTCCATCCACATGTAGTCTGCAAAGTCGTCGGGCTGTGGCTGAGTGGGCACGGGCGGGTACGCCGCGGGAGGGTAGTATGCGCCCGCCATCACGTAGCCTGCAACGTTGTTAAACAGAAAGTAAGAAAAATTGTTTATTCTGCACAAACAAAACGCACATTACAAATTAAAAAATGACATAAAATATACACATACAACATAGTCAAAAGCCTCGTACTCAAGCTTAAAAATGTTGAAAATTTTGTCCATTGCTTGATGTCAGGGCCAGGGACCAAAGACAACACACATTAATTTGACATTGACAAATTGAGGCTGACAGTGACATTTGACTTTGACAATACAAATCAATCCAACACAATTTAGTTAATCTGCATTTGTGATTTATTTGCCAAAACTGTAAGGGTCTAAACAGACAGACTGGATGAAAGTATCAACGCCTGCACTGATAATTGATGCAACCTGTCACGTAGCCATGTTTTGTGTCAAGAGTATAATGTATGGCTCTTTGTTTAAATAGATATGTAAGCACTGTCTCATTCACACAAGCGGGGTAGCTGCTGTCACATATGACATCTGTCAGTCACGAGGAATGGCGGGAAACAGACAAAGTGAGGCAGGCTATAAACAATGGCGCTTGGTGTGGGTGGTAGTGAGCCAGTGAAGTGATATGTTCAACATAAATATGGAATCAACAAGATTCTACACCATCTATTATCATAATCAATGTTATTGTTGTTTTCCTCGGGAACAGCTGTTTTTTTCGTGTGGTGTGATGTGCTGTGTGTGTGAGTAGGCATGGGGTGTGTGTTTGTGTGTGTATATATTACCTGGCATGTGCGCGTGCGTATTACCAGGCATGTGCGCGCGCGGGATGTGCACGGGGTAGACGGGGGGGCGGTGTATACCAGCGTCGCCGCTGCCGACCACGCCGCCGCCGACGCCACTGTCAATAATCACGCCGTTCGGCTGGAAAAACAATTGAAAACAACCTTTATTTCTATATCAAAATCATCAACTTGAATAACTTCAACCCAATTCTATTTAAGGCACAGCATACTCGTCAAAGTACCGGGAAATATCTAGATGAAGGTCGCACACACAGATTATGTAGATAGACCTAGATAACGCTAGATAATAACCAAGCGTGCCATTATTCTTCGAATAAGTATTTTTTTGAATACCTACTATGACGTCACAAGCACTATTTAGTGATGGGAAAACGAAATCAAATCGATCAGACATATATCGCCGCGTGCGCCGTCTCGCCCCACCCCCGGGGCCTAGCGCCAGTGCTCACGCTCACCCAGCCAGCAGTAGTGCGATTCTGTAACCATCTCACCGTGAAAACTTAGGTGAAGTGAGCGTGGAGTGAGCTGTCATTAGTGTCAATCCCTGTAGCATCAGATGGAATGACAGCTCACTCCACGCAAGTTTTCACGGTGAGATTTTTACAGAATCGACATGGGGCGTAATCCACCACGCGATGCCAGTGCGGGGGTGGCGGGTGTCAAATGTCTTCGAAATTTTGGTTCTAGGACATGCCGGTTTCCCCACGATGATTTCCTTCACCAGTTTAAGCAGTTATGATGACGTAAATTACACAAAAACTCAAACACACGACGACATATCAAACTTATACATTTCCAGTTTGAGCTAACCTGACATTGTATAGGTTTTTCGTACAGAGGCCAGCACATCAACCTACTACAATCTGTCAAATTTCTTTAATAGATTTTCAACTTTATCGCTAAAGCGTAAGGTTCAAAATTGATTGGGACAATTTGACAGATTGTAATAGGTTGATGTGCTGGCGTCTGTACAATGAGAAGTCAGTTTATACTGGAAATGTATGTACAGCTTGATTAGTCGTACCTACCAGTGGGCCACTACAGCTCACTAGGATCGCGTGCGTTTAGCCAGTCACGCGGTTAACTCTGCTTGCGCGATGCAGGATTTTGCATGACATCAGTGTGATGCATAGTTCGCAAGTGGCGTTATAGATGGCGCCACATTAACTTTGCCTTTGTAATGGCGCAAGTAGGATACATAAGAAGCCTGTAATGTTCCCACTGCTAGGAGACAGGCCTCTTCTCATCGAGAGCGAGTGAGCCATCATCCACCACGTTTGGAGTTGTGGTGATGAAATTTTACACCAAGTAAAGCGCCTGTCAGGATTGGAATCAACAACCTACAACTCGTGGCTGTTAAGAATGGGCTACTACTGCTCTCTGGTATAGTCTATATATAAAGGGTCCCATTAAAATAAATGGACAAATTAAAAAAAAAATAGATTGACAAATTTAAAATAATAAATTGCCGGCACATTAGTGTATTTTCGTTAGCTCTAATCAGTTTTTCTTATATATATTTTGGTGGTCTGAATAATTTCTAAAAGGTTGTCCATCTATTTTAATGAGACCTTAAATAAAATTCGAAGTCGTGACCGACTGATATATACCAACACACAGTTTAAACTAGTGGTGGTTAATAAAACGTATAGCGTCAAAAAATAGCACGCTATTTATTTATAGCATCTAGCGTTTGTTGTCCCGACTCTGACTACGCGCTAGAAATATAACGTCTCAACAAACTAGGCGTCTCATATTCTAAACGTACACAGCGAGGCTAGAGCGGGATAGCATTATAGTTTTATAACTTTTATAGTCTCACTAGTCTCACTCACAGCGTCACAGCGCGTCGGGGCACTCGGGCGAAGTCGTGTGAACTCGGGCGGCAGTCGGCCGGTTGGATCGCGGTACCTGTTATTACGTACGCGTGCGTTGTTTTGTAAACAAACACGGCCCTCGCACGTTTTTTTCTAAATAATAATTTTGTTGCTGTGCAACATATAAGTACTACAGTACTGTAATTGTAAATATAATAATTCTCATGTTTCGTACATACATTCGTCGTGCTATTGTAAATATTGTGTGTTCGTTTTTAATAATTGTAATTAGGTAGGATGTTACTGTGTGACAAAGTGAAACTGTGGATAGTGATTTGTAAATAAGTTTTAGTAAATACGCCTATAATAAATAATAATTGTCTCACAAAACTTTTATAATAAAATTTAATCAATTTTATTATAGACAGTCCTAAGCCTGGAAAGTATGAAGGAAAGTTCATTGATCTATAACGCTTCATGAGATATTATTATATTCTTTCGTGTACAGCGCGTTGCGAGATAACTAGCGTGTTGCCAGATAAAATGATAATGTCTCCGCGTTCAGACTGCGGCCAAATTTTGTAATAACGTGTTATAATGATAGCGTATAAAACAGCGCGCTAGAAAAATATAGTTTATAGTCTATAACACGATTTTAGTTTAAAGCGGATTTGAACATCACTAGTTTAAACCGCTGGTCTTAGAGACAAGAAATTTGGAGGGCGTGTTCTTTGTGAAGAGTAGGTATCCACTAAAAAAGGGTTTTTCGAAATTCCACCCCTAGGAGGGTGAGTGGGGGGGGGGGCTAGTTAAAAAAATTTCACACGAAGTCGCGGGCAGAAACTAGTAAAAAAAATAAAGATTAAACCCACCTGCCACTGTCCATTTTCCTCATTGCCGTAATAAGCCCCAACGTTTGGCGAGGTCTCTGGTATCTTCATATTAAACTAAAAATATTCCTCTATCCTATAATAACTAATTAAAAAAAAACTTAGTCGTAGTCTATGCTTAGTCGCGAGTTGAACTTAGGCGGGTAGGTAGGTTAGTACTTGAGCAAGTAGTCGAGGGTTGTGAGAGATAAGAGAACTGTTTCAATATGCTGCGTGTGTGATGAGGTAACTATCTTCATTTCTGGTGTTCTCGGCAACTGGAATGAAGGGAAAAGGTCTTTATTAATAAAAAAAACTTTTTTTGCACACACATTCACTTACACAACACACATACAACCTGACACACACACAATTCCAGTCTTACACGCACACTTTGCTTAACTTTTAAATGTAACAGCGGATTTGACAATCCATCTGCGACATGATATGTTATGTATTTATTCAAATTATTAATTAAAGCATGCTAATCTTCTTCATATACTAAACTAGCTTTCGCCCGCGGCTTAGCCGCGAGGTATGTCGATAAAAACTATCCTATGTCCTTCCCCGGGATGCAATCTATCTCTCTGCCAAATTTTATCGGAATCCATTCAGTGGTTTAGGCGTGAAAAGGTAACATACATACAGACAGACAGAGTTACTTTCGAATTTATAATATTAGTATGGATTGTTGTGCCCGACAGTGTCCATGTGAAACATTTGAAATTTATTAAGAACTTTTTATAATACACCTCGCATGCTTAATGGAATACTGACAGACGATTTTTGGGAAAGCGCAAAGAAGATCTCGCTATGAGGACTTATCCTACTTGTTGACGCATAAAATTAAAACTTATTTGATTTGATTAGATTAATTAATCATGTATGCTTGAATTTTGAACGTATGATTAAATATTGATGAGATAAAAAAAAATTGTAAAAAAAAATCCGGAAATAATTCTGACCTATCTACTAATGGGTCACTGTTCCATTAAGCATGTGAATGCAATAAAGAATTGAATTGACATACACATAAGGTCAAAATTTAAGTACCGAGTACCATCCTCGGCGTTCGGCATTTAGGCTGCGTTTCCACCAGAGATGTGCGAGGACGCGTAGCGAGGGATGTGTGTGAAACCAATCCATTTTCATAACTTGAACTAAGTTAGTGTTGTTATTGATTAGTTTTACATACATCCCTCGCTTATCTCTAGTGGAAACGCAGTCTTAACAAACTATTTTACATGGAGACTGCCTATCTGACCTCCACAACTCAGTTACTGGGTCACACGGTCAGTTACTGGGATACGCCTTGGTAAGACTGGTTGTCAGTCTTTCGGGCTTCTGACTACCCGAAGAACTTATGTCTTCTAAAATAAAACAATATTTAAGTATGTAATCATACGTTTTAGTTGATTTTCAGAATATTATTAAGTTTTTTTGTCTCGCTGGTCTGTTTGTCGCTGTGCCTGCTTACCATAAGGTCCTGGGTTTAATTCTCAGGTCAGGCAGTTATTGCGTTTTTATATCTGGAATTTCTCAGTAGCAGCCTAGAGTCTTAACTAGTGCCTGGGTGTTGGCAATAGGCTAGCTCCCTATTACATGGGACTTAAACATTACTGGGGAAATGTGGGTGTACTATATAGTTATATGTCTGACGCCATGTGACCTCCAAGGGATAGACCTTAGAGGTCACATGGCGTGATGTTACGTTATGTTTATTAAGTTTTACCTAGAACTACTAAGGATAAGATAAACAAAAAATGTTGCTGTTGAATGTCATGTTTTTAGCTATTGTGATTTGTAAAAAAACCGGTCAAGTGCGAGTCGGACTCGCACACCGAGGGTTACAAATTTGTAGGTATGTAAATAGTTTATCATGGGAAAAAAGTTTTTTTTTTTTGTGTAATGTAAATTTACGGATTTGTGATTTTTTCCTTTACTACATGAGTTAAATGACATTGCTTCTTGTCAAATTTCATGATTCTAGGTCAACGGGAAGTACCCAAAACCTATAGTTTTGATTCCAGAACATAAACGCCCATATCTTTTGATTGCGTTGACTGAAGTTTGATTTTAGGGATTGCAGCCTTGAGTATTTGATATTAATTTCAACTTGATAATCCTACGCACTCCTGACAAAAAAGGGTCTTGACCGACAGACAGACAGACGGACAACAAAGTGATCTTATGAGGGTTCCATTTTTCCTTGTGAGGTACAGAACCCAAAAAAATTACAAAATCCAAATGAATGACAATTGGTCTGAAATTTCTCAGTAGCAGCTCAGAGTCTGAACTTGTTCCCGGTTGATGGCAATAGGCCGCCCCACCCACTATTACATACTGTTAGCCTTAAAATGGTGTCCTTATTGCATAAAGAATAAATTTTTTACCCTCTTCATAAATCCCATAAACCACTAAAACCCAACATGAAATAATTTTTCCATACAAAAAGTCAAAAATTCCATATAATATATAAACACGTTGAGCCCCGAATACTGACTGCTACAGATGAGAAAGACATGTTGTAATAATCGGCAGCAAAAAAGAGACAAGACAAAGAAAACTTGTCTGCAACAAATTTAGACATACTACTTGCAGAGCTATTAACCTATCTACCTCTATTTATCTATAATATCATTGCCTACTACATTATTTTCATTGGCAAGCATATCTTAGAACACATTCAATAAAACTGAAATGTTTTTAATCTGTCAGATTTACTGATATGCATTTTCAATTTAATACATAATCATCAGTTGGGATGCAGCTGAATACCAACAATTAATATGGAATAACTGCTTATCTGACAACCATATCACTGGGTTACTAACAACACCCTTTTCAATTTATGACTTGTCAAATAAAATCAAGGAATGATTAGTTAGTAACAACTTTGAGCTAGATTAAGTTTTATGTAAACAGTAATGGTAGTTAGTTTCCTTTTAGATAAGCCGGCCAGCATCATAAGTATTGGGGAAGTTAAAATCAAAAACCTTTTTTTTATCAAGTAATGTTACAAAAATATAACTCATTTACAAGTTAGTGGCAAGTGATACAATTCCCGCCGATATACGCAATTCGAAATTTTAAAATAAGTAGAGTACCTCACTAGTGAGTAAAGTAATATATGATAAAGAGGTTTTAAATGAATGCAAAATAAACAAATATGACTGATAATGAAATACTAACTTAGTTTAGAATTAGAAGCAATTCATTTCTTCTCATTATCATTCAGAATATTGCTTGAGTGATAATACAAATTGAGGAAAAGAAGGTCATGAATTGGTTGAATAAAAATACAACCTTTGCAGAATCCATAATAAAATGTTATAAAAACAATATGCCGTATCAATGTATAAAAGTGTAGTAAGATTTTGTAGACGCAATCCCACGATAATATTATGAAATTGAATGTCAACAAATGAAAGGTGTCCTGATTATTTAAATGTTCAACTTTCTACTTTATGCGGAAGTTTCCACGTACGCTATTTACAACACAGATGCCGCGCAGATGTAAATAAAAATTAAACTAGGAACAATAGTGCATACGACAGGCCAAAAATAGATCAACCTAGAATCTAAAATAATTAATTGACCGACTTTCATTATAATCGACTTGCTATCGGAATCACTTACCGACACATTCGTGAACAAATTCAATTACAAATCTAACGTCGACACCGTGTAAATGCAATTTAAATCGGAAAATATTGAGACTGATTGCACGTGTGCGTTCGAATAGCTACGTAATCTAGATCAAGATACTCACTCATTTGACGCACTTATAGTGCCTTAACCTCGGATATGTGTTGAACGTCCTTAAAATTTGTTTTTGACAAAACAGGTGCACAAATACCTATAAAATAAGCACTATAACCTCCAATATCACTATTCCACACACAAGATCATCAGCCAGTATTCGTGGCGGAAATGGCGACCGCTGTGAAGTCTGCGCGCTCCAACGTGTACGATCTACGCCCAACTTCGTAATAAAATAATAACCGGCGTTTTTTTATGAATACGATTGGATTATTTTGTCTGAAATAAATGTAAATATGGATATTATTACCTTTCTACTAGACAATCATACTCTTGTAAATTTAGCTGAGCCAAAAGAGTTGTCAAAATGACGAGTGTGTTCTTCGTTCAAATTATTTATGACAAAATTTTATGACGTTAGTTCGGTCAATGTTTTTTTTAAATCAAAGTAAAAATGATATGCAAACTTAAAAACCAATGAAAACAACAGCAAAGCCGCTTTCATTTTGCAATCCTTTTTTATTAGTATTTACTTCTATAATTTGAACGCAACTTTATGTAATTGTAAACGTTATGATGTTCCATTCCACTTCGAGTAGGTTTCGAACGCCGGTCGACGTAAAATGCAGATATTGCGATTTGAACAAGATATTTTTAGACATTTTTACAAATAGTGTGTCTATTATTAAGAGTGGGATATTTCCTACTCATAAATTATACACACTTATTTGTGTGTATATGGATGTTATTACATCCTGCTCATTCTTATTTTCATTAAGATGATAAAAGAAGGACATCGTTTTAACATCGTGTTAAAAAACTGTAGTTTCAACTTCAACAAGTACCCACCGACGGTACGTAAAACGGAGTTCAATCTTATCAAGGGCGCGTTCCGAATTGAGGACATAATCGATGTAATCGATTTGAGCGTGCTAAAACCCGTACCGAATTGGCGTGAGCGCGATAACGATGTCCCGTGAATCGTCATAGATGACGTCATGGCATGCGCCATCTTGCGATAACGCCGACCATGCCTCGTACAAATATCACCGTGAGCGCTGTCAAAAATGGCAGTGTGTGTGTGTGTGAGGATGAGGATGTGTCAGTGTGTGTTTTGTTTTGAGTTGCACCATATCTTTTTAATAACGTGGTATTTTCGAAATTGTGCTTCTGGCTGACAGTCGCCACCTAAACAAAGAAAAGGAAGAAACGTGTGGTGTTTTTATGAAGAAATACTGCTGTAATATCTTTTTGACACCGAGTAAGCACTGTGAGCGCGCTAACGAGTGTTCCGAATTGTTGACAGCTCTCAGCTGTCATAATCGTGATATCCATTATGGAACGCATGTGAGACGATTTGAGTGCTGTGAGCGATATTGGCCAATTCGGAAGGCGGCCCAATAATGAAATGTCAAACAGCGATTCGCTATCAGCAAAGATTGTTTACTTTTAATTAAAATATTGTGTGAAATATTAAAAATTTATCAAAATGTCGGCTCCGTTCACTAAACTAGTAACCCCATTCAGTAGACTATCCGTTGTGTGCCGCAGCTGTTTAAAGGATTCGGGCGAAATGAAAAACATGTATGAATGGGGACTGAATGAGGATTACTTCAGAGTAACTGCGATTGAGGTGGGTTTTTTTTTTCTAAATATTGTTTGCAGGGCCAACATGGCCAGAGATCGCGCAAGACAGGGCGTTTTGGAAGGAAAAGGGACCTCTTTAGACAGCAGTGGGACTCGACAATGGCTAATGATAAAAGATTGTCTTTGTATCGTATTTCAGATTTTACCCTATTTGTTAGATCCCCTGGTACATAAAATGTAAATGGAGCACTCGCTCGTAACCTACACTCATAGAAAACATATAGTCACTGTAGCGGCTATGGAGCCTATTGCAAAGATGAATTTAGATCGACATACAACCTGACACTGACCTGCAAATTGCAAAAAACGTAAGAAAATTCGAATTACATACATTTTATTAAATTTGTTTTTACCACTCGCCGCCCAGCGCTAAGCTGCCGCTGATAGCGGCAAGGTCGTGGCCTGGCCCTTACTTTAAATATCATTAGCTAATTGTAGATTATTTGTCTAGACATTGGACTGTAAGCTTTCCATAGAATACAATTAAATAACAGTTTAAATAATTTTGGGATGCATGAAGAAGCCTTCTCGTGTAGCGCCGTTTGTTCCGAAAGTTACTGAATTGAACCGAGTGCTTGGCGCATCCTGGACAGTCAAACCCAACACCTTATTTGACTGGCCAATTCTTCCCTTACGGTGGTACGGCGTCAAGCAGCCTGCTGTGTTTCGTCGATGCATGGGAGTTCCAGTGCCTTAGGCATCTTCTGGGCACGCTTGTTCCATTATAGACCTCATCCATCGCTTTCCATCAGGCATGATCGAGGTCAAGAGCGGCCCATTCAGCAATAAAATAAAAATAACAGACGTATCCATACTAATATTATAAATGCGAAAGTGTGTCTGTCTGTCTGTTATCCCTTCATGCTTAAACCGATTTAGATATAATTTGGTATAGAGATAGTTTGAGTCCTGCGAAACGACATAGGATACTTTTTATCCCGATTTTCTTACGGTATCGAAACTTATGCGGTTGAAACCGCGGGGCGCTGCTAGTAAATAATAATTAATATATCTTTTCAGACAACAAGAAGACAGGGTATATCAGAGCTGCTATGTGAGGCATGTGAAGCCGCTATGATCAGCTGTAAGCACTTCCGAGATCGCTGTCAGCTGTCAGACAAAATACTCAAGACGTCACTCACAGTTAAGGTAAGAATGAAATCTCGTCGGACTCGCGCACCGAGGGTTCCGTACAAATTTGTAGGTATGTAACTATTTTCGGATTTTTTCCTTTACTTGTGCTACATGAGATTGCTTCTTGCCAAATTTCATGATTCTAGGTCAACGGGACATACCCTTAGGTTTTGATTCCCTTGCGAGTGTCAAAATATGCGGCATAAACGGAAGGTCTTAGAAGTTTGATTTTGTCACTGCTTCAAGGGGTTGCAGCCCTGAGTATTTGATATTAATTTCGACTTGATAACTCCACGCGTTCCTGAGAAAAAGGGTCTTGACAGACCGACATACAGACAGACACGAAGTGATCTCATAAGGGTTCCGTTTTCCTTTTGAGGTACGGAACCCTAAAACACAAAAGTTATGTTTAGTTAACAATTCAACTTTTAATATGTCTCGCTTCGGTTTCCTAACTTTATCTTATTTCAGAAGTTACATCACAAAAATGTCTCATTTACAGGCAAAGAAAAAAACCCAAAAATTTCGAAGAAACCAAGTGACCTGCATTCTCCACGATCAAAAGTTAGCAGTCATGATAACCGCGCCAAAAACAGAATCGCGCATCGGTCTCCCCTGCCCTTTCCACTGCAAAGACAATTTCTACAGAAAAAGTGATTTGCAAAACCATCTAAAAAAAACTCACAGCGTTTCAGAAAAATTCGAAATTACCTTACAGTATTATTGTCCTGAACCTAAATGCGCGTATCATGTAACTTCTGATACAAATAAATACTTTTCAGGAAGAAAATTTTTAAACCAACATATGAATAAAGTACATGAAGTTAAGACCTACTTCTGCAATGACTGTAGCCAATGCTTTGCGACCGAAACGGAACTACAAAGGCACTTAAAATGCTGTAACTTCGTTTATATTTGTCAAATGTGTGAGACAAAGTATAATACGAACGAGAAATTAATGGTTCATTTGAAAAGAAAGCACCCCAACGTACATCAGCTGTATAAGAACGAAAAAGCGGAAAAACGTCGAAGGGAAAATGGGATCGAAGAGAAAAAGAAAAGTACAGAACTTGAAGAAGCTTGCGCAGAAACAGTGATCACAGAAGAAGTTGCCGCTGGAACAGTCACAGAGACGTGGATTTTCAATGAAACAGAGAACAATGATGACAAATCCAGTAAGACTCAAGAAGACATCTGTGGTAGTCCAAGAAAATCTTTTGCGACGCAGATACCGGAGGATGTGCGGAATGACGTGACGTTACCGTCTTGGCAATCGAAAAACGAATTTGAAACAAAAACTGACGAGATCAGTACTCAAGTTGCTTTCGAGGACCTCTTGTCTTTAAAATCGCAAAATAGCGAAGATGAGATCTTTTTCTCTGACCCAGTTTCGCTATCAGACATCCAGACTCAAACGTTCCCATTAGAATTTGGTTTAAGCCGCTCGAACAAAGAGACACAGTCTTGCAAAACCTCGCAGACGCAGTCTCCTGACTTGAGCATTAAGGAGACGCAAACTTGCTTCTGTCATTTCGATTCTCCTAAGCCTAATTTCCGGCTGTTTGACAGCTTATCCTCAAGCCCGGCCAGTATTAATCATACTTCAGCGGAGACTCAAACCGCTGATCCTAGACACTCCGTAAGGTCGGATGTGCTACTGAGCTTCAATTCCGCGGAAACCCAAACTTGTTTTGATGACTCTAGTAGTGATAGCATGTGACAGTACTAAAAAGAACGGTGGCTCATGAGAATCAGTTTTTTTTATTTTTTTTTATTTGCGCAATTTACACTGTTACAGCCTTGGCTATTGAAAGGTGGCTTGCTTAGCGCCTAAAGCCTAGTTCGATAGACGCTAGGCGCCAAGCGCGCAGTGCGGCCGGTTGCAAAAATTCTAGAGCGATTGCTTCACTTCGCTAAAGTGACTCGACTCTAGACTCGACTAGGCGTTACGCAAGTCACCTGTCAGTGTGTACGTAGCCTGAGGGTGCTATAGCCTCTATAGCAAATTGCAGCCAATTTTTTTTCAGGGAAGTAAAGTCACCTTCACGTTCACGGCAATTTTTTTCGGTGCGTCATCTATTAATCACGTACTAGATGTGTCTCTACCAGTATCAAAAAGTATTTATGGACAAAAAAGTGTAATCAATTAACTAATTTAAGAATATACTCAAATAAATTATTTTCTATGTGGTACCTTGTCTGTTTTTACTATATCCATACTAAGAACAAGAAAATGCTCGAAGAGTTATAATTACCTATAATATTCCATGATTTTATTAGCTTCACTTGTAACTATAGTCGGACTTTTAATTAGCTGCAGTAAAATGACAGCTTATGTGTTACTTATATGACTGAAATTGGCGTCTTTTTGATTTTTCCCGGCCATCAAACCAAATCTTGTTTTTCTAGTACAGAATAGTGTAACAAACGAAACCTATTTGACATCATATCTCTAAACGCAGTCCAAAGAAGTGTAATTTTACTACGTCGTAAACAAGTCGTCCAGACTTTATCTCGCTGTGGCAATATTGAGCGTGGTCGGCGCGCGGCGTTGAACGCATACTCGAACTATCAAACTCAAGTATGGTCGAGCATCAAGTTTGAACGTGTATTTAATATTGCAATGTATGGAATTGTCATAAGATTAATTTTTCAGCAGTCTCAGAAAATGCTCTGCTCTGATGCTGTGTGCGCTGAAGGTAATTTTCGTTCCCGTGCCGTATTTATACGACTGCATATATTATATTCATAATATATGCGCGTCGTTTCGTGAGATAAAAACACTATGATATTCATAATGAATAAAACAAAGGACCAATTTATAAAAACAAGTTTTATTAATTAAATAAAAGTGCAAAAACAAAACCTTAAATGGTTTCCCCATACATTATCTAAATTAATATTTTCCTATATTTTAAGTTTTGACACATATAAATTAATATTATTTTCTAAGGGCCTATTTTTCTATCTGAAGAATGAAAATTGCGGTTTGACAGCGTTTGTATATAGAGAAACGTAAGTTATCTGACTATTTAAAAATAAGCCCTAACAAAGTTGTACGTTTGGGATAAAAAAAAAACACAACAATATTATTTACAATTCTCAAATTAACTTTTAACCTAATTAAAAATACACAACATGGAATAAATAATCAAAAAACGTTTGCACCACTTGTAAATCTTCCTTGTAATAAAAATCATTCATTAGCTGACAGATCTACGTTTTGGAATTGGCAAATAGCTTTAACTTTCTGACTAACTGACCGACTCTTTGACAGTTTAAAAGTAAATGGTTTAATGGGGATCCACTCGCAAAGTTCAGCGCAGATGTCGCTAGCGGCGGGATGGCTGCTGTCAAATCGTATTCGCTTTGTGTACGCTTTGGTTCTTCCTATTTTTTATGTTGAAACCGGTCCGATAACGTTAATAACAACATGTATGGTACCTGGAAGGTTAAAGAATTGAAAGACGAACTAAAAAAACGAGGAGGAAGGATAACTGGCAAGAAAGCAGATCTCATTGACAGGTAGACTTATATTTTATAAAATATTTTTCATTAGTAATATGCTCTACATTTGGATATTTTATTAGTTGTTACCTATTAATCGTTACTTGACTCATGGTAGGAAAATTTACGAGAAATGGGAGAACATTACTTTAGTGATAAATGGTATTGTTTATTTTTTAGGTTAGAAGCTTATGATCGAAATTTTAATTTCGGTAATCAAAGCCCTCAAGCTTCTGAAAGCCAAGCAATTGACGTTCCTGCTGCAGAACTTTACCACGACGTTAATAGCTCCACCATATTGCCGAAGATTACCAAACAACATATTCAAAATTATTTTGACAGGTACATAATAGAATATTATTTCTAAAGATAGAGGTAAATTTTGTTTTATACCCTCGTGCGGCCCTTATTGTTCATAATGGTTTTTGTTGCAGATTTAATAAGAATACCAGTGATGCTGTAAGATTATATGAATCAAGATACCTTCTTGTTTTACGATCAACAACATCCGGCCAAGATACATACCTAAAAGGTAGGCTTATTCTCACTAAAACTCATTTTAAAGTTTATGTCTATGAACTAGTGTGGCCAGGTCGCTTCTTCCATGGTTTACAATGGTAGGATGGTGAAGTTTTAAATGTTGATGTATAATTTGCCTATTAAATATATCAATACTTCTTCCAGGTTATTGCAAGGCAGCCATGAAGCAGCTTCAATATGAGGTTAACATAAAATTAAGTAATGATGGAATGCCTGAAGAAGCGAGCTGTGAATGTGCCGCAGGAGAAGGAAAAGAAGCTCATTGTAAACATATAGCTGTGGTACTTCTTGCTGCTGAAAATATTGTCCGGGAAAAAGTAATACTCCTACATGAAGTTTCTACCTCACAACTGCAGACATTTCATAGGCCAGCAAAGAAATATTATGCAACACCATTGAGAGCCTCCAGATTGCCGTCCAAACGAGATATCCATAATTCTGTTTACTCTCCATACTTGAGACAAAACCCTAATTTTGATAAGGGTGCCTTTCAATGCAGGTTTCAGTCATTGATTTTAAATTACTCACAGTCGTCAATGCCTCTAAAACAATTATATCCTGCAGCTAACCAACGAGGAATATGTTTAGACCATGACTATATGGAAAAATCAGCCCTCGATGTTTTTTTAGAATCTATGAGTCTATTGAATGTGTCTGAAAACAGAATTAAAGAAATTGAAATGGAAACTAGAGGGCAAAGTTCCAATCCGAAGTGGCATGATTATAGAAGAACCCATATAACAGCCAGCATTTTTCACACTGTGTGCCATTTGAAAAGTGAAACCTTAAATAAATATTCCCATCAAATATTAAATAAAAATTCAGTCCGTACAAGAGCCATGGCACATGGGATTTTAAACGAAAAAGTAGCAATTAAAAAATACATGGAGACTTATGGTGTGGTTGTAATGGAATGTGGTTTGTTTTTGTCTCAAGACAGGCCTTATCTGGGAGCATCTCCTGATGGTTTACTGGGATCAGAAACCATTATTGAAGTTAAATGTCCATATGCTTCTAGAAATCAAGAAATTAGTCCTATAACAGTACCATATCTACAATATGGCGAAAATGGACAACTAACTTTAAAAAAAAGTTGTATATATTATTCCCAAATTCAAGGGCAGTTATATATAACAAAAAGATTATTTTGTAATTTATTGGTTTTTACCTATAAAGGTTTAAATGTTATATTTATTGAACGTGATGAACAATTCATACAGGATATGGTGACAAAACTTGATTCTATTTATCACAACTTTTTTAAAAATGCTGTAATAAAAAAATATTTTTTTAAAGAATAAGGTTGTACAATAAAACTTATTTACTATCATAAAAAAGATTTTATTTCATAATATTTTCTCTAAAATTACAAGTCATAGCACATACAAATAAAATTCTAGAAGCTAGAGGTACATGATATGGGCTCAGTTCACATTTTAAAATCTTGTAAGTTTTAGCTAGACCTATAATACGTTCTATATGAACTCGTTTGCTTGCTAGTTTTCTATCATGTACTATTCTAACACCTGGTATTTGTGTCTTTCCTTTCAAGAACATTGGAATGTTAATTTTAATATCTTTTGGAGCAAAAATGTCCTGCACATTAAAACCTCTGTCTGCCATGATAGAATCGCCAGTGTCACACAGATTTTCAAGGTTGGATCTTTCTATAATCTGACGATCGCTGACTGAACCTCCATAACATTCTGAGACATATGATATTAAGCCACCAGGTGTAGCTCCAATCATAGCCTTCACAGTATTTTTGTGTTTGTAGCTGCTGAATGTCACCTGCTGTGCTACAGGATTCCCAGGCTTTGTAATGGGTATTTCTGTTGTGTCCACAATAATTCTTGTACTTGCAAAATCTCTTCTAAATGACTCTGGCATAAAGTATTGTACCGATTCTTTACTGGGCCAAATACTTATTAAACTCCATATTTCATACATAAAATTGATCCACGTTATAAAAATGTTAGCAACATTAGTTTGGGAAATACCAAATAAAAATGCCAACTCAAAATCTGGTAAATACCTCCTTAGCTTGATAAGTGTTATCAACAGTTGGTCACCAACAGAAACATTAATTACTTTACTTCCCTTGTAATTTAAATTGTTACACATAGGACTTAATGTGTCTAAAACCAGCATGAATTTGTCATAGTTTTCTAGCCCAGTATAAAAATGAATAGCTTGCTGATTTGCCGTCATAGCCTCTAGTGATATGATTCCCAAAGAACTACCACATTGAATGCTAACAGAGACTGTTCTTGGACTAGTATCTTCTGGGGAGCTCTCTACAGTAGATATTTCTATTTCAGTGCTTGTAGAAGGTTCAGGAATATTTTCGTCCACAGTTGGATGATTGAAATCAATTCTGCGTTTGCTTCTTTCCAAATACCGTAGGCTTCTTGATGTAGGTGTTGTTGACACCCGGGTGGACCATGGGAATATGCTTGGCACAGTCCCCTTTTTGAGAAATCTGCATATTTGAGGATTTCCTGGAAAACAACAACAATAACATAAACACAGATATTTTACAGTTGTAGACATAAGATGGTACAAGAGATTAAGTATAAGACTTTAACTCATAATCTGTAATAAGGAGTCACACAGGATCCCTGTTCACTGGTTTATTTACATATAATAAATCCACAGGAAAATAAACAGTTTTCAAACACAGATGACCCATTGACTGACCACCCAGCTAGTTAAAATTAACCACCACAGTGATCTGACTAATGACTAAAATCAACACATAGTTAATAATAACTCACCTGTATAAGCTGACTCTCCTACATAATCAGATTCTTGGAAATGATTCCGGCATAACCTGCTATGCTGTGTTGCTACAAAATTTTTGCGACGTATAGCCTTTTCCCACTTCTTTTTTAGCGTTGTATCTTTGGGAAATAAATGTACACCGGGGATATTACACCCTGGTACAGCACACAAAGGCATTTAACGAGAAAATTAAAATTAACTGAATGATAGGTTATAAAATGTACTGAATTGACAGCTTTCAATGGCCATGCCGCCGATGCGCCACCTATCGTGATAAAATGGCAGTGAAGATCCTCATTGAAATAAATGCTTTGAGTTTGAGTTTTTGGAAGTTCGTCAATTTACCAATGAGAATCCATAGAACACCTTGGCCGCCTTCCGAATTGGTTAATATCGCTCACAGCACTCAAATCGTCTCACATGCGTTCCGTATTGGATATCACGATTATGACAGCTGAGAGCTGTCAACAATTCGGAACACTCGTGAGCGCGCTCACAGTGCTTACTCGGTGTCAAAAAGATATTACAGCAGTATTTCTTCGTATAAACACCACACGTTTCTTCCTTTTCTTTATTTAGGTGGCGACTGTCAGCCAGAAGCACAATTTCGAAAATGCCACGTTATTAAAAAGATATGATGCAGCTCAAAACAAAACACACACTGACACATCCTCATCCTCACACACACACTGTCATTTTTGACAGCGGTCACGGTGATATTAGCACGAGGCATGGTTGGCGTTATCGCAAGATGGCGCATGTCATGACGTCATCTATGACGATTCACGGGACATCGTTATCGCGCTCACGCCAATTCTGTACGGGTTTAAGAAATCTCAAATCGATTACATCGATTATTTTCCCAATTCGGAACGCGCCCCTTGTATGCATAGAAAAATAAATAATACGTCGCACTGGGCCTAAGATACTAAACTGATCCTAAACTGTACTTGCAAGTGGTGCATAACATTTTTGATAATACTATATACTAAGTTCATTTAAAAATGCACCGTAAATACACGCCGCGAAAGTTACATTTAATTGCTTTTAAATAACAGTTAAAAGTTATTTGAAGACAGGAAAATCGAACCTGCGTAAATTCGAAATGCGGTCTGTGAATGTTGCCATAAGGAGCAATCCACTTAATAGAAGCAAATTCGCTGACAAACAAAGCGGACAGTCTAAACTGCTGAGTCTAGAAGCATGAAATTTTGCTCAAGAGCTCCTTATACAGGAAGATTTTTTTATCACCATCCAAATTTTTACAGGGTCTTCTACCCATGAATACCAACAACTTTCACTATGGGACCAACTCTGAAATCACAAAAAAAATTAGCTGTTTCGTACAAAAGTTCAATACCTACTTGACCAAAATGTATGAAACAGCAGTTTTTTTTTTTTTTCGTGATTTCAGAGTTGTTCCCTAGTGAAAGTTGTTGGTATTCATGGGTAGAAAGAACAACCTGTAAAAATTTGGATGGTGATTAAAAAATCTTCCTGTATACAAGAAGAATACCGACGCAGAAGCTGACCCACGAGCGTTGACATTTTCATCGGTTATTTAACAAACAAAACCTGCTGTTTCTTACAAAAGTGCAATACCTATAAAGTCAAAATGATTTTTAGGGTTCCGTACGCCTTAACGAAAAAACGGAACCCTCACTTCACTTTTCTGGTGGGTGACATATTCATCGTACGGAACTCTCTCCACGTCACTCGCACTTGTCCGGGTTTTTTTTTTAATAATTAATCAAATAAAATGAAATTCACAAATAAAAAATCATGGTTACAGTTTGCGTCCATGTCTCTAACACCCTGTTACCAGGAATTCCTGTGCAAAATTCACAAATCGTTCAAATTCGTATTTCTTAAACGAAAGTGAACACGACACGAACAGTGCGTAAGGAAGGATTACTGAAAATTCATCCCCTAAAGGGGGTTAGAAAGTGAAAATTTGTATGCGCATTTATGAAATGAGAGACCTGATCGAGCACACGGCTCGTCTGTACACTAGACCTTGCAACAAGGCTTCACATTTTCCGTATGATCTTTCTGGCAGCATCTCTTCTCTGGCTTGTCCTCGTGTCTCCTCCCTTTCCCCGCTAGAGGGCGGTCCTTCTCATCCCAGACGACTACGCCGTCGCACTCGCAAATACGTTTGGGATTTTGAAATATTCCCGCTGAACGGGCTATAACGCCACACGCTATTCTGTGAAAAAAAACAAAACACAAATGGAATATTTTGCCATCACTCACTGATATAATCCATACTAATATTATAAATTCGAAAGTAACTCTGTCTGTCTGTCTGTTTGTTACCTTTTCACGCCTAAACCACTGAACGGATTTCGATAAAATTTGGCAGAGAGATAGATTGCATCCCGGGGAAGGACATAGGATAGTTTTTATCGTCATACTTCGCGGGCGAAGCCGCGGGCGGAAGCTAGTAATATTATAAATGTGTAACTTTGTGAAGATGTTTGGATGTTTGTTCCTCAATCACGCAAAAACTACGGTACGGATTTGGATGAATTTTGGTACACAGATAGTTTATAACCAGGATAACACATAGGATACTTTTTATCCCGATATCCCCACAGAATCGAAACTAACGCGGGTGAAACCGCGGGGCACTGCTAGTCGGATATACATTAAAACCGAGTACATTCCGAGGGCAGCCGAACACATCCGAAGCGGTCTCGGTTACGGTAACAGTGGCGCGAGTTCAACGGTTTTTGCCCATCTCAAAAAATGCCCAACGCGCTTAAAGAAGTCTTCACTTAAAAAAAATATTGGTTGTAATATGGGGCATGTATTTAGCATAATCAGCCTGTAATTTTCCCACTGCTGGGACACAGGCCTTCGAGAGGGAGTGGGCTGTAATCTACCACGCGGGCCCAGTGCGGGTTGGTAGATGTCACATGTCCTCGGAATTTTTGGTTCTAGGACATGCCGATTTCTTCACGATGTTGTCCTTCACCGTTTTGAGAGCAGTGTTGATGAAATTATTTACACAAAGTAAAGTGGTTGCCTGAGTTCGTACCTAAGACCTACAACTAGTAAGTCTCGGCCCTGTCCACTGCGGTGTCATTAAAATAAAACCTGATACTGACCTGCAGTTACTGTAAATAAATTATAAAAAAATTATTATCGCGGGCTACCCAGGCGTTTTTGTCTTAATTTTAGAATGGCAACACTTACGGTGTCCCACTGTCGCCATCTACTTTCGAAGTGGGTGAACAACCCCTCCCGAGGTCGTCTCGTCCCGCCGTGACGGCTACTGACCGACCGATGATATCCCAAACCTGAAACACAACATAACGTCGACGATATAGTACATCAAGCTATACTTTTTATAGTTTAAGGGAGAAGTGCTAAGGTAGCCCGCGAAATTCCAGTTTTCTCACCTGATAACCCACAGTCATACAATGTCTACCATTCTTATTAATTTCGGATAACACTTGAACATGTGTATAATGAATAAACTGTTGTTCTAGATAAATATTATTTAGTAGGTAGGTACTGACTTTTTTTAATATTAAATAATCTATGAACAAAAAGAAAGTAAAAACTAAAAATTCTTAAAAAAAAAATGTTGTGACTTGTTTTGCGAACTGTACCAAACGCTGATAAAGTTTAAAGTTCCATACAAAAAAACCGTGGGATGACTTGCAGAATGAAAATAAAATTTATTTTAATTTTCGTCAAGTCGTCCCAAATGGGCCGTAGGCATGTAGGACGAGTTGATGAATTACTCGTTTATAATAGATTTTCAACTTTATCGCTAAAGCATAAGGTTCAAAGTTGTCTGGGAGAATTTTACATTTTCGGGTAGCTTATGTGCTGGCGTATGTACAGAGGCCAGCACATCAACCTGCCCCAATCTGTCAAATTTTCCCAATTGAATATGAACCTTATTCCTTTGGAGTAAAGTTGAAATTCTATCAAAGAAATTTGTTGATGTGCTGGCCTCTGTACCTTCAACACATCGTCAACTATCCTGAAGGTGGCGCGTCCATTCTCGTCTGCCACTATGTTGCCCAGGTCGCCCGCGTGCCGACTGTCCCGGGGGTCGTTCGGACCCCCGTGCGGGGTCCTGCAGGGGTTGTAGTGGTCACCTATTGAGCTGCACCCCTGGGGATACAATACAAGGAAATAATCTATATAAGGTGTTAAAAAATTAACCTTACAAACTTAAGGAGATGCTTTAGACCATCGAACTGAACAACTTTCACTATGGGACCAACTCTGAAATAACGAAAAAAAAATCTGCTGTTTCATACAAAAGTTCAATACGTACTTGATCAAAATGTATGAAACAGCTGTTTTATTTTTACAGATAGTATAATATATAGTACAGTATGGATAAGATAATACCCAATCTTCGAGCAGATTGCGGCCACTTCGACAGCTTAGTATTGGCCTCGCAAAGGTCTTCCATACTGCAGGTGTTCATGCTCAGAGGACACGACGAATAACTACAGGGAGCCTCCAATCAATACCACTGACCATGACCCACTTGCAGGAATAGCCCAGAGGTTCGAAGGGCAATTGCCTGTGCTTTTTAAATGCTGAAGCAGGAGAAAGACAAAATCAGCGCTGTGCTGTGGGTCCTCTATAGCACAGCATCATGCTGAGTGGAAGCCTTTTTGTCACAGTCATGACGTGCAGTCTTCGACTATCCTGCTTTGTGCTTGTATTGATAAATAGTATATATTTTGTTGTTATTTATTTATTAGAATTAATTTTATCTTTTTGTGTGCACTTGTTTCTGTGACAAATAAACCTATTTTTCTTTCTTTCAAAGATCATTCGCTTCGAATTAACAAAGCCGAGAGGCAGACTGAAGTCCCGTAACAGTTTCCTCATGTCTACCATCCCTCTTACCTGACTCAAATCGCCAGTATCATGTACATGCATCCCGTGAGGCCCTGTCGGTAGACCGTCGATGCTCCCGTCGGCCACCAGCGGCCCTTCGACGGTCTGCTGGAACCTTATCACTCCGAGCACCTGGCTCTTGCAGCATGATTGACTGGAGATCATCGCTACGGCTGATTGCGTTTCTGTAGAAGATGAGTTAGTTTTTACACTACAGACTTAACCAGCAATTGGCAAATTCCACCTCCATGTAGAACAAATGCATGTTAATCTACGAATAATAAAAAGTCAGGAAGCGTAACTATGAACAAAATCAACGAGAAATTCTACTCCAAAGTTCACTACATTGACAAAAGTACCTCGAGTATTCGAACGAAAGAACACACATGCAAATAAGCCAGTCAGCTGCGCTCGCGTAAAGCGTTGTATTCCGGCAAGCGCCGTGATTGGTTCTGGTGCGCGGTAGCCTTTTCGGCAACGCCCACCGCGGTAAACATTTGCGTGGTGCTATTATTGAGCTTGAGTTACATTTCTTGACTTTTATTATTCGCAGATGCTAATAGACACGCACGGACATCATCGAGCATCGAGGTAAACCCCCAAGCGCGATATATAGCAGTGAGGTATCATTCGACATGTGCGTGCGTGTCTATTGACATTCATAGGCGCTTTAATTTGTGTAAATTATTTCATCAACACTGCTCTCAAAATGGTGAATGGAAACATCGCTGCATCGTGAACATGTTCTAGAACCAAAAATTCGAAGACATGTGACGTCTACCAACCCGCACTGGGCCCGCGTGGTAAATTTCGGCCCATTCCCTCTCATAGAGAGGAAGCCTGTGTCCCAGCAGTGGGAACATTATAGGCCGATTATTCTAAACAGGGAACCAGATAGCTTTTAGCTTGTTTTTTTTTTCTTTCAAACTGAATATTCATAACTCACCTCCAAATCCCTGCAGCACTGCCCTCTTTCCGGAAGTCTTAGTCACCATTTCAAGCACCTGAGTGCTCGGCAAGGAGGTTTCAACTAAGATGGATCCATCTTTGTATACGGCCTCCTTTACACCGTCGTGGGACTTTAACTCATTCAGAGTCTTTGTTAGTGCTTCTGCATCTAATTTTGACCCGAAGTCCACTAAGACTTCTAGCTGTAATAAAGATGTGGAAAATTGATTTTATTAAGGCGACTACATGACCTAAAGCGCGGTCACTATCGGACTGCATAGAAAAGAAAGAGAAGCGCGATGACACAACGCTGGTAATTTATTGCAAAATATGAAACCATCATCTATTGTTGATTTATCAAACACCAAACAAATAAAAACCGTATACTAACATTCGGGGAATTAAATTGTCTTTTATATGGTGAAAGTTTTATGAAAATACACCCGATAGTGTTTGCGTGATTATCGTTTTTATGTCCGCGGTAGACATTACTTTACAAATTAATTAGGTACACTATGTTAAAAAAATATAATTGCAAATATTCACATATCAAATTACGAAGCAAATGGTCTAGTATAACATTTATTTTTTTCAAAGAAATCAGTCCGGTCGATTAGACGTGATGTTGAATTTAAAATCATTAGAAGTCGTATATCTGCGCCTTATGGCCTGTTTTTGCAGCCCATAGTCTGGATTTGTGCCCGGGTGATAACAATAGGCTCATCCCCTATTACATGAGATTTAAGCATAACTGGCGAAATGTGGGTGTACTGTACCCTGAACCCTCACTCAGGGCACCCAGATCTCACATAGATGTTCTAAACAGATCAGGAGGTATAATCTACTTCTGGGGTGAGGTGGGCTGGTTGGAATAGCCACCAACGGCCGCCATGGCCCAGGCACTATGGTCCACCTAAAGGAGTAAGTGTGGAAACCTTTGAATAATAAAAGTCAAGAAATGTAACTCAAGCTCAAAAATGGCACCATGCAAATGTATACCGCGGTGGGCGTTGCCTAAAAGGCTACCGCGCACCAGAACCAATCACGGCACTTGCCGGAATACAACGCCTTACGCGAGCGCAGCTGATTGGCTTATTTGCATGGTTCGCATGTGTGTTCTTTCGTTCGAATACTCGAGGTATTTTGTCAATGTAGTAAAGTTTGGAGCCGAATTTCTCTTTATTTATTTATTTAAACTTTTCGCACAAAAAGGTACAAAGGCGGACTTAATGCCTTAGGCATTCTCTACCAGTCAACCAAGGGTGGTGAAGAGATTAGATGGCAGGTGCTTGATTTTTGCTCTTTGATTTTGTTCATAGTTACGCTTCCTGACTTTTTATTATTCGTCGGTAGAAAATCCTCTAACAATGAACATAGTAACTTAACCTTTCGGAAACTACATGAGTTATGTATGATTACAAAATCACAATCAACAAACTGTCGCAACGCAATATTGACGCAATGCAAAGCTGTCAAAATACACTCAAGAATACCGTTTACCCCACGCCAAGCCCAATCCCAATTCCACTTAGTTCTCCAAAATGGACACCCAATTTAAAAATCATTTGGCGCTAGCATCGAACTCAAGAGTACGAAACATCTCAATTCCAATGTCGATCTATCGGAATTAATAATAATAATCAATGGTCCCGAGATATAAAAAAGAAAATAATAATAATAAAAACTTAAAAAAAAAATACTAAAACTAAAACAAACTAAAACCGGAAATGTATAACTTGTGTAGACGTGTGTACACACGGCTACACATCAAGCTATACATTTCCAGTTTTTGCTGACCTCGCATTGTATAGGTTTGGAGGAGGGAGGTCAAGTCTCATCTTTCGTGGCGCGCAGTATAATTGGCTTTCAGTTAAATGTAATTTTAGCAGCCCATGTAAAGGATGGACTGTGTGAAAGATGCTATGGCTAGAAAGGGGGTGACTGCCGAAATGACGACTAATAGAGAAGTTTGGAAGAAATATACATGTTTGCGCTGAGCTCAAATATATTAGGGCGGGCGCCCGCCTCGCGCATTTGTATTGGAACATAATATGAGCGACACTCTCTGGCAGGTTTGTACACCACAGTGTTGCCCGCTCCATGTAGCGAACACCCTTATGTTAAAGCCAAAACTATGATGATGATAGTAGCCCATATAAACACACTTTTGGGCATACTGTTTGCCACCAAACATCTTGATTTTGCCTTTGATGCTATTTGTCATGGACCAAGATTTTGTAACATGATAATATTAACTTGTGTGGGCACTTGTTGAATGTGCTCTCCACATCCACAATTCCACATAAGTACCACCAATAACATATTATTTACAAAAGTTTACATCTTAGAATTAATAATATCATCAGCAACTAAAGTGATATCCACTCATCAACATGATTATGGTGGAATTGTAAAAACAATATTCATATTAAAAAGCCATGACCTTTGCCTGTGTTACAGTTAAAAATGAAGGTAAATAAAATAGCTTTTTTGACATTTATAGTAATTTTGCAGTTTGCAATTTATTTATAATTATATATAATGTTGTTTCGAAGCTTAATAGATAGCAACCAAGGTTACTATTAGTACTTAAATTGCCAAGTCATGCGAATTAGGCACATTTTTGCAGTGAAAATTGCATTTACAACAATACCGCTTTTTCCGACTTCGATTCGCTATGTACACTAAAAAACTTACCTTGGAGGTCAGCATTTTGGATTTCAAAAGCACAAAACACGAGAAAATTATATTCTTCTAGAAAATTCACTGGCAATACGACTTCTTCGGTGTTTTTCTTGAATAAATACAAACCGACATGACAATCGTGTGAACTTTCATACTAAAGGATGTGTTTTTTTTTCGGCCAAACTTGTACCGAGGTACAAATTACAAATGAAATTCCTTGCAATAAATTGTGATAATAGCAGTATTTAAAATCCTACAATATTCGATTGATTAAGAAATAAGAGAATGTAAAAAATCACTACCTCACATCGTAACTGCGTTCAACGAAACGTTCATAACAGCAGTGACAGCTGTCAAGTGTCAAACTATTCCAATTGTCAAAATAAATATTATGATTCCGGTTGTTTTAGACTACAATATTGAATATTGTATATTGTAGATCACAGACTAATTAATATAAAATGCATCTATAATGCATTTTATATTAATTAGTCTGTGATCACATCAGTCCTCATTCCCCAGCGAATACATTTCATCATCGATAAAACGATGGAGCCATTAATATAAAAATGGAATGGAATTGTACCTTAAAGGAGGCATGGACCTCCTATCAGCGACGGTAATCGGCCTATAAAATGTTGTATGACAGTCCAAGGGACCTAAAATGTGTATTTGTTCGTTCTACATACCCATTCCATCTACTCTTTGATTCTACGATAAATACACGTTAAGTATCTGGTATTCAAGGGCTCTGCTCATCAACATTCAAACCGCCGTTTAGGTATTAAACAGTTGGTTTATAAATGTCAAACTCCATAAGGAAAGAATAGCCAAATCAACAATTATGAAATCACACACGAAATAGCACTCCAAGAGATGGGAAACCAACGAACGAGCCGAGGAACCGAAACTGAATTATGATAAGATGTTATTTATTGGTAAACAAAACAACTAATTAAAAAAAAATAGATAATTATCGGCCTTGGAGCACAGTCTTTTGGCCTTTCAGAAAGCTAACCAAACGCATAAAATATCTGAATCAATTAATGTCTTCTTTCATTCTTATTCGCTATATGTTTCACAAACATAATGTTTTATATAACCAAAAAATCTTTTTTTAATACAATAATAAGATAATATTCAATATACTTTTAGGATAATTTCTTTATGTTACTTTTATAACATGAAGTAACGAAACGCATCATCGGAAAAATATAAAATGAGATTGCCAAATTAATTCATGGGTTGCAAGTTATTAATATCTTTGAACGACAATTTCATGTGGTACAAATGTATAAATAAATCCAATATATTTTTTTTCAGAATCTGCAATTTTTTTCCTGTATTGTTTGGCCACAGTTGTATGAAAAAAGAAACACCTCCTTTTTTCCTCTATGGTGTGAACTGTGACGGTGTGACATGCGCCAGAACTTGACATTTGACAAACCGTGAAAGACATTTACGTTCCGTAGCTTTACTTTTCATTTTCAACATTTGAAACATGCTTTTGTAATTGTTGCCATTTATCTCAAACTTGCGCTAATTTTAGTTTTGTCTCTTTTGCATACAAACTGCATTAGTACAGACATTGGCAGAGCATACTCTCTAGCAGAGCCACAAAGAACGGACTCATGAAACGATTAAAGATAAACGCTACTGTTTTTTGATGAAAACTGTTGTACACACGGCTAAACATCAAGCTATACATTTCCAGTTTTAGTTGACCTCGCATTGTATAGGTTTTTGAGTTTTTCATACAATCAGAAGTCAGCTTATTCTGGTTATGTAGGTATAGCTTGATGTGTAGCCGTGTGTACATACTACAAAAAAGAAGTCATGGTACCCTATATCAGTGCCATTAGGTTTATTGAAAAATTAGGAAAGAATGGTCAAAAGATATCTACGCTCTCCGAGATGGGATACTAAACATTTTCGATCTCACTTCGCTCGATCTTGTATTATATAGTCGGACTTTTACATAATTACAACATACAAAGTAGAATTTAAATAGGTTCCCTCATTCCCTGTGATCTGGACGTGTACGCAACGAGGCAGGCAGTCAAGGCGGATTGAACATTGTTCAAGTCTGATATAGCAATATAATAAAAAATAAACACGACGCAGCTTGTTTTGAATTTTTGTAGTAGGTAAGCACTCAAGTTTTTTGATTACTTCATAAAATTTTATTTTTTGAGTCCAATATATTGTATTTTAGTGTCGAGGGTTGGATTATGGACCCAGGAGGTGGATAGTGGAACTTTCAAGAGGCTACTATTTAACCCCTTGAGTTTGGGGCCATATGATTCGTTTTGACTTGGAAATTGTTGATAATGAGAATGCGGATTCGATTGCCAAGTTTGCTACTTGGAATGAGATCGAATCTCATCAGTCTTGTTATCACCGAGATCTGAAGGCCAATTCTCGTAATATAAAACGTTCAAAATCTATAAAGTCTCATCTCAGCGACAAATAAATGTCAAAAACTTGTCAAAATGTAAGGAAATTTTTGACAGATAGAGACAGATCAGACTGTGAACATTCATAAAATTACGAGAATTGCCCCTCAGCACTGTCTTGTTATATAAACTGGAGATGATGGCAAAAAATTCTCGTAATATAAAACGTTCAGTCGCAGTCTCATCTCGGCGACAAACAAATGTCAAAAACTTGTCAAAATGTGTAGGGAAATTTTTGACAGATTGAGACTGAGATCAGACTGTGAACCATAGAGTAAAGTAATATATGCTGTGAACGTCCTTAAAATTACGAGAATTGTCCTCAGCACTAGAGTGATGGCAAAAAACTCGATTAATGAACCGTTTGTGCCAAAGAGTACTTTGTATATACGGAAATAGAGAGCCATCTTGCGCGATTTGAACGATAACATTAAAAAAGCGCCCTCTGCGATTAAAATACTAAACTACATCCGTGTCAGTATTATAATCGCGCGACCTAGATCCATTCATGGTCCAACTGTTTTCTATAACAGAGATAGTATAATTATACCGATATAAGTATTCAAAATCTGTTTACTACAACATATTTAGATATTATTTAAATTACACACCCCCTTACTAATAAACGTATTATATCAGACGAATAGTTACACACCGATTTCTCTCTTTCAGTCGTCAGTAATTTGATTTTCGACAGAAGACAAAGCGTTGTGTAACTATACAGGCGATACACAATGTTTATTAGTAAGGGGGATATAGGTACAACGAACGATCACAGCAGACAACGAACGATCACAGCATTCACAGCAGAACGACATCAAAACAACAACAGCCATTTTTGTTTATTACTTGCCAGTGCTGCCAGGGCATATATTTAAATATCTCTAAATTCTTACCAAAGTATGTAAGATCTTTTTATTTAAAAAATGTTATCAGCAAAAATGACTTATCATCATGGACACGCATGTTTATATTTAATTTATTCTAACGAACCCTATATTTACAATAAACACTCTTTGCTTATCTCCAATAATAGAACTAATCAAACTTCTATGTAGCAAATAATGAATTAATTATGGCAACACATTCTTAACAGTACTACTAATATTATACCATTTATTTAGGGAGAACATTGTTAACCTTAGTGTAGTATTATATTTTGAATATTTTTTATTTTCCTATATTATACGCCACACTAGCGCCTCTGATTGTACAATACTAAACTGACAGATTATTATACTACGAAATTGTAAAGCTAATAACCAGCTGGAAATATATCTTTTGTACATGTCATCTGTAATAAGTTGGGTTATCACAATGCTGTTGCAGGGTTTCTACGAGTAAGATTGTAAGGCATGGTTTGTGCTCTGTATGTCAGCACCTACCATAGTTGACTGAGCATCTTCTAACTGTACCAGAATAGACAGTAATAATATGAAAATAAATAATATGTAATGTATGTGTGTGTATATGTATAACAATATGTATGTTAGCAAATATTCATTATCTACAGACAAATATATATACATATTCACTTAGTATATTACGTCCATGACAAGCACACTCAAAAGACACA
Organism: Gortyna flavago; assembly: GCA_963669345.1. Taxonomy (NCBI): domain Eukaryota; kingdom Metazoa; phylum Arthropoda; class Insecta; order Lepidoptera; family Noctuidae; genus Gortyna; species Gortyna flavago. The sequence continues at coordinate 2,008,995 of OY770154.1, forward strand.
CCCTTTCACAGTAACTCGTTCACCACATCATAGAGGTGCAGACCATTAATACAACCTTAAGACTATTATTATTCCGTTGTTTTGTAAAATGGAACTCTAATCTAATGTAACTCGAGGGCATTGGCGCTGTTAGCCGAAATACAGGTTCCTCCTAGTTCAGCTCCAGATGCTAAAACTTTTGTTTTATCATAGCACTTAACTGTATGGTTATATAAGTACCTTATGAAATAAAGCTTCTATTATTATTTATTTCAGTTTATAAATTTTTGTATAGTTTTAGTTAAGTTAGGATTTAAATTTGTTATTTTTATTAATTACCCATATTAAAAATAAATATATTAACTTAATTTCAATTAGAGAAATATTCAAAAGAAAAAAAAGTTAATAATAAATCTTATTAAGTTATGTTTGATAACTCTTTCGTGCCTGTAGGTAAATGGTTTAATTGAAATAAATGCTTTTGAGTTTGATGTACAGACGCCAGCACATCAACCTACTACAATCTGTCAAATTTCTTTGATAGATTTTCAACGTTATCGCTAAAGCATAAGGTTCAAAGTTGATTGGGAAAATGTGACAGTTTCGGGTAGGTTGATGTGCTGGCGTCTGTACACCCGCCTTCTTTACCCTATTTTATTGGCTACAATTAAGGTATAACTGTAAAAGGCAATGAAACAAAAATAATATTACTTATTTATAATGCAATATATTTACACACGCATAATATTACATACAAAGTTAAGTCATTTAATTTTGTTTAAGTCAACAGCATGTATCAGAAGGGCAATTCTCGTAATTTTAAGAACGTTCAAAGTCTGAGGGGCAATTCTCGTAATTTTAAGAACGTTCACAGTCTGATCTCAGTTTCAATGTGTCAAAAATGCCTCCAATTTCCCTACATTTTGACAAGTTTTTGACATTTGTTTGTCTCCGAAATGAGACTGCGACTAGATTTTGAACGTTTTAAATTACGAGAATTGGCCTTCTGCATAGCTATTCACAAAGCTACGACACGGTTTGGCACCGTATCGAATGTCAATGTTATCGACGAAATCCTATAATCGCTATTCACAAATCCGAAACCGTACAATTTTTACAGTTCATATACGGTATGAAGACATCAATTCTTCCGACAGGTATTTGCTGTCGGAAGTGTTATCGAATAACAAAATATTGTTTAAAAAAGAATAATCTATGCAATAAGTGTCAAAACACGGCTCCGGTCAAGGTCCTCATGCCCTTGCATGAATGCAAAGAGCATCTGCCGCTGCTCCAATGACACTCTTTTCTGAAAATATGCATTTTCAATATCGGGTACCACGTTTTATAAAATGAAAATGAGGAAATAGTAATTTGTTTAAATAGCGATAAAATACATAAGCATTTTTCTGTAAAAAAAAAAAGTAATTTTTCACTCCTCAATTATTATTATTTTTTAGTTCGCCCAAAGGGCAGGCGTATGTTTGTGAATACATAAGTCACTTGTCGCCGAGATGAAATTGAGACAAGATTTTGAATGTTTTTTTTTTTAATTACGGGAATTGGCCTTCAAATGTAGTCTAATTTAAACCGCTTACGTTCGCTGTTGAGTTGCGACTAAAATAAAAACAAGCGTAAAAAGACGAAAAAGCGATAGGTAAGTTATACTTCATGGCGGGTGGCGCTCGAGAGGAGATGGAAGTCCCTGGCGCTTGGCGTCTCAGAGGAGCCAGGAAACATTAGTTCACCGCCAGGCGCAAGTTTGCAAAAAATACCACTGCACTGAATCGGTTAATGGTGTGGTACATCCATCAAACTGAATAACTGTCTTCATGGGACCAACTAATCGCAAAAAAATAATCAGGCGTGCCACACATTTGGTTAGATTAGGTATTAGAGTTTTGTATAGAACAGTTCTTAAGAGCGTTTACGACGTACGGCATTTCATACAAATTTTCTAGCCCTTGTTTTTCGAAATGAGTGAACCGATTTCAATAAAACTTCGTACGCATAAGCAGGATACAAAGGTCTAAAAAGTTAGTAAGGAACATTTTCGAAATGTCTGTAACACTATTTTTCGAAAATGTTCTTATTAACTAACTTTTTAGACCTTTGCACTTTGTATCCTGCTTATGCGTACGAAGTTTCATTAAAATCATTCATTTCGAAAAACAAGGGCTTGAAATTTTGTATGAAATGCCGTACATACGTTGTAAACGCTCGTAGTGGTCCTCTCAATGGCAAGCGACATCGTGGCAGGCCAGACGGCGATGGCGGGATGAGCTGGACTCCTTCTCAACAAGAACTGGTCCTCAGCAGCAGAGAAGTGGAAAGAGAGTAGGGAGGTCTTTGCCCTGCAGTGGGACATCACAGGCTTTTGATAATAGGACAGCTGATAATTTTTCGCGATTTAAATAATTATGACCATACATTTCTCATACACGCTATAAGGCCGTTCGCTACGTTAAGGGGGGGCATAAAGCCAGAAAAAAATCAAATTTCACCCGCGCTTCCTTGCCTACCCCTCTCATCAAACACGACAAAAACAAAACACAATCCCTTCCCGCCAGCAGAAACTTTTCGCCCGGCCAAGTAAGCCAGAGATTAAAACAGAAGAATAACTAGCAGGGGATCGAGGGGGGAGGGGGGGGGGTTCTCATGGGAACAGATCGGTATAAATCATATATATTTGTGTTTGAATTTCCATCTTCTGTAATAAGTATATGCAAAATAATCAGATGAAACGGATCTATTCAATGTACCTAAGTATTATAGCAGGCTGTGCAAGTAGATATCTTGATAGGGCAATATTATTGTATGTCCCTGAATCTGTTCCGATGCTGGTAACAGATTCACGGACATACATGTAATACAGCCTATCTATGAATTTCCAATTCTGGATTGAAGGACTAACTTTACTATACAGTAAAAAAAAAATCTTATATTAGAGAGCAAACCGAGTTTAATGCCTATACATTTTCGATTCCGAATGAAATTACAAATGAACGATTTTTGGATATTTTCCTGTACCTATTTATGCTGTGAGACCTTGCTTCTTGCCAATTTTCATTATTCTAGGTCAACGGGAATAATTAAAACGTATAAGGTACACCCAAGGATTTAAATTTCAAAACACGCGACATGAATGGCAATTTATGCTAGCTTCTAAGTCAGCGTCTTTGAGGCTTGATATTTCTACAGCTCCAAGAAACCGTAGATCTAAGTATTTGATATCAATTTCAACTTGATACGTATTCCTGAGAAAAAGGGACAGACGGATGGACAACGAAGTTATCCTGTATCTAAGGTTTTCGATTTTTCCTTTTGAGGTACGGAACCCTAAAAAGCAAAAGCACTTCCATCAAAGTATTATATTACATACTCCTAATCATAAATCATGATGAAAACAAACTCAACTAATTTGTTTTTTTAACAATATAAAGGCCAATGTAATCACATCGCTTATCTTATGATTTTTTATTTTGAGTTATATAATCAAGCCTTTTCAGAATGACGACGTTGTAATGGTCATATTAAGGACAAAGATGATTGAAAATATCTATCAAAAATCTTAGAAAATTTGTCGCACCGCAGTGATGAGCAACCCTATTTAATTTTCTCGTATTGGTTTCTCAAATTACAATATCGAAATATGATCATTGTTCATTCCCTTTATTTTCAATGCAATTCTTTAGTAAGTAAAAACATCCGTTTATTTTGCATACTTACTATACGCTAAGTTTGAATTCAGAATCTAAGAATCATGTCTTAGTATTTTTTTGGAACTAGAAACTCAATGTTGATGTGACAAAGTTCAAATTCCAATGTAACCAAATTTTGTTTAGGACCTACAAGTTGGACGTCACCACATCTTGATGAAAACCGTGTTGACCAAGAAAAAAATTATATTTGTATATCGTGGATTTTTCTTTGCAGGATCGTGCAAAGTCAATAAATTTGCAACAGTGATACCCAAATAAAAAATGATATTCGTATGGTGGATTTTGCACTGTATTATGCAACGTCAAACGGCATGTGTCATAAAAGCCTTTCCTGCGCGAAGTGCGAGTAGGAAAAAATCCCCACCGAAAACATTTGTGGAAAACGAGGCTAAGTTCGGAACAAAAGAAGTACATGTTTGTCGGATTTACCAATATGGCATCTATGTAAATGGGTTCCAAAGTCTAAAGTTCATTAGGTTCCTCTTTTGTAACTGTTGAAACTTTCCAAGTTTCCAACTTGCCAAGTTATAATATGAACTGTAGACTTTCTCTCAACTCTATAGAACTTAGCACCCATTCAGAGCTTAACTCTTTTATCGGCGAAGCCGACAATCCCAAACATGTTGATCCGTCACAACCTTTACTCATCCTCACCATAAAAAGAAGGCTAGTCATGAGAACACTATCTGTATGAAATATTTCATGTGCCGTTTCGTACTTTTGTCCACAATAAACTCATTACGTATTTAATTTCCGATATTTCTTTTGTATGCTCCAATAATAATATACCCTTTACGCTGAATTTCGAGTTTCAACTTGATTTAGGGAATAGTACTTACTAAAACCTTATACGGAGTTTGTCAAGAAAAGTGGAAGAAAACGAATTTGGATTTTGAGTTAATCACAGTAAGGTCTAAAATCTCCAGCACGAACTTTCAAATGAACGCTAGTTGGCTATGTTGCAAATTTTCTCCGCAAGAAAATGAACCGAAATGCAGAACAATGGCGCTAGTGGTACTATACCAGTCAAAAATCTGTCAAATAAAATGTATGTCATCTTGACTTTTCAAATATCAACATTGAATTATTTCAATATTTTTATTTTATAGTTTTGCCTCGGTATTTGTTTAGTTTATCAAGTCTTATTGTTTTTAATAATCGTTTCGGGAGTGGTTTTAGTTATTTTTCCATGTTTTCTGTTTCACAGTGTCTTTCCTACAAAGTGATAAATTACGAAAATATTGTTTACGTAAATTAAATAATAGCAGCGCAGCCGAAAATTTGAGCGCAGTCCTCTCGTCTCAACAGAGCGGGGGCGACTGATTTGTGAAACATATATATGTTTGAAGTTCCCGCAACGTGCGACGGAAGATGATTTCTTCCACGAACTAAGAACGTCGTAAGTGCTATAAGCTTATCGTCGTAATAAAACCACAAATAAAAGTAATAAAATAAAATCCTTCCACAATCTAAGTCGCTTTATATTAATAAATTAATCATCAAATTTTCATTCTAGTAGTCATTAGCATATTAAGTACAAATCGAAAAGTCGTGAAAATTGGAGGTAACTTCGTGATGTTTTTTATTACAGAAAATTTTACTATTTTGTGATTTGTTGCCACAATAAGTTTGGAAATATCATGTAGTTATTCGTGTTATTTTTATTTTATACCTAAGTCTCATCAATTTCATGAAAAATCATATTGAAGTTAGGCTATTTTGGTTGATACCTGCTCTTAAGCGAGCGCACTGCGCGGGTGCACTGCGCGGGCGCCACTGCGTGCACAAGCCCGTCGCACGCGCCGCCACAGAGCGCTTATATTGTCTATCAATACAAACACGCGAGGCGGGCACCAGCCGCGTGCGCACGCCGCGTGCGCACGCTTAACGTAGCGAACGCCCTAAAGGCGAAGTATTTTCTAAACTATAAAAATTTTTGGCTTTAGCAATCATTTTTTCATTCGGGCTGCTACAAATATAAAAATCAATACACTTTTTAATATATGTAATAATACACTTTTCGCCAGACAAGTTTGAGCCCAGTAAGTTTCAAAGAGCTTGAAAACTTATAATAATAATTTACTACATGAATTAGTCAGCTTAGTCAGCATTGAAGAATTGAAGACACCGGATGGGAGAATCATCAAAATTCGCATAGAAATGCTGGAGATGCAGTACATTTATGCATATAACTTCGTACATAAGATAATTACGTAATGTATTATATACCAAAACCTTCCTGACAGTATGTAGATCACATTAATGAAAGAAATATCAAAATTTCTTCATTACTTTTTGAGGAAATCGCGGACATACATACATACGGGTCGAATACAGAACCTTCTTTTTTTGGAGTCGGTTAAAAAAATATGTATTGTATATAAGGTCCCATTAAAATAGATGGACAAACTAAGAAATCATTCAGACCATCAAAACAAGGATGATGGTAAAAAAATATATAAGAAAAACGCATTAGATAACTTACAAGAAAAATAATCAACTAACGAAAATACACTAATGTGCCGGCAATTTATTATATTAGGTCAAAAAAATTTTTTTTTTAAATTATATTTTTTTTTTTGCTTGGATTTCATTGGTAAGACGTACTGAGCGCTGTGTTAAAATTTGTCCACCTATTTTAATGGGACCCTGTATATGCGCCTGCGTCGCCTGAACAAAATAACCAATAAATATTTTTTTGGGGCAGATAAACAGAATAACCGCCTTTACGTGGTGATATTTGATGTGTCTCGGTTTCGTAAAAGAGTGGTGGCCCTCTTTTACGAAACCGAGACACATCAAATATCTCAAAGACTGATCACTAGTCACTGTCATTTTACAAGTCACTGTTAACTGTCACTATAAGCGCTAAGCTTAGCACACGTATCAAATCGGAAAGGGATCGTTACTGTATCAACTCAAGCCATTCAGTATTCTTTGTATGAAAGGGGTACTGCAACACACAGTCATCGAAATCGTAACGTAATCGCCTCGCCCCAGGACAAGCTCACGAACCGCGGTGCGGTGCGTCCCTGCGCTTACGTCTCTCCGTACCCGAGCTCACGTCTCCTCGTCCACCCTTGCCCCTCTCACTCCTCCGGCTTGCCTGCTGCACCATCAACCAGCGGTCGGCGCGCCGTAAGCGCGGCGTCGCCTAGCCGTAGCCGAGTCGACGTGTCGGAGCTTCTGATCCGCTTTGGTTACGTGCTTACGTTAGGTTGACGCCTGTTTGACGGCGAGGCGAAAGGCGATAAGGTGACGATCCCTTTCCGAGTTGATATGTGTGCTATGACCTTCAGCCCTCTGTTGTTTAGACATCACCGCTGGGTTATCCGTTTGTCACAAATCCCACACTGGAATGGTGCAACGTTGGTATCCGGACCTCCAATAATGGACGACCCTCAAGTCCTGTAGCGGTATCTACAACGTCACGTACGAACAACGCGTCATACTGACGTCACGCAAAATCCTGCATCTCGCAAGCAGAGTTTACCGCGCAACTAGCATATATACAACGGCCCGACATGAATCATCGGGAAGTTGCCCGCCAGACACAACACACTTCTGGTCGGAGGATCCTTCCTTTTCTGAGGAGGATGAGTGAACTTTACACCCTGTTCCTCACACCTCTATAGTCCCACAAGTCACTGTTAACTGTCACTGACAGCGACACACCACTCACTGTCCACTTCAGCTTCGACCTGCACCGCATCCTGGTCCAAGACCTGACTGTTCATCATCCCGATTAGTTCTGCATACTTAGCCCTCTGCTGTTCAGACATCACCGCTGGGTTATGGTTCTTCAAATGATAATTCAAATGACTGCTTTGCTTGAACCGTTTGTCACAAATCCCACATTGAAACGGTGCAACGTTGGTATGTGTTCTCATATGCTGTTTTAAGTGCACGGATTGGCAGAAAGTCTTGTTGCAGACAACGCAGCGGTATGGTTTGACTTTGGTGTGTATGCGGAGGTGCTGGTCCAGCCCTGATTTTTGAGTGAAGGCCTTTGGGCAGAAGGTGCAGGGAAAGGGACGGTCGCCGGTGTGCATCCGCATGTGTTGTAGGACTCCGCCCTGGGGTGAAGAGAAAGGGAATTAGGTATGTCGTTATATACATACACATACAGCCGCCAGCACATCAAGCTATTACAATATGTCTTTCTTTAATAGATTTTCAACTTTATCGCAAAAGCATAAGGTTTAAAGTTGATTGGGGAAAATTTGACAGTTTCGGGTAGCTTGATGTGCTGGCGTATGAATATAAACTCATACCTTCTTACCATGGGGGTAGGCAGAAAGTACAGAACGCTACGCACACTAATGATCTGTACGCTTCTGATTGGTCGGTAAACTGGTATTTAATTTAGTATCTTGTAGTTACTTATATCATACTAAATTAAACGCAAATAAAACCCGTATAGTTTAATACCAAAACTTGTTTAACTCGTTATGTACAATAGAAACGATAATAAAAGTTACTTATCGATATATTTATTTTATTGTTACACCCTTCACTAAGCAGCTCGATAAGGCCATAAGTGCAAGTGAGATAGATATAGGGAAATGATTTATGGCCCGATGACTCAGTCGATAAAACGCTCGCTTACTATAGAGCGTACTTACATGTTGTGTGAACCTCTTGTGGCAGACGCTGCACTCAAACGGTTTTAGCTTGACGTGAGCGATGGCGGTGTGTTCAGACAACTCCTTGTTTGTCTGGTAGCCGATGCCACATACCTGGAACAGACATTATTTTATAAATAAACTACATGACCCAGCGATCTTCGTGCCGCCCCGTCAACCGCTCCTACCCCCGCTTTTTAAATCTCTGATAACTTCTCAAGATATTTAATTATAAATTATAATTATATTTTATGATCATAATTAGTCAGCGCCTGACTTAAATTGACGTATTTTTAGTAGCCAATTTTTTAATCACGTCTGTATGTATGGAGAATTTTAATTTGACAGGACTAAACCAATATTTATCTTCTGTCCTTTTCTTAATGAAATAGAAGGAATGGGATGCACTGAACTTCAATTTAGTTTAGTTTGTGAACAAGGGAATTGGCAGTGACTCACCTCGCAAGCGAATGGCGCAGGCACTTCCTCCCCGCTGCACGCGAGCGGTTTCTCGCACACTTGGCACCGCAGCCCCTTCCTCCTGCGAGTGTGTTCATCTCGATAGTGAATGGAGTACTCGCAGCAGGAGAAGAATATCTGGTGGCAGGTCCCGTCCGCCACCAGCGTCGAGGGTTGCAGGCATTCGAAGGGGCCGCTGGAAATTGTTCAACGTGTATTATAAACTAGCTTAAAATTTCTAGTTATTCTGACCCATCCCATCGTATCGCCTGCCCGCGCTGGTTTTCGCTCGGCTTCTAAGGGTACCTAATAGCGTGATGATAAGACAGTAGCCTATTCTCTTAGGCCAGGGATAGCGAACCAATGACATAAAAAATAATTTGAGAATTTGAAACGGCAACATTTAAAAAATGTAGGTACCTCATTCATCTATAGTCGGACTTTTAATTAGCTGCAGTAAAATGACAGCTTATGTGTTACCTAAATGACTGAAATTGGCATCTTTTTGTTTTTTCGCGGCCATCAACCAACTTGTTTTTCTAGTACAGAATAGTGTAACAAACGAAACTTACTTGACATGCATATCTCTAAACGCAGTCCGAATGTCGGAGTATATGTACTTTGCAAAATTCGCACTAATTTGTCATTTCATTTAAATAAATATAAAACTTAATATTAATTCATTGAGCTCCGCTAATGAGACACGATTTTCTATTGTATCGTACTACAGAGAGTATACGCGCGGAGTTTGACTGGCTAACATTACTCCTACACCAACCGGGGGCTGTCCTTGGGTGCACTTGCATAGTGCGCACAGGGATAAACGTCTGTTGGTGTCTCATTTCATTAAAAACGTCTTAAAGGCCACAAACGTCAGTTTCCAGGGGATTTTCAGGTGATTGGTCATGAAATTATTGTCTGTTTATAAAAAAAATCAAAATGGCGGATACAAAATGGCGGCCAAAACAAAAAAAAAATGCTTTATTTTGATTTTTTGTAAATAAATTGATACACATGCGTATTTTTTTTTGTCTCTGATTACGAATGTATCTCTTGTATTTGAAACTTAAAAATGGCGGATACAAAATGGCGGCCAAAATCTGGGTTTTTTTGTTCCATGAATTATTATAATGAAAGTTTTAATTTAGTGTCGCCCCGCAATTGCTGACTGCGAGACCGAGGCCTAACCGCCCGGCCACGACTTTTGGGTTAGCGGCAAGCGGCGCGGTTTCTAGCTAGCGTTGAGAGCCAGTCCACAAGGCGCTTGCATCGTCGCAACGCATGAAGGGCGAGGCCCCACTAGTGCGTTGCGCTGCATTGCGTCGTCGCAGCGTCGTCGCTGCGTCGTGTTCCATATATTTTTTATGACATGCCCCATTAGACCGTTGCGTCGTCGCGCGCGACGTTACAACGGATCGACGGAAAAGAGACGAAGCGTGAGGGAGTGTGATGCGCTGCGCTGTCGGAGCTCCGGTGCGACGACGGACAGTGTTCAACTGCTAGAGGAGGAATCTAGACGAGCGTAACGAGATTTTTGACACTGAGACGCAGCTGCGACGGCGTGCATACCCTCTTGCGTTGCGTTGTCGCAGCATCAACGCAACGCAGGTGTAGCATACACATAGACGTTGTTCCGTTGCGACGACGCGACGCAACGCACTAGTGGGGCCTCGCCTGAATTTTAACACATTGCCGGCCACACGGGCGCTGCGTCAACGCAGCGTTGCTAGGACGCAGTCGCTCCGGTGTCGCAGGTAATTATACCCCTCCCGCTTCGTCTGGGGGGCTGCAGTGTGTGCGTCGCGTCGATGCAAAGCGCCGTGTGGACTGGCTCAGACGCTGCGAGCGGTGCGTTCGTGGCATGGTTCATACATTTCAGTATATTTGTTGTTACCGCTCTCCGCCCCGCGCTAAGCTGCCGCTGATAGCGGCAAGGTCGTGGCCGGGCCGTAACGCGTGGAAGATACTTACGTAATAGGCTCAGACTCCTTCTCCTTTTTCTGAACCTGCTTCTCCTCCTTCTCCTTCCTAACGACTCTCTCCATTCTTTTCCTCTTAACATCGTTGTTATCGTCAGCCTTTATGATGATATAGCTGACATCATTTGATGCCAGTGCCATGACACTGGTCGGTTCCATCTCAGAAAGGATTTGTTCCGTCTTTATTTTTATTATACTATCTTCCGTGTGTGTCTTTGTTTGTCCCTGGAAATAATTAAAAGAGCCTATTGACAGGTTGGTTTTTTAACAATAGGGATGATGACTTATATTACCAATGTTCGAACAAATAATGTAATTTCAAAGAAGGCATATTGAAATGAGATAACCGAAAAAATCTGTGAAATCTATGGAAATATGGAGAAGGTACAAGCTTTACGGAAGAAGCGCTAAGCGCTAAGGAAATTAAAATTTTCTTACGTTTTTTGCAATTTGCTGGTCAGTAGTAAGTTGTACGTTGATTAAAATATGATTCGTGGCCGTAAAAAAATGTCTTTACAAAATTATAATCATTAGAATCAGTAATACAACTTGTTAAGTTAGTATAATCCTAAAATTTTAAGATTTCATGAAACTTCAAAGTCATTCATTACTTGGTCTGTGAGAGTGGTGTTGATGACTCTTGAGCACAAGATTATACGTTAATATTATTACAAACGGTAGTTTTACATTGTTTAGTTTTATTATAATCTTTAAAACGGATAATACACAACGTAACGTGCTTATTTTCTACATACTCATACAAAAATTCTAAAAAAAAAAAAAACAAACAAACGATGAGGGCGCCACTGTGCGGTCGGCATCGCCTAAGTAACGTTTATGAATAAAAGGGTCAATGTCTTGACTGTGGTACCATCGACATGGTGAAGATGAAGTAGATTAGTAACTGACCTGTTGTTTATCATTGACCTGGGTCCACACCGCAGGGTCTCCGCTAGCGTACGCATCAATATGCTCCATTCGTGCATGGTTCCGGAGGGCCACCTCACTCGCAAATCCTTTCCAACAGAGACGGCAGTGGATGGCATCGTCATCATCCTGGATCACTTCTTTCTGAAATATTTTACAGAATTAAGAACTATAGTCGGACTTTTAATTAGCTGCAGTAAAATGACAGCTTTTGTGTTTCTTAAATGACTGAAATTGGCGTCTTTTTGTGTTTTCGACGCCTTCAACCGAACCTTCTTTTTCTAGTAACAAACGAAACTTATTTGACATTCATATCTCTAAATGCAGTCTAAAATTTTTGTTCTACGATGCAGTCCGAAATAATTTTTAAAGAAGTGTCGTTTTACTGCAGCTTAATTAAAAGTCGGAGTATAGGAACAGTGGCGTAGATACATGAACAGGGGCACGGGTGCAAAAAAAATTGGGGCTCTATCAAACTGGTTAGGTTTTATTTTATAAAGTAAAAAATATAAATACTTACTTATCGCATGTTTAATGGAACATTGACCCATTAGTAGATAGGTCAGAATTATTACCGGATTTTTTTTAACTCAGATCTCATCAATACATTCATACGTTCAAAATTCAAGCATTAATGATTATTTAATGTAATCAAATCCAATCAGTTTTAATTTTATGCGTCAACAATTAGGATAAGTCCTCATAGCGAAATCTTCTTTGCGCTTTCCCAAAAATCGTCTGTTTTGAGTTAAGTCAGTATTCCATTAAGCATGCGTTATGTACAGACGCCAGCACGTCAAGCTACTACAACCTGTCAAATTTCTCTAATAGATTTTCAACTTTATCGCTAAAGCATAAGGTTGGGAAAATTTTAGTTTCGGGTAGCTTGATGTGCTGGCGTCTGTACATGGTTTAGGATGTAGGAGTACCGTATAACAACATTTTGTAGATGTCAAGGATAAAAAATAAGTTTAAAAACTAAAACCTGGCTACTGAAAAGGATGAAACAGGAAAGTACCTTCCCGTGGTCACATGCTACCATAGCTTATAAGTATGTTAGTACAGCGGCATGCGACCACGGGAAGGTCTTGTTTCATCCTTTTGAGTAGTCGGGTTTTAGTATTTTTTTTATTATTATAATCTTGTCTAAATTGTATTTTGAGGAAAGAACCACACATATTGAGTGGACCATAATTAATCACATCTGTGATCAAAGGGTTAAGCAGAAGTGTACATGAAGTACTCCGACATTTTGCGATAAGTAAGTCTCATGTAAAGGCCTATTCAAACCTAAGCGGTATTCGCTGCCACTGTGGGTAGAGGAGGTACAGTCAACAAAAGAGATAAGTATGCTGGATCGTCGGATTTAGTTGAAGTTTAGTAAGAAACCGATGGATGTTCTCGAATAAATGTAATTTTATTAATAGAAAACAAACAGCTTATTTATCAAATTAAATTTCAGTCGAAAACATCTATCAGTTTCTTACTAAACTTCAACTATATCCGATGATCCTGCATACCTATCTCTTTTGTTGACTGTACATACCGCGCGGGTTTCGCTCAGCTATTTAGTATCAAGTTCTGCAGCTAGAGCGGAATAGTACCGCATAGGTATTGTTTCGCTTGTTCCTGAGCGAAACTCGAACTCGGTACTCTACCCACAAAGATAGCAAAATCCGCTTTGGTGTGAACAGTAATATTACCGCATACCCACTCGGTTTTCTCTACCGCAGACGGTAGCGAATACTGCTTAGGTCTGAATAGGCCTTAATATAGAGCAAGCCAATTGCCACCATGGCACAGAAATTCCAGACTCCGGGCTGCTACTGAGAAATTACAGATTGAAAATCCCAACAGCTCTTTGCCCGACCTGGGAATAGAACCCAGGACGTCATGCTCAGCAGTAACCTTACAACGACTAGACGAACGAGGCAGTCAGTAGTTTTTAGGATTCCATACCCAAAGGGTAAAACGGGACCCTATTACTAAGACTCCACTGTCCGTCTGTCACCAGGCTGTATCTCATGAACCGTAATAGCTACAGTTGAAATTTTCACAGAATGTGTATTTCTGTTGCCGCTATAACATCAAATACTAAAAACAAATATTTAAAGGGGGCTCCCATATAACAAACGTGATTTTTTTGCTGTTATTTTAATTGTAGTGTTAAATATTGTTTGGTGGTACGGAATCCTTCATGTGTGCGAGTCCAACTCGCACTTGACCAGTCTTTTATTTAATTACTTTATTCAGAATTAAAATGATGAAAAACTTATTCCTAATTAAATGATTTAAAAACTATATAGGTATTGCACTGAAGAATTCATTTTCATTGCTGTCAACTGGTAAACTCAATAGACTGGCGGAATTGCCACGTTGTTTGGCCATAAGCGATAACCCTAAAATATGCTAAACAATGAAGTGCCCCAGATGGCATGTTTTGATTTGGTTTGAATTTAGTTTGGTAGACATATACAGTTTTGAGTGTGAAGTGAGAGCTAGGAACAAAAACTAAATGATTTTAGTATTGTGTTAATTAAACTACTAAATACTACAAAATACACTTTCTGTATTGTAGATGAGTAAAACATTCACAATTACTATTTCTGATGTAAATAGCATTTACCTACTTATATGTTTTAGGTATGTTTAAGTTTGTGAATGCAACTATATTTTAATTGCTAGAAAGGGATTGACTACCGAGATAATGACTAAATAGAGAAGACTGGAAGAAAAACAGTGGCGCCAAACCAAAATAAATTGGAATAAAAGGCAGGACAGGAGAATGATGATATTGCAATGTTTACTATACCTTTATCTTTACGCGGGAAGTAGGCACCACATTTACGTATCTTTCAGGCTGCTGCGCCATCGTGATTAATGTAGTATCTGTAAAGGCAAACATTGTTTTTTTCACAAACACAATGCATTAAATTGTTGACCATTTTTAAGTAAGTGTCGGATGCTCTAGCATGCTTTTTAATTACGTAATCACCTCAAGCGTAAAGGGGGTCTAAACATACCTGAGATAATGTTTTATGCCGTATAACTCGTGTTTTCACGCATTATATATTTTATGTACTTCGCGAACACGTAAAGCGAGAATTTATTGTGAAACTACTTTAGGTTATGTTGTTTACAGCGAAATTACTCTTACAACATGTGCTATTTTAGGATTCAACATGAATACGAATGTAAATATGAAAAATACAACAAAAATAACAAAATACATTCAAATAAATAATGAAAAAGCGGGAATCTAAAATTGTCAAAAAATAACTTTTTATAAAAAGAAAACCTTAGACTATGGCGTCGGAAACACAGCAAAAAAGGTAAAGATATTATTGATTTCTCAGACAAGCGGATAGAAAAGCCATCCCATAAATCTGGAAACTGTTCAGGCTTATAATAAGAAGAATTGTAACGAAAATAATGCAAGATAACAACACATTTACTATAGAAAACTAAATTTTTGAGTCGTCCGAGAATAGATTGGCGTTTGTTTTTTTTTAATTAAAAAAAAGAAACCGAAAAAGAAAAAATTAAAAAAAAGTATGGCGTTTTAAGGAATGTCAAATAAAATGACACTTACCGAAAAGATTTTTAGAAAATAATGAGGAAATGTAAAATGATCACGAAGTATACACACAAAGCAAGCAGAAATTTTACACAAGGCGTGGTTGCACAAATATGAAACGACGACGCCATTACATGACATTACAATAAAAACCAATCTTCGGACATGCGTTGTTGGATGATTTTTCTGTATGGCAACACTAAGTTAAAAACTGAAATGAAATATTTTGGAAATAAGTCTACACGGAAATATTAGATTTTACATTACTTTTACTATTATGGAACAATAAATAAAAAAATGTCATATCCAGATATAAATTGTGTTCTGCTACTTTTAGTTTTTAGTTTTCGTCATGGCCTTATTTTATCGATATCAAAGTATCCAAGGGATACTCCAAACGATAGCGTAAAAATATAAATTTAACAAAATGGCCAAAGCTACGACTATAAAAGAAGCTATAAAGAAATGGGAGGACAAATCTGGTGACGAAGCCGCGACGGCCACAGAGGTCAGCCTCATGTTTCAATGGCCACCAATAGAGAAAATGGATAATACTCTTGCCACCTTGACGAATTGCGAGTAAGTAGCTATCTTTTATATGAGCATACGTGACAACTGCTATATTTAAAAAATATTTTGCATCTGAGATCGTTCTTTATTTTCTTCTGTCTACGAGTTGGTGACAAATTACCATTATTGTCCTTCACAAAAAGGCATAAGACCTCACTGGTTGTGTAAAATATATAACTTAGGTTATTAGTTTCTGCCTCAGAAACGAAAAGCTTTTATCCTTCAATTCCAGGAGTTTTATTATTTCTTAAATTCTGGCTTCGAGTTCTAAAATAAAATGTAGGCAAGTGGCGTAATGTGAAACTAAACTGCGTAATGAAAAGTCTTGGGACAAACCTTTGTTTTATTTACTGGCAACATGTTCTTAACTGTCACTGCTGTTTCCTTCCGGGTTCCCGTACCGCCCGCGCGGGCCCGCGCGCCGCGCCGCCGCCGTGCGGTCTGGTGCGCTAGTGTTTACATTGGTTTACATCATAGTTAATATACTCTTTGGTTTACATTCTCTTTGGGTCTGGCGGTCTCGGGTGGCAGGCGACATTGTTATACAGTGTTGAGTACAGTGTACAGTCGGACTTTTAATTAGCTGCAGTAAAATGACAGCTTATGTGAAACTGGCTAATTTTTTTTTTGCGGCCAAAAACCAAACCTTGGTTTTCTAGACAGAATAGGGTAACAAACGAAACATTTGACATGTATATCTCTAAATGCAGTCCGAAATGAGTTATTAAGAACTGTCATTTTACTGCAGCTAATTAAAAGTCGGAGTACTCTTATAGAATTATTTCAGATAATCAGCACTACACGAAATTTTACATAAAAAAATTATTTCATTAAATTAATTTAAGGATTTTCTCTTCATACCCACATTTGAGTAAAACACTGAGATAAATATTTTTCTTCGCAGGAAATTGAGCTTATCGACAAATATGATTGAGAAAGTCACAGGATTGAACACTTTTAAGAAACTTCGTGTATTGTCGCTAGGCAGAAATTATATAAAATCCTTTACTGGCATGGTAAGATACTCAATCCTACCCAGTATCCATAGATACACACGGCGACACATCAAGCTGTGAAGCTGTACATAACCAGTATAACCTGACTTCTGATTGTACGAAAAACCTTAACAATGCGAGGCCAGCTAAAACGGGAAATAGCCTGATGTGTAGCCGTGTGTATTACAGTCCGGCCGTCGAGAGAATGCGTTCTTGACACCTGTCAGTCTGACAATAATTCTAGTCTATACTTGTATACTTACTAATTTTTTTTCCTCTATGCTTACTATAATCGGGGGATGATGTTGTTCGCGTCCGTAGGATTTACCACCTGACCTAGGCCCACCCTACACGTGTCCCCCGGGTGGTGCTAAACGAACAACAACGCCGAGCCACAGGCGGCGGTTAAGTAACCTGTACTTGGCTACCACAAGCCTGGAGAAGTTAAATGCCCTCCAAAAGTGTGGCTATAGCACCTTGGAAAAGTGTTATATTTACCTTCCAACCTAATAATATGAAAATGTCGAATAATGAGAGTGTTTTGTCATGCGCTCCGGCTAACCCCCGGCGCTCGCAGGTACCCGGGCCTGCGAGTGTGAAATTTGTTACCGAAGACTCCACAGGGGTGGGTGACCAGGCCCCTGTGTCAGTAAATGCTCCTGGCAGCACCAACAAAAAATTAGTCCAGCAAGCATTCCACCCGAGCTTGTTTATATCAAGACCCAGATCTTCATCTGTAGGAAATATCCCTACACACGTTACTACAGAAACAGAACCCGAAAAAATGGGGATCCCCAGTACAGAGGATCTTGCACCTGCTCCTCCTTCTTGGCAACGAATGCCTGTTAGTCATACATTAAGAAAGGAGCAAGAGAGCAATCATTCCACCTCAAACCAGGTGCCAAGAGCTCCTGAACAAAGGCAGAAGAGGTACCGATCCCCTGATGAAAAGGGAGCATCATCAAAGATGACAAAAAGAACCTTGCTGAAAGAACAAATCTTGAGTGATCGTAGAGGCATTATCACAGATAACACTACCCAGATATCACCACCAGCAATAGAGACATCGAATAGTTTTAATCTTTTAAGTGTTGATTGTCAAGAGCAAAATCCTACTCCAGACAAAAGACCAAAGAAACCCTCGAAACCTCCACCCATTATACTGTATGGTATAGATGACCTTCAAAAATTAACGAGTTTTATTGAAGAAGTTATGGAAAAGAGTGACTATACGTATAAGGTGGTGTCTAGAAATAAATTAATAATCTCTTCCCAGTCTGTTGAAAAATACAAAACTCTCATAGAACACGTCCGAAGCAAAGGATTAATAGGCTACACATTTACTCAAAAAGATGAAAAATGTATGAGAATTGTGATCAAGCATCTACACTATAGCACACCTAAAGAAGCAATTGTGGAAGCCATAGAGGAAACAGGAAACCAAGTGAAAGGAGAAATAGTAACTGCTCGTAAAAGAGGCACCAAGCAGCCTTCAAATATTTTCTTTGTTAACATACTTCCACATGATAACAACAAGTATGTTAAAGAAATTAAGTATATTTACAACCAAAAGGTTATAATTGAAGACCCAAGAAGGAAAACCACAATAGTCCAATGTACCAGATGCCAACAATATGGACACACAAAAAACAACTGTATGGGACCATACAGGTGTGTGAAGTGTGCAGGGTCGCACAATACCACAAAGTGTACTATAGATCAGAACACACCGGCAGTTTGTGCTCTGTGTTCTGGAAGCCATCCTGCCAGTTATAAGGGTTGTAAAATCTATAAGGAAATCCTCTCCAGGAAGCAAGATACCAACAAGACACAGAAACAACAAAGATCAAAAGTACAAAAACCGATAGAAGATCTAGATCTAAATGTACTTGCATTGACTAGATCTGAGTCTGCAAACAACATAAATATGACAAATATACCTAAAAAACAACCATACAATAATAGTAATAAAAAATATAGCGAAGCAGTTATAGGTAATAATACTACTACGACAGAGAACACTAGAAGAAAAATTACTTCCACAAATAAAGCTGACCCTACAGAGTCACAGAGAACAAATGTAGAACATAATCTGCATGAAAATACTTTTAAATTAGAAGCCCTCATATTAAAACAGACCGAAAGGATGGATGTACTTATCTCACAAATGAGCACAATGATGAATCTCATCACATCACTCATCAGTAAAATTCCACAATGACCTCACTGCGAATAGCCACCTGGAATATCAATGGTTTACTACCAAATAAACAGGAGCTGGAAATGTTGATTCAGGCAAACAAAATAGATATAGTGTTAATATCGGAGACTCATCTCAATAACCGAAAGACATTCAAAATGAACAACTACTGTGTATATTGCACAAATCACCCTGACGATACATCGCATGGAGGGTCAGCGGTAATTGTAAAGAATAACATTAGACATTACTTTCATGGCGAATTTAAGGAAGACTGGCTGCAAGCTACAACTGTCACTATAGAAGACAAATTTGGTCCGGTCAACGTAAGCTCTGTATACTGTCCGCCCAAGCATAAACTTAAGCAGGACATGCTTTCTAAGTACTTTGATACTCTGGGCTGCAGGTATATCTGCGGCGGTGATTGGAATAGCAAGCACACAGACTGGGGTTGCAGACTGACAACAACTAGAGGAAGGGAGCTAAAGAAATGTGTCGATAATCACAGATTAATAACCCTCTCTACAGGCGAACCAACCTATTGGCCAACAGATCCGTACCGAACTCCAGATTTACTCGATTTCTTTATTACGAAGGGGCTCCCAAACATATATCTAAAAGTAGAATCGTCTCTTGACACCTTATCGGATCACTCACCTGTACTGCTGACACTTAGTGCAACAATAATACAAAAAGAACAAAGCTATAAGTTGAGCAATCATAAGACGGACTGGAATGCATTTACCGAATACCTACAAGAGGAAACAAACCTACAAGTGAGTCTCAAAACAGAGGCAGAAATAGACGATGCAGCATTCTACATCACAAACCTTATACAGGTGGCGGCATGGAGTACTACTCCGACCCTGGAACTCCTGTTAAATAAATATAACATACCTCTTGAAATACGCCGTATACTCGATGAAAAACGTAAAACGAGGAGGCGGCTTCATGCAAGCAGATCAGATTATGACAGAAGAGAATTTAATAGGATCTCTAGGGAACTGAAAGACATGATCATTGAGAACAGAAATGCTACTTTTCAACAGAAATTGTCTACACTATCGGCTCAGAACAAAGATAACTACTCTCTTTGGAAAATTACCAAGAATTTCAAGAGGCCACTCAATTCTATACCCCCACTAAAAACGCCCACAGGAACATGGGCTAGGAAGCCAAATCAGAAAGCTGAGGTCTTCGCAGAACACTTAAGAAATATTTTTACCCCCAATCCATCTACAATGGTTGAATTTGAGAAAGAATTGGATAATTGTATCAACAGTGATCAGCAACTCTCACTACCAATTAAATTAGTGACGCCGAGAGAGATGAAGCGGACCATAAATCATCTAAAAAACAAAAAAGCACCTGGTTTCGACCTTATCACTGGCGAGATACTCAAACGACTTCCTAGAAAAACAATAGTCTTTCTGACAATGCTTGTAAATGCTATATTTAGGACTCACTATTTTCCTAAGCTATGGAAAATATCGCAGATATGTATGATGGCCAAACCAGGGAAACCTCCAACTGATCCTAGTTCATATAGACCCATTAGTCTTCTCCCAACTTTATCTAAATTGTTTGAGAAAATATTCCTACGAAGATTAAAACCAATATTAGAGGAAGACAAAATAATTCCCGACCACCAATTCGGGTTTAGAGAGAATCATGCCACAGTGGAACAAATACATAGAGTGGTGCACAAAATCAGGCAGTCCTTAGAGAAGAAGGAATATTGCTCAGCGGTGTTCCTAGATATTCAACAGGCGTTTGACAGAGTGTGGCACAAGGGACTACTCTTTAAACTCAAAAAGCTTCTACCTAACTCGTTCTTCATGCTCATAAAATCATACCTGCACCAAAGAAAGTTTCAAGTGAAATATGAAGACGAGTACTCCAACCTGTATGACATCGCTGCCTCAGTCCCGCAAGGATCAGTGATTGGCCCAGTACTGTATGCCATATACACATCGGATCTGCCAGGCACTGAAGAGGTAACGACAGCAACCTATGCGGATGACACTGCATGCCTTGCGAGTGACAAAGACCCCGACGTTGCTACACAAAAGCTGCAAACACAAATTAGCAAAATAGAACTTTGGCTTCAAAAATGGAGAATAAAGCCTAGTGTAAGCAAATCTGTGCACGCAACCTTTACCCTAAGAAAAGGTGAATGTACACCAGTCTATATGGAAGGAAAACAATTGCGCACGACTAACTGTGTAAAGTATTTGGGTCTACATATAGACCGGCGACTAACATGGGCCAACCACATCAAGGCAAAGAAAAAAGAGGTAACAATACTATACAAGACCTTCTCTTGGCTATTGGGACGCAAATCACAGCTATCTCCGAACAACAAACTACTGGTCTATAAAGCCATCATAAAGCCGGTGTGGACTTATGGTATAGAACTGTGGGGTTCTGCCAGTAACTCCAACATAGAAATCCTACAGAGATTTCAGAACATAGCCTTACGATCAATATCAGGAGCAGGGTGGTTCGTGAGAAACTCCGAAATCCATGAATACCTAAAGATGTCTACGGTAAAGGAAGAAGTAAACAAAAGCTGCACGCGATATAAGAAAAGACTACTAGAGCATACCAATCAATTGGCCAAGAACCTCCTAAATAACCAAACCACAACACGCCTAAAAAGATGGCATATACTGGACCTAGATCAGAGAGACTAAATAGCTCTTATCATGCTTTGTGTTGATGTCGGCTCAATGGAGCCACATTGTCAAAAAAAATATATAACTCGCTGAAACCACATCTGATTATGGCTAGATAAGCCGATTGCAGATCATACACAAAAAAAAAAAAAAAAAAAAAAAAAAAAAAAAAAAAAAAAAAAAAAAAAAAAAAAAAAAAAAAAAAAAAAAAAAAAAAAAAAATGCTTACTATAATCAACTATAATATTGCATAGAAGTAGTATTGTTTGTTTGAAAGTTTGTAATTTTTATTAACCAGTGTCTGTTATAAACTATAGTCTTCAGCCAGACCGAATTTCGGCTATGGGGACTCTCACCGAAGAGACTAGCCTTCGGCGCAGGAGATATTATAGTGCACAGGTGTGTGCGTAGACACAGGTGCACTCTGTCTTCTCTCACTCTCACAGTCCGATGGGTCGGCAATCCGACACGACCGGAGAGAGATCAGGCGCAGGGCCACACGCAGGGCCAACGCCTCAACGTGTTTTTCGATGCACGGGGGTATCACACCGCCAACTTCCAAACTCCGGGCTGTTACCAAGAAATTCCCAATGGCAAAAACCCAATAACACTTTGTCCGACCCGGGAATCGAACCCAGGACCTGCAGAAGCCTGTAATTATGATGTTGAGATAAATAAAAATGTATGTCTCAGTCGCATGCCTGTGGCGCCGCGTCTGCGAAACTTCTTTCGTAAAACGGACGGAATTTGGTTTTTTTCAGGAGCCGCTAGGAGACAGTTTAGAAGAGTTATGGATATCTTATAATTTAATAGAGAAATTGAAAGGAATACACGTGTTGAGGAGTTTGAAGGTGCTGTACATGAGCAACAACCTCGTGAAGGAGTGGAGCGAATTTAATAAGTTACAGGTACGTCAATATTTGCATAACCTTTTCTCAAATATGTAGGGGTTGGCTTCCAGTCTAACTAGATGCAGCTAAATACCAGTATTTGACATGGAGCAACTGCTTATCTGACCTTCACAACCCAGATACTGGGTATAATACCGTACGATACCCCCTTCAATACTCGGGACTTCATGAAATCGATGTTGCTGGATGAACAGAACATCAGTAGTAACAATTTGACGTTGACAGCAGTGGCGGATTTACCAACGGCTGAGTAGGCTGGAGCTTAGGGCGGCAAATTTAGGGCTAACATTTTTTTTGTATGTCTTACTGAAATTAGAAAGATTAATATATATACCTAGTCTACCATGTTTTTTTGGAAATAATAAACAAACTTAATGCTCGAATTCAGGCTTCTACCGTAGATTTGGTCACAGTTGCCGATCTACAAATCTTTTTGCAAGTTTTTCGTAGCTGAACGAGAACATTAAGTATTTTGAAGAAAAGGCGATGGAATTAAGCGTGTCGAAGCAGTATACAAAAGACATGGGACATTATTGTAAAGGTCGGTAGGGGCGGCAAACTTTGAATAGCCTACTGGCGGCAAATGTGTAAATCCGCGTCTTGAAGGCATGACAAAACACGCTGTGAATGTGTCAAGAGACTTATATAAAAAAGTAGAAGCAACACTCTACACACACATATATGTCAAAGAAAACACATATCACTGTCTAGTTCTTATGTGTGTATTTAGAAAAAGAGTGTCCGACCACAGTCCTATTCATTTAGGTATGGGCTATTCATATATTGAGTAAGACAATTTCATCCACTTTTCAGAAAGTGGATGAAATTGTCTGAGAGATTGTCAGAGGGAGCCACCCCTCTCCCTACGTAAGAAAAAATAAGACTTGATTGGACCCCCTCCCCGCTCAAATCGTCTTATGTAATAAATGAACAGCCCCCTACACTTTTATCTATAATGTTCGTGGAATGTTTTTTTTTAAATATTATTTTAATGGCCTGGTTGCTGGGACCTTTTAGCCATCTTGGACTGTCTGTAGTTGGTAACCGCGGAAGCTCTCGGTATCTTCTGGGACAATGGCAAATTTGAAAGTGTGTTTGTGTGATGTGCTGACGCTACTCGTCTTCAAGCACACATTCACACCGTGTTTGTCAAGTACACTTACTTACCACAAATAAAGCGTGAATCGTCGTTCTTTGGCCAAAGAACTAGCATTGCTATTCAACGTGGCAATGCTGCCAGTCTTCTGGGCACGTTTCCGGATGACAGCGATGCGGACTAGTGCTTCGACGCCTAAGTGTACTGTTTTTGTATTTATTTGTATAGTAGGGTACAAAAAAAACTTGTAGTTAGTTATTTAATTTAGTATGTAGTGTAAATAGTTACAAATAAAAACTAGTATAAATATTAAAAATAAACGGATTTTTGTTAAGAACTTGCTCAAATAAAGCGATTGCCGCTTGCTGAGATAAAAACACTGTACTAAGTGAAATTGAATGTTCATAGTGCTAACGTTGACTGTACTGCACTGCAGAACACAGGCGTGATGTCACGTTACAGGAATTGCCACATCTAGAAGACTTGCTCTTCGTCGGCAACCCTCTGTACGATGCGTGCGAGCTGGACCAATGGCGATCCGAAGCCGCCCGAAGATTGCCGAACCTGAAGAAGCTAGATGGAGAGACGGTACTGCGTGAAGATGAGCCACCATTGACCGTAGCTGATATGCAAGTTAGTATAGCTGTGAGCCAGTGGTTATGGCCGCGACTTACCGAAATCATGAAATGACCCCTCCCGCTCTGGGTAGAGCGGAAGGGAGTGTCAGACTCTTACTGACTAAAACCCATCCGTGTTCCTTCCTTAGCCCTTTATGGCCCGGGGTAGCGGTAACCCTTTCGGACAATCCCACTGCCCCGGCAGGCTTCGGCCCTAACGGGCCCCTTCTCTGATGCTGACATCTCTTTGAGGCGCGCGTGGAACACATACGCGCTGTCCGGCACGGGCCTGGTCCTGCCAGTCGATTCTGTAAAAATCTCACCGTGAAAACTTGCGTGGAGTGAGCTGTCATTCCATCTGATGCTATAGGGATTGACACTAATGACAGCTCACTCCACGCTCACTTCATCTAAGTTTTCACAGTGAGATGGTCACAGAATCGCACTGCTGATCGGACGGTGAGATACCCATTACTCTCCGTCCGCAGGCCCGCGCCTACGGTGGCCGGGAGTCATCACGTGTCTCCCGACGCCCGGAGCGTCTTTCGGGGCGGTTGACTGATTACTTTAGTTGTTGATGAAGAAACTGGCCGTTATTGGATAACTTTTGTTTCCAGCCTGACGGTGGCGATGGAGTAGAAACCCTGGTCAGTGCGGAAACCGATTGAAAATACTGCTTCGACTCAAGAAAAGTTAAAAAAATCAATTTTATTTACCAGATGCACCATCTTAATAATTTTGAAGGACATTGCTAATCCATTGCTTCATAAATCCGAAAAAGTTATCTGCTCGATATTTATTATTTATTTATACGATAACGTAGGTAACGCAATGAATGTTGTTGAACTGTCAAAATAAAAGCCATTGCTACTGTTAGTGTGTTACGCAATTACCCCACAGTTGCTTTTATTACGTCGTTGATCATATTTTAAAAACCTTTAGAAAATCTAAATAAATCATAGTAATATAATGAATTATTTTTTCTATGAATGCTTTTTTCCTAAAATTAAAAGAATATTTATTTGTAAACCATAGGTAATTACCAAAGAGAATATATACAAACTGTTAAAAAATTAACCCGAAACACTTGCATGCACAACTACATTTCCCGATGTAGTGCGTCATGTGCTCAACAACCGAAATAGAGAGACATATTACGCGGGCTGTAGCGGGAACGAGATAGCAATAATTGTCACTGTTACGTACCCATGTCACTTGCGCTGACATAGACAAGGACAGAGATAGGAGCCGGCGCTGTTGTGCAAGCGAAATCGCGTTAGCCGCCAAATGTTTACGATTATGAATGATGTATTATGACAAGCAAACATTAAAATTATTATAATAATTTTCAACAAATTAACATTTTTGGCTGTATTTCCGATTGAAAAGTAATCCCATGGGACTTGTTTTTGTTTCTTGAGCTATTTGATTTGTGCACATTTTAAAAATACAGGAAAGCATTGTTGCTGCTTATTTAGACGATTACTTTAATTTTACTTAACGTGCTACACATACGCCAGTTCGATTGTGACTCGAAAGGTCGATTGTGCGGTGTGCCTGTGCACCTAATTTATGCGGTCCACGTCGAGGAGATTTCCTTATTTTACATATCAATGATTCAGCCTAATCGATAATCCAATTAGAATCGAGTTTAAAAAAATATTAGAAACTGAATAGGTACCCGTAAGCACCACAGTGTGGATATTGTAGCATTTTTAAGGTTCGGTACGTCCAAATGAAAAATTAGCCGAAATAGATATAGGGGAATGCTCAGAAATCAAAATAATAGGTGAATAATATAGTATAAAATTTATTTTGTACACAAACACCAAATAGTACATACATTAAGTTGGACATTTGGCTTCTAAACTAGACAAGAGGCCTGTTAGAAGGTGAATGCGCAGTGGTAGACCGCGAAATTCAAATTTTCTTACGTTTTTTGCAAATTGCAGGTCAGTGTCAGGTTGTATTTATTTATTTAATACTTCAAGCACAAAAATGTACAGAGGCGGACTTAATGCCATAGGCATCTTGATCAAAATTTGATTCACCGACCGCAGTGTGTGTAGTCACTTCAAATAACAGCTTTTTATTGTGTAAACTTCACAGACGCGATCAGTATCGATATCTCAACTCAACAAAAATATATCAATGCATTATTATTCAGTTATAAGAATGTTATCTGACATTTACAAAATAGACTCTTAACGCTAGCGCCTTAGATGCTATTGTGACATAAACTATCTTTTTTCTGAAAACATAAAAAAAGAGTTTTGAAGGTCCGTGCCATACCTAATGTCCACCATTTTTAGATGTTTGAAATAAAAACTCTTTTAAAATAATCAAACATTTATGCAAGAAGTTGTAAGCTAGTTCAACAAAATATTTGAACGGTAATATCTCAGAAACGTGACACTTTACGGGGTTCGGTATTATACTCCGACTTTTAATTAGCTGCAATAAAATTACACTTCTTAATAACTAATTTCGGACTGCGTTTAGAGATATGCATGTCAATAAAGTTTCGTTTGTTACACTATTCTGCCTACTAGAAAAACAAGATTTGGTTGATGGCCGCCAAAAAAAACAAAAAGACGCCAATTTCAGTCATTTAAGTAACACATAAGCTGTCATTTTACTGCAGCTAATTAAAAGTTCGACTATAGTATTTTCTCTGTATGCATTGTTTTTTTTTTTGGCAATGTCAGCATGCAGTTCAAGTGACTGTAAACCTGAGTATATGGTTTTTATTTCAACTCGATACCTCCACGCGTTCCCGAGATAAAGGGTCTTGACAGACAGACAGACGGACAACAAAGTGATCCTATAAGGGTTCCATTTTTTTCCTTTTGAGGTACGGAAGCCTAAAAAAAGTCAAAATGGCGGATAGTGGGTATGCCATGAACCTTCAAAGCCTGTTCTCCCATCTTATTAAAAACACTAATACAATATTTCACATTATTTGTATGCTTTTTCACCAGTGTGAGTACGCATATGTGCTTTCAAATGTGAACTTTGTGTAAAACATCTTTGACATTGTTCACACTTGTAAGGTTTTTCACCAGTATGTTTTCGAAAGTGCATGTCTAAAGACTGCTTATGACTGAAACTACGCTGGCATACAAAGCATTTGAAAGGTTTTTCGCCAGTATGTCTACGAAGATGATTGGTTAAAGAAGTTTTATGTGTAAAACTACGTTGACATATAATACAACTGTGAGGTTTTTCACCAGTGTGTGTGCGATAATGTTGCTTGAAATTATACAATCGGTTAAAACCTTGCTGACATATTTCACACTTGTAAGGTTTTTCACCCGTGTGTAAAAGACTATGTGATACCAATTGACATTTTTGATTAAAACTACGCTGGCAAATATCACACTTGTAGGGCTTATCACCAGTATGCCTACGAATATGTTTAATTAAGTTACTCTTTTCACTAAAACAACGCTGACATTCATCACACTTGTAAGGTTTTTCACCAGTGTGTATGCGGACATGTTTATCCAAGTGACATTTCGCGTCAAAGCCACGCTGACAAAAATGACATTTGAAAGGTTTTTCACCGTGCTCAAGGAAATGTTTTCTTAAATTAACCTTTTCGCTAAAGCATTGCTGACATATTTCGCACGTGTAAAGTTTTTCTTTAGCAGATAATTTTGGAAGTTTACTTATTTCTTCATTGTTAAAACTTTTGTTACTAAATATTTTACTTTTTAAACTGCTTTTGTTACAGAAACTCGTGTCTATAGCGGAATGAATATAATCTATTAAATTAGTTTTAACTTCTGTAAAATTGTCATTACATTTATTTAGAACACTTTTTTGAACCATTGGTTTTGCAATACTGTTAGGCTCCCTGAATTTAGTAACAGGTTTGGACGTACGGATTTGTACTGGCCTGATAGTTTTTGAGTTGGATGGCCCTGTTTTCTTTAGCTTGGCTTTCGATGTAACGTCTATTGGTTTTGATTTCTTCACGACGGGCGGCCCTGTAAAATTAGATATTTTTTAAAGTTACGAGTAACCCGGACGTCACTGACATCTGTGAAGGAAAAACATCTGACAGGACAGCGCCCTAATTGCGTACATTATCAATCTCAATAATTTTGAAGGATGTTGCTAATCTATTGCTCCATATGTTCGAAACATTTTTCTGCTCAGCGACGTAAAGAATATTGTTGAATTGTTGATGAATATTGTCAAACTGAAAACCATTTCTACTATAGGCCAACCGCTTAACTGAGTACGACGTTTCCTGAGGTAGCAGCGCGGTGCGGGTGGGGTGTGGTGACGTGATGCGAGAGCCCATTGATTCGTCAACTTTTGACAACTATCACCCCTCCCACACCGCACACCTACCTCAGGCAACGCGGTCTCAGTTAAGCGGTCGGCCTACAATAGGGTTGTTACGCAATTACCTTTTTGAGTAGTTTGTGAAGATTTGAAAATTGACTATTTCTCCTCAACTATGCTATTTCGGAGTTTCCCTACGTGATCGGATCAGAGATAAAGCGATTATTAGGACAATCAAGGTAATCGTCATATGTGCAGTACAGATGGCCGATGGAGTCGGTTCTGGAGGCGACTGCGCACTGGAACACGTGACGTTGGAAGGCCAAACTGAAAGCCATTCCTGCTGATAAAGTGTTACGAAATTACCTTGTAAGTCCACTCAATCTGTGTGGGTTTTTCCTAAAAATACCATTTCAGACACCAATCTACATGGTCTTCACATGATTTGACCAAGATTATGTGTGGACTTTAAAATCATTTATTGAAGAGACAGGTTATAGTGGTGCGCGAAACTGAAATAAAATGTGAAGGCAACAAAAATCAATCTGCCTAGCCTTTTCCCAATTATGTTGGGGTCAGATTCCTGTCTAACCATGTGCAGCTAAATACCAGTAATTTACATGGAGCGACTTTATATATATCTGACCACAACCCCGTTTCTGGGTAAGACGACACCCATTGGTCAGATTGGTAGTTAAACTTTTGGGCTTCTGACGACCCGTAATGACGAATAAATTAAGTATACTTACTTTTTGTATTTTTGGCTTTTTGTATCTTCTTAGATACTTCTGGTACTACAGCTTCTTCTTTCATATCCACCAGTTCAGTTTTAAACTCCGTTAAAGGAACATCATCTTCTGAATCAGATTCAGAATGGTGTGGTGGTATATCTACGACATCTAGATAGGTATCGTCAAGATTTTCCGGCTCTAGGTCTGTGAAGGAACCAAAACAGTCATGAAGAAAAGTCAACAGCAATATTCGTTTTTTTAACGTTGTGTAATGCTTTTTTTTTCTTTCCAATCGCCTTAAAACACAGTGAAAAATAACTTTTAAGGGCTCCCGCGCACTAGGCAGCCTGGCTGCGGCAGTCAGGCGAACATATGACGCTTCGTGGCTGCTTAGTGCGCGGGCTCCAAAGAACCGTCATATGTTCGACAAGCTGCCGCAACGTAGTGCGCGGGAGCCTTAATTGAATCAATAACAACGTGCCACTAGAATAGCGACATTATTTAACACGGAGGTAAGGCTAGTAATCATGAAAATTATAACAACATAAAATAGTTCATCATCTGCCTAGCCTTTTCCCAAGTATGTTGGGGTCAAGGTCAACTTCCAGTCTAACCGGATGCAGCTGAATACCAGTATTTTACATGGAGCGACTGCCTATCTGACCTGAGTTATTAAGAAGTGTCATTTTACTACAGCTAATTAAAAATCGGAGTCTATAGTGCATAGCTAGTAAAAAAATAACGTACCATCGCTTTGCCGTTCCACCTTGATCTCGACAATGTTACATTGTTCCTTAGAAACCGCTGGTAGTTCTATCTCTATGGTTCCAGTGTCAGTGTTGCCATCATCTACGATATTTATGTTCTCTATTGCGGTTTTGATAAAACCACCAACAAATTCTGACTGGCCACGGTTTGATAAAGGTTTTAGCTGTAACAAAATTAATTTAGTAGAAAAAACTAACACAAGACTAAAAGGCTTCCTGAGTGGAAATTCTCGTAATTTTAATAACGTTCACAGTCTGCGTAACTATAAATCTCATTCTGAATCATTTTGAAGGATCCAACGCTTAATTTTTTTTTTCTAGTGTTCACTGGCCCACTTCTGGGCAAAGGCCTCCCTCCACTCCCTCCATATTTCGCGATTCCGCGCGTCCTCCTTCCAGTTTTGACGGAGCCTATCCAGCTCGTCCCGCCATCTTCTACGTGGTCTGCCGCGACTCCGCCTCGCTATCGCAGGGCACCAATTCTGCGATATTTGGGCCAACAGTTTGTCCGGCATGCGGCAGACGTGTCCTGTCCAGTCCCATTTAAGTTGAGCGCCTTTTGAGCAACGTCAACTATTTGTGTTTTGGAGCGCACTGTTGTGTTCCGAACACGATTCGTAAATTTTTCATATGTTCGAAAAATATGTCTGCTCAACAAATAAACCCATTGCTACTGATAGTATGTTACGCAATAATCGCTGTTAGCAGTCTCAATATGTCAAAAATAAAATACCTCTAATTTCCTACAGTTTTTACAAGTTTGTGAAATTGATTGCGACTAGATTTTTAACGTTTTTAATTACGGGAATAAGAATTCTGTACAAGACTGGAGCTGCATCGGCGCCGGACAGCATGTTTATGTATGTGTCGCAGCCAACTGGTTAAATTAGCCGTTTAGTTACTCGTACGAGCCGAGAGAGCGAAGCGAGGCGAGCACTTAGAAGTAGTGGTCGCCTCGCTTCGCTCTCTCGGCTCGTACGCGCTTGATCACAGTTCTAACCTAACCCATTTGGTCGAGGTGTCCTGGCTTAGTTACTGCGACCAATTCGGCTCGCGCGTGTTTGGTTACAGACTTCCAACCTAAACTGTAATCGAATATCATTCAGGCCGTTAGTTGAATGGCCACCGTTTAGTTAAAAGGCTAGGCGGTTAACTGAACGGCTAATTTAACCAGTTGGCTGCGACATATGAATGAATATCGCTCGTCCGCCGCGCCGGACCGCGTGTGCACCGCATTGATGCCGAGATGAAATAGTAATAATAGCCTCACGACCGATTTCGGCCACGGTGGCCAATCTCAACGGAGATTAGCCAGGTACGCAGGAGATACTATAGTGCACAAGTGTGTGCGTAAACACAGGTGCACCCTCTGTTCCTTTACTCTCATAGTCCGATGGGACGGCAATCCGACACGACCGGGGTGAGATCAGGCGCAGGACCAACGGCTTTACGTGGTTTCCGAGGCACGGGGATATTAAACCGCCAACTTCCAAATTCCGGACTGTTACTAAGTAATTCCTAATGCTAAACCCAATAACACTGTCCGACCTGGGAATCGAACCTAGGAACAGTCGCGCTTGCAACCACGAGACCAACGAGGCAATCACAGAGAGCGAATCACAGTTCAGTAAAGCATTGCCAACGAAATTGTCAAGACTTTTGCTTTACATTTTAAGGGCTTACCTCGAAAATCTAAACTCTTGCAATTACTTTTGAAACGCAAAAGAAGAGAGATGGCTATAATGTGCGTGTGCTCGGAATAAAACAACGTATGTGCCAAAACGAATTTACTCCTTTTTAACAAAATAAATGAATTAAATTTAAAAGTACTTTGAGTAAACTTTGATATGATAATTCTCTAGGTTTTAAAGTAAATTCCATTGAATAACTCATAAGCGTTACGCCGTGATGTCGAAAAAAAGTAAAAAAAAAATTTATATAACTGCATTTTTTTTTGTATCGAGAAAAATTCATTGAATCGTGTATTCCTTTTACACGATACTAGATCAAAGAGTCAAAAAACATATACCAAAATGTTAAATCCCTTTTCCACATACTTAACAAGTTACACGAAATAGAAAAAAAATATTTTTCAACATAGCCCCATAAGGATCCACCAAACGGCTCGCATCGCATCGGATCGGAAAGGATGGGGCGACAGCTGATCGCGTCCGGCAGCATGTCGACGCAAACGATCGACTCCGTGCCCTCGCTTGCAGCTTCAATATGGGACGGTCTACTGTGCAAATTTATGAGTTCTTTGTTTCATTATTGGTAAAGATACAGGAGTCTTATTTTTAGCCAACGGACCATAAATTATAGGAATCAGGCATGTTGTTACGTATTCACATTATACTAAAATTCTAGTCCATGAAATTATTTGTCAGTAGAAGAATCCCTCACCTCATAATTGAGCATCATCTGGGCAAACAGCTCCTCGGCTGCCTGACATTTCCTCTGCAATTGATAGCTTTGCTTCAGTTTAGCATAGCAGAAGAAACAAGCCAGCATTGGTCTACTATCTTCAGTCACAAACTGCAACAAAATTACTCTTAAACTATTTTGTTTATCTTTATTGAACACATGGCCTATCCAACGGAAATAGTTTTTGGGATTCAATGGCAATAAAACGTAATTCTCTTGCATTTTTTAAATTTGGGATCCAACGGAAATACATAATAATGTTTTGTGGGATCCAATGGCAAAAATATTAAACTGGGATTCAAAAGTGGGATCCAACGAAAATATATCCTTAAATCAAGCCAACCTTTGTGCCACAGCTTTTTTTGTAATGAGTTCTATAAATTTTTAGGGTTCCGTACCTCAAAAGGAAAAACGGAACCCTTATAGGATCACTCATGTGTCTGTCTGTCTGTCCGTCTGTCACAGCCAATTTGCTCTGAATCTTATGGACCGATTAAGTTGAAATTTGGTACACATATTGTTGGAGCGCCTGATGGATTCGTCTAAGCAGCGAGCGACGATGCGTCCTGTTTAAGTTTTAAGTTTTTATATGTAACAATTGCACGGTTGTACTTCTTGTGTCATTACTTAATTGAGTACACGTTTTTATTAAGCAATCCCAAATTCTCCTCGTTTTTTTTTATTTTACTTGAGTCCCGGATGCTCCCGTACATGGTCCAATATCGAGCCGGATGTGGTATTCATCAAGTTAATTCGAAGACTAATGAAATCAGCGATATTAACGACGGAATTAATTAACCTGGACTTTGAGAGGTTAAACGCCGGTGCCGCCAGCGTGGAATTTGGATTGAACACATATTATTTTCACGGTGTTAAGTTTTATATTGGATAATATCGTCACCCAACACTCGTACAGGTTGTATTAAACTTTAATTAGAAGTAACTAAAGGTTAGTGCATTTTTAACTTGTATTAATATAAATTATGTTCACTAAGTACCCTTTTGCATTTTGAATGGTTTCGTTATTTTGTATGCTACGCATACAATCAGCAACAATTGTTATTGTTTATTACTTTAAAGTATAGTAGGGATTAGTACTACATTAAAATAACTTGTATTGTTGCATTAGAGCGATAACTGTTCAGTAAAGTGTTAGTTTGATGCGTAGGTATTCATTAGCCATAGTTTATTCTGATTAGTGTTAGACATTATTTCCAATAGCCTTTTAAACCGTAGTGTACTTCAGATTTGTTGCTTACTTATATCCTAATTAATGTAATTTAAAGATTAGATATTGAGGAATTTATAATAAAAAGTTTGCACCTTCACATTAGTAATCAGATTTATTATTATGTACAGGTATTTGCATTAAAGATTATCTAATTACATTGTTACATCACATTATAATCAACCGTATAACTTAGTAGCTACATAACTCCTGTTTAAGTATATAAACGTATTTGTTACTGTATACATTTCAGGTCGACTACACTCGAGTCCCAGTATGTCTGAGGAAAAGGAATTAGTAAAGAAGCGAGGCAGTTTTAAGGGCCGCTTAACTATATTCATTAGTTACCTGGACGCAACGATTGACAAGACACTAAGTAGTTCTGACGCCACGGAATTACAGCTGCGTATGGGCAAACTTGAATCTTTGTACGAACAATACGATGAGGTACAGTTGCGGTTAGAGTGTATGGTTGATGATGCAAAAGCCCAGTTATCTGAGCGTTGTGAGTTCGAGACATTGTACTTTAAAGCATTGTCGAGGGCTCAACAGTTACTGAGTAAATCTAATAAAGAAAATGATTCGGTTTGTGATAAAAGTACTCGTGGTAGTGTATATAAACATAATATTAAGTTGCCTATCATACAACTTCCGAAATTTAATGGATTATATACCAATTGGTTGGAGTTTCGTGACACCTTTACTAGCCTCATCCATAATAATGACGAGATTGATGAAATCAACAAATTTCATTATTTGCGTGCTTCTCTGGAGGGATCTGCTGCTGTGGTCGTTCAATCAATTGAGTTCTCCGCTAGCAACTATGATGTGGCTTGGAACTTAATTTGCGATCGTTTCAACAATAAAAGGTTACTGGTGCAGAATCACTTGTCAGCATTATGTAATATAGAAATTATCACAAAGGAATCCTCAGCCGCTTTGAAAGGTTTAATAGACGTATTAAATAAAAACTTACGAGCGTTAGAATCGTTAGGTGAACCAGTCAAGCAATGGGATACTTTGTTGATATATTTAGTTACTCGTAAGTTGGATCAGAAGTCTTATCGCGAATGGGAGGAATTTATAGGTCATACTGACAAAGACACCAAGATTACTTTCGATGCATTCCTCCAATTTATTCGCAAACGCGCTGATTTAGTTGAAACCCTGGAGATACCAAGACACAACGTATCAGGTATCGCTAAATCGGGTTCAACGAGTAAGATTAAGTCTATGGTGACGACACAACATTCTAATAATGTAAGCACTGAATCTGTCACGAGGCAATGTCCCAATT
Organism: Gortyna flavago; assembly: GCA_963669345.1. NCBI lineage: Eukaryota > Metazoa > Arthropoda > Insecta > Lepidoptera > Noctuidae > Gortyna > Gortyna flavago. Next base: position 2,044,073 of record OY770154.1, read on the forward strand.
GCAAAGGTGACCATAGTCTATCTAATTGTTCACAGTTCCTTTCGTTGAGCAACGAGGCTCGTCGTAAATTAGTGCCTAGTTTTAAATTGTGTTACAACTGTTTTCGTTCGGGTCACTTCTCCAACAAATGTAAAAAACCGGGTTGTAAGTTATGTAATCGCAGGCACAACATTTTACTTCATACTTCGGACGCTAGCGATAGTCGTAGTGATAATACAACATCGTCTCCGTCAACGTCTGCGTCGCCCGCGCACTCTGCTAACACTGAGGCTAATAATGTAGCTTTGTCTGCGAACATTTCACCTTCTTATGGCGACAGTAGGAAGGAGCGCGGCGTGTTGTTGTCAACAGCTCTAATTAAAGTATTTGATCATAATAATCGTGAGCATATTGTGCGAGCGACACTCGATAGCGGTAGTACCTCATGCTTCATGACGGAGCGACTACGTAAACGACTTAAATTGCACACAAGTCCGATAGATGGCTCAATCTATGGCATAAACAATGCGACCTCTCGCGTAGGTAATACTTGTCAGATAAAAATGACGTCACTAAACAACAGTTATGTTGCTAAGTTGTTTTGTTTTGTTTTGCCATTAATAACGAATGAAATGCCATGTCGTGAATTGGATTTATCTAACCTAAATATTCCTACTGATATTTGTCTGGCAGACCCTACCTTTTACAAACCCTCTGATGTAGATATTTTAATTGGTGCTGATCTATTCTGGGACCTGTTAGGTTCGCAAAGAGTAAAGCTAGGTGTTGGGAAACCAGTGTTATGTGAAACCAGGTTAGGTTGGATCGTCTCTGGTCCCATTTTATATAATAATAGTAAATTAAGTAACAGTGTAAGTTGTAATTTTACTCAAACTAGTTCCTCTAGTGATCATGACTCAAGATTTATTCGTGATGAGTTGACGCGATTTTGGAACCTTGAAGAGGTTACCTCGCAGCATTCGAATTATTTGCCAGAGGAAAAATTGTGTGAGGAACATTTTATTAAAAACACGACTCGTTTGGAGGACGGTCGTTTTTGTGTCCGTATACCAATGAAGCAGAACCCCTTGGTTCTAGGTGACTCATTTCATAGGGCTTCAAAATGTTTATATTCCCTGGAACGCAGACTTATGGCTAAACCTGATTTTAGTAAGTTATATCACGAATTTATGGCAGAATATGAGTCGTTAGGTCATATGACCGTAAACAAGGAATTAGATTTAAATGCCTATTATATACCTCATCACGGGGTACTACGCGAATGTAGTACCACTACCAAACTACGTGTAGTGTTCAATGCTAGTTGCCCTACTTCATCAGGAATATCCTTTAATGATTTACAGATGGTGGGTCCTACGGTTCAGGACGACCTCCTGTCTATACTTCTTCGGTTTCGACAGTATAAGTATGTTTTGTCGGCCGATGTTGAAAAGATGTATAGACAGATAGTAGTCCATCCATCTGATAGGCAATTCCAACAGGTACTTTGGCGTGAAGACACGTGTAGTCCTGTCAAGGTATTTAAACTGAACACCGTTACATACGGCACGGCGAGTGCGCCGTTTCTTGCGACGCGTTGCCTTCAGCAATTAGGCATTGAGTGCACTGATGTTAAGATTGCCACCATTATCAAGCATGATTTTTACGTGGATGATCTACTCACAGGTGGCAACGATTTAAATGAAGTAATGGTAATTCGCAATGAAGTCACCAATGCACTCAGATCAGCTTGCATGCCACTTCGAAAATGGAAGTCGAACGAACCTGTTCTAGTCTCAGGGAATTCTCAGTCATCCTTAGATTTAGGTATGAGATCCAGTGAGCCCAATAAACTGTTGGGGCTTGACTGGTTTGCTGACTCTGACGAACTAGGTTTTTTGATGAGTTTTGAGATGCCTTATAATGGCAGTACTAAGCGTGATTTGCTTTCAGCAATTGCACGCATTTTTGACCCTTTAGGTCTTTTATCTCCTTTTGTAGTGACCATGAAAATGTTGTTGCAAAGAATGTGGTTGGACAACCTTTCATGGGACGAACCGTTGACTCTGGAACTCAACAAAACTTTTAAAGCTATTTTTAAAGATCTCTCTCTTCTGAACAACTTGCGTATCCCACGTTTTATTATGTCCGATTCGTACCACACGTTAGAACTGCACGTATTCACGGATGCATCTGAGCGCGCGTACGGTGCGTGTGCCTATGTCCGTAGTGTCCGCAGTGATGGGGAATGCATGGTCCGCTTATTGATAGGTAAAAGTCGTGTAGCGCCGATTAAACCTACCACGATTCCGAGGTTGGAACTGTGTGGTGCCGTAGTGGGAGCTCGCGTGTGTGAGAAGGTGGTCAAATCACTTCGAGCAAAGTTCAATCGGGTTTACTGTTGGACAGACTCGACCATTGTGTTGGGCTGGTTACAAATGTTGCCCTCTAAACTTCAGCCATTTGTACGCAATCGCGTTGCTGAAATTTTAGATAAGACAGGAAACTGTACGTGGCGTCATGTCCCAACTGCCAAGAACCCAGCAGATCTCATATCTCGTGGCGTGGATATTGATGCTCTGCAAGGCTTACATCTGTGGTGGTGTGGTCCCGACTTTTTGAAGGAAGATCAGTCCAACTGGCCATCTCACCTTAAATGTTTAGAATTCGAAACATTGCCCGAAACGCGACCTCAGGTTTCATTGAGCGCTATTGTAGAAAGTAGTTCTTGCAATTTATTCATAGATTTTCAGCGCTTCTCTAATTATTTAAGACTTGTTCGTTCCGTAGCATATGTGTTGAGATTTATTAGAATTTGTAAAAAACTTCCTGTAATTAGTAATTTTCTGTCTGAAGAAAAATTACAGGAAGCATTAAATGTTGTTATTTTAAAATGTCAAATTGATTCGTTTCCAGAGCACAAATTACTTGCAAACAAACAAAGTTTACCTTCAAAAAGCGCCCTTCTCAAATTTAATGTGTATTTAGACAGCAATAATTTAATGCGTGTCGGAGGACGCTTAGAGAATTCTGACTTCTCATATAATAAAAAACATCCTATTATTTTACAGTCCACATATATTTACAAAACTATTGTTTAATTACGAGCACAAGAGATTGATGCACGCAGGCCCACAGTTATTATTAGCGTCAATAAGGGAATCATATTGGCCTATAGGCGGCCGAAATTTATCTAAAGCTTGCTATCGTAACTGTGTGCGCTGTTGTCGTATGAAGGGTAATGTAGTTACCCCCTTAATGGGGAACTTGCCGCAGCAGCGTCTCCATCAGGGAGGCTACCCCTTCGAAAGTGTTGGTGTTGATTATGCCGGCCCTATCATGTGTGCCAGTCGGCAAGGCCGCGGCTGTAGGCTAGTAAAGGTGTACGTTGCAATATTTATTTGCTTCACCACCAAGGCTGTTCACTTGGAGCTAGTAGGTGACCTAACTAGTAATAAATATTTATTGGCTTTGTACAGGTTTATTTCGCGTAGGGGAAAACCCGTTAATATTTATTCCGACAACGGTACCTCATTCGTTGGAGCGTACAACGATTTATCGAAATTTTTAAAGTCAAATTGCGATTCGTTTGGTGAAAGTTTGGCTAATGATGGAGTTAAGATGCACTTTATTCCCGCTTATACTCCTCACTTTGGCGGACTCTGGGAAGCGGGTGTTAAGTCGACAAAATATCATTTAAAGCGAGTGTTGGGAAATTGTAATCTCACGTTCGAAGAACTCAACACCACGCTGATCCAAATTGAGGCAATTTTTAAACTCCCGTCCATTGACGCCGCTGTCCGCTGATCCTGCTGACTTTACACCTCTGACTCCAGGGCACTTCCTTGTCGGTCGACCGCTTACTTCACTGCCACAGCGAGATATTCAGGAACACTCCATTCGTCATTTAACTCGCTTTCAAAGGATCGAGCAACTCCGCCAGCATTTCTGGGTTCGGTGGAGTAAGGAGTTTGTTTCCGAGTTGCAGCAGAGAACCAAATGGCGTTCCTGCAAAGATGCATTGAAGCTGGATTCCTTGGTAGTGATCAAAGAGGATAACCTACCCCCCCTCAAGTGGAAGCTGGGTAGAATTGTCGCCGTCCATCCAGGAACAGACGGCATCGTTCGTGTGGCTGACATCCGGACTACTGCTGGAGTAATAAGACGAGCCTTCAACAGAATCTGCCCATTACCCCTCTCTTCTGATACCTGTTGAAAGAGAATCTTTCAACGTCTGGGGGCATGTTGGAGCGCCTGATGGATTCGTCTAAGCAGCGAGCGACGATGCGTCCTGTTTAAGTTTTAAGTTTTTATATGTAACAATTGCACGGTTGTACTTCTTGTGTCATTACTTAATTGAGTACACGTTTTTATTAAGCAATCCCAAATTCTCCTCGTTTTTTTTTATTTTACTTGAGTCCCGGATGCTCCCGTACACATATGAATCTCTGTGACCCAAACACAGACGTGTAACGTAAATAAATGAGTTTTGAAAATGGGAGTCATTTTTGAGGAGTAAATAGACAATTTAAAAAAAAAGTTTCGCAATCTGTACCGTGTGACATATCAAATGAAAGGGCTTACCGTAAGGATCTCAAATATATTTTCTTCATAATTTTAAAATAAATTGTATTAAAGTTATTTAAGACAATAGACGGAAATTTACCATTAACCCCCCTTATCTCCGAAACTACTGAGCAAAGATTTAGAAAAAAATACAGAATATAGTTCTATACCTAAAGATTACAGGAAAATTAATAAGAAGTCTATGATCTTGAAACAACATGGTAAATCTCTCAATATTGTGCGTAAAAACTTACATTTTCAGTTGGAATGTATGGGAGAACATGTTTTTCAACTACAATGTTAAGTTTGTTCTTGGGATAAATTCATTCCAACTACAGAACCCTTCATTGTGCGTGGTCCGACACGTACTTGGCCGGTTTTTTAAATACCTATATTTGAATTCAGAATTTGAGATACTTTTTATGATATGGAACAACAATTGGTATGTCATAGTTAACAAAGTTCAAATTCCATTGCAACCAAAAACTTATTAGGATCTTTTTGTTACAAATGATCTCTCAAAAATCAATTATGAATACATTTCACTAAAAAAGGAATTCAAATTTGGAATACTAGCCGTCATTTTAGTGTTGTCATGACACTAAAATTATGGCCAGTATGTTGGCTTTAAAACTGCATAGGCCTTCATACCTTACATGGAAATTCATGGAGGCTTGAGTTAGTAGTCCGAGAATATAGTATACAACAAAGTTGTTTTCTGTGTCACTGCGTTTGATGCAGTTTTCATTTCCATTTAGAAGATTTATTCTAGAAGGTTCATGTTGTGTTCATATTTACAACACATTAATATTTATATGATTGGACATATCGCCATTGTATTGTATCTGTGCAAAGCGGGGCGGGTCACCAGTTTTAAGAATTAAATGTTGGAATACAACCTTGTCTATGTGACTACTGCACAGAAAAAATGAGGTCGTTTTTTTTTGTTATAACATTTCATTTGACAAAAATATGAATGCTTGTAAAACATTACTTATAACCATACAAGTAAAGAAGTTAAAAAAAATAAAATAAAAAAAAACCCTAATACCAAGATTAAATCCATACTAATAATTATTATAAATTCGAAAGTAACTCTGTCTGTCTGTCTGTATGTATGTTACCTTTTCACGCTTAAACCACTGAACGAATTTCGATAAAATTTGGCAGAGAGTTAGATTGCATCCCGGGGAAGGACATGGGATAGTTTTTATCGACATACCTCACGGGCGAAGCCGCGAGCGGAAGCTAGTACTTCATATTGTGGTCATTATAAACCAAGATTAAATACTTCATATTGTGTTCATTGGTCAATATGAAAGAAACAAATAAAATAACTTTATTTGACCCAGGCCGCCAGGTTAAGTAAGGTGGCTAAACCAAGGCACACAATATTCACACAAAAAACAGAAAAAACTTAAAATTGTATTGTGTGGTGTGCCTCGCGGTTGCGCCAATTAAGTAGGAGAACTTTTCGTTTATTTATCGTTTATTTAAACGATTGGGAAAAAAAAGTTCCTATAATCAACACTGATATCGACAGGTTATTCACTGATCACTGATGAAAAAAGAAGAAAAAGGAAGCAAAAAAATGTCCCGTTCATCCACAGTCCACACGTGCTGTGAACGAATGAAACTTTTTTTTCCGAAATTTCCTTTAGGATAGGACAAGATTTTACTCAATATTCGAAACTAACATAAAATCGAAAAAAATCTTGTTTACTCTGATTGTTGTTAATGAAAAATCTATGTAGTAAATAATTAAATTATACGTAATCTACTTACTGGAACATCGCTAAGTTTCTCATAAATCTTCTGCAGGTTCTTGTCAGCAACCACAAACATTCGAACATTGTCCACTAAACATATCCTGCACATTGATAGCTTTGCCATCTTTAGATTAAAAAAAACAACACTGCAGAGTAGAAGTAACTGTGCGCTTATAATATTATTATGTCAACTTCTTCATGTAATCTACGAGCATTTTATTGTTCACCATTGAGAATCTCCAATCCACAGCTCCAATCTCCAAAAATTCCAATAGCATCTTTTTTTTGTTAAAATTTGACATGATATTGACTTTGACATTTTACTGATTTGAGATTTCATTGCTTAGAGATCATTGAGAAAGGAGAAGCATGGAGACGGCATATTCTACTATAGAAATAATAGTTATACAAATATCTGTTTCCTTTTAACTAATCAAGAGCTTCATATGAAAAGAGAGACATCTAAATGTTTGCAAGTACTTTGGACACTTTTGTGTGATGTCAAAATCATGTTTATGCTTGACCGGTTGCCGTGTTGAGTGCCGTGTTTGAATGGTTTTGTGGTAGTTGTGCTGTCAAATGGTTGATTGCTCAAAATATTTTTGTTGTTTTCGAGAGAAATACGTCTAGAAACTAGGTATTTTGGTGTACAGACGCCAGCACATCAACCTACTACAATCTGTCAAATTTCTTTGATAGATTTTCAACTTTATCGCTAAAGTATAAGGTTCAAAGTTGATTGGGAAAATTTGACAGTTTCGGGTAGGTTGATGTGCTGGCGTCTGTACATTAATAGAAAAATCATGCCATCATGTTGTATAAAACAGTGTGGTGCGAGAAATAACGAAAAGAACCCTATGAAAGGCGGCCATCTTAAGTGCCCGATTTTGCCCGACAAGTAAACCCGTTTACACGCTAGTTTTGTAGGTATGCCCAGTCCATAGGTTTATTTAGTCATTGGGTTAGTGACGTTTGGTTTTTAATATAGCACAGTCGCTTGTAGTGTTATAAAACCGGGTCTTTTTGCCGCGATGAGAATAGTTTGAAAACTAGCTTTATGCGACTGTGAAAAAGTATTGGAATGGGAAATTCATCAGATATTTTTTGGACATACCAAGACAGAACATATAATCGGAGCATGACGTATTAGTTGCTCCAAAAATTGTGTCATATCCCGTAGTTAAAGTGTGATTACGGTTGCGCTGTGAATCGATAAATCAACCCAAAAAAGGGCATCCTTATTAATTTTGTAAAGCTAAATATTATACCACAGCCTGTGTCTAAAAACGTGTCAGCGGAGAACATACACCGAGATGTTCTCCGCTTCTCAAATAAAAATAGGCCAAGTGAGACTTTCTGAATTATAGAACCATTTTTTCGTACACAATAAAAAATAAACAGTAAAAGTAATAAATTTTTCATTTAAACATCAAAATTTTGCTGGGGCTATATGCAAATGTAATGTTATAGATCTGACCTGATGTGATACGCCTTTTTTTGTATTTTTAGGGATGGAAAATCATCAAATGACCTCCTTCGTTAGCATGACAGCTTCGCAGAAGGAGGTGACTGCCTCCCACTCCCTCTCGCCCCGGACCATGGTGAACCAGGGTCGGACGCGAGATGTCGCCGCCGCTGCTGGTCGCCTTTACGAGGACACGGCGGTGCTCCGCCCAAGCGGGGCAGACCTCCACTGTGTCCTCGCAATGGTGATACCCGGGCGTTTCCTCCCGCCTGATGATGTGCAGGAACCTCCCGAAACATCCGTGTCCGGTGAGGACCTGCGTCAGGCGGTAGGTGAGAACGCCGTGACGTCTCTCTAGCCACTCCTCAAAGAGGGGTCTTATCGCCACTATCGTGGCGTGCCCTGCGCTGGGTTGGTTTGGTACGCCTGCGTGTCAAGTCGCATTCGTGTCCACCAAAAGAAAAATATTTTCTAAGGAAATATGGCCGAGTTGCGCATTACGATTTTGCAAATCTCGTTACGGTAAAACGACTGGACCTAACTTCGGTTTATTTTCATTTGAACTATTTATATTTACTCAGTAATTACTGATTTAAATAATTTTCTTTATGTCTAGAAAATTTGCTAATTTTGTAATAAACGCCCTCTATGGTCAAGTAGCTTTACTACTGCCGTGCAGAGATGTGATGTTTTTCGATGATGTTGGATCGATTTTGTAAACGATAACATTTATTACTAGCTGTGCCCCGCGGTTTTACCCGCGTTAATTTGAGGAAAAAACCTACTAAAATTATTTTATTCCATTGAGTATTACTTAAGATTATTACTTATACCCTCATGACCAGCTGCCTTGCGAAGTTATTATAAAACTATATCTCCTAAGATCATTCATTCATTAAATATAAAACAATAAAAACGACAATTATTAAAGAAATATGTTTTATTTCAAGGACAACAAATATTTTTCATTTACTACTTATAGTTTCATTTAACCATTTTACCTTTTATACTAATCGAACTTTGGTCCATTACATAAAAGATTTTAATTACATTTGTACAAACATCGACATTAAATTATCGATATCTTGTCCGCATTCCTAGCCGAGTAGACAAATAGATGACAGCTGTGCATACGAATATGACATCTATTTCAATGACGTTACCGTGCTAAATAGAGTAAATTGGTTACAGTGCCCTCTAGCGTTGAGTAGCTGAAATCGTTGTTGATTGCCCGAATTTGATAGAAAAATGGTCATAGTGGATTCTGACATGTAAAATAAAAAAACAACGAGTTGTAATAAGACTTTATAGCCAATTTTCTATTGCTATATTATGCTAGATGGCGTCACTGAAAAATGGGATCACAGTTTTTCTAGGACATTTCTTTGCATAGCCTCTCTATTGTACAGAGGCCAGCACATCAAGCTACCCCAAACTGTAAAATTTTCTAAATTGAATATGAACCTTATTCCCTTTGTAGTAAAGTTGAAAATCTATCAAATAACAGATTGGGGTAGCTTGATTTGCTGGCCTCTGTACTTAGCGTAAATCTCTTTGTCTGCACCGTAAGCTTAATATTTTACAAACACTATATTTAAAAAAAAACCATCAATCAATCATAGGGTCGTTTGTTGAGTTTTGGCACAAAACTTGTTATTAATTTTATTTTATATAAGTACATATACAGTGATCCACAATTTTGTTAGTTTACTTAAAAATATGTTAGTAAATAAAGATTAAAATACTAGAATAAAAGTATTATCACTTTTAAAGTATATAAATAAAATTAATTAATTTTAGAACTTTAAATTCATTAAAATCTAACTCTTTAAATTTTTAAGTTCATTACAATTAATTAAAATCAAATATTTAATAAGATTAATACGAGCATCAGCAATCGGCATAATACACGACACAGACCCAGTGCAATTTGGTACTAGGTTTGCACCTACTGTAATTTAATCGGTGAAATTATTATTTCAATCTAAACAAATAAATAAAATTGAATTGTCTGTTTGTGATGTCAAAATAACAGCTTTTTATTTATTTTATTTTATTCCGTTCGGGAAACTTACAGCTGGTTTAAACAGTGCTCTTAAAAAATATGAATTTGAAGGCCATTTACAAGTTTCCTTTCCAAGTTTACTGGTTAACACTTCAAACAAAAAAGACAACAAAAAGGGTCGGTACAAAATACCTGTAACATAAATTAGGAAACAAAATAACACGATGGATTAATAGGTACACACTAAAATCCATTCAGACGCAAACAATTACTTTTCTGTAAAAAAGCTTTGACCAACAAATGCTTAAGCCGAGAAACACTGGTATTAAAAATGTCCAAATCATGTTCATTTAATGGATATGAAAGTATTACGGTGCTTATAACTTATTTTGTCTGTCTGTTTGTTCCGGCTAATCTCCAAAACGGCTGGACCGATTTTGACGGGACTCAAAGGCAGATAGCTGATGTTATAAGGAGTAACATAAGCTACTTTTGTTTTAGAAAAAAAAATTAAGAGTTCATCGCAAATAAAATTAAAACCCATGAAATCCAATTTGTTTGCTGAAATGCACGCGAACAAAGTCGCGGGAACAGCTAGTACCGCTAATAATTTCCTCTCTTCAAACATTATATACGTTTATGTGTGAACTAACATAGTTTTAAACACTATTTTTCTAACAAAATGGATCATGTTGTCCAAAAAAATAAAATAATTATTAGTGCTTTCCCTTCTTGTGTACCCAAAGATGACTATTCAACGTGCTCTTTTGTCTGAAACACTTTGCACAAATTTCACACTGGTACTGCTTTTCACCACTGTGTATATGAATATGGTTTTCCAAATTAGCTTTTCTATTAAAACCACGCTGACATACATCACAGGTGTACGGTTTTTCACCAGAGTGTGTTACTAAATGATTTTTTAAAACACTCATAGCACTAAAACTACGCAGACATACATCACACTTGTACGGTTTTTCACCAGTGTGTTTATTTCGTACATGAATGTTCAAAGCATGTTTTTGGTTAAAACTAAGCTGACATACACCACATTTGTAAGGTTTTTCACCTGTGTGTATTCGAATATGTTTTTTTAAATTAGACTTTGTGTTAAACCCACGCTGACATATATCACACTTGTAGGGTTTATCACAAGAGTGTATAGCAATATGAGTTCTTAACTTAGGCCGACTAATAAAACTAAGCTGACATACGTCACATGTGTAAGGTTTTTCACCGGTATGTATAAGAATATGTTTATCTAAATAAACCTTCGTACGATAGCTACACTGGCATACATTACATTTGTACGGTTTTTCACCAGTGTGAGTACGAACATGATGTTTCAAATGTGAACTTTGGCTAAAACGTTTTTGACAAAATTTACAGTTGTAAGGTTTTTCACCAGTGTGTACACGAAAATGAACATCTAACAAATACTTTAAACGGAAACCACGTTGACATACAGCACACTTGTGTGGTTTTTCATCAGAGTGAATTAGTGAATGTCGTTTCAAATAAGCATCGTGAGTAAAACCTTTCTGACATACATGACATTTGTAAGGTTTTTCCCCATGCAGTTTTTGCAAATTACATATTTTGGTAGGTTCTTCGCATTTAGTGTCAGGGTTGGTTGTGGGATTTTGCGATGTCCGGATTAATTTCGAGCCTGAGAGTTCATTTTTCTCTTGCTTAATAGTTATATTTTCTGTGTTCTCCCTTCCTATGTCTAGTGTTGGTTTCTTTGCGCCGGGTGCCCCTGTGATTATAAACAGGTCAGTAGAACATACAGTTGATGTGATGCCAACTCACTGTAGCTTTTAATATTTTGCAAACATTGTAACACAATCAGCATCTATTCACCACAATTTAACAGACTATCGTATGTCGGTGTCGGAAGAAGAGCAGACGTCTATTTAATACAGGGTGGCAGGGACATCGACGCGCAACCGCTTACCATGGATTCAGTACATGATTCTGGACCCCCCTGCGTTGAAATTTTTCGTCGGCTTTTTCTTAATTTTTACGTTTTTTTCTGCATTTTTTTTTATTGTAAACCGTATAAAATCATTATTTCTATCTAACCGAATGAGATTTTTAATTAAAAAATAGTAAATTCACTTATTTCACTTAAAACAGCAATGTAAATAAAACTCGAAAGGGCTACCTGATCAGCTGTTTGCAAAAGTTCATTTGCGAGGTCAACACTGGCTTAGTACCTTGACGCTATTCGTTTTCAAATGCCGACAAAGGGACCGCGGCGGCGGCGGCGGCGCGGCGGCGGCGAGCGGTCTCGTAAGAACCTAAGCGACGTATCCCAATGAATCTAACAGACGCGTCACATGAGGCATTTTAATCATCTACAATAATCTACATAATTGAATGACCCATTTACTACTTTTATTTTAGATTCATTATGGGGATAATTATTTTTCTAAAGCTTCATCGATTTAAGTAAAGAAGATTTGAAAAAAAAACGTGTAGAAGTGTATTGATAGTCACGTAATTTTTTTATTTTTTTATTATCAACATTAATTTTAGTTATGAATGCAATTCAACAATGTAATTTACTGTTTCATTAAAAAATAATACATCCATTTTCGCAATTAATTTCGTGAGTAGGTACCTAGGTACAACTAAATGTGTTTGTACACTCTATCATTTTGTTGATCTGTGTTCGGTGTAGGCACTGTATTCACAGAATAAATACAAGTACTTACTGTCGGCAGCAAGTGCGGCAAATTGAAAGAAAGATCAGCTAAGTACATTTCTTTTGATTTCGCCGATTTTATCGGATTTTTGCCAGTTCCTAAATTTAGTTGATCGCAAACGGGCGTGCTGTTTGTCACGAATTTGTGATCTTAGCGTAGTTTTTAAAATCAAAAGTAATTTTCTTTCTCTGTGTGTGTGTGTCGTGTGTGTTTGAGAGTGACGTTCAAAATGCCTTCCAGACCTGAACAATTCTTCAGGCACCAAACTCGATGGTCGGTAAATGTGTGGGCCGGTATTTATAAAGCCGCGTGATTGGACCCATTTTTCTCCCTGATCACGAGTTCCTAAAAACAACTCTCAAGGAAATAATCGAGGAGGTGCCTGTGCTCCAGTTCCGCGAGACATGGTTCCAACACGACGGCGCGGCGCTCCCCCACACGTGACCCTTCCTGTCCGAAGCTGCCTCACCGTATCTTTTAGAGACCGGTGCATTGGAAGATTCGGTCCACAACCATGGCCAGCTCGCTCACCGGACTTGACTCCATTAGATTTTTTTCATTGAGGTTACGTCAAGGATAAGGTGTTTATGACCGAGTGCGATACCGCAGCAGAAATGAGAGATCGCATTGTGAATGCGTTTGTGACGCTGCGTGAAGAGTGTGTCCAGGATCCCACTTTTTTGCCCCGTGTCCACGCTGAAACTGCGCCGCGCTCAGATCTGCGAGCGGGTTGGTGGCGGCCACTTCGAACCCTACCTACCACCTTTCTCATTAGGAATGAGCGAGATTAAGGTAAGTTCATCAATTGAACATTACTGGATCGCTAAGTTCTTATCAAGCATCTTTTTTGTTATCAATCCTCATCGGTATCGCTATTTTATGGGAATAAGCTTATTGTTATCGGTTATCAAGACTAATTAAACATGATTTTATGTGGTAGGTACCTATCAAGTTGTCGTTAGGCGATATTTCGTAGGTACGTTCATGTTCGTCCGGTCGCGGCGGGCGGCGGTGGCGGCGCGGCGGCTGCGGGGCGGGCGGCCGCGCCACAGATTTGTAAGTGTGTGTAGGTTAGGCAGCGCGCGCGCGCTTGCCATCCGCGGAGCGTTTTAATCGCGTTGTTTGCAATACATTGCGCGCTCAAAAATGTAATTTTTTTTAACCGGTCATTTCCGAGATGAATGACTTTCGTAATTTAATTTATGGCATCAGGTGTAACCTTTTGACAACGTTTGCGCGTCGATGTCCCTGCCACCCTGTATAAAATTACAAAATTTTCAGGTTTCGGATTTGTGAACAGCGTTTAGTGAACTCCTAAGATAACACTGATTGATGTCAGATTCGGTACGGAAGCATATCGAATGGTTGTGAATAACTATGCCAACTGTAATGGTCTTAAGCTCAAAGTGAAAAAAAAATAGCTTTTTATTGACGAAGATTTCGACTGTGATTTCGACCACACCATGACAGCACCAAACCAAAAGTACTCATTTCAAATTCTATAAAAAAATATTAGTTTAAAAAGTTTCTTTGCGTCGCTTACACTAATTGAAATGTCAAAATAACCGCTTTTTACTAAATGCTTATGAAAGTTGTATAAGTATGGTACTTATTTTTCTTTTTCTTTAGCCTGTACTGTCTTTCTTCTGGGCTAAGACCTCGCCCAAGACCTTCCAGGCACTCTTTTCCAGTACGGTACTTATACCAAAAATCTATTTTTTTTCTTTCGGTCTGTTTGTTCCGGGTAATCTCCGAAACCTAACCTATTTTGACGAAATTTGATATGGGCATACTTTGAACCCGAGGAAGTACATAGGCGAAGCCGCGAGCGGAGGCTAGATCATACTAATATTATAAATTCGATAGTAACTCTGTCTGTCTGTCTGTATGTTACCTTTTCACGCCTAAACCACTGAACGGATTTCGATAAAATTTGGCAGAGAGCTAAATTGCATCCCGGGAAATACATGGGATAGTTTTTATCGACATACCTCGCGGACGAAACTAGTAAGAAAAAAATTAAGTAAGAATGTACCATCGTTTTCATGTTCCTTCTTGATCTCCATAAAATCTTGATTACCAGTGCTTTGACATTCCTCTTTTAGCTCAATATGAATATAGTCTGGGACACTGGGACTATTCCCATGGTCTGATACATCTTCGTCGGTAGCAATGGCTTCCATTTGCCACTCGTCAGCTATACTCATATGCTCCATTGGTGTCGTGGTAAGTCCGCCACGATATTCTAACCGCCCTGGATATATTAGAGGTGTGTTTTGCTGTAAGAAAGTTGATTAAACAATTTTAAAAACATGCCCGATAAAAAAAAAACCGGCCAAGTTCGTGTCGGACCACGCACAATGAAGGGTTCCGTAGTTGGAATGAATTTATCCCAAGAACAAACTTAACATTGTAGTTGAAAAACATGTTCTCCCATACATTCCAACTGAAAATGTAAGTTTGTACGCACAATATTGAGAGATTTACCATGTTGTTTCAAGATCATATTTTCCTGTAATCTATAGGTATAGAACTATTTTCTGTATTTTTTTCAAAATTTTAGGCTCTGTAGTTTCGGAGATAAGGGGGGGGGGGGGGGGGAATGGTAAATTTCCGTCTATTGTCTTAAATAACTTTAATACAATTTACTTTAAAATTATGAAAAAAATATATTTGAGATCCTCACGGTAAGCCCTTTCATTTGATATGTCACACGGTACAGATTGCGAAACTTTTTTTTTAATTGTCTATTTACCCCTCAAAAATTACTCCCATTTTCAAAACTCATTTATTTACTTTACACGTCTGTGTTTGGGTCACAGAGATTCATATGTGTACTAAATTTCAACTTAATCGGTCCATAAGATTCGGAGCAAATTGGCTGTGACAGACGGACAGACAGACAGACAGACACACGAGTGATCCTATAAGGGTTCCGTTTTTTCCTTTTGAGGTACGGAACCCTAAAAACTATATGGATTATGCATATTTCGTTAAATGAGAGAGAAGAAAGACATAACTCTCTCTGTGTCTCTCACACTCATCATCAGCCTACAGCAGTCCACTCCTAGACATAGGCCTCTCGCTATGTTCTCAACAGTCCAGGAGACATGTCAACTTCTGGAGGGAGGTGGGCTGGTTGGAATAACTACTGAGAGCCACCATGGCCCACACATAATGGTCCACTTGAAGGACTAAGTGAGGAAACCAAACCCTCTAACATAGAACTCTCCTATTGCACGCCACCCTGTATAAGAGTCTGCAGTCCCCCACCTTATAATCATCATGTAACATTTGATTGAACAGCTGCTCGGCTAACAGACATTTCCTCTGCAACTGGAAGCTTTGATTTAGTTTGGTGCAGCAGAAAGAACAAGCGAGCATCGGTTTTCTGTCCTCAGTCACAAACTGCAACATAAATACTCTTTTATAAAAACTATTTTCTTAATTTTTTAACCTTTTGAACGCCAGAGTAGAAACGTATCGCCGTACCCCTGACGCCAGGCCACTTTTTCTGTCAAATGAACATCTACTTTAAAAACAACAAATTTCTCGATATTGGTGGTTTATTTATATTAGTTTCATGCAATACAATATAGAAGGAAGCTTAAACTTTTAAATTATATAAATAAAAACACACAAAAGTAATGATTTAAATTGTTTATTTCATAATATGGTGCGACGTGTATTTTGTCATATATTTGTGACATTGGCGTTCAGGGTAAGATTTCGTTTGTCACATACAGGTTGAAATTGAATACATGCGAAAAATCGAAATGGGAGATTGTACTCATCATTATGAACACTATGGGATTTTAACTAATGAATAACTTTTACTATGGGACCAAATCGCGAAAAAAAAAACAGCTGTTCCCTACATTTTGACGAGTTATGCGAACATAAATGTAGGAAACAGCAGATTTTTGTTTTCGCGATTTCAGGTTTGGTCCCATAGTAAAAGTTGTTCATAATGATGAGTAGAATCACCCATTTCGATTTGTCGCATGTTTTCAATTTCACCCTGTATATGTGACAATGGTGTTCAAAAGGTTCATGATATGCTTCAAATTCAATAATTTATTTATGAGGATAAAAATATATACAGACGTCTTATTTGTAAGTTTGTTTTCATATTAAAGATTTTCACAAATAAAAAATATTTTTGCTCTCTGTACTTTTCCTTTAAAACAATTACAAAATATGAGTTTCTTGACTAAGGCATTTTGTAATGGAAAGAACAAAAAATGTAACATTATTAAACCTTTTGTTATTTAATTTTTATATAATCTACTTCACCCAAAAAGTAGCTTAAATGGGACTGGGCCGGACATGTTTGCCGCTGTTAGATGCATTGTGGACTAAGACCACCAAAGCATGGGTTCCTGAAAACATCCAATGACATTGTAGAAGAGAAGAACTTGACCCCTTTATGAGGTATTGGTCCATTTTGGAACAGAAAGAAGTCGAGTGGAAAAAGGAAAGGGCAGCCTTCACCCTGCAGTGCAACAGGCTGATTATTTATTTATGATCTACTTACTGGTACATCAGTCAGCTTCTCATATATTTTCTGCAGGTTCTTGTTGGCAACCACATACATCGGAGCATTCACAACTAAACATATTCTGCACATTGGCAGTTTTTCCATGTTGTAAACTTAAGAATAATCACCCAATTCAATACTTCTGTTTGTAAACAAAGTTATGTTTATACTTCTTGTAAGTACTTGAATGAAAGCTTGTATGTATCGTGTGCGTTTCCTGCGTGGTCCTCAGTGAGATAGTTTTACAAGATAGGGTACCGCCGAAGCAGTTACATACTTCAGTTGGTAATAGGATTCAGTATATATATTAGTCCATAACACTAGGTATCACCACCTAAACTAAAATACATTAAACTTCAAGTCATAATCAAAGAGTTTTGGAGGTAAATTTATGTTGTTTTCTTTTGAGTTTGTGTATTTGCTTGCTATCAAAAATTACTCTGTGCTTGCTAATCTTGCTATTATTTTGTGCTTCCTTTCTCACTCTATTAAAAAGTACTCTGTGTTCCTTTCCTTGTCAGCTGTCACAGTCAAGCCAATGTTTTTTCTTATTTCTCTATGGCAATTATTGCTAATGTCATTACAATAAAAACGCTCTGTTTCACGATCCTAGTTGTAAATGCGAGGTCGAAATTGTATATCTTGATCGAAAACCGTGTGCACAGCATATTGTTAAGGCGCTCCATCACTGGGAGCACTCGCCTTTAAGGTGAAAACGCCAGGGTAGCCCGCGAATTTTTTTTTTTTACGTTTTTTGCGATTTTCTGGCCAGTACTAAGTTTTACGTTGATTAAAATATGATTCGCGGCCGTAACAAATATGTATTTACAGAATTATAATCATTAAAGTCATCAACACAACTCTCTAAGACCAAGTAATCCTACCGAATAACTATTTCATGAAATCTTGACATTTTAGGATTACACTAACATATCAAGTTTTATTACTAATTGTAATGATTATAATTCTGTGAATACATATTTGTTACGGCCGCGAATCATATTGTAATCAACGTACAACTTAATACTGACCAGCAAATTGCAAAAAACGTAAGAAAATTTGATTTTCGTGGGGTACCTTAGCGCTTCCCCCTTAATGAAAAAATCCGAGATTTTTCTCCTGTAGCACGCTATGCTGGCACGTAAAGGCGCTCCCTCATCAGGAAGCTTTGCCTGTAATATGACCTTTATTTATATGCAATCTAGTCGTATTACTTCTAACTGCATTTATCTAGGTCCTGCTGGTTTCAACTATATTAACAGTTGAAGGCCTGCGCAGTCTGTTTGCAAAACTCCAGCCAGCCAGTGAAATCTTGAATACTTCAAGTATTCAAGATGTGTTAGGGAGCGCCTTAGAGTTCAACCATAAAGTAATATTTTTTAATCACAAAAAAAAATAGCTGTTTCGTACATAAGTTCAATACCTACTTGACCAAAATGTATGAAACAGCAGATTTTTTTTTCGTGATTTCAGAGTTGGTCCCATAGTGAAAGTTGTTCGTATTCATGAGTAGAACACCCTGTAAAAATTTGGATGGTGATTAAAAAATCTTCTGTATAGTTCAACCCGCGCGGGCTGGCAACGTCGCGTTGTTTTTTGTGATTATTTTATTTTTAAAGCAAAGTACTATTTTTTTTCAGCCAATTACCTACTTTAGCGCTGGTATTTGTAAGAAGAACAGACTGACACTGGCAGATAGCTGAGAGGGGCAATTCTCGTAATTTTAAGAACGTTCAGTGTTCACAGTCTGATGTCTCAATCTGTCAAAAATACCTCTAATTTCTCTACATTTTTGACATTGGTTTTCGCTGAGATGAGATTGCGACTAGATTTTGAACGTTTTTAATTACGGGAATTGGCTTTCTAGTGATAAGAAATAACTTAGGCTACATATATTTTAGAAAAAGACTTAGGGTTCCGCGCAAAAAAATTAAAACCCATTAAATGAATTTGTTTTCCTCTATGCTCGCGAACAGCAAGTCTTAAATAAAAGAGCAAGATTATGAGCAATCATTTATGAGTAGTGAAAGTGTTGACGGCCGGTATGTACTGCTTCCTCGATGCAGACAGGTTCAGTTGCCAGTAGTAGCTGCACTCTTTGGCGCTAGACAGGTGCTCCGGGGACAGCCCGAGCGACGGACTTGTGAATTCTTCTAAGTATTTACTTAACTGAAACAAGACAGCGATGCGGATGTATTTTTCGACGCTATGTTTTAGTAAAGTTAGGATTTAAATTTGTTATTTTTATTAATTAGTTAGGTATTCGTTATTATTTGCTTATTTTCCTGTTTTAAAAGTAATGTTAACAACTTAAAAGTGAAAAATAAAGAAGGTATACTGAAACAAATCATAAGACATTATAATATTATTATTATACATAACTATACTAATATTATAAAGCTGAAGAGTTTCTTTGTTTGTTTGATAGTTTTAGTTTTGATCATGTTTAGACATTGATGCCTATCACGTCGGCGGAGTTTTGCTAGCTAATGTAATTTGACCCTTTAGTTTCGCAGCGGAGATGTGTGCATGATTTTCTTACCAGAGCAGCCTTCTCGGGAGTGCTGGGAGAGTATAACGCGGTGTCTCTTTGGATTCCCTCGGAGAGGTCCATCCCAAGTAACAGGGCGATGGTGCACTTGTTGCAGAGCAGGGCTTCCGACACGGCCTGAAGCGCCCCGGGACGCTTCAGGAACTCCTAGAAGAGAAAATATTTAAGTTACAGACAACAGCGGGCTTATTGCATAACACACTAAGGCCCGGACCCCACTGAAGCGGAGCTAGGCGGAGCGGAGCGGAGACGTACAGGAATCGACCAATCACAATGGTTGAAATCCTCCGTCTCGTCTGTGATTGGACGACTCCTGCACGTGTCCGCTCCGCTCCGCTTCAGTGGAGTCCGGGCATAACAGGCCTCTTTTGCTGGCCGCTGCAGTAATGTGCTATAGTTTGACAGGAGTTGGGGGCAAAACAATTTAACTACTTAGTGTTTCATTTCGAAGTTTTTTTTTTTTGCAATTATTAATTTACTACCCTCTGCCCGCGAATTCGTCCGCGCGAAATTTCATCCTCACCCCATTCACCCTCTTAGGGGTGGAATTTCGAAAAAACCCTTTTTTAGTGGATACATACTCTTTAAAAAAGAACACACCCTCCAAATTTCATGTCTAATAGGACCAACGGTTTAGGCTGTGCGTTGATATATCAGTCAATCTGGACTTTCAATTTTATAAATATTGATTTCTAGCTGCGCACCGCGGTTTCACCCCGATGTTCCGAGGTTCGCGTGGGAATATCGGGATAAAAAGTAGCCTATATGTTAATCCAGGGTGTCAGCTACCTTCATACCAAATTTTATCAAAATTGGTCCAGCTATTTGGACGTGAAGAAGTAACAAACATAAACACACACACACACGATCACAAACTTTCGCCTTTATAATATTATAGTGTGATAACCTTGACTAAAATAGGAAAACTGGGAATAAAGACATCGCCGACAATTTTCACATCCTTCCTCAATAGCTGCGCAGGCGTCAGGCCTGCCACATTCTTCCTCGCTGCTACCAAGCAGTCGTGAACGCTTTGCCTGTAAACAAAGCACATTTGATTTCAGAATCTGAGATTATTATCTTATGCGAGATAGTATAACACAAGGGTGGATCCATTCTTCCTCATGACTAACATAGTTTAATACTATCAAATTATAGACATTTAAATAGTCTGAATTAAATTAATTTTATTTTTTATTTATTTTTATTAGGGGTACAGGGGCACGCCCCTCCTCCCAGACGGTAAAAGTAAAATAAAATCGAATCGTCTGAATGGTCTGTCCTGAATGCATATCCGTCAAGACATTGAATAATCAGATAGAATAGTCAGATAGGAAACGCCGACCTCATCTTTTTTTTTTTTTTGTTAGCCTATTTTGTGTCCCACTGCTGGGCAAAGGCCTCCCCTTTTTTCTTCCAAACCTCCCTGTCTTGTGCGATCTCTGGCCATGTTGGCCCTGCAAATGATATCAGATCGTCACACCACCTTCGACCTCATCTAGTTTAAAAAAATATGATTGACGTGTAAAAGTGTTTGTACAAACCTACTTGCAGAAAATAAATCATTTATCATTGCTTCAATGATGGATGCTGAAGCAGTACTTACTTACTATAACTTGTGGCGTAAATACTAAGATTAAAAGTGGTACAGTCAGTTCGTACTTGGGCACAGAGCTCTGCTATGCCAATAATGCACCGAGTCAGCGAGAGGATTCTAAAATGCGTGATGTGCATAAGAGAACATAAATAAATAATATTACATACTGAACGACTATTTTTTTAATCTGTGTCAAAATTCTATCAAATAAATCGAAAAAACGGAGTTGAATCGTTTACGCCAGTGGAGTGGAGGGCTGTATTCCTGCTAAAAAGTTAGCGAGGACTGAGGGGCCCCGCCCGTCCAAAGTTTATACAGTTTTCTTCAAATCATGAAATAGTCAAAAGAAAAATTAAAGAGGTGGGCGAGGAGGATTTTTTTTTTTCTCGCTTCGCTCGCTCTTGCGACCCAGGTTCTCTTAATTCTTAAACTTTACTACATATACAGGTAGATTTTTTTATCACCATCCAAATTTTTTGAGGGTGTTCTACCCATGAATATGAACAACTTTCACTATGGGACCAAATCACGAAAAAAAAAAACTGCTGTTCTGATCTGAAATCACGAAAAAAAAATCTGCTGTTTCATACATTTTGGTCAGGTAGGTATTGAACTTTTGTATTAAACAGCAGATTTTTTTTCGTGATATCAGTGTTGGTTATCAATCCTGCCCTCTGTGTCCCAAAACATGCAGTCAAAGTGACCTCTGCGCTGCCACAGACAACGCCGTGGAAGTGGCGAAGTTCTGGGAAACAAGATTTAAAATACAGTCGTGCCAGCGACACGAAGAAGAAGAAGTTGTAAGGTAAACTGACCTGTCAGCCATTTGATGACCTGGCTGCATTAGACGCTCCAAGAACAGAATGATCTCTTCATCATGAGGAGTGGCTTTGTTCACGTCCGTGGAGAAGTTCACCGTGTCCAGGATAATTGTGGCTGGAAGAGACAAAAGTAAATTATGTGTCTGTATACCGCTTTCTTGCGAAATCGAAAGCTTAATTGCACATTAAGCTACATCGGGCCCCAGCGCCCGCAGCGCATCGTACGTATTTCAATACAAAAAAATATTTTTTCCAAAAAAAAAAAAACAACCGAAATAAAAAAAATGTATGGAGCCTGGCATACCTAATGTTCGCCATTTTGAAAATGGCGATTGAGTCACGTGATCAACTTTGAACGTTATTATCTCGGAAACGTGACACTTTACGGGGTTTGGTCTTATTCTTTTTACGTTTTCTGTTTGCATGTCCGCTATCAATTTACAAAGGTCTTATGCGTGGTCGCCATTTTCAAAATGGCGCGAAAGTAGGTATGCCACGGATATTCAGACGTCAGCCTTAAGGACGGGCTAAGATAGCCCAGGAAATTCAAATTGCGGCGTTGTTTTACGTTGTATGTTGATTAAAACTCCTTTCGCGGCAATTATTATAAAATATTAAGTAAATTATAGTAATTTAAAACATTAAGCTGTCGAAAGCATATATGTGCTACAAATCCTCATATTTTCATGAAATAGTCTTAGCTTTACAGCAAATATAATTTTGTGAGCTAACAAAGTACGTTCAGATAGCAAATCGCTCCATGTAAAATACTTGTATTTAGCTGTACCCAGTTTTACTGGAAGCCGAACTCAACAAAGTTGTGAAAAGTCTACGAAGAATGACTTCGCAGGTACTCTCGGATATTGTGTCTGCTGTTCAATCTCCTTCACAATCCTAAAACACCGTCCAGTGGCGTGCACAGAGATTTCAGACAGGGTATGCACAAAAAAATCGTGGCTGATTTAAATTTACTATTTAAACACACTTTGCCGCCAGCACAGGTCTCACACGTATAATTTTCCATTTTTTATAATAGACTTACTAAATAATTACTCGTCAATCTCTAGCGTATAGCGCCAAGAAAAACAATATGGCGAAAAAAACTTTGCAATTTATTACGTTATGAACTAATACGAACAGTCGGTCATTTGGTCAATCCGATTAAAAAAAGTCGACCCTCTGCAATCAACAATTAAGCGGTGCTTTTACGGGTTCTCAATTTGAACGGTTTGCAATGTAAGCTATGCTTCTAAAACTCTAACACGCGCACACATTTTGACGCACACAGTCACATTTTTGCTGTGTACTACACGAGATGCGTTGTATCAAGAATAAGCAAGGCGTAGTATCGCTTTTGCTCACAGGAGCGCTGCCTGCGCGGGTGGCGGGTGTTCGCAGCTCCAACGAGTTAGTTCCAAAAAAAGTTATAGATGGCGCGAAGCTAAATTACCATGTTTTTTTTTCATTATAGTTATTTATCATTTAGATGGGCATGTACTCGTATGTATGGGACTACAGGGCATGCAGAGCTTATTTGCATGTATGGAGTGCACGCCACTGACACCGTCCTATCTGCGGGAGCGTTTTTCCTACGCCCGTCCTTCAGATGCACCTTGCAGGTCGCATCTTAAAAACCTTTTTAAGTCCCTTTCCCACTCCACCGACTTCTACTCCTACTCCTTCAAAGTGCACGCGGTGGAATTCACTACCGCCTGAAATTAGGGACTGCCAAACTGTTGCAGTTTTTAAAAGAAGAGTGAAAGAACACTATCTTTCCACTTTATCATAGTTGTGTGTGTATTTATTATTTTGATTGCGTTATAATTAACATTCTAGTGATATTTATTTTAGAATATGTATGTTTATTTGTATGTATGTAAGTATATTCTCACAATATTTGTCTTTTTATATTTTTTTTTTGTCTCCTATACTCTTTCACACGCTGTCTACATCTCTATTTATCTCTATTTATCTATTTATCTATTGTCTGTTTATTATATGTGTGTGCATAAATGGTAAAATAAAATAAAATTGATTTTGACAAAGTAAAACAGCGCCGCAATTTGCAAAAAAAAAACCGGCCAAGTGCGAGTTAATTTCAACTGTCTAGCTGTCACGGTTCATGAGATACAGCCTGGTGACAGACAGACCGACAGAGGGACAGTGGAGTCTACTAAGACTCCACTGTGACCCTATTAATAAATAGGGTCCCGTTTTTACCCTTGGGATACGGAACCCTAAAAATAAAACAAATTTAGGATTTCGCAGGCTACATTAGTCGGACTTACCACGTAGCATCTCCGTGCAGAGTGGGTAGGCGTTAAAAAAATCGATATCCTTGGCTACCAAGGCACCCAGGTCTTTGATCCGCTGCGCAACCAGCGTGCAGCAGGAGCCAACAGTCTCTATCGTAGAGCGAACTTCATCGTTGTATGTCCAGCCTGACTTGTCTATGACCCTAGAAAGAAATGAGGTTTTTGCTTAAAGAGTTTATTAATATATTAATAACTAGCTTCCGCCCGCGGCTTCGCTCGCGATGTATGTCGATAAAAACTATCCTATGTCCTTCCCCGGGATGCAATCTATCGCTCTGCTAAATTTTATCGAAATCCGTTCAGTGGTTTAGGCGTGAAAAGGTAACATACAGACAGACAGACAGACAGACAGAGTTACTTTCGAATTTATAATATTAGTATGGATTACTTAAACTGGCACAACCCCAATTACATTAACTAACATAGAAACATAAAAAAAGATAGGCACCTACTTAATATTGAAAGGCCTTTGAAGGTCCGTGGCATAGGTACTTACTTCTCCGCCATATGGTTTTTTTTTTCAAAATGGCGGCCGCGCTTGCGGCTTTAAAACTAATGTTAATATCTCGAAAACAGGACGCTTTACGGGGTTTGGTCCTATTATATTTTCCGTTTGCATTGATATCAGCTATCGATTTATATAGGTCCCATGCGTGGCCGCCACTTCGAAAATGGCGCGACAGTAGGTATGCCTGGCTCCATATAACTAACTGTTATAACTCCTGTTTAACTTTATTATTCTATCACTTGTATATTAGTTTATATTATGTTTCTTTAAGTACGCTGTACCGGTATAGTATCCTATTAATTGTTTGCTGCACCGGGTGACGTCATTACGTCGGCGCCGGCTGTCGCTGAAAACCAGCGCTGGGGCTCTGTCTAGAATAGGGTCGCAGCATAATGCTGAGCGATGGCCGTTTTGCGTGAATGTGACGCATGTTTCCCCCGACCTTTTATTATTTTTTGTGTTTGTTCTTTTTTTTTTTGCGTCATGTTCACCGCGAATAAACGTTTTTTCTTTCCTTCTTTCTATATAAATCCATACTAATATTATAAATGCGAAAATGTGTCTGTCTGTCTGTTACCTCTTCACGCTTAAACCGCTAAACCGATTTAGATGAGATTTGGTATGGAAATAGTTTGAGTCCCGGGAAGGGACATAGGATAGTTTTTATGCCAGAAATCATCCTTTAAAGGGATGAAAAGGGGGTTGGAAATTTGTATGGGGAATCAATAACCGCTGAACCGATTTAGATGAAATTTAGCATCTGGGTAGACCATGACCTGGATTAGGATATAGGATACTTTTTATCCCGATATTCCTACGGGATCGAGACTTGTGCGGGTGAAACCGCGGGGTGCTGCTAGTTATTATTTTCAAATCCTTGTTTTACCTCTCACCTGTGATCAATGATCTCAGTAACGTACGGCGCTAGGAACTTGTCCCTTCTCGCTAAGACATGATGGTCCACCAAAACCACTTTGGATTTGGACCTGGTCAGCAAAGCTTTCAAATCATGATCATTTCTGGAACGACGATTTTATATTAATTATAGCATAATCAGCCTATAATGTTCCCACTGCTGGGACACAGGCCTCCTCTCTGTGAGAGGGAGTGGGCTAAAATCCACCACGCGGGCCCAGTGTGGGTTGGTAGATGTCACATGTCTTTGAATTTTTGGTCCTATAGGTACTCCGACTTTTGATTAGCTGCAGTAAAATGACACTTCTTAATAACTCATTTCGGACTGCGTTTAGAGATATGCAAGTCAAATAAGTTTCGTTTGTTACACTATTCTGTACTAGAAAAACAAGGTTTGGTTGATGGCCGCGAAAAAACAAAAAGACGCCAATTTCAGCCATTTAAGTAACACATAAGCTGTCATTTTACTGCAGCTAATTAAAAGTCCGACTATAGGACATGCCGGTTTCCTAACGATGTTTCCTTCACCGTTTTGAGAGCAGTGGTGATGAAATTAAATACACAAGGTAAAGTGCCTGTCAGGGTTAGAACTCAAGGTCAAAACCTACAACTCATAAATGTGGGCCGATACCACTGCGCTTACTTAGGTAGGCACAGTATCACATTCGGCACCATGAGTCGGGGACCCAGGACTGAGGGACTAAAAGATACGGGCCCGCCCGAAAGTTGTCGATTCGTCAAAAAGTATCAATATAATATTTCGGGGGGACAAGAACACATCGGGCGTAGGGACAACTGCTAAATCGAGTTGTTATTCATTCTTCGTTTGGGAACCGAACTAATCTTATATCCGTAAGTAATACGGAGTAACAAATGCCCGTTACTACGGCCGAAAGTACAGACATAGTGATAGAAAGTAGAGCCCCATATCTGGAGGGTATCGATACAAAAAACAACGTCATCTGTCCAGCCTTTTCAAAACTATGTTGGGGTCGGCTTCCAGTCTAACTGGATGCAGCTGAATACCAGTACTTTACATGGAGCGACTGCCTATCTGACCTCCACAACCCAGTTGGTACTACTGTTGTACTTGATAATACGAAACCTCTTGGTAAGACTGGTTGTCAGATTTTCGGGTTGTGACGACCTGTAACGACTGTCAAAGATCCACGAATAACAGCCGGGACCAACGGCTTAACGTGCTTTGCGAGGCACGGAGGGGTCTTGTTATGTAAAGATGGTCACCCTTCAACGGACCAACCGCGGCAAGCGTAGCTTAGCCTGATCGATCAACCCGTGCGTCCCTCTCATCGATAAAAAAAAATACAGAACAAAAATATACAGGTTGAAATTGAATACATGCGACAAATCGAAATGGGAGATTGTACTCATCATTATGAACAACTTTTACTATGGGACCAACACTGAAATCGTGAGAAAAAAAAAACATCTGTTCCCTACATTTTGACGAGTTAAACGAACATAAATGTAGGAAACAGCTGGTTTTTTTTGCGATTTCAGGTTTGGTCCCATAGTAAAAGTTGTTCATAATGATGAGTACAATCTCCCATTTCGATTTGTCGCATGTATTCAATTTCACCCTGTATAAGTATTACATACCGAAATAAAAAAAAATTAACAAAAATATATAAGTATTACATACCGAAATACTAGTTGACTATCATTTATGCCTTTGTTCTTCAAATAGTAAACAACTTCAGTTTTTAACTCATAGTCGTCCCGATCAACATTCAATATAGGGACGAAGATGTCATCTTTCAGTGTTACATCCTTAGGACGATTAGCTTTCGTGCACACTTTGCATCTAATTTGGTTGTATTGCCAGGTTAAAAAATTTGCAAAAACTATTGCGCTCACTGCGGAGTCTAAGTCACAGGTCTCATTGCCTATGACCAGAGTAAGTTCATTGAAGCTGTATGTGTTCTAAAAAAAATAAAAAAATTACATTTAACATCTTAGATGGTAGCCCCCTAAGAGTTAGGTAGAGATGAACCTATGATACACCCACATTTCCCAGGGAGTTGTGGCGCAGCCTGGGAGAGGCCTTTGTCCAGCAGTGGACTGCGATAGGCTGAGTTGATTGAGGCACAAATCCAGACTCCAGGCTAATATTGAGAAATTCCCGATGGAAAAACGCAATTACACTTTGCACAACTCGGGAATTGATCTCAGAACCTCACGCTCAGCAGTAGCACTTAACTTTTACAGACGCCAGACAGACAGACAGACATCAAGCTACCCGAAGGAGTCAA
The DNA here is from genome assembly GCA_963669345.1 of Gortyna flavago. Classification (NCBI taxonomy): domain Eukaryota; kingdom Metazoa; phylum Arthropoda; class Insecta; order Lepidoptera; family Noctuidae; genus Gortyna; species Gortyna flavago. Next base: position 2,072,088 of record OY770154.1, read on the forward strand.
ACTTCCTCAATCAACTTTGAACTTTATACTTTGGCGATAATGTTGATAATCTATTAAATAAATTTGACAGATTGTAGTAGCTTGATGTGCTGGCCAAAGAGGCAATTATAATGGACACACAGACTCAGAAGTGATATTGCACACAACATGATATTCATTACAAATATCACCCATAAATAGAAATAAGGCTATTAATAAATAAATAGAAACTTTAGGTGGGTCAATGACCGCTATTGCCATGCAAGAGCAACATGGGTTTAAGTAACAACATTTAATTCACACTTAGCATATATTTATTTTACCATTTATGTACAGAGGCCAGCACATCAAGCTACCCCAATCTGTCAAATTTCTTTGATAGATTTTCAACTCTACCACAAAGGAATAAGGTTCATATTCAATTGGGAAAATTTGACAGATTGGGGTAGGTTGATGTGCTGGCCTCTGTACTTACACACATACTGGATGATTTTTCTTACCGTCTCAAAATTTTTACAGGGTTTTCTACCCATGAATATGAACAACTTTCACTATGGGACCAAAACTGAAATCACAAAAAAAAAACATCTGCTGTTTCATACAAAAAGTTCAATACTTACTAGACCAAAATGTATGAAACAGCAGATTTTTTTTTCATGATTTCAGAGTTGGTCCCATAGTGAAAGTTGTTCATATTCATGGATAGAACACCCTGTAAAAATATCGAGACAGTAAAAATCATTTAATATAAACAGTGAAGAACAAAAACAATACAGAAAAATACAAGGTGATGCTTATTTCATAAGAAATCTCTTCCAGCATACCTGCGATAGGACAATAAATAGAGAGATGTAGACAGCGTGTGATAGAGAAAAGAACACAAAAAAAAAACCTAAAAATCGCAATTCACATAATAAAACTAAACAAATATTATGAGAATATACATACATACAAATAAACATACTTCTAAAATAAATATCAATAGTATATTAATAACTAGCTTCCGCCCGCGGCTTCGCCCGCGAGGTATGTCGATAAAAAACTATCCTATGTCCTTCCCCGGGATGCAATCTATCTCTCTGCCAAATTTTATCGAAATCCGTCCTGTGGTTTAGGCGTGAAAACGTAACATACAGACAGACAGTTACTTTCGAATTTATAATACTAGTATGGATAGTATAGATTATAATGTAGGTAATCAAAATAATAAATACATACACAACTATGATGAAGTGGAGAAATAGTGTTCTTTTACTCTTCTTTTAAAAACTGCAACAGTTATTTATGTGACCTCTCACACTGATTATCTGCCTAAGCTGTGTCCAATTATGTTCGGGTCAGCTTCCAGTCTAACCAGATGCAGCTGACCTCTGACACTGCCGCTACTGATAAGGAAAGCTCTCACAAAGTAACTTAATTTAATATATACACTAAAAAGAAGAACGAAACAACACTATTATGCTAAACTTACCAATTTTGTTATCGTCGAATTCAAAAACTCTTCCATTTTGCTGTAACAAATTTGGCGTTTAATCGGTTCCGGTTTTACTCATAACTTTTCTAAAATTATATTTAATGTTTTTTTGATTTTCAATTTTATTTTGTTTTCATTGTCTTGTCAAAGTCAGCTTGTCAAAATGTCAACGTCAAGTTCAAAATTAGAGTTGTCAGCACTAGTAAACAAATAACTACTATAACTCCGACTTAAATTAGCTGCAGTAAAATGAAACTACTTATTAACTCATTTCGGACTGCGATTAGAGATATGCATGTCAAATAATTTTCGTTTGTTACACAATTCTGTACTAGAAAAACAAGATTTGATTGATTTTGTCTGATAAAATATTTGTATCTATCTTGCTGCGTTTATTTAATTACAGGAATTTATAAGAATATTAGTTTTGCAATTTTATACCAACGGCGTCATTTGTGCATACTCGAAATAATTACCGAAGACGTCACGACCAAAACTTCACTTAAGCAACCATCAATCAGCATCAATGCTAGAAATTCCTACATTAGTAGATATTTTCCTAAATAACAACCTCTTTAATTAAATGTCTTATTGACAGTCTGACTGAAAAAAGTTGCCTGAGCATAAAATATACACGGTACTTCAACCCTGGACCAATATGAAGTCCGCGAAATTCAAACATTGATATAATTATTTTTATGTAAATTAAGAGCCCATGATAAGGTTATCAGTTCCATGTGTGGCACTGACCTCTAATTCCGATAGATTGACATTGGTCAAACGTCAGTTGGTTGAGTTAAACGCCAGGGATTGGCTAGACTCAGTGAGTCCAGCCAATCAATGACGTTTGACTGACAATTCCAATGTCGATTCGAGAGCTATTATTATCTTATCTGTGTTCGAGAGTCAGCACATTGGTCAGCACCCTGTGATGTGTGGTATCAAAATAATTGTTCAGTTGTTTTACACAGCGGTGCATAGACGGATTCGACAATCCATCTGCGACATAGACATAACATAACACATTATTTACTCTTTTCTCACAATCTTTTTTACACATGTTATGCAGAGTGTGTGTTCTTACTTTTTGAGTCAGTGTACCTTTTGTATGTACAGCCACATTTCGCTAGTTATGTTTTGAGTCCCATGTTATAGGGTGCGAGCCTATTGTATATATCAACCGGACTCAAATCCAGACTCCGGAATGATACTGAGAAAATCCTAATGGAAAAGCCCAATATTATTTTGCTCGACCTGGAAATCGAGTCCAGCACCATAAACCATAACACCATGAATCTCAATTTGAATAATTTTGAAGGTTATTGCTAAACCATTGCTTTATAGGTTCGAAATATTTATCTGCTCAACAACGTACAAAAGGCAATGTTACTGTCAAAATAAAAGCCATTTCTACTGATAGCAATTACACCGCAAGACCTCTTGCTCAGCAGTTATATTGCGCTTGCGATCGCCAACGCGGCAGTCATGTGTGCTGTGTATTATATTATCTGTGGTGCTGTGTTGAATCCTCGTTGAATCGTATAAAACATATATTATAAAACATGCCACAGCCTTGACGATTGTAGTTTTCTTAATTTCATACAAGACTGACTTTTCTAATAACTTTAAAATATAATTATTTCCGTCTCAATGTTTTACGTAAGAAATAATTATTCTGTTTTTTTTTTGTCATTTAGCAATCAGCCTATAACGTTCCCACTACTGGGACACAGGCCTCCTCTATGTGAGAGGGACATTTTCACATTTGGAACTTCAATATTTAAAAATGAAAGCCTGCGTTTTCATTATTTTAATTGGTATGTTTTTTTTTTTATTACCTCTTTTGATTTAGAGTCTTAGAAACTTTGGTGGACTGTGTGAAAGATGATTTGGCTGGAAAGGGAGTGACTACCGAGATGACACAAGCTGTCATTTTACTGCAGCTAATTAAAAGTCGGAGTATAATAGAGAAGTATGGCACCAAATAATGACTTAGGACTGTTTCGTACGTAGGTGTAGTGGTCGCAAGCAGTATTGCTGAGCATGCAGGTCCTGGCTTCGATTTCCGTGTTGGGCAAAGTAATAAAGGGTTTTTCTATCTGAAATTTCTCAGTAGCAACCCGGAGTTTGTCTATAATGCAGCCGTTTGATGGCAATAGGCTCGTCGCTAAAACTGACGGGCATTCTGTGGTTAAAAAATTAACCTGACAAACTTTAAGCGGTGCTTTAGACCATCGAACTGAACAACTTTCACTATTGGACCAACGCCGAAGTCACGAAAAATAAAACAGCTGTTTCATACATTTTGGTCAAGTAGGTGTTGAATTTTTGTATGAAACAACAGATATTTTTTTTCGTGATTTTTTGTCTGTTAATTTTTTAACACTTTGTACAGGTTGGTATAGGTGTGATGTTATGATAGGCTATTTTCATTACCTCCGGTTTACTCAATCTCATTAGTTGCAGAGCAGACAAACGAACATTTTATGAAGCAATGGATTACCAATATCCTTTAAAATTATTCAGATTCTATTGAATGTGTGTTACATAATACGATGTGTGTTATAATAATCTAAACGCAGTCCGTTATGAGTTATGAATGTGTGTTAAGATGCCTATTATAAAGGCAATGCCATAACAGCAGGCCACAGACAAACATTACCATTGAACTTCGGTGAACTTCGTATGACGTCCAATCCAATACGCTCAGCGGCATTTGGATCGTTGAAAGTGAATAAGCGTTAAGAGCTGCTGCTCGTGGTAGGTTTCCAGATGGCACGGCCTAAATTGAATCGTTAAACTGACGTCATGGAAGAACAGTTCAGTTTAGGTCCTAAAGTGGATCGCGTTAAGAGCTCGTGGTAGGTATCCTGACTGGAAATTGAACGTTTTCTTAAAAGGTCATGGTAAGCCCACTGGTCGTACAATCACGCCGGTTGCGAGTACTACGCACCTGACATTTCTGAAGAACATTTTTTTTTTTTGCAGTACTGTTCCAAGCAATGATGTGCGAAAAGGCCGTTTCAAAGTTACGACGAAAATTGATTGTTCCAAAAATGAATGATAAATGTAAAAAGATTAAATGCGCTAGCGTTGACGAGCCCCAGTGTGTGCGTATGAGACGAAAAGATCTCAGGCTCACGATCCATATCATTGCCGCCAATAAATGCGAAATGGATTACATGAAATGTCATGATGGTAAGATTCATCATTTTGTATCACATTTCTGCCGCGAAACCATAGCAGCGAAACCGCAGTAGTCCCGCCATGACTTGTCCGATGACGTACGACAAGCGAAATGCGAAACTGCCTGTTCTAACGCGCAGATTTGAGTATGATTCCATCTCTTTCCCGTGTGATTTCGCCGATCTGCTCGGAAGCCGAAACCTCCGCGCTCATCCCGCTATTTTGTTGCGGTGCCGCATTTGTTTCGCACGTCTCTAGTGGCAGTGGAGATGTTAAAACATTACCTAAATCCTTTTAAATAAAACCTAAATCTTGTACATGGGTCAATATATTTCCGAGCTAGAGTCCGTCTCATGAAAGAAGTCTCGTGTGGACGCAGCGCCACTGTCGTGCGACATCCATGGACTTATAATAATCGCGACATCTGTAATCTTAAATAATGATTTATTTTTTGTCTTGACATCATATTACAGGCACTAATTAATAAAATACAGTCAATAAAATAAAATACACATAGAGTAAGGTGTGTGAGGTAGGAGGGTTATTCTAGGAATATAGCTAGCTATATTATAGTAATTAGTTCCACTTATTGCCGCGGGACTTCTTTGCGTGAGGACACTTCAATGTCACAAAATGACATGACATACGCAGACTGAAAGACTGGTTGACAGGCTGGAAACATATTACAAACTTTCATGCTTTGTTCTTTTCTCCTTATCTTTCCTTCTTTCTATCTCCCTCTAATCTGGACTCTTCTAATTCCATTTAATTTATATTTTAGATGTGGAAGCTAAAATTGTTCCGATGAAATATTGTAGCCACAACGTTGACCAGACAGCCGGAAAAAAGATAAATAAGACGGGTAAGTAAGTAGTTAACATGGATCCATAATTCATAATAGTCGATCTATTCTGTAAACATCTCACCGTGAAAACTTAGGTGAAGTGGCTGTCATTACACCAGCCGGTAAACATCATCGTGGAAACTTAGGTAAAGTGAACAGCCGATCCATAGATATATGAAATTCTGTGAGCCGATCTATTCTGTAGAAATCTCACCGTGAAAACGTAGGTGAAATGAGCTGTCATTCCACCTGATGCTACAGATCGACAATATTGCCTGTCCACTTCAAACTCACTACACCTAAGTTTTCACGGTGAGATTTTTACAGAATAGCACGGCTGTCATTACACCAGCTGGTCCATTTTGTAAAAACCTCACCGTGGAAACTTAGGTAAAAGTGAGCTTGAAGTGAGCTGTCATTCCAGCTGATGCTAGGGATGACACTATTAACAGCTCACTTCACCTAAGTTATCACGGTGAGATTTTTACAGAATAGTTCGGCTGATGCGTGGGAATCGTGGGATTGACACTATTGACAGCTTACCTAAGTTTGACGATGACATTTTGCAGAATAGAATGGCTGATCCCATGGAGTTAGTATGTACTAAGTATAACTGCTGTCAGACATGAATGTGTCATCAATTACTGACAGTAGTATTGTTGCCAATATGCTCGTTTCAGCTGCTGCAAATCTGGATATGAATTATCTTGGCTGACCTGGAAGTCTGTAAACAGACTCTGGAGTGTGGAATGTGGTTTGGTCGAAGCAAGGAAAACCTTCGCGTGTGGGCATTTATAGATTATTCACACCTGGGGAGTAAAGGTGGTGCTGTTCCAAAAACGATGGGACACCTAATATCGTATCCTGTCGAACTATTATGTAAAAATCTGACGGTGAAAACTTAGGCGAAGTGAGCTGTCAATAGTGTCAATCCAGTGGAATGACAGCTCACTTCACCTAAGTATTCACGGTGAAATCTTTACAGCTTTGTTGGGCTGTGGACGGCACGTTACAGGGACCGATGGCGCAAAACTCTGCCGAATTCTGGGCCGACTCCATTTAGATTGCCATTGACACGCTCCAGAAGAAGCCTGAGAAAGGGTTGACAGATGTATTAAAGCGTCACACGATTATTGTTTTAATATTAGACGATTAAGGGCGAATGCCAAGGAAACTGAACGCGATCAGCACATTTAAACCGCTTTCAAGAGCTGTCAGTGTAACTGTCATTAATATTATGGAATGACAGCTCTTGAACGCAATATAAATAATAAATATTAATCCTCCCCTTGACTACCTCGTTAGTCTAATGGTCGCAAACGCTACTGCTGACCATGAGGTCGGGGTCCTGGTAAATTTTTTATCGTGTTTTTCCATTAGAAATTTCTCTGTAGCAGCCCGGAATCTTGATCTTGATTTGTGCCCGGTTTATGGTAATTGGCTCGCCCCATATTACATGGGATTTCAACGTAACTGGAGGGTGTACTTACCTACTATGGGTACACCTCTGCCTAACCTTTCGGGGTAAACAAGGCGTTATGTTATGTGTGTGTTAAATTATTAATATATTACCTACTCTATTATATACTAGGTAAGGCGCATACTCGTGTCAAGAGAAGAATCAAGCTCGTCCAGCGTCAAGGTGAAACTAGTAAGTAAAGATTTTGTTTGTATACATTTGGGGTGAAAATATAGTCTTCATGCACTTTACAACAGTCTTTTATTTAAGCAATCATTAGCATAACCGTTTTTGCCTGCGACGCCGCCGCTGTAATGTAATGGCGGTTGCAGGCAACCATAGACTACCTACGTTAGACTAACGCCAAACAAATATGGCGTCGTTTGCACAGGCGATAAAGAGGAAAGGGACGAGAGGCGGTTGCCATTTTGACAAGTTGCGTCCATACGTCTATTTGTTGTGAGATTACTAACCGTGGTTGCCGCCAGTGACGCATATGCATATGCGTCTTCCTGCTACCTTTCCTCCGGTTTCCCCTCTGTCTCTTTCACACACATGGCACCTTCACATCCTTCTGGTTGCATTCTAATTTTCACATTGGTACAGAGGCCAGCACATCAACCTACCCCAATCTGTCAAATTTCTTTGATAGAATTTCAACTTTACTACAAAGGAATAAGGTTCATATTCAATTGGAAAAATTTGACAGATTGGGGTAGCTTGATGTGCTGGCCTCTGTACATACATGTATAGGTAGTTAGGTACCTAATAAAATAGATAAGAAATATCCTCCGTCAAGTTTCAGTTCTGGTGGCGGTCACTCTCAACGGAGATTAGCTAAGCACCAAGGAGATATTGGTGATGATTCCCTTGTTACAAACTAAACTTATTTAGGTAGGCTGAAAATACTCGTAGGGAGGGCTCCCACGAGCAATTTGCCTCTCACACTGCTCTCACATCATTTCTACGGGTTTATTTGAAAATGAAAATGACATTTTTGTCTGCGGGTTTGGACGCAACTGTCGCCCGTCTGTTGGTTGCAATAAAAGTGCGCGCACAGCGATAAAAAGTTGCCGGCTAGCCAGTTGCCGTTCAACCGAATTTTTTACAAAAACAAAGTAGCGTTGCAGTCGCTCCCGTGTGTGCATCGTGCATCGTCCAAATCTCGGCGAGGAGGCAGCGACAGAGACAATCTCAGTCTCAATCTGTCAACAATACCTCTTATTTCCCTACATTTTGACAAGTTTTTGACATTTGTTTGTCGCCGAGATGAGACTGCAACTAGATTTTGAACATTTTAAGGCATTGACTGCCAACGCGGTCACCGGTGACCGCGAACAATGGATTATCTATTGTGTCTGTTGCCTGGCAGTCAACGTGTTAAATTACGAGAATTGGCCTTCAGGTTATCGAAGTGACATTTTTGATACGATAGCCTGTCAGATGGTTGTGAATAGCTATGCAGGGGATCGACTAAATCTACGCCTTAATTTACAGGCACGACAGAGGAGCCAAAAAGTAAGTATTTATAATTTAGATTACTTTATTCTTCTATCAATGTGGACGGTCCATTGCTACGTAAGATGTGCACGGACATAATACAGTTTGCCACGTAAAGCTACGGTTTCCAAAAAAAAAACGGTGGCCGCATATAGATACCTAATGGCCGCAGTGTCGTGACAGCTGTCGTGAAAATGATGACAGCGGCAAAGATTTAAATCGTGAGATTCGCCCTACCGCGTCAAAACATACTTCGTGTTTTTGTTTCGATTTGACACCTCTGACCATAGACTATACACTATATATGGAATATATGCCTCTGACACACAATGGCACAGTGACTTGGTTTGAGTGTCATGGAAACGCTAATAAATAATAATTTGTGAGCTTACTCTTCTCAGTCTGAACACTTTAAGTACGGTGAGTTCCAATCTCGCGGTTTAAATCTTTTTCTGAAAAACTAGGAAAACACACCAACTTACTTTCATAAATAACGTATCAGTGACGTCATTCACTGGCAAATTGCGGACGATATGTCTCACCGCTCTTCTATGAAATCTTAGCTCTACGGGGGCTGTCCAAATACATTTTTGACGTATCGCGTGTGTCAAGTGGACGTGAAACAACTCGCCTTATGGCGGTTGTAAAATGACGGAACCGCTTTCTAAAGCACGTAGGTATGAGTGCGTAGCTTAGCCGCTCCTGTCGAACGGTGCCTTATTTTTTAATTTTAATAAGCCTTGTATTTGTTGGTATACAATAACAGAACTCAGTGCGCAAGCCCGAGATCCACTTGATCGGTTATTAAAGTTTATTCGTAATTATTTGAACTAAGTTTCCAGTTTTTATTTTCAAACATAATGTTTACATAATATAAGCTCTGTTAGTTTATATTATGTAAATAAATTATGTTTTACTGTATGTACATGTATGTCGCAGCCAACTGGTTAAATTAGCCGTTCAGTTAACCGCCTAGCCTTTTAACTAAACGGCGGCCGTTCAACTAACGGCCTGAATGATATTCAATTACAGTTTTGGTTGGAAGTCTGTAACCAATCACGCGCGAGCCGAATTGGTCGCAGTAACTAAGCCAGGACACCCTGACCAAATGGGTTAGGTTAGGTTAGAACTGTGATCAACTGCGTGCGAGCCGAGAGAGCGAAGCGAAGCGAGCACTACTTCTCAAGGCCAAGCGGTAAACTAAACGGCTAATTTAACAAGTTGGTTGCGACATATACATAGACAAAAAGAAAAGTATGGCATCAGTAAATTCGTCCGCATCGCTGTCAACAGGAAAAGTGCCCAAAAGGCTGGCAGCATTGCCACGTTGTATGGCGATGCTGATTGTTATTCTTTATTTTATTGGATTTTGTTTCTCAGAATCGTCTTGGAAGCCGTTCGGACGCCATAGCCATCCCGTAGAGGATCCGTGGAGTCCTGATATGTGGGATAAAGTTCCCCCAGAACTTTATATTTACCTGGTCATCTAATAAATACTTTTATGAATTAGGAGATAAATAAAAAACAAACAGTTATTACACTCCTTTTACTAAATTTGTTTTTAAATTAAAGGTCAACATTAATTTAATTAAAGGGGAAAACGCCAGAGTAGTCTGTGAAATTCAAAATATTCTTACGTTTTTTGCAAATTGGAAGTCAGTGTCAGGCTGTCAGGTTGTATTTTAAAAAAAATATGGTTTACGAGTTTTGCGACCCTAACAAGTACGTACCTATTTATTTACAGAATATAATTCTGTAAAATCATCAATATAACCGTCTAAATTCATATATGTAACCCTATCGATTGATATTTCTTGAAATAGTCTTAATACTTGCAAAAAACATAAGAAGATATGAAGTACGCGGGGCAACAAAATCACATTAGCCAAAAAACCTTAATTTTAGTAGGTAGAAATTTCAAAATCAAATTATCAATAAAAAAGTACTCAATTCAGTGAGGTGGTGTCTACTACGTCGAACTACGCCGCGCGGCCCACCTCAGTACCTCACTGAATTGTGTGCCTTTTTGTGTAGTAGATAAGGTCTGTAAAAATGTATTGCTATTTTGAAAACTGCACGCCGCGTCGTCGTCGCGGTGTGAACTGACCTTTAATGCCTGAGACATTTACTTCCCGTCAACCTGTCAAAACATGACAGGCGTGCAACAATACGCACAGAGTACTTTTTGATAGAGACAATACGGGATAAATAGCTCGGAAATTATATAAAATACAAGAATAAATACTGTTACATAGATACATATACACATAAGTACGTATAAACAAAATGAACTGTCAGGAGAAATAACGACCGAAATGGTATCGAAAATGAATTTAGCAAATCAGCGCTGTTGTTGTTATTTGTATACCCCATTCACAATGAGATTAGACATTGAAATAAATCTTTTTTACAGCCCGTTCAACCGATTTTGACTTCTATTGCGTTGGTGGCATGACAAATAGCAGCTGCAGTTAACGGTTGGTATTATAATCACGTTTTTGGTTTTAAGGCCATCCTTATGCCTACGGAATAGAAGTAAAAATCGGTTGAACGGACTGTAAAAAGTTTTGTTTAAATGTCTAATCTTATTGTAAATGGATTATAAGTATTTACTGGCAGGACGGCCGTTAGCGTGGCTAGCTGTCAGATGACGACACGAAATGCAACGTCTGTCATGGCATGTATGATATCCTAACAGTACAAGTACCTAATAGAATGGGACGATACAAGGGTTTTTCGTAACGATTATTCTACAGGATCAAATTAAAAGAACTGGCGAAATTACACAGATTTGATAGGTATCTATATCTTATACTTCACGTCATCTGTTGGGGTCGGGGTTGTTCATTATGTTGGGGTCGGCTATCTGACCTCAATAACCCAGTTTTTTTTTTAATTATTTGAGTGGGGTTTGCTCTTGACTCTAGTCCAGGTCAGAGGTGACAGAGACAAAGTCGACGATGGAGTGAGCTTACCCAGAAGAAGCCTATACACTCTCACTTTGAACTTTGAAGAGATTCGGGTTGTATGCGCTCGGAAACACAGACGCAGTTAGAGTTCCACTCTTTTGCTCTGCGCATTAAAAAAGACATTTGAAAACGCTTAGTGCGAATTTGTGGAATACCAACTTGGCAGGGATTGTAACTTGCAGTGCGTCTGGACTCTGGATGTCCGAAGGTGGAAGGGGGCCGGTAGAATGAGGTCGTGTAGTTCTTGGGCACACTCACCGAAACACAAGTTACTGAGTAACATGACACCTCTTGGGTATCGTTGTAATGATAATCATTCAAAGGCAACGTGAAATTATGTGCAAAAGAAATCTTTTTGAAGAAAAATTTAGGGATTTTTGGTAGGAGTTGTCAGTGCCAGCAACATGCAAAATGGTTATTACAGTAACTTTTTGTGCAAGTTCTGACGTGTATACCTGGCTGTGAAGAAAAAACAAAAACGAAGTCTACACTGCCGACAGAAGTGAAAACTTAAAACTATGAAAATAATAACAGTGTCCATATTTAAATCATATTATTATGTACACGCATGTATTCTCAGCCTTAGTTATCGATGCCTATCGCGTCTGTTTAGTTTTGCCAGTTATTTTAATATGTACGGGTTTAATGGCGCCAGACGAGATTGAGGTCAAGAGTTGGGCCACATCCCAGTAAAAAAAATAACAGACATAGGTACAGACGCCAGCACATCAATCTACCCGAAACTGTAAAATTTTCCCAATCAACTTTGAACCTTATTTTGTAGAGATAAAGTTGAAAATCTATTAAAGAAATTTGACAGATTGTAGTAGCTTGATGTGCTTGGCGTCTGTACATACATAACCGACATAAAAAGATACTTTTTATTTTTATCATGAGAACTGCGTGGTAGTTTAGGAAAAATGTAATGTTTCAAGCAAAACAAAATTTAATTTATGTTTCAGATGGATTTGAAGGCAAGTAATTATTACTTATTTTACAAAATTATTTCTTAGCGTCTCGATAGCAATCTAAATGGACTCGGCCCAGAATTAGGCTACTTATTTGGCGCCATCACCAACGTCCATCAGTTCCTGCAGTGCGATTCTGTAACCATCTCACCGTGAAAACTTAGGTGAAGTGAGCGTGGAGTGAGCTGTCATTAGTGTACATCCCTATAGCATCAGATGGAATGACAGCTCACTCCACGCAAGTTTTCACGGTGAGATTTTTACAGAATCGACATGCTGTAACGTGCAGCTGACAGGACACGCAGGGCACAAACGTTGGGACATTTAATATCGTGCCCTGAACAGCACCACATAAATTACTTACATTCCAAGGCGGAGTCGTCTATGAATCTCCACCCAAATGGGTTTTCCTTGCTTCGGCCAACCGAAAATTACTTATTTATGTTTACCGCTAAATAATAAATACCTACTTAATTCGATTTATTAATAAGTACACTAACAGTAACAGTAGTGAATGGATTTCACTTTGACAGTTCAACAACATTCATTGCGTTATTTAGGTACGTTGGTGAGCAGACTTTTTCGAATAATATTTACGAAGCAATGGATTAGAAATATCCTTCAAAATGACTTGTGATTGAAAGATATGTTGCGCAAAGGGTACCGTTTGAAATGAAGTGCACTCGAGCAGTGCTATATTGGGTTTTTAGGCGCAGATATACGACTTCTAATGATTTTAAATTCAACATCACGTCTAATCGACAGGACTGATTTCTTTGAAAAAAATAAATGTTATACTAGACCATTTGCTTCGTAATTTGATATATGAATATTTGCAATTATATTTTTTGAACATAGTGTAATTAATTTGTAAAGTAATGTCTACCGCGGACATAAAAACGATAATCACGCAAACACTATCGGGTGTATTTTCATAAAACTTTCACCAAATAAAAGACAATTTAATTCCCCGAATTTTAGTATACGGTTTTTATTTGTTTGGTATTTGATTAATCAACAATAGATGATTGTTTCATATTTTGCAATAAATTACCAGCGTTGTGTCATCGCGCTTCTCTTTCTTTTCTATATGCAGTCCGATAGTGACCGCGTTTTAGGTCATGTAGTCGCCTTTCAGTAGTAGCCCGGGGTCTGTAAATGTGCCCAGATGTTCTAGTATCAGATTCTCCCCTTATTAATTAAAGGGGGATGCGTTAGGTAATCCGCCAAATTCAAATTTTCTTACGTTTTTTGTAATTAGCAGGTCAATGTCAAGTTGTATGTTGAACAAAATATTATTGACGAGCGTAAAAAGTATGTATTTTTACAGAATAATAATCATTAAAATCATCAATAGGCACAGCTCTGTTAAACATACGACTTGACACTGATCACACTGACCTGCGAATTGCAAAAAAAATGACGAAATGTCAACTCTTCGGGGCTCTCCTTCGGCAGTCTACGCTTTATTAACTAAATGTCGCAGCACTATGCTGAGATAGAAGCCGCTTTGGCCTTGCAAAGGACTTTTTGTCCGTTTTTTTCTGTTGTATTTATTGTATTTTTTCTTTTCTTTTTTTTCGTTATTTTCTTTCTTTTCTTTATTTCTTTTATTTATTTGTTTTCCTTCTTTCTTTCGGGGATTACAGGCGAGATGTTATGTTATCCAAAATCAGAGGTAAAATCACTGTGAGAGAACTGTCATGTGTTAATATTTTGTTTTATTAAATCCCACAGATAACAGCAACAAATCCAAACATCCTAAGTTGAAAAAATCGGGAACAAACAGCAAAAAAGTTTTTCTACAATGGAAAAACGAATATTCGAATGTCATTTCAAAGGACGATGACAATCGATCGACAATGAAGGGTCACGGTGCGGGTCAACACGCTCGGCAGGCTATAGGATACCCGCTCAGCTCCGAAACTGATTCTGACATGGAACACAATGAAAGGAAAAAGATTACCAAAGGTAAGAACTTGCAGGATGACGTGCGCGGCTGATTCCTCGGCGTCAAGGCTGTCTGTGGCTCCACTAAACTACGCAGTGCAGGTTGCAACTAATTGCGTTATCTCTTTCCTAATAGGCGAAAACTTTAAGGGGGCGTGTTTTAATAAACAAACGATGAGGGCGCCTCTACGCGGTCGGCGTTGCCTTAAGTGACTGAAGTGATCAATTCAAGTGCGCTTGCGGCTGATGATCCCAAAAAGAAGAAAATCAAATTATTTTTCTTCGTTTAACCATGTTTAAAATATCGAGCCATCAATTTTTCGGAGTTTCGCTAACTAATTTAATTTGACCTTGTATACAATGCGTGATCATTTGAAACTGGAATCGTACAGCTTGATGTGTCGTCGTGTGTTCAGATATTGAATTTTGTAGGTGTCGCCGGACATCTCCTGAACGTAAAAGGGGAGGGCTTGGGCTTCTCAATGCAGCATCTGCAGTTCCAACCTAAGACTTTGATGGTACCATCAGCGATAGGTAAGTTTGATAATTTTATGTGCTACTACCAGAGCTCTGGTCTGGACGTCGATGAGAATATTCCAACCAGAAAACAAAAACCATGGCTAGCGAGCCATGGTTCGACGTCCTCCGCCCTGGGGCGGGCGGAAGGGTCTGTCAGACTGCCTGACTAAAAACCACCCCGGTGTTCCATTTCTCACCTACACCGGGGATCGCGGGAACGTACGATCCTTCCGCAACCCCCGACTGGTGATTAACCCGCCACTGCGGGCTTCCTCGGGTCAGGGGGGAGTGAGCTGTTTGACTCCCCCCACGACGACGTCTAAGAGGGTCACGTGTGGAACACTACGCGCCACCACCTCGGGTCCTGATGTGTGGGGGGCGACGGACGTTCCCGATTCCGTCGGACTAGCCGGCACTCGAAAAAGATAGAATTGTGTGGAAAAGGGAGAGGGCGGCCTGTGTCCTGCAGTGAGACAGTGCAGGCTAGTTAGATACCAGAGCTGTGATCGGCACCGACTTACGAATTGTAGGTCATGTTGTGAGTCCGTCCGAATCCAGACAAGCACTTTCCTTTGTGTATTTAATTTCATCACCGCTGCTCTCAAAACGGTGAAGGAAAACATCGTGAGGGAACCAGCATGTTTTAAAACCAAAAATTCGAAGACATGTGACATCTACCAACCCGCACTGGGAATTTTAGAAAATACAGTATTTAAATTATGCTTTAAAAATGTACTGCAGGCGTTGTTTCGGCTACGGTGATTCACGCCTAGCCAGGTACCGACAAATATATAGTAATGTCGCAGCCACCTGGTATCAGCCGTTCAGGCGGCCGTTCAACTAACGGCCTGAATGATATTCAATTATAGTTTAGGTTGGAAGTCTGTAACCAATCACGCGCGAACCGAATTGGTCGCATTAACTAAGCCAGGGCACCCCGACCAAATGGGTTAGGTTAGGTTAGAACTGTGACCAACCGCGTGCGAGCGGAGAGAGCGAAGCGAGAGGCGAGCACTACTTCTAAAGGCCAGGCGGTTAACTAAACGGCTAATTTAACCAGTTGGCTGCGACATAGATACTATCAGAAAGAGTGCGAATTGCGCTTATTGAAAAAACTTTATAAACTTCAAAAACTCGTCTCATTGTCATCAGCTTTCAAGGGGAGCCGGCCGTACGTTCTGTCTCAAAAACTGGGATCCTCAATTTGGGAGAGCCAAGAGCCAGGGCCGGAGTTCCCATTACTTTCAAAGGAATCTGGTAATTTTAGCAAAGGTATGTTTAGACAAGTTTTTACTCCGACTTATAATTAGATGCAGTAAAATGACACTTCTTAATAACTCATTTCGGACTGCGTTTAAAGATACATTGAATATAATATGCATGTCAAATAATTTTTAACCGACTTCAAAAAAAGGAGGAGGTTCTCAATTCGTCGGAATCTTTTTTTTTTTTTAATTTGTTACACTATTCTGTACTAGAAAAACAAGATTTGGTTGATGGCCGCGAAAAAACAAAAAGACGACAATTTCAGTCATTTAAGTAACACATAAGCTGTCATTTTGCTGCAGCTAATTAGAAGTCCGACTATAGATAAGAAATAATAATATACCTACAGGTTGTCCCAGAAGTCAACGTCAATCACAATAGCTATCTGTAGAAAAAAAAAAAACTCAAACTACTTTCCAAACTCGCATAATACATTATTTTAGTATTTTCTTCCAAGCTAGCTTTACATTTTAGACAAGAGTTTACAGAAACAATATTCAGGATCGCATAACATTTTTTTAAGTATAGTTTTGTAGCAACAGGATTGAAAAGACTGTCACACAGCCAGTCTTTTCTCGTTTTTTTTTTAAATGCCAATAATGTCAGACGATCAGTGGGCCAAACTTACGACCCTGCATCGCGACAGGGCCAGACGGAGATGGCGGGATGAGCTGGACTCCTTGATAATGGTCCTTGGCAGCTCTGGACAGAGATGTGGAAGAAAAGTAGGGAGGCCTTTGTCCAGCAGTGGGACACTAAGGTCTACAAAAATTTTTTGGGTACACAACTTAGATTTGTCAAAATATTTTTCTAATAACTATTATGACTTGGCCTATTATCCGATTTCGGCTTGACGTCGACTTCTAGGACATCCTTAGGTACGTTTTCGGGGGCCCATTATTACTCAACAAAATGGGCCCCCGAAAACTTGCACACTCGTGCAAGTTTGCCGTGGCTATGCCGCTGCCCGTACGTAATAGGTACCTACCTACCGACACGCGCCCGCGCACGCTCCGCCGCCGCTGCCCTGCTGCACGTAATAATTTATATTGGTCGTGTACCTACCTACCTTCTTTAACTACTAATCAAAATATCATAACGTCATAAAACTAGTTTTTTTTTTTTTTATTGTTTAATTAATGTTAAATAAAATGAAAAAACCGAATTGCGAAAAAAGTGGGAATCGAACCCACGCCCACGGTTTGAGATGCGACCCTTAACGCTAGAAGATTTTAATAACCACTTTAATCAATGCCTATTATGTGAGGTTATTTAAAAAATAATATAATAAATTTCCGAATATATGGATTATAAATTTTCATGGTACTTAAATGAAAAAGTAAAAAATACTTTTAGTGAAATAACACAATTATATAAATTCGAAAGTAACTCCTGTCTGTCTGTCTGTATGTTACCTTTTCACGCCTAAACCAAATTTGGCAGAGAGATAGCTTGCATCCCGGGGAAGGACATAGGATGGTTTTTATCGACATACCTCGCGGGCGAAACCGCGGGCGGAAGCTAGTAAAGTATAAGTGACAGTAGCCCTAGGTACGTGTTTAGGCTATTATCGCTCGCTCGGGCTCGAGTTGGCTTTCTTATTTGTTTTTTCTATGGTTTTGTGTTAAGAGCGTTTACGCCGTACGGCATTTCATACAAACATTCAAGCCGTTGTTTTTCGAAATGAATGAACCGATTTTAATGAAACTTCATACGCACAAGCAGGATACAAAGGTCTAAAAAGTTAGCAGAGAACATTTTTGAAATGTCTTATTTAAAAAAAGATAACTGGAAATCTCTGTTTCTATGGAAACATTAAAATCGGTCTAATTTGGCTGTAACACAATTTTTCGAAAATGTTCTCTGCTAACTTTTTAGAACTTTGTATCCTGCTTATGCGTATAATGTTTCATTAAAATCCGTTCATACATTTCGAAAAACAAGGGCTTGAAAGTTTGTATGAAATGCCGTACGGCGTAAACGCACTTAAGCGTGTTTATAAATATTTTTTTCGTTCACTTGTTCTCTTTTGTAATAACTTTTATTTTTACAGATTCTTTGACCGAAGCCGGTATGTTCTATTTCAATAATTATTAGTTGCGACTGTTTTTAGGGTTCCGTATAGGTACCCATGGATGGCTGGCCATGATCCATAACACAACGAGACCCCTTTTTAAAATAATACTAATAATAAAACTGAAGAGTTTGTTTGTGTGAAAGCTCTAATCTCTGGAAGTACCGGATTTATAAAAATCTTTTTGCATTTGATAGCCCAATTCTTGAGGAAAGCTATAGGCTATTAAACATCACGCTAGGACCCTTAGGAGGTGAGCAAAAAGAGAACCGCGAACACGCGGACGAAGTCGCGGCCAGAAGCTAGTTTAACCTTGGAGTCTCACTTAGGGATCGAATCAGGAACGAGGTGAACCTAAAAACAAAAGTCGTCGACATAGCTCACAGAAAAGCAAGCTGAAGGGGCAATGGGCGGGCTATATTAGCCGTAGAACCTATGAAAAGTGTAGTAAGGTGGGACGCCCTCAGGCTTATTATAGCGACGATCTTTGTAGGCTGGCTTTCAGCATAATACCTAATATAGCAGCTGAATGAGAGTTGCCGCGAACCGAGTTGAATGACGTGTACTTGACGATGCTTATGTCCAGCAGTGGACTATATATTGTAGCCTGATGATGATGGAGATACATCCGTAAGACATCCTCGCAACATCTGGGTCCAGATGAAAACTAGCATCAGGCATTCATGCTGAACTACATTTAGCGCAACCAGCACACAATTTTAAGTTTTTTTTTTAATTTTATTTTTTCGTTTTTGTGTACCTAAATATTGTGTTCTTTATATATATAACCTGGGTCAAATAAACTTAATGTCGTACCCCCTTTACTAATAAACGTATTATATCAGATGAATAGTTACACACCGATTTCTCTCTTTCAGTCGTCAGTAATTTGACTTTCGAAAGAAGAAGACAAAGCGTTGTGTACCTAACTATACAGGAACAACTTTCGCTATGGGACCAGCTATAAAATCACAAAAAAAAAAACTGCTGTTTCATAAATTTTGGCCAAGTAGGTATTGAACTTTTGTATGAAACAGCTGACTTTTTTTTCGTGATTTCAGAATTGGTCCCATAGTGAAAGTTGTTCGTATTCATGGGTAGAACAGCCTGTAAAAATTTGGATGGTAATAAAAAAATCTTCCTGTATAGACGCTATACAACGTTTATTAGTAAGGGTATTACTTTATTTCTAACTCTAGAATGTTTTTGTACAGATAAAAAAGAATACGAAGAAATGTGTCCCACTGTTTGCCCTTCACGAGACGTCATGATCTGCGGAAAATGCCAACATGGGATATACAAAACTTTTCTTAGCGTATGTCATTTGAGGATGTTTACATGCAACCATCAAGACGAAAGTAAGTCTAGTCTACCTAAAATCCAGGTCCAACGTCCAACAGGTCGCTTAAATATTCCACGAGCAAACAGTTGCTGAAATAGTCCAGGAGCAACGTCATTTAAATAGTCCACGATAATGGGTCAATTAAATATTCCAGGACCAACAGGTTCAGCTAAACCAGGTCAATTACATTGTTACTATCCAGCTACGGTAGGTTTGTTACTATGCAGCTACAATAGGTCAATTACATAGCTAATATCCAGCTACAATAGGACAATTAAATAGTTACTATCCAGCTACAACAGGTCAATTACACAGTTACTATCCAGCTACGGTAGGTTTGTTACTATGCAGCTACAATAGGTCAATTACATAGCTAATATCCAGCTACAATAGGACAATTACATAGTTACTATCCAGCTACAACAGGTCAATTACACAGTTACTATCCAGCTACAACAGGTCAATTACACAGTTACTATCCAGCTACAACAGGTCAATTACATAGTTACTATCCAGCTACAATAGGCTTGTTACTATCCAGCTACAAAATACATAGTTACTATCCAGCTACAACACGCTACTTATAGAAGACGGTGACTACCTACCTACCCTACCCCGTGGTAGTACCCCCGTGTCGTCGGCCAGTGTTACTTATTGGGTTTTTATACTAGGAATTCTCAGAAGCAGCCCGAAGTTTCAAAGTTGGTGGTGTGATGCCCCCGTGCCTCGGAAGGCACGTGGCTCCATTTTTCCTGCGCCTGATCTCTCCCGGTCGTGGCGGATTGTCGTCCCATCGGACTATGAGAGTAAAAGAACAGAGAGTGCACCTGTGTTTGCGCACACACTTGTGCACTATAATGGCTCGCCTGGATTATTCTAACTGAACAGACAGCTGTGCTGCTGGGGAGTTTGTTGCGCCACTTCTTCTCCCCAGCGAAAGCACTAGGAAGTGGTGACGGGCGGCCGTGCCGGGGGACTGTCTTATATAATTTTGAATGAATTTTGATTTTGTTGTTTGTATCCTTAATTACATAACATAATCAGCCTATAACGTTTCCACTGCCGGGACACAGGCCTCCGGGGGCCTCAGTGGGTATCCTTAATTAATTAATTTATTTATTTCCAGCACTGACCTTGATATCTCGATACCCATGCGTGCTGTCTGCCCCCTACATATCGGATACCAATCAGATTAAAGGCAGAGTAATAGAGCCTGGCGATGATGACAAGGTACTGAGGTTCATCATGTGTCGTGAACAGGGCAAACTGGGGACTGATGACAAAGCACCAGGTAAGTGTAAGGGTTTTTTAAATTGATGTATTTTTAAGGTTCCGTAACTCAAAAGGAAAAAACTGAACCCTTATAGGATCACTCGTGTGTCTGTCTGTCCGTCAGTCTGTCACAGCCAATTTTCTCCGAATCGAATGGACCGATTAAGGTGAAATTTAGAACACATATGAATCTCTGTGACCCAAACAAGACGGGTAACGTAAATAAATGAATTTTGAATATGGGTGTCATTTTTGGGGGGCAAATAGTTTTTTTTTAAAGTTTATGACATATCAAATGAAAGGGCTTACTGTGAGGATCTCACATTTTTTTTTTCATAATTTTAAAGTGAACGACCAGTGGCCCACTTTAGCCCTGGATCGAAAGAACTGGAAGTCATGGGGAGAGGCCTTTGCCCAGCAGTGGGATGATGCAGGCTAACAGTAACAGTAATTTTAAAGTAAATTGCATTAAAGTTATTTATGAAAATATACGAAAATTTACTATCCCCCCCCCCCCTTATCTCCGAAACTACTGAGCCTAAAGTTTTGGAAAAAAAATGCAGAAAATATTTCTAAACCTTTAGGAAGTCTGTGGTCTTAAAACAACAGGGTAAATCTCTCAATATTGTACGCATCGTACGGAACCCTCTCCACGCGAGTTCAACTCGCACTTTACTGGTTTTTTTTACAACATTTCGTATTAGGGCGGCCACGAAGTTTCACACTGCTCCGATAACGAGATAATAGAAGAAGGACGCTTGCGCGTTGCTCGTTCCTGCTATATTCCGAAATGAGTTCTTAGATCATTTTGGTTTAATAGATACGCATACGATCTTACACACACACTGCGTTAATAACGTGCAGTGTGTGCCTCCCCTTATGTTCGTAAACTCGTCAAAAGTTAGGGAAAAGCTGATTTTTTAATCGCGATTTCATGTTCGGTCCCATATCAAAAGTTGTTCGTAATGATGAGTACAATTACCTCTTAAGAGGTTGTTTGTGTTTTTTTCCAATAACCCTGTTTATCATTTTTATATGTTTTTAGTTGACCCAAGATGTAACTTCGCTGGGAGCCAAGCGCAAACTCTCTCATGCCCTTTGTGTGGTTCTTTTTCTAAATCTTTTGAATCTTCTGATTCTTATTCATCATCTTCTTCATCTGAACATCAATATTCTTCTGATATCTTCTCTTCTTTTGGATCTGACTCTTGGTCGAGCCAACTGTCATCTTCTTAAAGTTAAAAATATGAATTTAACCACAAATGATGAGTCTTTTTATTTAAGTATATCCGTCTTAGACCGATCACACACTGTAACGCGCCACGCGACTGGGCGCGGGAAACGGACCCAAATTCCCCGCGCGGAGACGCTTTATAATTGCATGTAATTTAATCACGTGCGGGGAGTGTGTTATCTTACTTATTTAATTGTAGGTTGTGATTAATAAAAATACAAAATTACCAAGGAGTATTGTATTAAGTACCCATTAAGTGGGTTGTGGAGGTCAGGGGGCGTAAAAATGCCACTTTGGCAGAATCATAAAACAATTCATATCACGCAATTTCATCTGTATGACAGTTTTGTATGGAGATTCGTAAAATGCTATAGGTACACCTCTGCCTAACCCTTCAGGGATATACAGGTGTGAAACTGTCAAACAGATGAATTGCGTGATATGAAATTTTTTATGATTCTGCCAAAGTGGCCTTTTTAGGCCCCCAGATAGGCAGTCGCTCCACGTAAAATACTGGTACTCAGCTGCATCCGGTTAGACTGGAAGCCGACCCCAACACAGTTGGGAAAAGGTTAGGCGGATGATGCCTTGTTTTGACTGATCAGCTACTTTCGGATCGGCCAGTATCTTCGTTGACGGTTCACTGCCTCGTTGGTCTCATGGCCGCAAGCGGGACTGCTGAGCGTGGGTCCGGGGTTCGATGCCCGGGTCGGGCAAAGTCTTACTGAGGGTTTCCATTGGAGCTCGCCGTCCGATCAGGACCAGGCCCGTGCCGGACGGCGCGTATGTGTTCCACGCGCGCCTCAAAGAGATGTCAGCATCGAAGGAGGGGCCCGTCAGGGCCGAAGCCTGCCGGGGCAGCGGGATTGTCCGAAAGGGTTACCGCTACCCCGGAACATAAAGGGCTAAGGAAGGAACACGGATGGGTTTTAGTCAGTAAGAGTCTGACACTCCCTTCCGCTCCACCCAGAGCGGGAGGGGTCATTTGATGATTTCCCATCCTAAAAAAAAAAAAAAAAAAAAAAAAAAAAAGGGTTTCCATTGGGAATTTCTCAGTAACAGCCCGGAGTTTGGAAGTTGGCGGTGTGATATGTGGCGGCCTGATCTCTCTCCGGCCGAATTGCCGTCCCATCGAACTATGAAAGTGAGGGAAGAGGGAGTGCACCTTTGCACTATAATATCTCCCGCGTCAAAGGCTAGTCTCCGTTGTGATTGGCCGCCGAGGCCGAAATACGATCTGAAGGACTTTATTTTGACGGACTTAGAAAGTAGTCACGCACGTGATGCGCGCACGTCTCGTTTGGAGCTAATCTCGTCACAAACCGCATCGCTCCAGGTCTCGAACGGGGCCAGGCTGTCTATTCTCTTAGTCCGTCATCGAAGATACGGACCTGACCGGAAGTAGTTGATCCATCAAACAAGTAACAATTTCAATGTTACGGGCGGGCATGTAGCGGTATCCACAACGCCACATGCGAACAACGCGTCATACTGACCTCACGCAAAATCCTGCATCTCGCAAGCAGAGTTTACCGCGCAAGATAGGATAGATAAAACGGCCCGAATTGAATCATCGGGCAGTTGCCCGCCAGACACAACACCCGTCTGGTCGGAAGATCCTCCCTTTTCTATACAGGATGAGTGAGCTTTACACCCTGTTCCTCATGCCTGTATAGGAAAAAACACATCGGGGCTAGGGACAATTGATTTTTTTTTGGGACAGTTGTCATTCATTCTAAGTTTGGGTATCGAAATAATCGAGAGTTTGAGAGTTGAGTAGACGAGTAAAGCCCCATGTTGGGGCCGCATGGTAACCATTATTTTTTCATTTCTAGCCGATCCAAGATGCGACTTCAAAAAGAACCCAGTCCGCCGCGGAATAGGAATCGAGTTAAGCAGTAGTTCTTCTGAGAAACATTCATCTTCTGACACCTTAGGCTCCACACACTCTTCAGAGTGGTCCAAATCTTCTGATAATAGTTCATCTGACCTGTCTTCTTCATTTTCTGCGAGCGAATTGTCTTCTTCAGGTGTAGTCTCTGACTCTCACTCTTCTTCTTGTTAAGAGGAACTGATCATTGCGTATTCTTCTTTCAAGCCGATTCGGCGAAGTACAAAAGAAGAATAATGTTTCAGCAGAATATTTGAGCAGATGGGTGATTGCGTAACGCACTAACAATAGATCATTAAAACAGCTCAACAACATTCATTTCGTTATTTACGTTGTTGATCGGACAAACTTTGCGAACATAATTATTATGAAGCATGGATTAGCAACATACTTCAAAATTATTCAAATTGTGACTTACGCCCTTACTAATAAACGTTGTATAGCGTCTGTATAATTACACAACGCTTTGTCTTCTTCTTTCAAAAGTCAAATTACTGACGACTATAGAGAGAAGTCGCTGTTGCTCATCTGATATACTTAATTTACGTATGTTTATTAGTAAGGGGGTTAGTGTTTTTCGCAATTAGGGAGCAGGTTCTATAATAACCTACATTAAGGTTAATAAAAATCCAACATTGCCGAATATTTTCTTTTTAATTATTAAGTTTTTGTTACCTTAAATGCTTTATGGCGGCTCGAATCATGAGGCGAGTCGCTGCGCCGTATCTTATATGTCAGCGAGGGCGAGGGGTGGGGAACTGGGCAGCAAGTAGCGCACTTCAGAGCCGCCATAAAGTTTGACGCGAACTATACCATAGATTCAGTATATAAACGGAGTAAAAATGTATAAAACAGATACCTATAATAATACCTTTTTTTATAAACCGACGAAAAATGTCTACTTTTCAATCATGTGCTAAATTCATGGTTCAGGTTCAGTTTGCGCGTTAGACATCCCTGCCACCCGTAATTAAAATAAGGCCTCCAGGCAGGGTACAAAACTTATAAAAACTACGGGTTGCCTGAGGTAGTTGCGCGGTGCGGGAGGGGTGATAGTTGTCACAAGTTGACGAATCACTGAGCTCTCGCATCACGTCACCACACCCCTCCCGCACCGCGCTCCTACCTCAGGCAACGTCTCAGAGTTAAGCGGTCGGCCTATAAGCGACACACGCTAAGGGCACCCCCTATCTGTGCCCCCTATGGGGTACGGACCTCGTCTTAGGGCGCGTCGTTGGGCAGTAAAGACGAACAGGCTAGATGGGATCGTGCGTCTTTTACGCCTGCTATAATACGTTCTGATCATTCGCAGTCATTAAGTCACGTAAATCGATTCGTTCTAACGGCTCATTAACATTTTAACGAAAGAAATTCGTTAATTAGCTCGAATTTTAATCTCGGTACCTAATCGTAATTTTTTACACGTTTTAATCAATATTGGTACTTGCCATAGACTATAAACAGTTATGTCGATTCTTTGCTGTGGACACAAATCCACAGACAAAAATATACCGACGAATTAGGTGCTTTTTTCGAATGGAATAATATTTATTTTGCATAAAATATGGTCTATACTGTTACTGTTAGCCTACATCAACCCACTGCTGAGCAAAAGCCCCATGACTTGTTGTCAAAGTGGCCTTTGTAGGACCCCAGAAGGCCTTATACGATCATACTCTTGACTTACGGCGTTTAGCAATTTGACGCCATGCAATACTGAACTACTACTACTACTTACCTAAGTCACACGTTTAAGTATAATGTAGTTAGTTTGAACAAATGACTTAAAAGTAATAGGAAGTGGTTTGCGTTTTAGAGGACCATCTTGAGTAATTTTGACGTTCAAATGCTGATTCTCAGCCTAGTTTGAATAAATGCATTTTGATTAATTCGCAGAAGACCCCCGATGCAACTTTCGACCAGCCAAGGACAAGCTCAAATACTACGATTTTAAAGGTGTTAACGTGCAAATGGATCATGTGTTACAACATAATGAAGAAAGTTCGGAGTATTGAGCCTCTCGTACACTCGCCGCCACAGTCGTCAGCCAGCACCCTAATTACGTCTAAATCAATCACAATCTGAATCATTTTGAAAGATTTTGCAAATCCTGCCTTTTTTTTTATTTATCTGACGAAAACATGTTAATGGCCTTCAATTGTTTAAGAACATTGTAGGAGTTAGCTGTACCTAGGTGTCTAAGATTCCCGAATAGAATAAGGTGAATAAAATAAATAATTATGGTCGAAAAATTTGTCTAAAAAGTAAGTATTATATATGAATGTCAAATGTCACTTTTGACACGGTCAGCGTTTGCACGCGGTTTAGATTAAAATAGAAAGCTTTTCTCTCAAAATGGAAATCTTTGAAGGAACGTCATTATTGTAAGTTTAAGAAAAAGAAAGTAAACTACACTTCAGCCAACGACGTCGTTATGTAAGTTATGTAACTACCTACTTTAATTTGCCATTAAAGAATTAGTTAATTATCGAAATCGGACGATTCTTTTTTTTCTCCCTGTAAGAGCAAGATTCACACAGACACTATTGACAGCTCACTTCACTTCAAGTTTTCACAGTAATTTATTATATGTCAATGTTTCACGGTGAGATTTTTACAGAATAGAGCGGATGTGTTTTTTTTTTATTCGACTTAATTTGGGTACTTATGTTTTTTTATGCAAGTACACATACAAGTGTGCTTCTGTGTCATATAAAAACCTATTTTTCTTGCTTTCCTTCACCCTACTAAATTAAACTGAACGTGCGACCTGTGAATCTTGCCCTTAGCCAGCCCCGCCGACGGTAAGTGGTCCTGCCACAGACAAAACTGTAAAGTCAAGGAAATTAATTGTTTAGCTAATTGACTACCTACTTAAATTGTCCGTAAATTTTTGGACATCTGGCAAGGCGGCGCAGTGAAGATAGGTGGATTAAGGTAGAGACCGAGTGTCGTCCAAGGACTGTGAGACGAAGTGTCGGTCGTCAGGCGGTGAGATGGGCGGACGATATTGTTGCCATCGTGGGTAGAACCTGGATGAGGCTGGCACAGGACCGTGGAGATTGGGGGGGGGCAGCGTGCGATACCGGCAACTCTACGCCTTCTGCGAACACGTTATGTCCGAGAAGGAGGTGGCGGAGCGCGCGCGGGAGGAGGACCCCCTCGTGGCGCCGCTCCGAAGGCGGAGGAGGGGTCGAAGAAGACGTCAGTATGACAATCATCTCCGACTCCTCCCAGGTGGAAGCCAGAAGGCAACGGGTGCGGGGGCACCCTTGCCTGTATTGCACAGGCTTCCACCAGTGCCGGACGTAGCCCCCCAGCCGGGGGGACATGCAGGGCGCGCCAGCTAGGCGGGCATGCGCCGGGGGGGATTGTTGATTCCCATGACCCCCCCATCAAGGCGAGGAGTTTAACACCGCTGAGTTTTAGTGGGTATACTGCCACTCTGGCAGGGAGTCCCACATACTCCATCTCGTCCCCCAACGAGCGGAGATGCGTAATGTCATTTATCAGCGACAAAAAAAAAAAGGACCGTGGAGATTGGCACAAGAACAGAGAGGCCTGTGTTCAGCATTGGGTTAAGTTGAACTGCGGATTAAGATGATACATGAATTTTTTCGACAGTTTTGTATGAAATGGCTTTAACACGGCAAACTCACGTAATGTGTTAATTTTATGAAACTAATTTCCTTGACTGTACTACACAGATAGATACAATACTCTCTAATATGTTATATTAGGGACTAATTTTTCTATCGATAAATATTTTTTATTTGTGGAATATAATCGACAGTTATTGTATGGAAGAACTGTCAAAAATTCAGAATTATTCCTCGGATAAAGTTAGATGGCGTTGGAAAAATCAGGTCAGATATAAAGTTACAGATATAAATGTAGACATTTTACGTAAAGTGACACAATGGACGGTCTTATCACTAAAAGCGATCTTTTAAAGACAACCTTTGGATTGATTAAGGGAGAAAGAAAGAAAAATAGGTTTATTTGTCACAGAAAAAAGGTAATTAATTCTAATAATAAGGAAAGTTAAAAACAAAATATATCTATAATCACGAGTACAAAGCAGAAATAGTTAGACTGTTACAAGAAGGCTTCCACTCAGCATGATGCTGTGCTATACCCCTCACAGCACAGCGCTGATTTTCAGTGGTTACCGGAAAAGGATGACAATACAAAAAAAAATAAAGGAGATACAATGCTCAGAGAGGAGAGCTCTCAACATGGTACTCACTAACCTGCAAATTGCAAAAAAGTAAGACTATTTAACTCGGCGGGCTACTGTGCCGTTTTCGCCTTAATAATGTCGCATCTATATTTTTTGTAATCTATGCAATCTCGACTAATTTCCTTCTACAGGTAATTATTTGTTTTCACTACAATGTAGTTTAGTAAGTTTTTGTCTTGCATACGAGAAATGTGGAAACCTTCTAAATATAACATGAGGCTAGGTAAGATAAGAAAACTTTAATTTGACCTGCTCTGGTTAACGTCATCACATCAATGCCGGCTGTCGCTGAAAACCTAAGGGACAATTCTCGTAATTTTAAGAACGTTCACACTCTGATGTCAGTCTCAATCTGTCAAAAATACCTCTAAATTCACCTATATTTTATTTATTTATTTAGGTTAACCAACAATTGTTTACACTGTGTACATTTCTGAATTAATGACTAGAGTAATATTTACAAGTGCAACAATCAGTTACAGGTTAACACCAAATGCACAGAAAAACGGCTTTACATAAAAAAACTATGAATTAAATTATAAATTTTACATACAATGAATAAGTAATGAAGAAAAATTATCATAACATTCAATGCTGTATACAACATTGAAGAAAAAAAAAATCATTGGCATGCGATTGCTGATTCAATTGATTACATTAAGATTAATTATTAATTGAATTATGAATAAAGATATCGACCATAAATTGATAAGAAAATAAAATTAAAACAATAAAATAAAATGAATAAATTGAATACATTGAAAAAAAAAAGAAAAATAAATTGAAATTGAAAACGTGTATAAAATTAAATTTAAAAATTAAAATTAAATCGACATTGGATTGGTTACAAAAGCTCGTAGGAATTTATTTATGTTATCGTGGTGCACATCTATTAAGTCACTGCGGCCATTAAGGATTCTACACAATCTAGGTATTGGAGAATTTGCACCAAGTACAGACTTTCGAAGTGGCGGACACAGGGGTGTTAACTTATTCCTAGGATATCTAGAAGGCGCGTGGAATCTTATAAGATTCAGTAAACCGGTTCAGTCGATCTTATTGTGCAACAGTTTGTAAAGAAACAGAGCATCGGTTATATCTCTACGCATAGACAACGTTTGCATCCTGAAATGGCACAGGCGGACTCTGTAAGATGGCAGGCGCTATTTTTGTGTCAAGTTTTTGACATTGATTATCGCAAAGATGAGATTGAGACTAGATTTTGAACGTTTTGATTGCGGGAATTTGCCTTCAGCGCTGTAGCATTCATCTCATTTACCTAGACTTTTCCGAACTATTTTTGGGTTGGCTTCCAGTCTATCCGGATGCAGCTGACAGCTTGCTGCACTATACTCAAGTTCCGGAGAGGTGGAAGCGGATACGCGGGGAACGGAGTGGAGTCGTGCAGGACCAATTAAAATCAACCAATAATGATCCCACTGGTGGGACACTGGCCTCTTCTTTTCAATAGGCATTGGACTGTCATCTACTACGCGGGCCCAGTGCGAGTTGGTAGATGTCACATATCTTCGAATTGCTGGACCTAGGATTTTCCGGTTTCCTCACGATGCTTCCCTTCACCGTTTTGAGAACAGTGGTGATGAAAAAATCTACACAAAGTAAAGTGCCTGTCTGGGTTCGAACCAACGACCTACAACTCGAAGGTCGGAACCGATATCACTAGGTTACCACTGCTCTCAGCAGGACCAATCACATTGGTTGAAATCTATATCACGACTCTAATCTCGTCTGAAGATGGTCAATTCCTGCTCGTCTTCGCTCCGCTCCAGGCATCTGAACTTCAGTGGAAACGCACTGTCACTCGTTGAGACTTGACTAAACACCTATCTAGTAAAACCTTTTTCTTATTTTCCAGTAACATTTCTACTACTAATACAAATGGGATATATTACAGCAAAGGCAATAGAAAATCCGCTTTTATGCAACGATTCACCTGAAAACGACCCTCGATTGAAGAGAAGCGATGAAAAAGAAATCCATTTTGATTCAGAAGACACAACAGGGAAAGATCCCAATGACGACGCTACTAGAAAAACGTTTTCCAAACCAAACAATGGGAATGATAATGATCACGATACCACTGACAATAATATTGAAAATTCAAATGAATTCGCATCAAATTCTAATGCACTACCACAGAAATTACCTCTTGTTAATAGCGTTACGAAGTCTCCAGTCCATGTCGATGAAAGAGGTATTATTACAGATAGATTAACAAGTATTAAGGACGCACCGCTAGAACAACCTGTTTACTACAAAGCTATTGATCCAAAATATATTATCATTTCTGGCCTGTCATTGCCTAAACCAACCAAAAATACAACTAATGTTAGTAAATCTGAAGACCCAGTTAATATTGACTTAAAAGAAACAATAACAACACTATTAGATTACTCGAATTTGACCAAAGCAATGAACGTTTCTAATGGAGATGAAGCAAATGATACTGAAAGAATAGAAGTAGTAAAAAATGACGCAGATACAGACGTTTCAAATATCCGCGAACTAAGAGAACACCTACTCGATCATCTGTTGGATTATTTTCTGAACATCATCAAAGAAGAAAACTATATTCGTAATGATACGAGAAAGAAAAATGGCAAAGATAGAATGAAAGTAGAAGAGAAATTAAGAAATTATTATGATCCTCACCATTTGGACATGCTTTTTGATGATGATGATGATTATTATGACACCAACCTAGATCCTTCTGATTACCATGAAGATAATGACAGTGAAGAAGATTTACTAGATAACTTTAATCAAAATAAAGCAGTTAACAAAGAAAACATTACTAATATTTACCCTCTTACACTGGCAGATAAGGTAGATAAAAATGCAACTGAAGCACACACATCTCCTGAAGATTTACAAAACGAAGCGATGAGATTAGATCAAAACCTAAATAAAAGTAGTTCTGATGGTAAATCTTTTAACGTAAGCATATTAGAACCTGTTACTTCTAAATACGTCAATTTAATTGAAAAAGAAAATGATTTGGGCAATGCATTGCTAAATACAACTGACAAATTTCAAGACGCAATTGATACCAATGTCAATGTTATAATAACTACAGAAAGATCAATTTCGAATGAAACTCTAAATGATAAAGCGGCTGAAGTAGACACAGATCTTTTAAACTACTCAGAAGAAGCAGTTACTGATGGAATAGTCTATAATAACGGTCATTTAACAGTCGATGAATATACGTCCTATGAAGACTATATCGACTCAGATGAATTTGAAGTAGTCAAAAATGTAACTGTACGTGAAAACGATAGAAACCCGATTGTTATTACAACAGCAAATGGTCGAAGAAAAAATGGACTGGACAAAGAAAAATATATTGCAAACGGTACTTTGAATGACACTTATAATATTACGAATAATTCTCAAATAGGAAACGATTCGAATACATCTAAAGATGAAGGAAAGAACACACTTACAGGAAAAAAGGGCAAACCTAATAATTTAGCGATTCAAGATCCCTCGAACAAAAATGATAACGACAATACACCGTGCGATGAAGATAATTTGTCCGAAAATAAAAACAAAAATTCTTTGAAAATATCGAAACAAGGTATCAAAAGAAAATTAAGAATCGACAAGAACTGCGGTAATTTAATTAACAAAAATAACAAATTAATTCATATGAAATCAAACAAACACCATTGTAGGAAGAGTATCATATTAAATTTAAATATAAATCTTATTTAAGTTTGATTTTACGTGTTTTATTTAATGTAGATTATTAAAACCCATGAATAGAATAGAATATTCTTTATTATGTACACCATAAATATTGCAGAATATAAATCAAGGGCAGGAGAATGATGATTTGATGAAGGTATTAACTCAAAATTTACGATTTTTTACTTAGAAATACAATCTTAATAAAAAACATTATATCTTTCTAATGAACGAAATATCAAAACAACGCGGTTTGAAAACTTCAAATCGCTTCTGTTCATCCGGACAAACGAAATGTTGAAATTTTACAAGGGCGTGACACAATCATCGGTCATATCGCTAAAAGCAATCTTTTATAGACAACCTTTGGATAGATTTAGAGAGAAAGGAGATACAACAGGTAGTCTGTGGTGTAACATTTACATTACAATCAAAACATACATACATAAACCATTATACACTACTCAAGAAAGTCTAGGGAACGAGGGTATTAATATGTAGTAACTATTTTAATTTGAACACTTTTTTGTAACATAATTTATTTAGAAGAAGCGTAATTTAATACAGATTTTAACGCTTTAATTAAATAAAAGGGTTACTAGTTAAAAAATAAAATCTATTATGAAAGCTGAAATGGTACCAAAAACGAAAAAAATAATCTAACGCCATGATAACATTAAATTTAAAAAAAAATCCTACCAATTTGTTTAATTTGGACCTCCCATTTCGCGGCGGCGCGGCGGCTCTACATCGGAGTGGTATGCTAAGTATCAGGTTGTCTGTGAAGTGAAATTCGACCATAATTACGTATACAGGGTCAAATTAAACGGTAGGAGGGGTTCACATCGGCGTCGAGACGACGATGAAATACCTGGGTCTCGTCCTCGACAGCCGGTGGAACTTCGTGGAGCATTTCCGACGTTTGGCCCCCAAACTGGAACGGGCTGGGGCCGCTTTCAAGCGGCTCCTGCCCAACCTGAGGGGGCCAAACGCCTCCTGCCGGAGGCTTTACGCGGGGGTCGTGCGGTCCATGGCCGTATATGGCGCCCCGGTGTGGGCGCGTTCACTGCGGCTTCGAGCCGCCCACTACCTGAACGCGCCCCAAAAGGTGGTCGCCATACGGCTGATACGGGGGTACCGCACGATCTCGCGCGAGGCGGCAAGCCTCCTTGCCGGACTGCCGCCATGGGATCTGGAGGCGATAGTCCTCGCGCGCCTCTTTGAGTGGCGCGCGGAGGCACTACGCCGGGGGGAAAACCCGCTTCCGCGGCAAATTGCTGCGGAGCGGACAGACCTCCGGCGCGATCTCATGGCGGCATGGAAAGCGCGACTGTCGCAACCCAGCGCAGGGCACGCCGCGATAGCGGCGGTAAGGCCCCTCTTTGAGGAGTGGTTAGAGAGGCGTCACGGCGCCCTCACCTACCGCCTGACGCAGGTCCTCACCGGACACGGATGTTTCGGGAGGTTCCTGCACATCATCAGGCGGGAGGAAACGCCCGGGTGTCACCACTGCGAGGATCGCCCAGAGGACACGGTGGAGCACACGGTGGAGGTCTGTCCCGCTTGGGCAGAGCACCGCCGTGTCCTCGTAGAGGCGATCGGCAGCGGCGGCGACCTCTCGCGCCCGGCCCTGGTCCAAGCCATGGTCCGGGGCGAGAGGGAGTGGGAGGCAGTCACCTCCTTCTGCGAAGCAGTCATGCTAGCGAAGGAGGTGGCGGGATGGGCGAGGGAGAGAGCTGAGAGAGCCGCCCGTCCCAGCCGCCGCGGTAGACGCTCCGGGCGTCGGGAGCCGCGTGACGACTCCCGGCCACCGTAGGCGCGGGCCTGCGGACGGCGAGTAATGGGTAGCTCGCCGTCCGATCAGGACCAGGCCCGTGCCGGACGGCGCGTATGTGTTCCACGCGCGCCTCAAAGAGATGTCAGCATTGAACGGAGGGGCCCGTCAGGGCCGAAGCCTGCCGGGGCAGCGGGATTGTCCGAAAGGGTTACCGCTGCCCCGGAATATAAAGGGCTAAGGAAGGAACACGGATGGGTTTTAGTCAGTAAGAGTCTGACACTCCCTTCCGCTCCACCCAGAGCGGGAGGGGTCATTTGATGATTTCCCATCCTTAAAAAAAAAAAAAAAAAAAAAAAGGGTCAAATTAAATTAGCTAACGAAACTCCACTGACGAGATAGGTATCGTTAAAACAAAAAACGCTGGGGTCACCGACCGCTGCTAGGGTAGTCACTTGAAATATTAGTTTAAAAAAATCACCTTTTAATTGTGTAAATTTGTAATTAATACGGCAAAAGTGAATAAAACAGATTTTCTCAACTCTCATTTCAAGTAGCAAAACATTCAGGGGTCGTTGAACCCAAAAAAAAAACATTCAATCCTTTTTATTATTTATCGTAATTAGATTTCGATAACTAACTGTTGTACTTACTAATTCCATGGGCTAAAACTGTCACAATAAACAATGAGTGGGAGGTGAAACATTTACGAGGTCGACCATAAAAAGTTTAATAAAGAAAGAAAAAAGTTTAATAAAAATGCGTTTAATGGTATATACACAGCAAAAAAAAATACACCTTAAAACTATAAAAACAAGACATTATGGCGAAATGTCTAAGGGCGCTGAAGGCTTGGAAACTGCTGTTCAAGAGGATTCCAGGCAACCAAACACTAAAAGTGACCGTGTTGATAAAAAAGTGAAAACAAGGATTTTATAGAAGATTGTTAAATTCTAGTTGTACTTAGTAAAAATATCGCAAATTACTTCAATGTCCTAATGTTATGTAAAGGGTTAGGGTTAGGGTGTTAGGTTAAGGGCGGGTTGTTTGACGTCCACTTCACGTACGCGTGTACCTCAAAAATCACGCTACCTATCGTCAAACCAAAACAAGCGTTGTTTCAAATTACAATCACAAAATTATGACCGTGACTTACGTCAAACGATTACGTACTCGTTAATATTTGACGTACGTCATCAACATCGTCAGCCTACAGCAGTCTTCTGCTGGTCATAGGCCTCTCCTATTGCACGCCATTCAACTCGATTTCCGACAACTTAATTGAAGTACGGGACCTAAATGAGGGAATACTTTTAGGCCGGGTCCTAAGGTCCTAACCAAATGCGAACGTCGCGTCGTGCTCTTTTATGCTGCGGTCTATCAGGGCACTCGCCGACCGCGTGTACTTGACACTTTACGGCGTTTGATCTAATAATGTTTCCTGTTTGCATTGATGGCAGCTACATCTATAGATTTTTAGAGGTCGCTTCGCTCGCTCGGCTCGCGCGGATTTGGTCACAGTTCTAACCTAACCAATTTAGTCGGCGTGGCCTGGCTTAGATACTGCGTCCAATTCAGCTACCGCCATGACAGATAAATCAGGGACGGTTCACAATTTTACGGGTGATAAAATCGGACAGATTGTGATCCCTGAAGTGCAGGTTTGTTCACAATTCCACGGTTTGACATGGATTATGAAGTACCTATAGAAAATTAATACGTTATATTGTGGCCCAGTGGTAACGGCGGCAACTTACGTTTTGCAGGACGTTCGAAACCAAGCAGGCACTTTACTTTGTGTAAATTATTTAATCACCACTGCTCTCAAAACGCTACGCGTGATAGATTACGGCCCACTCCCTCTCACAGAGAGGAGGCCTGTGTCCCAATAGTGGGAACATTATAGGCAGATAATGTATTGTAAGCACTAATGTACAGTCCACAATTTATCGACAATTTACAATCTTGCGAAATAGATTAAAAACTACTGTCGCTATCTATACTCGATAACATATTATTGATCTTATGGAGTGTAGACTCCATATGTTCAATAATATTTCCTTCAATAAAAACTATATTTTCAAAGCAAACTTTACATCTAACTTTAGTTTTGGTGGCATCGGTAAACTCCAGTAAATCATGATAGGCGTCGATTTTGTGGTCAGAGATATTTTTTGCCTGACTAAGACTAGATTCAGCGCTGGACGTGGAGCTGGTGCCAGCAAAACGAATATTTTTCGTGTTAGTATTCACAGAACTACCATTTTGATACCAGGGTTTCACGCCACTTTGAGCTTTGTTTTCTTTAGGTTTATTGTCAGTTTTATTTTCTGAACACAATTGACTGATAATCTCCTTGTGTCGCTTTCCATCGACATGGATTTTCATTTCACCGGGTACCGTCACTTTACAATCCTCACAGTATCCAGTTTCATTAACTTTAACGCCTACTGCAGGAGAAACATTACTTTTGTTATTTGTTGGAGTTGCATCATTATTTTTGTTATAAATAGAAATATTTGTAGAAATATTAGTTTTGTTATTTATTTCAGTAGCACCATTCGTTTTTTTCGCTGTAATATGCGTTTTAGAAGTGACGTGACTGTCTAAATAGTATGTAAACAGCGTTTTATTACAAATTGTACATATTAATATATTGTCTTTGTCAGTTTTTTGTACGGAGTTTTGTTTCATAAGTGCGCTGAGATGCTTCTTTGAACTAATGTGGACGGTGTAGTTGTGGGTGTCGATGTACATATTACAATCTTCGCAGAAAGTTTTACTTGTTTTAGATGCGTATGTGTCTCTGATAATCTTTTTATGGTCGTCATTCAGAGTTTGGTGGTTGGAGTCAGTCAACACTACTTCATTGCACGGCACGCAATGACTGGAAAATGTGTCAATCTAAAAAAAAATATAAAAGGTCAATTAAAGTTAGTGGTGGTGGTGTGGTACTAAAGGTGGTGGTGGTGGTGGTCTTTTCACCATTTTTTAGGAAGCGGTAGATGTTTTTTTATTCACAGCGGGTTTGTAAACTTGGTAACCACAAGTAAAGCGCGAGAGAGATAAAAATACTGTTCAAACTTTACGGCCGGCGGCTCGAAGCACGAAGTAAGTCTCTGCGCAGTAATAAATTCACGTGTAAGCGGGGGTGAGGGGCGAGGTACTGCGCAGTATGTTCCAAACATTGTCGACTCAACAACGTAAATAGAATGTTGTTTAACTGTCATTATGAAAGCCATTCCTACTGGTAGTGTCCACGCGGGCTGTACACACTGTATAGCTGTTTAAAAACATGTAATTCTTACCGTCCTAGCGAACTTCTCGTTGATCGGCTTCAAGATATTCCTCACGTGGGTTTCCGTGACATCGTGTGGCCTGGTATCCTGAGATATCCACATCTTACACAGTTGACAATACATACTGCTCTTTAACTGCCGGTAACTTTGGAAATGCTCCCGAGAAACCTTCACTGTATCCCCATTAGGAGCCACAATCGAAATATATTCACCATTAATCACAGGCAAATTAACTTTCAAATTGTATTTCTTGGTCATTGCTTTCAAATATTCTTCGAAATTTTCTGTTTTCTCATAACTTGTTGATTGAATGTTGTGTTTTGTGTTACAGAGTCTCGGTGTAATCACCAGATTGTCTGTGACCGGTGATTGGTCGACAGAGTTGTCGTCACAATCGTAATTGTTGCACAAATTCTTATTGGTTGTATCGTAATTATTATTGGCTTTAGAATTATCCGATTCTACGTCACTCTCCTCATCCATTTCATCATTAAAATCGTTTCCATCATCACAACTTTCATTTTCTTTAAGTATTTTATAAAATTCATTTATAATACTAATTTTTTTTTTCGATTTAACGTGGTAGACTGTTGATTCGTGTCTATTTTTGTTTTCTGTTCTAATAATCTTAGAGCAAGGTACGCAGAAATACACATCCTTGACGATATCTTCGTCGTTATTAATGATACTTATATTCATTTGTTTAGAGACTCTTTCAAGGAATTTCTGGGATATGTTTTTGATAGTTTCATGTTGCTCACTTTCGTTGTGCTCATTGTAACACATTGTGGGTACGCGGACGTTACAAATATGGCACTTGTATGTATCAAAAGGTTCTGGAAAAAAAATAACGTAAGATAAATACCGAATAATAATATAATAATCATTACTGAGTTTAAGTCACCCCCTGCCCTTTTTCTGAGAATATTATGTTATTATTTCCCAGGCAAGGGCCATAGTCCTTCCACAGTTCTAGGTGACCGATCCACTATAGCGATCCAAACCCATAGCCCAATATAATATATTTTATCTATTTAATACTTTAAGCACACAAATGTACAGAGACGGACCTAAAGCCACAGGCATTTTCTATCAGTCAACCTTCGGGTGATGGAGAGATAAACAGTGGCAGGTGGTCGGTGGAATCATGGAAATCGAGGAATAAATATAACTATTTAAATATAGAATAGAATAGAATTTATTCAAGTATCAAAAGACTCAAAAGCTGTTAGTAAAACTTATGACTATGTTAGTAAACACTGAATATACAAACAACACAACAAATAATTGTGGATCATTGCTGCAACAACCCATGAGTAATTGCAGAGCAGCGACCCACATAAACGCAGTCCAGGCGACTGGCAATCATGCTTAGGATACTGTTGGTGCTGCCCCACACCCTGCGCACCAGGGAAGCGCACCTTTTACGCATTGTTGTGTAAAAACAATCTACATGCGCATCCGCGAACATCCCCGACGCACTACAGAAGCGGGGCAGCCCCACCAGCATCCTAAACGCGTTATTATACTGAACGCGGAGAGCACTGTACGATCTTTTCGTACACCTAGCCCACAGGCTGCACATAAAGATACGCATAAGACTATAATACTAATTATATTGTTTCCATGTTCTGCAATGGTCCTGCACCAACCGGGGGTGGTCCTTGGGTACACTTGCATAGTGCATACAGAGATAATCGTCGGTATGTGCAGTTGTAGCCCGCGAAATTCAATTTTGTTCCATAAGCACTTTTCCTTATGAGATTTGTTCTTATAGAACAAATCTAACTTAGAAAGAGTATTAATGATTCTAATGATTATAATTCGGTAAATACGTACCTGTTATAGTCGCGAATCATATGTATTTTGATCAAGATACAACTTGACACTGACCTGAAAATTGCAAAAAACGTAAGAAAATTTGAATTTCGCGGTCTACCACTGCGCAAGGTTCGCGCACATTATGTTGGGCCTAACCTTCACGCGGCACGCTGTATACAGAATGACAGGGGTTACCCGTCCTACCTATCGACCTATTCTGTAAAAAATCTCACGGTGACAACGTAGCTGAAGTGAGCATGAAGGGAACTATCCATGGCGTCAATCCCTAGGATCAGCCGGTCTATTCTGCATCTGAATCTCAATCTGAAAAGTAACCTTATGTTAGGAATTGACAGTTCACTTCACGTAAGTTTTCACGGTGAGACGTTTGGCGAATACATCGCCTCACCAAAGCTTCCATGCCGAGTTTAAAAAAAGTGAAAAATAAAAACTTTTTTACAAAAAAAACAACCGACTTCCAAAAAAACTACAAAGTGATAAATAACTTTTATTTCGGTGATTTGATTTTAGTCGGTGTCGTTGGTTCTGCATTTCCGTTTATTGATGTCACTGATGTGTTCAGGGGTTGAGAGCGAGCCCATATTGATGTAACGTTAGTGGAAGTATTGGAAATAAATTACTATTATTATCTTTAGCTATCGCAGCTTTTGATCGGAAGCACCAAGCCCCCCCCCCCCCCTCCACTTGTGTCACCCTTTGTAATAATTGTCTGTAATTTATATGGTGTACATAATAGAGTATTCTATTCTAAACCGGTCGAATTGGCGGTGTTTGGTGGAGGCCTATGTCCAGCAGTGGACGTCTTGCGGCTGAAATGATGATGATTTTTGACAACTTACCAGAATAGTCATCTTCATTATCATCTTGAGTGACTATTTGTACGTGACAGTACTCCGACTCCCCGTCCAGGCATTTCCTCGTCCACAGCGGTCTCTTCTCTGCGAGAGAGGAGCCCACATACTTACTGAGGTACGTCAAGTCCACGCTATCTAAAGGTATTGTGTATGACAGAGCACCTCCAATGTTAACGCTGACCATAGCTAACTGAAAAAGAAAAAAAAAAAAAAAAATGCGGCGTCCGGTCTATTTAGACGTTGAATAACTCTTCATAAATGTTAACCCTATGCTTTTCGTTATACGCAATATTAAAAGTAGGAATTAGACAACATTTTATTGAAAAAAAAAAAAATACTTCTTAAATGTGATCCCTATGCTTTGCGTTATACGCTATATTAAAAGTATTAAAGTTTTATTGAAAAAAAAAAACAATATTAAAAACAGACTTAAGAATTACCTAAAATACTAACAGTGAAGAGTGAAGACGACTGTCACTGGTCGGACGGACACACTCTTTCTAAACACACACGTAAGAACGAGTCTGTGTATTAGCAGGAGTATAACAATTACAGAAAGGAGGCAAAAAATATTTTTCGATCGTAATGCACTCTTGCATTAAATGTCGTGCAATAGCACTGTATGTCGACTTTGTAAAACGGCAATGTTACTAGGAGAACGTAGGATGCAAGAGCGAGCGAAGCGAGCTCGGGACTTGGGGCATCTCGAGTACCTCGACTCACCCTCGACTCGGACAGGTTACGCGGTTATTTTTTTTTTAAACCACCCAGAAGTAGGAGCCGAAGCGGGGCTCCGTCGCACAGTGATCAATTTCAAAAATGTAGGGGAACGAAATTATTAAATACTGAAATCGTGAAATAAAGGTATATTTATAACATTATATAGTATCGAAAAATCGTTTTCACATAATTTAACTTGGTAATTAATATTTTTTTGACTTTTCTGTAACAGTACCTACCTAATGTTCTTTGGATAACACTTAGATTTTTCTTCAATAATCTGGTAGTAAGGAGGAAACAAGTTTCATAAGTTTTTACGGATTGCAGATGCCTTTGAAGCATTATATTGATGGCGGGTTAATTTCAAATCAGTAAATAACGATAAAGCTTCTTGACATGAATAAGATATACAGTTGTCCTGCGATTTACCAGCTTCTTTTGCAATCTGGCCTTTATCGGGTGAGGATGTCTAGGATAAGTAAAGCTGCACTGCGGTTTCCTTCTGAGTGTAACTTCATCGAAGCAGCGAGACAGAGTTCTTCTTTACTTTTTGATTTGACCTCTATATTCAACCTTCTTCGTTTAGTTTTAGTGGATAGCTCACAAAAGCTCTTCTTTGGACGTCCTGCTTCTCTAGACGTAGACGTAGAGGGTCCACTTTCTTGCCCGCCAGAAGTGATTACTATTTGATCAAGCCATTTTTCATTTTGATTCCAAAATCTAATAATATTAAGAGAACATTTTTTCCAAAATCTTGAAGTTGTTACAGTAAAAGTTTTAATAACATTTTGAAAACTGTCCTTGCTTGTAGTAGGCAGTTCTGATAAATCTAATGTCTCCAAAATATAGCTAAGTAGTTTATCTTTATTGTCCATTGATAGTGGCTTCACTGGTCGATGTAATGACAAAATATTGAATAAATCAATATTGTTTATTGAGGCACCATTACCTAAAAAAACACTTTTTACTATAGAAACCGGCAATCACCGGTAAAAAAAATTATATTTTTGTATAGCCAATAGTCCCTGCTATATAATGGAATCAAAATGATAATGTACTAATTTGTACTTTTAAACGTAACACAGTTCAAACTTAGAAAAGTTAGTAAATATCAGTACATTATTAAATATATTTTTTTATCACATAAATTGATCTATTTTATTTTTTTATTTATGTACCAATAAAAAGTACAGACTTTCCTTAATGTGCACCATTTTTTTCAATTTACAATTTACACTGATAACTTAGCCAACTTAACTTGAATAGGAGCGCAAAACAACGATAAATCAGTCTTGTTATAATTGTTTAGCTCTCGAGATAACTTTGAAATAGCATATGTATTAAACTACTGTCTGCATAACGGTGATGTTTTAGTATTATGTAAACAACTTACCTTCAAGTCTTAATAAAATGATTTTTCGAACTACGGACACATTGACCAAAAATAATTATGGGACGCTAACTTTTAATAATTGACCAGCGTGCGTCGACTACACCTTACTACATAATTAGTTTTCATTGTGTTATTAAAAACTAAAATAAAAAAATATTCTCGGCCTTTATGGTTTTGCGCACTTTGCGGTTTTCAAATTTACTCTAAATAAAAATGTTATATTCTACCCAAAAAAAATGTACAGACGCCAGCACATCAACCTACTACAATCTGTCAGATTTCTTTGATAGATTTTCAACTTTATCACTAAATTATAAGGTTCAAAGTTGATTGGGAAATTTTGACAGTTTCGGGTAGGTTGATGTGCTGGCGCGTGTACTTACCTATTATAAAAAAGCGCAAAGTACAGTCGTTCCTCATTTTATCTTC
The DNA here is from genome assembly GCA_963669345.1 of Gortyna flavago. Classification (NCBI taxonomy): domain Eukaryota; kingdom Metazoa; phylum Arthropoda; class Insecta; order Lepidoptera; family Noctuidae; genus Gortyna; species Gortyna flavago. The sequence continues at coordinate 2,114,280 of OY770154.1, forward strand.
TTAGATATAAATAAGCCACAATATTACTTAATTAAATATTAACTTACCACGACTTATAGTTCACTAACTTATTCCGATACACTACTGGAAAACTCCGGCCCTATGACGACCCACTGACCGAATTAAGAACTCAAAAGTTTCTAACTTTTAAAACGATGGACAATTAAGAAGTTAATCCTCTCATTAAATTAATTAGCTCCCGTTTTATTATTATACTCTGTATATTAGTCTATGGTTAATCCGACTAACTCGAGTAGGTGTACGCTATTATCAACATGACACTTGACTTGACAGATAAAAATAGTGAAGTGAAATAGTAAAGGTAAATTATATCGAAACGTAAAACGTTGTTCAAGATTCGGAGGCATTTTTACTTGTGAAAGAATGAAAAGGATTTTTTTAAACTGTTTTTTATACCTAGAATTTTCATCTAGATGTTGTTAGTTAGGCTTTCTTCGGTTTATTTCGTTTTATAATTGCTTGATTGCTTATGTAGTGTTTGTAAAAAATTGTATTATCTTGGATAATATTGCTTAGAACCTTCGTCGTGGGCGTTAATTATTGTGTAACTTTAGTTTTAGAAAACTTGGTTTCTTCATCACGTTGACTGCCAGGCAGCAGACACAATAGAAAATCTATTGTTCGTGGTCACCAGTTGACCGCGTTGGCAGTCAATGCCTTATTTGGTAGAGAAATAAGTACTTAAGTACAGATGCCAGCACATCGAGCTACCCGAAACTGGCGCCGATTATCTTGTTTACAAACTAAACTAAATTTAAGTTCAGTGCATCCTTTTCTTCCTATTTCATTAAGAAAAGGACAAGATAAATATAAGTTTAGTCCTGTCAAATTAAGATAGTCCATAGACAAGTTTAGACGTGATTAAAAAATTGGCTACTAAAAATACGTCAATTTACGTCAGGCGCTGACTAATTTGACAGGACTAAACTAATATTTATATTCTGTCCTTTTCTTAATGAAATAGAAAGAAAAGGATGCACTGAACTTAAATTTAGTTTAGTTTGTTAACAAGGGAATCGGCACCACTGTAAAATTTTTCCAATGAACTTTGAACCTTATACTTTAGCGATAAAGTTGAAAACCTATTAAATAAATTTGACAGATTGTAGTAGATTGATGTGCTGGCATCTGTACATATTTAAAAAATATTAACGTTACGACTTTTCTTGACTGGACCTTCTCTTCTTGTTCCACTGCTAGGCAAAAGTTTCTTCATTACTTATGTCAAACTTTTAGTTTTGCGGCTTTTTATTGATTATGTTGTAATTTAGTTCACACACTCATGGTGCACATACGCACCGCTTGACGCGAAAGAACATACACTGGACTGCATTGAATTACGGTTACGGCCAGTAAGACATTTATTTTCTATTAGGATATCGCCTCGGATTTGGTGTGAAATTTTACATAACGTAACGTCATCTGATTTTTCTATCACGAGAAGAATAAAATAAAGTAAGTATTACATAGCTTGATTGCTTTAGAAAATAATTTCGATATATTTTGGACACTAATCCTATGTATCGCAACACTACTTTCCGTTTACTTGCCCGGCCATAGAGTCAATTGTTTTCGAGCTAATTGTCTATGGCGTATTAAGTACCGATGACGTCATATTCTACTGTTTCACACGTTCTTAGAATTAGAAACAGTAATTATGTTATGTATTGATAAAGGTATGGAATTCTGACTACCTATGTTTTTTTAAGTATCTATGTAAACATATTAATATTATAAAGAGACAAGTCTGTTTGTTTGTTTGTATGTACGAGGGTAATCACTGGAACTACCAGACAGATTTGAAAAAATATTTTTGCTTTTGTTGGCGATCGCAGTCCTCACCGAAGCGGCATGGTGGCTCACGGCGAGGCGAGATGCGTGCGCTGCTGTATCCTGACCCGCCAAACGTAAACATCGATAAGATAAGCTCCAAATTCAGCATGGGAACATAAACAAAAGCAGCGTTGCTTGCGTTGCGAACTTGCGACCATTGTTATATTAAGATTTTATAGGGCCCTTTTCCGAAGACCTTCGTAAGAGGCAGTCGATTCACGTTTTAACAGTGATCTAAGCACACATTTAGTTAAAACATTAGCTATGTAACTTCACGCTATGAGCCTAAGGAGACGAGCAAAACAAAAAAGTCGGAAAGAACAAGCTAGTGAGGCCTAGCCATCGCCAAAGAATAATTATCTAAACAGAAAAAAAATAGATTTAGCTGAAGTTATATTGTGCCCGTTGCCGTTGAGCTCTGTATTTTTTATACTTCTTGCATATACTTATAAAAAAAGATGGACTCCGCGCTACGCGCTACGCATTTCGATATATCGAAAGTGAAGCACCGTGCACCGTACCGATCTATGTGTGCGTGATTAACGATTGATGCTGTCGTGTCACGTAAATGTAAGCGTGAGGCGTGTTTGTACAAAAGGTCCTGGCATACTTACTGTGCTTCACTTTCGATATGCGTGGCGCGGAGTTCATCTTTTTTTACAAGTCTAGACTTCTTGTTTATTACCAAAGATATTTAAGATAGGTACAACTTAATGTCTGCTCCGTATTTTTATAGGTACAGAGGTCAGCACATCAAGCTACCCCAATCTGTCAAATTTCTTTGATAGATTTTCAACTTTATTTCAAAGGAATAAGGTTCATATTCAATTGGGAAAATTTGACAGATTGGGGTAGGTTGATGTGCTGGCCTCTGTACTTGTTGTTTATTACCCTGCCCAGCCCCGATTGTGGACCACAACCAAAAAGTACGTGGTAATATTTTTCTAACCGATTTCAAAAAAGGAGGAGGTTGTCAATTTGGATGTTTATTTTTGTTTATATATTATTGTTTTTATGTATGTTCGGATTAGCAAAAATTCTATTTTTAGGGTTCCGTAGTTAACAAGGAAACCTTATAATTTCTCTGTGTCCGTCTGTCCATCCGTCCGTCCGCAGTTTAGCTCAGAGACTCTTAGTACTAGAAAGCTATAATTTGGCATAGATATAACATATTAATCACGCCGACAAAGTGGTAAAATAAAATCCTGAAAAAAAAAATTTTTTTTTGTTTCCTCGTCTTGTACTTAAATGTAAAGTGGGGATGTTTTTTATTTTTCTCGTCTACTCCATGGTGTGGGGAATCGTTGGATAGTTCTTTAAAAAATATTGCGTGATTGTGAAAGCCATTTGTGACATATTAAGCTTTAAAGTGCAAATTTTTGTTACAGTCGAGTGTCCCCCCTCCTGCCAGCTAAATGGTTGCTTTTGGATATGTGAAAAAAATCACGGCATAGTATAATTCATTCGAACTCCGGAACCCTTCATTGTGCGTGGTCCGACACGCACTTGGCCAGTTTTTAATGGGTAGGAAATGCCTCCGAGGTGGTCCTATCCAATATAAATAACCATATAAATTTTATTAACTTTTGTAAAGAACGCAAAGCGAAAACGAAATAATAGCGCGGGCAGGCGACGCGATGCGATGGGGAAACCAAAAAATCCACGTAGATGAAGTTAATAATCAGCCTATATGAGGGAGTGGGCCATAATCCACCACACAGTCCCAGTACGGGTAGGTGGATGTCACATGTCTCTGATTTATTTAATCTAGGACATGCCGGTTTCCTCACGATGTTTTCCTTCACGGTTTTGAGAGCAGTGGTGATGAAAAAATTTACAAAAAGTAAAGTGCCTGTCGAGGTTCAAACTCACGACGTATTCATAAATTCGCGTGCCACCGTCCACCACTGCTCTCTCCACTCCAAAATCTCCTACACAACTCATAAAAAATAACCCTGAAAAATATGGAAACAGTTTTAACGACGAGTTTTACGATTGTAACCTAATATTGAAGTTAACAGATTTTCAATTTTGTAATAAATATGGTTTCAATAAAATGGCCAGTCGACCGCTACTTCAATTGTTTAGTAAGTCTTATTTACATACGTTTGTTAACAACACAATAAAACAACATAAACCCCCGTCGTCACCGTGGTTCGTTCCCCGGAAAGCACGTAAAGCCGATGGTCCTGCGCCGGATCCAGTAGCGGATTCACACATTTGCCGCCAGTAGGCTATTCAAATTTTGCCGCCCCTACCGACCTCTACAATAATGTCACATGTCTCTTGTATACGACACGCTTAATTCTATCGCTTTTTCCAATGATGTATCTAATATATAAAATTCTCGTGTCACAGTTTTCGTTGCCATACTCCTCCGAAACGGCTTGACCGATTTTGATGAAATTTTTTGTGCGTATCTATGAGAATCGGCCAACATCTATTTTTCATTCCCCTAAATCGAAACTTACGCGGGTGAAACCGCGGGGCGCAGCTAGTAAAACTATAGATACGTTGTCCGCACTCTAAAATGGCAACATGAAATGAAGCCAATTGGCCACATTGCGCTCAGTCACGCACCAACCTGTCGCGCGACGCTGTTTGTTTTTAATTTATATCGTGTGAAAACCTGTGCAAAACATAAAGAAAACATGCCGTCGTGTATTTTCAGAGGATGTACAAATTATACCCCAAAAGTTAAAGACAAAAATGTGTCATTTCACGCGTAAGTTTACAAAACTTCATTGTTTTATTTTATTTTGTACGACGCTGCGTCTAATGGCGGCCGGCGCAAGAAGTTAGTAGTCACGTGACGTCGCTCATGCGTTCGACCAATGAGCATGTAATTTGACTATTACTTATCCTGTGACGTAACTGAAGATGTTTATTTATCTCCCTCTAGTAACAGGCATCCCGCCGTACGGTGTCATATTTTCTTTCCGTTTCTTTACGCGTATTAGTAGTTATCTAGTATTTTCGCTGTTTTTAAACGCCGAGATGTTGGTTGATAACGTGTCTATATATAATACGTCATTGGCTTTTTCTTCAAAATATGTTCTCGTTCAGGCTATGGAAAACTTGCAAAGAGATTTTAAAGATCGGCAACAGTGATCAAATCTATGGTAGAAGCCTCAATTTGAGCATTCACTTTGTTTATTATTTCCAAAAAACATGGTAGGTATACTCCTTTTAATGTCAGTAAGACATAAAAAAAATTAGCCCCACCGCGCCGCTCCCAAAATCTGCCGCCCTAGGCTCCAGCCTACTCAGCCTGTTGGTAAATCCTCCACTGACCGGATCTCTTCTATTCCCGATCGTGTCAGTTTACCGTCCCATCGGACTGTAAGAGTGAGTGCACCTGTGTCTTTGCGCACACGCCTGCATTTTATTTCTCGCATATATGGCTAGTCTCCGTTGAGATTGGGTGCCATAGCCGAAATTCGGTCTTTAGGACATTTTTATTAAATAGGTACCCACCGATTTCGGTCACGGTGTCCAATCTCAACGGTAGCCTTAGGGTCAGTTCACACCGCGACGCGACGCGGTGCGGCGTTCAGTTTTCAAGATAGCAATTATAGACCTTATCTATTACTCAAAAAAGTACACAATTCAGTGAGGTGGTGTCTACTACGTCGAGCTACGCCGCGCGGCCCACCTCACTGAATTGTGTGCCTTTTTGTGTAGTAGATAAGGTCTATAAATGTATTGCTGACCTGACCCTTAGTCGCAGGAGATATTATAGTGCACAAGAGTGCGTGCAGACTCAGATGCACTTTCTTAATTCCTTCACTCTCACAGTTCGATGGGACGGCACGCAATCCGGAACGACTACGACCAGCGGCTTAGCAGTCTGTATTAACTATAGAGACCGCTAATTTTCATCGTCGTACTCTTTCCCCCTTACTAATAAACGTACTATATCAGATGAATAGTTACACACTGATTTCTCTCTTTCAGACGTCAGTAATTTGACTGTCGAAAGAAGAAGACAAAGCGTTGTGTAACTATACAGGAGCTATACAACGTTTATTAGTAAGGGGTTAATCTAAAACAATAGAAGGAGAGCAGTGGTGGTTCAGTGCAGTAACGGCCGCGACTTACAAGTTGTAGGTCGTGAATTCGTGATGAGTACGAAACTAACCAGGCACTTTACTTAAATGTAAATTATTTCACCACCACTGCTCTCAAAACGAAGAAACGTCGAGAGGAAACCGGCATGTCCTAGAATCAAAAATTCTAAAACATGTGACATCCAGCAACCCGCAATGGACCTGCATGGTGGCTTACGGCCCACTCCTTATAGAGAGGAGGCCTGTATCCCAGCAGTGGGAACATTATAGGCTGATTATGCTAATAAAGAATAATCTATCTAATAAGGTTCTGGCATTAATATAACTGACAATGTTTTTCTACAGCTTTATCAATAATTTTCACCAATCAAATCGAAGCCAGAACTTTCAATAACAGACACGACTTGGAGAAGAACCAGCAATACGACATAATCACCACGCCAGTAAACAAACGCTCTGTTAAGGCAAATGCAACTGACAGCAACAAAACCTTACTAATGAAGAAAATATACAGCCATTTTGATCAGCATAGCGCTACAAATGCAGAATTTAGAAATAATATTTTAACAAGAAATAAATATGACCATAAGCACAAACATAAAGGCAATGAAGAAGCAGACTCTGACACATCACAAGCAGAACAACAAAGCGACGATAATCTTAAATCAAATGCAAAAATAACATCTAACAAAATTGAACTAACTTCTTCAGATAATAGAAACTATTTTTCGAATGAAGGTACATCCAGTGAAGAAACTAACCAAGTGAATCCGATTAAAAGAAAATTTGTTGCAGAAGTGATGGCACAAACGATAGCCATCGAGAAAGTTAAACAAGAAGGTGAGGAAAAACTAGAACCAAATGACGAATCATTACAAAATTATGTGGAAAAAGACCCTACCGTCAAACCAGTCCGACGTCAGAAACAGTTGACGGTAAAGCCTCTTTCTACAAAGAGTCGGAAAACCCAAGCTACGAGAGAAAGAAAAAATATTCCCAAAATAATGCACAAACGGTATTCTGAAGTCGAAAACGAAATATGTAAAACAAAACATTGCGATTATGAAAATCACAGATCTTTCGAGAAAATATCACGAGAACACGATGTCTACAAGTTAAAACGCCGCGATGAATTCAAAACAGCGTCAAAACGTAACAACAAGAAGAAAATATACGACATGAAAATAAAACATCGTTGTAATAAAAGTCACAGAGCATTCAAACCACAACACCAAGGAAAAGCTCAATACAAATTAAAACATCGAGACATTGAGAAACCCGTATTATCAAACAAAATATCAGAGGAAAATGATATCTATGTACGAAAACACATAGATGATTTTGTAACGGTAGACGAGACAGTTACAGATGATAACTATCAACGAAAACATATTGATGATTCTGCAACTGTAGAAGAGTCAGTTTCAAAACAAGTGAATCCAAAATACAAGCCAAAATTCAGTAATCATTTCCAAAAAAAGAGACAACGTGATAGAAAGATAAGAAAGGTTAAGGATACTGACAAAACAAAACACAACTCAAAAACAAAAAAACACGATTCCGAAAAAGTTTTAACGAAACAAGAGAAATACAAACCGAAACTCGAAGAATATAGAGATTCTGTCTTTGAAACACATACTAATATCCGCAAAGGTGACAAAGAGACAAACGCGAATTCTGGTGATATCTTGATCCCTGACGATGCAGATACCCCAACGATAGAAAATCAGGATGAGAATGAAACGCTAGAGTCGTACGAAGAACTATTTAAACAAAATTATTTCTTAAACAATCCAAAGCTTCCATTTTACGTTTCAACAACTACAATACGGACTATAAAAGAGATATTTAAAAAGCAACCAAAAAAACTAGTTGCACGGAAAAATGAAAAGGAAACGGATATACTGTTAGATGATCTTAATACAGTTTTGAAAGGGAACAATAATTTGATAAACCAAAATAACGATTTAAATATAACCATTAGCCGCTTGGCCTCGTCAAAGATATTCGATTTTATAACTGATAGGTTGGCAGGCAAAATGCTGAAGAAGTTGGAAAACAGCCTGGCATCCAAAAATTATTTGAGGACGAAAGAGGTGAACCCGGGGAAGGTCGAACAGTTCGACATACTGCTCAAAAAAAACGGCAATATGGTGATGATGGGGCCTGAACACGTAAAGGAAAAAGAAGTAGACGAAAATGGTTTCAGAGAAGCATTTTATCCGTAATTAACACGCTGCATATTAAACTACTTAGTACACCGCGCTTCGTTGTATTTAACCTCTCTTCCTACATAGTAGGTAGTACGTCATAGTCATCTGCCTAGCCTTTTCCCAACTATGTTGGGGTCGGCTTCCAGTAGTTCCAGTCTAACCGGATGCAGCTGAATACCAGTATTTTACATGGAGCTACTGCCTATCTGACCTCCACAACCCAGTTACTAGGTAATACGACACCCCTTGGTAAGACTGGTTGTCAGACTTTCGGGCTTCTGACTACCCGCAACGACTGTCAAAGATTCACGAATGACAGCCGGGACTAACGGCTTAACGTGCTTTCCGAGGCATGAAGGGATCTTGGTATTTAAAGATGTTCACCCACCCACAGACCAACTGCGGCAAGCGTAGCTTAACCTGATCGATCGACCTGTGCGGCTGTTATTATTTAGCCACGGTCCCCTACACCCTCATTGCATGTGTTATGCAATCCGTTGTCCGTATCAATAATCTAAATCAATGTAAAGGATAACCCTCCATATTTTTTTTTATCAAAATTGTTCCAGCCGTTTGAGCGTGAAGAAGTAACAAACATATTATAAACACACACACACACACACACACACAAACACACAACACAACTCACAAACTTTCGGCTTTTATATAAGTAATTCCAAAAATAAAGGTACTGTGAATGTATTAATTTATTTATTTAAAATATTCGCACAAAAAAGATAAAAAGGCGGACTCAATACCTACCTTAGGCATTCTCTACCAGTCAACCATTGGTTTGGTTAGAGATTTGTTAAATATTGCATTAGTTCAGAGGAACAATGATAAAAAAATAAAAAAATATGTTATAAATTATAATACTTACACAAATACATAAATAGGCTTTAAACCTTTAATACACATAAGTACATACTATTTACTTATTATTATTATTTAAGCCTTTTATTTCCCAAAACTTTTAAAAATTATATAATGTTATCAAAAAATATTCATAAGTACTTATCTCATTTCTCATTCCTAATTATAATTATAATCTGAACAATAATTGAATCATGCATTTTAACAAATAAATAAATAGATTGATTTTATAAATTGACTTATATTAAATAAATAATTTCTTGTTCAATTAGTTCCATTAGGTGCCCATTTAAGGGCGAAGGCCTCCTCCATCTTTCGCCATTGCTCTCTGTCTTGGGCCATTCTAGTCCAGATGGGGCAGGCCGCGGCCATAATAGTTATCATCGCACCACCGACGCCTGGGTCTGCCTCGGGTGGGTGGTGCATCGCGAAGGTACCAATGGAGGACCCTCTCACTCCATCGTCCATCTGTGGCTCTCGCTACGTGTCCTGCCCATCGCCATTTCAACTTGCAAGCTAATTCCACAGCATCTATTATTTTAGTGCATTGTCGTATGTCTTTGTTTCTTTTACGGTCTCGGAGTTTAATTCCTAACATACTCCTCTCCATTGCTCGTTGGAATGTTTGAAGTTTGTTTGTAACTGCCTTTGTTAGTGACCAATTTTGACAACCGTAAAGTAGAGTAGGTAATATAATGGTGTCCATAGCTTTCTTTTTCAAGCGAATCGGGATGCGTGATTTAAAGACTTCTTTCAACGACCAATATCTTCTCCATGCACTCTTTATTCTGCGATCCAATTCATTTTCTGTCGGTTTGTTAAATGTAATGCTTTGCCCAAGGTAAACACAGTTATCTACGTACACGATTGGCGTGCTTTGTATCACCGTTGGTACTCTTATGCTGTTGGTTAAAATACATGTCTTTTCCGCGTTCATGTGTAGACCACATTTTCGGCTTTCCTTATCTAGAGACTTCAGCATGCTCTCAAGATGCGCATGTGTTTCGCTTATCAAAACAATGTCATCTGCGAAGCGCAGATGATTGAGAAACTCGCCGTTTATTTTGATACCTACATCGCGCCAATTTAGCTGTCTGAAGATATGCTCCAAGACTGCGTTGAATAGATTTGGTGAGATTGGATCACCCTGCCTGACTCCTTTTTGGATGTTGAACATACTATTTACTAATATAATATACTTTTAACCAATACATAATTATGTATGAACACGTGACATGTGAACAGTCTGTGTAGGTATGTCATATTCATATGACGTCATCAGTACTTAATACGCCATAGAGAGCTCGAAAACCATCTCAAGGTCAAAAACTGAATATCTCTATGGCCGGGGAATTAAACGGAAAGTAGTGTTGCGATACATAGGATTAGTATTCAAAATATTATATCGATATTATTTTCTGAAGCAATATGATAGTTTATTGTATTCTTCTCGTGATAGAAAAATCAGATGACGTTAATTCATTTAAAACTTCACACCAAATCCGAGGACTCCGAGGTGATCATAACACCCACTCTCATGAAGATCGGAGACGTTACATTTGAAGTCGTGGACGAATATGTTTACCTAAGACAAACTGTCCAATTGGGTAGGTCCAACTTCGAGAAAGAGGTTAATCGTCGAATCCTATTCGCCTGGGCAGCGTTCGGGAAGCTACGCATTATCTTCTCGTCCCACATACCGCAATGTCTCAAGACAAAATACTTTGACCAGTGCTTGTTGCCAGGGATGATTTATGGCACTGAAACGTGGTCGCTCACAATGGGCCTTATTAGAAGGCTGAAAGTCACCCAAAGGGCAATAGAGAGGGCTATGCTTGGAGTTTCCCTGCGTGATCGAATCAGAAATGAAGAGATCCGCAGGAGAAGTTGAGAACCAAGGTAACCGACAAAGCCCGAAGAATTGCCAAACGTAAGTGGTAGTGGACAGAGCACATTGCTCGCAGAACAGATGGCCTATGGGGCCAAAAGGTTCTGGAGTGGCGACCGTGTACCGGAAGACGTAGCGTTGGAAGGCCTCCCACAAGGTGGACTGACGATGTTGTGAAGGGCACAGGAACCCGTTGGATGCGAGAAGCACATAACCGATTGAAGTGGAAGTGCATGGGGGAGGAGTATGTCCAGCAGTGGACCTTTTTCGAATGAAATGATGACGAAATTTTTATTTTAAGTACTTATTTCTCTGCCAAATAAGGAAACCAAGTTTTCTAAAAATAGAGCTGCATAATTAAATAATAATTAACGCCTACGAAGGTTCTAAGTAATATTGTACAAGATATAACAATATTTTACAAACACTACCTATGCAATCAAGCAATTTTCTTTAAAAAAAAACCTAAGAAAAACTACAACATCTAGGTACAGACGCCAGCACATCAAGCTACTACAATCGGTCAAATTTCTTTGATAGATTTTCAACTTTATTGCTAAAGCTTAAGGTTCAAAGTTGATTGGGAAAATTTGACAGTTTCGGGTAGGTTGATGTGCATGAAAATGTAAGTACCTAGGTATAAAAATCAGTAAATTAAAAATAAAAAGAATCCTTTTCACTTCTAACTTTTTTCTTTGACTTTGACGTTTCGAACTTTCGACTCTCCATTGAGTCGATATAATTTACCTTTGTTATTTCACCTCACTATTTTTATCTGTCAACTTTCAAGTGAGTGTCATGTTGAGATAACAAAACGTAACGTACCCGTGTAGTCGAGATAGTGCATTCTTATAAAAGTTTCAAACTTTATTTTGAGTTCTTAATTCAATTGCAATAGTCCAGTAGTGTATCAGTATATCAAACAATTGAACTATATGACGTGGTAAGTTTACATTTATTTAATATTGGGGCTTGTCTATAGGTAAGAAGATAAAATTACGTACGAAATGTAGGCTAATAATTATTATGTTATTTCTATACTTTTTTGAAACCGGCATGTCCTAGAACCAAAAATTCGAAGACATGTGACATCTACCAACCCGCGCTGGGCGCGCGTGGTGGACGGCCCACTCCCTCTCACCGTGAGGAGGCCTGTGACCCAGCAGTAGGAACATTATAGTTGATTATGTTACGTTATGCTGCGCTTTTTTACACTACAAGAAGGTTTTGTAAGAAATCTTAAATCCATACTAACATCATAAATGCGAAAGTGTGTCTGTCTGTATGTTACCTCTTCACGCTTAAACTGCTGAACTGATTTAAATGAAGGTAGGTAGAGATAGTTTCGAGTCCTGGGAAACGACACAGGAAATCTTTTATCCCGATATTCCCACGGGATCGAAATATACGGGTGAAACTGCAGGGCGCTGCTGGTACAATAAAAAAAAATACAAAAATATATACAACTAGCTTCCGCCCGCGGCTTCGTCCTCGAGGTATGTCGATAAAAACTATCCTATGCCCTTCCCTGGGATGCAATCTATGTCTCTGCCAAATTTTATTGAAATCCGTTCAGTGGCTTAGGCGTGAAAAGGTACATACAGAGTTACTTTCGAATTTATAATATTAGTATGGATGTGTAACAGAATAAACGCAAGTCATGAAACTAGTTTGTTCATAGTTGACTACTGAATCAATTTCAGTAACTTTTGATATAGATAATAATATTTAAAAATTATGTATTTTGCCATACTGACCGCCGGTTGAGCCAAAGAAAATTAAATCTGTTTTTAAGGCAAGAAGACTCAATTTTAAATGCATAAAGTTATGCTAGGATCAACATGATTTTCTGAATAATAATAGTTAGCTTTACAAAAATAAGTTTTGGTCATTGTATTTAAGTATATTATGCTTTTAACTCAATACTCTAATTGAGGTGTACGAGGTCTTGCGTTAGATATGTTACATATTGTATATTACATGCACAAGTATTTAAAGGGGAAAAAAATAAAAGAACTCATAGAGCTCCTAGAAGTTACTTTTTCAAGTGTTATATTATCATCAGTTTAATAATGAATCAGCCCAGATTATCTATTTAATACTGATAATAAATGAATGTATACAACCAATCAAAATGCAAAAGGCAATGATTTCAACACGAAGTGTTTACACTCAAAATAAAAATATTTTATGTACCTACTTTTTTTGTTAAATATTTGGTCCTTATGTATGAAATTAGTGTTTTGAATGGGAGGAATTTAAAGTAATTTTTTTTTTTTGTAAAATATATTTAATTAATCAATGTATGCACTGTTGTTATCTATGCACTTTTGCCTTCTCATACGTAGTTCATTGATCCCTTTACTAAAAAAAACATGGGGGCGAGAATCAATGAAATCTTTGAAGGCGGTTTGGACTGCCGCATTGGAGTTGAATTTTTTTCCTTATAAGAAGTTGTCCAAATTCCGGAAAAAATGGTAATCTGTTGGAGCAAGTTCCGGGGATGGATGTTGCAGACATTCCAATTGTAGCTCATCTAACTTAATGGTTGTTTGTTGTGCAGTGTGTGGTGTTGCATTGTCGTGAAGCAGCAGTGGCCTAGAGCGATTGACCAATCTCGGTTGTTTAGCAGCTAGTTCTTTCTTCATGGTTTGCAGTTGCTGACAAAAGATATCTGCCGTAATCGTTTGGCCAAATTTTAGAAAGCTGTAGTGAACGACACCGGCGCTAGTCCACCAAACACTCAAAAGTAACTTTTTCTGAGTCAATTTTCGTTTAGGGCAGGATTTGACTGGTTCTCCAGGGTTCAGCCATTATGACGAGCGCTTCCGATTATCGTACAGCATCCACTTTTCATCACAAGTAATGATTCGATTTAAAATCCCTTCATTATTGTGTCGGTTGAGCAAAGTAACACAGCAGTCGACGCGTGTTTGCAAGTTCGATTCACTCAATTCATGAGGTACCCATCGTTCAAGTTTTTTTACTTTCCCGATTTGCTTCAAGTGCATTAATACAGTTTTATCAGTTACCCTGAAGCCTGCAGCTATCTCTGAAGTGCTTTGTGATGGTTCTGCTTTCACAATAGCCTTTAATTCTTCATTTTCCACTTTGGTCTCCGGCCGTCCACGGGGTTGGTTCTGAAGGTCGAAATTTCCAGAACGAAAAAGTTGAAACCAAAAACGTACCGTGCTTTCTTTTGCGACAACAGCGCCGTACACATCATTAATCCTTCGAGCTGTTTCTGCAGCACTGGTGCCACGGTAGAACTCGTATTCGTAAATATACCGATATTTCATGTTTTCCATTGTGCGGTAATAAGCGACACCAAAGAAAAAAATTATGAGGACAAAACAAATGAATGACTGTTTTCAAAACTCAAATAAACCAGCTAAATGAATGTATAAATTTGAATTTGGGATTCTTAACAAAAGAGGAGATATTTCAGATCAAAGGGGTCAGTACGACAAAACGCTAATGTCATATGTAAGGACCTAATATATTACGGTGGTACGGAACCCTGGTTGTGCGAGTCCGACCCGCACTAGGCTGCATTTTTTAGGGTTACGTACCCAAAGGGTAAAAACGGGACCCTATTACTAAGACTCCACTGTCTGTCTGTCTGTCACCAGGCTGTATCTCATGAACTGTGATAGCTAAACAGTTGAAATTTTCACAGAATGTGTATTTCTGTTGCCGCTATAACAAAAAATACTAAAAACAGAATAAAATAAATATTTAAGGGCCCGCTCCCATTCAAAAAACGTGATTTTTTTGCCGTTATTTTAAATGTAGTGTTAAATATTGTATGGTGGTACGGAACCCTTCGTGTGCGAGTCCAACTCGCACTTAACCGGTTTTTTCAATTTTTTTTTTGTTTTAGTAAAAAATGGCCAGCGTTAACATTGGAGGTGCTCAGTCATACACAATACCTTTAGATAGCGTGGACTTGACGTACCTCAGTAAGTATGTGGGCTCCTCTCTCGCAGAGAAGAGACCGCTGTGGACGAGGAAGTGCCTGGACGGGGAGTCGGAGTACTGTCACGTACAAATAGTCACTCAAGATGATAATGAAGATGACTATTCTGGTAAGTTGTCAAAAATCAAAAATCACCATCATTTCAGCCGCAAGACGTCCAGTGCTGGACATAAAAGTTACATTCAAAAGTCAAAGTCAAAGCATTTATTTCAAATAGGCACATTAAAGGCACTTTTGAACGTCAAAAATTACAATGTGTGGTATTTGTTTTATATAATTAATTAATAAAACAAATATTATTTCTTTAATAGTTTATGAATATAAATAATATAATTACATGATCAAATATTGTATAGGAAATGATTAATAAATATATGCACTGTACTTGAGTGGGAGGTGCCCGCACCTCACTTCGGAAGCAACCGTCGTGCCGAGCGGACACTGTGCCCACCGAGTGCTGTGTATTACTAAATTATATTTGTGTTGTTTTATTATTTACCCGTGTGTGAGGGACGAGATTCCACACAATGAAACAGAATTGATTTGTTACGAATGCTACGACGATGTACGGTGGGCTGCATCAATTGGGTACCGTACCCCAGTTGCTAGATGCTTTCAAGGGGGATACCCAATTGATGCAGCCCACTGTACCTACTCGCATTTTATGTACAGAGGCCAGCACATCAACCTACCCCAATCTGTCAAATTTTCCCAATTAAATATGAACCTAATTCCTTTGTAGTAAAGTTGAAAATCTATCAAAGAAATTTGACAGATTGGGGTAGCTTGATGTGCTGGCCTCTGTACTACTAGCTGCTGCCCGCGACTTCGTCTGCGATCAAAACAAAAGACACGTGGCGCCATCTATTATCATAACAACGTTATTGTTGTTTTCCTCGGAAACAACACGTTTTTTCGGGATGAAAGGTACCCTATGTCCGTTTCTGTACACCTGACAACGTATATGCAAAATTTCAGGATAATCGATTCAGTGGTTTAGGCGTGAAAAGGTAACAAACAAACAAAATTACTTTCGCATTTATAAGAAAAAGTATTAAATAAATTAAATATATTGGGCTATGGGTTTGGATCGCTATAGTGGATCGGCTACCTTGAACTGTGGAAGGACTATGTCCCCTGCCTGGGAAATCCATACTAATATTATAAATTCGAAAGTAACTCTGTCTGTCTGTCTGTATGTTACCTTTCACGCCCAAACCACCGAAGGGATTTCGATAAAAATTTGGCAGAGAGATATATTGCATCCCGGGGAATGACATAGGATAGTTTTTATCGACAAACCTCGCGGGCGGAAGCTAGTAATAATATACGAGTAATATTCACAGAAAAAAGGCAGGGGGTGACTTGCAAACTCAATGATGATTATTATATTATTATTCGGTATTTATCTTGCGTTTTTTTTTTTCTAGAACCTTCTGACACATACAAGTGCCATATTTGTAACGTCCGCGTACCCACAATTTGTTACAATGAGCACAACGAAAGTGAGCAACATGAAACTATCAAAAACATATCCCAGAAATTCCTTGAAAGAGTCTCTAAACAAATGAATATAAGTATCATTAATAACGACGAAGATATCGTCAAGGATGTGTATTTTTGCGTACCTTGCTCTAAGATTATTAGAACAGAAAACAAAAATAGACACGAATCAACAGCCTACCACGTTAAATCGAAAAATAAAATTAGTATTATAAATGAATTTTATAAAATACTTAAAGAAAATGAAAGTTGTGATGATGGAAACGATTTTAACGATGAAATGGATGAGGAGAGTGACGTAGAATCGGATAATTCTAAATCCAATAATAATTATGATACAACCAATAAGAATTTGTGCAACAATTTCGATAGCGACGACAACTCTGTCGACCTATCACCGGCCACAGGTAATCTGACGATGATACCGAGACTCTGTAACACAGAACACAACATTCAATCAACAAGTTATGAGAAAACAGAAAATTTCGAAGAATATTTGAAAGAAATGACCAAGAAATACAATTTGAAAGTTAATTTGCCTGTGATTAATGGAGAATATATTTCGATTGTGGCTCCGAATGGGGATACAGTGAAGGTTTCTCGGGAGCATTTCCAAAGTTACCGGCAGTTAATGAGCACTATATATTGTCAACTGTGTAAGAAGTGGATATCTCAGGATACCAGGCCACACGATGTCACGGAAACCCACGTGAGGAATATCTTGAAGCCGATCAACGAGAAGTTCGCTAGGACGGTAAGAATTACATTTTTTTAAACAGCTATACAGTGTGTACAGCCCGCGTGGACACTACCAGTAGGAATGGCTTTCATAATGACAGTTAAACAACGTTCATTGCGTTATTTACGTTTCGAGCAGTTTTTTTTTTTTCGAACGTATGAAGCCATGGATTAGAAATATCTTGCAAAATGATTCAGATTGTGAATTTGGGTGCCGATTCAAACTTTATGGCAGCTGTGAAGTGCGTTGCTCGCTGCGCAGTACCTCGCCCCTCACCCCCGCTGACACGTGAATTCGTTACTGCGCAACGACTCGCTTCATGCTTCGAGCCGCCATAACGTTTCAGTATTTTTATTTAACGAAGCAACGCGCGCTTTACTTGTGGTGGTAAAAACACGCTGTGAATTAAAAAACGTCTACCGCTTCCTAATATCAATGGTGAAAAGACCACCATCACCTTCAATGTAATTTTTTTTTTATTTCAGATTGACACAGTTTCCAGTCATTGCGTGCCGTGCAATGAAGTGGTGTTGACTGACTCCAACCACCAAACTCTGAATGACGACCATAAAAAGATTATCAAAGACACATACGCACCCAAAACAAGTAAAACGTTCTGCGAAGATTGTAATATGTACATCGACACCCACAACTACACCGTCCACATTAGTTCAAAGAAGCATCTCAGCGCACTTATGAAACAAAACTCCGTACAAATAACAGACAAAGACAATATATTAATATGTAATATTTGTAGTATAACGCTGCTTAAATATAATTTAAATAGTCACCTCACTTCTAAAACGCATATAGTGAAAAAAACTAATGGTGCTACTGAAATAAATAACAAAAATAATTATTCTACTGAGATTTATAACAAAAGTAATGATGCAACTCCAACAAATAACAAAAGTAATGTTTCTCCTGCAGTAGGCGTTAAAGTTAATGAAAATGGATACTGCGAGGTTTGTAAAGTGAAGGTACCTTCCGGTGGAATGAAAATCCATGTCGATGGAAAGCCACACAAGAAGGTCATCAGTCAATTGTGTTCAAAAAATAAAACAGACACTAAACCTAAAGAAAATAAAGCTCAAAGTGGCGCGAAATCCGGTAGCTTCGCTCAAAATGTTGGTTCTGTGAATACTAACACGAAAAATGTTAGTCTTGCTGGCACCAGCTCCACGTCCAATAAAAAAAAGATGGAAGTGTTCAACAAACTGTTATTGTACACCGATGATTCAAAAACAAAAGTCAAATGTGAAATCTGCGACTTCAACATACCTTATATAGAACGTAATATTATTGAACATATGGAGGGCAGAAATCATGCGTTCGTCGAAAATGAATTATTAGAGTTTCATTTAATAACCAGGGTATCATCAGGGTACTGCTGTGAATGTTGCGAGGAGGATATTACCGATTATTTCGAACATATTAACAGCAGAACACACACGTACAAATTCCTAGACAAATTCGAAATTGACAAGAAAGGAATGCGAAAATATGTATACGAGGACGACATTAATAGTAGTGTCGCTCGTCGATACAGAGAAAGGTATAGAAACTTGCTAAAATACAACGACATTTTTAAGATAAATGATACACAATATTACTGTGGTTTATGTCACATCAAAATGGGAAGAATTAGCGAAATTGATCATGTTCTTGGGGATAGGCATGCATTGAAATTAGAAGAAATCAATTTATTGCGCTCTTAAAATCCATTGAGTTTAGAAGAAGTAAAGGGCGCGTTCCGAATTGAGGAAATAACCCGTACCGAATTGGCGTGAGCGCGATAACGATGTCCCGTGAATCGTCATAGCTGACGTCATGGCATGCGCCATCTTGCGATAACGCCGACCATGCCTCGTACTAATATCACCGTGAGCGCTGTCAAAAATGACAGTGTGTGTGTGTGTGTGTGAGGATGAGGATGTGTCAATGTGTGTTAACTTTGTTTTGAGCTGCATCATATATTTTTAATAACGTGGCATTTTCAAAATTGTGCTTCTGGCTGACAATCGCCACCTAAACAAAGAAAAGGAAGAAACGTGTGGTGTTTTTATGAAGAAATACTGCTGTAATATCTTTTTGACACCGAGTAAGCACTGTGAGCGCTCTAACGAGTGTTCCGAATTGTTGACAGCTCTCAGCTGTCATAATCGTGATATCCATTAAGGAACGCATGTGAGACGATTTGAGTGCTGTGAGCGATATTAGCCAATTCGGAAGGCGGCCAAAATATAAGAGCACACACACACACACACACACACACACACACACACACGAAAACCGACTCAAGTAAGGTCAATGTGGGGAAGACCGGCATACTTTTTTAATAGCTAACTTTGATCGAACCAAACTAATGGAACTATACATTCTGGGGTAATTCTTATAGTTAAAATTGATGAAAAATATTGTCTTGACTATTATAAAAACACTTCAATTGTTTTAATGTCAAATAACGCTTAAATAGAGGTTTTTTATAAAAAATCGGCGTGTAGACGGACTTTCCTAGCTGTTTAAGGTAAGTCCGTCTAGTGGTCATTTTACACTAAATTTGATAGATCTTACAGATGGAAACATTTTCTTTCGATAGAGTAATGAATGCCCTTCAAATATGTGCTTTAAAGTCATACATATAAGGCTGCAATTCATTTAAATATAATTTTTTCTCGTACTTGAGGTAAGTCCGGCATATATTTACGTGATGGAGCTGTAAACATTTTCGATAAAATAAAAGCAAAATATAAAATCAGAACCATGCTTCATTTTCGAATTAAAAAAATATAACAAATCACTATAAATCAAATATTATTTGTTCAAATTATTCATACAATATTTGCCTGCAGTTTAGCAGTAACTACTGATATGATCTGTTCACATATTCATCCGACATGACTAATCAAGATTTTATTTCGTACGGATTTAACTGATTTTTGCCTATTGGTACGTCAAAAAAGCAGTTGAATCCGTCCAAAATACATTCATAATTCGTCATGACAGATATACTTAGGTGAGAATAGACCGAGAGTTATTATTTTCTTACAAAAAGACAACAAATTACTAAAATCAACAATCTATTTATACAGGGTGGAAGGCACATGACGATTCTGATCCCACGTATTTTTTTTCTATGCGTAATATAAAAAACGATCAACATCCAATGGCATCAATTCAGGCATATACAATTTCTCTTTCAATTTCTGAAAAAAAAAACACTTGTTGGTTTTTCTCGTATAATAACTATACCCTAAATAATATTCGTTGTTATTTTTGTCTATTGCAAGCAACGTGCAACCTGAACTGCTGCATTTGGGGTTCGGGCTTCGGGTTTCAAAGTCCGTAAAAGACATTAGTGGCATTAGGTAAGGCCTTTTACACTAACAATAATTATCTAGAAATAAAACAAAATACCCACCAAAAAACTCTTTAAAACCCGAGAAGTTAAAATATAAGGATTCAAGAATACGTTTATGCTACGAAAAAGGTTGACGATCTGTGTTTCGAGGCAAGATCGGCATATGACGGGCTTACCTCGTGCGACTTATACGGACTTCCCAACTATTGTATTTTAAGGTTAGATATTTACTACACTTAATATTACAAAATTCTTAGCGTTAATGATCAATTCAATAAAAGAAATATATAGAAGGCCTATTTAACTACTTAGGTTACTACACTCGACGCTTCAATTCGTTTGATTTAGCATTTTTTTTATCTTTTTACCCCAACACATGTCACTTTACATTGGAGTTCACAACGCGAGTAAAGAAAGAAGTCAATTTTCTTCAGCAAAACTAGTTATAGCGACATCTATGATTTTCAATTCGAACTAAACCACTACACTGTTTTATCGATCGAGAGGTAAGCACCGTAGATAATCAAACACGAGCGTTACGACTTGTAGACGGACTTGCCTTGTATACGGTCTTCCCAGCATTGACCTTATACTACACTCTGTCCACTAGGTTATATTCGTTTTTTGACAGCTGCCTTAGAACGTAACTATTCCAGATTACGTAAAAGGTAACTTTAAAATGCGTAAAATAGTTAAATAAATATATATACTACCATATCTTATTGAATTATCTTAATAATGACTTCTTACAGACATTATTTATAATACTGTAGGTATGTGTATCAGTTTAAATAAAAAAAAAAAACTAAACAACTTTTTTTTTTTTATTCATTATTATTTTTCATAATTATTTCATCTTATCATTATTATTATTATCTCTCTCTTATTATTATTATTTTTTCTCTCTCTTATTTTTATTATTATTTTCTGTATTCTCTACTTTTTTAATAATAAAGTGAACATTGTTTGTTCACTTTATTATTTAAAAAGTAGACTTTGACGTTTCTATCTACCGTCATTCAAAATATCAACGACACAAAAGGTTGATATCCGTTTGGAATGTTTTCTATACTTTTACTGAATTTAATTAGAAATTAATATTAGGTCCTTACATATGAAATTGGCGTTTTGTACGGGAAGAATATACAGGGTGAAATTGAAAACATGCGACAAATCGAAATGGGAGATTGTACTCATCATTATGAACAAGTTTTACTATGGGACCAAATCTGAAATCACAAAAAAAAAATCTGTTGTTTCCTACATTTATGTTCGCATAACTCGTCAAAATGTAGGGAACAGCTGTTTTTTTTTTTGTAAAATATATTTAATTAATCAAAGTATGCACCGTTGTTATCTATGCACTTTTGCCATCTCATAGGTAGTCATTGATCCCTTTACTAAAAAAACCATGGGGGCGAGAATCAATGAACTCTTTGAAGGCGGTTTGTACTGCCGCATCGGAGTTAAATTTTTTTCCTTGTAAGAAGTTGTCCAAATTCCGGAAAAATGGTAATCTGTTGGAGCAAGGTCCGGTTAGTACGGTGGATGTTGCAGACATTCCAATTGAAGCTCATCTAACTTAGTGGTTGTTTGTTGTGCAGTGTGTGGTCTTGCGTTGTCGTGAAGCAGCAGTGGCCAAGAGCGATTGACCAATCTCGGTTGTTTAGCAGCTAGTTCTTCCTTCATGGTTTGCAGTTGCTGACAATAGATATCTGCCGTAATCGTTTGGCCAGATTTTAGAAAGCTGTAGTGAACGACACCGGCGCTAGTCCACCAAACACTCACAAGTGACTTTTTTTGAGTCAATTTTCGTTTAGGGCAGGATTTGGCTGGTTCTCCAGGGTTCAGCCATTGCGACGAGCGCTTCCGATTATCGTACAGTATCCACTTTTCATCACAAGTAATGATTTGATTTAAAATCCCTTCATTATTGTGTCGGTAGAGCAAAGTAACACAGCAGTCGACGCGTGTTTGCAAGTTCGATTTACTCAATTCATGAGGTACCCATCGTTCAAGTTTTTTGACTTTCCCGATTTGCTTCAAGTGGATTAATACAGTTTTATCACTTACCCCGAAGCTTGCAGCTATCTCTGAAGTGCTTTGTGATGGATCCGCTTTCACAATAGCCTTTAATTCTTCATTTTCCACTTTAGTCTCCGGCCGTCCCGGGGTTGGTTCTGAAGGTCGAAATTTCCAGAACGAAAAAGTTGAAACCAAAAACGTACCGTGCTTTCTTTTGCGACACCAGCGCCGTACACTTCATTAATCCTTCGAGCTGTTTCTGCAGCACTGGTGCCACGGTAGAACTCGTACCTACTCGTAAATATACCGATATTTCAAGTTTTCCATTGTGCGGTAATTAGCGACACCAAAGAAAAAAATAATGAGGAAAAAACAAATGAATGACTGTTTTCACAACTCAAATGTACCAGCTAAATCTACACTAATATTATAAAGAGGAAAGATTTGTACCTATTTTTGTATGTTTGTAATGAATAGGCTCAAAAACTACTGGACCGATTTTAAAAATTCTTTCACCATTCGAAAGCTACATTATCCACGAGTAACATACGCTATATTGTATTTTGGAAAAAAAATAGGGTTCCGTAAGATATTTGGGTTTTTCGGACACAAGGTGTAAAAAATCAACCAGAAAAGTTACTTATTTTGCGTACGCTGCCTAAACTATAAAAGATAGAACCATAAAATGTACTAATTAATTGTAGATCTTATAAATATCTACAAAAAAGTCCGCGACACACTATATATATTTTATCTATGTCGAGTGAGGCACAACAACCATTTTTTTATTTAAAAATCTTGAAAATTTTTTGGACTACATTTAAACGCGTTTATTTTACTCATGCTATTAATCCTTATCAATATAAATTATTTCATCACTAAGTACAGTTTATGTAGATAAAATTTGGTCATTGAATGATTAAAATTGGACGTTTGGTTTTGAAGTTATGGCGAAATTAAAATATTATGATCAAATTAGTAGGAATTGATTTACGAAAAGAATGTTTTACGCATGGGCAACTTTACGTTGCCCTATCACGGGTCGGGGCTCCCGACCATCAGTATATTTTGTTACCTGAAAATAATTTAACGTCAAATGTTGTTTATAGAGAAGCTCTACAATAATCGCTTTAGTTATCTATCCTAAAACAACGGGTTGCGCTCCGGGACTGCCTTCAGAAGTGAAAACTTATATAGTATTAATTACATTTAAATATTTTCATCATTAAGAACTTTAACATACACAGAAAGACAATCTGTGCAGTCTGCGGATAATGACTGCGTCGTCGATGTTACTGTCGGTGTCTGTGAATTGACCTGGGAATCATTTTGCTGACCGTGTCTTTCCTGGGTAGGCTTTTTGCAACGGTAACCGACATCCACGCGGGCGGAGCCGCGGGCGACCGCTAGTGAATTTATAAATTTGAATTTGGAATTCTTAACCAAAGAGGAGATATTTCAGATCAAAGGGGTCAGTACAGGGCACGCCGCGATAGCGGCGGTAAGGCCCCTCTTTGAGGAGTGGCTAGAGAGGCGTCACGGCGCCCTCACCTACCGCCTGACGCAGGTCCTCACCGGACACGGATGTTTCGGGAGGTTCCTGCACATAATCAGGCGGGAGGAAACGCCCGGGTGTCACCACTGCGAGGATCGCCCAGAGGACACGGTGGTGCACACGGTGGAGGTCTGTCCCGCTTGGGCAGAGCACCGCCGTGTCCTCGTAGAGGCGATCGGCAGCGGCGGCGACCTCTCGCGCCCGGCCCTGGTCCAAGCCATGGTCCGGGGCGAGAGGGAGTGGGAGGCAGTCACCTCCTTCTGCGAAGCAGTCATGCTAGCGAAGGAGGTGGCGGGATGGGCGAGGGACAGAGCCGAGAGGGCCGCCCGTCCCAGCCGCCGCGGTAGACGCTCCGGGCGTCGGGAGCCGCGTGGCGACTCCCGGCCACCGTAGGCGCGGGCCTGCGGACGGCGAGTAATGGGTAGCTCGCCGTCCGATCAGGACCAGGCCCGTGCCGGACGGCGCGTATGTGTTCCACGCGCGCCTCAAAGAGATGTCAGCATCAAAGGAGGGGCCCGTTAGGGCCGAAGCCTGCCGGGGCAGCGGGATTGTCCGAAAGGGTTACCGCTGCCGCGGAACATAAAGGGCTAAGGAAGGAACACGGATGGGTTTTAGTCAGTAAGAGTCTGACACTCCCTTCCGCTCCACCCAGAGCGGGAGGGGTCATTAGATGATTTCCCATCCTTAAAAAAAAAAAAAAAAAAAAGGGTCAGTACGACAAAACGCTACTTTCATATGTAAGGACCTAATAATTACTTAATATTGCAACACGAAATACGTTGTTATGTATTAATTACATCGGTACAAATCTAACACACGCAACAGATGATAAGTCAGTGCGTCGGGTGTACTAATGGAAAGTTCGCGAAGTTACGCCTGACGCTCCTTCCGTCAGATGTGCGACCACCGTAAGGGAGTGAGGGAGTGTAGTATTCTTACAAACGAACAAATTCGTATGTGGGAACAAAACTGTATTTAATATGAAAAAAAAAAAACAGCATTTCCCAAATTTTTGCAAAATTACATAAATGTATAGCAGCTAAAGGACTGGCATGCCTATCTGTCGCGCCAATTTTTTTTTTATTATTATTAAAATGTTGGCTACGCATGTAACCTATATAAATCGATAGCTGCCAACAATGCCAACAAAACAAATTAAAAGACTCGTTATAAGACTCACCCGTAAAGTGTCAAGTACGTGTCGCCGGACGCGGTCGACGTGTGCCCATATAGACCGCAGCTGTGACCCGCAACATAAAAGCGTGCGACGTTCGCGTTTGTTAGGACTCGGCCTAAAAGTATTCCCTTTAAAATTTGCCTCGGGTACCACGGCTCGCGAGCATGACGTCCGAGCATGGCTCGCGAGCCGTGAGCGGTCGGTCTGGACACGGCTATTTAGGGCCGGTTGTTTCAAACGGTCGGTTAACGTAACATACATACGTTAATCGTGATTATTTGACGCAAGTCAAAGCCATATTTTGTAATTGTAATTTGAAACAACGCTTTTTTTTTTGTTTGACGATAAGTAGCGTCATTTTTGAGGTATACGCATACGTGAAGTGGACGTCAAACAACCCGCCCTCAACCTAACACCTGTACATTATGCATTTAGGACATTGAAGTAATTTGTGATATTTTTACTGAGTACAAAGAACTAGACAAGGAACTAGAATTAAAACAGTATTCTTTATGATCCTTGGTTTTTGTTTTTATAGTTTTAAGGTGTATTTTTTTTCGCTGTATAAACCAATAAACGCATTTTCTTTCCTTATTAAACTTTGCATGATCGACTTCGTAAATGTTTCACCACCCACTCATTGTTTATTGTGACAGTTTGAGTGAGGCGCCGTCCTATTGTTATCGCTCGTGCGATGATGCGTGCGTCCAAAATGATCGTGCGACCGTGCGTTCAAACATGCTGATATCTACTGAATGTATTATTGAAGGTAGCAGGCCTGCTAATAAGACGTCATAGTACAAAAAAGTAGTGCAGTTCAACTTCTGCCCTGCTATAAGAGCTGGTGGTAAGCCCCCAGGCCCCTACCATGCTCATACATACATATCATTTCATCTCTTTAACCTTTTGACCAGTGCCTCTTGCCCAATGATTAGTAATATACAGGGTGAAATTGAAAAGGAGATTGTACTCATCATTATGAACAACTTTTACTATGGGACCAAACCTGAAATCTCAAAAAATAAATCAGCTGTTTCCTACATTTTATGTTCGCATAACTCGTCAAAATGTAGGGAACAGCTGTTTTTTTTTTTCGCGATTTCAGGTTTGGTCCCATAGTGAAAGTTGTTTATAATGATGAGTACAATCTCCCATTTCGATTTGTGGCATGTATTAAATTTCAACCTGTATATGTCAATGCTTTTGCTAGTGATGACATGTGGCACTGAAAAGTGGTCGCTCACAATAGGACATATCAGAAGGCTAAAAGTCACCCAAAGGGCTATGCTTGGAGTTTCCCTGCGTGATAGAATCAGAAATGAGGAGATCCGCAGGAGAACCAAGGTAACCGACATAGTCCGAAGAATTGCCAAACTTAAGTGGCAGTGGGCAGGGCACATTGCTCGCAGAACAGATGGCCGATGGGGCCGTAAGGTTCAGGAGTGGCGCCCGTGTACCGGAAGACATAGCGTTGGAAGGCCTTCCACAAGGTGGACCGACGACCTTGTGTAGGCCGCAGGAACCCCTTAGATGCGCGAGAAACATAGAACCGGTCGAAGTGGAGGTGCTTGGGGGAGGCCTATGGCCAGCAGTGGAAGTCTTTCGGCTGAATTGATGAACCTTTTGAGTTTTTGACCGCCACAGTCATGTAAAGATGACAAACCAAAATGTGTGCCCAGCACGCCACGGTCACGACTACATGACAGACTTGTAGGTAATTAGCGTGTACTTTGTAGTAGGGTTTAAAAGCTGTCCTAATAGAATAAGAAGCCAATTAAAAAAAATCAAGAGCTGTTAACCTGGCTATATTATCTGTGCCCTGGCTATATTATGGTATTCATTGCGAATTTTTTGATTTATTAACATTGGAATATTAGGATTGACAGTCCGAAAAAGTCTCCATGCTAAAAGTTTAACAAAATAAAACGTGTTTTTAAAAATATATTGTTGCTTTATTTCAATTCTTAATAAATAAATAGCAAGTACAACATAATAACGCTATAAAATACATAATACTTACTGGACGGGAAAAATCGTTATAAAAATTGGAATGTAGGTATATTAAAATACCTGTGTTACACTGTTTATCTCTTTCTTATAAAGTTGCCAATAGATTAAATTTTTGCTGCCTAGCGGCATGACGGCTGTTAAGTGGCGGCCGCTACACTTCTAGGAATCCGTAGGTGACCTACGATTTTAAAAATATCGTTCTGTTTATTTCAATCGTTTGAAGATGACAAAGGCATATTTTAAATTAGTTTAGCGCTAAATGTATTTAGTGATTAATGGCGTAAAATGAGAGTCAAGATGTTAATAATAGTCTGGGACAGGTGCGCACGCGATTTTCACGAAGTCTTCATATCGAACTACGCCTGTATTCGTTACGTTGGCTTCCCTGAATATGTTGTCCACCTGTAAAAAAAACAATTATTTTTAAAAGCGTGTATTTAATCGGACCTCTTAGAATTCTCATTTTGCGCTAATAAAATATTATTGTTCACTCTAATATACTTAATGATTGCGCCTCTTTTTGTGAATCTCAAATAATTCCTATTTTGTGGTCCTAAAAATACTAAATAAAAACGCGATAAACTTGGATGCAGCTAGTTCATATATAATTTTCTCTGGGTCTTTTACTGCCCCCCCTGAAAGTCTCAAACGCCACGAGGGCGCGTTATCGCCCACGTTGAGAACCAATGGGCTAGATAGATGACGAAATGAACAATTTTATTATACCTCTCTGGCTGATAGGCCTTCGCCCCAGTTCTGCAGCAAGTTCCTCAGCTGTCTCGCTGGGATCACCCCATTTTTTTCAGCGTCACCTGCCTTGAATGCATTCACTACCTAAAAAATAATGCTGTCAGATTAATACATAGTCCTCGAGACCGAATTTCGGCCATGCATTGCTACCAATCTCAGCGGAGACCAGCCTTCGGCGCGGCGGGAAATATTATAGTGTAGGCTTAGATCAATTAAGGCCTGCCTTTTAAGGCGACCCGCTATTATTAAAAAAAAAAAACATATGACATTTCATCTTTTTGAATTCAGAATTCGAAAACAAAAGAATGTTTTATGTTATTTAAGTATAAGAATGTTTTGAAAAACATGTAACAATATAAAAAATTGTAGCCCACCGGTATCGGAAACAGGGTCCAAGCTACCGACGGTCAGGGCTCCTGAGAGAAGAACCTCCTGACAAAACTAGCTGAGTCCAGAAGTACCGCTTTCTGAATTAAGATCCTTTTTACAGAATAAACAATTTAAATTCAAATAACCTATATTTACCTCATTTGGTAGGTTTTCAGCTCTAGAATGTATATGCATAACTTCCAAAAAGTCAGCGAAAGACATCTTGCCACCTTTTCCTTTTAGATAACCTGAAAAAAAAAAAAAACTTTAATTAAATAAATAGGCCTAAGAAACGCTGGAGTGACGATTTGGACTCGTTCTTAACCGATTGGGCGGAGAAGGCCCAGGACAAGTTAAGGTGGAAGAATATGAGAGAGACCTTTGCCCAGCAGTGGGAAGGTACAGGCTAAAGGAAAAAAACATAACAAAAAAACAGTGGCACTCCGGGAGTGCCAACAGAAGTGAAAACAAAACACAAACAGAATACTTTGCCATCACTCACTGACATATCGGATATACATAAAAACCGAGTACATCCCGAGGGCAGCCGAACACATCCGAAGCGGTGTCGGTTACGGTAACAGTGGCGTGAGTTCAACGGTTTTTTCCCATCTCAAAAAATGCCCAACGCGCCTAAAGAAGTTTTCACTTCAATAAACGTTTCTAAAGACTGAGTCGATGGAGTAATTACGTAACACACTATCAGTACCAATGGGTTTTATTTTGACAGTTCGACAAGATTCATTGCGTTATTTACGTCGTTGAGCAGACCAACTTTTCGAACATATGAAGCAATGGATTAACAGTATCTTTCAAAATGATTCAGATTGCACAGGGGGGTTCCGGATATGGTCTTTTAAGCGGCACCGGGACCACCCCTATGAACTGAGATGTGCCTTTTTTTTATTAACCACTCACAGCGTCCTGCGGGATTGTCCGAAAGGGTTACCGCTACCCCGGAACATAAAGGGCTAACGGCCTGTTCACGACCCTGCCGCTGTGAGCGGCGGCTAAGCGCGGGGCGGCGAGCGGTAGGAACAAAAGTATGGAAATGTTTGAAGCACGTCACGAGTCGCCGCTCATAGCGACAACGCGCGCGGTTTTGTCGGAGCGAATCGCTGCAGCGGCGCGCGGTGCGGGGAGCGGCGACATCAAAAGTACAAGCGCATGAGTGCGACGCCACGAAACAGAGCGGCGCGGATAGCGGTGTAGGTGTGACGGACTCGGCGGCGAACGTATAAACAAAAAAATTTAGACCATTTTGTGGCGGTAATGGATACCGAGGCGTTTATAACCGAAATTTTAAATCGACCCTCTATATGGATGTCAAAACGTCCCCAACAGAAATATAAAAACATTATAAAAAGTTTGTGGGAAGAAATAAAACAATGTTTTCCGGAATATGATGGTAAGTTTAATTTAAATTGATAACACAAAAACATAGTACGTAGTCCTAGGTACTTACAAACGAAGCTACCAATATATTGGCGGTAGGTGCCTACAGACGAAACTACCGGTATGTTTGAGTAACGTAGATAGTTGACAAGTAACTCTCTGTAAGTAGGTACTTACAGAGACAACAGACATAGTTCTAAACACAGAAGGGATAATTTTGATAACGCCATAATTTTGTGGACGGTCTGACTACCTAAATTCGTCCACCTCGGCCGCTGCCGCTAGCCGCTACTAAGGGTGTGGCGTGTAAAACGCACCGCTTGCTGCCGCCGCCCCGCCTGCCGCGCCGCTCGCCGCTAAGACCGAAGTCGTGACACGGAAGGAACACGGATGGGTTTTAGTCAGTAAGAGTCTGACACTCCTGGGTGGAGCGGAAGGCTCCACCCAGAGCGAGAGGGGTCATTTGAAGATATCCCATACTAAAAAAAATAAAAAACGTCCTGCGGTTTCACTCGCATAAGTGTCGATCCCATGGGAATATCGGGATAAAAAGTATCCTTTGTTATTCTGATGTATAACCTATATTGCTGTAAAGTTTCGTCAAAATCCGTTCAAGTCGTTTTTGCTTGAAAGAGTAACAAACATCCATCCATCCATCCTCACAAACTTTATAAAAAGTAGAAAGTAGGAATATCCCACTGCTGGGCAAAAGACTTCCTACTCTCCTTCCACCTTTCTCTGTCCAGAGCTACCAAGGAACAATCTTTATTAAAGGGCTTACAGGACTTAAACGCAAAAAACGCAAATTTTAGAAACAATAAAAGTATTTTATCGACTACAGTAAATAAAATCAGAAAAATATACTATGATATTCTTCAGGATATATGCTAGGTACGATAGAAAAAAATCATGAAGATACCTCTAAAAACTTTCTTTTTACAATAAAAACCATACTAATATACATATAATCATTATGATTTTTTGTTAGATTATTCTATAAACAACATTCTAAATTCTAAAGCACTAGTGTTTTAATTGTTTAGTCCAAACAATAGATTTGTAGATAGTTGTTTCATATTTTGCAATAAATTACCAGGGTTGTGTCATCGCACTTCTCTTTGTTTTCAATGCAGTCCGACAGACTGCGCTTTAGGTCATGTAGTCGCCTTAAAGGAGTCCAGCTCGTCCCACCATCTCCGTCTTGGCCTACCACAATGTCTTTTGCCATTAAGCGGGAGCCACTGGGTCGTATGTTTGGCCCATTGATCGTCTGACATGCGGCTGGTGTCATCATCTGCCTAGCCTTTTCCCAACTATGTTGGGGTCGGCTTCCAGTCTAACCGGATGCAGCTGAATACCAGTATTTTACATGGAGCGACTGCCTATCTGACCTCCACAACCCAGTTACTGGGTAATACGATACCCCTTGGTAAGACTGGTTGTCAGACTTTCGGGCTTCTGACTACCCGTAATGACTGTCAAAGATCCACAAATGACAGCCGGGACCTACGGCTTAACGTGCTTTCCGAGGCACGGAGGGGTCTCGATATGTAAAGACGGTCACCCATCCAAGGACCAACCGCGGCAAGCGTAGCTTAACCTGATCGATCGACCTGTGCGGCTGTTATTATTTAGCCACAGGCCCCTGACATGCAGCTGGTGTCTCCAGCCCAATTCCATTTAAGCAACTTTTCTGAGTGACTTACTAAAGAATAAACACTAATATTATAAAAGCGAAAGTTTGTGTGTGTTTATATGTTTGTTACTTCTTCACACACAAACGGCTGGGCCAATTTTGATAACATTTTGTATCTAGGTAGCTGACACTCTGGATTAACACTTTTGTGGGCGATACTGCGGGGCGCAGCTAATAATATTCTTAGTACTTTTAGTCTGTGCTAAGTTAATGTATTTTCTTACTTACTTACCAGCTAACTCCTGAATGGTGGGGCTCATTCCAAGAGATCTCATCACAACAGTGAGCTCATCAAGTGATGTGATCTGCCCGGAACGCGCAAACAGGTAGAAACATTCACGAAATTCTGCAAATATTTTAGACTAATTTTACATAAAAACTTTTTTATAAAAAAAAACAACTTAAAAAAAAACTACAAAATGTTTCGAGGCACAGAGAGGGATCTCGGTATGTAAAGATGGTCACCCATCCAAGGACCGACCGCGGCAAGCGTAGGTTAACCTGATCGATGGAATATTGCTGTTTGACAGCTTTTATAGAGAAACGATGTCAAACCGTCATATTTATTCTACAGATTTATGTTACCTGATGACTATTGAAAATTCAGCCCTAAAGTAAGTACCTCTATATTTTTTGTAGTTAACTTTCTCTCTAGGTAAACGTCAATAACATCCGTTATTTTACAAAAAGTAAACACTCCAATTTTCTCGAACATGATGTACGCTTAAAATACAGAATGACGAACAAAACCGATTTCTGAAGCTTCTATTTTAAATTGAATTTAAAGTAAAGGGTTGATTCATTTATATTATCATGTAAAATCTTATCAAAATTAATCAGATGATAAAAGAAAGTAGGACGTACCATCGATATCTTGTTCCTTGAAATAACGCGCCTGTAACAAAGTAATTAGTATTAATAGACGGCAGTTATGTGTAAATCACACGGTGAACGACTTAAACGTACCATTTTCTAGGTTTGAAGATGAATCAATTATCAAATCAAAACAATTATTTACAAAAGTTTCAGCACTAGCAGCAACCACTTTTTTGACATTAGTCACAGAGTACTTTTTAATAGAGTGAGATAGAGACCAATCTTGTTCCGTGGAACGGGTCATTTGCGTTTGTGAAGAAACTAGCGCCACCCATATTTTATCGTTAGAACTACACCACTATTGTACTTTTTTTTTTTACTTTTGTTTTTTTTTTTTTCGATTTTGTATCATTGTATACACTGCTGTACCGAGTTTTTTGTTCTAAGATTGAGCACCCTGACATTAGTCGACCAATGTTGCCTGCATAGAGGAATAAACGCCTGAACACTATTACCATTGAGATAAGAGAAGCATAAAGACGGCATATTCTACTATAGAGTCTGACAAACGAAAGCTGACCAAGAAAACTACACAAGATCAAACTGGTTGCTTATTTAATTGTAAATTTATTCTAATTTTTTGGATATTGTTTTACATTCTGTAGTTGCTCTGACTCACGCCCTGACTTATTACTTGTATTTTTATTTTTTGCATGAAAATCGTATAATTTTACCATATTTGTAAATATGTGAGCACCATGTAATGTATCTATCAGATAATTAATTTATATGTCATAGTTTCATTTTTAATTCTTTTACTTATCGTGGTATAGTAATTTTATTTTAGGTGCATCGTCTTCACATATTATTTGTTATATAATTGATGTACTTATGCAAAATATTCTAAAACATTTTAAAAGAGTAACGGTGGAGTTTCTTGCCCATTCTTCTCCATACGAAAACTACCTTTTGGAATGGGCGACTAGAATCAAATCTATTTCATAATAATTTTTGACGTTCAAAAGTGCCTTTTCTGTGCCTATTTGAAATAAATGCTTTGACTTTTGACTTTTGAAAAAAGGCGGCAATTAAAAAAAATCAAGCGCTGTTACCCTGGCTATACACTGCGTAAACGGAATTGATACAATTTATTATTCAATGCGAATTCATTAATTTATTGACATTGACAATTAGGATTGACAGTCCTAAAATGTCTCCATTCTAAAATTAAAAAAAAAAGTTTATAAAATAACTCGATGTCAGCTTTCGTTGGCCAAACTCTAGAAATAATAGTTACAAAAATATCTATAATGTCGACACACACATGTCAAAAAGCGTACTGTTTCTTTTTAACTAATCAAGAGCTGCACATGAAAAGAAAGACATCTAAATGTTTGTCAAGTACTAAAGGCAACACTTTTGTGTGACGTCAAAATCATGTCTATGCGTGACGGGCCGCCATGTTGAGTGCCAAGTGCCAAGTTTTTTTATAAAGTTTTGTGGTAGATGTGCTGTCAAACGGTTTGTTTGCTCAAAATATTTTTGTTGTTTTCAAGTGAAATACTTCTTGAAACTAGGTATTTTGGTGTCGATTAATAGGAAAATCATGTCCTCGTGTTGTATAAAACAGTGTGGGGCAAGAAAAAACAACAATACGAAGGCGGCCGTCTTGTGTGCCCGATTTTTGTAGGTATACACGCTAATTTAGTAGATATGCACAGTCCATTGGTTTATTTAGTCATTGCTTGCGACGTTTGTCTACCGTGTTCCAGGTTCAAGTTTATTCACAATTTAGCTTGAATACTAGGCTACACGGCCACACGCAGCGACTTTAGTCGTCAGCACACCTTTAGTCGTCAGCATAGACCATAGAGGAAAAATTTTCTAGCGACTTGGTGGCACAGAACATTTAAACTCTTGTTAGTAATTTAAGTCCATAAGTCGTTCCGCGTGTACCTAGCATAAGGTCTTGGCCTCAAACTACGCCACCTATCACTCCTACCAGCACACTCACTTCATTCAGATAAATTGCGACGGTGAAGAAGCACTGCCTGTCACTGGTTTATTTATAACCTTGATTATAATATGATACCTTGGATTTGATAAAAAGACAAGTATCCATATCTACGAATATGTATAGGTAGTCTGCGAACCAACATGGGCGACCAATCAGCTGACATTATTGAAGGCATATTTTTCCATGGTGTAATTATCTAAATTGGGTGAATTATTACATAAAACCTACTCCAAGGCAGTTTTCAGTGATTAACTTGTCATTTAAGTGATTTATTTACCTACATCTGTTATGGATATTGAGATAACCATTGCGTGAGTATTTACATGATCGTCGTAAGAAAATATAATAATTTCCATTTTATTTTATTTTGCCTTGTAGGTACCGAGAGATTGTCATAAATAATGTCCTTTGATCGCCGTGAAACTTGATTTTGCTGAGATACTGACTTATAAATAATATTGGTTATTATTGATTTCTGTAATCTTATTCAGTGTCATGCTAGGCTCGTATTACGCATAAAAAATATAAAAATCACAATTTGCAACGCACGACTTTACTTTATTTGTTTCTCTTTTTATGACAGACTGAAGGTTGCTAAGAAAACTGACAAAAACTAGGCAGTTACTGACAAAAGTTTATTTATTTTCAATGAGAGAACTATAGAAAATACACTGTGTTAAACAGAGTTAGCTAAGGGTTTAGAGAACTTGTATTTCTCCTAAGAACTTAAAAAATAACAGTTTGCTTATGATGAGACTAGCAGCGCTCCGCGGTTTCATCCGCGTTAGTTTCGATCCCGTGGGAATATCGGATAAAATGTATCTTTTGTGATAATCCTGGTTATAAACTATCTGTTTACCAAATTTCATCCAAATCCGTTCAGTAGTTTTTGCGTGATTGAGTAACAAACATCCAAACATGTTCACAAACTTCACATTTATAATATTATTAGGATACTTATGTGATTATAACTAGTAAGTACTATCAACATTAGTTAAAGGTACCTCTTGGTTGCCGGAGACATTAAATTAGCATAATTATTCTGTTTTATGTTATTTTAAATATTGTGATGTGTTGCCTTAATCTGCGTTTGAATATGTTTATACTCTCACATTTTTTTATATCCTCCTGTAAACTATTGAACAGCCGTGCGGTTTCAACCAATATTGTTTTTTTGCCATAATTAGTGAGAGTGTGTACTGGTTTTAACTGAATTTTGTTTTTGTTCCTTACATTCTATGTTATCAGTTTTGTTTCCGCACTTAGAAGTGATCCATTTTAAATAGTAAAACACTTTATTTCAGACCATGGTGTCCATTTTGTTAGTAACAATGTCCTTATAGACTAGTGTTAGTAATACTTAAAACTAACACTACTTAAAACTAGTAATACCTAAAACCCACAACAAAACATAACAAGAAAGTAAAACTCAATCAATCACTACTGCGCCATTCCATGACAAATGGCGCAGCAATGATTGATGTAGTTACAATCCCGCCGAATAGCAATCGTGCTAAGGATGCTGTTGGCGCTGCCACATACTCTACGCACCAGGGATGCGCATCTTTTACGCATCAAAGCGTAAAAGCAGTCTACGCAATGTTTAGCAAACATCCCTGAAGCACTGCAGAATCGTTGCATGTTTGATTGAACAGATTTGGTGATGATTATTTAATAAGGACGTAAGTGTAATATTTTAAAGATGAGTTATATTGAGTAGTTTGTATAGTAATCTTGTATGAGTCTCAGACTAAATAAAAAACCAAGACAGAGTGCTGAGAACGATAGAGTGAAGCATGCCAAAACTACACCGCTCTGTGCATACACACTCACACGCCCACATTTACAACCATTTACAATCAAACTACACTTCACTAAGTGCACACATGTTTACGAAACCGCTTCATTTTACTGTTGACAACCTTCTGTCTTGTTTTTTATTTGGTCTGAGCTTAGGAGATTTATATAGTTTTAAAATAATGGAATATATTTTAGTAGCTTTTTCCTCAAATTAACAGGGGTGAAACCACAGGGCACAGCTATTAAATAAATATAAACGTAACTTGATGCCTGTTTCATTATTGACTTTCATTATTTTTAAATCAATATAAAAGATAATATTATTAAGTTATTTAATAGAATTAAATAACTGAATTTAATTTTATTTTATTCCTCGAATAAAAGCTACCTAGCGATGGAAAAGTCAGCCCTTAGCCCACTAAATAAATAGGATTTAAACACAAATGTTGGTGCTGAACATTTCTGTCTAACCTTTCGGCGGATACAGACGTAAAGTTATTTACGTTATGATATACACTGATCTTTTGAGAGAAAGCACATCATTTAATGTTGTCGAACATTTAATACCCAAAAATTAAAGTACTATGTACAGACGCCAGCACATCAACCTACTACAATCTGTCAAATTTTCCCAATCAACTTTGAACCTTATGCTTTAGCGATAAAGTTGAAAATCTATTAAAGCAATTTGACAGATTGTAGTAGGTTGATGTGCTGGCGTCTGTACCTATATAACATAAAGTACTACGACAGAAAAAAAAACTATTTTCTTATGGGAAATAACATCTAGAGCATTTTTTATTATTACAGTAAAAGCCTAAAATTAACCACCCGGCTGCTATTGAGATTGAAAATGCCAAAAATATTTTTATAAGAAGTGTTTTAAGCACAACATTATTCTGTACCACTATACAATATTGAAGGATTCCGTTTTTACCCTTTGGGCACGGAACCCTTAAATTAAATTAAATATTTGTTTATTAATGGCAACTAGGCCCAATTGTTAGTAACATTGTTCTTAAAACTATTGTGAGTAAACAAAACACGGCCACAAAAAACAAAAACAAGAAAATAAATAAAATTTCAAGGCTAGCTGAGGGGTCTTCTGACCAGCACCTCCACAGCGTGCGACAACCAGGGTGCGTCGTACTTCAGCATCAACATACTTAGGATGCCGTTAGAACTAGACCGCGCTCTTGACAAGATGGAATTTGTTTTTTTGCGCATTATGGCATAAAAATCATCGGTAAAAAACTGCACTTAGGCCTGAGTTCACCAACATTCTAACCATCGGTTAGGTATTTAAACAGTTGATTTCCTTAGGAAATTTGACATAAATCAACTGTTTAAATACCTAACCGATGGTTAGAATGTTGGTGAACTCAGGCCTTACTGATTTAAGAAAAACTGTATTTAATGTTAGTCCTTATATTTTTTTATAAATTTTATTAGTTTATTAATTGCCATTACATAACAACTAAAAACAGTTTTTTTTTTTTCTATCTTTTCAGGTCAAGTGAGCAGCGAAAAATACCTGAATAAAAATCATGGAAGAACCTATAAATAGGATAAATCAATTACTTTTCGACATACATAAAATCACTTAGTTTTAGCAAACTGAAGTAGTGAGAGGAAAAAGTTAAAAACAATAAAATAAGCAGAAAGAAAAACAAAATAGCTAACTCAGAGATCTAGTCTCTATAGAAACAAAACAAAAGTGAAATTAATT
The DNA here is from genome assembly GCA_963669345.1 of Gortyna flavago. NCBI lineage: Eukaryota > Metazoa > Arthropoda > Insecta > Lepidoptera > Noctuidae > Gortyna > Gortyna flavago. The sequence goes on from OY770154.1 coordinate 2,152,099, forward strand.
ATAGAAATAAAATATTTATTTTCGTTAATTATTATTATACAATTTAGTTTGACAGTTGATTCCATTGTTGATCTGTATTCAAAATACATATACACAATATATATTAAATAGTTACCAAAGAAATAATTGTATAGATTATGTTTGTTAATGTATGGAACTCTTAGAGGGATATAAAAAAAGTATATTTGAGGGTAGGGCGATTGACATGGCTGCAACGATGGTGGAGACTCCGCCCCCGCAGTTGATTACGACGATAGAATGGAGTATGATGGACAAAAATAAGTTTTTCCCGCTATACACTTTGAGTAGTTTCACAGGTAAGAACCTATTTTTAACCGATTTCAACCTATATATCGTGTCATTTATTTATTAAAACTTTATGCACAATTAAAAACTGTACACACGGCTATACACAGGCTACAGATCAAGCTGTACATAACCAGTATAAGCTGACTTCTGATTGTACGAAAAACCTATACAATGCGAGGTTAGCTAAAACTGGAAATGTATAGCTTGATGTGTAGCCGTGTGTACAAAGGCGGACTTAATGCCTTGGGCATTTTCTACCAGTCTACCTTAGGTTAATGCAGATACAATACACAGTAGGTGCAATAAAAGAAAACAACTTAGTAAAATATTTATAACTAAAATATAAGAATAAATACATAATACATATAACAAAATATAAAATAAAAAAGTTATGGGAGATAAACAAGAAAACCTGCAAAAACTTAATTCTGAGACGAATCTGCCAACTTCTTGTGCATGTGTTCTCAAGCTTTCATTTTAAATGTGAACTGATTGGTCATTCATTCATTCATTGAGTTTTTACGTGTGCAGTAGTTTAAAATCAGGTGAACTAAGCGACAAGTGATCAGTGATTAACTCATCGACTGCAAGTTACACTAACTACTATGGTAAAATGGCGTCTCAACATGCAAACTGGTCGCGATGACCTGGCGAACGTACGGACGCCAGCACATCAACCTACCCGAAACTGTCAAATTTTCCCAATCAACTTTGAACCTTATGCTTTGGCGATAAAGTTGAAAATCTATCAAAGAAATTTGACAGATTGTAGTAGGTTGATGTGCTGGCGTCTGTACAAAGAGTTGCTCGGTGTTGAAATGGTAAAAAAAAAACATAAACTAGCTAAACCTTCGCATATCCTTGTTGGCCGAAACAAACTCGGAGGTATCTTGGTCAGATCATGTGAAGACCATGTCGATTGATGTCTGAACAGGGTGCTTACTCTCGAATATAATTCCGATGGGTCTACCCTTTATAGCAGAACTTTTTATGTCATAATATTATTTTGCATAACAGCGCATAGCATAAACTTCATTTCGCAGAAAATCGTTTGGCATACACTCATTTATAATACATTAAAAACGCATAATTTTGTAAGTCAGAATCATCTTTAGGCATAAATTTCATATCCATAATAATTAAAAAGGGGTCTAAGTTGGTTTACAAACAATAATAAATAAGACGTAGTTGACGGAGCCCCGCTACGCTATTTCTGTCTACAGGGTTTAAAGGAACCTAACCTAACCCAAGTCGGGGTGCCCCAAGTCCGCTTATAGAAACCATTATTCTTATAGTTCATTCAAATACCATGGAAAAATATACCGAACAAACAATATTCGTTAAAAAATAATACTACTGTTATCTTCATATTATGCCAAGTGAAATTGTGCCAAATAAAATTCTGCCATCTTCATAGTATGCCAAGTGAAATTATGCCAAATAATATTATGCCATCTTAAAAGAATGCTATTGTAAATTCGGACATATAAACATTCGACCAAACAATGATTATGGTAAATAACTTTTATGCCTTAAAAAAATTCGCCTAAAAAAGATCTTGCCAAGTGTGTTATGCCAAATAAATTTCGGAACATCAGGATTCTGCCAGATAGAAGGAACCTAATTCCGATAGATCGACATTGGAACTGTCAGTCAAACGTCAGGGACTAGCTGGCCTCACTGAGTCTAGCCAATCCCTGACGTTTAACTCAACCAACTGACGTTTGACCAATGTCGAGCTACCGGAATTATATTCGAGAGTAAGCACCCTGGTCTTTTGAGGAAAGTACCACACAGATTTGAGTGGACCAGTCCAGTCAGTGCAAGTATTTGTCGGTAATCGTGTAGCTCAACTCAAAACTTGAGGAGCTCAACGACTCGACAAACTAAACCAAAGAAAGGACATTTGGGTAGGCCGTATAAAGTAGGTACTCAAAACCGCCAGACCAACATTAAATCGAAAAGAGATAGAAAAATATTTTAATGACGTACATAGTCTAATACTTTAAAAACATATGACTTTAAAAAAAAGATGGACTCCGCGCCACGTATATCGAAGAAGTGAAGCACCGTACCGATCTATGTGTGCGTGATTGACGATTGACGCTCTCGTGTTACGTAATGGCGGGCGGTCGGCATACTATGATGAAAATGTGAGCGTGAGGCGTATTTGTACAAACGGTCCGGCTTACTGTGCTTCAATTTCGATATGCGTGGCGCGGAGTCCATCTTTTTTTATAAGTCTATGTTTTCAAAGTAAAAATCTGTTAGTGAAATGGTCAGTTTTTATCAAGAACCGTATAGAGTACGCAGCCAAAAGTTAATTATACTCTATATCTAATCACGACCGCGATTAGAAGTTCATTTACCTATCTAATCTTAGTATTCATAAATACACAAAACTGGCGGCCTACATAATACCTCATTTGTTGCTAATCACAACTTATTTGTTCATCACAAATTATTTGTAATAGGGATGATGAGAATTTGTTGTTTTAAGAGCGTTTACGCCGTACGGCATTTCATACAAACTTTCAAGCCGTTGTTTTTCGAAATGAATGGACCGATTTTAATGAAACTTCATACGCATAAGCAGGATACAAAGGTCTAAAAAGTTAGCTAAGAACATTTTCGAAATGTCTTATTTAAAAAAAGATAATTGGAAATCTCTGTTTCTATGGAAACTTTAAAATCGGTCTAATTTGGCTGTAACACAATTTTTCGAAAATGTTCTCAGCTAACTTTTTAGACCTTTGTATCCTGCTTATGCGTATAAAGTTTCATTAAAATCAGTTCATTCATTTCGAAAAACAACGGCTTGAAAGTTTGTACGAAATGCCGTACGGCCTAAACGCTCTTCAAAAATATTGTGCAAACAGTACTATAAAAAGTCTAAAAGCCTAAAAAAATTGCCAAGTTTTAAACGTTTTAAAATAACTGTTAGACAAAGACGGTACTATCACAGGAGTGACGTCACGACTATGTAACGTCATACTATTGCCTTAAATTGTCCGTGCCGCGTGACTAAAATAAACTAATTGACGAGTTTATGGAAAAATTACTTTAGTACCTACAAAATAAAGTTTAGTTTGCGCTACACCTTCAACCGTTTTCTTTCCATTTTTTTTTTCAAAATTTACCTGGCAGTCTAAAATAAACTTAATTTACACTGCCTTAAAGTTGATATTTGTGTGGAAATTACAACAATTGGAAATGGAGATTTAAATACACCAACCCTACCTTTATTAGGACTGCGGAATCTAATCACAGCCGGCGCGACACGACGTTGGAGAATATAGGTGTGGTGTCAGGGGAATGTATTTATTCAATTACCAAGTAAATAATATTTACTGTCATTCGTGGATATTTTTTTTCAAAGTCAAAGTATTTATTAGTGCGATTTTTGGTGATATAACAGGTCAAACAGATATTTTATAGATAGGTACTCAAAAATCTACACTATTAACAATATTAGAAATTAAATAAAACATTATATAAGTACAATTACAATTCTAATAAATTACAAGTCTGATAGGTATTAATCATCATAAATCATAAGTACTGGGTCAGTCACAAGAAATTTTGTCAGCAAGAAATTCGTCAATGGTATAGTAGCATTTGTCTATTAAAAAATTAACCTCTGGACTTGCACTTTGACAGTCGTTACGGGTCGTCAGAAGTCTGACAACCAGTCTTACCAAGGGGTATCGTATTACCCAGTGACTGGGTTGTGGAGGTCAGATAGGCAGTCGCTCCATGTGAAATACTGGTAATAAATAAACCCCTAAAACTCAACATGTAGGTACCTAATCAGTTTTCATATTTTCCATACAAAAACTGGAAAATTCCATTTAAAAAAAAAAACACGTCAAGGTTGCACAACTGCGCGCCTCCGGCTCTAAAAAAATTCACGGGGTAGGGCAAACAAGTACCACGTGGAGTCGCGATTGTCAAATTCGATTTTAGTTGTGTCAAAATTTTTCTTTTTATAGGGTTTTTTTTTTGCAGAATTGCTTTAAGATTGTTGTAGCCAAAAATAAGGAATTTTAGTGATAGTTTAATTCGGTGTACAGACGCCAGCACATCAACCTACCCGAAACTGTAAAATTTTCCCAATCAACTTTGAACCTTATACTTTAGCGATAAAGTTGAAAATCTATCAAAGAAATTTGACAGATTGTAGTAGGTTGATGTGCTGGCGTCTGTACAAGAGAATCAACACTAAGGCTTTACGCAATTATCCCGCTGAATAGACTTTACATATTAGTTGATGAAATGTTTTATTTATCTTTTCAGTTAGATGTGCACTGTATCCGCTAACCTTGATCAAGACACAAATACAAGTCCAGAGGAGAAAGGAAGCTTACAGCGGCGTGGCCGACGCCATTTCCAAGATTTATAAGAACGAGGGAGTGCCCGGGCTGTACAGAGGGTTCTGGCTGTCCAGTGTGAGTATTTGTTTAGACACACTAGCTGCACAAGCGCACAGTCGGGCTGGTCGGCAAAGGATTTTGAAGATCCGTGGCATACCTACTACCGCGCCATTTTGGAAATGGCGGCCACGCATGAGACCTATATAAATCGAGTTACTCCGATCTGATCCCCCCGCCCCTCCACCCCCCACCCTCCTCGGTCCCCTGCTAGTTCTTGTTCACGGAAACGGTGACACTTTACGGGTTTTTGGTTTTATTATGTTTTCTGTTTGAATTATTCAGCTGCCTCCGGTTAGACTGACTTAGAGAAACCCGAAAGCCTGACAACTAATCTTACCAAGGGGTATCGTATTACCCAGTAACTGGGTTGTGGAGGTCAGATAGGCAGTCGCTCCATGTAAAATACTGGTATTCATCTGCATCCGGTTAGACTGGAAGCCGACCACAACATAGTTGGGAAAAGGCTAGGCAGATGATGCTGATGATGATTGTATTATGACATGTATTGTATCTCATCATCATCATCTGCCTAGCCTTTTCCCAACTATGTTGGGGTCGGCTTGGTAAGATTAGTTGTCAGGCTTTCGGGCTTCTGACTACCCGTAACAACTGTAACATAATTAACGTAAGACGTTCATACACCCCAATTAGAGCATTGAGTTAAAAGCATAATACAATGACCAACACATTTTTATTTTAAAGCTTACTATTAGAACCGTGTTGATCCTGGCTTTAGTTTAACCATTCAAAATTGAGTCTTATTGCCTTATAATAAGACTTAATTTTCTTTGGCTCAATCGGCGGTTAGTATGGTAAATTACATAAATTTTGAAAAAAAAAAAACCTGTTTTAAAATTTATTGCAATCGATTCAGTAGTCAATTATGAACAAACTACTTTCAGGACTTGCGTTTATTCTGTTACACCTTGTATACATATTTATTAACAAAGTGAACTGTAAAAAAATAACGGGAATCAAAAAAAAAATGAATCCAGAAAATCAGCACTGGGATGTTTACATGTATTTGTTTTATTTAAACATTGTTTTCTACAGTTTCAGATCATCTCAGGCATATTCTACATCACGACATACGAGGGTGTCAGATATGAGCTGGGAAAACACGATGTCAGCCCCAAGTTGAAGGTATGTTGTGTATACCAATATTATTAATGGCCCGATGTTTCAAACGCTTGGTTAACGTAACATACGTACAGAGGACAGCACATCAAGCTACCCCAATCTGAAGTAATGCACTTTAAACCACGTGACTACCCTACATATACGTTGTATTTAGAATGCAATGTCCTTAGAAAATTGTATATCTTAAGATCCATCCTCCGCAAGCACTCTATGATCTCCTTCAATAAGCAGCTAGTCAGTCAGCGGCGTTGTGGCTTTCCGTTATGTCCAACAGTCTCTTGTAGGACTGCTTTCGCAAGACGACAGTTTAATGGCCTAAGTGCTGGGCTTTATAATAAAGCCCACAAACAATTAAATATCTACGCCTTGACTAAGTATGAGGTAAAGCGCAAACTTAATTCCTGGCTACAGACGTTAACATGTAGTGATACTGAGGAGCTTTTAACCATTGTACAGTAAAGTAGATAGGTTTACACCCAAACTAAAGGCTTAAAAAACAAACACACACACACACACTACCAAACGCACAAACACACACACCCACACGCGCATTTTCATTTTATTATTATTTTTGCTCTTGGATATAAAATAAGTACTTTGTTCGCCCACTGCACGTACCAATTATTTTGTAACCGTCACTAAGATCCATTATAAAAGGATACTCTTTCCTAAGATACAGACAGGTTTTTCTGCCTAGTTTAGAAAAAGGGAGTCCTGTGACCCCTGTTATTGTTGTACTGGTTCTTCTCTATATTACATTTTAGTTATAAGTCAACTCTGTATGTCATGTACAAACTACTTATAAATAAACTTATTATTATATATTATATTATTATAATCTGTCAAATTTTCCCAATTGAATATGAACCTTATTCCTTTGAGGTAAAGTTGAAAATCTATCAAACAAATTTGACAGATTGGGGTAGCTTGATGTGCTGGCCTCTGTATGTCAATTAATAACGATTATTTATTATTATTATTATTTATTTTATAGTGGTATGAGGAACAGGGTGATATTATTCCAACCGTAATGCCAAAAAGTAAACCTACGCATTGCGGCGGACCCAGTGACGTAACTATACCGTTGGGCACGTTTAAAGTTTTTTTTTTTTACTAGTACTTCTTCCGCATAGATTTCATATTTTCCCCTACAAAATTGAACACCTGACTGCTTCGTTGGTCAAGTGGTCCTGTCCAAAAAATTAGAGAAACAATGGGAAAAATGTACAAAATGTTTGAAACCTGAATGATGTCTTTTGCTGCAATTTTCAAAAGTTTGCTTTTATAAACTTATGTTAGGATCCTCATGTGCTCATGGCCCTCTCGGGCCGGGCCCCCCTCTGGCTGGGGGCCCGTAGCATTTTGCCCCAATGCCACCCTATAGTTGCGCCACTGATCGGACCTCGGCGGCAAGGAGGTCGGGAATTGTACTTTCTAAAATTACTAATGGCCACTTGGAGGAGGGTAGTGTCATCCTTCTTATGCGGGAGGGAGTGTATCGCAATCAGGGAATTGGTGTGCTTTATATCAGAATCGAAGAAACGCTTGGAGCGGCGTTTTATGAAGTGCTCGACAGTGACGTAAATTCGCGGGCTACAGGTGTCCTAATAAACATTATTTCAGTCTTTTATAGGTGGCGGCTGCGCGTCCATTGTTGGACAGACAATTATTGTGCCGTTCGATGTGTTGAGCCAGCACCTCATGGTGCTAGGTCTGGTCAGGAGTCGAGGCAACATGAGGAATCCGGTGAGACTTACTTTTTTTTTTAATTTATTTTTTTAAATAAGTTTTGGTCTCATGTGCTTCTCAAAACGGTGAAGGAAAACATCGTGAGGAAACATAAATTGGATGACAATGATGACATTTTACATCTACCAAACCGCTCTGGGCCTGCGCAGAATTATTGCCCACTACCCCTCGGAGAGAGGAGGCCTGTGTCCCAGCAGTGGGAACATTATAGGCTGATCATGCTATACGTCTGCTACCTCTTCGTTGGTTTAGTGGACGCAAGTCGCAAGCGTTACTGCTGAGCAGGAGGTCCTGGGTTCAATTCCCGGGTCGGGCAGTGTTTTTGGGATTTTCTATCTGAAATTTTCTTAGTTGCAGTCCGGAGTCTGGATTTGTGCCCAGTTGATTGCAATAGGCTCCGCCCCTATCACATGAGACTTTAGAGCGTTTATTCCCTACGGCTTTTTATTGTAAAGTTTTGAGGTATTGAGGGCCCTAAACAGGGTTTGTCTACACTTACAACTGATACTTTTTGAACAGACTTTAAATATTTTATTGTTTTTTTTTTTACAGAAAATGAATCCCTTAGGTTTGGACCTGGAGAAGAAAATGTCTAAAGCTGCTCTCGCGAAGGAGGTGGCGGTTCGCGTGTACCAGCTCCACGGCCCCCTGGGCTACTACCGGGGGTACACAGCTTCCTTAGCCGCATATGTCCCGAACTCGGCGCTCTGGTGGGCGCTGTATACCGCTTATCAAGGCACGAATCCTTTTTATACCGATTATACAACAGGTACTGTCGACGATAACGAGTAATGACTGGGTTACACGAAGCCAGCGCCGCCGCCCATCAGTTAGACGTAGGGATGCCAACCCTACTAAACAATATAGTATCCTGCTATACAGGATGAAAATCAGCTGTTTCATACATTTTTGTCAAGTAGGTATTGAACTTTTGTATTAAACAGCAGATTTTTTTTTCGTGATTTCTGTGTGTCCCCCACGGGACCGCCCCGGACGTATTTTTGTATGTTTAAATTGGACTGTAAAAAAAACGGAAACGTCGTCAGCACCGTCCATAGACGTCTGTGGCGGTCAAAGGGTTTTAAAAGTTTTCTTTTAAAGTTAAACCATCTATTGTCTATGTTTGAACAGATGAAATGCTGAAAATCGCCCCGGCCTGGGTTTCCACTCTCTTGATACAGTGTGCCGCGGGCACGCTCGGTGGTTTCACGACCACATTCCTGACGAACCCGCTCGACATCGTCCGGGCTAGGCTACAGGTAAGCACTTTATTATACAAGGTGTAACAGCATAAACGCAAGTCCTGAAAGTAGTTTGTTCATAATTGACTACTGAATCGATTTCAGTAACTTTTAAAATAGTTTTTTTTTTTTTTTTTTTCAAAAATTATGCTCTTGAAATCGTATGCCTAATAATTGTATGAGTCTATGTTACTTGATTGATTAATAAGTAATAACAATATGTATTTTGCCATACTGACCGCCGGTTGAACCAAAGAAAATTTAATCTTATGTCAAGGCAATAAGACACAATTTTAAATGCGTAAAGTATTGCTAGGGTCAACACATTTTTTTTAACAAAAAATACGATTAATAATACAATACGGCGGCCTTATCGCTTTCTGCGATCTCTTCCAGGCAACCTTGGAATGGATAGTGATTGCGTGGATATAAAAAATGAGGTTGAACATCTTTCGTGAGACGCTAGGATTAAATGGCATCCTTTTTTTTGTTACAGGTCGAAGGCGTCGGCACTATGAAGGATATCTTTAAAACGTTATGGGCAGAAGAGGGTTTAGTAGGACTGTACTTTAAGGGGTTATCAGCTCGTCTGCTGCAGTCTGCTTGCTTCTCATTCAGCATCATCCTAGGCTATGAGAGCATAAAGCGCGTGGCGCTGAGCGACGAATACAAACCGCGAGTGCGCTGGTGATCCTAATAAATGTACGCCATAAATAACTACTTTTATTTAATTATATCCAGCCTGTCCTTTGCTGAACTCCCACAGTCCCATCTGTTAGATCTGTCGCAGTCAACTGGTTAAGTTAGCTGTTTAGTTAACCGCCTGGCCTTTAGAAGTAGTGCTCGCCTCGCTTCGCTCTCTCGGCTCGCACGCGGTTAATCACAGTTCTAACCTAACCTAACCCATTTGGTCGGGGTGCCCTGGCTTAGTTACTGCGACCAATTCGGCTCGCGCGTGATTGGTCACAGACTTCCAACCTAAACTGTAAATGAATATTATTCAGGCCGTTAGTTGAACGGCCGCCGTTTAGTTAAAAGGCTAGGCGGCTAATTTAACCAGTTGGCTGCGACAGATCACGGAATAGATCTATGGTCCCAGCAGCGGCGCTCTAAGGGTTGTCTTAGACGGTCAATCCGAAATCAGCTTTTCAGAACCGTTCGTTTAGATTATTAACGTTCGTTTAGAGCAGGGGTTCAAGGTCACCTTTTAATATACAGAGTCCAGCTGAATTGTGTATAAAACCAGCGGTAATTTTATAAAAACAATATAATTGAAAAAGTGTTTCAGATTAATTTAAAGATGATCAAAAGAAACTTGATAACTAATTTAACAACGGTGAAATAGTTCACTGTATTTTTTATTTTAGAGGTAGGTGGGTAGGCAGTCGCTCCATGTAAAATACTGGTATTCAGCTGCATCCGGTTAGACTGGAAGCCGACCCCAGCATAGTTGGGAAAAGGCTAGGCAGATGATGAGGTAGGTAGGGTAGGTACATGAAGGTGTCACATAATTACAACAGTGTTTTATTGCTATATGGGTCCGCTCTTGACCCCGATCACGCCTGATGGAAAGCGATGGATGAGGTCTATGATGGAACGAGCGTGCCCAGAAGATGTGCCAGTTAATTTTTGACATTTGCTTGTCGCTGAGATGAGACTGCGACTAGATTTAGAACGTTTGAAGTTTAAACGAACGGAGTATCTCATTATCGTAGCAGGCGCCGTCCTGTATTTTCTACCTACCACCATAGGAAGAAGGCGCGAGGTTATATGTAATAACGAAAACCCCATCCAAATTCGATCAGTAGTTTTGGAGAAAATCGCGGACATACATACATAAGGGTCGAATACAGAATCTCCTTTTTTGAAGTCGGTTAAGAACCCAGAATCCCACGCCAAGCTATCGCCACGCGACAACTAGATCAACAAGCAGTGGAAAAAGTTTGAATAAATAAAACGACATTTTTTATTTTTCAAACCGTGTTTTATTTCACAAAATGTAACAATTCCTAAACTGATATGGCACTGTGACTGTGGTCCTTCTAAGTTTACATAATAGGTATATTATATTTTGAAAACACAAACAGATACTTTATTTAATTCGTAAATACGCATGCTTGTATATTCCACAAAAATATGCAAGTAGCTTGTGCCAAAACAACTTCTGCAATGCTAACGGTAGTTTTACATTGTTTAGTTTCATTATAATCCTTAAAACGGATAATAGTGGCCACTATTTTCCGTTTTAATGATTATAATAAGTACAATTAAAACAATGTAAAACTACTGTTTATAATAATATTAACGTATAATCTTGTGGAGCACAACTTACGTGCTTATTTTCTGCATTTTCATTCTAAAATAAACGAAATAAACAAACGAAGAGGGCGCCACTAGGTGGTCGGCGCCCCCTTAAATAATATCACGGAATGCTGACGGCTGAACCGCTATAATTATAAATGATACATTTCACCATTTCAGTCGTCGCGTCGTCGGACTTCTACTTGAAGCCCGAAAGTATGTCAACCAGTCATAGTGTTTAAACACACTATGCCAAATCCGTTAGCGTTAAGGCGGAGGTTTCTTGAAAATGGTCAAAAAGTTGGTTTTTAAAGCAGTGTATCTCTTAAACCGTAAATAAGTTAAACAAAAAAAAAAGACATATTTTCAAGTCTTATTTTAAAACAGTGTACGTTTAATGTACGTTTAATTGTGATTTAAGTACCATACTTAAATCACAATTAAACGTACATTGATGCATCAAAAAAATCTTCAAATACACCTCTGACATTTCTTTAAAAGCAGTTTATTCCTTCATTAAAATTTTTAATTATAATTAAAAATATACCATTAAATTGCGTAAATAGATGATTGTTTCATATTTTGCAATAAATTACCAGCGTTGTGTCATCGCGCTTCTCTTTCTTTTCTATGCAGTCCGATAGTGACCGCGCTTTAGGTCATGTAAGTCGCCTTAAATATTGAACAGTGCTGTATGAACCATAATTGTTCTAGTGTGAAATTGTGAATGTAACTCAACTCTCTCAATCTTTTGATTTCTTTTGCTCTGTTTATATTTTCAAAATATAATGATTTAATAATTAAAATCTATTGTCTACAAAGCACATGTTGTGGAGCTTATTGCGTAAAAACTTGTCTTATTTTTCAGAGGAAGACTAAAATTATCTATAGCTTTAAGTGAGGCTCACTCTGACTTACTGAAATACTTGTTTATACTCCGACTTTTAATTAGCTGCTGTAAAATTAAACTTCTTAATAACTCATTTCGGACTGCATTTAGAGATATATGCATGTCAAATAACTTTCGTTTGTTACACTATTCTGGTACTAGAAAAACAAGGTTTGGTTGATGGCCAATTTCAGTAATTTAAGTAACACTTAAGCTGTCATTTTACTGCAGCTAATTAAAAGTCCGATAGAAATACCATGGTACTACTCTGGTACCGATATCCAGGTACCGAAACCAAACCAGGGCCAATGGTACCAGTTACCAAAACTACCGGTATTTCAAACCTTAGTGCCGTATTATGTATGACGTTTTAATGCCATTATAGAGGTATGAGGAACAGAGTGTAAAGTTCACTCACCCTCCATAGAAAAGGGAGGATCCTCCGACCAGACGGGCGTCGTGTCTAGTGGGCAACTGCCCGATGATTCATGTCGGGCGTCGCGCGTTAAACTCTGCTTGCGCGATGCAGGATTTTGCGTGACGTCAGTATGATGCGTAGTTCGCATGTAGCGATGTAGATGCCGCCACACCATTATTATTCTAGTGAGGAAGAGAGATGGAGCTATACATAACCGATAGCACCATCTCTTTTAAGGACTGGCATAAAACGGCCCCTGATTTCTAGTGTGCCCACTGACGTGTTTTGAAAGTACAGACGCCAGAACACAAGTTACTACAATCTGTCAAATTTCTTTAATAGATTTTCAACTTTAGCGCTGTTAGCATTAGGTTCAAGGTTGATTGGAAACAATTAACAGTTTCGGGTAGCTTGATGTGCTGGCGTCTGTTCTTACAGATAATCTTAATCTCCTCAGTCACAAAATTTACTTAAATATAGTGTGTCAGGTTAAACGAGGGACACACTTTAAGGGAGTGTAGTACCCATGAAAATGAACAACTTTTACTAAGAGACCAACACTGAAATCGAGAAAATAAAACCAGCCGCTCTATACATATTATGTTCGCATAACTGGACAAAATGTAGGGAACAGCTGTTTTTTTTTTCATATTTTTGAGTCCGCCCCATAGGTATTCAAAGTTATAAATGATTTATTTTCTGTCAAGTAGGTTTGTACAGACGCCAGCACATCAACCTACTTGAAACTGTCAAATTTTCCCAATCAACTTTGAACCTTATTCTTTAGCGATAAAGTTGAAAATCTATCAAAGAAATTTGACAGATTGTAGTAGGTTGATGTGCTGGCGTCTGTACAAACACTTTTAAACTTCAGTAATTTTTTTTTTTGTTCATTTACCTGAGTATTAATACACTCCCTTAAATTATGTCCCTCGTTTAACCTGACACACTGCTTAGACGACTAGAAATGACTAAAAATTATTTTATAACATTCAAATGTGTGTCTCTTACTTAAAAAAAAACAATAATTCTATGGTGTACAGTGGTACAGTGCCACAACCCTGGCCCGGTAGTCATGACGAGAAGTCACCAGCCGGGTGATTGCGTATTAACTGTAGCAATATATAAGCTGACATCGAATTATTTTATAAACTTTTTTTTTTTTACTTTTAGAATGTAGACATTTTAGGACTGTCAATCCTAATTGTCAATATCAATAAATTCGCAATGAATAATAAATTGTATCAATTGTGTTTACGTAGTGAATAGCCAGGGTAACAGCTCTTTTTAATTGCCGCCTTTTTTCTTGGTCAGCTTTCGTTGGTCAGACTAATAATAAATACACGCTCGTGTGTATGCACACTAACTTTCATAAATAACGTTTCAGTGACGTCATTCGCTGTCCACTGCTCTTCTAGGCAACCGCAGCGCAAGATCTGTCATTTTGTAGTCATTGCCACGTCAGAGTATATATGTTCTGTGCACTGACAGCTCTGCTGTCACCGGGCCAGACGGGCCAGTGGGACTGTACCGCAAATCTAAACATGGTCTGTTTTTGCTAATACAATAATAATGTTCTAATTGTCTATTGCGCGTAAAACGTGTCCTGTATAAAATTATATGCTTTATATATTGTTGGCACTCTTATATAGAGGTATATACTCGCTATATATTAGAAGGAGCTATTAAAATGAAGTGTAAAACGTTGATTTTATTTATTTGATATACCAAAGAAAGAAAATGAATTTATTTACCATCGTTGCTCATCTTCAACATTTGTGGCTATCATAATTTCTATTGTTATTATGCCAATTTGTTGTTTTTCCAAATAAAACACTTTTAAGTACTTTTTAAAGGTTTCGGTCAATAAGTCGACGGTTAGGCGTATTTTTATCGAGGGGATTTTTTTTTGTACAGACGCCAGCACCGCAAGCTACTAAAATCTGTCAAATTTCTGTAATAGATTTTCAACTTTATTGCTAAAGCATAAGGTTCAAAGTTGATTGGGAAAATTTGACATTTTCGGGTAGCTTGATGTGCTGGCGTCGTACACTACATTTTCAACGCTCTGCTTAGCGCAGTGAGTTAATAATCCAACAGTGGGTTTTATGATGCTCTGGGATGCACTCTGTTGGATTTTCAATGCTCGGCTCAATATCGAGAGTTAAAAATACAGTCCAAGAAAAAAAAAAACCGTGCGTACCTAATCTAAATAGGGGAGTCTCTCTATATTTTTGAGCAACTTGTATAGTCGACCTCTTAATTGTTCATCACCCTAAAGGGGCATCCAGTGATTTTTTTAATATTTTAGAAGGCTCAGCCTGAGGCAGCTGTCACATGCATAGTTTACCATTTGCACATGCCTCGTAATGTCTGGATGCACCTTAAGGTTGACCGTCATTTACACTTCATATAACGACAAGGTCTAGTCTATGGAACAGTTACATAATATTTTCAACTTCGTGATGTTTTAATTTACTGGGAATTGTTGTCAAAACTATAAGTACACCAAAATATACTTGGCGCACTGTTTACCTTAGATGGTGATATCAAATAAATAAGATCAGCACTTAGAAGCTATAGATAGTGCAAGAATATAAGGCTGTGGTAGGAAAATACTGTGATAGTTTCAAGTAATTTACGCTCACTCGTCATCGTTACAATAAAGACAGGAATACAGGCACTGGCCTGTAACTAACTTGCAAAAATTATGCAATTAACTTGCCCAAAAGTATGTCAGTAACTTGCACAAAATTTTGTTAGTAACTTGCACAAAATTATGCAATTAATTTGCACAAAAGTATGCAAGTAACAGGCACAAAAGTATGCAAGTAACAGGCACAACATTATGCAAGTAACTTGCACAAAATTATGCAAGTAACTTGCACGAAATTATGCAAGTAATTTACACAACATTATGCATGTACAGAGGCCAGCACATCAACCTACCCCAATCTGTCAAATTTCTTTGATAGATTTTCAACTTTATTACAAAGTAATAAGGTTTATATTCAATTGGGAAAATTTGACAGATTGGAGTAGCTTGATGTGCTGGCCACTGTACCTTGCACAAAAGTTTGTTAGTAACTAACAGGCTTAAGGCAGAAACAAATTGATATCACCCGCTGCCAGTCATCAGCGATCACAAACCGTTAACGGTATTCCTGTTTTCTTTTTTTGCTTTATGACCAAAAGACGGTGATATAAAGTGTCCGCGGAAAAACGAAGCGTTCAACTACCTTCGAAAGTGAAATATATTACTATATATATTATATACTAGACCAGGTATAATCAATCCATATCTTGTGGTTACGAATAAACCACAATACTGATAAAAAATGTAATTTACAGTAACAAATATTATACAAGTTGTATTGATGATTTTAATAATTTTAACTCTTTAAATATTATATTGGTTACGATCGCGAATTATATCTTGGTCAACATACAACCTGGAAGCTAACTCTCGAATATAATTCCGATAGATCGACATTGGTCAAACGTCAGTTGGTCAAGTTAAACGCCAGGGATTGGCTAGACTCAGTGAGTCCAGCCAATCCCTGACGTTTGACAATTCCAATGTCGATCTATCGGAATTATATTCGAGAGTTAGCACCCTGACACTGTTCTCCAAATTACAAAAACGTAATATTATATTATTATAATTTCGCGAGATACCCTGGCGCTTTCACCTTAACAAATTTTCAATTTTGCAGGTTACCCTGGCGCTTTTACCTTAAGAAAGTTTTAATTTCGCAGGGTATCCTAGCGCCATAATAAGATTGAGTATACCTGTCTTTACTCATTGCCTACAAGCACCAGGAAAAGGTTTTTATATTTAATAAAAAATGGAAGAAACGTAATCTAAAATCTTATAATTATAGGACAGTTGAAGCGCCACTAACTAATCTGACCCGGTGGCTTTAATTGGAACTAACGAAATCACAATTAAAAGTGATAAGTAGCTTTAGTATAGTATAGGTTCTTTCAATTTATACGATTGATGTAGCGGCATAATTGCATAACACACAATCAGTAGCAATGGGTTTAATTTTGACAGTTCAACAAAATTCATTGCGTTGTTTACGTTGTTGAGCAGACACATTATTCGAACTAATGAAGTAATGGATTAGCAATATCTTTGAAAATTATTCTGGGTGCAGGATTGCAGCGACGCCGCACGTTGCGAGTGCAGTACGACCCGGTAACTGCGCGCGCTCGACGGCAGGATGGTGTCGTACTGCGCTGGCAACAGGGCAAAAAAACAATCGTCCGTGCGCTGAACGGCGCCCGCGCCACTCGTGGGACTGCTGCAGTCCTGCGTCAAACGCTTAAATTGAAAGAGCCCATAAGGTCTGTATTTTTTTTTGTGAAAACGCCAGCACGTCAAGTTACTGCAATCTGTCAAATTTCTTCAACAGATTTTCTACTTTATCGTTAAGGCATAAGGTTCAAGGTTGATTGGGAAAATTTGACAGTTTCGGATAGCTTGATGAGCTGGCGTCTGTACACTGACAGCGCCACTGTCGCCGGGCCAGACGGGCTAGTGAGACTATTAACTTTATGATCACAGATCATGGAGACGCCTAGGCGTTGCTAGAGGCAGCATCGTCAACACTTTCAATACAAGCCAAGCGTGTTACCGTTTCCTCGCACTACGACACAAATGACGTATACAAGCTGACGGTTGAAGGTAAACCATGAATGCAGTTAAACGCCTATCGTAGATTCGGCACTAGGAATTTCATTTGTATAGTGTTTTTATCTCAAGCGAGCTTACTCGCGCGCTTTACTTGTGATAACTAAATGTACGAACACGCTGTGAATACAGCATAAAACACACACACAGTTCCGAAATCGCCATTGTTATGGGCGGTACCGAGAGCTCCTGCGCTGACACAGACATTCACAGCGTGTTTGAACACTTGGTAACCACAAGTAAACCGCGCGTCGGTTCGTGATATAAAAATACTGTACTGCCGTCTCTAGACGCGGCGATTCTGTGCTCTGTGTTCATGACCAATAATACATGTCAGCGTTTGTTTGCAAACCATACATGTGACATCTACCAACCCGCACTAGGCTCGCGTGGTAGATTACAGCCCACTCCCTCTCGAAGAGAGGAGGCCTGTGTCCCAGCAGTGGGAACATTATAGGATGATTATGCTAGATACATTTAGGTGTCGCGATATCCAGTTGCGTACCGACCTAATACTGAACTAATTATTTATTCAGAAAAGAAAACAAGGCGGGATAATTTCTGTCAAAATTCAAATTCAAACGGCCGCGAGCAAACACTGACAAGTATCTCTGGTCAGGCAAGGGAACTAAATTATACAGCCAATTTTGACTCTAGCAACACTATCAGACGTGTTTGTTTTTGACTGAGCTGCCAGGCCTCCGTCGTCTAAAGTTGCCCATAGTACGTAATATTTGTGTGTTCTCATCATCCACCTCCCTGTCCATTCCTGATGTCCCAGGAATTTGTCCAAAGAGTTTTAGTTTACTTGGTAGGTATATTAAACCAAGGAGGGTGATAACTGAAAAGAAAGTTCATGTTTTGGATGGGTGCGTGGGCCTGTAGCTTATACTCCGAATTTTAATTAGCTGCAGTAAAATTACACTTCTTAAGAGCATTTACGATGTACGGCATTTCATAAAAACTTTCAAGCCCTTGTTTTTCGAAATTAATGAACCGATTTTAATGAAACTTCGTATGCATAAGCAGGACACAAAGGTCTAAAAAGTTAGTAAAGAACATTTTCAAAAAGTCTTATTTAAAAAAAGATAACTGGAAATCTCTGTTTCTATGGAAAATTTAAAATGGGTCCAATTTGGCTGTAACACTATTTTTCGAAAATGTTTTAACTAACTTTTTAGACCTTTGTATACTGCTTACGCGTACGAAGTTTCATTAAAATCGGTTCATTCATTTCGAAAAACAAGGGTTTGAATGTTTGTATGAAATGCCGTACGTCCGTCGTAACCGCTCTTAATTCGAAGCTGCTCATTTCAAAACGTATATCGTTTTGAAATGAGCAGCTTAAAATTTCTGACTTAACTGACCGACTTGTAGGCATCGTCCTAATAGAACGCGAATGCGCGAGATAACGCGACGCGACCATCGCGTGTTCGCGCGATAGCAAAAACTGGGTGTCCTAATAGAACGCGAATACGTAATCGTGACCGTAGAGTTCCTAGTTTGGCACTGGCACTGGCACACGACCGCGTCGTACGATTGTCAGTTAGGACACCTATTCGAGTTCAATATGTTTGATGGCGCGTTCGTACAGAGGCCAACACATCAAGCTACCCCAACATGTCAAATTTTCCCAATTGAATATGAACCTTATTCCTTTGGAGTAAAGTTGAAATTCTATCAAAGAAATTTGACAGATTGGGGTAGGTTGATGTGCTGGCCTCTGTACAAGTAAAATTCGCGCGAACCTACAATGATCGCGCATTTGCGTTCTACTAAGACGATGCCTTAGATAATTCAAACGTGCCTGTACCTAAATGATTTGATTGAAATAAAGAGTTTGAGTTTGTAGGAATCGTCTAATCACACAACATCACGCCTGTAAGCCCCGATTTGTTAGTCAGGGTTGTACAGACGCCAGCACATCAAGCTATCCGAAACTGTCAAATTTTCCCAATCAACTTTGAACCTTATGCTTTAGCGATAAAGTTGACAATCTATTAAAAAATTTGACAGATTGTAGTAGCTTGATGTGCTGGCGTCTGTACCTATAGTACTTATACCCACATTTCGCCAGTTATGATTAAAGTCCCATGTAATAGGGGACAAGCCTATTTTCATCAACCGGGCAGGCATTAAAATAAAACAAAGAATTGTAAAAATAAAACATTCAACAAAGAACTTACTATTCAAGACGCAGGGGAAAACCACGTAGAAATTGAGATCCGTCGAGTGAAAATAGAATGCTTCAGAGAAATACAATATAATAGTTAAAGATAAAGACCAGTATCCCATCGAGACAACCCTGAAAATAGAAAAAAAAATGTTTTTATCTGATGTATGTTACCTGAAGGCCAATTCTCACATTCTCGTAATACGTTCAAAATCTAGTCGCAGTCTCATCTCGGCGACAAACAAATGTCAAAAACTTGTCAAAATGTAGGTAAATTAGAGGTATTTTTGACAGATTGAGACTGAGATCAGACTGTGAACGTTCTTAAATTTACGAGAATTGTCCCTCTGGTGTATTGTGTGTCTTTTAGATTGTGCTAAATAAATGTATATTCTTTCTTTCTTTCTTTTACCCATGAGATGTACCGACCAAATTAAATCCGCAGTGATCGGTCGCGATCCCTTGTATGAGTGCACTAAAAATATCAAACAAGTGCGAGTCGGACTCGCGCACCAAAGGTTTGCTACTTCGTAGGTAGGAATGTAACTACAAAACGGTTTTCGGATTTTTCCTTTACTTGTGCTACATGATATTGCTTCTTGCCAAATTTCATGATTCCACAGGTTTTGGTTTTTAGTTTTGAAAAGATGCAGCATAAACGCAACATAAACGTCCATATCCAGTTCCTGCAAGGATTTGGGGGAGACCTTTGCCCAGAGCAGTGCTGCAGAGCAGAGCAGACAGAACTACAAACAGACAGGCTAAAAAAAAAACCGGCCGAAGGGCTCCGTACCCACCATACAATATTTAACACTACATATAAAATAACGGCAAAAAATCACGTTTGTTGTATGGGAGCCCCCATTAAGTATTTATTTTATTCTGTTTTTAGTATTTGTTGCTATAGCGGCAACAGAAATACACATTCTGTGAAAATTTAAACTGTCTAGCTATCACGGTTCATGAGATACAGCCTGGTGACAGACAGACGGACAGTGGAATAATAGGGTCCCGTTTTTACCCTTCGAGTATGGAACCCTAAAAAAGTATACACTTATAGATATAAAAACTTTTTTACAAAAAAAACAACCGACTTCCAAAAAAAAAACACTACAAAGTGCTAAATAACTTTAATTTCGGAAGTCGGTGTCGTTGGTTCTGCATTTTCGTTTATTGACACCAACTTCCGAAATTAAAGTTATTTAGCACTTTGTAGTCTTTTTTTTTTTGGAAGTTGGTTGTTTTTTTTGTAAAAAAGTTTTTATTTTGTACTTTTTAGTGGGAGAGTTTGTAATTTATCTAAGTTACAATAGCCTAATGTCAACTGCTGATCACCTTTTACAAAATATTGCTTTTGAATTTTTAGATTTTTGTTGATTTTTCAAAAACCGCTTGTCAGATTTCGAAAAAAAATTCATGGGACCATTTGGGAAGTACACCCTTTCCAACAAAAAAGAATTTTTCAAATCGGTTGGCAAGCAACGGAGTTATGCGCGAACAAACATAAAAAAAAAAAAATACAAACATCCGAATTGAGAACCTCCTCCTTTTTTAGAAGTCGGTTAAAAAGATATGAATAGTACTAATAATACTTACGGTCTGTAATGGATGTACAGTGTACAATGAATGAGCGCTAATGCCTTGAGGAAAGAATACATCCCAAGCATTCGTGATATTGTGAAGTCACCTGGAATTAATAAAACTATATTTTATTTTTTTATACATGGACTTCGCCGTCGATTTTACCCAATTTTTTGCTGGATTTAACTTCAACAAAAAATTAAGTACCATTTTCTAGGCCCAATTTCGAGCCCAATTAAGCAGTTATGTATATAAATGACTTACCATCCAAGTGTTCGTCGCCGGCGTTGCTTAGAAACGACCTCCTTTCAATATAGGACCGTCCTGCGGTACCTAAGTCCATAAATGCAACAAATGCTATCCAACCCCGAAAGGCATATAAAACTTTATTTTGTACAGCCATCACTTGAATTTAAAACTATGTAGGTACAAACACTATTTCCGGTTTTCACTTTGTCCTAATTAAAACACTAAATATAGATTAAAAAATATATATATAAATGCAGAGGTTTCTTTGGTTGATCATGTGCTAAATATAATTAACTTAGCGTCGTATTTATATTAAAATGATCATGTTTGTTACAGCGTGCATCGCAATGCGGCATTTTACCTGCATTGTAGTTTTTCATATACAATATATAAATATATCTTTGAAAATAACTTCACAAGTGTTTCGCGCAGAATCTACTTCTGTCAAGCAAATACTGTCACATGTCAGTGTGAATAATTTGACATTTGACCTTTTGACAAGTGGCCATTAGTGTTGCCAAGAAAAAAGTAAAACATTTTTTTCTTCTCTATTCAGCACTAGGTGACGCTGCTAAAATAATTAACCGACATCTAGTGGGGAGTAGTAGCCTAAATTTCAAGTTTAAAAATCTGAAATGCTTGAATAATACAAATTACGCTATAATTTATTCATAATTGCCGAGCTCATTAGACTTATTATTATTCTTCCCAGGATTTATTTTAGGTTTTTGGGTTCTATTTTAGGAGTACACTATTTAATCTGTTAAACCTAATGAAACTTAGACCATTTAACCTAATTATGAAAACTTATAGAAGGTGTGGGCTTTAATTATTATTAACCACAGAGTTTAATTATATCTCATTTGTCGCGTGGTTATATATAACCTTGATCTTTGAGTGCAGGCACGCAGATAAAGACAAGTTTCGTTTTTAGTTCTTTGTCATTTCATGCTGCTGTACTGTAGCCTAGTAGCCTATAATGAATCATTACAACTTTGACTCCTTTGACTCCCTCACTATTTCATAATCCTATGATGAAAGTTGGAAAAATAGTCAAATAATTCAAATTTAAGTATCTTGACAACTGAAGAATAGTTTATCCACTGAAGGAAGAACCTATTCTTCAGTTGTCATGGTTAAAGTTGGATATTTTCATGTTATAGATTATCAACGACTTGTGTACCAAAACGATAAGAAAACCCAAATAGAATTATCATAGAATTATTAACCCTTGAATTGAATAAAAACATCTTTGCTTGAAATGAAAAGGCAAAAAGCAAAAACAAGTCCCCATAAAGAAAATTGCCATATGCAATATTGTCACGTTATCCGCTTGCAACTGGTCACAAAATACCTAAAAATATCGTCGCCATATTGGTATTGTCAAAAACTTCGGGATATATCGGTGCCGATGAAAAAATGGTTTCAAGTCTTTTAATTACCGAGTTATCTGTTTTCGAGTGATCTAAAAGGACCAGCGGTGACTTTAGATGTTACGTTTGTCGTATGAGTTGTGTTATTCGGTTCTTAAATGATGTTTTCTATGGAGAAATGTGTAGGCCGTAGTGGTAATGGAACTGCAGAGGAAGCTGAGCTTTTTGCCGGCGGTGGCGAGGGGCTGGGCAAAGAGGGAGTTCCTTCAGACGAGGTTGCTTCGGCTGTGGCTGCAGTGTCCGACGAGATCGGAGACATCCTGAAAGATGAACTGGGTGACGCGGATCGGGCGGATCGCATCGGCGCTGAACTGGCTGATTTGAGTGCGGAGCTCGGATTGCTGGCTGGCTTAGCGGACGGCGAACCGCAGCAAGACTTTCCATCACTCTTCGAAATAGCCGTAAGTGCCAATATGGCTGACTAGTCCCATGGCTCTCGTTTTAGGTTTTGGCTTGACAATTCGAGGCTGCCTGTGACTCCTTGCTTAAGCAAGTGTCAATGAACTCCAATTCGCTAATAGTTCCTGTATGTTTTGTGACAATCAAATATGAAGGTATACCTTTATAAGTTATTGATTGCTTACTGATAGCTTCTGGTAAACCTGTTTGCTTGGTACTTGATTTTTAATTCAGAACTTGCAAATTTTATTATGTTGAAAAAAACAACTAGTGTTTTTGGTCTCCACAGTTTTAAGTTGACTTTTGGTTTTGTAAATATACTCATGTATTTTTAGTAAAACTTTAGATGTTATCAAAGAGGGTAAAAGTAGTTTTTCATAATTTCATTTTCATTCATAGGAATTTAAATGCATAAATTGTTTTGTTTTTCCAATGTATTATTATCTTTTTAGGTTCACTATGACGTCATGTGAGATTGAGTACTTGCATATTTTTAACTCCATAATCTAAATAAAACTTTAGCACTTGATAAAAAATAATTTCATAAACAAACTAAACCAATTTCTTTGTGAAACATCAACAATACAGATGATGACATACACAATGTTATAAAAATTTTCGCTTTTTTTTTTCCTACATTCCTTGATGGCCACTCAGCATCTTCTCTCTGCCTAGTTTAAACAAAGTTGTTGTCTGTATACGTTTGTTGATCAGTGGTCTCTGCTATAGGACATGTCTGCTCTGACAGATAACTGTCTTTCAACAGACATGGCCGACCCACGGCCACTTCAGCCTTCTAACTCTGAAAAGATGTCTACCTAGCATAACATCATGCATGTATTCCTGAAAGGTTAGACAGGGGTGGTTAGGTACAGCTTACCTAAATTTTTTTCTAATAGAATATGCTGACTCATTGAAGTAAAGTCTTGAAAATAAGACTAATCCTATACATTATCTTTCAATAGTGGAAAATATTTTACATACAATTTTTCAGGGGTAATAATTTACCCCTGAAATCAACCAGGTTACAAAGGGGTATCAAATTACCCAGTAACTGGCTTGTAAAGGTCAAATGGGCAGTTGTTCCACGTAAAATACTGGTATTCAGCTCTATCTGGTTAGACGGGAGGCTGACCCAAATACAGGGTGGTAGGGACACCAATGTGCAAACTGAAACAATGAATGAAAGCAACAAAAAAAAAATCTACACCCCTGGGGACCTAAAATGGCTATTTTAGCATAATCATAAAGCAATTCATCTGTTTGACAGTTTCACACCTATATATCCCTGAAGGGTTAGGCAGAGGTGTACCTATAGCATTTTACGAATCTCCATACAAAAGTGTCATACAGATGAAATTGTGTGATATGAATTGGTTTATGATTCTGCCAAAGTGGCCTTTTTAGGCCACAGGTATAGAATTGTGTACTAAACCAATGGTAGCAGCGGGGTAATTGTGTCACACACTATCAGTATCAATGGCTTTAATTTTGACAGTTCAACAACATTTATTGTTATTTACGTTGTTGAGCAGACACATTTTTCGAACATATGAAGCATTTTATTAGCAATATGCTTCAAAATTATTTGATTTGAGAGCAATAGTGTGATACACAATTAGGGTGCTGGTTGTGCTTTACTTTGTGTAAATTATTTCATCACCACTGCTCTCAAAACGGTGAAGGAAAACATCGTGAGAAAACCGGCATGTCCTAGAACCAAATATTTGAAGACATGTGACGTCTACCAACCCACACTACGCCCACTCCCTTTTGAAGAGAGGAGGCCTATGTCCCAGCAGAGCGAACATAGGCTACTTATGCTAGACAGATGATGATGGTGGGACTCCCTTTTCCACATTTAGACTCCTTGCTAGACAGATGATGATAAGTAAAGAATATTTCCACTTGTGAGTTACACAATAAAACAGGTTTATTATCTGTTTATAAACAGCACCTAGTAATGTTTGTAAACAAGTTAGATTTAAACAAACAAGATGTTTTTAGAAAGAGGGTGACTATGGAGACGATGATTATACAAGGTGTAACAGAACAAGTCCTGAAACTGCTTTGATGATAGATTATATTTTTTTTAAATTATGTATTTTGCCATAGAGATTGCTGATTAAGCCAAAGAAAATTAAATCTTTTTTCAAGGTATTAAGGCTCCTTTTTAAAGACATAAAGTAATGCTAGGATCGACGTGATCTTCTTAATAATAATACTTCTTAGTTAACTTTACAAAAATTTGGTCTGGGATCTTTGGCAGTCGTTGGGTTGTCAGAAGCCAGAAAGTCTGACAACCGGTCTTACCAAGTGGTATTGTATTAACCAGTAACTGGGTTGTGGAGGTCAGATAGGCAGTCGCTCCATGTAAAATACAGGTATTCAGCTGCATTCGGTTAGACTGGAAGCCGACCATCACCAACATAGTTGGGAAAAGGCTAGGCAGATTGATTTTTATTGGTGAAAATTAAGACTTGTATTTTTACCAATAATAAAGCAAAATCCTCATAGCTTTGTATAGTAGATCTTTCCCTAAGGAAGTAGCAAGCACAGGTAAAATTAGCTTACGAATGTATTTTTTCGTGATTTCAAGGTTGGTCCCATAGTGAAAGTTGATCATATTCATGGGTAGAACACCCTGTAAAAATTTGGAACTGGTAAAAAAAATCATCTGGTATATGCAGTTTGGTAATAAAATGCTACCATTGTTAAGCAAAACAAGTCGTTTTTGTTTACAAGAACCGAGCATTAGGCGTGAAAAGATTGAGTTACTTTCGGATTTATAATATTAGTATGGATGTAACAAATATATTATATTTTTTTCATTACAGATGGGCCATCGTGGTTCTGGCAGTGGGTCATCATCGTCCTCCTGGTCTGGGGGCCGCGGGGGCCGTCCTAGGCGCCACTCGCGGCCCCAACGGGCCCCGAGACGGCGGCCTATCGCGAAAGGAAAGGAGGTAAGATGTATCATGATCATATTGTACACTGGTCTTCATACTTAACTTTCTTACTTAACTTTCTTGAAAATGGTCAAAAAGTTGGTTTTTAAAGCAGTGTATCTCTTAAACCGTAAATAAATTTGACCAAAAAAAAAAATTGTCATATTTTCAAGTCTTATTTTAAAACAGTGATGGAACTCAAATCACAATTGAACCTACATACTTAAATGCATCAAAAAAATCTTTAAATACACCTCTGTCATTTCTGTAAAGCAGTTTAAGTATCCCTTCATTAACAATTTAATTATAATTAAAAATATACCATTAAATTGCTAATGCCAAACTGCATTCAGTGATGGATTATTTATTATTAAGTAGTTTGTAAATAGCGCGCTTTAGGTCATGTAGTCGCCTTAAAAGATCTACTTACAGAAATGAACATCATCATTTCATAATTTTCCCTACAGATGTCCCGACGGCGCAGTGCCGCAGCGCGCCGCGCAGTCTGCATGCGCGTCCGACGCGTCGAGGTCGTGTCCGACGCGTCGGACGTCGGCGCCGACTCCGATTCCGACGACCAGTGGACCGAGCTTGATGACGCATGTAAGTGATGGACATATTATGGAATTATAGCACTGCAAGGTTCTTTTGAGAGCAGTACTGGTTCAGTGGTAACGGAGGCGATTTACGATTTGTAGGTCGTAGGTTCGAACCTAGACAGGCGCTTTACTTTCTGTAAATTATTTCATCACGACTGCTCTCAAAATATTTATTTTTAAATTACTTTATGCCCTCTAGAGAGTGCCATATTGAATTTAGTGTGACGTCACATAGCATATAACCAGCGGACGGTCAAGACACAGTATAAAGATCATACAGTATTATAACTCGGCCGTAACCTTGAAATAAATGCCTACAGCCGCGCGGTACGTAAACATGCGATAGGGCTGCCCGCCTCCAGCATTTTAATTACACTTGCCTACTTTGTGTTTCCATTTAGTTTTGTTATTGTATTTTACTGTGTACATAAATAATAAAATAAATAAATAAATATACTTTTTATATAAACAAATAAAATACCTTGTGAATTGAATAGAAAGTGTTTAATAAAAATGCGTGTTGTTTTTTGATTAGTAGATTTAATTAAAAAACAATGCTTATGTTTGAATAACAAATCTTATAAATTGTAAAAAGGTTATTGTTAATAAAAACAACACACCGTCCGTCGCGACTGTCTGCATGCCGAGCGCATTCCGAGGTCGAGGCGCGTAGGTATAGCTCGCGTTTCATCCGTTTGTATGAAGTCGAAATACTGTATGATATTATTACCGTGGTCAAGACGCTTCTAACGATACGCCATTTGTCAAATTATTATAAGTACTTTTGTAGTTATGAGGGAACAGATGAACATACATACATACCAATCAAAATCATAACCCTTCTTTTTCTTTCGCCGTAGTCGGGTAAAAATAAAAATGCGTTGTGTCATCGCGCATCTCTTTCTTTTCTAAGCAGTCCGACAGTGACAGCGCTCTAGCTCTTGTCAGTTTCTTAAGAGCGTTTACGACTTATGGCATTTCATACAAACTTTCTAGCCCTTGTTTTTCGAAATGAATGAACCTTCATACGCGTAAGCAGGATACAAAGATTAAAAAATTTAGTAAAGAACATTTTCGAAATGTACCATTTAAAAAAATGTAATTCGAAATCTCCGTTTCTAGGGAAAATTTATTTGGCAGTAACACAATTTTTCGAAAATATTCTAAACAATCTTTTTAGACCTTTGTATCCTGCTTATGAGTACGAAGTTTTATTAAAATTGGTTCATTAATTTCGAAAAATAAGGGCTTGAAAGTTTGTATGAAATGCCGTACGGCGTCAACGCTCTTAATGGTAAATTATATTTGTTTGACAGCAATCCAGAAACCCCAATGAGCTTGCATGGTGGGTTACGGTCCACTCCTTCTCACCGAGAGGAAGCCTGTGTTCCAGCAGCGGGAAGTGTGGGAACGTTGTAGACTGATTACGCTTTGTTTGTTTGTCTGACAGCTGGCTCATCTGATAGCTCGTCACTGAAGGAAACAGCTGCCATCGATGTTGACTGCAACAGCTACCAACACAAAGCTTCCGTGAGTATCATCCATACTTAATATTATAAATTGGAAAGTATCTCTATCTGTCTGTCTGTATGTTACCTTTTCACGCCTAAACCACTGAACAGATTTCGATAAAATTTGGCAGAGAGATAGATTGCATCCCGGGGAAGGACATAGGATAGTTTTTAACATCGAAATACCTCGCGGGCTAAGCCGCGGGCGGAAGCTAGTTTGGTTATATTTAAAGGGGGAAGCGCCAGGGAAATTTCACATTTTCTTAAGTTTTTTACAATTTGCAGGTGTTTTTGCAGTGTCATGTAGAATGTTCAATAAAATATGATTCGTGAGCGTAACAAATATGTTTTTATAGAATTACTAGCTTCCGCCCGCGGCTTCGCCCGCGAGGTATGTCGATAAAAACTATCCTATGTCCTTCCCCGGTATGCAATCCATCTCTGCCAAATTTTATCGAAATCCGTTCAGTGGTTCAGGCGTGAAAAGGTAACATACAGACAGACAGAGTTACTTTCGAATTTATAACATGGATATTCATTAAAATCGCCCTGGCCTGTCAGTGCCTAGGCGCCTACGTAGCGTTACACTTCCGATGGTATTTACAATCGGCTAAAGTGACTAACTTCCATACAAACTTTCATTCTTTATTTAACCCCTTTGGGGGATGAATTTTCAAATATCGTTCGTTGGTACTCAGTTATTGTCAAATTTAATTTAATATGGCATTCTTATGTTAAGTCACTTGCCATACTTGGTTTAGGCTGAGAACACACGACGACATATCAATCTACAATGTGTAACACAATTAACGCAAGACCTCATACACCGCAATTCGAGTATTGAGTTAAAAACATAATACAATAAGCAAAACTTATTTTTTTAAAGCTAACTATTATTATTAAAAAAAAAAAGGTTGACCCTAACTTTATTTTATGTAATTAAAATTGAGTCTTGTTGCTTTGAAATAAGATTTAATTTTCTTTGGCTCAATCACCGGTCAGCATGGCAAAATAAATAATCGATTCAGTAGTCAATTATGAACGAATTACTTTCAGGACTTGTGTTTATTCTGTTAAACCTTGTATACGTTTCCAGTTTTAGCTGAACTTCAGAAAGAAAAAAAAAAACATTTAATTGCGGTAAACATGACACATAAAAAGAAAACAAACACAAAAAAAAAATACAAGTAGGGGGAAAACATGCGTCACATCAACGCAAAACGGCCACCACTCAGCATAATGCTAAGACCCTATACGATACAGGCGGCTGTGTAATTTCAGAACCTAGCAACTGACGTTTTAAAAAAAAATCGGTGATTTGACTTATTAGCAAGTACTTATTCCCAAATATGCAAAAACGCCGATAAAAAAAAAATGCCCGTTGCTAGGTTTTGAAATTGCACAGCCGACAGCCCCAGCACTTGTTTTCAGCAACAGCCATGCAGCAGCGACAGCTTCCATTGCATAGGCTTTTCGTACAATAAGAAGTCAGTTTATACTGAAAATGTAAAGCTTGATATAACATCGTGTGTACGTTTTCTGTCAGTGAGTGAATGAACACTCCCTCCAACCTTCCCATGCCCCTTCCAACATACGTTATACGGGCCGAAACGTGGGGCGGCTGCGGACATAGCTCCAAAATCAAAATCAAAAGTCATTTATTCAAACTAGGCTGAGAATCAGCACTTTTCGAACGTCAAAATTACATAAGACAGTCCCCCAAAACGCCCGCCCTTCACCACTTCCTAGTGCTCTCGCTGGGGAGAAGAAGTGGCGCATCAAACTCCCCAGCAGCACAGCTGTCTGTTCAGTTATAAAATACTCGACTGTATACAAAACTAGATCTGCAAAGTATCTAATTAACATTACAGGACACAGAACATGCAATAAAATTATTTGCCATGTGTTAGCTAGCCACGCCAATATACCAACAAATACCATAAAAATCTATACGTACTCAAGCTAAAATAAAAATACTAAATCAAAAGTAATAAAAAAAAAAAAAAAACTACCTAAATAAAAAACTCCCTTGGCAATCTTATTTTTAAGGTCCTCAGGCGCATCTTGATCCCTTACAAGTTAGCCATGTTTGTCCCTAATATGCACTCTCCCAACAGAGCTAGCTCTACACACATACACGAGAAAAACTTCTTCATTGCCGGGCTGTCATATCTGGCATATTGATATTGAATTTAAGATTTTACTAAATAGATTTGTGTTTGCAGGCGGAGGCTCCCGCGATGGGGCAGTTCCTGCTGCCCCTGCTCAGTGCCGACGCGCCGGCGAAGCACCCTGAACACTTCCTCATAAGGCACGAGGATATATTGCAGGTAAGAAAGAAAGAAAAAAAAATGCGTTTGTTGGCATTACAGCAGCATGAATTTTATTGTAGCGGTATCTACAACACCACATGAGAACAACGCGTCATACTGACGTCACGCAAAATCCTGCATCTCGCAAGCAGAGCTTACCGCGCAACTAGGATAGATACAACGGCCCGACATAAATCATCGGGCAGTTGCCCGCCAGACACAACACCCATCTGGTCGGAGGATCCTCCCTTTTCTATAGAGTATGAGTGAACTTTAAACCCTGTTTCTCATACCTCTATAAAGTAACCAATATTTTGTAATAATTTTATGATTTAAAAGAGTGTCTGTGGAGTGGAGTTTCTTGCTCGTTCTTCTCCATGGGTACCTACTACACTTTGGAATGGGCAACTAGCTTCATCTTTCTGACTGACTGACCCCTTGACAACTCAAAAGTGCCAGTAATTGGTCTGTTTTTTTATTGAGAAAAAAAAAATTAAAAAATATTTGTACCTTAAAAACAGACAACAAAGATTACAATGCAAAAAGGTCTTCCGCTCAGCGTAAAAACAGGAGCAAACACCTGTTTGTTTCTGTCAGAACTGGGGGCCTAAAAAGGCCACTTTGGCAGAATCATACAACAATTCATGTCACGCAATTCATCTGTTTGACAGTTTCACACCTATATATCCCTGAAGGGTTAGGCAGAGGTGTACCTGTAGCATTTTACGAATCTCCATACAAAACTGTCATACAGATGAAATTGCGTGATATGAATTGCTTTATGATTCTGTCAAAGTGGCCTTTTTAGGCCCCCAGCTCGCGAAATTGAAAGTTTCTTACGTTTTTGCAACTTGCAGGTCAGCGTCAGGTTATGTTGCCGTTTTGACATTGGAAATGTCTTTTCGTTCGCTCCAGTGTAGGCTCCGATTTCACGAAAAAGTGCGATCCCCTTATATCTCGGAGAGTTGTGAAGATATGATATTCAAAAAAGGCTCAAAAGACGCGTATTCACGAGAGCTGTAAGGTGCAAAAATAATTATTCGAGAAAGTAAAAAACGAAAAGAGTTATGGCCGAAAAAGTGAAAAAAAATTAAATTTTTTCGAATTGTTGATTTTGGCGCTCGATATTTTATGGAAACGAAGAATGACATCAAGAATTTGAGAAATATTCCTCTGGACAATTTAGTCAGCTACAATTTGAGACTAAAACAAAGACGATCGGGTTAAGGGTTTGCCCTGCAGCCTAACCTTTTTGAAAAAAAATCATAAAATCAAAACGACATTTTGACGTTTTTATTTTGTAACCTTTGACTTTCTCGTCGCTCAGCGACAATATTTTTTCGAGTTCCGTAGATTCATTTCCAATGTGCTCGATAGTCGTGTGAGGCACGAAATCTGTTTTTTTTTTTAATATAGTGCGGTGGTATGGAACCCTGGGTGTGCGAGTCCGACCCGCACTAGGCTGCTTTTTTTAGGGTTACGTACCCAAAGGGTAAAACGGGACCCTATTACTAAGACTCCACTGTCCGTCCGTCCGTCCGTCTGTTTCCAATGTGCTCGATAGTCGTGTGAAACACGAAATCTGTGATTTTTTTTATTGTATCGATAGCAGATTATTGAAATGTGTAATGTTTCCACCAGCTTCTCGCGTCTGCAGAGGAGAGCGTTCGGGAGGATCTGCCGCTGGAGGAAGAGTCGCCTCTAGAGCCTCAGACTGACATGTGAGTTATATCTAAACTTATAACGAGTGCCTACCTCGGTGGTCTAATACTCAGCGGTAGCGCCTGCAATCAAATTATGAATAAGCCTTGTATAACACAAAGGTGATATGCAATAAAGAATTGAATTTATTATGTTTTTTTATTTATTTTGTGTATTGTTTTTCTCAGACTGTCTGGCAGTGAAATGCTAGACTTTGAAGACGCCGCCGTTACTGCCGAGGAAGAGGCCGCGTTACTACACTACGTGTGCGGTATAGGTCTGTTGTCAGCTTTATTATAACATTTGTACAGAGGCCAGCACATCAACCTACCCCAATCTGTAAAATTTTCCCAATTAAATATAAACCTTATTCCTTTGTGGTAAAGTTGAAAATCTATCAAAGAAATTTGACAGATTGGGGTAGCTTGATGTGCTGGCCTCTGTACATGGCTGGGACGCACGCTAAGCCGTTGGTCCCGGCTGTCATTCGTGGATCTTTGACAGTCGTTACGGGTCGTCAGATGGCCGAAATTCTGACTACCGGTCTTACCAAGAGTATAGTATTACCCAGTGACTAGGTTGTGGAGGTCAGATAAAAGTCGCTCCATGTAAAGTACGGGTACTCACCTGTATCCTTACAAGTAGTGAGACTGGAATCCGACCCCGATATAGTTGAGAAAAGGCAACATTCATGATTCAGATTCCGATTCCAAGGATTCATGATTCAGATTCCGCTGGATTAAATATAAATTAAAATACTGATACTCCTGTTTCATTATTCTGAACCCTGAATCAATCTGACTAGCCTTTTCCCAACTATGTTGGGGTCGGCTTACTGTCTAACCGGATGCAGCTGAATATCTGTACACACTTTGTGAAAATTTCAAATTTCTACCTTTTGCGGTTCAAAAGATACAGCCCTGACACAGAGGGACGAACAGCGAAGCCTTTATAACAGGGTCCCATTGGCACCCTTTGGCTACAGAACCGTAAAAATAGTCAATATTCATCCTATATACCCCGTGAAATGCTCTCAATGAGGAAAAATAGTCAATATTCATCCAGTATACCCCGTGAAATGCTCTCAATGAGGAAAAATAGTCAATATTCATCCTGTATACCCCGTGAAATGCTCTCAATGAGGAAAAATAGTCAATATTCATCCAGTATACCCCGTGAAATGCTCTCAATGAGGAAAAATAGTCAATATTCATCCAGTATACCCCGGAAATGCTCTCAATGAGGAAAAATAGTCAATATTCATCCTGTATACCCCGTGAAATGCTCTCAATGAGGAAAAATAGTCAGTATACCCCGTGCTATACACTTAAGGCGGAGGTTTCTTGAAAATGGTCAAAAAGTTGGTTTTTAAAGCAGTGTATCTGTCGCAGCCAACTGGTTAAATTAGCCGTTCAGTTAACTGCCTGGCCTTTAGAAGTAGTGCTCGCCTCGCTTCCTCCCTCGGCTCGCACGCGGTTGATCACAGTTCTAACCTAACCTAACCCACTTGTTCGGGGTGCAATGCCTTAATTACTGCAACCAATTCGGCTCCCGCGTGATTGGTTACAGACTTCCAACCTAAACTGTAATTGAATATCATTCAGGCCGTTAGTTGAACGGCCGACGTTTAGTTGAAAGGCTAGGCAGTTAACTGAACGGCTAATTTAACCAGTTGGCTGCGAGACATATCTATTAAACCGTAAATAATTTTGACCAAAAAAAATTTTTTTTTCTTATTTTCAAGTCTTATTTTAAAACAGTGATTGAACTCAAATCACAATTAAACGTACATTAATGCATAAAAAAAATCTTCAAAAACACCTCTGACATATTTTTAAAAGCAGTTTATACCTTCATTATCAATTTTAATTATAATTAAAAATATACCATTAAATTGCTAATGCCAAACTGCATTCAGTGATGGATTATTTATTATTAAGTAGTTTGTAAAAAGATGATTGTTTCATATTTTGCAATAAATTACCAGCGTTGTGTCATCGAGCTTCTCTTTCTTTTCTATGCAATCTGATAGTGACCGCGCTTTAGGTCATGTAGTCGCCTTAATGCTAATTTATAATACTGTATTTGTTTGTACAGAAGCTGAACGTCTGGCAAGTGAGTCGTGCGCGCTGTTCTCTCCCGTGCAGGAGTGGCTGCTCGGTGTGTTCCACTCGTGGTGCGAGATCTCAGCTCTCATGTTCACTCTAAGAGGGACAAACATGTGAGTACACTGATTTATACCAGTCTCTTAACTGTACCACTGTAACGCAAAGGCCTCTTCTCAATCAGAGAAGGAACGACTATTGGCACTTCTCTGTAACGTTTGAGGTTCAGAACGTCTTGATTCTGAGTTGTAACTAAAATAATCGCTCTTAGGCTAACCGCGCACTAGGGACCGTTCAAGTATTACGTAAGCGGATTTTTTTGCAATTATTAACCCCCCAACCCCCTCGTCATCAAAAGTAAGCAAGCTTTTACCCCATGCTTACGTAAACATTGGCACATGTATTTTTCAATGTGTTCCGGTTTCTTTATTGATTCATGAGCAGCAATTATATGCGTTTCGTTTTCAAGCATAGACAAGTAGGGTTGCCATATGTGTTCAAACCAAAATCGACAAAATTTTGTAGAAAATCCGAAAAAGTAAATAAATAAATACTGCTGACGTAATCACCATCCAGACCCCTCCATCCCCCATGTCATCAAAAATAAGCAAAGCAAAGACCCCCTCCGCCCCCCTGTAATACTTGAATGCCCCCCTACGAATTTTAATCGTTGCGAACAAAATTCGTCAATCTGTGAACTGTAATAGATTGACAGAGGAGCTCTCGAAGACAAGAAAAACTCAGCGTGAAGCGTTGAATAAGTTTATATTTCTGTAGTCTCCATAGCAAAAGCCTAATGTCTAATGCATTACAATGTATTTTTACAATTAGCTAATGACCCAATTTCATACGTCATTATGTTACTGCAAATTAGTAAATGTAGCAGTGCAACATTGAATTATGACAACATACTTCAGAACAATAGAAATGTACTAGAGAAAAATTGCTTGAGAATTCGCTTGAAATTTTTTCGTGTTTACGATTTTGTAACTAAATCGCGACGATAAAAATAGTAGTGTGCGCATAGGCTTAGCGATAAGACCGCCCATTGTGTCACCCTTTGTAAAGTTTCTATATTTATGTCTGTAATTTATTTGGTACTAGCTTCCGCCCGCGGCTTCGCCCGCGAGGTATGTCGATAAAAACTATCCTATGTCCGTCCCCGGGATGCAATCTATCTCTCTGCCAAATTTTAACGAAATCCGTTCAGTGGTTTAGGCGTGAAAAGGTAACATACAGACAGACAGACAGAGTTACTTTCGAATTTATAATAATTGATATGGTATACGTACTATAGAGTATTCTATTCTTTGAACGATTTTTGATGCTTTATTTATTAACCAGCTTCTGCCCGCTACTTCGTTCGCGTGAAATTTCACCCCCCCCCCCCTCTTAGGGGTGGAATTTCGAAAAACCCTTTCTTAGTGGATACATACTCTTCACAAAGAACACACCCTCCAAATTTCATGTCTCTAGGACCAGCGGTTTAGGCTGTGCGTTGATATATCAGTCAGTCAGGACTTTGAATTTTAATATACATTTTGTAGAAATTATTGTTAGTTGTTTTCAAGACAACGTTCACTCACACACATCTGTATTTTTGTCTGAATTTTGATTTTACCATTTTGTTGTTCTCTTCTACAGGAGCGTAGAGATGGTAACAGAAGAGTGGGTGTACCGCGCGCGCTTCGGGTGCCACTGTCGCCTGTGCCTGTGCCTCGCTAACAACGCCGACGCGCTATTCGCGTTCATTCGCGATGTCGTGTGGGCGCTGGCGCACTGTGAGTACAATATTAGCTTCAGATAGGGATGCTCCGCTACCGACGAAGTATCGATACCTATTTCTATATCGATACTTTTTCAACACTTGTTAAAAAAATCGCTCGAATTAAATAAATGGGATTTAAAATTTTATTAGGTTTTATGCAATCAGTGGAAATTGGGTTTTATTCACCGTTGTATCGTCTTGATTTGAGATCGATTTATTATTACAGTGCGGCCGACAAGAGAAGGCGTTCTTGTCACTTGTCAGTTTTATACAATCGAATACGTGTTCTGCGAATTTGATCTTTATTAGCTACTAGAATTGTTGCATTGACAGGTGTCATAACGCATTCTCTCGACGGCCGGACTCGAGGATTACAGGTGTGATGTAATGTTATTTTTTTTAATGATTTATTTTATTTGAAATATTATGTACTAGCAGCGCCCCGCGGTTTCACTCGCATGAGTGTCGATCCCGTGGGAATGTCGGGATAAAAACAATCCAATCCCGGGACTCAAACTATCTGTATACCAAATTTCATCTATATCGGTTCAGCGATTTAAGCGTGAAGAGGTAACAGACAGACAGACACACTTTCGCATTTATAATATTAGCATGTGTGTGGCAGGTGGCAGCACGGTGGCGCTGGCGGCGCGCGTGCTGCGTGCGCTGCGGCCGCGCGGGCACTACGACGCCGAGCGCTGGGACCTCGCCCTGCTGCGCCGCGCGCTCGCGCCCGGCCACGGTAGGTGCTCTGTATGTGTGTGTCGCAGGCGGCAGCACGGTGGCGCTGGCGGCGCGTGCGCAGCGGCCGCGCGGGCACTACGACGCCGAGCGCTGGGACCTCGCCCTGCTGCGCCGCGCGCTCGCGCCCGGCCACGGTAGGTGCTCTGTATGTGTGTGTCGCAGGCGGCAGCACGGTGGCGCTGGCGGCGCGTGCGCAGCGGCCGCGCGGGCACTACGACGCCGAGCGCTGGGACCTCGCCCTGCTGCGCCGCGCGCTCGCGCCCGGCCACGGTAGGTGCTCTGTATGTGTGTGTCGCAGGCGGCAGCACGGTGGCGCTGGCGGCGCGTGCGCAGCGGCCGCGCGGGCACTACGACGCCGAGCGCTGGGACCTCGCCCTGCTGCGCCGCGCGCTCGCGCCCGGCCACGGTAGGTGCTCTGTATGTGTGTGTCGCAGGCGGCAGCACGGTGGCGCTGGCGGCGCGTGCGCAGCGGCCGCGCGGGCACTACGACGCCGAGCGCTGGGACCTCGCCCTGCTGCGCCGCGCGCTCGCGCCCGGCCACGGTAGGTGCTCTGTATGTGTGTGTCGCAGGCGGCAGCACGGTGGCGCTGGCGGCGCGTGCGCAGCGGCCGCGCGGGCACTACGACGCCGAGCGCTGGGACCTCGCCCTGCTGCGCCGCGCGCTCGCGCCCGGCCACGGTAGGTGCTCTGTATGTGTGTGTCGCAGGCGGCAGCACGGTGGCGCTGGCGGCGCGTGCGCAGCGGCCGCGCGGGCACTACGACGCCGAGCGCTGGGACCTCGCCCTGCTGCGCCGCGCGCTCGCGCCCGGCCACGGTAGGTGCTCTGTATGTGTGTGTCGCAGGCGGCAGCACGGTGGCGCTGGCGGCGCGTGCGCAGCGGCCGCGCGGGCACTACGACGCCGAGCGCTGGGACCTCGCCCTGCTGCGCCGCGCGCTCGCGCCCGGCCACGGTAGGTGCTCTGTATGTGTGTGTCGCAGGCGGCAGCACGGTGGCGCTGGCGGCGCGTGCGCAGCGGCCGCGCGGGCACTACGACGCCGAGCGCTGGGACCTCGCCCTGCTGCGCCGCGCGCTCGCGCCCGGCCACGGTAGGTGCTCTGTATGTGTGTGTCGCAGGCGGCAGCACGGTGGCGCTGGCGGCGCGTGCGCAGCGGCCGCGCGGGCACTACGACGCCGAGCGCTGGGACCTCGCCCTGCTGCGCCGCGCGCTCGCGCCCGGCCACGGTAGGTGCTCTGTATGTGTGTGTCGCAGGCGGCAGCACGGTGGCGCTGGCGGCGCGTGCGCAGCGGCCGCGCGGGCACTACGACGCCGAGCGCTGGGACCTCGCCCTGCTGCGCCGCGCGCTCGCGCCCGGCCACGGTAGGTGCTCTGTATGTGTGTGTCGCAGGCGGCAGCACGGTGGCGCTGGCGGCGCGTGCGCAGCGGCCGCGCGGGCACTACGACGCCGAGCGCTGGGACCTCGCCCTGCTGCGCCGCGCGCTCGCGCCCGGCCACGGTAGGTGCTCTGTATGTGTGTGTCGCAGGCGGCAGCACGGTGGCGCTGGCGGCGCGTGCGCAGCGGCCGCGCGGGCACTACGACGCCGAGCGCTGGGACCTCGCCCTGCTGCGCCGCGCGCTCGCGCCCGGCCACGGTAGGTGCTCTGTATGTGTGTGTCGCAGGCGGCAGCACGGTGGCGCTGGCGGCGCGTGCGCAGCGGCCGCGCGGGCACTACGACGCCGAGCGCTGGGACCTCGCCCTGCTGCGCCGCGCGCTCGCGCCCGGCCACGGTAGGTGCTCTGTATGTGTGTGTCGCAGGCGGCAGCACGGTGGCGCTGGCGGCGCGTGCGCAGCGGCCGCGCGGGCACTACGACGCCGAGCGCTGGGACCTCGCCCTGCTGCGCCGCGCGCTCGCGCCCGGCCACGGTAGGTGCTCTGTATGTGTGTGTCGCAGGCGGCAGCACGGTGGCGCTGGCGGCGCGTGCGCAGCGGCCGCGCGGGCACTACGACGCCGAGCGCTGGGACCTCGCCCTGCTGCGCCGCGCGCTCGCGCCCGGCCACGGTAGGTGCTCTGTATGTGTGTGTCGCAGGCGGCAGCACGGTGGCGCTGGCGGCGCGTGCGCAGCGGCCGCGCGGGCACTACGACGCCGAGCGCTGGGACCTCGCCCTGCTGCGCCGCGC
Source organism: Gortyna flavago (assembly GCA_963669345.1). Lineage (NCBI taxonomy): Eukaryota > Metazoa > Arthropoda > Insecta > Lepidoptera > Noctuidae > Gortyna > Gortyna flavago. The sequence continues at coordinate 2,190,958 of OY770154.1, forward strand.
GCTCGCGCCCGGCCACGGTAGGTGCTCTGTATGTGTGTGTCGCAGGCGGCAGCACGGTGGCGCTGGCGGCGCGTGCGCAGCGGCCGCGCGGGCACTACGACGCCGAGCGCTGGGACCTCGCCCTGCTGCGCCGCGCGCTCGCGCCCGGCCACGGTAGGTGCTCTGTATGTGTGTGTCGCAGGCGGCAGCACGGTGGCGCTGGCGGCGCGTGCGCTGCGGCCGCGCGGGCACTACGAAATTATCCCAATCAACTTTGAACCTTATGCGGTAGCGTTAAAGTTGAAAATTAAAAAAAAAAAATGTCGTAGTTTGATGTGCTGGCATATATACTTGATTTTGAACCCGCGCCCCCTGCGTTGAAATAATACCACCCCACTTATATTGTCCCACTGTAAGACGAAGGCCTCTTCTCTTAATGAGAAGGTATTGATGAGAACGCTTGCTCAAGACGGGTGGGCGATTTCAGACTTAATTTGTTAATTGTAAATCCAGTACTTCCTGATATTATTTTTAATTCTCTTTTTCTACGATATTCGAAAAAGGTTTGTGGGGGTTATCACAATTTAAGCAAGCAAGTAAGCAATTTGGGCAAGCGCTCCATACCTAATCTGCGTTCGCGATTTATTTGGCAAAATTGTAAACAAATATTAATTAATGGAAAAATAACTTCAATTCCCACACAATAAAGTTCAGTTTGCGCTACAACTTCAAACATTTTCAATAGTAGAAATCAATTTAATTGTCATCGAAATCAAACTCAAACTCAAAGCATTTATTTCTTTTAAACCAATTACAGGCACTTTTGATTTGTCAAGAAGTTGGTCAGTCAGAAAATATGAAGCTAGTTGCCCATTCCAAAGTGTAGGTACCTATGGAGAAGAACGGGCAAGAAACTCCATGGACACATTTAAATCAAATAATATGGTTACAAAGACTTGATTACATAATTCATGTTAAAAATTATGCATGAGCGAACGATGCAAAACTTTAAAAGCGTCCGTAATGAAAAGACGTAAAAAAACAATTTAAATATTAAATTTAATTAAAATAAGCCATGGCAGCAAAGAGATGACCAGTCCCAACTGACAGCGCCCGTTCACGAACATGACGGTATTCAGCACTGCGCACTTTTACTATACATAAAATGCAGGTCCCAGTGCGAGCCTTTCACCGAGAACTACAAAACTAATAATATCTTTTTTTTATTACAGTTGCATCAATAATATACGAACAGCTGTGCAAGCTGGCGGCGCAGAGCGAGACGACGCAACAAATAGTCAGTGATATATGCCTGTGTCGACCGTTTGACAAGCCCTTGGACAAAGAGTACGTATTCTGTCATATCATCATCATCTGCTTGCCTTTTCCATACTATATTGGGGTTATCGGGTAATACGATACCCCTTGGTAAGACTGGTTGTCAGACTTTCAGCGATCTGACCACTCGTAATGACTGTCAAAAATCTGCGAATGATGTTCAGAACTGATGGCTTGCCTTGCTAATGCTAGACCCAAGGGAGAGAAATGTACATTTGAAGTGTCATTAACGGGTACTATGTAGTTTCATTATTTATTAACGTTAATTAAAACGGTTGTAATCCAATTACAATAATAAGACGCATACACATAAAAGTAAAGTATAAAATAAATAAATTGTTCTATCTCGTTAATTACATTAATTTGGGTAATTAATTAAAACGCAAATTCATTAATTGCAGTTTTATTATTTGTTGTGTCACTTGCTTGACCACAGACTAAAAACAATTCCAACATAAATAATACTTGATTTTTTATTTATTCATCAGGTATGCAGTGGAGAGGTTTTGCAAAATATTGGAGAACTTCAAAGCTGCATCTACTATCACGTTTAAGGTAAGTTCATAATAATAATCAAGCTGTGTCCCGCGGTTACACCTGCACAGTGATTCCCACGGGAAACCTTCAATTTTTATGGCTTAATAGGATCTTATGACACTCGGGAATAATGTAGCTTTTTATCAGTGAAGTAATTTTTATGATCGAATCTGTCTTTTTAAAAACATACACAGGATCACGACTGTAATCTCTGAAGGGTTGGGCTGAGATGTACTACTATCGCGGACACTCCCGCCTGACCACCACTAAGTTCATTTTTGCTTGCACTTAAAAGATAGTTCGTCCGTAAAATTCACAAAAGGAGTACACGTGATGCGGCAGTGCAGGTTGCAACTAATTGCGTTATCGTTTTCCTAATTTGCGAAAATTTTAAGGGGCGTTGCTTGGCGCCGCGCAGGATTTAGGCGATTTTTTTTATAAATGATCATGCGGAAAAGGCCTCCATGGTACCTTAGTAAAACCTACATATCGCTTAAAAAAACAGAAAAAGATTACTTAGCTCTTTATAAAATAGTTTAGATTGACTCACGTTGACCAACAACTTTAAACATGATAACATCATCATGTAAAAGCGACCTTATTAAAAATGTAACATTGCAAAAAATCGTAATAGAATATGGTTGTAAAAATGTCTTACGATGATGCATAGCATACTATTTTGCTCAATTTGAATATACCAGATGTTTTTTTTTCCGTCTCGAAATTTTACTATGGTGCCAACTTTGAAATCACGAAAAAAAAACTGCTGTTTAATACAAAAGTTCAATACCTATTTGACCAAAATTTATGAAACAGTAGATTTTTTTTTCGCGATTTCATATTAGGTCCCATAATGAAAGTTGTTCATATTCACGGGTAGAACACCCTGTAAAAATTTCGACACCCCAACCTACACAACTTAGAGATTAATATAGATTTCTTACTTGGTCATTTAGCCGACCATTTTGAGTACTGGGCTTTTGGCTACATGTTCATTATTGTTTATGTAGTTTTTCTTGTGTTAGAATTTCTGTACAATAAAAGAGTGTTCTTTCTTCCACGCTCATCTCCAGGTGGAGATGATACCAGTAGACGCGGGTTGCACTGCGGAATCGTCACGCTGGGGCTGGGTGGGAGCGGCGCGCGCGCGCCTGCAGCGCTACCTGCGCCCGCACCAGCGCGCCAGCACGCGCGCGCGCCTCGCCGACATGGCCGCGCGCACCACGCCGCACGACTGTAAGTACGGGGGAGCTGTGTGGGGAGCCGCAAGGTAGCGCTGCAGGTGCGCGCGCGCCTGCAGCGCTACCTGCGCCCGCACCAGCGCGCCAGCACGCGCGCGCGCCTCGCCGACATGGCCGCGCGCACCACGCCGCACGACTGTAAGTACGGGGGAGCTGTGTGGGGAGCCGCAAGGTAGCGCTGCAGGTGCGCGCGCGCCTGCAGCGCTACCTGCGCCCGCACCAGCGCGCCAGCACGCGCGCGCGCCTCGCCGACATGGCCGCGCGCACCACGCCGCACGACTGTAAGTACGGGGGAGCTGTGTGGGGAGCCGCAAGGTAGCGCTGCAGGTGCGCGCGCGCCTGCAGCGCTACCTGCGCCCGCACCAGCGCGCCAGCACGCGCGCGCGCCTCGCCGACATGGCCGCGCGCACCACGCCGCACGACTGTAAGTACGGGGGAGCTGTGTGGGGAGCCGCAAGGTAGCGCTGCAGGTGCGCGCGCGCCTGCAGCGCTACCTGCGCCCGCACCAGCGCGCCAGCACGCGCGCACGCCTCGCCGACATGGCCGCGCGCACCACGCCGCACGACTGTAAGTACGGGGGAGCTGTGTGGGGAGCCGCAAGGTAGCGCTGCAGGTGCGCGCGCGCCTGCAGCGCTACCTGCGCGCGCGCCTGCAGCGCTACCTGCGCCCGCACCAGCGCGCCAGCACGCGCGCACGCCTCGCCGACATGGCCGCGCGCACCACGCCGCACGACTGTAAGTACGGGGGAGCTGTGTGGGGAGCCGCAAGGTAGCGCTGCAGGTGCGCGCGCGCCTGCAGCGCTACCTGCGCGCGCGCCTGCAGCGCTACCTGCGCCCGCACCAGCGCGCCAGCACGCGCGCACGCCTCGCCGACATGGCCGCGCGCACCACGCCGCACGACTGTAAGTACGGGGGAGCTGTGTGGGGAGCCGCAAGGTAGCGCTGCAGGTGCGCGCGCGCCTGCAGCGCTACCTGCGCCCGCACCAGCGCGCCAGCACGCGCGCACGCCTCGCCGACATGGCCGCGCGCACCACGCCGCACGACTGTAAGTACGGGGGAGCTGTGTGGGGAGCCGCAAGGTAGCGCTGCAGGTGCGCGCGCGCCTGCAGCGCTACCTGCGCGCGCGCCTGCAGCGCTACCTGCGCCCGCACCAGCGCGCCAGCACGCGCGCACGCCTCGCCGACATGGCCGCGCGCACCACGCCGCACGACTGTAAGTACGGGGGAGCTGTGTGGGGAGCCGCAAGGTAGCGCTGCAGGTGCGCGCGCGCCTGCAGCGCTACCTGCGCGCGCGCCTGCAGCGCTACCTGCGCCCGCACCAGCGCGCCAGCACGCGCGCACGCCTCGCCGACATGGCCGCGCGCACCACGCCGCACGACTGTAAGTACGGGGGAGCTGTGTGGGGAGCCGCAAGGTAGCGCTGCAGGTGCGCGCGCGCCTGCAGCGCTACCTGCGCGCGCGCCTGCAGCGCTACCTGCGCCCGCACCAGCGCGCCAGCACGCGCGCGCGCCTCGCCGACATGGCCGCGCGCACCACGCCGCACGACTGTAAGTACGGGGGAGCTGTGTGGGGAGCCGCAAGGTAGCGCTGCAGGTGCGCGCGCGCCTGCAGCGCTACCTGCGCCCGCACCAGCGCGCCAGCACGCGCGCGCGCCTCGCCGACATGGCCGCGCGCACCACGCCGCACGACTGTAAGTACGGGGGAGCTGTGTGGGGAGCCGCAAGGTAGCGCTGCAGGTGCGCGCGCGCCTGCAGCGCTACCTGCGCCCGCACCAGCGCGCCAGCACGCGCGCGCGCCTCGCCGACATGGCCGCGCGCTCCACTCCGATCGTCGATCCCGTGGGAATATCGGGATAAAAAGTAGCCTATGTGTTAATCCTGGTTATAACTATCTGTGTGCCAAATTTTATCGAAATCCGTTCAGTGGTTTTTGCGTGAAGAAGTAACAAACATACAAACACACTCAATGATCACTTGAATGATCATCAAACTTTCGCCTTTATGATATTAGTGTGATATTTTCCAATGACAGGGTTGTTTGTTTGTTAGTGAGCGCGTGGTCTGGGTACAAACATCGGTGCGACTGCCTCACGCCGCGAACGCTGTGTGCTCAGCAGAGGAAACAGCTACTTAGGTAAGTCACCAGCCATATATTTGGGCCATATTTAGCTAAAGCCGATGTCAGAAGGCCAATTCTCTTAATTTAAAACGTTCAAAATCTAGTCGCTGTCTCATCTCAGCGACAAACAAATGTCAAAAACTTGTCAAAATGTACTAAAATTTGAGGTATTTTTGACAGATTGAGACTGAGATCAGACTGTGAACATTCTTAAAATTACGAGAATTGTCTCTCAGATCATAACTTTTTGTTAATTTTGGCCGTTCATTCGGCTTCTTTCACTCAAAGTGAAATGTCTAAACACAACATGGATCAAAAGTGAAACATTCACTCGAGTGACTGAGTTTTTCATATCGAGACTCCTCCATGTCCCGTCTCTCTCCGGTCATGTCGGAGTACCGTCCCATTGGACTATAAGAGTGGGGGAAGAGCATCTGTGTCTGCGCACACGCCGGCACTATAATATCTCTTGCGCACTTGGCTAGTCTCCTTTAAGGGGGCGCCGACCCACTAGTGGCGCCCTCATCGTTTGTTGGTTATTTCTTTTATTTCATAATCATAAAAACGGATTATAGTGACTATTTCCCGTTTTTATGATTATAATACAACTAAACAATGTAAAACTACCGTTTATAATAATATTATAACGTATAATCTTGTGGAGCACAACTTAACGTGCTTATTTTCTGCATTTTCATTCTAAAATAAAAGAAATAACCAAACAAACGATGAGGGCGCCACTGCGCGGTCGGAGTTTGGTCGACGCCGTCTTAAAAGTGGCCGCTGTGTAATATGCTCCTGAGCGAAGAGCTATCTTTACTAATGTCTAAGTACAGAGGCCAGCACATCAAGCTACCCCAATCTGTCAAATTTCTTTGATAGATTTTCAACTTTACCACAAAGGAATAAGGTTCATATTCAATTGGGAAAATTTTACAGATTGGGGTAGGCAGTGGCGTGCACTCCATACATGCAAATAAGCTCTGCATACCCTGTAGTCCCATACATACATGCCCATTTAAATGAAATAACTATAATGAAAAAAAAAACATGGTAATTTAGCTTCGCGCCATCTATAACTTTTTTTGGAACTAACTCGTCGAACACCCGCCACCCGCGCAGGCAGCGCTCCCGTGAGCAAAAGCAATACTACGCCTTGCTTATTCTTCATACAACGCATCTCGTGTAGTGCACAGATAAAATGTGACTGTGTGCGTCAAAATGTGTGCGCGTATTGGAGTTTTAGAAGCATAGCTTACATTGCAAACCGTTCAAATTGAGAACCCGTAAAAGCACCGCTTAATTGTTGATTGCAGAGGGTCGACTTTTTTTTGTCGGATTGACCAAATGACCGTCTAATTAGTTCGTAACGTAATAAATTGCAAAGGTTTTTTCGTCATAATTTTTTTCTTGGCGCTATACGATAGTGATTGACGAGTAATTATTTAGTAAGTCTATTGTAAAAAATGGAAAATTATACATGTGAGACCTATGCTGGCAGCAAAGTGTGTTTGAATAGTAAATTAAAATCAGCCACGATTTTTTTGTGCATACCCTGTCTGAAACCTCTGTGCACGCCACTGGGGGTAGGTTGATGTGCTGGCCTCTGTACATTTATTTGTGATCTTATGTATTACAAATGAATTGTTTTTCTTTTCTTTTAATGATTTCTAAAGGCAAAAGACAGATGATATTATAAAAACAAAAAAAAAAAAACATGCAACGTCGAGTTTTTAATAGATTTCTTTTTAAAGTTGGTTGCTATACTCGATTGTTTTTTTTTTTTTTACAGAATGTTATAAAAAAACAGCTTAGAAATTGTATGTTTTGTTGTAGCGGATTATGGGGTCGGCCGATGTTCAGTAGCGGACACCTGCGGGCTGCTATGTAAGTATATCATCTGTATTAAATTATTATTATTTTAATTATTCATTCAAAATGTACAAAAATGTTGAAATCCACCCTTATAATATAATTAAGGGCAGGCGAATGATAATTGCAATGATTGTAAAAGGTTGCTAATTCATAAGTACTAACATAACGCAACACCAACATTGTACACTTAGTTTGCAATAAACGTTTTGACTTTGACTTTGACTATAATTTTTACTTTACTCATCTTCATCTCTATCATATTTTTTTATTAAAAACATATTATTACCAACCTAAATTGTCTGTTTATTTTAGAATAAACAGAATGACATTTGTGTTTATATACAACTGTCATTCGTCATAGCTATAAACACGGCGAATTGTCGCAGTGTGTGTTTGCTTAAAAAATAAATTTAAAAAAAAAGTAGAGTCGGCTGGAACGAAGATGAAAATAAAAATCCAAGATGGCGGCTGCGAAAATTTCTAAATTTTCGTTGCCGCCATCTTGGATTTCCCACCTCATTATCGGCTTCAGCACCCTCGAAAACCATGAAAAGGATCTCTCTCTCTTCCTATAACAAACAAAAAAGTAGCATGGCACCTCCATGCGACTTTTTAACGCTTTTTCACCCTTCATAACGCTTTATCGTTACGCGGCGATTTCTCCCAGTTTACTACAGCTAGCTCCGTTAAAGGACTTCGCTCCAGTCATTTCCCTGACCGTACTGTTGTGTGTTGCAGCATCTCATTCTTCGGTATGATGGAAGCTGTGAACGAATTCAACGGTGCCAAGCCCGAGACGAGTACTGATGTTGATAAGGTAATATTCATTGCACACCCCTTTATATCTTAGCCGTTGGTCCCGGCTGTCATTCGTGGATCTTTGACAGTCGTTACGGGTAGTCAGAAGCCCAAAAGTCTGACAACCAGTCTTTACAAGGGGTATCGTATTACCCAGTAACTGAGTTGTGGATCTCAGATAGGCAGTCGCTCCATGTAAAATACTGGTATTCAGCTGCATCCGGTTAGACTGGAAGCTGACCCCAACATAGTTGGGAAAAGGCAGGCAGATGATGATGATGACCTCTTTCTTACAATACTTTTCATGTTTGAATGATGATTTGTACCATAGTGCTACCATTTACCGGGTAATGTAATATGTCTTTCATTGACTTGAATGTGCCCTGGCGGCTGATAGTATGTCATGCTCACTAAAATGTCTCGCTGACGGTGGCGTGTGTGTTGGATCATTTAGCTCCCTTCAAAATGGTTGAGCTGAATGGTGCTGATCTATGCGTCATGTTCGTGAACGGGCGCCATTAGTTGGGGCTGGTTATCACTTGGCTGCCTCGGCTTATTTTTAATTATTTTATTTTTGGATCGTTGTTTTGTTAAATGCTATTTGCTGTACTATGGACACTTTTAAACGCGTACGTCTTTTTTTGTGTGCTTTTATGGATTATTTTTTTTTTACGCGGAATTCTATTTCTTTTATCTATAATATAAAAATGAATCGCTAAATGTGTTGCTAAGCGCAAATCTCGAGAGCAGCTGAACCGATTTCGCTAATTCTTTTTTTGTTGTGTATTGTCAGGACAAGGTTTGTATGAAAGAAAAAAAAATTGCACCCGTGCGAAGCTGAGGCGGGCCGCTAGTATTAAAATAAAAGTGAAATTTTCATTTTACTATTTTTTAACCAAGTAAAAATATTTCAAATTCGGTCCACAGTTGATGAAAATACATAAATAAATGAACATAGTACCTTTTTTGAAGTCTGTTAAAAAAAAATTGATTAAATAACTATGTGCGGTTGGTCGACTCTTCACGTGACCAGAGGGCTGGCCTATTTCTTGGCCAAAGAATTAGCATCGCCATACAACGTGGCAATGCTGCCAGCCTTTTGGGCACTGTTCCTGTTGACAGCGATGCGGACGAATTTTTTGATGCCCTGTGATTCTTTTTTCATATAAATGTACATATTATTATTTTAAATGTTAGCTTATATTATGTAAATACAACAAAAATAAATATACGAATTCTATTATCTTAAATAATAACTATGTATGTTTCCACAGCCTCCAAACGAGTTGGAACCAGAAACGACTGGCAGAGAGTTGCAGCAGGGAGACGGGACGGGTGCCAAGTAAGTTTAACACATCCATGCAGTCTATTCAAACTTATGTTTCAAATTAATAATATTTCTAGTTAAACAAATATTAACTTTATTTTAATGGGAATTAAGTTGATTTCAGAGTGACTAGCACTATTGAAATAGTTGTAAATAATCAATAATAACGCCGGTGCCAAGTCAGTTTATTATTACATTCATAAAGTATATTCAAACTTAAGTTTCAAATTTATATTATTTCAAGTTAAACAAATATCAACTTTATTTTAATGGGAATTAAGTTGATTTCAGAGTGACTAGTACTATTGAAAACAGTTATAAAAATGTTTGAAGTTGTAGCGTAAACTGAACTTTATTGTGTAGGAATTAAAATTACTTTTCCGTACACACATTTTATTTGTTTATACTATTGTCAAATAAATCGCGAATGCAGATTACAAAAAAAAGCTGTCAGGGCTGTCAATTATTTTTTTTTAGGTATCCCTGAGAGTTTTTTTTTTTTTTTACTTTTTTGTATGAGCTTAGTGACGCATCACGTGTACTTCTTTTGTGAATTTTAAGAACGAACTATTTGATCTTGGCGCGCTTGCTAGAGAGCGCTTCTATTTTTGGAGTGCAGGCAAAAATGAACCTAGTGGTGGTCAACGGGAGTGTCCGCGATAGTACTAACTTACTACAGGCATAATTATTGGTTACTGGCAGCGCACCGCGGTTCCTAAAAAGTATCCTATGTGTTAATCCAGGGTGTCAGCTGTCTAACTACCAAATTTTATCAAAATTGGTCCAGCCGTTTGTGCGTGAAGAAGTAACAAACACAGTGAGTGTGTTTACACTCACAAACTTTCGCCTTTATGTTCACAGACCACCGGAGGACGGGCCCGATAGTATCGAGAGCATGGGTAGCGCTGAGAGCCACGCCAGCCTCGGGAGTGCTGACAGCGCTGAGAGTGCAGAGACCGCCGACAGCGGTACGTACTTGTTGACTGACTTCAGAGAGGGGCTTGTGGCTAAGTAATGCACACACAGCTAGACGGGTCGATCGATCAGGTTAAGCTACCCTTGCCGCGGTTGGTCCGTGGATGGGTGACCATCTTTACATACCAAGACCGCTCAGTGCTTCGGAATGCATGTTCAGCCGTTGGTCCCGGCTGTCATTTGTGGATCTTTGACAGTCGTTACGGGATGTAAAGATGGTCACTCACCCACGGACCAACCACGTTAAGCTTAACCTGATCGATCGAGCTGTGCGACTGTTATTATTTACCCCTCCCTTTAAATTATCTATACAGTGTTATATAAATTAAGTAGGTTCTGTGTACTAGAAGGAGTATAACAATAGAAACATGCAGAACGGAGGCAAAACAAATTTTTAGATCGTAAAGCTCATGATGCTTCGCATTATGAGTCGTGCAGAATGGCTACAAACTTTTAGAGGCCACTGTAGACACATTGCTGATGCACCCTCAGACCAAATAAAAAGATCAAGACATAGCGCTGCGAACGACACAGTGAAGCATGCCAAAAGTACACCTCCGCTCTGTGCATACACGCCCACACGCACACATTTACAATCAAACTACACCTCATTAAAGCACACATGTTTACGAAACCGGCTTCACTTTACTGTTGACAGCTTTCTGTCTTTTTTTTTTTAAGGATGGGAAATCATCAGGTGGCCCCCCCGCGAGTGTCAGACTCTTACTGACTAAAACCCATCCGTGTTCCTTCCTCAGCCCTTTATGTTCCGGGGTAGCGGTAACCCGTTCGGACAATCCCGCTGCAGGCTTCGGCTCTGACAGGCCCCCTCTCTGATGCTGACATCTCTTTGAGGCGCGCGTGGAACACATACGCTTGTCCGGCACGGGCCTGGTCCTGATCGGACGGCGAGCTACCCATTACTCTCCGTCCGCAGGCCCGCGCCTAACAGCTCTGTCTTGGTTTTTTATTTGGTCCGAGGATGCACCCTATTGAAATGAACCTTGGTAACAGTATAATTTGGTTCAGGTGAGAGTGGTGAGGGAGCGGAATGTGCGGAAGGTCAGCCAGCGCCTGCTGCTGATAAGGACACCGACTCTAACACCACGTGCGACCTGGACGACTGTGAGTATTAATGATTATTTATCTACACCCAGTGGAGAGAAGTGGTAGCCCAGTGGTATCGGCCGCGACTTACGAGTTGTAAGTCGTAGGTTCGAACCCTGATTTCATCACCACTGCTCTCAAAACGGTGAAGGAAAACATCGTGAGGAAACCGGCATGTCCTAGAACCAAAAATTCGACGACATGTGACATCTACCAACCCGCACTGGGCCCGCGTGGCAGATTACGGCCCACTCCCTCTCACTGAGAGGAGGCCTGTGTCCCAGCAGTGGGAACATTATAGGCTGATTATGTATGTATCTACACCCATGCTATAAATCCTCTATAAAAGTTTCTGAAACAGCTTATTGTTTATTAACAACCAGTGTCGTGCACGCGCTTTTCACTACCACAGCGCCGTAATTTAACACGTTGGCTGCCAGGCAACAGACACTATAGAAAATCTATTGTTCGCGGTCACCAGGTGACCGCGTTGGCAGTCAATGCCCCCACCCGATATTCCCACGGGATACTTATGCGGGTGAAACCGCGGGGCGCAACTAGTAAAAAAATAAAACACTCCTGGAGTGTTGACAGAAGTGAAAACAAAATACAAACAGAATACTTTGCCATCACTCACTGACATATCCGGATATACATTAAAATCGAGTACATCCCGAGGACAGCCGAACACATCCGAAGCGATGTCGGTTACGGTAACAGTGACGCGAGTTCAATGTCAATTTTTTCTTTCTGTTGGTTTTAAGCAAGTAAATTAAGATGTGGGTACTTACTACCTTTATAATATACGCGCCGCACCATGTGGGTACCATTTTGTTGAAACTCAGATGTGTCTCCTCGACATCCGTGTGCCACTAACGGGATGCAGCAGAATACCAGCGTCAGGTATTGTACCTGGCATATGCTGAGCTGGCCTTCCATTTGGTGCAACCAAGAGACACACACCGCCCAGTAGTGATCGACCGTTATAGATATGAAGTGTCTATGGGTCAATTTATCTTTTTAATCTTTGTTTTTTTTTTCACCTTTCTGATGTTTTTTTTTAATACTTGTTTTGTATCTTTTGTTGCACTGAGTTTTATCTATCTATCTTATCAATGGTTTTTTCCCATCTCAAAAAAATTCCAATTCGCCTAAAGAAGATTTCAGTTCGATATGTGTGTGTTCCAGTATCAGAGTCGGACGCGAACTCTGGCACGGGGTCGCTGGGCCTGTCCACGTCGTCGTCGCTGGACTCGGCGTCGGAGCTGCTGCTGGCGGCGGCGGCGGCGGTGGAGTCGGGCGGCTCGGGGGCGGAGGCCGCGCCGGGCGCGCTGTGCCGCACCGTGCGACACCTCATGCGCTCCATCGCCTCCATCGAGCGCCTCATGGACCGCGTGCTCCGGCACTGCGACGAGTGGCCCGCGCCGCCCACGAGGAACGACCACGAAGCGAGGTAAGCAGCACCCCTATCCTATTTCAACTTCAATATCAACTTTATTTCAATGACGATTAAGTTGAATTCAGAGTGACTAGCACTATTGAAAATGTTATAAAAATCTTTGAAGTTCTAACGCAAACTAAACTGTAATGTGTAGGCTTACGCAGGCAGAACTGTGGTGAAGCTTGTGCATGTGGTAGGCCAATAACGTTGTCAATGCTGCAGAATGCAGATGCAAAATACTCGTCACGATGTTTTCCTTCACCGTTTTGAGAGCAGTGGTGATGAAATGTTTTTCACAAAGTTAAACGCATGTCTGGGTTCGAACCTACGACCTATAACTCGGTAAGTCGCGGCTATTACCACTGGGCCACCACTGCTCTGCACCACTGCAACATAATTATATCCCTATGTAAATAAAATTCAGGACAAAGGTTTTTTTTTTCGGTCCAAAGTTTGCGAATCCCTGAATGTGTTTACAAAATTTATTGCTTGTCGTGACGGGGCCCGTACAAGCAATGTATGACGAAGTGTTGTAAATCACAATTTGATCGCAACTCACTCGTTTATTATCTACCTCTCATGTACCTATGGCCCGTGACCTCATTAGTGATATATGGTTTGGTCCGCAAATTTCCAAAGGTAGGGTTGTTCATTCCTGCTCGACACCATCGAGGCAGTCAATAATTAATAATATTGAAATAAATGTTTTTACAGAAAACGTGTGGACATGGGACTGTCAGAGGTAGATCGGAAGTTGATGGCGATGTACCGACGATTACCGGAAGTGCACCGCAGACAGCTGCAAGTTTATAGGAAACAGAAGAAATTGTCTACGGTGAGTTTTGTATTTTGTTATATTTTATTTATAATAAGATTTAATAACTGAATATTATAGCTATACTTACTCCAAATTTAAATTCGTTTCTAATTTGATGTTATATCCAAAGAAATGTCAACTTTATGTCAGTGAAAATTAAGTTGACATTAGAATAACTATTGAAAAAGTTGTCAAAAAAATCTGTGGTTGTAACGCAAACTGAACTTTATGTGTGGATATCAAAGTTACTTTTCCAACAACACACGTTTTGTTTACATTTGTGGAAGCCAAATTGCAACCGTAGAATAAGTTTAAGTGCGTCACGTATGGCCTCGGCGTACACGTGGGCTTGTGTGGTGGCAGGTGTGCATGCAGCTGGTGGGCGGGCGTGCGCCTGCGCCGCCGCCGCCCGGCTCGCCGCCGCCCGCTGCGCCGGCGCAGCCGTGCCGCGCGCTGTGTCCCGAGTACCATCTGCAGCGGTTCAAGGAGGTAGGCCCGGAGCGCGGCAGCGGGTACACATTCCTAAAAGTATCTCTGGAAACACTGACGTTGACAAATAAAAATATAAACACTGTGTTCTTCACGTTATCCATAGACTACGGCAAACGCTTCTATAACTTTTACAAATCAAATCTAGCACAGGAAGTAGCACTTAAAAAGGCTTCGTTACAATGATATTTTTAATTACCCCTACCCCTTGACACCCCTGACTGACTACAACTTATCTGACCTCCACAACTCAGTTACTGGGTAATACGAAACCCCTTGGTAAGACTGATTGTCAGACTTTCGGGCTTCTGACTACCCGTAACGACTGTCAAAGATCCACGAATGACAGCCGGGACCAACGGCTTAACGTGCTTTCCGAGAAACGGAGGAGTCTTGGTATGTAAAGATGATCAACCATTCACGAACAAACCGTGGTAAGCGTAGCTTAACCAGAGGGGCAATTCTCGTAATTTTAAGAACGTTCACAGTCTGATCTCAGTCTCAATCTGTCAAAAATACCTCAAATTTTCCTACATTTTGACAGGTTTTTGACATTTGTTTGTCGCCGAGATGAGACTGCGACTAGATTTTGAACATTTTAATTTACGAGAATTGGCCTTCTGATCGATCGACCCGTGCGTCTGTTAATACTTAGCCACAAGCCCTTTTCAAGTATAAAAAGTATTAAAAATTATATTTACGATATATTTGGTTTAATTTTTAATTTAGACTGGTAACGTCATTAGACATACGAATTTAATTTTAGATGGCTTAAGTTCCGGGAAATATAAATAGTTTTTTATCCCGATATTCCCACGGAAACGACACTTCTGCGGGTGAAACCGCGAGACGCTGCTAGTTTTATATACAACATTATTTTTTGTATATGCGAAACCCGAAACACGTGTCTAGTTTTTTTATGTAAAGAATCTATGTACAAAATTTCAAAACTGTATCATGAGACATCACAAAGTTATAAGCTTGTTATGTTACCTGGTTGTCCATTCAAAAACATGCTCACCACGCTGCGCGGCGCGGGGTGACCATGTTTTACGCTCCTCCAGCATCGTACGCTCATTGATAATAGTTTGGCAGTAGGTACCTAACTGTACGGCGATTTTATTGTAATTAACTAGTGATTAAATATTTTTGGGACAAAATAAAAATTATTGAAATCGATTCAGTTACTTATTCTGAACAAACTATATTCAGGTTTCGCATATACTAAAATTAATGTTGTATAGATTGTCGCCTCCACCTTGTATGGTACGCCCACATCGCCAGTAATCACCCATAATGCTATGTTGTATTTGTTGTAGGTGAGACGCAAAGTAATGCACATGCGGGACCAGCAGCTCTACTACCATAGACTACGGATGTGGCTGGAGGATCAGCTGAGACAGGAACGGGAGAGGTGAGCGAAACTGTAGCCTAATATTTTTATATTGTAATAATTTTATTTGCGCGCCCCACGTAGCAGAATGTGATGAGACCATTTATTAATATAAGACCATGTAATGTACAGAGACCAGGCGGGATGAGCTAGACTCCTTCAACTAATAATAAATAATAATGTACAGAGGCCAGCACATCAGCCTACCCCAATCTGTCAAATTTTCCCAATTGAATATGAACCTTATGCCTTTGTGGTAAAGTTGAAAATCTATCAAAGAAATTTGACAGATTGGGGTAGCTTGATCTGCTGGTCTCTGTACCATGTTCGGACAAATAAATGAATTTGAAATTGAAAAAAATAAACTACCTAGTACACTATATCTGTTGACTTGTTTTGAAAGAACAAAAGAAAATACATTCAGACTAAAACCACAAAATACAGAGAGTACAGAAGTCAATCACATGATAAATGATTTTTATTTTGTAAGTAGGTTTGCACAAACACTTTTACACGTCAATCATATTTTTTATAAAACTAGATGAGGTCGGCGTTTCCTATCTGACTACTCTGAGAAGAAAGCCCGAAACAAACTCAGAGGTCACAGTCTCTTTTAAAGTCCAGACATAATCTTGGTCAGGTTATATGAAGACCATTTAGATCGATGTCTGAGATGGTCTTTTGAGGAAAGAACCAAACAGATTGAGAGGACCTGTCCAGTCTCAGTCAGTCATACTGTCCAGTCCGTCCGAACGTGTAGACAAATTTGGTACCTACAAATTATTATAAACTAAACATTTCTCTTAACAGCCTACCAGAAAGCAACGTAACTCTAATCGAAGACCTCCCCCGCCGCAAAAAACGCACAGCCAGCCCCAAAGTGCCGCGCCTCACAACCGCACCAAAACGCAAATTAAAACCCGCCTCACCGTCCATCATTAGCAAACCACACAAAATACTACAAATGCTCAAACACAAGGCCCCTGCTCAAACGACACAGCTACTCACAGACGACCTCAAAACCGAAGACGTCAAGGCCGAGGCGGAACCACCCGAGGCATTCCCGTTGGAAAGGGAAGACAACATCAGTGATACGGAGACGATAGTGGGTGAGAAGGAGACGGTGGAAATGTGTAAGGAAATGAAGGAGTGTCTCGCGAAGTTTTCGAATTTTGCGCTGAATAGCGACAGTTTGCCGGAAGAGTTTCATATGCAGGTAATGTTATATTTATACTTACTAATATTATAAGAAGGGGCTTGTGGCTAAGTAATAAGCTACACTTGCTACACTTGCCGCGGTTTGGTCCGTGGATGGGTGACCATCTTTACATACCAAGACCCCTCCGTGCCTCGGAAAGCACGTTAAGCCGTTGGTCCCGGCTGTTATTCGTGGATCTTTGGCAGTCGTTACAGGTCGTCAGAAGCCCGAAAGTCTGACAACCAGTCTAAGGGGTTTCATATTACCCAGTAACTGAGTTGTGGAGGTCAGATACAGATAGGCAGTCGCTCCATGTAAAATACTGGTATTCAGCTGCATCCGGTTAGACTGAAAGCTGACCCCAACATAGTTGGGAAATGGCTAGGCAGATGATGATGACTAACTCATATTATATACGCGACAGTTTGTGAGAATAGATGGATGTTTGTCACTCTTTCACACAAAAACTACTAAACGGATTTTGATGAAACTTTACAGTAATATAGCTTATACATCAGAATAACACATAGGATACTTTTTATCCCGATATTGCCATGAGATCGACACTTATGTGGGTGAAAACGCGGGTCACTGTTAGTATTTGTAATTATAAAGACTAGCTTTTGCTAGCGGCTTCGCCCGCGTGGAGTTCGAAAAGTTTTCCCACCGGAACGTATTGCCGGTATGAAAACTATCCAATGCGTTAATCCAGCGGGGTAATAGCGTAACACAATATAAGTAGCAATGGGTTTCATTTTGACAGTTAAACAACATACATTGTATTATCTACGTTGTTGAGCGACTGCCTATCTGACCTACACAACCCAGTTACTGGGTAATACGAAACCCCTTGGTAAGACTGGTTGTCAACTTTCGGGCTTCTGCCTACCCGTAACGACTGTCAAAGATCCACGAATGACAGCCGGGACCAACGGCTTAACGTGCTTTCCGAGGCACGGAGGGGTCTCGGTATGTAAAGATGGTCACCCATCCACAGACCAACCGCGGCAAACGTAGCTTAACCTGATCGATCGACCTGTGCGGCTGTTATTATTTAGCCACGGGCCACTCGCTGTAAGTCTTTCAGAAAAAATAAAAATTTATTTATTACTTATTTATTACAGCATGAAAGCTGTAAGTCTTTCATGCTGTAATAAATAAGTAATAAATAAATTTATATTTTTTCTTTACTGCAAATTAACGTATTATCTTCCTTTCTTGCAGGTTGAAGGAAAATACCCCGAATCGGTCAGTCCCCCGCTTCAAGAGATGTCCCCGACAACCCCCGAACCGATGCCCGTGTATTCCTCCAAGCCGAACCAGAGGTTACTCTCTGTCAACAAGTTTTTAAATAAGGATGACAAAGGAGATTTTAATCAACAAATTACGCCCGAGGTTTTGAACATACCGCTTAACGCGCGCAGGACGCCATTACTCGTGAAAGATGAAAAGGAAACTGTGACCGAGGTAGACAATGACAAAGATACGAACATCTATAAGTATGTGTCGTTTGGACTAGAAATTAAAAAAGCCATGGAGGAATGTCAAAATATTATTAATTCTTACAACAGTATTAAAGAGGGGAAAAAAGATGACGATGGGCAACTTTCGCTTGAACAAATTTGCGAGGTTATGATGACATTAGACAAAAACTCAGCTGAGTTTCTAGACAAGATTGACACAGAGGACCCCATAGACATTAACACAGCTAACACAAAATTAGTGGAGCTAGTCGAGAACATGCCTCAAATTCTAGCGAACATGCCCGAAATAGCGTCGAAACTGTCAGAGTTCGCAAACGCGTCATACGAACTCCCTGAATTCGCGTCCATCATAAACAGCCTACCGGAAGTCAACAACGAAGCCCAGCTCACACCGGAAACGCTGAAACAAATCCGAGAATTAAAACTTAACAAAAGTAGGGATAGTGTTAAAGTAACGAAAAATACTGCCAAACGCAAAACGCAGCGTAGAATTAAGAGTAACATTGAAACTAATGATATTATAGGCACAATGACTTTTGAATTAGATAATAAAGATTTAATGGAATTATTGAAAGATGAAAAGGATTTGCAGGCGTTAATGAAGAATAAGAACCGTGAAGATTTCAAAGATTTACTCTTTTCAATCTCCGCTCAAGTGGTTATAAACAAAGTGTTCGAGTATTTGAAACAAAATAAAAGTCCTGTTCTAGCCAAGTGTTTAGAGGAAGACAAGGAACTATTTGCGTTACCCAAAAATAGTCTCAACTCCGAAATGTACTCAAAAGCGTCAACTTTATTCGATAATTCAGTAAAAGACGCGTTGAGTATGGAAGAGCTAAGAGGCTTAGTTAAATCACGTTTCAACTCGTGGAAACATTATGTGGCGTCGAAATTTAAAGGCATACCCGTCGAAATTTTAGAGAATGAAATTGAAGCTATGTTAGACAAATTTTATAGCTACATACAGGATTTGGCTGGAAAGAATTTCGTCCCTGATCCCGATAGAATGGCAGCTAAGCTAGATGAGTTAAAGAAACACCATGAAACGCATAGGGACTCGGACAGTGATTCCAGAGAGTCCGTTAGACAGATTTTATTAACAACATCAGTCGGCAATACACTAGATATTCTCATTATGAAATTCCCTAAACTGACTCCTGAGAAAAAGGTCATGGTAAAGGGATTAAAGTTCAAATATATGAACGTTTTGCGGCGATGCTGTGAGTCACAACCGCTTGCCAACTGGATTCTAACCGACCCTGAGACAGCTGTCAACGTTATCCAAGACCTCATGGATTTCCAGATTAAAAAGCCAGATAATGTTCCAGAATTTTCCTCTATGCCTAGCGAGAAAAAACGTGATTATTTTATTGAAAGATTAAGAGATGTTAACAAGCAATATATGGAGACGTTACCTAAGAAAAACCTTTCCGGAGACGATTGGCTAGTGATGCTGTACAAATTAGAACAATACGAGGAGAAATTAAAAGAACATTTTAATAAAGCTGTTCCTCAACCTGTTAAGACGACTCAAAACGCGAGCGAAGCCGAAATCCTCGCAGCTAAAGGCTTAAGTAAGATTATAGGTAAAGCTAGCATTCGTGTTGTTAAAAAAACTGACCCACCGAAGAAAAAGGAGGAGAAACCAAAGGAAAAAGTTGAGGAGGACGATAAAAAGTGTAAAAACGACGCCCTTTTAGCGAAATGTGAGGCCATCCTCACATCTAAAGGAGAGAAATCATTATTAGACAGCTTCTACACTATCAAATCATATATAACGCAAGGACTCCCAGTCCCAGAGACATACAAAAAGCACGTCATATCAATATGCTCGTCAATCGACGCGAAATTACTGGACGAGGATTTAGAAGACGGTTTAAAATCGGACAAAGAAGACGAGGACTCGAACGAGAAGCCAACTTCCCCCCAAAACAATGAAGACTTAGCTAAATATTCGGCGCAAGCGCTTCGAAACGCGAAACAGACTTTAAACGCCGTCGCTTTTCAACGGATTAGCCTAAGAAATGGACAGAGTAAATCTGAGAGTGACGTCTGTGATACTCCGAAGACTGACTGCAAGTGGACGAACGATTGTGTATGTAACTCTTGCAAGGACAATGATAGTGTGTGTTTAGGGGATATTGTGAAGCAGTGTTATGATGGTGATAAGAAGGCTGATAAGAAAAAGGAGGTAAAAAAGCCTGTCGTGAAGCCGAAGCCGGTGGCTAAGGCTTGCGAGAACGTTAACCATCAACAGCATGTTTGTAAAGGTTAGTTTTGACATTGTTTTCAATTTTTTACCGACTTCTAAAAAAGGAGGTTCTCAATTCGGATGTTTGTTTGTATTTTTTTTTTTTTGTCCGTGTCGTTTGTTTTGCATTTTCGTTTATTGACACCGACTTCCGAAATTAAAGTTATTTATCACTTTGTAGTGTTTTTTTTGGAAGTCGGTTGTTTTTTTTCTTTGTAAAAAAAAATTGTTTTTTGTGGGAGAGTTTGTAATTTATCTAAGTTACAATAGCCTAATGTCAACTGCTCATCACCTTTTACAAAATATTGCTTTTAAATTTTTTTATTTTTGTTGATTTTTCAAAAACCGCTAGTTCGATTTCGATAAAATTTTCATGGGACCATTTGGGAAGTATACCCTTTCCAACAAAAAAATAATTTTTCAAATCGATTGGCAAGCGACGGAGTTATGCGCGAACAAACACAACGGTTCAATGGAGAGTCATTTTCAATTATCTTTATTTACCAACGGAACGATGAAGAAAATACAGTTATCCTAAGTGTGTATACACACGAGCGACACGCGTGGACGACAGAGGCTACTGCAAGCGTGGACGCGTGCCGGCGACAAACGACGACGCGTCCGTGACTGCCGTCGACAACGTGTCGCTGTCGTTGTGTATTTCAGTACGGTGCTCAAATACACGAACGACATGTAGTCGGCAAAGCAGTGGTGGCCCAATGGTAACGTCCGCGACTTACGAATTGTACGTCGTAGGTTCGAACCCAGACAGGCGCTTTACTTTGTGTAAATTATTTCATCACCACTGCTCTCAAAACGGTGAAGGAAAACATCGTGAGGAAACCGGCATGTCTTAGAACCAAAAATTCGAAGACATGTGACATCTACCAACCCGCGCTGGGCCCGCGTGGTGGTGATGAGGCCTGTGTCCCAGCAGTGGGAATATTATAGGCTGATTATGTATGCATGTTATGTATGTAGTCGGCGCGTCGACGGCTGCAGTTGCCTGTGCCGATGACGCGTGCAGCTCGTGTGTGTGCGCACTGTTATTGTTTATACTCCGCAGTGGGTCACGGCGGCGTGGCGTGCGCGGGCGAAGGCACCGAGCAGCCGTGTACTTGCTGTTACTGCACCGTATTTGGACATGCTGTAAGTCACACATTTTAACAACTACCAGTTCATAGGGGACCGTCCAAGTATTAAGTAACCAGATTTTTTGCAATTATTAACCCCCTTATATCCCCCTCGTCATCAAAAGTAAGCAAAGCTTTTGCTCCCCCCCCCCCCATGCTTACGTAAACATTGGCACATGCATTTTTCAATGTGTTCCGGTTTCTTTATTGATTCATGAGCAGTAGGGTTGCCATATGTGTTCAAACCAAAATCGACTAATTTTTTTTAAAAAAATCCGAAAAGGTAAAAAAATAAATACTGCTGACGTAATCACCATCCAGACCCCTCCATCCCCCATGTCATCAAAAATAAGCAAAGCAAAGACCCCCCCCCCCCCTTGTAGTGCTTACGTAATACTTGAATGGCCCCTAAGTATATATAGGTTATTGTGAAGACTGTTGTTTCTTATTAATTTCAGTATCATTTTAACACAGAAAATTAATAATGAAAAAAGAAAATAGTTCCCTCTTTGCCTCGGAAAGCACGTTAAGCCGTCCCAGCTGTCATTCGTAGATCTTTCACAGTCGTTTAGATTGGTAATGAGAAGCTCAATAGTCTGACAACCAGTCTAAGGCTGCGTTTCCACCAGAGATGAGCGAGGATGCGTAGCGAGGTATGTGTGTAAAACTAACCAATAGCAACGCTAACTTAGTTCAAGCTACGAAATTGACGCGATGTTGTTGGTTTGTTTCACACACATCCCTCGCTACCCATCCTCGTACATCTCTGGTGGAAACGCAGCCTTACTAAGGAGTATCGTGTTATCCAGTAAATGGGTTGTGGAAGTCAGATAGGCAGTTGCTCCATGTAAAATACTGGTATTCAGCTGCACCCGGTTAGAATGGAAGTTGACCCCAAGGGAAATGGCTAGGCAGATTGATTGGTTACTGTACTAAAAATGTTTTAAATTTGTTACAGCCTCCTTTGACGACGCCCGTACCTCGAAACTTCAACGAGACGAGAGAACGACTGCGATCTATACTTAATAAGAAGAAGCAACAGTGCAAGAGTGCTAATGTAAGTACAGCGGAGCTATACATAAAAAAAAAACGACTGGTTGCACTCCGGGAGTGCCGGCAGAAGTGAAAACTTGAATATTCGTTCGTTCGTTTCGTTCGTTCTTGTTTATTCGTTTTTCGTTGTGCATTTTTGATGATTAGGAATGGTAAGGGAATAATTTTGCACGAATTGCTTATTGGTATATTTGTGGTACAATACAATATTTATTTATTGCGCTATCGTACACAAATATAACAATTTATATTACATTAAAAAGTTTATCTCTCAGAAAAATCAACTTCGCCGCACCGTAGAAAGAGAGGGGGATACTTCCTCTCCCACGCCGCGCCGGCTGTCTGCTCTCCATCCGTCTTATGAATTTTCGATCAGGTCTCGTGTCCTGACGCGAGTTTAACATTTTTTACCCATTACAAAAAAAGTGTACAACGCCGCTAAAGAAGTTTTCACTTCAAGAAATATACACATCGACTTGAGAACCTCCTCCGTTTTTTCGTCGGCTAAAACGATCACCTTGATAACTTACGTGAAGTGAGCTTCAAGTGAGCTGTCATTCCACCTGATGATTGACACTATTGACAGCTCAATTTACGCTCACTTCACCTAAGTTTTCACGTTGAGATTTTTACAGAATAGCGTTACAGTATTCTTATTCTTATAGAGGGGCCCGTGGCTAAATAATAACAGCTGCACAGGTCGATCGATCAGGTTAAGCTACGCTTGCCGCGGTTTGTCTGTGGATGGGTGACCATCTTTACATACCGAGAAAGCACGTTAAGCCGTTGGTCCCGGCTGTCATTCGTGGATCTTTGACAGTCGTTACGGGTAGTCAGAAGCCCGAAAGTCTGAGAACCAGTCTCACCAAGGGGTTTCGTATTACCCAGTAACTGGGTTGTGGAGGTCCGATAGGCAGTCGCTCCGTGTAAAATAGTGGTACTCAGCTGCATTCGGTTAGACTGGAAGCCGACCCTAACGTAGTTGGGCAAAAGGCTAGGCAGATGATGATGAAGAATTTCTACTTACTTTACCATTTTTTTTTAAAGTTCATGAGCACAGCTTAGCACCGATCTTAAAGTTTTCGTAATAACTGTATTAACCCCGTGTATTTGTTGCAGGGTGAGCAAGAGCCCCCGGTGTCCAGGGTGTCGGGCATGCAGACGCCGCCCATCGAGCCGCCCGTGCAGCCCAAGCCGACCAAACCGCCGCCGATCGCGCCCAAACCACCGGTAACACATCATTTTATTACTTTTATCTACACCCATACTATAAATCCTCTATAAAAGTTTCTGAAACAGATAGCTTATTGCCAACATTAAAACAACCAGCGTCATGGTAACCATAATATCATCCAAACGAGTGTTATAATTATTGTGGTACTAAATTTCACAATGCAACTCCTTTAAAACAAAATTATATTCGTCATGCACGCATGCTTCACTACCACACCGCCGTAATTTAAAAAAAAGAACTTATAGTTTATTCGAATTCACGTCGTATCCCGCCGGCCGCCATTTTTGTTGGATATTAGTATTGCAAAAAACTGTTTCAGCATAGCTATTCACAAACATACGATTCACTATCGTATCGACAATGACACTTGTTCGATAACCTGATTTCTGAACCGAAGGACCGGTAAAACGCTATTCACAGATCCGTGTGGAAGGGTTTTTTTTTAGGTGTGTATACGGGGAACGCTACAAAATGGTAGTAAATAGATATTCGTGGTAGAAAATTTTAAGTGGTACATAAATGATTTTTATTGAGTATTTCACTATGGGCAACTATAGATTATGCATTCAGTAACTATTAACAAATAAAAAACAGTAAACAATGATTTTATTAATAAATAAAATTTACCTGATTTCTATTAAACTTGCTTTGTAAACTTCAACTTTCTGTCAAACCTGGAAATCTGGAATAATTATTTTTCCGAATCTTGTTTTGAGCTAAGATAATTGAGAACTACACGGAAGACAAGGCGGTATGGTCGAAAGACTATAGCCTGCCCTTTGGGCGAATAAAAAAAAAAAGTATTGAGAAGTGAAAAATTTGTTTTTTTTTTTTTACAGAAAAATAGGTGTATGTATTTTATCAGTATTTAAACAAATTACTATTTGCTCATTTTCATTTTATAAAACGTGGTACCTAATATTGAAAATGCATATTTTCAGAAAAGAGTGTCATTGGAGCAGCGGCAGATGCTCTTTGCATTCATGCAAGGGCATGAGGACCTTGCCCGGAGCCGTGTTTTGACACTTATTGCTTAGATTACTCTTTTTATACAATATTTTGTTATTCGATAACACTTCCGACAGCAAATACCTGTCGGAAGAATTGATGTCTTCATACCGTATATGAACTGTCAAAATTGTACGGTTTCTGATTTGTGAATAGCGATTATAGGAATTCGTCGATAACATTGACATTCGATACGGTACCAAACCGTGTCGTAGCTTTGTGAATAGCTATGCAGAACCTTTATAGAGGATTCATATCATGTGTGTAGATAAAGTCTTGTATGCAACTGTACATAATTACGTATTAAAACACGAATGTGGGTTTATCACATGAGTGTACCCCTTCTTATTCAACAGTTGCATAAATAACTATTTAGGGTTCCGTAACTCAAAAGGAAAAAGCCAATAACGTGTGCGGCCGCCCCGCGCGATTTTCGCTTTATGTTTGGACAAACCTTTAAGAGAACCTAGCTTTGGTCATTTTTACCAGTCTACCTTTAACTTCTGTAGTTCAGTCTGTCTTTAACTTCTGGGTGTCACCGGGGCCCCATAATAAGTATTACTGTAAAGAAGCGACTCTCACGTTAATCGTTGCTCTACAATTAACTACCTAATCTGCATTTGCGATTAATTTGTCAAAAATGTAAACATATTTTTTATGTTTATGGAAAAATAACTTTAAACCCAACACAATAAAGTTCAGTTTACGCTACAACTTTTTATAACTATTTCAAAAATGCTGTTCACTCTGAAATCAACTTAATTACCATTAAAATAAAGTTGATATTTGTTTAACTTGAAATAATATTAATATGAAACATAAGTTTGATTAGACTTTTTCTCTAAGAACCTATTCAACACCTGTGCATTTGTTCACGAGTTCGTACGACCATAGTTCACTCGTGGTACCACCACACCACATCGCAGCGACAAAATGTGGGCAAGCAGTGGTTGCGTGTTCATAGTGTCGCTGCAACTTCTTGCAGTTGCGTTGTGGTTGCGTTGTCGCTAGTAGTTGAAATATGATTATGTTGTAGCTGTAGTCGGACTTTTAATTAGCTGCAGGAGACAAATGATGGTAAATAGTTGACTTTTTTAGTAATTGACCTTTCTGTACCTACAAATTAATTATGACATTAAAATCAACGCATTATTAAACTTTTTGAATACATTTATAATCATATGACATAGAATTATTTTCATTAATTCATAATTTATAATGACTATTACAATCTTTTGACATAATATTTTTATCATATGTTATTTACTGTTTTATTTTTGTCTATATATATATTTGTTTTGTGTTATTTACTGTACAAGCCCATAATGTATTATTTTTAGCTGTAATTAATTAATTAATGTACTGCATAATTCAAACACAATGTAAATTGTTTCATGAATAAATAAATAAATAAATAGTAAAATGACAGCTTATGTGTTACTTAAATGGCTGAAATTGGCGTCTTTTTGTTTTTTCGCGGCCATCAACCAAATCTTGTTTTTCTAGTACAGAATAGTGTAACAAACGAAACTTATTTGACATGCATATCTCTAAACGCAGTCCGAAATGAGTTATTAAGAAGTGTCATTTTACTGCAGCTAATTAAAAGTTGGAGTATAGTGTTTATATATTGATATGATCGGTATCGCCCACGAGGTTGATTTTCAGGGCCAAATGTGGTCCGTGTGAATACACTATTAATTTTTATCCATATTAGCGCCTCTCCACGTGTTATCGTTGAGCCGTTGAAGTGTGGTACTGTAGTACGTGTGTTCAGGCCCAAAATGCATGAGCGCGTGTTTTTGTTTTGTTAAAAAAAAAAAGATTTTCTATTAACAGGCATTACCAAAAACGCAACCGCCGAACTTAACGCCATCGCAAGTGCAGCAGAAACGACAATCCGTAGATATTCAACAGAAACAACTCGCCGACAAGATGGCGCAGATGGCCGTGTCCGACAAACCGCCACCTGCAGCCTCTCAAACTGCGAACAAACCTAAGGTAACCAGAAGGCCAATTCCCATAATGAAATCCTCGAGGCCTAAAAAGGCCACTTTGCCAGAATCATAAAACAATTAATATCACGCAATTTCATCTGTGTATGACAGTTTCGTATGGAGATTCGTAAAATGCTATAGGTACACCTCTGCCTAACAAAATCCAACAAAATATCAGCAACAACAACAAACAACCACGACAACAATCAACAACAATCTTTATTGTTGCAGGTGTTACAACGTACGGTGCCTATACAAATAAATGTTCCGCCCGTACTAAAGGCTGAAGGAAAAGTCAACCCAAATGCTATGGAGCAAATTAGACTACAGGTAAAAAAAAAAAACAGTACGCGTATCAATTTAATTTAATATACTACACACATTCTATATTTTTTTTTTTGTTCAGTAACAATTCACATTGCGTTCGAATATAATCCAGCATGAAACATTAACAAAATATACAGGTGATTTTTTTTTACCGGTTCCAAATTTTTACAGGGATTTTCTACCCATGAATATGAACAACTTTGAAATCACGAATTTAATTTTTATTTTTGTTTTTAGAAATGATTAAATAAACAATAATTTGTTTTTTTACTTAATAATTTTTAGCTTTTGCACAGCAGTGGAACAATAACGGCAAAAAAAAAATCTTATCCTTTTCATTAATTTCAAACAACCTTCTTTTATAACAGCAATTAAAACAACAACATCAAGCTCAAGCCCACCAACAACAACATCAACAGCTTCAACAACAACAACAACAACAACAACAACAGCAGCAGCAAGCTCAACAACAGCAACAACAACAGAAGAAACCGGAGCCTATCTACGACTTGCCTATACACAATAAACCGACGCTGACGCCTCAACAACAACAACAAATTAGACAACAACAGCAGCAGGTTAGTAATAGAGTAAATACCAAAAATCGTGACAGCCAATGACTTAGGGGAGGCCCACAGTGCACCGCATCACGCCGCAGGGTGCGTGAAACGGAGTCAAAGTCCCCACACCAAAGCGCGTTTTTATTGAATTTGTATGTAAAAAGTCACGCGTGGGTCTTTAGTGAAATCTTACCATTTGGTAAGATTTAACTCCAACCAGGTAAAGCTACCTCGACGTAACGACAGCAAGGTGTGAATGTGGAGGAAACCATGCTCCACCTAATATCCTGCCCTCTTTGTCACAAAACATGCAGTCAGTGACCTCTGCGCTGCCACCGACTACGCCGTGGAAGTGAAACGCTTTGGAATGGGCAACTAGCTTCATATTTTCTGACTGACCGACTTCTTGACAATTCAAAAGTGCCTGTAAATGGTTTAATTGAAATAAATGCTTTGAGTTTGAGTGGCGCAGTTTTGGGCCAACGATATCTGAAATAGTACACGTGCCAGCGACACAAAGGAACAGGTCACAGACTCACAGCTCGTATAGTTAGGAGGTTCCTCTCTCTGGAGCCCTGGCCGGTAGCTTGAACTCTGTTCCCGATACCGGTGGGCTACCATTTTATTTTATTCGGGAAACTTACAGCTAATACAGACAGTGCTCTTAAACAATATGCGTTTGAAGGCCATTTACAAGTTTCCACAGATAAACACTTGAAACAAAAAAAGACAACACAAAGGGTTGGTACAAAATAATAACATAAACAAGGAAACAAAATAACACGATCGATTAATACCAGGGATTTGAAAACGAAATGAATTTCGTTCCGTAACCACTAATGTTATCGTATAACGTTACAAAACAAAAACGCTATAGAATATCATTTTCGTAAATGATAATGATAAATGATTTTTATTTTGTAAGTAGGTTTGTACAAACACTTTTACCCGTCAATCATATTTTTTATAAAACTAGATGAGGTCGGCGTTTCCTATCTGACTACTCTGAGAAGAAAGCCCGAAACAAACTCAGAGGTCACAGTCTATTTTAAAGTCCAGACATAATCTTGGTCAGGTTATATGAAGACCATGTAGATCGATGTCTGAGATGGTCTTTTGAGGAAAGAACCACACAGATTGAGAGGACCTGTCCAGTCAGTGCACGCATTTGTCAGAAATCGTGTAGCTCAACTCAAAACTTAAGGAGCTCAACGATTCGACGAACTTTACCAAAGAAAGGACATTTGGGTAGGCCACATAAATTACTCAAACTGCCAGACCTACACAAAAACTAACACAACAGAGAGAATAATAAAAATTAAAAAAAAGTGACCTACATTGTAGAACAATATTATAAGTAATGTTATAGGTATCAGTAACATTAAGCTTATCCGCTTGTAATAACTTTGCAGGTAAAACGTTACCGATTCATTTATAACGTTATTCTTTATACTTTTTCGTCATCATAAGTCATGAAGCTGGCAAAGTTGAGTATCGAAATGAATAACGTTATTATATCGTTAAACTAATAACGATATATTGATAATATTGTTAGTGAACAGTTTTTCGTTCTGTTTTTCAGTATCGTTATAGCCAAGGGATTAATTTTGTTACAATCCTGGTGGAACGGTACAAATTATCGGTACCGGAACTACGCGTAACGTTATTTTGAGTAATGTTTCAAGTCCCTGATTAATACAAACTAAAAATCATTCAGACGCTAACAATTAATTTTCCGTAATAAACAAATGCTATTCAGTTTGAGCCGATATAACTTTCAGATTAACCATATTTTGTTCGAGGTTCAAGTTTGTCATATTTGAACTCCGCGTTTATTAATAAGGGATTAAAAGTTCGTTTTATTTTATTAACTTTTAATTGAGTTTCATTTGTGTATTTACAGCTTCTGCAACAAAAACTCCAGCATCAACAGCATCATCAACAACAACAACAACAGCAGCAGCAGCAACAACAACAACAACAGACGCAGCAACGGTTTAATCAACAACAAGCTCAACAACAGTCACAACAACAGGCCGCTCAACAACAGGCCGCTCAGCAACAGGCTCAACAGCAAGCTCAACAGCAAGCGCAGCAGCTAGCTCAACAACAAGCCCAACAACAGGCCCAACAACATTCTCAACAACAGCGCCAGAGTAGAGCGCAACAACAAAGAAGCACTGTGTCTCTCTCTAGCAGAGATACAAGTGTGTTCTCTACCTCTAGCGGATGTTCTGGGTAAGTAAACAACAATTCTTGATGTAGAGCGTTTGTTGTTGCCAACAACAACAGCTGAATAACTACAACAACTGATATTTAGACAGCTCTATCGCAGGATGAAGTCATTTGACAAACTTGTATGAATTTATCGTATATTGTAAATGGTTATGATTATCATTTTTAATGGCGTATTTTCCCACTGCGGGCTAATAAATGTATAAATATAAATAAAGTAACCACCACTAAGTCTTGTGGTTGGAAGGACATCTATACTAATCCAGGAGGGTTCTATCCCTGAGCCGGGAAAAGATTTTTCGAGTTTTTTCAGTAGCATCCTGGATTTGTACCTGTTGATATCAATAATGCCCCTATTATGTGGAAACAAAAAAAAAAACAAACATGTACAGCCGCCAGCACATCAGGCTACAACAATCTGTCAAATTTCTTTAATAGATTTTCAACTTTATCGCTAAAGCATAACATTCAAAGTTGAATGGGAATATTTGACAGTTGCGGGTAGCTTGATGTGCTGGCGTCTGTATACTATACAAGCGTAATGTTATGTTTAAACATAACGTAACATCACGACTGTTCCCCCGAATGGTTAAGCAGGTGTACCTATAGTACAGACGCCAGCACATCAAGCTACCCGAAACTGACAAATATTCCCAATCAACTTTGAATGTTATGCTTTAGCGATAAAGTTGAAAATCTATTAAAGAAATTTGACAAATTGTTGTAGCTTTATGTGCTGGCGTCTGTACATCGACATTTTGCCAGTTATGTTCAAGTCCCATGTAATAAAGGTATTATACTGTGAGTGGCCCGTGGCTAAATAACAGCCGCGCAGAAGAAGAATAATAAAAAACATTTATTGCAACTCGTACACACGGCTACTCATCAAGCTATACATATCCAATTTTAGCTGAC
This sequence comes from Gortyna flavago, assembly GCA_963669345.1. Classification (NCBI taxonomy): domain Eukaryota; kingdom Metazoa; phylum Arthropoda; class Insecta; order Lepidoptera; family Noctuidae; genus Gortyna; species Gortyna flavago. The sequence goes on from OY770154.1 coordinate 2,221,786, forward strand.
CTCGCATTGTAAAGGTTTTTCGTGCAATCAGAAGTCAGCTTATGCTGGTTATGTATAACTTGATGTGTAGCCGTGTGTACAGGAGGATCACAAACCAAAGTAACACAGTAAAAAATAAAAACAAATTATTAAAAAAAAAGTAACAAAAAAAAAAATGAAACAGAAAGTCCTATACGAGGCCAAAAGGTCGCAGGTCGATCGATCTGGTTAAGCTACGCTGGCCGCGGTTGGTCTGTGGATGGGTGACCGTCTTTACATACCGAGACCCCTCCGTGCCTCGGAAAGCACGTTAACCCGTTTGCTGTGATTTGCGAATCTTTGGCAGTCGTTACGGGTAGTCAGAAGCCCGAAAGTCTGACAACCAGTCTTACCAAGGGGTATCGTATTACCTAGTAACTAGGTTGTGGTGGTCAGATAGACAGTTGCTCCATGCAAAATAACTGGTATTCAGCTGCACCAGGTCAGACTGGAAGCCGACCCCAACATAGTTGGGAAAGGGCTAGGCAAGGTATTACGTTTAAAGTAATTAAAATCTAATTATTTTAATTAATTTTCCAGCGGCTCCTGTTGGCGCGGCTCTCGACCGGAGGACACTCGCGACTTAGACGCGCTTCTGCAATACATAGAAGGGCCTGCGAGACACGTCGACCGCGGCAAGAAGCGAGCCAAGAAGCAGCGCCAGAAGGCCAAGAAGGTAACTTATATAAAATCCTTTCCTATTGGACTCACAAAATTAACCTACTCTCCAAATTTTGAATTATTACCTTGATGATGATTTATGTAAAATCATGCCGGGCGAGAGTCGTGTCATGTACGAGGTGCGAGCACAGTTCCAAAACATCAAATAATTTTATCTACACCCATGCTATAAATCCTCTATAAAATTTTCTGAAATAATTAGCTTATTGCTAACATTAAAACAACCAGTGTCATAGTAACCGTAATATCATCCAAACGAGTGTTATAATGTTGTACTAAATCTCATTATGCAACTCCTTTTCAAAAAAAGAACATTGTCATGCTCGTGCGTTTCACTACCACAGCGCCGTAATAAAAAAAAAACTAATAGGTTATTCGAATTCACAAGTTGTGCAGTCACGGACACGGGCGCGGTTTTTATTACGAGTTACCTTAGCTTTTTGTGTGTCAAATACACTTGTTAGTTCTTTCTTGTAATCATGTATCTTATTTCCGCCAACAGATGGAATCCCGTCTCATAGAAGAGCGCAACGCCGTGGTGAACGAACTGAACCGCGCGCGCCGCGAGATGGACGCGCTGCAGGTCGCGCACGCCGCGGCCCAGCGACGCCTGGACCACACGCGCCAGCTGCTGCAGGCGCAGAACAAGCCCGCCAAGAAGAAAGGTAAATTGATTATTCTGTAAAAAGGATATCGGAATCGCTTTTACAGATAAAAAAAAACAGTGGCACTCCGGGAGTGCAGGAGAAAGGAAAGGCAGGCAGATGATGAGCTAATTAGAGTGTATCAAAAAACTAAAACACTAGAAGAATTAACTAGCGATAACCACTAGCGATTAGTAAGAATACTGGGGCGCGTCTTCGTGGATGGCACTATCTATATGCGAGGCTAAAGTGGGACTGGGCGGGTCAAACCTATCAGATGCATTCAAACAGGCGGGCCGAAGTCGTCCCACAGTGAGTGACGATGATGATAACATGCTGTATAATCATCTGCCTAGCCTTTTCCCAACTATGTTGGGGTCGGCTTCCAGTCTAACCGGATGCAGGTGAGTACCAGTATTTTACATGAAGCGACTGCCTATCTGACCTCCACAACCCAGTTACTGGGTAATGCGATACATCTTGGTAAGACTTTTTGTCAGACTTTCGGCCTTCTGACGACCCGTAACGACTGTCAAAGATCCACGAATGACAGCCGGGACCAACGACTTAGCGTGCTTTCCGAGGCACGGAGGGGTCTCGGTATGTAAAGATGGTCACCCATCCACAGACCAACCGCGGCAAGCTTAGCTTAACCTGATCGACCGACCTGAGCAACTGATAATCAAAATGTTTTTTTTTTTTTGAACAGGTAAAAAACAGAAGTTGAACCCGGCTCAGCAAGCGAAAGTGCAGCTTGTGGCTGAACAACTAGGGGAACTGACTACCCTTATGAATACTACTTCCAAGGTTTGTTTATTAAATTATAAGCCTCCTTCTTTATAATCTATGAATAATAAAAAGTCAGGAAGCGTAACTATGAACAAAATCAACGAGAAATTCGGCTCCAAACTTCACTACATTCACACATATTGATATTGGGTATAGGAAGCAACGACAAAAACCCGTACAAATTTCTTTCAGAGTTCATTCCGAGCATTCATAAACTAAGAAACAACCAAGTATTTATTTTAAATATTATTAATAATCCCTATTTAAATTTTAAGTTGTTAAATCAAAATATAAAACTATTTTTGCTCAATTTTCCTAACTGTAAGTTCATTGATACAACTGAAAATACATATAGTCATAATAATTATAACTACACATCCAAAGAAATGCTGTGTTATAAACTAAATATAGAAATTGATAATATTAATTTTAAGAAAATTATGGACATAGCTTGTACATTAAAACACAGTCACACTTCATCGAGCTCAAACATAAATAGTAGTATATGCGTTAAAAAAAAAGGAACAATCCCATTCTATTTTAAGGTACAAGTAAAGAACCCCCAACAGCTATTAAATGCTAATGAAGCAACTACACCAAACCCTAATGACGCTAATAAATCCACTTTTTTTCGAAGTTAAACGTAAATGTACACTATTTCACCAAAATATTGCCGGCATCTTAAACAAAACAGATTTATTAGAAATAACTTTACAAGAACTGCATGCAAACGGTACAACTCTTGATATTCTATGCTTTTCTGAAACATTCATAAAAAGAGGATCAGAAAGTAACTTAATACTAAAAAATTACAAACTAGTCTCATCTTTCTCAAGACCTCACCAACGCCGAGGTGGAACTTGCATAATGGTTAAAAAGGACCTTGAATGTAAACCTATCCTAAATTTGGTTACGCCTTTAGTGAATGATTTTGAATATTGTGCAGTAGAAATTATGACTCTTAAAGTCTTTGTTATCTGTATTTACCGTACTCCAAACTCAAATTTAAGTTTGTTTTTAAAAGGCATGGAGGATATTTTAAGGAAAATCACAAGACGAAATAAAAATAACATAATACTTTGCGGTGATTGGAACATCGACGTGTTAAAGCGTAATAATAATTATAAAGAATTAGAATGTATCTTACAGAACTATAATATTTCTAACCATATTACTAAACCCACAAGAAAATCATCATGTATAGATCTCATCGCAAGCGACATACCTAATGCTCAGCCTCAAATACATATCCTTGCATTATCTGATCATGAGACCGGTCAGTCCATCTGTTTCCATTCGTCTGTAGACACTGCGAGATGCAGAAAACAATTCTGGTTTGAAAAGAGAAGAGATTTAAGTCAAGATAACATAGAAAAGTTTATGTCATGCATATCGTCTCTTTCCTTTTCGGAAATATACGTATCAGATGATACTGACATTGCATTCAATCACTTTCATGATACATTGTCCCTATTTTATAATCTCTGTTTTCCCATTATCAAAGTAAAAATTATAAACAAACCGGTAAAAAGTAAATGGATAACAAAAGGAATAAAAAGATGTTGTGTCAAAAAACGAAGTATGTACCTAAAATATAGACTATTAAATTCTAACAAAAATCGAAACCTAAAGAACTACCAAAATTACACAAGAATACTGCGACGATGTATATTACATGCTCAGAAAGTTGATAATACTCGTTATATACGTCAATCGAACAATAAATGTAAAGCCGCCTGGGACATTATAAAAAAAAATAGTACAGATATTGATAACAACGCTGAAATTACCTCTATCAAAATTGATCAGTGCACTTACACTGATGCCGATATAATTGCCAACAAATTTAATGACTTTTTTATAAACATGACAAACAAACCAAAAATCCCTAATTCTGAAACACAAACTGATTACAAACATACCATCACTGACATATCAGATAGCATTTTCTTGACTCCAACTAATGAAGATACTGTGTATAAAATCATTAATTCCTTAAATTCAACTAATTCAACCGGGTATGACGATATCAATACGAAAATTCTTAAACGTTGCTCCAAATATATTTCTCATCCACTCGCCCACATTATTAATTTATCATTATTACAAGGCGTATTCCCCACAAGACTAAAATTTTCTATAGTCAAACCATTATACAAAAAAGGAGATAAAAATGACATGAATAACTATCGACCAATTACCCTAATACCCGTAATTTCTAAGATTTTCGAAAGAATTATGTACAATAAACTGCACTCCTTTATTATAAAACATTCCATTTTAAAAGAGGAACAATTTGGTTTCAGGAAAAATAAATCAACAACTCTTGCATGTTTTTCTCTTGTGAAAATGATTACCTCTAGTCTGAATGGAAAGAGGCCAATATCATCGATATTTCTCGATATGTCAAAAGCATTTGACTTCGTAGATCATAAACTGCTTCTCTTCAAACTAAATCGTTATGGTATTAGGGGAAATGCGTTACAGTGGATAGAAACTTATCTAAATAATCGACAACAATGCGTAGAGATATCTAGGCATACTTCATCAGAAAAGAAAATATATAGATCCGCCTATCGTCATAACCCATGTGGTGTTCCCCAGGGCAGTATATTAGGACCCTTTTTGTTTTTGCTATATATAAATGATCTGCCCAACGTAACCCCATATTCATGCATTCTGTACGCCGACGATACAACCCTTAGTATTGAACTCACCGATAACAATATCACCAAATACGAAAAAGAGATTAATGATACGTTAAACAAAATAATTGAATGGCTAAAAGACAACAATTTGCATGTCAATATTAGTAAAACTAAACTTATACAATTCCAAACTTACAATAGCAAACGTCACCAATTAGAAATAAGATATGCAAATAACGTTATAGAAGAGGTTGAAAGTGCTACTTTTTTGGGGATAACATTAGATAAATATTGCAACTGGAAAGTACACATTGACAAATTATGCACTAAACTGCAAAGATTTGTATTTGTTTTAAACAAGGCAACTCGCGTAGCTGGTATCAATGCAGCACTTTATGCTTATCATGGTTACGTAGCATCAATTCTCCGCTACGGCATCATAATATGGGGCAATTCTGTGGATAATATTAAAGCATTCCGAGCCCAAAAAAAATGTATTCGATCAATAGCTAAAGTCCAACCATTACAAAGCTGTGTCCCACTTTTTAGAAAATTGAAAATATTACCACTTCCGTCTTTATATATATTCGAACTCTGTATCTTTGTACATAAAAACATAGCTTTATTTCAAGTACATAATGATGTTGTAATAAGAAAAAGTCGAAATATTCACAAATTATGTGTAGCCCAACAAAGAATTAAACTATTTTCTAATAATGTTTACTGTATGGCAATTAGTATTTATAATAAATTACCTAATGTTTTTAAAAGTCTTAACTTTATGACATTTAAAAACAAATTATTTAAGTTCCTATTGCTAAAGTGTTACTACTCCACAAATGAGTTTTTAAATGAAAAATTTGATTCAAAATTTAAATTAGACGACGACTTGCCCTAAAATTGAATTTAATTTAATTTCTATTAAATAGTATTTATTAATTCTTGACATTATTATATAACCCTTTTTTTTTTTTTTTTAAGGATGGGAAATCATCAAATGACCCCTCCCGCTCTGGGTGGAGCGGAAGGGAGTGTCAGACTCTTACTGACTAAAACCCATCCGTGTTCCTTCCTTAGCCCTTTGTATTCCGGGGCAGCGGTAACCCTTTCGGACAATCCCGCTGCCCATTATATAACCCTTGACATTGTATTTGATAGTAGTTAACGTTTTCCTTATCCTTGACATTGTATGGTTTAATTTTGACATAATTATTGTTTAAATTCTTTGAAATATTTGTACGCTGGAAACAGCAGAATATTATGGACATTATATTACATGTAACACCTTTGTAACAACAATATTCTAACAAATAAATTTATTATTATTATTATTATTATTATTACATTGACAAAATACCTCGAGTATTCGAACAAAAGAACACACATGCAAATAAGCCAGTCAGTTGCGCTCGCGTAAAGCGTTGTATTCCGGCAAGCGCCGTGATTGGTTCTGGTGCGCGGTAGCCTTTTCGGCAACGCCCACCGCGGTATACATTTCCGTGGTGCCATTTTTGAGCTTGAGTTACATTTCTTGACTTTTATTATTCGTAGTTTAGATTCTCACATTTATAGCTTATTTTTTTTAAATAACAAATATTGTTTCTTGCCTGACATAGAAGATTATTTTAAATTCATGTCTGTTTCGGCATTATTCTCGAGTTTCCGATATGTAGTCTTATTCTTGAGACCTCTTAACCAATATTAGTGGGGCAATCCTGCAATCAAGAAAAAACTCCAGAAAATCTTTAAATAATCGATAGTCTGAATACATATAAATACCATTTCAGACACCAATCTACATGGTCCTCAAAGATTATGCCCGAATTTTTATATACACTTTGACATTGATGATTTTTATATATACAATGACATGAATATTTACTTTGTAAAGTATTTTTTATTATTTTATTTAATTGTTGTGAATGTGAGGACTATGTGGGTCATTTCTTTTTCTGTTTTCCTTCTTAGTTAGTTTTAATCATGATCTGGCAGTTTGAGTCATTTACGCGGCCTACCCAAATGTCCTTTCTTTGGTATTGTTCGTCGAATCGTTGAGCTCCTCAACTTCTGAGTTGAGCTGCACGATTTTTGACAAATTCGTGCACTGACTGGACAGGTCCGCTCAATCTGTGTGGTTCTTTCCTCAAAAGACCATTTCAGACACCAATCTACATGGTCTTCACATTGACATAATTGACATAATAGGTTACAGAAACTTGTTTGAAGCCTCTGACTCCCGAACTAGGTGTACCTGTATGTCAGGAGTCAGCGCCCTCTCCCATTTTATTTGGCTTAGGTACTATGTCAACATAGGAATAGACAAACATGTGTGCAACAAAATACACTTTTAAAAGAAGTAAACAAAATAAAATAAAATACAATAACCCAAATGAAAAGTATGAAAAAATACTATAATTATTTATTCTTAAAGTATAAACTATATCGTGCTGTGTGTTTGTGTGGGGGTGTGTACGTGGGGGTGTGTACGTGTGCATGTGTGTAAGTGTGCATGGGTTCCCGTTCGTGTTTGTGTATGAGTAGGTGTTTGAAAGAAAGAGATGTATTCCTTTGTAGAATGAGATTAATTATTTAATATTTTCTCTACGTCCTCATAATCTAGAGTAAAGAGCCAGTTCTTTACTTTAAGTTTACATTCGTGTAGTGCTAACGGATAAAAATTTAAGATTCTATTAATCTTGTTGTATAAAAATACAGAAAGAAAAGCGTTTTGTCGTCTTGCAAAAGCCGTACGGCATTTAACAGATTCGATTACATTTGGAATTGTTCGCTTATTTCGAAGTTTACCTGGATCATATGGGGTAGATACGTGTTTTTTTGTAATTATATGGAAAATAAACAGTTGTCTTACTGTAAATACCCGGCACAGCTCATATAGTGTCTTCGTGGGAAATCTGTATGGTTTGAATGACATTGTTTTTAGCAAAGACCGTTGTGCTCTTTCCAGGCGTAAGAGATACGTTTTACATGCACCTCCCCAAACCCCAATACAGTAACCAATAACCGATTGAGCCAATGCATAATAAACTGTACGGATGAGATCGCCGTCAGCTACATGCCTCAGATTTTTGAACACCCATGTAAGTTTCCTGACTCTTGTCGAAACCATCTCGATATGTGGATGCCAGGATATTTTTTCATCCAAAAGAACCCCAAGGTATCTGACTGTCTTAGATTTGCTAAGAGTTGTACACAGGCACTGTTGAGTAAAAGGTGATTTGCATGTGTGAATCCGGACAGCCACATTGGGCTGTTTTATGCGAGCGTTAGTGAACTGCACAAATGAGGTTTTCGAAATGTTAATTGTTAACAGATTATGCCTCAGCCACAGGCTGGCTTTATGGAGCCCTATCTCCGCATTTTGTTGGACTTCATCCCAAGTCTCTCCCTGAAACACCAAAGCTGTGTCATCGGCATAGGTAAATATTTTGCCTTTGTTAAGTGTCATTTGGCATAAGTCGTTTATATAAATCAGGAAGAGACTGGGACCGAGAATGCTACCCTGTGGGACTCCGTAGATGACTTCGACATCCGAACTAATAGCACTACCCACTTTAACTCTCTGCAGACGGCCAGTAAGAAAGTCTTTGTAGATTTTAAGTACCGTTCCCCTTATTCCACACCTTTCCAGCTTGTCTACAAGAGCAGGGATTGAGACAGTGTCAAAGGCCTTGGCAAGATCAATAAAGACTCCGACACACTTTTGTTTATTATCTAGACAAGCTGTAATATAATCCACCAACGAGCTAACGGCTCCATCCGTACTTTTACCTACCCTAAAGCCAAATTGGGAGTCAGATAATATATTATTTTGTTCTAAAAATTTTATGAGTTGGTTGTTCAATACTTTTTCTAGTAATTTAGAGAGCGCTGGCAACACAGAAATTGGTCTGTAGTTCGTTACGCTGTCTCGAGCTCCACTCTTGTAGACAGGAGTGATGAGCGCCCTTTTAAATACACTAGGAAAAACGCCCTGCTCTATACATAGGCCAATGATCGTGGTAAAGTGTGGTACGATAACATGTTTTGACATTTTCAGAAACCTGTTCGAAATAGAGTCACAGCCCGCTGCAGAGTCATTTTTTAGATTCATGATAAGAGATTCAATTTCTGATTCGTTTGGCGGGAGCAATACCATAGAATTCGGGACGCGTGGACTACTGAAATCATTTAAAGTAGGCAGGGTGATTTTGGAATTGTCAGAGCACTTTATCTTGTCCGCAAGTAGCTTTCCGGCATCCACAAAAAAGTTGTTCACAGTTTCAACGGCATCGTGGGGGGTATTAAAGTTCTTTAGTAAATCATCAGCAGAAGATTTTTGCTTGGCAGTACCAGTGATTGATTTTATAGCTGACCACGTTTCCTTACTACTACTTCCTGCATTTTGTAAAAGAGATTTTTCATAATTTCTTTTAAGCTTCCGCAATAGAGCGTTACAATAATTTCTGTAGCGCTTATAAGTGACTTCGAGAACTGAGTTATTGGGATTTTTCCTAACCTTAGCATGTAGTTTATCACGGTGTCGGATACACCGAACCAAACCAGGTGTAATCCATGGTTTTATGGTTTTTTTACGACCAGAAACTATACTAGACGTTGTGTTTGATTTGATTGCAGAAGTCAAGTTTTTAGTAAAAAGAGTAGCAGCTTCTTCAGCATCAGCTGAAGGAGAGACAAAAGAGAAATCCATAGATTCTAATTGTTTTATAGTTGCATTAAAATCTGTCTTAACAATTAAGTTAGATTGCTTTATCAGTTCACGCCTACAAGATAAACTAACAAGAACCGAATCATGATCTGTAACTGTGGACTCTATGACAGTGACTGTGGCTGACCTGTTTGTTGACATGATCTGACATGATCTGACCAAGATTATGTCTGGACTTTAAAAGAGACTTTGACCTCTGAGTTTGTTTCGGCCTTTCTTCTCAGAATAGTCAGATAGGAAACGCCGACCTCATCTAGTTTAAAAAAATATGATTGACGTGTAAAAGTGTTTGTACAAACCTACTTACAGAAAATAAATCATTCATCATATATATGTTATTGACGATAAAGAAATTAAGTTTATTTAAATAACATTAATATAAGCCTGATCAAGTCATTAATCCTGCTGTTAAAAGTTACTAAAATGTTACAGTTGGAACAAAACAACAACAATAATTAATCATATCAGTTGACTTGAGATTTGACAGCAAATTATCTTATAGAATCGATATAAAATGAACACAATAGAATGTTTTGAGTTTGACCTTATTTAAAAAATGTTTTTGCAGGAAATGCAGGCCGCTGAAAAGCAAGTCCTGGACTTCTCCCGGCGACTTCAGAACTGTGAACGACAGTTAGCAGAGTCCAGAGCCGTCCAGGGCAAGCCTGATAGACCCATGCATCATGCTCACGTAAGTACAGCCTTCCAAAGGGGGCTGTCTCCACGAGTCATGTGTGTCTTCATGATGCCTGCAGCAGCTTACTTGAGTTCGCAATCGATTGAGAGGTTTCCATTTAGGCCACTGCAGGGTCTGCAGGTCATGATGATGATCATGACATCTAATATAGAGGTGTTACTACCATTTAAGAGTGTTTACGCCGTACGGCATTTCATACAAACTTTCAAGCCCTTGTTTTTCGAAATGAATGAACCGATCTTAATGAAACTCCATAAGCATAAGCAGGATACAAAGGTCTAAAAAGTTACTAAAGAACATTTTAGAAATGTCTCATTTAAAAAAATATAACTGGAAATCTCCGTTTTTATGGAAGCTTAAAGATCGGTCTTATTTGGCTGTAACATTATTTTTCGAAAATGTTTTTAAGTATATTTTAAGACCTTTGTATCCCACTTGTGCGTATGAAGTTTCATTAAAATCGGTTCATTCATTTCGAAATACAAGGGCTTGAAAGTTTGTATGAAATGCTGTACGGCGTAAACGCTTTTTAAGTATTGGCCTATTTAGTATTACCATGTTTACAAAAAAATTTTGACAGTTTCTCGTTCCACAGATCGACCAAGCAGCTTTACTAGCGAAACAGCAGCAACTACAACAACAACAGGCGCTCCAACAACAACAGCTGCAGCAACAACAGGCCCTACAACAACAACAACAGGCGCTGCAACAACAACAGCAGTTGCAACAACAACAATTAGAACAACAGCGACAATTGCAGATGTTGGAGTTAGAAAAACAGAAGATGGAGAAACAGAGACAAAATGCTACGTTTATTAGTGAGTTTGAATAATCTATAGTAAGACCTGCCTTCAAATCAATGAATGCGCAATCTTTGTGCCCTCACCAGCCACCGCGCAGCACGCGTGGCGCGGCTCCCGCGCAGCTGGGCCGGCTCGCCGCCCGGTTATATGCGGCAATAAAAATTATAGCAATTTGGGATAAAACATGCGTCACATCTACGCAAAACGGCCATCGCTCAGCATAATGCTGAGACCCTATACGAGACAGAGCCCCAGCGCTGGTTTTCAGCGACAGCCGGCGTTGACGTGATGACTTCAGCCAGTGCAGCATACAATTAAATAAGCATAAATAAATGTGACGTGCTCCACGCGCACAGAGATGTCAGCACTGCACACGAAATTGCAGGCCGAAACTAGTGACTTATATTATTGAGAAGATGTATATTTTGATTTATATTTTAGTACTTGTACTATTGTTGATCAAAGTTTTTTGCTATGTGTAACCGATTTTATTTTTGCATGTTCGGGTCGACATGCTTCGCCAAAGCCGGGCAGCAAAATCGAATAATAAATGTTCGGGTTAAGCCGACCGGCTTAGTTCGAATTGTGCTGAACCGACCCGAACTATTCACTGAGTGTATATGCCGAACTGATTTTGCTGATCGGCAAGAGCTGAACGTGTGGAGTGGTTGCTTGGACTTGGCATTGTTTATCAAAAAACACTACCAAACCGAACGTACCGGCCCGAACACGTGTCAAGCACCCCTGCAAAGTAATTTGTCCGCACAGACGGCTGCGCGGGCGCAGGCGTGCTGCGCGTGCGCCGCGCGCCGGGCGACGCCGCCGTCACGCTGGCGCCGCCGGGCCAGCGCTGCGACACGCCGCTGGCGCAGCTCGTGCACAACAATAAACATGTCACTGGTATGTCACTCAGCAAACTGCGCTTTATTGCAGGGGTTATATAATCAAAATTGGTTGTGCCCACCAATTTACAAAATAGTAGTTTGTTTGCCAAGGGAGCAAACAACTGTTTTGAAGACGAGAGTATTTCTTTGAATCCAGAGCGCAGCGAGGGATTCAAACTACGTCACTCGAGTTAAAAATAATGTTGCTCCCTAGGTGGACAATACACTCTGGTTTTTACTTCGATTGCGAAAAAATTAAACAGGCATAAAGTATATAACAGTATTTTAACTGTTCAAAATTTTTGCCAAATCGAAGAAGAGAATAGCTAATTCCCTCCACGAAACTTTTTTTTTTTTTTTTATTCATCTTGTGACATTCGACTTTGTACCTACCTACTTCATACTGCCAAGTCATAAAAATGTTTCTTTGCATTTTTAAATAATAAATGACAACTATTTTATCTGGTTTTATTAAATTAACGACGGAAAACACGGAACAGATAAAAATTAAAGCAAATGAAATAAAATAACGACTTTAATCTGCCATGTCTTATTGTCCGTGTGGCTGTTGGGCCTGATTATCATAGTTGTAGAAAAAAAAAAATATGTCGCCTACGCACAATATAAAGAAGAACTATTAGAGCTTGAGAAGTGTAAATATATTTATTTCCAGTACTAAACGTATGCGAGGAGCCCGCCCCCGCGCCTGCTGCCGCTAAGACGGCAGACGGTCGCAAGCAGACGTGGGAGCAAGCGCTGGCGCATATCAATCAGCTAGCCAAAGGAGCCAATAAGCAAAAGGTAATACAAATACAGTATAGTGGTGGCCCAGTGGTATCGGCCGCGACTTACGAGTTGTAGGTCGTAGGTTCGAACCAAGGCAGGTGCTTTACTTTGTGTAAATTATTCCGTCACCACTGCTCTCAAAACGGTGAAGGAAAACATCGTGAGGAAACCGGCATGTCCTAGAACCAATAATTCGAAGACATGTGACATCTACCAACCCGCACTGGGCCCGCGTGGTGGATTACAGCCCACTCCCTCTCACAGAGAGGAGGCCTGTGTCCCAGCAGTGGGAATGTTATAGGTTGATTATGTTATGTCATGTAATACAAATACATATCGCTCATTTGGAGAAACATCGATGTAACGTAACGTCTTTGTTTCTCCTAACGTAAATACGCTTTCTAAGTGTTTTGTCATTTATTTAACTAATTTTTGTGAACAGAATAGCATTTATTTGCAAATATGGGCAATACATAAGTAGATAGTAGTAGGTATATTATATATCAGAGTTCTGACATATTTCACCATTCGGCATGCAAACATTTTCATTAAACAAAATTGTTAAAAATAAATTTATTTAATTAAAAGTGGAAAAAATACATTTACGTCGATGTTTCTCCAAGTGAGCAATATGTAAATCCAGTTTTAGGAATCTGTATACTGATTATCTAATAGGTATATAAAATTCTAGTGTCACAATGTTAGTTACCATATCCTCCTCCGAAACGGCTTGACCGATTTTTATGAAAACCATACTAATATATATGTCGCAACCAACTGGTTAAATTAGCCGTTCAGTTAACCGCCTTGCCTTTTAACTAAAAGGCGGCCGTTCAACTTACGGACTGAATGATATTCAATTACAGTTTAGGTTGGAAGTCTGTACCCAATTACGCGCGAGCCGAATTGGTCGCAGTAACTAAGCCAGGGCACCCCGACCAAATGGGTTAGGTTAGGTTAGAACTGTGATCAACCGCGTGCGAGCCGAGGGAGGAAGCGAGGCGAGCACTACTTCTAAAGGCCAGGCAGTTAACTGAACGGCTAATTTAACCAGTTGGCTGCGACATACATACAATCATTCTGATATTTTGTCAGATTATTCTACAAGCAACATACTAAAGCACTAGTGTTTTAATTTTTTAGTTCAAACAATAGATACTTAATTAATTCATATTTTGCAATAAATTACCAGCGTTGCGTCATCGCGCCCGAAAGTCTGACAACCAGTCTTACCAAGGGGTATCGTATTACCCAGTAACTGGGTTGTGGAGGTCAGATAGGCAGTCGCTTCTTGTAAAAATACTGGTATTCAGCTGCATCCGGTTAGACTGGAAGCTGACCCCAACATAGTTGGGAAAAGGCTAGGCAGATGATGATGTGTCATCGCGCTTCTCTTTCTTTTCTATGCAGTCCGACAGTGACCACGCTTTAGGTCATGTGATCCCCTTAATAAAAACGAGTCATCATTTAATTCATTATGAAAATACTTAACGTGATGTTTCCCCTTTTTTTTGTTTCAGAAAAAGCACAAAGAGTCGAAAGAGAGGACTCCACAACCTGAACCTAACCCCAAAGAGGTGAAGGAACCACAGAGATCCAACTCTCTGCCGGACCCTCAGACGCTCTCGAAGAAGCAGAGGAAGCTACTTGCTAAACAACAGGTAAATAAATATAAATAACGATAAGTTAATATTTTTATATAAGGACTAGCTTCCGCCCGCGGCTTTGCCCGCGAGGTATGTCGATAAAAACCATCCTATGTCCTTCCCCGGGATGCAATCTATCTCTCTGCCAAATTTTATCGAAATCCGTTCAGTGATTTAGGCGTGAGAAGGTAACATACAGACAGACAGACAGAGTTACTTTCGATTTTATAATATTAGTATTTATAAGGTCGAGACCATAATTATCTTCTACAGGAAGATTTTTTTATCACCATTCAATTTTTCACAGGGCTGTTCTACCCATGAATATGAACAACTTTCACTATGGGACCAACACTGAAATCACGAAAAAAAAAAATCTGCTGTTTCATACATTTTGGTCAAGTAGGTATTGAACTTTTGTATCAAACAGCAGATTTTTTTTTGTGATTTCAGAGTTGGTCTAATAGGGAAAGTTGTTCAGTTCGATGGTCGATAAAGCATCTTAAAGTTTGTTAAAGTTTGTCGGGTTAATTTTTGTAATTCTAATCTGACCAAGATTATGCCTGGACTTTAAAAGAGACTGAGATCTGAGTTTGTTTCGGCCTTTCTTCTCAGAGTAGTCAGATAGGAAACGCCGACCTCATCTAGCTCGTCCCATTAAAATAGATGGACAAACTTTTAGAAATCATTCAGACCACCAAAATAAGGACGATGGTAAAAAAATATATAAGAAAAACACATTAGATACTAACAAGAAAAATAATCAGCTAACGAAAATACACTAATATGCCGACAATTTATTATTTTAGGTCAAAAAAAAAATCACTTTAATCAGTGTTTTTGTTTTGCTTGGATATCTTTGGTTAGACGAACTGAGCGCTGTGCTAAAATTTGTCCATCTATTAGCTTCTGCCCGCGACTTTGTCAGCGTGAAATTTCGCCCTCCCCTTATTCACCCGCTTAGGGGTGTATTTTCGAAAAACCCTTTCTTAGTGGATACCTACTCTTCACAAAGAACACACCCTCCAAATTTCATGTCTCTAGGACCAGCGGTTTAAGCTGTGCGTTGATATATCAGTCAGTCAGGACTTTGAATTTTATAGATTTAAATGACTTGTAAAAGTGATTCAGATATCCAATTGACAGAATAAACAATTTAATTTCATCACAATTCCTTCACCAGGCCGAAGAAGAAATCAAGAAACAACAACAACAGCAACAACCAGAAGTGAAACCCAAAAATACAGAAGTTAAGACACCCGACGTGCCGAAACCCGAGCCCGTCAAGAAGGCGGAAAAGGCCGAGAAAAAACTAGAGAAAGAACCAGCCAAGAAGGATAAAAAAGAAGACAAGAAGAAAGAGAAGGCGCTCGAGAAGAAGGCAGAGAAAAAAGGGAAGGAGAATAAACTGGAGAAAGGTTAGTTGTCTCTTTTGTAAACCTTTGAGACACAATTACAACTTTCGACAGTTTTTTTTTTTTATATTCATTATCGACATAAAACAGTTACATGCTACAGGAAATACATAAAAACCTAAAAACGAAAGATCACAAACATGTAAACCACACCAATATCCACGTCTTAACAAAAGAATTAATTTATATGTCATGGTTTCATTTTTAATTCTTTTACCTATTGTGGTATAGTAATTTTATTTTAGGTGCATCGTCTTCACATATTATTTTATTATATAATTAATGTATGCAAAATATTGTAAAACATTTTAAAAGAGTAACGGTGGAGTTTCTTGCCCATTCTTCTCCATACGAAAACTACCTTTTGGAAGGGGCGACTAGAATCAATTCTATTTCATTGTAATTTTTGACGTTCAAAAGTGCCTTTTATGTGCCTATTTGAAATAAATGCTTTGACTTTGACTTTGAAAGAATAACAGACTGGTAAATTTTGTATTTTTTTTTTTCAGTATACAGAGCCTTCTGTGATGGACTGTATTTAATGTATTATCATTTAATTTAATCTATTTATTCCCTTTTAATTCAGTTAAACTTATGTTAATTTCATTTCATTTGATTAAATACAAATTAATCTAATTCCATTACATAATTGATTCTATTTAATTTAATCGAGTTCCATTAAATTTTGTTCAACATAATTCAAATCGGTTCAATAAAATTCAATTCAGTTCAATATAATTCAATTCAGTTCAGTTCAAAATAATCCAAATAATTCAATATAAAATACTTACAAAATAATTCGAGTTACGTAGGTAAGTTCTAGATGTACTATAGGGGTATGAGGAACAGGGTGTAAAGTTGACTGATACTATAGACAAAGGAGGATCCTCCGACCAGACGGGTGTTGTGTCTGGTGGGTAATTGCCCGACGATTTCTGTCGGAACTTTGTAAATTATATGCTAGTCGCGTGGTAAACTCTGCTTGCGGGATGCAGGATTTTTGCGTGACGTCAGTATGATGCGTAGCTCGCATGTGGCGATGTTGATGTCGCTACAGTACCGTACGGCCGGGACGGACTGCATGCGGAAGGCGGAGGACAGGGTGTGGTGTCGCAGTCTGGGAGAGGCCTTCGATGAAGCAAGGCCGGTCCGAACTTGAAGCATAATCAGCCTATAATGTTTCTTTTGCTGGAACACAGGTCTCCTCTCTTCGAGAGGGAGTGGGCCGTAATCCACCACGCGGGCCCAGTGCGGGTTGGTAGATGTCACATGTCTTCGAATTTTTGGTTCTAGGATATGCCGGTTTCCTCACGATGTTGTCTTTCACGGTTTGAGAGCAGTGATGAAATTATTTACACAAAGTGCCTTCCTGGGTTCGAACCCATGACGGGGCCGTTACCTCTGTGTTACCACTGCTCTTACTGTGTGGTATTAAATTATTGTTTTAGCAAACCTCGTAATCCTAAGACGGCGTCGACCACACGCCGACCGCGCAGTGGCGCCCTCATCGTTTGTTTGGTTATTTCTTTTATTATAGAATGAAAATGCAGAAAATAAGCAAATTAAGTTGTGCTCCACAAGATTATACGTTATAATATTATTACAAACGGTACGACTTACGGTTAACGTGCTTATTTTCTGCATTTTCATTCTAAAATAAAAAATAAATAACCAAACAAACGACGAGGGCGCCACTGTGCGGTCGGCGCTCCCTTAAAAAATAACCTATAATTATTATTATAATTTTTACAGCGCCACCACCTCAAACTAAAACACCGAAACAACCTGCTCAGCCTCAACTACAACAACAACAGACTAAGAAGGACAACAAGAAACAACAACAGAACAAGCCGCAAGTGATCAACATCACTCCGGATACGACTATGGAAGTTGTTAATAAGAAGGTATAATAGAATATAATACTCCTTATTACGCATCATCATCTGCCTTCCCTTTTCCGAACTACGTTGGGGTCGGCTTCCAGTCTAACCGGATGCAGCTGAATACCAGTATTTTACATGGAGCGACTGCCTATCTGACCACCACAACCCAGTTACTGGGTAATACGATACCCCTTGGTAAGACTGGTTATCAGACTTTCGGGCTTCTGACGACCCGTAACGACTGTCAAAGATCTGCGAATGACAGCCGGGACCAACGGCTTAAGAGCAGGTATCAACCAAAATAGCCTAACTTCAATATGATTTTTCATGAAATTGATGAGACTTAGGTATAAAATAAAAATAACACGAATAACTACATGATATTTCCAAACTTATTGTGGCAACAAATCACAAAATAGTAAAATTTTCTGTAATAAAAAACATCACGAAGTTACCTCCAATTTTCACGACTTTTCGATTTGTACTTAATATGCTAATGACTACTAGAATGAAAATTTGATGATTAATTTATTAATATAAAGCGACTTAGATTGTGGAAGGATTTTATTTTATTACTTTTATTTGTGGTTTTATTACGACGATAAGCTTATAGCACTTACGACGTTCTTAGTTCGTGGAAGAAATCATCTTCCGTCGCACGTTGCGGGAACTTCAAACATATATATGTTTCACAAATCAGTCGCCCCCGCTCTGTTGATACGAGAGGACTGCGCTCAAATTTTCGGCTGCGCTGCTATTATTTAATTTACGTAAACAATATTTTCGTAATTTATCACTTTGTAGGAAAGACACTGTGAAACAGAAAACATGGAAAAATAACTAAAACCACTCCCGAAACGATTATTAAAAACAATAAGACTTGATAAACTAAACAAATACCGAGGCAAAACTATAAAATAAAAATATTGAAATAATTCAATGTTGATATTTGAAAAGTCAAGATGACATACATTTTATTTGACAGATTTTTGACTGGTATAGTACCACTAGCGCCATTGTTCTGCATTTCGGTTCATTTTCTTGCGGAGAAAATTTGCAACATAGCCAACTAGCGTTCATTTGAAAGTTCGTGCTGGAGATTTTAGACCTTACTGTGATTAACTCAAAATCCAAATTCGTTTTCTTCCACTTTTCTTGACTAACTCCGTATAAGGTTTTAGTAAGTACTATTCCCTAAATCAAGTTGAAACTCGAAATTCAGCGTAAAGGGTATATTATTATTGGAGCATACAAAAGAAATATCGGAAATTAAATACGTAATGAGTTTATTGTGGACAAAAGTACGAAACGGCACATGAAATATTTCATACAGATAGTGTTCTCATGACTAGCCTTCTTTTTATGGTGAGGATGAGTAAAGGTTGTGACGGATCAACATGTTTGGGATTGTCGGCTTGCCGATAAAAGAGTTAAGCTCTGAATGGGTGCTAAGTTCTATAGAGTTGAGAGAAAGTCTACAGTTCATATTATAACTTGGCAAGTTGGAAACTTGGAAAGTTTCAACAGTTACAAAAGAGGAACCTAATGAACTTTAGACTTTGGAACCCATTTACATAGATGCCATATTGGTAAATCCGACAAACATGTACTTCTTTTGTTCCGAACTTAGCCTCGTTTTCCACAAATGTTTTCGGTGGGGATTTTTTCCTACTCGCACTTCGCGCAGGAAAGGCTTTTATGACACATGCCGTTTGACGTTGCATAATACAGTGCAAAATCCACCATACGAATATCATTTTTTATTTGGGTATCACTGTTGCTAATTTATTGACTTTGCATGATCCTGCAAAGAAAAATCCACCATATACAAATATAATTTTTTTCTTGGTCAACACTGTTTTTCATCAAGATGTGGTGACGTCCAACTTGTAGGTCCTAAACAAAATTTGGTTACATTGGAATTTGAACTTTGTCACATCAACATTGAGTTTCTAGTTCCAAAAAAATACTAAGACATGATTCTTAGATTCTGAATTCAAACTTAGCGTATAGTAAGTATATGCAAAATAAACGGATGTTTTTACTTACTAAAGAATTGCATTGAAAATAAAGGGAATGAACAATGATCATATTTCGATATTGTAATTTGAGAAACCAATACGAGAAAATTAAATAGGGTTGCTCATCACTGCGGTGCGACAAGTTTTCTAAGATTTTTGATAGATATTTTCAATCATCTTTGTCCTTAATATGACCATTACAACGTCGTCATTCTAAAAAGGCTTGATTATATAACTCAAAATAAAAAATCATAAGATAAGCGATGTGATTACATTGGCCTTTATATTGTTAAAAAAACAAATTAGTTGAGTTTGTTTTCATCATGATTTATGATTAGGAGTATGTAATATAATACTTTGATGGAAGTGCTTTTGCTTTTTAGGGTTCCGTACCTCAAAAGGAAAAATCAAAAACCTTAGATACAGGATAACTTCGTTGTCCATCCGTCTGTCCCTTTTTCTCAGGAATACGTATCAAGTTGAAATTGATATCAAATACTTAGATCTACGATTTCTTGGAGCTGTAGAAATATCAAGCCTCAAAGACGCTGACTTAGAAGCTAGCATAAATTGCCATTCATGTCGCGTGTTTTGAAATTTAAATCCTTGGGTGTACCTTATACGTTTTAATTATTCCCGTTGACCTAGAATAATGAAAATTGGCAAGAAGCAAGGTCTCACAGCATAAATAGGTACAGGAAAATATCCAAAAATCGTTCATTTGTAATTTCATTCGGAATCGAAAATGTATAGGCATTCAACTCGGTTTGCTCTCTAATATAAGATTTTTTTTTTTACTGTATAGTAAAGTTAGTCCTTCAATCCAGAATTGGAAATTCATAGATAGGCTGTATTACATGTATGTCCGTGAATCTGTTACCAGCATCGGAACAGATTCAGGGACATACAATAATATTGCCCTATCAAGATATCTACTTGCACAGCCTGCTATAATACTTAGGTACATTGAATAGAGCCGTTTCATCTGATTATTTTGCATATACTTATTACAGAAGATGGAAATTCAAACACAAATATATATGATTTATACCGATCTGTTCCCATGAGAACCCCCCCCCCCCCCCCCCTCCCCCCTCGATCCCCTGCTAGTTATTCTTCTGTTTTAATCTCTGGCTTATTTGGCCGGGCGAAAAGTTTCTGCTGGCGGGAAGGGATTGTGTTTTGTTTTTGTCGTGTTTGATGAGAGGGGTAGGCAAGGAAGCGCGGGTGAAATTTGATTTTTTTCTGGCTTTATGCCCCCCCTTAACGTGCTTTCCGAGGCACGGAGGGGTCTCGTTATGTAAAGATGGTCACCCATCCACAGACCAACCGCGACAAGCGTAGCTTAACCTGATCGATCGACCAGTGCGGCTGTTATTATTTAGCCACGAGCCCCTTATTACGGACACCATATAAATTACAGACATAAATATAGAAACTCTGGAAATGGTGACACAATGGACGGTGTTATCGCTAAGAGCGATCTTTTAAAGACAACCTTCGGATTGATTAAGATCGTTTACGCCGTACGGCATTTCATACAAACCTTCAAGCCCTTGTTTTTTTGAAACGAATGAACCGATTTTAATGAAACTTCGTACGCATAAACAGGATACAAAGGTCTAAAAAGTTAGTTAAGAGCATTTTCGAAAAAATTAGACCGATTTTAAATTTTCCATAGAAACAGAGATTTCTAGTTTTTTTTTTTTTTTTTAAATATGACATTTCGAAAATGTTTTACCTTTGTATCCTGCTCATGCGTATGAAGTTTCATTAAAATCGGTTCATTCATTTCGAAAAAAAGGGTTTATGAAAAAAAAGTTTGTATGAAATGCCGTACGTCATAACGCTCTTAAAAAAGGGAAGGACAGACAATTACTGCAGGCAGTCTGTGGTGTACCATTTACATAATACAATAAATACATAGCTACTTATAAGATCTAAAGTCACGCTTGAATTCCCCGAATGGGTAAGCAGAAGTGTGTTTTACACCTGCATTTGATATGTGTAGCACATGACGAGGTCCTGGGTTCGATTCCCGGGTCGGGCAAAGTGGTATTGGGTTATTCCATCAGGAATTTCTCAGTAGCCGCCCGGAGTCTGGTGATGACAATAGTCTGGCCATAACTTAGACATTATTGGTAAATTGTGGGTGTACTATAAATACACCTTTTTTTTTATTTTTAACTTAATATGGTTTTCATTGAGGGGCTTATGGCTAAGTGATAACAGCCGCATGGGTCGATTACTCAGGTTAAGCTACGATTGCCGCGGTTGGTCCGTGGATGGGTGACCATCTTTACATAACAAGACTTCTCCGTGCCTCGGAAAGCACGTTAAGCCGTTGGTCCCGGCTGTCATTCGTGGATCTTTGACAGTCGTTACGGGTCGTCAGAAGCCCGAAAGTCTGACAACCAGTCTTACCAAGAGGTTTCGTATTACCAAGTAACTGGGTTGTGGAGGTCAGATAGGCAGTCGCTCCATGTAAAATACTGGTAATCAGCTGCATCTGGTTAGACTGGAAGCCGACCCTAACGTAGTTGCGAAAAGGCTAGGCAGATGATGATGAGTATAGTTTTCATTGTATTTATTGGTATATGGCGTGGCTAGCTGACTGCAAATAATTATTTAATTTTATGTTCTGTGACTCGTAATGTTAATTACTTTGCATACCAACTATTGTATAGAAGCAAGTTTCTCTAACTGAACACACAGCTGTGCTGCTGGACAGTTTGTTGCGCCACTACTTCTCTCCAGCGAAAGCACTAGGAAGTGGTGAAGGGCGGGCGTGCCGGGGGACTGTCTTATTTATGTAATACAGCGCCCCGCGGTTTCACCAGCATAAGTGTCGATCCCGTGGGAATATCGGGATAAAAAGTAGCCTATATGTTAATCCAGGGTGTCAGCTACCTCCATACAAAATTTTATCAAAATTGGTCCAGCCGTTTGAGCGTGAAGAAGTAACAAACATACAAACACACTTACAAACTGTCGTCTTTATAAAAAGTGTGATTGACGTTTGAAAAGTGCTGATTCTAAGCCTAATTTGACTTTTGATTTTGAAATACAAACACTAATAATGTTGTTAACATTCCAGAACCCATGCACCATCGAGCCTGAGAAGCCAGCCTCATGCAGCATCATGGAACAGCTGAGCTGCGGCGTGCAGGTATGTACCAGTGTGAAGATAGTACATCGAGTGAGCTCGTACCGCAGTGTAACTACATTCTAGTACAACTTTAGAGAGGAACTAGGGAATAAGAAAGCTCTAGAATGAAATCCTACTATCCTACTTATAATATTACTAGCTGCGCCCCGCGGTTTCACCCGCATAAATTTCGATCCCGTGGGAATATCGGGATAAAAAGTATCCTATGTGTCAATCCGGATTATAAAGTATCTGTGTGCCAAATGTCATCCAAATCCGTTCAGTAGTTTTTGCTTGAAAGAGTAACAAACATCCATCCATCCATCCATCCTCATAAACTTTCGCATTTATAATATCAGTAGGATAAACGCGAAAGTTTGGGAGGATGGATGGATGTTTGCTACTCTTTCACGCAAAAACCACTGAACGGATTTTGATGAAACTGTAGCAGTATCTACAACGCCATATGCGAACAACGCGTCATACTGACGTCACGCAAAATCCTGCATCTCGCAAGCAGAGTTTACCGCGCAACTAGCATAGATACAACGGCCCGAAATGAATCATCGGGCAGTTGCCCGCCAGACACAACACCCGTCTGGTCGGAGGATCCTCCCTTTTCTATAGAGGATGAGTGAACTTTACACCCTGTTCCTCATACCTCAATAAAACTTTACGTTAATACAGCTTCACATCAGAATAACATAGATAGGACTTTTTATTCCGGTATTTCCACGTGTTAGATACTTATTCGGTTGAAACTGGGCGCTGCTAGTAAATAATAAAAGTTTATTAGGAAAAATTTAGCGTATATCTTAGCAAAAGACACGAAGATAGCTGCAATACTGTGTCGCGGCTATCAACGACCCACATAAAATACATGGAAGACATTTTTGCAACTAGCTTCATATTTTCTGACTGACCGACTTCTTGACAATTCAAAAGTGCCTGTAAATGGTTTAATTGAAATAAATGGTTTGAGTTTGAGTTCCAAACTTTCACTTTTATTATAAGAACAAATAAGCGATTTAAAACGCAATTTGTTTTGACGTGACAACGTCTTATAAATCGATGAACGCCGGCTGCACGCACGAAAAAGCATGACTCATTGTCACGTTCCGCCTGAGCCGAGCGTGCAAGCGAGAGCGCGGTACAAGCGATAGAGAGGCACGATCGGTCTAAGCGTTCGGCTTGTGACGCATCTATCTCTTACGACGTTATCACGTAAAATTATCGTCCGTAAACCGACTTTACAGACAAACAATTTATTTTTAAATCGCATATTTGTTTGTTATTCTTAAAATCTTATGCAAAAATGCTTTTGTAGACCGACCAGCAAATTACAGCTTTGCAAAGAAAAGTATTCGCTTCGGGAATCATCGTCTATTTTCAGGAATACGAACTACGATTGTAAACGCTGTGTTATTGGTCATTTTTGGCAACTTAATTCACGTTACCACATAGGTTTCTATTTCGTTTGCACCCTGTTTTTGTCCAGACGTAAGAAAAGTTAGCCGGTATAACAAAAATTGTCTGCACCTTATGTGAATGGACGACGGCTGAATATAGTTACACTGCGGTGCGGGAGTAGCGTGACACGTCGAGTGAGCACTGACACTTGCAGGTGGCGGATCTGAAGCTGCCGCCCGGCATCACGCTGACGCGCGTGCAGCCGCACGAGAAGAAGGAGCCGCCGCCCATCAAGTCTGTTGTAAGTTTAATAAATCAATAATAATAATAATAAGTGTTAATTTCTCACCACAAAATATAAATAATATTTTACACACAAGAAATAGCTAACGATTTTTGGTCGTGAATGCTAGGATCAACATGATTTACTTAATAAATTATAGTTAACTTTAATAAAAAAATGTTTTGGTCATTGTAATATGCTTGAAGGCGCTTCCGTTTAAGTTAGTTTTAGTTAGATGTCATAGATGGCGTTACTAGCTTGAGAGTGCCTGTTCCGTGCACTCTGACGCAACACCGAGCGCTAGTGGGGACAAGTTGAGCACTGAGACGGTTCAGTTGGAATTGAGCCTCGGTCGACATCACAAGTGCGCGCTACGCGTTCGGTGGAGTGTCTGAATAATTATGTAAAGTTATTGTTCGAATTAATGTTCAAGTGGTGATTATTACTTAGATTAAACTGAAGTGATTTGATTTGTAAAGAGTGTCTACTTTCGTCGCCCGACGAGCCACGCCTACTTGTGAATCGAAGCTTAAAACTATGGAGTCAATTAATATCGCTGAGGAGGCCCTAGAGTCTTTATGCTTTTAACTCAATACTTTCGTTTTGTTGTATGAGAGGTCTTGCGTTAACTATGTTACATATTATACAACAATGTCGTGTGCATGCCTACAGCCGCTGTGGAAGGCCGGCCAGCTGCCAGCTGCGCCGACGCCGGTGGCGCGGCCCGCACCCATCATCAACGCGGACCCCGCCAACGTTATGTTCTCCACCGCACATCCCGGTAACATACACTAAAGGCCTATTCAAACAAAAGCAGTATTCGCTGTCACTGTGGGTAGAAGTGCACGTTCCTGAGCGAAACTCGAACTCAGTATTCTACCCACAAGGATAGTGAAATCCGCTTTGATGTGAACTGTGAATATTACCGCATACCCACTCGGTTTTCTCTACCGCAGACGGTAGCGAATGCCGCTTAAGTTTGAACAGGCCTTAACATAAACATCACGCCTGTCCGAAGGATAAAGCAGTTCTGCAACTATGCTACACCCACATTTCACCAGTTATTTTAAGTCCCATGTACAGTATCCGGCGATAAATATTGCACATCGACCTTTGGAAAGAGACAATCGGCTAATTTCGGCTTCGTAGAGCGTTATCTCTGTCGCACACTACCTATGTGACGTTTTTTCAGTCGTTGTTCAAGTGCGATAGAGTGCGGTCGCGTCCTGTTCAAAATATATATTTAGAGTTGTTAACACCCCCAAATTTAAATAATTTAAAGTTGTACTATGGCATCTTTAGGAACATGTTTTTTTTTTATTTTATTTTACCCCAACCTAAAGCCATCACTTATAGAAAAATTGGTGTATTTTATACAAAGAATAAAAACAATTGTCAAAAGAAGCAAATCATAATTGTTTTAACAGCTCCTAATAGATACCGGACTGTTTGTATTTCGTGCGACAGAGATAACGCTCTACGAAGCCGAAATTAGCCGATTGTCTCTATCCAAAGGTCGATGTGCAATATTTATCGCCGGGTACTGTAATATATAGACAGATAGATAGATAACCAAACCATTTATTTGGCGCACACAAAAGACAGCACTATACACAAAAGTACAATTAGATGATAACCAATTACCTACATGAATCATAACTAATATTATAAATCCGAAAGTAATTTTGTTTCTTTGTTACCTTTTCACGCCCAAACCACTGAACCGATTATCCTGAAATTTTGCATATACGTTGTCAGGTATACAAAACGGACATAGGGTACCTTTCCTCCCGAAAAAAGTGCTGTTACCGAGAAAAACAACAATAACGTTATTATGATAATAGTTGGCGCCACGTGTACTTTGTCTTGATCGCAGAAGTCGCGGGCAACAGCTAGTATAACATAAAACAAGGTGCCGATATAAAAAGAAATAGAAAAACATACATATCGAAGTAAAAGTGACACTATGACAATAGGGGGCAAGACTATTGCCAGAGAGGAAGCCTGTGTCCCAGCAGTGGAAACATTATTGGCTGAGTACACTATATTTTTTTTTTTTTTTTAGGATGGGAAATCATCCAATGACCCCTCCCGCTCTGGGTGGAGCGGAAGGGAGTGTCAGACTCTTACTGACTAAAACCCATCCGTGTTCCTTCCTTAGCCCTTTATGTTCCGGGGTAACGGTAACCCTTTCGGACAATCCCGCTGCCCCGGCAGGCTTCGGCTCTGACAGGCCCCTCCTTCGATGCTGACATCTCTTTGAGGCGCGCGTGGAACACATACGCTTGTCCGGCACGGGCCTGGTCCTGATCGGACGACGAGCTACCCATTACTCGCCGTCCGCAACCCTATATGCCTTATCTTCACATTTAGGCCTGATTTTTCAATAGTCAGTTAATTCTTATCTGAGAAATAAATATTGCGGTTTGACAGCTTTTGTATAGAAAACATGTCAAACTTTCATATTTATTCTTCTGATTATTGATAAGTAGATTTTAGTAAAAAAAAGCTGACTTAATCTTTCTTTCACATCCACAGAACCACCGAAACCAGTGATAATAGCCGACCCGCCACCTCCAGTCGGCAAATCGAAGAAGGCGAAGAAAAAAGCCAAAAAGGCCGCCGCGGCCGCCGAAGACGCCAAACCAGATGGCGCCAAGATCGTCACCTTGCGGAACCCCATGTTCCACCCGAACTTACCACCGGTACAAGTCACCAACCAACCAGCGCAGAAGAAACAGGAACAGATCAGGATACCTGACCCCATACCGATGCCGCCGAACGCTTGCCAAGCAACTATAACACCTACGTCAAACGGAATGTACACAATAAGGAACCCGTTGATGACCATGATGCATCAACAGAGCCTCATGGGCGTCAGGACTCAGAGTCCCCAACTAAATCCTATGTACGGACAGCAGTACAACTACGTGAACCCCAATCAGTACAACCCAGTCCCCCCCACCCCCCCGGCTCAGTACGTGGAGCAGGCAAGGGCGTCCCCGAAACCGACGGACGACTTCCAAACTAGAATCATGAATTTAGCGTCATTCACTCAGAAGAACGACGAAGGATACTCCTTGTTTAAGACGCCTGACGATAACCAGCAGCGCAGTTTTCTTACGCCGGAGTACTATGAGAATCAGAGCCCTAAATCTGTTGTCTCTCCCAACCCTATTGGCACCAGACCGGCTGACACGTCCCGGTCGTTTGAATCGGACTCTTCTCTTTTTGCGAATCCGATTCAGCGTCCCGAACCCATTGGAACTCCTTTGAAACAGGAAGAGAGGCTAGACTACACAGGATTATACACCCCATTTGGACAGGAAGATAGAAACGTGTTCAGAAACGCGTTGTTTAGCGATAAGAACGAGACTTCTCATATGAAGAACGAGGATATGGGGGTCAACCATGTCGCTAATGGGGACTCGCTGCCGTACTTTCAAAGATTAAGAGTTGGCTCGAAGCTGAACAGTGAGGTTACTATTCATCATGTTACAGAATCTAAGTTTTATAAAGGACAGGTGAGTTTTTCATTCTGATTTTATACTAGAATAGCTTATGAACATGTGGTCTTAGATTCAAACCCAGACACGCGCTTTTTTATTAGCCGTTGGTCCCTGAAGGGTTAATGGAATAAATTAAAGAAATAGGCACGATTAACAGTGATATATTAATATGTGAGCACACAACGAACGTCTCAGTTAAGCGGTCGGCCTATAACCGGACGCAGCTGAATACCAGTATTTTACATGGAGCGACTGCCTATCTGACCTTCACAACTCAGTTAGTGAGTAATACGATACCCCTTGGTAAGACTGGTTGTCAGACTTTCGGGCTTCTGGCTACCCGAAACAACTGTCAAAGATCCACGAATGACGAAATTTTCACCAGTTTTTGACATGAAGGTGTCAAAACACGCTCCGTATTTGGACGGGCGTTATTGTGTGACCGTTCACTGCTTTCATTGGAAACTAAAGCTTTGCAAGGATATTCGAGATGTTTATGTAAAAATATTTGTTTGCCAGGAGCCAGGTGTTCCACTAGAGTGTGGGTTGCAAGGGGAGGAGTCTTTATTCAGCAGACCACCGGCCCACGCGTGGCCTGACCAGCTGTATGGTCCATCATGTCCCAATAAAACCGGTAAGTCTACAAAATCAAATCAAAATATTTATTTTAGCACTAGCTGTACCCGCAACTTCGTTCATGTGTATGTCGGAAAACAAATTGGATTGCATGGGTTTTAATTTTTTTTGCGCGAAACTTGTTTCTTTTTATAAAATAAAAGTACTACTTATAAGCATAAGTTGCTCCATATAACATCAGCTATATGCCAGTGATAGTCCCGCCAAAATCGATCCAGTCGTTTCGTAGATTAGCTGGAACAAACAGACAAACATTTAAAAAATAGTTTTTAGGGTTCCGTACCTATAAGATCAGTTCGTTGTTTGACTGATTGCTCTTTTGGGGGAATGTTATTTCGTGAGTTTTGACTCGGTATGTGTACAAGCAGGCGTGCAGTCGGGCCGCAGCTCGCCCGCGCAGCCCGGCTGCAGCCCGCGCGCCTGCGAGGAGCCGGGCGGCGACGAGCGACGCTTCGGGCCCGTCGGTGCGCGCGCGCACACCACGCAGCCGCAGAGAGGTGCGACATGTGTTTCACATTTATATTTCACCACTTTTTACAACCTTTCAGAATCAAAACTCATTTATTCAAACTAGGCTGAGAACCAGCACGTTTTCAACGTCAAAAAATTAGCTGCAGTTAAATGACAGCTTATGTGTTACATAAATGACTGAAATTAGCGTTTTTTTTTTGTTTTTTCGCGGCCATCAACCAAATCTTGTTTTTCTAGTACAGAATAGTGTAACAAACAAAACTTATTTGACATGCATATCTCTAAACGCAGTCCGAAATGAGTTATTCAGAAGTGTAATTTTACTGCAGCTAATTAAAAGTCAAATATAGTATAGGCATCAATTGTGGCGCGCAACAGTATGCAAAGTAATTATCATTACGAATCACAAAACATAAAACTTGAACTTTCTCCAGGATACATTTAAAAGTAGCGAGATTTTCCCAAAAATTAAAACTTATTAATTTTTTGTTGTTGAAAACAATACCTACTTTTGTTTCCAGAATCCAGCGTATTCCTCCCAGATTCAAGTATCACAAACTTGTCGTCTCTAGAAGTGTCGGAACGCGAGATCGAGTCGTTCAAAAGGTTTGAGTTCTACTTCGAGCCGCCGCAACACAAGCCGAAAGTGCAGCTCGATGTCAGGGACATCGCCGCCGCGCTCAGGCAGAACCACAAGTAATCTGTGGTCTCAATAAACCTTCTAATAATGCTACAGTACTTCCACAGTTATTTAACCTCTTACAATAGCGACCTTATCGCCACGACAATAAATATCACTGTGTTTTTGGCAGCCTTTACCATTTAAGCAAACCCAATAACGACCTTATTGCCACTGCAATAAAGATCACTGTGATTTTCACAGACTTGGCAATGGAAGCAACCTAATAGCGACCTTATTGTCGTGGGAATAAAGATCACTGTGATTTTGATAGACTTGGCAATGGTGGCAACCCAATAGCAACCCTATTGCCATAACAATAAAGGTCACTGTGATTCTGGCAGCGATGTAGAATCAGAGGTAAAATAACTGAAAGGACTGTACATGTACCCGGCCGTAACAAAACGAGTTTAACTTTGAGCCAGCTTTTGTATTTTGAACTTTATTCCGACTAGCGTAAAGTTAGTAATACAAAATTGACAACTAATGCCCTGCTTCTGAGGTCGTCAGATAAACTCTCAATAGTAATTAATTCGACAAAGCTATCTTAACTAAATTGAATTTCTTCGTTGAACTAATAATCTAAAGATGCTAGTTTATAATATGTATATAGTCCCCGTCACGAAAAGCTATAAATTTTGTAAACAAACATTCAGGGGTCCGCAACCTTTGGAACAAATAAAAAAAAAAACAGTTGTAATGATTTTTATATAGGGATATAATTATCGACGACATGTAACATCTACCAACCCGCACTGGGCCCGCGTGGCAGATTACGGCCCACTCCCTCTCACTGAGAGGAGGCCTGTGTCCCAGCAGTGGAAACATTATAGGCTGATTATGTGTAGCTTCTAGTGACGGGGACTTTATACATATTATAAACTAGTTTCTGCCCGCGACTACCCTTGCTTCGTTTTCCCTTGGAATTATTTCTGACTCCTTTTCTTTTTATTAAGCTCTTAAGGGTCCTAGCGTCATGTAATGTCTTCAAGTCTAATAGTGGTGGGTCGTTGTCGAATTTTTGACGGACGAAACGCAACCGTTCTCCCGACGACGAAAACTGTCGTCGTTGCAACTGGTTTGAAGGACGAAACTCATCCAACATGGTATAGAATTGCGTTTTCGAGGTTTTCGTTTTTGAACGACTGTTTTGTAAACGAAAACGAACGCGGAACGAGAGACGACGCGACGTCCCAAAGGACAAGAGTCATAGAGTTGAACCATTGCATTCTCGACTGTATTTTCATAGGCGTAAAATAAAAAAATCGCAACAATTAATTCGAAGACTGGTTTTTGCAATGAAGACTGTTTGAAGTCAGGACGTAAAACGGTTGCATCGTTGCAGAAGGCAAAACGGTTTTTGTAAACGGTTTGTCGTCGCAACGCCCACGCCTAAAGTCTAAAGCCTTCATTAAGAATTGGGCTATCAAATGCAAAGTCGCTTTTCGTGTGTCTGCGTGACCGCGTTGTTTTTCCAAACTACGCAACAGATTTTAATGCAGATTTCACTATCATTTAGAAAATGTATTAAGTTATAAAAACCGTGCACAGCAAGGGCAATAATAAAGCACAGAAACTGGGCATTAGACTCGTTTCTAGAATCTTTGGCTTGTTCTATGTATAATTTGTACAACTTGACGCCATGTATAAATTATAATTGTATTAATATTATAAAGAGACGCAATTTAATATTATTTAAAAGTTATATTTAATTTTATTGTTGGCGGGTTTCGTAAGGTTTATAAGTTATGGAAGCTTTAGCTCAGCCATTGATGCGATGAAACTTGAATTCAGAATCTCAGATAATTATTACGTTATGGAACAATAAACTCTATGACAAACAAAACAAAGTTCAAATTCAATTGCAACCAAAATTTATTTAGGCCCTGTTGACAAATGGTCACTCAAAAATCAACTTTATAATAAACTACCCTAAATTAGAAAGTTGAGTGGCATTGGACGTAGATTATATGAGATTTAGAATTGAAGTATAGTTATTGCATTTCTTTCTTGGTAGAAATAGGCATTGTACATAATATTTGACAAGTAATGACATTTATGACAAGACTATGATGTTTTGGCTTGATTAACACGAGCGCTTTTCAAGTTTCGTAATATTCCTTTTTGTTTTAAAGAATACAATCGAATTGAAAACCTCCTCCTTTTTGAAGTCGGTTAAAATGGAGAATGTTCAATAATAGAGACATCTAAATGTTTAAGCTATTTTCGAATAGGTACGTCTTGCTATCGCTATTGAAGGGAAAATAATTTTAAATAACATCATAGAATCAGGCGCAGATATCGCGCTCGAAATCTTGACATAAACATTTAAACTTGTATTTTTCCCTTCGTTTGGATTCTCAGATAAGATATTATATGCACATTCTCGGTTTTTTTTTTTTTTGTAGAAAGCTTGAGTAATTCTCTCCCCCTTCATAAAGAGCAAAAAAAATCTTTGGAATATTAAGACCTTTTACTTTGAATGCGCTCTTGTCAATTTAGCCATAATAGTTATAATACCGGTCTGTGACTGTCCCATTGCAGGGCAAATACCTCTTCTCATACCGAGAAGGCACTAGCATTGATCACCACGCTTGCTCAATGCGGTTGCTCAGAAAAATTATAAAAGCGAGTAATGGCCTCTTTCTCCTTTTAAGCTCCGGATAACTTATCTAGCAGACTAAGTTTATCCGGTAGATAGTGCTGACCTCGACACTGAAAGAAGCACTTTATAATTAGACGATAAATCAAGGACGTGAAATTACTGCCATGTATTGATATTGACAAGATGGCTGCTCTAGCCAGCTGTTCTAAACATTGACGTTTTTTATACTTGTAACATTAAGACAGCGACATCTGTCGCAGAACTCGGATTGACGTTTAAGTTATATAGTATGGAACATAATTATGGTTGTATAGTGACATGGTTTATTGAAAAATGAACCTTATTACCGTGGAGTAAGAAGTAAAATAGTTTCGAGTCACTCTAGGATTTAAGATTAAGACATTTGTCATCTTTTTATAATATTGTTAATGTCTTGAAATATGGTTGATAAGTTTTCGAGCTCGACAACGAGTCCGAAATTGATTTTTTGAGTCGGAAAGTTGAAGATTTCGTACACAATGCTGGGGTTGGAATGGTGATCCAGAAGAGGGCAGTTTTTTACTAAATATAGCTACAATACTGCCCAGTACCATAGTGTAGCGACTTGAATGTTTTACTTATTACTCCAAGGTTTCCACAGAGCGTTAAAAAAGATAAAAAATAACTATTTAAAGATGCGCAGGAGTTGATAAAAATTCTGCGATACGATTTTTAAATGAGAAAATTCTATAGGTAAAAAAAAAAAATAAGTTATGATGTCGATAAAAAAGAAAGGTTTTTTTTTTATCTTTTTGAACCTTTCTGTGGTATCTAAAGGACGTGACTTATTGTATAAGAGATGTGAAAGAACGTTTATATTCAGTCTCCAAATGTAACACATTAAATATATTAGTATTTGTCGATTACGTTGCGTTCAGTTGGTTGTATGATGTAAAACTTAAGTGAAATACATTATCATAGATGAATATAGTGTTTTATTTTATTGAATTACATTCCTATAAAAATTACATACGCACACACATCAGACCTTCCCATGAGGGTACTCCTTTTTCTTTGTTTATGTGCATACGACCGTCTCGTCATACACGCACGCCGGTTGAGAGTACCGTCCTTTCTGAAAAACATCAGCAAAATCAATCTGCCTAGCCTTTACTCAACTATGTTGGGTAAGCTCACTCCATCGTCGACTTTGTCTCTGTCACCTCTGACCTAGACTAGAGTCGAGAACAAACCCATTTCAGGAAAAAAAAAACAGTGGCACACCGAGAGTGCCGCCAGAAGTGAAAACTTGATCATCGAGTACATCCCGAGGACAGCCGAATGTAGCGCGGTGTCGGTTATGGTAACAGTGTCGCGAGTTCAATGGGTTTTTTCCCATCTCAAAAAATGCCCAACGCGCCTCAATGAGTTTTCACAAATGTTGGGGTCCGCTTCCAGTCTAACCGGATGCAGCTCAAAGCCAGTAACATAACATGAAGCGACTGCCTATCTGACTTCCACAACCCAGTTACTGGGTAATACGATACCCATTTTTTTTTTTTAAGGATGGGAAATCATCAAATGACCCCTCCCGCTCTGGGTGGAGCGGAAGGGAGTGCCAGACTCTTGCTGACTAAAACCCATGCGTGTTCCTTCCTTAGCCCTTTATTTTCCGGGACAGCGGTAACCCTTTCGGACAATCCCGCTGCCCCGGCAGGCTTCGGCCCTGACGGGCCCCTCCTTGTTTGCTGACATCTCTTTGAGGCGCGCGTGGAACACATACGCTTGTCCGGCACGGGCCTGGTCCTGATCGGACGGCGAGCTACCCATTACTCGCCGTCCGCAGGCCCGCGCCTACGGTGGCCGGGAGTCGTCACGCGGCTCCCGACGCCCGGGGCGTCTACCGCGGCGGCTGGGACGGGCGGCTCTCTCCGCTCTCTCCCTCGCCCATCCCGCCACCTCCTTCGCTAGCATGACTGCTTCGCAGAAGGAGGTGACTGCCTCCCACTCCCTCTCGCCCCGGACCATGGCTTGGACCAGGGCCGGGCGCGAGAGTTCGCCGCCGCTGCCGATCGCCTCTACGAGGATACGATACCCATTGGTAAGACTAGTTGTGTGTGACTATTTTACATACACTAGGGAGGAAATACTAAAACGAAAATTGCATTATTGTCATTTTATTTACTCTCACAAAAAAAAAACATAATGTACAGAGGCCAGCACGTCAAGTTACCCCAATCTGTCAAATTTTCCCAATTGAATAAGAACCTTATTCCTTTGTAATAAAGTTGAAAACCTATCAAAGAAATTTGACAGATTGGGGTAACTTGATGTCAGCACATCAAGTTACCCCAATCTGTCAAATTTCTTATATTATATTTTAATGGGTATCGTATTATCTACACTAATATTATAAAGAGGAAAAGTTTGTTTGTAATGAATAGGCTCAAAAACTACTGGACCGATTTTAAAAATTCTTTCACCATTCGATAGCTCCATTATCCACGAGTAACATAGGCTATATTTTATTTTGAAAAAAAATAGGGTTCCGTAAGATATTTGGGTTTTTCGGACACAAGGTGTCAAAATCAACCAGAAAAGTTACTTATTTTGCGTACGCTGCCTAAACTATAAAAGATAGAACCATAAAATGTTTTAATTAATTGTAGATCTTATAAATATCTACAAAAAAGTCAGCGACACACTATACCTATCTATGTCGAGTGAGGCACAACAACCATTTTTTTATTTAAAAATCTTGAATTTTTTTGGACTACATTTAACGCGTTTATTTTACTCATGCTATTAATCCTTATCAAAATAAATAATTTCATCACTAAGTACAGTTTATGTAGATAATATTTGGACTTTGAATGATTAAAATTTGACGTTTGGTTTTGAAGCTATGGCGAAATTAAAATATTACGATTTCTGCTGTACGGCCCGTTGCCAGGCGTTCGTCACTCGCTCAAGACCACGCGTTATATGCCTACCGCTTCGCGTATCGCCGTCGGTACAACCGACAGTGGGCTGTCGGACGCCTGCCTGCCTGAGAGCTCGCTCGCACGTCACGGTTACCGCGTTGAGTATCAAAATGCCGATTTTTTATATTTTTAAAAAATCTTTAATATAAAAATGAATCGCTAAATGTGTTGCTAAGCGTAAATCTCGAGAGCAGCTGAACCGATTTTGCTAATTCTTTTTTTGCTGTGTTCGGTATTGTCAGGATAAGGTTTGTATGAAAGAAAATTTTGGAAATTCGAAAAAAAAATATTGCACCCGTGCGAAGCAGGGGCGGGCCGCTAGTATATTATAATTTTACGTACAGAGGCCAGCGCCTCTGTACGTAAAATTATAATATGCTTTCGAGATACAGTCACAAAGCGTATTACAATTTGGAGTAGTTGAGTTATTTCACTTGAAACTAAAATCGTCAAGTCATCTACAGTACTAGAGGCATCACAGATGCTTTGCCATCCCAGCAGAGACTAAGCTGACTTGCCCACCGAGCATGGCTGCGCCCACAGGCCGCGCCGGCCGCGTCTAGACGGTAATACTTATAAAACTCATGGCGCCCAAAGTGCGTTGAGGCCGTAATACAAGAAGCTTGCATGTCAGTGTCCTCTGACTGGGGCCTAAAAAGGCTACTTTGGCAGAATCATAAAACAATTCATATCGCGCAATTTCATCTGTATGACAGTATTGTATGGAGATTCGTAAAATGCTATAGGTACACCTCTGCCTAACCCTTCAGGGATATATAGGTGTGAAACTGTCAAACATGAATTGCGTGATATGAATTGTTTTATGATTCTGCCAAAGTGGCCTTTTTAGGCCCCCTGTTTTATGATTATCACCTTCACACAAACCACCCACATGTGCACACGAGGAAAGACACGAGCTCGCCGGGCTTCAGGGGCTCGCCGCGTTCGTTCGATAGAAAAGGCTGGACCCTCACTTCTTTGTGTGAGGTGTACCATCAAAGAAAGAAAAAACGTTTATTTGCGGTTAACATGACGCAAAAAAAAGAACATAAACACAAAAAGGTAGGAGGAAACATGCGTCACATCATCATCTTCAGGGAATGGGAGGTTGGTAAAAACAAAAAAACTTTTGCCTTTCTTAGACCATTAGTTAAGGGGGCGCCGACCCACTAGTGGCGCCATAAAAACGGAAAATAGTGGCCACTATTATCCATTTTATGGAGTATAGTAAAACTAAACAATATAAAACTACCGTTTATGATAATATTAACGTATAATCTTGTGGAGCACAACTTAACGTGCTTATTTTCTGCATTTTCATTCTAAAATAAAAGAAATAACCAAACAAACGATGAGGGTGCCACTGCGCGGTCGGCGTTTGGTCGACGCCGTCTTAAAGAAATATGGATTAAATACTTTGGGTATGTAAAAGGCGAGTTATAAGCAGGGACTTGAAACGTTATCAAAATAACGTTATGCGTAGTTCCGGTACCGATAATTTGTACCGTTCCAACAGGATCGTAACTTTAATTCCTTGGCTTTAACGATACTGACAAACAGAACGAAAATATTATCAATATATCGTTTTTAGTATATCGATATAATAACGTTATTCATTTCGATACCCAACGTTGCCAGTTTCATAATGATGACGAAAAAGTATGAAGAATAAAATAACGTTACAAATGAATCTGTAATGTTTCACCTGTAACGATATTACAAGCGGATAAGCTTAATGTTAGTGATACCTACCTATAACGTTACTTATAATATTGTTCTGCGAAAATTAAATTCTATAACGATATTCTATAGAGTAAAAAATAAATAGTAATATTGATATACCTCTTATTTGTCTCTAAGCTTTTTTCATTTGGTATGAGTTTCACAATTTTTAATCTGAAAACACAGCATCGCTATTTTATCTGTGACCGCGTCATTGTCAAAATGACACTGTCAAATTGTATACAAAACAGAGCTCATCACCACAGAGTACTGAGGAGCTCATTTGCTCATTTCTTTGTGATTAGGGATAATTCGATCAAAAGCGAACAAAATTAACTGAAAATCTAGCATTAAATATACGTTATAGTTTTACTTAACTCGTAAGTGCAAAGTAACTATCAAATGAGTTCGATACAGGAGCGTTTGCAGCTAAAAAGGGTACCGTTAGATACTTGGAATGTGAGAGAGCAGTTATGTTTGGCTTCTGCTGTCGTAAGGAGCGGAGATCAGAATTGGATGTCAGTTTCGCGT
This sequence comes from Gortyna flavago, assembly GCA_963669345.1. Classification (NCBI taxonomy): domain Eukaryota; kingdom Metazoa; phylum Arthropoda; class Insecta; order Lepidoptera; family Noctuidae; genus Gortyna; species Gortyna flavago. The sequence continues at coordinate 2,259,384 of OY770154.1, forward strand.
GCTCTAAAAACCATTGGAGAATCAAATAGACCACCAGACTGGTATTCACAAAAGAGGTTTGTGTTTTGGAACGATTTTTGTTGTTGTTGTGATTATCATAACCAAAAGTATTCTTGTAACATTTTGTTTTTTTTTTTCTTAATTTCTTATAAAATTTGATAAAAGTGAAGTATTTTCAAGTCCTGCTAGTTTGTGTGAGGTTCTAGGCTTATTTTTGACTCAGACAAAAAGTTATTAGTGACCAACGTTAAAAAGAAAAACTTGAAATCACTGCTGTGACAAATACTGCTTCTACTATTTATTTTATTTTTTGTTGTTAATATTTTTTTATTTTATTTTTTTTTGTTTTCATGATTTCGTTAGATTTAATGTTGTTTAATACAGTTTCTACTTCCCTTGTGTCTCAAATAAAAAATTTTTTTTCTTTCTTTATTTCTAATAATAATTTCCAGCTGCGCAGCGCAATATGGAGCCCTACTCGAACATGTGGAAACACCAAAGCGTAAGAAGCGTAGTTCTGAGGGAGCTGTGGAGACACCACAAGAGAGTATACTCAAACGGTTGACGCAGGATCGCATTGGGGAGATACAGAAGACACTGGTTGAAATGAACCAGCAATATGAACAATTGAAGGTAGGTTAACTTCATGTTTTTAGGGTTCCGTACCCAAAGGGTAAAAACTCTATTCTATTTACTTTCGAATTTATAATATTACTTTTTACACAGAACGATATAACAGAAGCACGTAATCCAGCAACATCAGAAGATCGGTTACGCGAAATATGGACGGCTATAGAAACGAGGAACCGCGCGAGGGAGCGAGAGGCAGCGAGGCGGGCCGCCTGGTTGAAAGAGAGAGACGAAAGAAGAGCGAGAGCCGATAGGGCATGGAAACCGATGCTGAATAGCCCTAATCAGCAACAGCCGGCTCCTGGTAATGGTAAGTGATTCATCATCTGCCTGCCTTTTTCTATGTTGGGGTCGGCTTCCAGTCTAACCGGATGCAGCTGAATACCGGTATTTTACATGGAGCAACTGACTGTCTGATGTCCACAACCCAGTTACTGGGTAATACTTACAATATTTTGATTTTAAAAGAGTGTCCATGGAGTTTCTTGCCCGTTCTTCTCCATAGGTACCTACTATGCTTTGGAATGGGCAACTAGCTTCATCTATCTGAATGACCGACCTCTTGACAATTCAAAAGTGCCTGTAATTGGTTTATTTGAAATAAATGCTTTGAGTTTGAATTTATACAATACCCCCTGGTTGTCAGACTTTCGGGCTTCTAACTACCCGTAACGACTGTTGAAGATCCACGAATGACAGCCGGGACCAACGGCTTAAAGTGCTTTAAGAAGCACGGAGGGGTCTTGTCTCGGTATGTACAGATGGTCACCCATCCACGGTCCAACCGCGGCAAGCGTAGCTTAACCTGATCGATCAATGTGTGCGGTATTATTACTTAGCCACGGGCCCTATACCTTCAACCTGTATAATGTCATGTCTTGTTACAGCCTCCACGCCCGCGCCCCCCGCCTCCCCGCTACTGACGTCACTCCTCAAGTCTTCTCCTGTGGTCACGACACCGCAGCACATCTCGCACCCCGCCAACTGTGTGGGTATGTAGACCATTAGCCCACAAACAAACATTAACAAACATTTTAAAAAATACAACCGAATTGAGAGCCTCCCCTTTTTTCTGAAGTCGGTTTAAAAAGATGGCACATCTTTGGCCCACCTTGTATTAAAAAAAACCTGTCTCTCTTCACAGAAACGGTATCGCCATCAGTAACTGCCCCAACCCTTTCGATGTTGCTAGAGAAGTCGGCTTCTGGTACGAGCCAACACGAGAGTAAACATGCCGCCATCGAGCATATAAAAAGCCAACTGGTACAAATTGAACAGCAACTTAAAGGTAAATACTGCTTTATTTCAACATACGTAAGGCTGCATTTGGTATGGAATTGCCAAACCAAATTCAACCTTAATCATAATTCATTATTTTGAAAATGTATGCAAGCAATAAAGGGCATTGAAGATCCGTGGCATATGTACCTGTCCGCCATTTTTTTGATTTTTTTGTTTCTGAAAGCGGTTTCGCATGAAATCTATATAAATCGATAGTTGACATCAATGCAAACAGAAAACATAATAGGACCAAAGATAATAGTAAAGTTATCGATTTATACAGGAACAATTTTTAATCATCATCCAAATTTTCACAGGGTGTTCTACCCATGAATATGAACAACTTTCACTATGGGAACAACTCTGAAATCACGAAAAAAAAATCAGCTGTTTTATACAAAATTTCTACTAGTTGAAATTTTGTATAAAACAGCTGATTTTTTTTTCGTGATTTCAGAGTTGTTTATTCATGGGTAGAACACCCTGTGAAAATTTGGATGATGATTAAAAAATCTTCCTGTATAGAGGTCTGAGTGGCCACCATTTTGAAAAAAAAAATGGCGGACAGGTAGGTATGCCAGGCTCCATATAAAAATCTTCAATCCCCATTTTCACTCATCCTATATTGATGTCATAAGGAAATTCTTCAATATAAATTGGCTGCACAGCGGGGTAATTGGGTAACACACTATCAGTAGCAATGGCTTTCCAGTTCAACAACATTTATAGCGTTAATACGTTGTTGAGCATAAAAAACAATTAATCAAAAATGACTAACGTCTTGTAGCGGAATCTACAACACCACATGCGAACAACACTTCATAGTGACGTCACGCAAAATACTGCATCTCGCAAGCAAAGTTTACCGCTCAACTAGCATAGATACAACGGCCCGACATGAATCATCGGGCAGTTGCCCGCCAGACACGACACCCGTCTGGTCGGAGGTTCCTCCCTTTTCTATAGAGGATGAGTGAACTTTACACCCTGTTCCTCATACCTGTATAATCTTAACGTGATTTCCGAGGCACGGGTCTCGGTATGTAAAGATGATTACCCATCCACGGACCGACCACGGCAAGCTTAACTTAACCTGATCGATCGTTGTTATTAGTTAGCCACGAACCAACCCGGCCAATAAACACAATTTTTTTTTACATAAAACTATTTATTTTGCAGCCAACACACCACCCGTTCTATCGACGTCTGCGCAACCATCGACACAGGCGCCATCTTTAGATATAGACGACATAGAGATCAAGGCAGAAGATGTCTATGCTTTCAGAGACATTGATATACACATACCGCCCGTCTCGGCTATGCATAAACAAGTTAGCAGGTAAGTGAAAGGCGCCATCTGTAGGCTTAGAGAATAAGGCAGATATTGTCTCTATGCATTTCTCATGAAACCGGCATGTCCTAGAACCAAAAATTCGAAGACATGTGACATCTACCAACCCGCACTGGGCCCGCGTGGTGGTTTACGGCCCACTCCCACGTCCCAGCAGTGGGAACATTATAGGCTGATTATGTTATTCGAAGCGAGAAACTCTCCTAAAGTAAATTAACCATAAAGTAATCCATCGAACTAACCGATCTACGGACCAACCGCGGCCACCGTCGCTTAACCTGATCAATTGACCCGTGCGGCTGTTATTACATAGCCAAAAACCCCTGCCATAAAGTAAATCAAATAATTTGATTTTTGTTTGTAGAACATCAGAGAAGCCAGCAGGGCAAGCGTCAAATAAAGAGGATGTTGACGTCACATCCGCTTCGGTTCCCGAGGATACGCCTGTCATAGTCGACGAACAAGTTATCAAGGTACGTTCTTTCAGACCTCCAATATTAGTACCCTATTTATTGATACAGATAGATCCAAGTTTTCAATATAATTTAACAATAATAATAATAATAATTAATAAATACAGAATATAGGAATATATTCAGTCTAATTGGATCCAGCTGAGTACCAGCATTTTACATGGAGCGACTGCCACAACCCAGTTACTGGGTAATACGAAACCCCTTGGTAAGACTGGTTGTCAGACATTCGGGCTTCTGACGATCCGTAACGACTGTCAAAGATCCACGAATGACAGCCGGGACCAACGGCTTAACGTGCTTTCCGAGGCACGGAGGAGTCTTGGTATGTAAAGATGGTCAGCCACCCGCGGACCAACCGCGGCAAGCGTACCTTAACCTGATCGATCAACCCGTGCGGCTGTTATTACTTAGCCACAAGCCCCTCAATATTCAATCTGTTTATGGGGGTTGCATAACGATTTTTCTTTACGTGACGATTCGTACAGCAAGCAGCGTTGAAGAACTTCTTTCCAATAAATAAATTAGCCGGTGTTGCCCACTGCGGGGCAAAGGCGTCCATTTCTTTTTTTCACTCAATTATAATGTATTGTTTTCTGATAAGAAAAAAAAAACTACTTTTTAACATTTCACCCATACAAAAAAAAATATAATTTAAATATTTTTTTTAGGTGGAACCTGAACAAATTGCAGTAGAGCCTATTGAAGAGGAAGTTTTACAGGAAGATGTCGAAACGGTAAATAATAATTATTCATTAAATAATAATGTATCAAAGGTGCGAAGCGCACTGGTAATTAGGGTTCCGTACCCAAAGGGAAAAACGGGGCCCTATTACTAAGACTTCACTGTCCGTCTGTCTGTCACCAGGCTGTATCTCATGAACCGTGATAGCTAGACAGTTGAAATTTTCACCGAATGTGTATTTCTGTTGCCGCTATAATAACAAATACTAAAACAGTGTACAGTTTAGTGAGCTGTACACTATACTTGTTTGTAGGTTAGTTAGTTGTGAGTGTGACTAAGATGGAAAATACTCGTACAGTAAAGCAAAGGTTTATTGGTCACTACACGATAAAATGTGGAGATTCTCACATACGTCTGTTTCGCGTCGTGGTTAACGTGCACACTGACTACAGTTACAATCGTTATTACCGCCGATGGGAATCGGCCAATTCGCTAGATCAGCTACAGTATATTAATACATTGTACGTAAACCGTACAAACAGAATAAAATAAATATTTAAGGGGGCTCCCATACAACAAACGTGATTTTTTTGCCGTTACTTTATAATATGTATTGTTAAATATTGTATGGTGGTACGGAACCCTTCTTGAGCGAGTCCAACTCGCACTTGGCCGGTTTTTTTTCCGTAAAAGCAACAAGAATAATGTGCCCATGATTTTGTAATATCTTGATTTAAAAGTGTGTCCATAGAGTTTCTTGCCCGTTCTTCTCCATTAAGATCTACGTTTTGGAATTGACTACTAGCTATAACTTTCTGACTAACTGGCAATTCAAATGTGCCTGTAAATCATCTGCCTAGCCTTTTCCCAACTACGTTGGGGTCGGCTTCCAGTCTTACCGGATGCAGCGGAATACCAGTATTTTACATGGAGCGACTGCCTATCTGACCTCCACAACCCAGTTACTGGGTAATACAATACCCCTTGGTAAGACTGGTTGTCATACTTTCGGGCTTCTGACTACCCGTAAACTGTCAAAGATCCACGAATGACACCCGGGACCAACGGCTTAACGTGCTTTCCGAGGCACGGAGGGGTCTCGGTATGTAAAGATCATCACCCATCTCCGGACCAACCGCGGCAAGCGTAGCTTAACCTGATCGATCGACCTGTGCGCCTGGTATTATTTAGCCACGGGCCCCTCCAAATCAAATGTGCCTGTAAATGGTTTACCTAATTGAAATAAATGCTTTGAGTTTGATATCGACATATTTTCCCATCCCTACTGACATAATAAAACAAAAATCTTTCTAACCGTAGGAGGAACCTGAACACCCGCCCGTGCAAGCAGCAAGAATAACAAAGGAGTCGACACCGGAACTGGAGATCAAGATAGCCTTCCCGCAAGTCAAATTCCCCACCACAGAAATTAAGATTATACATCCGGAAGTTCAGAAGGTATATACAATTTGGCTATCTTTAGCAAGGCAGTGGTAACAGCCCCGACTTACGAGTTATAGGTCGTGGGTTCGAAGCCAGGCAGGTGCTTTACATATTCAGATTATGATGTTCCCACTGCTGGGACACAGGCCTCCTCTCTGTGAGAGGGAGTGGGCCGTAATCCACCACGCGGGCCCAGTGCGGGTTGGTAGATGGCAGGTGCTTTAGTTTATGTAAATTATTTCATCACTGATTCTCTCAAAACGGTGAAAACAAATTGTCATAATTTCTATTAGTTGGGCAGCCTTGCTGTATAGCATAGAATTATGCCTGTATTAATCGATGGGGTGACATTGTGCCAGTTAGGGAAGTTACACACAGGTTCGGCACAATCGGGTGGCCTATTGAATACGTACGGGAAAAAGCCGCTCGACTTAGCTCGAATTGTGGCGAGCCGACCCGAACTTCTATAAATCTAAACCTGTAAATTTATTTATTTACTAGCTGCGCCCCGCGGTTTCACCCGCGTAAGTTTTCCCTTATCACTTAGGGGGATGAAAAATAGATGTTGGCCGATTCTCATAGATACCGGATAAGCACAAAAAATTTCATCAAAATCGGCCAAGCCGTTTCGGAGGAGTATGGCAACGAAAACTGTGACACGAGAATTTTATATATTAGATATATTTAATACTTCAAGCACATAAATGTACAGAGGCGGACTTAATGCCATAGGCATTTTCTACCAGTCAACCTTTGGGTGATGCAGAGACCAAACAATGGTAGGCGCAATCATGAAAATTAAATATTATAAATATAAAGATACGCATAAACCTATTAAAACTATGAATATAATATATACTTAATTACATATAAATATAAGCACAAATAAATATACTTACAATAAAAAAAAAAACAAATATAACAAAATATATGCAATAATTCCATCTTTTTTCACAGATTAAAGAAGAAATCAAAGAACCAGAGACACCGACGGAACCAGAAACAATAGAAGAAGAGATTGTAGAAGAAACTCCAGAAGTCGTTGAAGAAGAGAAGTGAGTAGAAAAAAATAACAAAATTAAAATTAAAATGCATTTTATTGTCCGTATAGAGCTGTGGTGGCCCATTGGTAACGGCTCCGACTTACGAGTTGTAGGTCTAGGGTTCGAACCCAGACAGCCGCTATACTTTGTGTAAATTATTTCATCACCACTGCTCTCAAAACGGTGAAGGAAAACATCGTGAGGAGACCGGCATGTCCTAGCACCAAAAAAGCCAATGATCGAAAACGGTGCATAGGCAGTCGCTCCATGTAAAATACTGGTGTTCAGCTGCATCCGGTTAGACTGGAAGCCGACCCCAACATAGTTGGGAAAAGGCAGGTAGATGATGATGGATTCAGAATCATGTATTGAATCCATCACGCGCGGCGATGTACCTGTCAGTTGGGGCTGGTCATCACTTGGCTGCCTCGGCTTATTTTTTTGTATTTTTTTTTTGTATTGTTGTTTTGTTAAGTACTATTTGCTGTACTCTGGACGCTCTTAACACGTACGTCTTTTTTATTTTATTACATCGTTCTCACATATAATTATAAATTCAACATTAATGATGTAACGAATATTTTTGTAAAAATATAATTTAAAAGAGTGTCCATGGAGTTTCTTGCCCGTTCTTCTCCATAGGTACCTACGCTTTGGAATGGGCAACTAGCTTCATATTTTCTGACTGACCGACTTCTTGACAATTCAAAAGTGCCTGTAAATGGTTTAATTGAAATAAATGCTTTGAGTTTGAGTTTGTCACGCTGTAACAATTTGTACATAAGATACTTTAACTCAATACAATCAATTTTTTTTTTCCTTTTTACAGCGTGTTACAAGAAGAGCCAATCCAAGAAGAGATAAAGAAAGAGCTTCCTTCAGAAGAGCCACAGGCCACAGAAGAAGTGGTACATGCGGAGCTGGTGGTGGAAATACCACCGGAAACGATACCACTGCCGCCGGAACCGGTGGTAGAAGAACCGGAACCGGAACCCGTGGTTGAAGGTTGGTACTATTATTAAGAGGGATGCGCTAAGTTAGCCCTTACAAATTTGCTTGCGTTTTTTGCAATTTCCAAGTCAGTGTCAGGTGTTGATTAAAATATGATTCGCGACCGTAACAAATATGGCTTTATAGAATTACTCATCATCTGCCTAGCCTTTTCCCAACTATGTTGGGGTCGGCTTCCAGTCTAACCGGATGCAGCTGAATACCAGTAGTTTACATGGAGCGACTGCCTATCTGACCTCCACAACCCAGTTACTGGGTAATACGTATCGTATTGGTAAGACTGGTGTCAGACTCTATAGAATTACTAGCTGCGCTAATTATTATAAAAGCGAAAGTTTGTGAGTGTGTTTGTATATTTGTAAACTGCCAAGGCTTATTTTTAATCTTATAAATATTTTGAATTGTTTTTTCATTTGTGTTTTTTTTTTACATTATTCTCCCATAATAGAAGTAACAAGAATGTACCCAATATTTTGTAATATCTTGAACTTTCTGGCTAACTGACCGACAATTGGAAAGTGCCTGTAAATGGTTTAATTGAAATAAATGCTTTGAGTTTGAGTTTTTTGAGTAACTAAAAAATACTAAAAAATACATTACACATAGCACATAGGACACTTTTCATCCCGATATTCCCACGGGAAACTTATGCGGGTGAAACAGCGGGACGCTGCTAGTTTGAAAAAAATTATTTGACTTTTAACATAATCAAGTCACAGTTAAGTTAACCTCAATTTCTCACGTTCCAGAACCACAAACACAACCGGAAGAGGAAGTGCCGAGACTTCCGGAACCAGTCCACACAGACTCCATAGAGCAGGAGCTAGAGATGATGGAGAAAGGACCGGAACCGCCCAGAGTTGAAGAACAGAAGATTGTAGAAGAAGTTAAGAAGGAGAAAGAACCTGAGGTAATGTTTTACCCAGTAACTGGGTTGTGGAGGTCAGATAGGCAGTCGCTCCAAAATACTGGTATTCAGCTGCATCCGGTTAGACTGGAAGCCGACCCCAACATAGTTGGGAATAGGCTAGTAGAGTCTATAAAGTTTTTTTTTTTGTAATCCAAGTTGACTTTTAAAGGACCATGTGTAATTAATTATGCATGTATCATAATTGAGTTTGTTGTACCAAAAGTTGATAATTATCTTAGCTATGAATTAATTTTTTTTTTCGTTCAGGACTCCATCCCACTAAAAGAGATGATACGAGAAGAGTCTCTGCCGATAGCGCAAGAAGCAGAAGTTAAAGAAGAGAGAGAGAAGACGGACGTGGAGGATACGCACACCGAGACTGACGATGATACTCCTATGGAGGTAAATTACCATTTAGTTTAAATTTTTTGTTGTAATAAAAACTTTTTTACAAAAAAAAAAAACAACCGACTTCCAAAAAAAACACTACAAAGTGATAAATAACTTTAATTTCGGAAGTCGGTGTCAATGAACGAAAATGCAGAACCAACGACACCGACTTTTTTTAGAAGTCGGTTGTTTCTTTTTTTGTAAGAAAGTTTTTATTTTTCTCTTTTTAGTGGGAGAGTTTGTAATTTATCTAAGTTACAATAGCCTCATGTCAACTGCTCATCACCTTTTACAAAATATTGTTTTTAAATTTTTAGATTTTTGTTGATTATTCAAAAACCGCTTGTCCGATTTCGATAAAATTTTCATGGGACCATTTGGGAAGTATACCCTTTCCAACAAAAAAATAATTTTTCAAATCGATTGGCAAGCGACGGAGTAATGAGCGAAAAACAAAAAAAAAAAAAAAATACGTACATCTGAATTGAGAACCTCCATTTATTAAGAAATCAACCTCAAATGGTGTTATTTGCTGATGACACGTCCATAATTTTTAAGGTAAATAGACGTGCTACAAATTTGACGACGTAAATAACGCCCTACTCCTGGTCCACAATTGGTTCACTGCTAATAATTTAGTATTAAATGGAAAAAAAACTAAGCGCATAAGATTTTCTTTACCAAATGTCAAAGGTAGTGATTGTGAGATAATATTGAATCAAGTGAAACTAGAATTCGTCAATAAAACTGTTTTCCTAGGGATCACGCTCGACTCAAGGCTACAATAGGGTCCTCATTTAATGCGCAGATATACGACTTCTAATGATTTTAAATTCAACATCACGTCTAATCGACCGGACTGATTTCTTTGAAAAAAAATAAATGTTATACTAGACCATTTGCTTCGTAATTTGATATGTGAATATTTGCAATTATTATATTTTTTTAACATAGTGTAATTAATTTGTAAAGTAATGTCTACTGCGGACATAAAAACGATAATCACGCAAACACTATCGGGTGTGTTTTCATAAAACTTTCACCATATAAAAGACAATTTAATTCCCCGAATTTTAGTATACGGTTTTTATTTGTTTGGTGTTTGATAAATCAACAATAGATGATTGTTTCATATTTTGCAAAAACATCATGTATGTAAGGAAAAATATACATCTTCTAAATTATGCTTCTGTACTCTTACAGTTAAGTCGAGAAGAAGAGAAGGATGGCAAGAAGAAACGAGACTATTCGCGCAAGAAGAAGTCGGATTCAAGAAGTAAGTTTTTTTGTTGTTTTTAACCGACTTCTAAAGAGGAGGTTTCCAACTCGACGTTTTGAATTTTTCATGATTTCCACCGATCTTCCGTGATGAGAAAATACATTGCGTAAATTCGTCATTTTGTTGTTGTAACCCACAAATTAACTTTCCAAACTTGACGAAGAAAAGCACGTCCTTTCAACTACCGTATCTATTGGCGAATTTCAATTTTCACAAAAAAAATTACCTTTATACTCGTGATTGACTTTATACTGGTTATTTTTCTATTAATTCATATAATTTGTTTACAATTTTTGCCAAATAAATACTAGCTACTTATTCTCTAACAAGAACATACATTTACCAGCATGTTCGGGCTCCGAGAGCGCGGCCGAGGCAAGTGCGCCGGAGTCTCCGAGCGCTAACGACGCAGAACGGCAACATCGCCTGTGGAAGAAATCAGTCATGCTGGTCTACAGCAGGTACGGAGTTTTTGAAAACAATTACATTATTTATTTATTTTTTTAATTGGTGCATATAATAGTTACACATTACAGTTATAAGTGTGACAATATAAAATTATTAACCGACTTCAAAAAGGAGGAGGTTCTCAATCCGACGTGTTTTTTTTTTATATGTGGTAGATAGGTACGTGATATCTCTGGCAATTTTATTTTGGATCGATTTCGAAAATTGTACTTCTACGGTATGCCTCAGTCTGTCAGTCATGTCTCATATAAATTTTATTAACTTTGCTTTTGTAGTTTTGAAGTTAGCTTCGAAAATACGTATTTAATAATAAAAAAAATTATTACTATAGGCCAACCGCTTAACTGAGACGTTGCGTGAGGTAGCAGCGCGGTGCGGGAGGGGTGACAGTTGTCACGCTCGCTCTCGCATGACGTCACCACACCCCTCCCGCACCGCGCTGCTACCGCACGCAACGTCTCAGTTAAGCGGGCGGCCTATAGAAAAATGAAAACAGTAAATCTCCCTAAAAACAAACAAATTTGGTCTTATGTTATATGCACTTAGGTGTCAAAGGAGTGCTTTGGCACTCGGTATAACCAGTATCACGTATGCCAATTCATTCACTTTATGTATCTTGACGAAGTCATATAATACTTCCTGTTATTGTTGTATAGAAAGTAGTGTTATACGATTTGGTTTGGGTTAGTACCATACCTAAAAAAGTGAAAAAACAAAAATATTTAAAAAAAAAGAAACAACCGGCTTTCATAAAAAACACTGCAAAGTGAAAAATAACTTTAATTTCGGAGGTCGGTGGCAAAAAACTATAATATAGAGCCAAAGTCACCGACTTCTAAAATTAAAGTAATTTTTTTACTTGGTAGTGTTTTTTTTAAGTCTGTTGATGTTTTTTTTTTTTTTGTTTTTCAACTTATGTAATCAGTTGCATCCAGTTAGACTGGAAGCCTAACCCAACCTGGCTACGCAGATGATGATTATCAAATTCTTTTCCCTAGATTATGTGCACACAAGTACGCGTCCCTATTCCTCCGACCGATCACCGACGACGAAGCGCCGGGATACAGCCAGGTCGTCAAACGACCCATGGACCTCACGACCATCAGGAAAAACATCGAGTCGGGCGTTGTAAGGTAATTTCTTCAAAGACTTCCCCTCGACCCACCCGGTCGCATCGCATCGCCTACCCGCGCTATCACTTCATTTTCGTTTAGCTTTCTTTCAAACGTTTTCATTTTGCTCAGCTCCTTAGGGTCATAGCGTGAGTTAAATAGCCTGTAGCCTTCCTCAAGAGTTAGGCTATCAAATGCAAAAACATTTTTTTCAAATCCGACGGACAGTTCCAAAGATTAGCGCGTTCAAACAAACAAGCTTTATTATTATTATTAGTATAGTTTACCGCTTCCTTACTTCCGAAGATTGACGATGATTGCCGAAGCTCATAACTATACAGGGTGAAATTGAAAACATGCGACAAATCGAAATGGGAGATTGTACTCATCATTATGAACAACTTTTACTGTGGGACCAAACCTGAAATCGCGAAAAAATAATCAGCTGTTTCCTACATTTATGTTCGCATAACTCGTCTAATGTAGGGAACCGCTGTTTTTTTTTTCGCTATTTCAGGTTTGGTCCCATAGTAAAAGTTGTTCATAATGATGAGTACAATCTCCCATTTCGATTTGTCGCATGTATTCAATTTCAACCTGTATAGTGTTATAATTTATATTGGTTTTCAGAACGACGGCGCAGTTTCAACGGGACGTTCTTCTTATGTTATCAAACGCGCTTATGTACAATAGTAGTGAACACAGCGTATATACAATGGCTATAGAGATGCATAGCGAGGTACGTACTATCATTACATAATATACGTTCGCTGATGAGGGGCTCGTGGTTAAATAATAACAGCCGCAAATGATAAATGATTTATTTTCTGTAAGTAGGTCTGTACAAATACTTTTACACGTCGGTCATATTTTTTTAAACTAGATGAGGTCGGCGTTTCCTATCTGACTACTCTGAGAAGAAAGGCCGAAACAAACTCAGAGGTCACAGTCTCTTTTAAAGTCCAAAAGATCTTGGTCAGATCATGTGAAGACCATGTAGATTGGTGTCTGAAATGGTCTTTTGAGGTAAGAACCACACAGATTGAGCGGACCTGTCCAGTCAGTGCAGGCATTTGTTAAAAATCGTGCAGCTCAACTCAGAAGTTGAGGAGCTCAACGATTCGACGAACAATACCAAAGAAAGGACATTTGGGTAGGCCGCGTAATTTACTCAAACTGCCAGATCATGATTAAAACTAACTAAGAAGGAAAACAGTAAAAAAGAAATGACCCACATAGTCCTCACATTCACAACAATTAAATAAAAAAATACTTTACAAAGTAAATTTCAAAGGTCGATATCAAACGATAATCTGCATGTCGGAAAAAAAATTGGATTTCATGGGTTTTAAGTTGTTTGGGCGAAACCCTAATTATTTTTCTAAAATAATAGTCTAAATTACTCCTTATACCATCAGCTATCAGCCAGTGAGAGTTTCGTCAAAATCGGTCCAGCCGTTTCAGAGATTAGCCGGAACACAGTTTTTTTTTCTATAGGTACTTTAAATACTTTCATGTGCCTTTAGTAACAAGCGCTTATTTTGACGTTACAAACAGACACTTCAGTTTTATTTATTTATGTAGATTTGACAATCTATACATTCAACGAACACTGGTTTCAGAAAAGATTTATGATTTAAACTTGTCAATTATTTCTAGTTTATTTTTAAAGATTTTAAGAAAGGTTTTGAATATACGATATATATTTTTAATAATAGTATTAAATATTAAGTTCTATGAAATAATAAAATCAGCTCTCTAATTTCACCTGTGATACATTTTTGTTTCTATATTTAAGATGTTCGAATAATCTTCCCCCTATCAGGCACAGGGCCAGCTGGGCATGCTCCTGGCGGCGCAGGCGCACGCCGGCCTGGTGGAGTCCACGCCCTCGCGCCGCAAGCGACGCCGCGAGCACTCGCCCCGACCGCAAGCACATAAGCGACACCATTGATGACGCTAGGACGATGAACACTTTTAATATAGTCATCATTTCAGCCGAAAGACGTGCACTGTTGGACATAGGCCTCCTCCAAGCACCGCCACTTCGACCGGTTCTGTGCTTCTCGCATCCAACGGGTTCCTGCGGCCTTCACCAGGACCCTAATTGCCTGAACACACAATCAATCACAGTCTGAATCATTTTGAATGATATTGCTAATTCATTGCTTCATATTATGTTCGAAAAATTTGTATTATATTTTCTGTTTGCATTGTCACCTATCAATTTACATAGGTTTAATGCGTGGCCGCCATTTTGAAAAAAAAACAAAATGGCGCGACAGTAGGTTGTATGCCAGGCTCCCTATAAAAAATCTTTTGACTTTCGCTGGCTACCTAGCGCATCCCCCTTTGAGCTTCCGTTTCATAGTACAGCGATGCTGACATATTGTAACGGCCATCATGAAAATCTGTAATTTTCACCCGATTGGGGTGCTATTCGTCCAGTATAGCTTCATCTCTTTCGCACACTAGAAGCATGATGACTACAGCATATGTCAACATTCATGGCAGCCGCAGTCATTAAACATATGAGCGAGACGACATGAAAGTGTATAGAAGGTCAAATTAAATTAGCTAGCGAAACTCCGCAGACTTGATATAATTTAAACAAGATAAAATAAAAAGCGGCCAAGTGTGAGTTCCGTACCACAAGGCAAAAACGCAGAAAAAACAATATCACAAAAAAAACAAGATTTTATGTTTTTATTTTGGGAGGTCAACGACCGCTGTTATTGTTGTTACTTGCAGTTTGAGTTGAGAAAACTGTTCTCTTCTTGTTTTATCGTGTTTATGATATCGAAACCCATCGCGACTGCGGAGTTTACCTAACTAATTTAAAATATCCCTGAATAGAAATCCCTTTTTGTAATTTCACTGACCTGCTTGCACGTTTCACGAGCGCGACTGCCACGAGCGTTTAGCATAAAACCTTCCTCTACGTCCGTGTAGGCTTCCAGAAAAATTGTGATTAAACCAAGCAAATATAGAGTTGCGATGAGGTTATTACATAAGCCCCGGTTCTCCCGCTACGATTTTTTTTCGCGCACTGGAATTTCAACTCTCGGGTTTAGCGCCGAGAGTTGAAATTCCAACAGTGTGTTTTATTGACGCGCTGTGATGCTCTCTGTTGGATTCGTGAATTGGTGGCCATCAATGACATATCGAGACACCTCGTGCCATTTGTAGATCTTTGACAGTCGTTACGGGTTGTTAGAAGCCCAAAGGTCTGACAACCAGTCTAACTAAAGAGTATCGTGTTACCCAGTAACTGGGTTGTGGAGGTCAGATGGCTCTCGTAATTTAAAATGTTCAAAATCTAGTCGGTCTCATCTCGGCGACAAACAAAATGTCAAAGACTTGTCAAAAATGTAGGGAAATTAGAGGTATTTTTGACAGATTGAGACTGAGATCTGACTGTGAACGTTCTTAAAATTACGAAAGTTGCCCCTCAGATATGCAGTCGCTCCATGTGAGATACTGGTGTTCAGCTGCATACGGTTAGACTGGAAGCCGACCCCAACATAGTTGGGAAAAAAACAGATGTTGATGATGTACAGTCGAACAAGCTATTTGGTATACAGGCCTTTTACATATTCATCTTTCCACTACACTGCCAATATTTAGTTTTATTTTGTGCGTTATAACTTTTTCAGCATTTAGCATCATTGGCATCATAATTGGCTACTCAGCACACTCACACCATTGTTTAAAAGTAGTTGCAAGTTAGCTGCCTGTATACCAAATAGCTTGTTCGACCGTACGTAAGGAGACAAACAAAATACTTAGAGAAACTATGCCAGGCTCGCACTGGCGATGGCGTGGTTTCCCCGCGGCGATATTTTGCGCACTGGATTTTCATCGCACTGCTTAGCACCGAGAGTTGAAAATCCAACAGTGTGTTTTATTGACGCGCTGGGTTGCGGTCTATTAGATTCTCAACCTTCGTCTCAACACTTAAGAGTTGAAAATCCAGTGCGCGATAAAATCCTTTCGCGATACGCGTCTGTGCGAAAGTGAGCTGAAGTTATCGGGCCAGTTTTTCGAACGAAAACTTAATTAATTTTGATCAATAAACAACGTAACGCTGCAATTTACAAAAAAGCGACCAA
The DNA here is from genome assembly GCA_963669345.1 of Gortyna flavago. Lineage (NCBI taxonomy): Eukaryota > Metazoa > Arthropoda > Insecta > Lepidoptera > Noctuidae > Gortyna > Gortyna flavago. Next base: position 2,275,572 of record OY770154.1, read on the forward strand.
GTGCGAGTCGGACTCGCACACAAGGGGTTCCGTACGATCGTACAATATTTAACACTACATATTTCTTTCAAACACCGACAAAAACACATTGCTAGTATCCCCTGTTAAAACACTATGTGAAAATTTCTAGTGTCTAACTAATACGGATGGACCGCGGAGCCTAAGTAATAGGGTTCCGTAGGCATACATTGAGTATGAAACGCAAAAAAAAAAACTGTTTCGCGACTGTATTGACGGTTCCCTTTAATATGATAACCTCATCGCCACTGTGACAGAGACATCGACACGCAAATTGAAACCATAAATTCAACACAAATGATTCTAGAACCTCAGACCAAATAAAAAACCAAGACAGAGCGCTGAGAACGATACAGTGAAGCATACCAAAACTACACCTCCGCTCTGTGCATACACGTTCACACGCACACATTAATTACAAACAAACTACACCTCACTAAGTGCACACATGTTTGCGAAAGTCACTTCACTATACTGTTGACAGCCCTCTGTCTTGGTTTTTTATTTGGTCTGAGCTCCTAGCTTAGAAAATATTCGTCGGATATAAAAAAAAAACTGCTATTTCATAAAAAAGTGCCTCCTAACCTATGGGGCAAAATGTTTGGAACAGCAATTTTTTTTTTAATAAAATAACGCAGTTTCATAATCATGGCCTGAATCTATTGCGCGTCGATGGCTCTGCCATTCCTGTACAGTAGAGTATTAAACATAGTGCAGGAATCCGGCAAACTGTATAAATATTACGCCAATATCTTAGTATAGCAAAATGAAAAGTACAACGTTATAATGAAAAATTGAATGTTCTATAATAGGGTAGTTGACTATTTTAACTTGATATTTAATAGTTCGTAGGTATGTTCAAATCCAGACATGCGCTTTATTTTGTGTAAATAATTTCATCACCACTGCTCTCAAAACGGTGAAGGAAAACATTGTGAGGAAACCGACATGTCCTCGAACCAAAAATTCGAAGACATGTGACATCTACCAACCCGCACTGGGCCCGCGTGGTGGATTACGGCCCACTCCCTCTCACTGAGAAGAGGCCTGCGCGGTAAACTTTGCTAGCGCGATGCAGGATTTTTGCGTGAAGGCAGTGTGCGTAGTTCGCATGTGGCGATGTAGATGGCGCCACACTGGCATGCAAGCTTCTTGTATACTCTTGTGCAAGTTAGAGGCATGTGTCTTAGGGGTTTAACGCACTTTATCCGCCATGAGTTTTATAAATATTGCCGTCTTTAGACGCGGCCTGGCCATGCTCAGTGGGCAAGTCTGTTTAGGCAAAGCATCTGTGATGCCTCTAGTACTGTACGATTTTAGTTTCAAGTGAAATAAGTCAACTACTCTAGATTGTAATACGCTTTGTGACTGTATCTTGAAAGTATGAGTAAGTTGTAATTTTACGTACAATTATGTATTATTTTTGTGAGTAAATAAAGTGACAATAATGCAGTTGTTTTTGTTTTATATATTCTTCCGGAATTAGGAAAAATTCATGAGGATAAACGATTTTATAATTTGTAAATTTTTACACGTCAACCATATTTTAAAAACTAGATGAGGTCGGCGTTTCCTTTCTGACTATTCTGAGAAGAAAGGCCGAAACAAACTCAGAGGTCACAGTTTCTTTTAAATTCCAGAGATAATCTTGGTCAGATCATGTGAAGACCATGTAGATTGGTGTCTGAAACGGTCTTTTAAGGAAGAATCACACAGATTGAGTGTACACACGGCTACACATCAAGCTATACATTTCCAGTTTCAGCTGACCTCGCATTGTATAGGTTTTTCTTACAATCAGAACTCAGCTTATACTGGTTATGTAGAGCTTGATGTGTAGCCGTGTGTACCTGTCCAGTCAGTGCACGCATTTGTCAGTAATTGTGCAGCTCAACTCAAAACTTAAGAAGCCCGTGAGTCATGAATGTGGAGAGCAAAGAGTACTTTGTAGTGGAGAGGAACTGACACTATCAAAAAGTACTCTGTGGGAACTGAACTTGACAATTCAAAAGTACCTGTAAAATTTAAAGGTTTATTTGAAATAAATACTTTGACTTTTGAGTTTACGTCCTTCTAAGGCGTTCCCTCCCAGAGTTTCCACTAAGATACGCCTCAAAAATTCCTTAGTTTGTAATAGGTACTGCGCGTAACGTCAAATTCATTCACTAAGTACTCTATTTAAAAATAGTTACAAGAACGCTTCAGCGTCGAGAGTATGAACCGTTGTTACTAAAATAGAATTATTTAGAAGTCAAGGCTACAGTTTCGCGAGTTATGCTTTTCGACTCTCGTTCTCTTCATTGAATCGTATTTGCTTATGGTACGGTTTCCTAGAAGAGCGATGACTGCTCCATGCGGCCATAGATAATATTACCAAATGTACAACATGCGGCCGTAATGTCCAACTGGCCAAATAGAGAGCGTTTTTTGAGGTTTTTTCAAATACCGCCCAGTAGCACAAAATACAGTCTGTTTTGTGCCAGTAGTGATCGACCGTTATAGACACTGACCTCTATTTACGCCTCTATTAAACAAGTGTATATTACAGGTCAGTGGTTATAGATATGAAGTGTCTATGGGTCAATTTATCTTTTTAATCTTTTAATTTTTATTTTTCCACCATTTCTGATGTTTTTAATACCTGCCTGTAGGTGTTGTCTTTTGTTGCACTGATTAAGCGTTTTTTCTATAATATCTATCTAAATACCTATAATACTTCTGAAAATGACAGATTTCTTGAAGTCCGTTATAAATGTGACGGAAATGCTTTTATAGAAAACCATAGCTCAAATTAGGTCATCCATAAATTACTTACGTATTATATCTACGCAACAAAGTATAACGTCGTATGACAACGGGGGGAGAGTCATGGTCATGAGCCATGAGCAATGAGCTTCGTGACGTCACATGTACCTAATCGTTTTTATTTTGTGACCTCAATCTCCTGATCGAAAGCGACGGATGAAGTCTACGATGGAACGAGCAAGCTGATGCAAAATCACTTCAACCGCAACGAATGACTTTTTAAAAAACCGGCCTAGTGCGTGTCGCCACGAAGGGCTCCGTACCACAAGACAAAAAACGCCGAAAAAAAACACGTTCCTGTGAAAATTTAAACTGTACCTAATACGGTTCATGAGATACAGCCCGCTGACAGACAGACGAACGGAGAGCGGAGGCTTAGTAATAGGGTTCCGTTGGCAGCCTTTGGGTACGGAACCCTAAAAATGACTAACTCTACTAATAATAGATTTTATTTATAACTAGCGACCCTGCTTCGTATGGGCGCAATTTTTTTTTTCGAATTTCCTAAATTTTCTTTCATACAAACCTTGTCCTGACAATACCGAACACAACAAAAAAAGAATTAGCGAAATCGGTTCAGCTGCTCTCGAGATTTGCGTTTAGCAAAAAAAAAAAAACATTTATCATTTACATTCAGCGATTCATTTTTATTAACCGACTTCCAAAAAGGAGGAGGTTATATGTTCGACTTTATGTGTGTTTTTTTTTTTTGTATGTTCATCGATTACTCCGTCAATTGTGGATCGATTTTGAAAATATTTTTTTTGTTTGAAAGGGTATACTCCCAAGGGGACCACATTGTCAGCAAGTTGGAATCTGATGAGAGGATCACATGGAAATCGAGGGAAACCCTCAAATTTTATTGGCAAACCTATAGCGATTTGGATTTTTGTTTGAGTAACTTGAGCAATCTCGGAAGTGATCATTTGGTAAAGTGGAGCTGGTGATGAAGACCACAGACGGCCATCGGAACTAATCAATGATAAATATCTCACGGGTTGCGATTCGATTACTTTAATATAGTTGCTAAGCAATTTATGCTCGTCACAATGCGTGTGGTGGTAGAGTGGAGTTCTCCAGGTTCTTACCAGGAGAACTCCTCAACAATTAACGTCCCAGCATCGGGAAAAGCAATATTTTGTAAAAGGTGATGAGCAGTTGACGTTAGGCTATTGTAACTTAGATAAATTACAAACTCTCTCACTAAAAAGTGAAAAATAAAAACCGAACTGAAAAAAAAAAGTGGCGACCTGTGGGCTGTGGAAAGAACGAGAGGAGGGCTCCAAAATGAATATTGCCCACAAAAGGCTCCATAATTTTTCTATTCAAAACGACACTCGGTTCTCCGCCTTCCGCATCTTTTTTTTTTTTTTTTAAGGATGGGGTATCATCAAATGACCCCTTCCGCTCTGGGTGGAGCGGAAGGGAGACTCTTACTGACTAAAACCCATCCGTGTTCCTTCCTTAGCCCTTTTTGTTCCGGGGTAGCGGTAACCCTTTCGGACAATCCCGCTACCCCGGCCTTCCGCATCTAGGGTAAAATATATAACTAGTAACAAAGAACTAATCTAGGTATGAAGGTATGAACTTAATATAAAATTCCACATCCGGTATGGCTAACATACTTACTGTTCACTTATAAAAAATTCCTGATATTAGCCCACAGCAGTGTGTGATTCATAAAAAATTCGTCAACACTGATTGTAACAGTCCCCTCGCACTGATATATCCTTGAATATTTTGGCGAATTCACTTTTTTCGTAATATATTCGTCTGGATTCCCCGAATAGAGGGTAGGCACAAATATATGCAGAAGGAGGACACCAAAATAAAGCCCGTTCTAAGGATTTCAATAATACGTTTAGTATCCTTTTATTTATTTATACAGGATGTCCCCTAAGTCGACGTCAAACCGGAATCGGGTACCTAATAGGCCAAGTCATAATAGTTATCAGCAAAACATAAAAAAAAACATCGGATTTTTTTTTTTTTTATTCTTATTAAATGCTTCAACTTTTAATGTTCCCTCCTTCGCTAGCATGACTGCTTCGCAGAAGGAGGTGACTGCCCCTGAGGTCGCCGCCGTTGCCGATCGCCTCTACGAGGACACGGCGGTGCTCTGCCCAAGCGGGACAGACCCCCACCGTATGCTCCACCTTGTCCTCTGGGCGATCCTCGCAATGGTGACACAATTTAAGGGCGTTTCCTCCCGCCTGATAATGTGCAGGAACCTCCCGAAACATCTGTGTCCGGTGAGGACCTGCGTCAGGCGGTAGCTGAGGACGCCGTGACGCCTCTCTAGCCACTCCTCAAAGAGGGGCCTTATCGTCACTATCGTGGCGTGCCCTATTATATAGGCTGATGTGATGCCAGTGGCCGCGACTGACGAGGTCGTAGGTTCGAACCGCAGGCAGGCGCTTTACTTTTTGTAAATTATTTCATCACCAATGCTCTCAAAACGGTGAAACCGGCATGTCCTAGAACCAAAAATTTGAAGACATGTGACATCTACCAACCCGCACTGGGCCCGCGTGGTGGATTACAGCAGCCCACACGCTTACCGAGGCCATGTGTCCTAGTAGTGGGATCATTATAGTCTAATTACCTATGCTTTTTCAAACTCCGTATCTATAGACACTTTCTACTAGGAAATTGCTTTTAATTCTTTGCATTTATCATAATTATTGTGAAGGCCGTTACTGTAATCCTTCGTCATAACTAGTAACCTAGTAACTTATGCATTTAATTAGCTTGATTATGTAATTATATACCTATCTTTTACGCGAGTAGTAACGATAATGTTTTGTTTACGAAAATTCGTTGTTCCAAGAGAGATATGACGTCATTAATTTGTAACTTATCTATTTGACAAACTTATAATAGAGCTGGTGAACTTGTTTGTTTGTCTGAACGCGCAAATCTCTGGAAGTACCAGACGGATTAGAAAAAAAAATGTGCCATCAAAATCATCTTCACCATCAGCCTAGTACACTGCTGGACTGAATGTGCAATTGGAAAGGTCAGCTCGATTCTCGGCAACCAGCTCTCATCCAGCTGCTACCGGCCATCCTGCGAAGATCGTCGCTCCACCACCACCACCACACACCGCGCACCACCTTACGTTTGCCGATTCGCGATCTCCCGCTCAAGAACACGTCTACCCCAACGGTCATCGGTTCTACGGCTTAGGCGCTGTTCATTTATTACGTAAGACCACTTTATGGAGCCCCCTCCCCCCCTCCTTTCTTTCCTTTCAGTCTTCCGCCTTCCGCATCCAGTCAACTCCAGCCCCCTTCTTTAGGTCGTCCGTCCATCTAGCTGGGGGCAAAAAAATTAAAAACTTCTAAATTTTTGCTTAATTTTGTGATCTTACGTAAGAACAGTCTAGACCCCTACCACCCCCACGTAAGAAATAATAAGACTTGTTTGGACCCCCTCCCCTCCCAAATCGTCTTACGTAATAAATAATAAATGAACAGCCACTTATGTGGCTAGCCCATTGTCAGTGGCCAGTGCCATTATTTAAGTGTATAATACATGAATATTTATAGAAATCTCCCTGTTTTGTGAAGTCGTCAACCCGTACGAAGCAGGGGTGAGTCGTAAGTTTATAATAACTGATATGTCCACTAATCTATATTGTCGTCAAAAGGTAGGTAATTGTTGAATATTTTGTTCGGCTCTGATATAAATATCCAATTATGAGAATTTTAATTGATTGTTTTAAAGTAGTAAGTAGTGGAGCTGTTTGTTAAATAACATAGCATAACATCACGCCTGTATTTCCCGCAGGGTAAGGCAGAGTTGTACCTTTACTGTTCGAAAAATGTGTCTGCTCATAGGACTTGAACATAACTGGCGAAAATTAAGGGTATTCCCTTAATTTTCGCATTTTTTTTTTATTTTTTTATTTAGGTTAGCCAACAATTGTTTACACAATACATTTTACAAATAATTTCCAAAAAATACATTTATAAGTGCAACAATTACTTAAAGGCTAACACAACATGCACCATTTACGGTTTAACATAATAATTAATACAAAGCCAAACTTTCAAAATATTACTTTCTAAATAATAAAAAAAAATAACAGATCAATAGGTAACAATAAAAAATTAAAATAATTAAATTTAATTCACATTATTAAGTAATAGATTAGCAATAACCTTAAAAATGATTCAGATTTAGATTAATAGTGTTATGCATTTAGGGCATGGATGCCGTTCATGCACCCCGCCATCGATACGATAAGAAGAATCAACTCTCCCCAGCCTCTTCTCAGTGTGAGAAGAGGCCTTTGTCCTGCATACAGTTATCATTAGGTTTAGCTAAGGTAAATATATGTATTTCTTATCTTATCAAGCAGAAAATAAAACATTTCAGATCTCCTTATCTAGTCGCGCCATTTATAATCTCATTCAACTGAGAAAAGCGATAAAAACACCATTTTATTTAACCACACGGCGGAATTTGGAACTAAAATATTTGTTAAATGTACTGAATTTGTCATGTTCGAGCTGTTTTCAGATGAAGCCAAGGGCCTTTAACTATATTTGAATCAAGAAATTTGAGATACTTTTCAAGTTATGGAACAACAAACTGAATTTCATACACAAAGTTCAAATTCCATTGCAACCAAAAACTATTTACGACCCTTTTTGTTACAAACGTACACACGGCTACACATCAAGCTATACATAACCAGTATAAGCTGACTTCTGATTGCACGAAAAACTTATACAATGAGAGATCAGCTAAAACTGGAAATGTATAGCTTGATATGTAGCCGTGAGTACGTTTGATAACGTTATCGATACTCAACACGTCTGCAGAGTTTCGCTAGCTAATTTAATTTCACCCTGTATATTATTATTATTTTAAGATTGCTATCTTACGTCAAATAAAATAGATAATTGATCAAAGAGAATGTACAGAGGCCAGCACATCAAGCTACCCCAATCTGTCAAATTTTCCCAATTGAATATGAGCCTTATTCCTATGTAATAAAGTTGAAAATGTATCAAAGAAATTTGACAGATTGGTGTAACTTGATGTGCTGGCCTCTGTACAAACTAATTGATTTTGACAGTAATCTGCCCTGCCAATCCAATACACAGTAACTTTTGAAAAACACTAAGTTGAGTTACAGTCTTTTGGATTGGCACGGCAGAGTTGTCTTTGCCACCAGCGCGCAGCGCCACCCCGAAGTGTCAAGTTATATTGGGCTGTATTTTAAATGCCATTCACCTTCTGACTCAATATTTGAAATATAATTTGCGTGTCGGAAAATAAGTCGTAGAAATTTTGTACTTCACGTTTAATATTAAATTAAGATAAAAATAATTAAGATAATCGAGTTTTTTAAAGGCAAAGGTTTTTTAAAGGTTTTGTCAGGAATTTCTCAGTAGCAGCCCGGAGCCTAGATTTGTGCCCAGTTGATGGCAATAGGCTCGCCCCGCGCCCCCTAGTAGGTAACCAAACACAACATACCTGGCGAAATGTGGGTGGACTAAAGAGTACAGGTACAGAGGCCAGCAAATCAAGCTACCCCAAAATGTCAAACTTTCCCAATTGAATATATGAACCTTATTCCTTTGTAGCACAGATAATATAATACTCTAGTTTGTAGTAAAGTTGAAAATCTATCAAAGAAATTTGACAGATTGGGGTAGCTTGGTGTGCTGGCCTCCGTACATTACATTCCTGCCTAACCTTATACAGGCGTGACGATGTGTTAAAGTAATGTTTGTTTACCTGTTTAAATTTTTAAGAGTTTTCCAGTACGTCGTGTTACAATTTATACTGAGAGACCAACACTGAACGACAAAATAAAACAGCCACTCTATACATTTATGTTCGCATAACTAGACAAAATGTGGGGAACAGCGCCCCACATTAAAAGTTGTTAATTTTCATGAGTACTACTCTCCCTTAAAGTACAGATCAGATAATATTCAATTCAAAGATCATTATTAGGTACATATCACTGAAACCTAGGAAACAGTTCGTAAAATAAGTTTCACGGCTTTCGCCAAGATAAATTAGCAGAACGGTGGAACTATGGAAATAAAAAAAAAATAGGACATCAACAACTAGGTACTCTGCAGTGTGCAGAAAATAATTATAAAACAAGCAAAATGTACAAGAATTTGCATACAGTTTAGAAGGAAAATGCGAAAAATGAAAAAGGAGGAGTCTCCGAAAACAGAAATTGATTGTTTGATTTTTACAAAAAACCTAATGAAGTCGGTTTTTTTATTAATTTAATAAATGCGAAAGTAACTCTCGTCTTGTAACTTAGGTATGAATGCCTTAACGACTGAACGGATTTCGATGAAATTTGGCATACTTACAGCTATACAAACTGGGGCAAAATCAATAGAAATAGTGGGATACACCCGTTCTCGTGGGATAATTTCCGACATTCTTGCGGGCTTAGCCACGGGCATAAGCTGCCTAAATATTATAGGCTAGCCAGAACATTGGAGTAATTGCATAACACACTAACAAACAATAGCTTTTATTTTGACTATTTTTGAAGTTGAACAACATTAATTGCGTTATTTACCTTGTTGAGCAGACGAAAATGATTTGCAATAGGTATCCTTAAAAATGATTCAGTTTCTTGATTGATAGTGTGTGGAATTAGGGTGCAGTTTACGCACGCTTGTCATTTTATCACAATAATTTTGAGAAAATCTCGCAGGAAAAGGATTTCTTCCGGAGTTGGGGTTTAAAAAGAAACAAAAACACGTGTATTTTAATGTTTATTATTCAATTTACTTTATTTATCACACTTAATTGTAGAGTTGAACATCCATTTTTTTCGAGCACATTTACAATAACTATATTTTTTTCGCAATTGGGCAACAGAAGGGCAAAACACAATAATAATTATGCAAGGATCAAAAAAAGTTTTGCACTTTGTCATCTACCTACACTGTTGAGGACTGAAAAAAAAAAGAATCATTCGTTCAGTGTTGACGAGCGGAACATAACTTTTTTTTTCGATCGTACATAAAATATGGTCAGTTCAGTGTTTGGATATAGTTTACACAGAAAAAAAAAACACTGATTTCGAAACTGATATTTCGAGTTAATATAATCGCTGACCCCAAAAAAAAACAATGAATCTTTATTTTTTCTTTTCATCTAATTAAAAAATCGATACCCATCAAGCAAGCGGAGCTTGGCTAGGTAATTTTATTTGACTCTGTATTTGATCAACATACCCGATAGTTAAACTGACCTGTCTGAACAAAAAAATTCTGAAATTTTAAATTTTACGGGCTGTTTTGTCTTAAAAAGTCTTCAGATATTTAAATTACACGTCGTGTAAGTGGTGCAAAACTTGGTTATCATATCATACTAGGATTGGCCGACAGTTTTCCGCTTGATCAAATTACAAGACAATAAAGTAATCTGTCGAAAGTGTATTGTTATTCCAATATACAGACGCTACTTTTAACCTTTTGCCCGCTTGGCTCATCTTGGCTAAATATCTATTGCCGTGCCCCCAGCGTGCGGCTACAAATCGATAAAATAATACCTACAATAAATAAGGAGGAGCCAGCGTTGTATCGATTAAAAAATAGTCAAAAAGTTTTCATCTCTCGCAGAAATACTACACGACGATGCGACACAAGCGGTCAAAAGGTTAAATTAATTAACCCTGGCCAAATCTACCTGCATGTTGGAGACTTTTAAAACTCAAATAATTAGAGATGACATGTAACCGCTTTTATTCAACAAATCATAAGTTTATACACAAAGATATAACATTGTTTGATGATTTGACCAAGTACCCATTTCAGACTACCGCCCTAAAGCCGCATGCGGCCTGTCGGTCTGTGCGGCCTGCCTGATGAACTATTACAAGACAGTTAACGCAAGCTAAGCATTGTGCAGAAGTATCACGAGCGTTAAATACAATTTTCGTTCGTGCGGCCCAAAACTTGGTTGCGATTTGCGAAATACATACAGTACATTGAAGGCTGCAATTGCCTTCATAATGGCAAAATATATTGTAAAAACACTTAGGGCGAATTTCACCAAAATTTTATACCTAGAATAAGTCCTTATCCTGAGAATAAATTTTGAGTTTTTGTCAGTTTTTCTATACTAGAACTATCAGACGTCAATTTTATTCCACTGATAAAAAATATCGGACTTTGGTAAAATCAGCCCTTGCAAATAAGATTATATGTATATTTTACCCTCCAGTTAAATACTTTGTAAATATTACTCAAAATTTTAATCCTCAAAAATTGCACTTAAATTTTTTTGCGACAACTCTGTCGTTTTACACATTTTACACAGACATACCAAAAACTAATTTGTTCGCGTAAAAATCTATTTATAAATCTATACAAATCAACTAAATACTATATACACATCTACAGCAAAAATGATCGAAAGTCGTATTTAGTTAGCTACCTGACTTCAAAAATGGAGTTGGCAACATCAAAATACCCTATTTCCTTAATCATTAAGTATCCCATTTAAAAAAGGCAATACCCGCATTTTAATAGTATTTGTTAAGTACAGTACGCGCTGTTAATATGGCACTTCAGAGTTTTAGAAATAGATTCGTCCAATAGGAATGATTGGCAGTGATGATGCTCTAACGAGTGTAAAAATACCCTAGCCGAGTCACTTGTTTTTCCCGTTATTATGATCATCTTTTTGTACTGGGCTATACCTGTGAACCTTGTAGTTACGAAGACATTAAAGGTCAAAGTTCCAAATTTGTTTGTCGTTTATTTAATCAAAACACGTTTTAAACGTTATAACTTAACTTTAAATGCAACATGTCGTGTGTTCGGTTCCCGCACGGAACTAATATTTGTACCACCTACAGGTGTTTGTTCTGAGTCTGGGTATTTTATCTTTAATGTGTTATCTATAAAGTTATAAGTAGTTTATCAGCCATCTCGTTACCATAACACAAGCATTAGGTTGCTTAGCTTGGGACTATATGGCGTTGTGTGAAATGTCCAGGGATATTATTTTTATTAAATACTCCGACGATCCCTATACCGTGGCATGCACCCATAAGCACAATGATGCATTGCGAGTTTGCGACACTACAGTAACCCGTAATTATGTTTGCACAAAATTTCTTAGTTGTGGTAGTGATGGGCCTACAAGTCTACATCCTGTTTAAAGTCAAAGTTATCTTAAAACTCGATGCGTTATATTAACGACCACATATCTTACACGGCTATACATGTAATACTTGGATTCGAGAAGTGTGGGATACTCAATTACAAAAATAGTGAAGTACCAATAAGTGGATAGGAAGTACCCTACTTTAAAAAAAGTTGAGTACCTAAAAGGTTGTCAGATAGTTAACCTAATTTGCTTGTCGATAAAATAGGTAGAGATCGATAAAGGACATCTCTATTTGCAATATTCATTTCGCAAGTCGATTAAATTATGATATATAACAATAGCTTTTAAATATACATAATGTAATAGCGTTACAAGCTCCTTAGCTTTAAAATATTTACTTACAAAACAATCATTTTGCTACATTTTTCAATCAATGAAAAACATCTAGAGAAACGGTTTTAAACTTTTAACCACCATATACAAGATTCGAGACACGAAAAATTACGATAAACGACTATTACATTCATCTGCCTACTCCGACTTTTAATTAGCTGCAGTAAAATGACACACTTCTTAAACTTAATAACTCATTTCGTATTGCGTTTAGACAAGGTGTCAAAACACGTATTCGTTTGTATGAAACTGACAGGTGTCAAAAAAGCATTCTCACGTCGTCGGCCGAACTGTACAGTGTACCTACTAATTCACTGTATTTTAGTCATCATATACATAAATCAAATAAACCACTGCCAAATATGGCGCCCAACAAAATAGGTAATACCAAAGAGGAAATAGTTCAAATTTTCCACTTGGAAGCCATTTCGTCACTAAATAAGACTAATTCCCTTAATTGGGTTTGCATGAGCCAAATATTTGAAATTGTTATTGTCCTCTGCACTACATTATTCATTTCCTCAATGATTCATGATACCTAAATTAATGTGAAATTAATGTAAGTCTGGTGCTCCGTGGGCTGATTGCTCACGAAGCCCCATTAATATTTTTACGACGGCCTAATCTATGACGTTCACCTATGATGCTCTCTAAACGGTGAAGGAAAACATCGTAAGCAAACCCCGCATGCTACTTCTTCTAAGCTAAAGCACTAGATAATGGTGAAGGGCGGGCGTTGTGAGGGACTGTCTTACGTAATTTTGTACGTTCAAAAAGCGCTGATTCTCAAACTAATTTGAATAAATAACTTTTAATTTTTGATTTTGTTTGAAGTCATGTGACATCTACCATATTGCACTGGGCCAGCGTGGTGAAATACGGCACCCTCCGAGAGAAGGCCTGTGGCCAAGTAGTGGGAACATTATAGGCTGATTATACTTTTGACCTATGAATGCAAGTCATCAAGTGGAGCGTACTATAACTACCAGAAGTTATAAGAACCCATGACCTTAAAAAGGCGGCTGAAACAAGTATCTTGTTCAGGAAGTTGGGATCCGTGAGGCAGTGAACAAGATATTGTGGCTCAATTTGGGCGAGGCCTATGTCCTGTAGGAGAATCCGAGAGGCTGAGATGACTGAGATGACCTACTTTCACACAGTTCGTTTCGATTACGATACAAGCGAAAAATTATCATTTTGATTAATGCAAACAAGTTGATTGAATACAATCTAATTAAAGTTCTTAGGTGATTGCCAAATATCCGATTTTAAAACAAAAACAAAACGAATAGGTCACAGCTGTTGACCCTCTAATCTTGGCCCAGTTTTTTTTCACAGTTTTGTGCATATCGTTGGCTATTTTACTAGCAAAATCTTCATCATCTGCCTAGCCTTTTCCCCACTATGTTCGGGTCGACTTCCAGTTAAACTGGATGCAGTAGAATACTGCCTGCCTTGAAGACTGCCAATCTGACCTTCACAACCCAGTAACAGTGTAGCACGATACCCGTTGGTAAGGCTGGTTGTCACCGGGGCAGCGGGATTGTCCGAAAGGGTTACCGCTGCCCCGGAACATAAAGGGCTAAGGAAGGAACACGGATGGGTTTTAGTCAGTAAGAGTCTGACACTCCCTTCCGCTCCACCCAGAGCGGGAGGGGTCATTTGATGATTTCCCATCCTAAAAAAAAAAAAAAAAAAGGCTGGTTGTCAGACTTGCGGGATTCTGAGTCCTGACTACCCGTAAAGCTACGATTGACTTGGTTAGATAGAAATGGAACATTCGTCACTGGTATGGATGGCTAGTAGAGAATGTACTTGGTGCTTTGCATACTATTGTATAAAATCAAATTCTTCTAACTGTACAGAGAGCTGTGCTGCTGGGGAGTTCGTTGTGTCACTTCTTCCGATCTAAAGCACTAGAAGGGGTGAAGAGCGGGCGTCTTGGAGAACTTGGGAGAACTGTCAAATGTAAGTTTGACATACAAAAAGTGATTCTCAGCCTAGTTTGAATAAATGACTTTTGATTTTGAAATACCTTACGGGGTGTACTCGAGACATTATTTCGAGAAATTGTGTAATTTAATATCTAATCGAGACATTATGGTTGGGAAATTGTAATTCGGGTTAACGGTTTTCAAGTGACATTCCGTTAAGTTTCAATGTGGATTAATGGATTAAGATCGATATTTAATCATTATCCAAGTTTTAAGTCTGTTCAGACTTCGACATCGGCGTCGAATGAAGTTTGCTCAGGGGATCAGACCGGAATGAATCCTCATAACATGTTACCTACAAAACGAGGATGATGTCAAGTCCAACAGACTTAAAATACGGCCGATGAATCATGGCCGCCGGCCGGTCCGAACTTACCGCAGAAGGCTGCGCAATAACATTTTTTAGGAACTATATTGTGACATGAGGCGAGTTTGAGTGAGAGGACATGCGCGAAAGTTCCAAGAACCTATGTTCAGACCGGTCATATTGTAAACTAGGACTATTGACTTGTTAAACTACGTTTTGTAATAATGAGGCTTCTGTTTAGAAATTGTTGGCTTCGACAGACTTCCAGAGTTCCGAAGTTCCGAACTACTAAAAAGTTGCGATGATAAAATCTAACAACAGAAGATGAATTTAGAAGCCTCTAAACCATCTTCCTTGGTAAAGAGAATTACGAAAATGGAAGAAGCTGGTGCCTAAAGAAATGCTCACTTCAAAAAGCTATTCTCGATATACGGTCCGGCAGGCTATTTTATATGTTCTAGCGGCCTGATAAGCTAACCTTGCGGCCTGGCGAGCTAAATAAGTAGGTACTGTTTTCAATAAACTGGATAAAAAATTGTCTAAGACACTAAATTGATGGAAGAACTACTTTTGAATGGTTGTTGGTTGTTGGATAAACAAACTTTAAATACGTTACTAAAACGCAGAGCACAAACTTCCTCAAAAAGGATCTTCACACTAATATTATAAAGGCGTATGTGTGTAAAAGTGTGTATGTGTGTGTTTTTATATGTTTGTTACTTCTTCACGCACAAACGGCTGGACCAATTTTGACAATTGGTTGTATTTGTATCCTATCGTGCTTATTAGTGATTTCTACTATATTTTCTGTTTTTACCCGTGAGAACCTGTAATTGGCTTTATGTCTCATATACTATTGTTATCCTTCCGTTATAGCTGTTGGTTCTCCCTAGCTGGTAGCTGACTCCCTGGATTAACGTATAGGCTACTTTTTATCCCCATATTCGAAAAAGTTCACATTTATGCTGATTGCTCATGAACTTGATGAGTAGAGAACTATGGAAGAGAAAGACATGTTCCGCCGACCACAAATGAATTGGAATAAGGGCATTGACTGCGGCTCACCTTGCTGCGTTGCCGTCACTACATAACGCTGGCACAATAGTCCACATCGGCTCAGTTGCCATAGAAGGAAAAAAAAGCAAGTGGCCCAGTGGTTACGAGTCCCAGGCAGACATATTTTGAAGAAAAACATCGGGAGATAACCGGCACGTCCTAGAACCAAAAATTCGAAGACATAATGACATCCCAACCCGCACTGGGCCCGTGTGGCGGAATATGGCCAGCTCCCTCTCACAGAGAGGAGGCCTGCGTTCCAGGAGTGGGAACATTATAGGCTGATTTTGCAGGAGAATGATGATGGTCAGTCATGGAAAGATATTTCATTAATTAGGCTTCAGAAAAATTGCTAGAATATCACCATATTATAGCAGAGATGGTTTCAAGTTCAGATATAGTAGTTAAACTTAAAGTTTATAACTTTGGACAGCCTGAACAACTGAATGGATTTCAACAAATGAGTTTTCAATAATATGATGTCTATGTTTAATAATTCTGCACTGGAGCCATTATCATAGAAAATAGATAAGCCTTATTTTCAAATCATTGATCTACAAAAACCTTAAAATTGCTAGTGTAACACTGGAATAACAACTATGTTGGGGTCAGCTTCCAATCTAACGGAACGCAGCTGAATACCATTATTTTACATAGAGTGACTGCCTACCTGACCTCCACAACCCAGTTACTGGATAACACGATATTGCTGGTGGTTAAAAGTTTAAAAATCCTAATGACTTCACAGCATTACAGACATCATGTAGAAAAACATAGCCACTTGGGCTAATTCAACTAAATCTTTGTAAACAGGTCACCTGGCATGTTCCTTCACTGCTGGACACAGCGCTTGGCCAACGAGGACCTTGTCTCCGGAAGCCATGTCAAACTTGAACTCTTTAGGAGCCTCAAATAACAAGATTATCGTGCTCCCCATATTGAATTGACCAAATAACTCGCCCTTCTTCAACGGAACATGTCCTAAGTCAAGCTCGTTGATACGGTTCCGTCTGCCTTTTGTGTTCGTTCTTAGTTCAGGGTCATCATAGATTTCTATGGACCCAACGTTAGTTGCCCCTACAGCAGTCATGCTGAAGAAACCATGTTTCCACTCGCCAACATACACGGCTCGTTCATTTATCGTGAATAGGCCAGGTATTAGTCTTGCTAACCATGGGTTTACTGACAGCAGCTTTCCAGAAAAATGTCTTCGGAATGTCGCAGTCCAGTCACATGGTGAATGGAAGCGGTGATAGTCTCCGGGAGCCAAATAAATAATACATTGATGAAGAACATTATCTTTGTTAGTCAGCAAAGAGTTATAGTAACTGTCGCCTTTTTTTTTCACCCATTTATTTTCTCCAAGGAACTCCTCTAGGCTGTATGTGACTCCTTTGACTTGCTCTATCTTGTCTGTGTCCGCTGGCCCACAATTAAGGACTACGCCGTCGCACGGAGAAACACACGGGGATGGCGCTATGAATCTCGCTCCATCTTTCAAAGGCCTTGTAAAAAATTCTGACAGGCTCTTGTAATGTCTGAGATCGGTAAACTCAGCTTCGTGTAGATTCACATTAAACATTTTAATGTACGTACCGTAGACGAAACTCCGTAACGACGTCGGTAATTCACAAGCAGCCAGTTTCCCCCAAATTCGGCTGGTAACACGGAATGGAAACATTTCGTAGAACAAAATTTCCACTTTCGACACTTCATAGTTTATGGAAGCTCGAATATAACACCAACCTACGTAAAAAGCACTTCCTAACGGCACCCATCTAGTTATAATAGATCTAAAACTCATCCATTTATTCCTCTGTATCGTCTTTGTTTGATTGTGAAGCGTAGATGTTTGGCGAAAAGGTCTGTGAGGACGCAACTTTTGTCTAAACATAGGATTTATAACAGGAAGACAGCTCCTTATACGAGTCGGCGGGAACATTTCGACTGGTAAACGCACACGGCGGCGGCTTAAAAATAAATTGTTTACGTAAAATCACACGAATTGATTATTTTGCCTACTGAGTGAATCAAATCATGAAGTACTTTATGTAGGTACCTACAACAACGGAACGGATAAGAAAAATCAAATTAGATAAACAGTGGTGCTAAGGTTATGTAATACTGTTTTTTTCTTTGATGCGAATTAAGTCCTTATTTGGATAGTCCCAATGCATAAAATTGGGTAAAGATATTTTGATAAAACTTAACACTAATTAGAGCTATTGTACGAATGCGTTCAGAAATACAAACTCATTAAAAGGCAATTTTCGAAACAAAAACTATACAATTTTACTACTTTATGTGTTCAATTAAGTAAAAGAGTAAATATTTGCGAAAATTTAATGAAATTTCTTAGTATTTTAGAACAAAAAAATATCAGAAGGTATTTTTCCAGAGTCAAATGCATAAAAAGTTACAATACGATTTGAGTTTTTAAGCGCACCTTCCACAGATAAAATTTAGAAAACTGAAAACAGGAATTACGGTTTTTCATTCGTTGTTTTTGATGTGCTTATTATTTTAGAAACAATCTATCCCATAAGCACCTATTTATCAGTGATATTTTTGTACATATATTTTCAGATTCATTACATCGGTTGTTTAACAATTAATAGAGTATTAATGAAAAAAAATCCGCTAGTACCGGTTTTGTTGCGACATTGAAAAATGATGGCGATTGGCCACCTCTGCAATCCTTCCTAATAGCATGACATATAGCGTTGTTGACGTTTTTAGCGTTACCTTAAGATTTTTCTTTTTATTATTTTATTTTCCCGCGTCGATAGTACCTTCCGATGTCCACAAGAAATGGAGTTAAGCAAGAAACAAACAGCAACAACAGTGGTGTTGATAAAGTGGGTGTTCGGCGTGCATCTTCTGACGGATATAAAAATATCCCGCCTGAAAACGGCTTCAGAGGTTTCCAGAAGGTGCCACTGGTTCTCGTGTCTCGTTATGACATAAGTCCTTACTTGCAGCAGTTGACAACTCCAGTTGCTGGTAAGAAGCCTCGAATAAAACCGACAGGTCCTAGAGTACAGTCAAAAAACCAGTTTGCTAGAAAATGCTTTATCAGCCTGGTGAAAGAGGACTTAGATAAGCTGAAGAAGGAGCTTCAGAGGAACCAGGTGCCTGACAGTCCCTCTGACTCGGATTCAGAAAGCGAAAAAGACCCAAAAATGGCAACCATAAAGTGTAAAATATGTGAAAAAGGGTATTCAAGCGAGAAAAAGCTGTTAAAACATCAGGAAAATAAACATATGATTGTATATAAGCCTAATGACAAGCCACAGAAGCGCGTGTCATTCTCTGATCAGGTAATCATCCACGAAGTAAAAGAATACCATAAGTGCAGAAAATGCCCGAAAATCTTTGAAGCATACCAGTTTTTAAGATCGCACATGAAGTTGCATCATAAGAAACGGAAGTGCTATATATGCAACTATTGTAATAAGAACTTCATGGACCGAACCTTTTTCAAAGTTCATATAAAGCTGCATTGTGATGTATGCGGATTATTTTTACCAAACAAAGTCAAATTTACAGATCACAGACGGAATGTATGTCGCGTGTTAAAACTGCTTCCTTGCAAGACTTGTAACGAAGTATACTTCAAATTCATGGACTTAAAAGACCATAGCTATGAGCACGCTGCTGCGTGCTTCGTCTGTGACGTGTGTAAAGATCAGTTTACCAGCAAATGCGCAATAGCTCATCATATTGCATTCCTACATTCAAATGAACGCCCAACATGCTTATATGGTATGCGTAACCTGGGTAACGAGAGGCTCTATCTATGTAACTTCTGCGAAGAAAGTTCAGTAGAGCGTGATGCCTTAGAGCGTCACGTGCAATTACTACCGGATCTAACAAATAAAGCCATGACTGGTTATAAAGACTACTATTTCTGTGATCAATGCTTTAAAAAGTTTGATACCGAAACCAATATGCTACAGCATAAGTGGACCCATTTTCTGATTACCAGTGACAATTCTCAAGAACGGGAAAGATTTGGGAAGAAAAAGATGAAAATGACGTATAAGATTGATGAACCCATACCAGAGTATATGCAACCGACACTGGTCTTGGAAAAGATTAAAATTGGGGGGAAAATTGTGACGGATTCTGTTGAGTTCATTGATGCGAGGTGTTTTGATGTTAATAATGGAGAGATCAAGAAGGCTGTTGTTCACCCGAAGAGTAAAAAGACTATTATTTCTAAGCACCAATGCAAGGTCAGTATTTTATTAAGGTCTTTTTGCTTTAACCGGTTGAACACCTTAGTTACAGAAATAATTAAAAAGCCATTGTTTTTCACGTGGATCCACGTAAGTGTAAAGTATAAGGGTTAAAAATGCAACAATTTTACTGTTTTTTTTTTAATTTATGGAGATGACTAAATAAAATATCTTAGACCATTTTTTTTTTATTGATGTCATTGAGAAATTGGCTGTTTGTTTGCAAACATTACATTATCTACTAATACAATTTCTGATAGACGAAATATACACCTAAACAAATTCGAACATCTCAGATTAAGAGCGTTTACGTCGTACGGCATTTCATACAAACTTTCAGGTCCTTGTTTTTCGAAATGAATGAACTGATTTTAATTAAACATCATACGCATTAGCAGGATACAAAAGCCTAAAAAGTTAGTTAAGAACATTTTTGAAAAATTGTGTTTCAGCCAAATTAGTCTGATTTTAAAGTTTCCATAGAAACAGAGATTTCCTCTTATCTTTTTTTAAATAAGTCATTTCGAAAATGTTCTTAAGTAACTTTTTAGACCTTTGTATCCTGCTTATGCGTATGAAGTTTAATTAAAATCGGTTCATTCATTTAGAATAACAAGGGCTTAAAAGTTTGTATGAAATGCCGTACGTCGCGCGTCGTAAACGCTCTTAATGTAATTGCGGAGTATTGAAACTGCGGCCATCTACAAGAATATTATAAAGAGGAAAGATTTGTTTATTTTATTATAAGTTACGGGAATAAAAATATCTGAAATTATTATTTGATTTAATACTTTAAAAAAAAATCAACTTAAATTAATTTACTTTAAAAATTAAAAACTAGAATTTTTTATCAATGATCTTTAAAATTAATATTTTAATTAAACTATTCTTTGATTTGATATTATTAATAAAATAAATTATAAAAATGCTATTGGTTTTAATAATCTTATTTTCATTAAAAAAAAAAAAACATTGCATTGCATTTTAAATCATAATCGGCATTACCTACTTTTATCGGCTCGCATGTTAAGGTATTTATGATTTGCGATAACATTGAAATGTAGAGAGTTTTTTTATATTAAGTATTCTAAACCGAGCCGTTAATAATGATAAATGATAAATGATTTTATTTTGTAAGTAGGTTTGTACAAACACTTTTACACGTCAATCATATTTTTTATAAAACTAGATGAGGTCGGCGTTTCCTATCTGACTACTCTGAGAAGAAAGGCCGAAACAAACTCAGAGGTCACAGTCTCTTTTAAAGTCCAGACATAATCTTGGTCAGGTTATATGAAGACCATGTAGATCGATGTCTGAGATGGTCTTTTGAGGAAAGAACCACACAGATTGAGAGGACCTGTCCAGTCAGTGCACGCATTTGTCAGAAATCGTGTAGCTCAACTCAAAACTTAAGGAGCTCAACGATTCGACGAACAATACCAAAGAAAGGACATTTGGGTAGGCCACATAAATTACTCAAACTGCCAGACCTAGACAAAAACTAACACAACAGAGAGAATAATAAAAATTAAAATAAAGTGACCCACAATATACCACTAACGGGAACAATCCACATGGCTACAGACTTACATTACATGATTCTGGACCCCTGAGTTGGGATTTTCTATGAACAACAGATTTTTTTTTTGACAACTGACGATTTTATTCGCCAGGGGATCGGTTTGGAATTATGCGCTGAATTCATGGTTACAGTTTGCGCATCGACGTCCCTGCCACCTTGTATATCATTTATCAATAACAATAACTAAGTCCACGACCAGTGTTTTGTTTAACTTTAACAAAAAACACCTATCTCTTACAGACATGCGGCAAATACTACTCCTCGAACTTTTGTCTAAACCGGCACATTGAGACGCAACACTTAGACTACGAAAGCCTCCGGTGCAAGGTATGCGAAGAAACCTTCGTCTGGCCATCTCTCCTACGTTCCCACAAATGCATTCGTTTGAAACACCCTGAAATGCCATTTGAAGACGCGAGACCAGAGATACACTTCGACAATCTACATGAGATCAGTCAAAGCGGTTTTGATGATCTAAATATTGTGGAGAATGATGACTATTTGAATACGTTGGACTTTGAAATACCAGCCCCTATAGTTCAGTTGACGGAGTATAACAGTTATAACCAACCCCAGGATAAATTTGCGCCGTTGCAAAATTTAGGGTATAAATTGGTGATGCAGGAGGTTCCCATTGAGTTTTAAAGTGGAATGTCATGGTGTTTGTGGATGATTCAGTGTTAATAGTGCTATCGTGACTAAATTAAATGGAAACTGTTTTTGAAGTAAGTCTTCTTAGTCATATTTTCAGTGATTAATGACGTTTCTTGTTAGAGTAAGCAAAAGAAAATTTCAAAAAAATAACCGCTTTTTTTAAAATCTGTATATTTTTTTTTGTGGTTGATACAAAGTGCAGGTATTTTTCTGAATGTGGGTAGTTGTAAATTTTTGTTTTGTTTTCCTTTCCTTAATATTCAGCATCTGAAAAGGTAATTTAATTTCTTACAAATTTTTTGGGCATTATAATATTATAACAGCACTGCTGCTACTAAAACAGGTAGATGATTGTGTAACACTCGGAATTGGAAGCCCTGTAAGTGGAATTTGCCTAAACGCTAAGGCAAATGACTTCAACCACGACCACGTGACCGCGTTTCCTCTAAGTGTGCATAGACACGAGCGACACGCGTCGACACCGTACTCAAGTTCCCGAGCGGCATTTTGTCAGCAGTTGCCTCTGTCGTCGACGCGTGTCGTTCGTGTGTGCACTTAAGCAATTTTCTAGCTGTACTAAGCGACAAATCACGTACTCCAAATTTCTTTGACTCGTATTTTTATAGCACGTGCATGGGCGTATGGGGGGGGGGGGGGGGGAAGGGGGTTTGGGCGAGGGGGGTGATGCCCACTCTAGAAACTTCTTTGCCCACCCTAGAAAAATCAACAGTACTGAAGTAATTACTGTTTAATTGCTTTTTTATAAGGTTCCATACCTCAAAAGGGAAAGATTGAACCCTTATAGGTCGTACATTTTGACCAAGATGTAAAGTTTGTAGAGTTGGGCTCTCATTAATTGACTGTGGCTAGATTAGAAGGATGGCTGCCCCCCCTAGACAAAATCCCTAGCTACGCGAATGAGCACTTGTACTGTATTAGACTGCACTTAAAGAATATATGTGTACCCTTAAAATATAGGTAGGTAACTGTAATATATCAATGTATATTATATCTAGCCCTTAAATTAAAGGCTAGCACATTATTTACTAGGTTCTATAAGAGTCGTATAGTGGTAATAGTAGACACGTTAAAAACAATTATGATTAGTTTTAGAATAAAAATTGAGGCATATAATTTTTTGGTTGATTTTTCGCTGTTTGAACGAAGTTCGTTATCGCACGGTAAAACTACAAGAGTGAACTTGAGACCCAAGCGGCTCTTCCCGACCCCCGCGCTGTTACCGCTTTCGCCATCAACGCTACAGTACCGCGCGCTTTCATCATCTGAGCGAAGTCTCGAGTTAACTCTTGCGTAAAAAATATCCTGGGCCTAATCTTTCTCCGGTCGTGCCGGATTGCCGTCCCAGCGGGCTATGCGAGTGAGAGAAGGAAGAGTGCAACTGTGCCTGCGCACGCACGCCTGCAGTATAATATCTCCCGCGCCGAAAGCTTCGGGGTAATTGAGTAACGCACTATCATTAGCAACGGCTTTAATTTTGAAAGTTCAACATCATTCATTGCGTTTCTAGAGGTATGAGGAGCAGGGTGTAAAGTTTACTCATCCTCTATAGAAAAGTGAGGATACTCCGACCAGACGGGTGTTGTGTCTGGCGGGCTACTGCCCGTGCGCGGTAAACTGTGCTTGCGCGATGCAGGATTTTGCGTGACCTCAGCATGACGCGTTGTTCGCACGTGGCGTTGTAGATACCGCTACACGTTATTTACTTTGTTGAGCAGACACATTCTTCTAACATATGAAGCAGTGGATTATCAATATCCTTCAAAATAATTCAGATTGTGATTATAGAGTGTGGACGCTGTTAGAATTAAGGTGTCGATCGTGTCGGATTGCCGTCCCATCAGGCTATGAGAGTGAGGGAAGAGAACGAGTATCTGTGTCTGCGCACACACTTGTGCACTATAACATCTCCCGCGCCGAAGGCAGGTCTCCGCTGAGATTGGTTGACATGGCCGAAATTCGGTCTGGAGGAATTTATTTTTTTGTGTGTTTACAAGCTTAAGCATAGGTATTTTATTTAGGGATAAGCATGTTTTTTTAGGGATAAGCATGAAAAAAGGCCCTACATGGTATTTAAAATTCAAAAAACAGAAAAAACAAAAGGGCGATTTTTTTTTGCGACGATTTTTTATGGCGCACTCGAATTTTAACTATGTATTGAGCCGAGGTTTGAGAATCCAACAAAGCGCATCCCAGCACGCATAGCATGACCACCATAAAAACGGGCTTTGTCGACGGAAGAATAGACAAAATGACAGCTAGAATAGGCAAAATTACGGATTTCTTCAGACATCTTTCTACAATCTGTAATTTTGACTATTCTTCCGTCCAAAAAACCCGTTTCTATGGTGGTCATGCTACACGTACAGTGCGTCAAGAAAACACACTGTTGGATTTTAAACTCTCGGTGCTAAGCGGAGCGTTGAAAATACAGTGCCTCAAAAAAATCGCCCACAGTACGAGAACTAAACATGCATTCGCTATTTGCTTTAAAGATCAACAGATTGTAGTTGTTAAGAGGAAATCCGGGTTGTCGTTTCTCCATAGAACCGCTCTCGCCTGTTTTCTTTCTAGTCCCTAAAGCAATGATTTTTTACAGAATAATAAATATTAACTACTTGAATGTCCCTGTTTTCCTTTTTGATGATACATTATTTTTATAAATGATTTTTATTTTGTAAGTAGGTTTGCACAAACACTTTTACGCGTCATTCATATTTTTTATAAAACTAGATGAGGTCGGCGTTTCCTATCTGACTACTCTGAGAAGAAAGGCCGAAACAAACGCAGAGGTCACAGTCTCTTTTAAAGTCCAGACATAATCTTGGTCAGGTTATATGAAGACCATGTAGATCGATAAGCACTAGAACCCTCAAAAAATGCCGATTTATACCGCTGTCAACAGAAGCCTAGTTTACAAAGACAACAATTAATGAAAAAAGAAAAACATAAGGACACAGTATATGTATATCCTTCTTATTCAGTTTATGAAATATATTTTAAATTGGTCCAATATTGGAGGAGGAAAACGGGAAGAGCCAAACCTCGAATTACGACTTTTTACTTAGTCTTTTCAAAAGTCTCTCCAACCGCATTTCCTCTTAAAAGTCGGGTTGTCACAGATTATATGTAAGGTTATCAAAGTACATAAATATCTAGTTATAATCTCATTATTACATGCTTGAGTAAAACTTCATTGGCTGAGATATCTGTTAAAATTACATTTGTACAGAGGCCAGCACATCAAGCTACCCCAATCTGTCAAATTGTTTATTCCTTTGTAATAAAGTTGAAAATCTATCAGAAAAATTTGACAGATTGGGGTAACTTGATGTGCTGGCCTCTGTAAATGTAATTAGAATAATGTTCATAAAATTTTACATTTATATGGGTCCTTTTTAAAAGACTTGTGCACCTGACATTTGACTTGTTATTAAATTGCCTTGTTCAACAGTGTTAATTTTAAGGCCTGCGGTGTAATTGCATAACATACTAAAAGTGGCAATGGCTTTAATTTTGACAATTCAACAACATTCATTGCGTTATTCAAAGTCAAAGTCAAAGCATTTATTTCAAATAGGCACATAAAAGGCACTTTTGAACGTCAAAAATTACAATGAAACAGAATTCTAGTCGCCCCTTCCAAAAGGTAGTTTTCCTATGGGGAAGAATGGGCAAGAAACTCCACCGTTACTCTTTTAAAATGTTTTACATTATTTTGCATACATTAATTATATAATAAATAATATGTGAAGACGATGCATCTAAAATAAAATTACTATACCACAATAGGTAAAAGAATTAAAAATGAAACCATGACATATAAATTAATAATCTGATAGATACATGGTGCTCACATATTTACAAAAATGATAAAAGTAAACGATTTTCATTAAAAAAAATATAAAAAACTATTTCAACAAGTACCTAATAAGTCAGGGTGTGAGTTAGAGTAATTACAGAATGTAAACAAAGTAAAAAAAACAATTTTACAATTAAATTAGCAACCGGTTTGATTTTGTCTAGACTCTAGATTGTTGTGGTTGATTAATTTACATTTAATGTGTCTGCTCAACAACGAATAACGCAATGGATGTTGTTAAACTGTCAAAATAAAAGCTATTCCTACTGGAAATGTGTTACGCAGTTATTCCGCAGGACTTTTTTTTGAGTACGAGTTAATGTATCTTCTTAAAATTGTGAATATTTTGGCTGTAATAAGAATGAAAGGCCGAGAAATAAAGCAAGTAGATTATTTGGTTATATTTCACACGAGTGTTACATATTAAAGGAATGTAAATTTGATTTGTCTTATACATAAATATAAAATATAATAGTTGTTATTTTTTAAGTAAGTACCTAAGTACATGACTATATAACTTTATATTTAAGAAGACTTTTTATTTTTGAGTTAGGCCATATAGATTTTGACCTGAAGCCTAAGTATTGGTTTCACAAAAATGATTATTTTTTATTTTATTTTTAAATTGTGCAGACTACAAATTTTCTACTCTATTAAGGACGCCTAAATTTACCCCATTATTCATAAACGTTGCTTAAAGTTAACTAGTGATTAGCGACTGTTTAACCGTACATTTTGACGTTTAGACGTCACTTAACTTTAATCATCGTGTATAAATAAACCTTTGTGGTTACCTTAAAGTATTTGACGGTCAGGGGTACCCAATTGATGTAAGCGTTTCCTACACCTATTAAAAATTATTTATACTATTATGCATTTGACCGCCATAGCCACTCAGAAATTGACCTCAAAACACACCATGATTTCAACTTAGTTTTCGTCGTGTCGATGATTACATTTATCTGTTCCATTTTTCAAATGATCATGACTAAACGGCAAAAATTGTGACGTGTTGGGTCAGCGCAGACAACAAAATACTCGAGCATGTATTTCTATTTATTTGGTTTCTCCGGTGATCCTAGAAGGTTGACGTTTGCTTAACCGGACTTGCCTGTGGGTGCCTCAATAAATTAAGGCCCCCTGCTAAGGGCAACCCCTGCGGGGTACGGATCTCGGCTTAAGACGTCACTGGGAAAGGGCAGCTAAGTATAGGCTGGATTGGAATTAGACTCAGCATGTTCTTTGCTGTCAAGTTTTGAGTGAAAATATGCATGAGCACGCTCAAACATACGACACAAGGTTATCATCTCTTGCATGCTATTTTGAACTCTATCTTAGTTGTCATTTAGTTCATGCTAGCTTCCGTCCGCGAGGTATGTCGATAAAAACTATCCTATGTCCTTCACCGGGATGCAATCTCTCTGCCAAATTTTATCGAAATCCGTTTAGTGGTTTATGCGTGAAAAGGTAACATACAGACAGACAGACAGAGTTACTTTCGATTTATAATATTAGTAAGTAATTAAGTATAAGTATGGATCAATTAAAAACTTTTCGAGTATTTTGAAGCTGTCTGCTCTATAAATTGTCTTTTAGTGACTGTAGCGGTCAAAAGGCAAAAGTTTGGGCTTCTTAAGAAAGCGGTGAATGTTCACACAATAACGGCAAAACGTTTTTTACAGGTCACTGGTGAAAATGACAACTTGCGTACATCTTGTTGCTTATACGATTGAAATAATCACTCTGAAAGTTTAAAGTAATCAAACATCTATGCAACAAGATGTAAGCAAGTTCAAATAATATGGATGTCACGTGATCAACTTTGAAGGTTAATATCTCGGAAACGTGACACTTTAGGGGGTTTGGTCTTATTATGTTATCTGTTTGCATTGATGACAGCTGTCGATCTATATGGGCTTCAGGAATGGCCGCCATTTTGAAAAAAAAAAACAAAATGGCGGAAGGTATGCCAGGCTCCATATTAAAATCTTTGATCCCCTTTCAGGATGGCCGTGGTAATATGACGGAACCACTTCCCTAGGAAACCAAATCTTTAGAATGACTATAATATTAAGTTACAATTCCTGTTGTTTTTTTTTTGTTTTTTTTAGTACGGCATTGATGTAAATATCACTGTTTTATATGCTGTAACATAGGTCGTCTGTTTCAACTGTGTCGTTGTTATATAAAATTACGTTCGGTCAAGTAGGGAAAATTAAAAAAAAAATGCGGCTTTGACGTAAAAATTTTTTTAATCTGTTTTTACTGCTCCTAATGTATACAGTCCGTTCACAGTTATTTTAACTCTGGCAGCAGCGACCTAACAGCAACCTTATAGTAACGAGAATAAAGATCACAATGAGTTTGAGAGACTTGTCAGTGGCAGGAACCCAACAGCAACCTTATTAGAATAAAGATCACTGTGATTTGGACAGTGATGCAAAATCAGAGGTAAAATAACTGTAAAAGGACTGCAGTGCTGAGTTTGCTTTTATGCTCATTAAGGTTGCAGTTGGGTTGCCGCCAGTGACCAGTCTGTCAAAATTCTGATCTTTATTCTCGTCACTATAAGGTTGCTGTTAGGTTGATACTGACAGAGGTAAAATACCTGAAAGGACTGTAGGTATGACCCACAGAGCACGGAATCATTTAAAGACGCCAATACAAATAAAGGACGTGGCGCTGAAAGTACTTTGAACGGACAAATTCGGTCGTCGTAGTGCGAGTAAACGGTGACACACGCTTGGTTTGTATGGAAAGTGTTGACAATGCCACCTCTAGCATCGGTCGCTGGGGCGTCTACGCGCTCTGTGATACCCCATCAAACTCGACACTACTCGGTGACGGTGAGAGACCTTGCGCGAAAGTTCGGAGAGCTTTTGTTCAGACCGGCCATGTTTCATTGGCCGTATTGTACCTAAAATCTAAATGTATACTGTATGTACTGTGGTTTTCATATAGCTATAGATTTATTCTGTTGTTGTTTAAATTACTAATGAGGTACCTACTAGAGGTGGTTTAATTTTGTAAACCTGCTATACTGGGGCCATGACAAAGGCGAAGTTAGATAAATCATTTATTTGACCTCTCGCTCGCAGTTATAACCCTTATGGAGCAGTGCAAGCGTTGTGCATAACTGTGTTGTTGTTATTGACACAGTCATTTGTATTTATGTTTGTATTAGCGTTTGTAATGGCCATAATTATAGTGTAACTAGCTGCGCCCCGCGGTTTCACCCGCGTAAGTTTCGGTTTAGGGGGATGAAAAATAGATGTTGGTCGATTCTCATAGATACCGGATAAGCACAAAAAATTTCATCAAAATCGGTCAAGCCGTTTCGGAGGAGTATGGCAACGAAAACTGTGACACGAGAATTTTATATATTAGATAGTTTTGTACTTATAAAGTAATAAAGTCTGTTAAATTTTATATTTAATCTTAATATTATTTCGTCTAACAAAACACACAGTTGAAATAGCAAGCTTTCAATGGAAGTACATAATAAAATGATGTACGTAATTGTTTTTTTATTTTATTTTTAACACTTTAATCTGAGAAGTGAACAGGCCCCTTCTGGGCACGCTCGTTCCATCATAGACCTCATCCATCGCTTTCCATCAGGCGTGACAGAGGTCAAGAGCGGGCCCATTCAGCAATAAAAAAGGAGGTGTTAACTCTTGAAGAGGTAGGTAAATTCATTAATGTATAGTAAGTTTATTAACTATGCCTGTCATAATAGCTTTTAAGTTTTGACTCAAAAGCTGGCCTATGACTCAAAAGTTTTGAGTCATCGCCTTGGAGATCATAATTTCCAGGGGTGGCAAACCAATGGCACATTGCAAGAAATAATTGTTATTTTGCTGATGACCCAAATGCATTTGCAGCAATTTCAGTCCGACGTCGTAGTTTCCGTAATAATTACATTATTTTTGTGTTTTTCTTTTGCTATAGAGACAGGCACTGTCGCCATAAGCAAGAGGGGTGCACCTGCAAAAAAAATTTGGAGAATAAAGCCTTACTAATAAAAAAGGCGTATCCAGCAAGGCTCATTTTTCCGCAGTCCTCTGATATGCCCGTTTTACTTAATTACGGCGGCAGAGCAGATACCGATTAAAATAAGGAATTTGCAAAAAGTATATACTAAAACCGTTGGCTCCTACCCTCCAAGAAATAGGTGGATATTTATGACGTCCATTAACTGTGTTGTGGTGATCCATGAATTTAGAAAATTTATTGATCATCATTAGGACATCTGTTTAGTGAATGCAAGTACATTTTAAAACAGGTTTGAAACGATCCTTTCTTTCCTCCCAAGCATCATTACAACTACCAGTCTTGCGTAGCGCCTACTCTTAACTATCTAAGCAATAAAACAAACTGTAACGTCTTTGTTCTTGTTAAAATTATGGCTATCAATATATTTGTTTGGCGGATTTTGGTAGACTGGGCAGTGTGGCCTTCTACCTAATCCTTTCAGGAAATTGGATATGACGTTATATAATAAATGCACATCTACTTCGTCCAACGAGTAGGCGGAGCGGCGCATGGCCGATACGACGCGCCCATAAATAAAAAACCGGTAATATGGTTAAATTAGTTATCTGTGGTATAAGCGAAAAACGGGGCAACACTACTCAGTGTTTAGTTGTCAAACGCCTTTCTCCATTATTGTCACAGATTATTGTGAACTTGTGAAGAGTTAGAAATACTTTTATATTTCGCTAATTATACATTAAATATTGAATTCCGCCTTTCTAAAACGATACCTAAGTTTCGTATTATCATTATCGTGACAATAAACCCAAACTTATGTGGTATTAAACCGTAATTACTCATATCCCGTGTTAGACATATCCGTTCGTATTTTACGTGTTTTAAAATTATTAGAAACATGTCTGTGAGTGAAAAAGTATCGTTATCCGATGCCTTGAGCAATGTTGATGTATTGGATGAGCTTACATTGCCCGGTAAGTAGTGTTTATGTATCTAATTATTGAAGCTTAGTAGCACGTAAAATTTAGGTGGGGCCGTATGGATTGTCATGGGACATCCTATGTAATGAATTATAGGTATTTATTATAAAACAAGTGCTTCTCAAACATCGTTTGGTTCTTCATCATCCCATTTCGTTTGAAATATAATGTGAAACTGAAAGTTTTGAATATTATTTATACATTGAATTTGTTATGTTTGTCTGTTTTTAAAAAAGAAAGTTGAAATAAAAGCGATCTTGCAAGACTAATGAAAGTACATAGTGTTCCTACTGTATGCGATACAAGAATGTCATCATTCTCCTGTTGCCCTTATCCCAGTTTATTTGTGGTTGGTGCAACATGTCTTTTTCTTCCATACTTCTGTATTAGTCGCCATCTCGGCAGTCACCCCCTTTCTAACCACACACACAGTGGTGATTACAGGTGTTATATTGTGCTATGTTATTTATAGTATTATTCTTTGAGTAAGAATACATAAAAAATATAAATCATGTATATATTCTCAACGGGTATAATAGAAGTAGGCAAGAATTGGGCCAGGCTCAATTGACACACTTAGGATGACCGCTGGGCAATAGTTTCCAGGTCAGAAGGTGTGGCGCCTAGCTTGTTTTTGAAGGAAAAATATATTTGAGTTTGAGTTCTGCTCAGATCCTTTCCAACAAATCTACTAAAATCAATCATATTGTTCTTTCATAATATAAGTACATAATATATTAAAAAAAAATATATCTAAGTATACTGATAAATTACTATTCCCTACTTTACAGATGAACAACCTTGCATCGAGGCGGCACCATGCTCCATTCTGTACCAGGCCAACTTTGACACCAACTTTGAAGACCGCAATGGCTTCGTCACTGGTATCGCCAAGTATATTGAGGAGGCTACGGTCCATGCTAACTTGGTAAGATACTATTTTTTAACCAACTTCAAAAAAAGGAGGAGGTTCTCAATTGGGTTGTATTTTTTGTAAAATGTTTTTTACCTCAGTACGCCGTCATTTATGAACTGATTTGGAAAATTATTTTTCTGTTATAAAAAATAGTAGCCCATCCGTATCGGGAATAGGGTGTAAGCTACCGGCGGTCAGGGCTCCAGAGAGAGGAACCTCCTAACAATGTGAGCTGTGTCCAGAAGTGCCGCTTTCTGAATCAAGCCCTTTTATTTCCTTCAATGGCAACTGAGCCAACGTCGACTATGCTGCCAGCGTCATGTGGTGATTCAAGCCCTTAATCCAGCTGCCTAATGATACAAAAACCTTTGAAATTGTTTAAGACTAAGATACATAACTTGATTAGCTAAAGGTCATATGGGTAAGGTAAACCCTGACTCCTAAACTAAACCTGTGACTTAGGAGCCAGAAAAAAAAAAATTAAGTGATAAGTTGTACGTACATTACACACTAGGAACCATGCCATAATAAAGGTTCTGAAACGACAGCTGTGAGGTAAATGCGTAAGACAATAACAGTAGGAATGGCTGTCGTTTAAACATTTCCACAATATTCATTGTGTTATTTACGTTGTTGAGCAGACACATTTCGCATGCATAATGGAATAGTGACCCATTAGTAGATAGATCAAGAGTTATTTCCGTTTTTTTTTTTTACTCAGATCTCATCAATAGTTAATCATACGTTCAAAATTCAAGCATTCATGATTAATTAATCTAATCAAATCAAATCAGTTTTAATTTTATGCGTCAATAAGTAGGATAAGTCCTCATAGCGAGATCTTCTTTGCGCTTTCCCAAAAATTGACTGTTTTGAGTTAAGCGAGTATTCCATTAAGAATGCGATTTTTCAGACATATGAAGCAATGGATTAGCAATGTCCTTCAAAATGATTCAGATTATGATTGGGTTGATAGGGTATTACGTAATTATGGCTCTGGTCCCTTCCACCTGTCTCACCCCTCCATTCTCATTCCAGAACGAGCTCCTAGAAGAAGGCAACGCCCACGCTGTGATGCTGTACACCTGGAGATGCTGCAGTCGTGCCATCCCTCAACCCAGGTCCAATGAACAGCCAGACAGAGTCCATATCTACGAGAGAACTGTCCAGGTGTTAGCTCCAGAAGTTGACAAACTACTGCAGTTTATGTATTTTCAGGTAAACATTCAAAATCAAAACATTTATGTCAAATCCTTAAACTAATATTATAAATGCGAAAGTGTGTGTCTGTCTGTCTTTTACCTCTCCACGCTTAAACCGCTGAACCGATTTAGATGAAATTTGGTATAGAGATAGTTTGAGTCCCGGGAAAGGACAGGATAGTTTTTATCCCGATATTCCCACGGGATCGAAACTTATGCGAGTGAAATCGCGGAGCGCTGCTGGTAGGCACATAAAAAGCACTTTTGAACGTCAAAAGGGGTATGAAGGTCTGTAGCACA
The DNA here is from genome assembly GCA_963669345.1 of Gortyna flavago. Classification (NCBI taxonomy): domain Eukaryota; kingdom Metazoa; phylum Arthropoda; class Insecta; order Lepidoptera; family Noctuidae; genus Gortyna; species Gortyna flavago. The sequence goes on from OY770154.1 coordinate 2,309,010, forward strand.
CCTACTGTCGCGCCATTTTTTTAAATATTTTTTTTCAAAAAGGCGGCCACGCTTGAAGTCTTTATAAATCGATAGCTGACATCAATGCAAACTGAAAACTATTTGAAGTAACTTCACAGATGATTGGCTCTAAACATTTCTGACTTATGTAGTACTTAGTGCATTATTTTTATTTGTTATAGTATTTTTGTCTCACGAAGCGACGCGCGCTTTATTTGTCGTAACCAAGTGCACAAAAACGCTGTGAACGTTTGTGTCAGCGCAGGAGCTCTCGGTAACGTCTGAAACACGGGCGAAGTCGGAAGTTTCGGTGTGTGTGTGTTATGTGTTGACGCTACTCGTCTTCACGCACACATTCACAGCGCGTTTATAAACTAGGTTACCACAAGTAAAGCGCGCGTCGCTTAATGAGATAAAAATACTGTACTGGAATTATGGAGCTGCCAACAAGAAAACTAACGCTGTTTACAAGTTGAAATTAAATTAACTAGAGAAACTTCACAGACGTGATGGGGATGTAATCTATTTTATTTTACTCACAGCGCAAAGCAATCGAGAGATTCTGCGGCGAAGTCCGTCGCCTCTGCCACGCAGAGAAACGTCGCGACTTCGTCTCTGAGGCGTACCTGCTGACCCTCGGCAAGTTCGTCAACATGTTCGCTGTTCTCGACGAACTCAAGAACATGAAAAGCTCCGTCAAGAATGATTATTCCACTTATAGGAGGTTGGTATCATTTAGTAATAAGAGGGGCTCGCGGCAATATCAACCGTCGCGACGTCTCCTCTGAGGCGTACTTGCCGACACTCGGCAAGTTCGTCAATATGTTCGCTGTACTCGACGAACTCAAGAACATGAAAAGCTCCGTCAATAATGAATTAATGATTGTTCTACTTCAAAGATTATTTTCATTAAAAAAGAAATAACACAGAAACTCAGATGAACCAATATAATAGATATTTTTTCATTTAACTTTTCAGGGGTTCTCTCAATTTTCAATGATACAAAAATTACGTATTAGGAGAAAAAAAAAAAAATTATAAATATTCTGATAATACACTGAAAAAAATATAATTATGAAATTAATAGATTCTACACCCGAGTCTGGACAATTTAGTTTATTCTTTTGCGTTATTTCAATTGATAAAGCCTTTTCTCTCATGGGAGTTGGTAGAAAGGCTCATTCAATATCATTCAGTCATCTAAATATTTAAAATGTTTAAAAGAATTATGTTCATACATTCCGTTCAATTCTACTTTCTATCGCAAACATTCTCGAGTTGACAATCAACCTTATTCAATTTAAAAAAAAAAAAACCTTGATTACAGGGCTGCACAATTCCTAAAGGTAATGTCGGACAGTCAGAGCCTGCAGGAGTCGCAGAACCTGTCGATGTTTCTGGCAACACAGAACAAGATCAGAGATACTGTGAAAGATGCTCTGGAGAAAATTAACGGTAAGTGTCTTAAAAAATAAAAGAAAGAACACACAACAAAAAATAACCACCCTGTATAAATAATTACCGTCTATTGTTCAGTTCTGGTATATTCAATTAAAAAGTGAGCTGAGCAGTGAGCAGTAGTGGCCCAGTGGTAACGGCCGCGAATTACGAGTAGGTAGTATTATAGGTCGTAGGTTCGAACCCAGCTACTGGGTAATACGATACCCCTTTGTAAGACTGGTTGTCACACTTTCGGGCTTCTGACTACCCGTAACGACTGTCAAAGATCCACGAATGGCAGCCGGGACCAACGGCTTAACGTGCTTTCCGAGGCACGGAGGGGTCTCGGTATGTAAAGATGGTCACCCATCCACAGACCAACCGCGGCAAGCGCAGCATAACCTGATCGATCGACCCGTGCGGCTGTTATTATTTAGCCACTGGCCCCTCCCCTTTGAGTGTAATTCAGTATGATATCCAATTTATTTGAGGGTTTCCTTCCTTAAAAAGTACGCAAATATTATTTCTTTTCAACCGATTTCTTCAATGGTATAATAAAATATACATAATATTAAAAGTAAGTATAATTCTTTTGCAGGTTATGAAGAACTTCTAGCGGACGTTGTAAATATATGCGTACATATGTTTGAGACTAAGATGTACCTTACGCCTTCAGAGAAACATATGCTTGTGAAGGTAAGAACTTAATGAGGGTTTTTGAAAAATGACGTTTACTAGATGGCAGCACTGAGACGTCAGGTCCGGCCACCTGTCACAAGTGTCAAAGCGTTTCTTTAGTCGTGACTGAATGATGAACGAACGAATGAAACGAATGATGATCGACATCATATATTTTGTATGTCGTGAATTTTCATGAAAACTCTCATTATTTGTAAGTACCCGGGCGTAATTAGGCGTAGTGCTTTAAATTACGCACACCAGAAGGCCAATATTCCCGTAATTTAAAACGTTCAAAATCTAGTCGCAGTCTCATCTCGGCGATAAACAAATGTCAAAAACTTGTCAAAATGCAGTGAAATTAGAAGTATTTTTTGACAGATTGAGACAGATCAGGGGGCCTAAAAAGGCCACTTTGGCAGAATCATAAAAAAAAATCATATTACGCAGTTCAATCTGTTTGACAGTTTCACACCTATATATCCCTGAAGGGTTAGGCAGAGGTGTACCTGTAGCATTTTACGAATCTCCATACAAAACTGTCATACAGATGAAATTGCGTGATATGAATTGTTTTATGATTCAGCCCAGACTGTGAACGTTCTTAAAATTACTAGAATTGCCCCTCTGGTACCGACCCGAAATACTTGCAAGCCTTCAAAGTATTTTATACTTCTACTCGCTCAACAACGAAGTCACTCAACCACGTTAATTTTCGCAAATGCGATCATGCTCCTTATCAGTAAGAGTCTAGGGAACAATTTCGTATGCAAGTTGGTTTACTGTCTCCTGATGGAGTGGGATGATTCCCACTGCTGGGCAAAGGCCTCTCCCCATGACTTCCAGTTCTTTCGATTCAGGGCTAAAGTAGGTCACTGGTCGTTTGTTTTGTCCAGCTTTTGTGTGTCAGGGCTCCACGTGGTGGTTATTTTGGCCCACAGCTTATTGGGCATACGGCAGACGTGGCCAGCCCAGTCCCACTTCGGCTTTGCGGCTTTTTGAGCAACGTCAGTAATCTGTGTTTTGGAACGCAAGTCTGGTGTTGCGAATATGGTCTGTCAATTTGACGCCTAGAATACTGCGCTCCATTGCACGTAATTGTTTATTTGTACACGCGATTGTGCTCCTTATTTATAGTTTATTATTCCTTTGTCGTAGGTAATGGGTTTCGGTCTGTTCCTCATGGATTCTGAAGTCTGCAACATCAATCGTCTCGATCAGAAAAAAAAGATTCGCCTGGACAGAATTGACAGGATTTTCAAGGTATGTAAATCTACCTTCTTGTTTAAACCTGACTTGGTTTCCGTATGGCATTTTTGGGTGACTACTGAAAAACGCAGATTAGAAAGCCCTATCTACAGCCAGTCAGTCTATTAATCAATTATTCAGGTAATCAATAAATCTTTTGTTACAGAATTTGGAAGTGGTGCCATTATTCGGTGACATGCAGATCGCGCCTTTTAACTACATCAAGAGGTCGAAACATTATGATACCAGCAAGTAAGTGTGTTTTTTATTTAAACTTTTTAAATAAATATTTTTTTCCTCAAAAAAAGAGAGTGGTTCTAGATTCGCTTGTTGCTTGAACTCCAAATATGGGTGTTACTCCTCTATCTAGCGTAATCAGCCTATAATGTTCCCACTGCTGGGACATAGGCCTCCTCACTGTGAGAAGGAGTGGGCCGTAATCCACCACGCGGGTCCAGTGCGGGTTGGTGGAAGTCACAAATGTCTTCGAATTTATGGTTCTAGGGTCTTTTCACGATGTTCTTTCTCTGCATGTAATACACTTGTGATGTAAACAAAGTGTTTTGTCCCTCAGATGGCCGTTATCATCCAGCCCAAACCCACCTTCTCCTCAGGCCGACCTGATGGTCCACCTGCCTCAGATAAGGGAGGAACATCAGAACTATATCTCTGAACTAGCTAGATATAGCAATGAGGTAAGTTGGAAGACTGAATTTATGTTGGTTGAATAATTATTATAGACACTGAGTGTTTTTTTTTCCGTTTACTGGCAATATTGTGTAATCTGTGGACCCATCTTTAAAGGCTGATGTTTAGTCACTCGCTGTACTTAATAATAATAATAATAATTTATCTAAGGGCTGATTTTTCCAATGCTTGATCGGAGGAATAATTTTGAATTTTTGACAGTTCTTCCATACAAAAACTGTCAGACTTCAATTTTATTCCACGAATAAAAATTATCCGTCGATTGAAAAATCTGCCCTAAGTCAGACACAGTGATCCATATTTGTTAGTAAGTAAACTTAAAAATTGTGATAGTAACCAAGGAATAAAATACGTGCCACAATAATATTATTAAATAGTCAAGATTTGACAAATCATTTTTGTCAACTTTCTGTGAAAAAAAAAACACGCATAATCAGCCTATAATGTTCCCACTGCTGGGACACAGGCCTCTTCGAGAGGGAGTGGGCTGTAATCTACCACGCGGGCCCAGTGCGGGTTGGTGGATGTCACATGTCTTCGAATTTTTTAGTTCTAGGACATGCCGGTTTCCTCACGATGTTTTCCTTCACCGTTTAGAGCTGTGGTGATCAAAATTAAATAAGCAAAGTGCCTGCCTGGGTTCGAACCTACGACCTACAACTCGTCAGTCGGGGTTGTTACTACTGGACCTCCACTGCTTGTATGCCTTGCATGAATGCGGAGTGACAACGGGCAGAAGATAAAACAGTTTTTTTTTTTTTTATGGCCATGAAAGAGCGCGATTTTTGTCTTCAATGACATTCTGTTTTTGTGTATTTGTCTAAATATGCTGTAAATTAACACAAAAAAAAACAGTGGCACTGTGGCACTCCGGGAGTGCCGACAGAAGTGAACACTTGAACAATTACGTGTGTATTTTTAAAAGCATAATTATTTTATAAATATGTCTGAAGGTCATTCTTCCCAAAGAAAATGTACCGCGCGTTGATGTCTTTATAATGTCCAAAACTTAAAACATAGGTGTCGGTAACGGTAACAGTGTCGCAAGTTCAATGTTTTTTTCCTATCTCAAAAAATGCCCAACGCGCCTAAAGAAGTTTTCACTTAAAAAAAAAACGATGTGTTATTTTGCAACGTTTTTTATCTGAGGCATCATCGATGGCCGGTGGAGCAGACGAGTCCTGGAGTGGAGACCGCGTATCGGCAAGCGTAGTGTGGGACGGACCCCAGGGACGATGGACGGACGACCTTAAGAAGGTGGCTGGGGCGGACTGGATGCGGAAGTCGGAGGACAGGGTTTTGTGTCGCAGTCTGGGAGAGGCCTATGTCCAGCAGTGGACTGCGATAGGCTGAGTTGATTGTTGATTGATCATATCTCCTAAACGAATAGACTAATTTCAATATGGTTTAGGATTTAAGTATCTGTCTGTTCGTCGGGGACAATGGTTCTAAACTTTTGTTTTCTCTCCCAGGTAACAACAACGTTTAAAGAAGCAGGCTCGGACTCCGAGAACAAGGCGGTGACGGAGCTGTGCCTGCGCGGCCTGCAGCTGCTGTCGTCCTGGTGCTCCGTGCTGACGGAGCTGTGCTCGTGGAAGCTGCTGCACCCGACCGACCACGCCAGCAACCCGCGCTGTCCGCCCGACGCCGAGGAGTACGAGCGGGTGAGCGATACGTTAAACTGGCGATATTACACGCACGTGGCGATATTAGACAATGGTGGCAATATTATATGGACTATGACGAGAGAGAGATGAGAGGATAGAGGTATGAGGAACAGGGTGTAAAGTTCACTCATCCTCTATAGAAAAGGGAGGATCCTCCGACCAGACGGGTGTCGTGTCTGGCGGGCAACTGCCCGATGATTCACGTCGGGCCGTTTTATAAATGCTAGTTGCGCGGTCTATATCGTATCCAAAAAAACTAATCACCCATTTTATTCCAGGCGACCCGCTACAACTACACTTCAGAGGAAAAGTTCGCTATGATCGAAGTAATAGCCATGATCAAAGGGCTGCAAGTGCTGATGGCGCGCATGGAGACAGTCTTCGCAGACGCGGCGCGACGCTCCATCTACGCCGAGCTGCAGGACTTTGTGCAGCTGCTACTGCGGGAACCGCTGCGCAAGGCTATCAAGAACAAGAAGGATCTTATACGCAGGTATGTTAGAAAAACGTGAGTAATATTGCCTAGTGTGGGTAAGAATGCCAGCCGGGTAATATTAATAAAGGGGTAATATTGCTAAGGGGTATATTATCGCAATATTGCCAAGTATGTGATATCTACGCTGAGCTGCAGGTCTTCGTGCAGCGGTTATTGCGCGAATCATTGCTCAAGGCATAAAAACAAAAAGAACCATAAACGCAGGCACGTTAAGAGAATGACTTAAAACAAGAAAAGGCAATATTGCCAAGCAGCAATATTGTTAATAATACTGTGGCGGCATCTATATCGCCACATGCGAACTACCGCAACACACTGACGTCTCACAAAATCGTGCATCACGCAAGCAGATTTTACCGTGCGACTAGCTTATACAGGGTGAAATTTTAATCGCTGTTTTGCTCTTAAGAGGTCATTGTACTCATCATTATGAATAACTTTTACTATGGAACCAAATATGAAATCACGAAAAAAAAAAATCTGCTGTTCCCTACATTTATGTTCGCATAACTCGTCAAAATGTAGGGAACAGCAGATTTTTTTTTTCACGATTTCTGGTGTGGCCTCTTAGTAAAAGTTGTTCATAATGATGAGTACAATGACCCCTTAAGAGGAAAACAGTGATTAAAATTGCACCCTGTATACAACGGCCCGACATCAATCATCGGGCAGTTGCCCGCCAGACACGACACCCGTCTGGTCGGAGGATCCCCCCTTTTCTGTAGAGGATGAGTGAACTTTACACCCTGTTCCTCATACCTCTAAACTACCATCAGGCAATACTACCAAATTTAAAAAAGGCCCATTTTTTGAGGCTTTATGTATTACCAAGTCTTAGAAATATTTTTTTTACATTGTTTTGTTTTCTCGTTAACCCACAGTATAATAGTGTCAGTACGTGAAACGTGCGGTGACTGGGCGCGTGGCTGCGAACCTCAACAGGACCCGGCGTTACGCGGGAAGAAGGATGGAGAGGCCAGCTTTACTATCAAAGTGCCGCGAAGGAATGTTGGTGAGTGTTTGAATAGGAGGCATTCATACTGTCTTGAAAGATGGTATAACAAGATCTTGATAATGTCTTCGCACTGACTGTTCTTGGTCCAGCGTCAGTGGCAGCGCGGAGGTCGCTTTGAGGGTAGGATAGGAGGATAATCCGTACTAATCTAATATATAAAATTCTCGTGTCACAGTTTTCGTTGCCATACTCCTCCGAAACGGCTTGACCGATATTGATGAAATTTTTTGTGCTTATCCGGTATCTATGAGAATCGGCCAACATCTATTTTTCATCCCCCTAAATCGAAACTTACGCGGGTGAAACCGCGGGGCGCAGCTAGTATATATATATATTTAATATAGCTGCGCTGCGCTTTTTCACCCGCGTTTCGATTTAGGGGTATGAAAAATAAATAGTAGCCGATTCTCAGACCTACTGAATATGCATATATTATAAAATTTCATAAAAATCGGTCAAGCCGTTTCTGAGGAGTGTGGTAACTAACATTGTGACACGAGAATTTTATATATTAGAAGAAAGAAGATTATACATTTTAATGCGAAATTGTGTCTGTCTGTCTGTCTGTTACCTCTTCACGTTTAAACCGCTGAACCGATTTAGATGAAATTTGGTATAGAGATAGTTGAATCCCGGGAAAGGGCGTAGGATAGTTCTTATCCCGATATTCCCACAGGATCGAAACTTATGACCGGTGAAACCGCGGGGCGCTGCTAGTATAAAATAAAATTTTATAAAATTCAAATTCACTTCAGCATTGGTTTTTGAGGGTGGTTTTTGAAGGCTTTGGGTGCTGTTGCCTGTGTTATTATAGACACACAAGGCCACTAACCATGATGACCACTAGCCATCAAATGGGCAGTATACTTATTTGCCACCCAAAAATATTAAAACTTCTGAAATATTTCCACAGGCCCCTCATCAACCCAGCTCTACATGGTCCGCACACAGCTAGAAGCGCTGATCTCCGACAAGTCCGGCGGCCGACGTGTTCTGCGCAAGGACCTGGATGCCGGCACTCTGACGCAGATCGAGACCTTCCACAGACAGAGCTTCTACTGGATGTACCTGCTCAATTTGTCAGGTGAGAATATTGGTTTAATGGCCAAGCAGGTAATAATTACCTGGGGAGGGCCAGGGTAAATATTGTTAAGTGGCTAATATTGCCAGGGGGTAATTTTGCGAAAAGACAATATTACTAGGCTGATTAAACTGCAAAGATTTTAGTATTGCCAGGAGAATATTGATTGAAAAACTAAACATACTAGCTAAGCAATGGGGTTAATAGGGATACAACATCTTGCATTTAAATGTCTATATTTACCAGGTTTTTTTAAATAATAATGTATGTACGATAAATGGGCTTCTTAATACACGGTGTAGCGTCATTAGAAAGACGCAATACACGGTGTAGCGTCATCAGAAGGACGCAATACACAGTGTAGCGTCATCAGAAGGACGCAATACACGGTGTAGCGTCATCAGAAGGACACAATACACGGTGTAGCGTCACCAGAAAGACGCAATACACGATGTAGCGTCATCAGAAGGACGCAATACACGGTGTAGCGTCATCAGAAGGACGCAATACACGGTGTAGCGTCATCAGAAGGACGCAATACACGGTGTAGCGTCATCAGAAGGACGCAATACACGGTGTAGCGTCACCAGAAAGACGCAATACACGATGTAGCGTCATCAGAAGGACGCAATACACGGTGTAGCGTCATCAGAAGGACGCAATACACGGTGTAGCGTCACCAGAAAGACGCAATACACGATGTAGCGTCACCAGAAAGACGCAATACACGATGTAGCGTCATCAGAAGGACGCAATACACGGTGTAGCGTCATCAGAAGGACGCAATACACGGTGTAGCGTCATCAGAAGGACGCAATACACAGTGTAGCGTCATCAGAAGGACGCAATACACAGTGTAGCGTCATCAGAAGGACGCAATACACGGTGTAGCGTCATCAGAAGGACGCAATACACGGTGTAGCGTCACCAGAAAGACGCAATACACGATGTAGCGTCATCAGAAGGACGCAATACCCGGTGTAGCGTCATCAGAAGGACGCAATACACAGTGTAGCGTCATCAGAAGGACGCAATACACGGTGTAGCGTCACCAGAAAGACGCAATACACGGTGTAGCGTCACCAGAAAGACGCAATACACGATGTAGCGTCATCAGAAGGACGCAATACACGGTGTAGCGTCATCAGAAGGACGCAATACACGGTGTAGCGTCACCAGAAAGACGCAATACACGATGTAGCGTCATCAGAAGGACGCAATACACGGTGTAGCGTCATCAGAAGGACGCAATACACAGTGTAGCGTCATCAGAAGGACGCAATACACGGTGTAGCGTCATCAGAAGGACGCAATACACGGTGTAGCGTCACCAGAAAGACGCAATACACGGTGTAGCGTCACCAGAAAGACGCAATACACGATGTAGCGTCATCAGAAGGACGCAATACACGGTGTAGCGTCATCAGAAGGACGCAATACACGGTGTAGCGTCACCAGAAAGACGCAATACACGGTGTAGCGTCACCAGAAAGACTCAATACACGGTGTAGCGTCATCAGAAGGACGCAATACACGGTATAGCGTCATCAGAAGGACGCAATACACGGTGTAGCGTCATCAGAAGGACGCTAGACGTGCTAAACTAAGGGAAATGTCGTCATTCAACTTATGTTGATTCCTTTATTCACAGATTCTCTACAGAAATGCTGTGATCTTTCACAGTTGTGGTACAGAGAGTTCTACCTCGAAATGACTATGGGCCGCAAAGTTAACGTAAGTAACAAAGATTTATTATATTAAAAATTATAGCCATATAAAAGTTTGGAAGCTGATTCCTTTCACGTCTGTGAAGTTTCGCCAATTAATAAATAATAGCCCGGTATATGCAGTAGGATTTATTGAAGAAGTATGAAAGTCACACTAATTATAAAGGCGAAAGTTTGTGTGTGTGTGTGTTTATATGTTTGTTACTTCTTCACGCTCAAACGGCTGGACCAATTTTGATCAAATTTGGTATGGAGATAGCTGATACCCTAGATTACCATATGGGTTATTTTTTATCCCGATATTCCCACGGGATCAAAACTTATGCGGATGAAACCGCTGGACGCAGCTAGTTGATCATAATTTTTCTTTTACAGAAATGCATGGTACGCCATCAACATAACGAAGAATGCAATGATTTAATCACAATGGAGAAACGCATTCAGTTCCCCATTGAAATGTCAATGCCGTGGATATTGACCGACCATATACTGAGGACTAAGGAGCCGGCTATGATGGAGTAAGTAATATCTAAACAGGAAGATTTTATTATCACCATCCAAATTTTCACAGGGTGTTCTACCCATGAATATGAACAACTTTCACTATGGGACCAACTCTGAAATCACAAAAAAAAAACTGCTTTAAAAATAACACTCATAAGCTTCATTTTCTCTCAACAGATACATCCTCTGCCCTTTGGACTTGCCAAAAACACCCTTATTTTTACAAAAAAAAAAAACATTTTTATTCAAAAACCATCTTTAAATGCACACTTATAAGCTACATTTTCCCTCAACAGATACGTGCTCTACCCATTGGATTTATACAACGACTCAGCACAGTACGCGCTCACTGTGTTCCGCAAACAGTTTCTTTACGACGAAGTGGAGGCCGAAGTGAACTTGTGTTTCGATCAGTTCGTGTACAAGCTGTCCGAGCAGGTCTATGCTCATTACAAGCAGCTGGCGAGCAGGTGAGCATACATGAGCATATTACCAATACAAGGTAAAAACGAAAAGAATAAACGCAAGTCCTGAAAGTATTTTGTTCATAATTGACTAGGTACTGAATCGATTGCAGTAAATTTTAGTTTAGTTTTTTTTTTTTTTTTTCAAAAATTGATTTTGCCATACTGACCGCCGATTGGGCCAAAGAAAATTAAGTCTTATGTAAAGGCAATAAGACTCAATTTTGAATGCACAAAGTAATGCTAGGATCAACACGATATTCTTAATAATAATAGATAACTTTAAAAAAAAAATGTTGGTCATTGTATTATGCTTTTAACTCAATACTTTAATTGGAGTGTATGAGGTCTTGCGTTAATTGTGTTACATATTTATTTATTTATTTCCCACCATACAACTATCTTTACAGGTTTGTCACCTAATGCAGACAACATACAAACTACAGTTACACACCAACTAACAATTCTTGATCATGTTACGTCCTTACTGCAACTACAAACATCATATACAGGAAGATTTTTTCATCACCATCCAAATTTTTACAGGCTGTTCTACCCATGAATATGAACAACTTTCACTATGGGACCAACCTTGAAAATCTTGTGGAGCTTATTTTCATTCTAAAATAAAAGAAATAACCAAACAAACGATGAGGGCGCCACTGCGCGGTGGGCTTCGCCGTAAGAAAAGGACGGCAGGATATTTAATTTGACAGGTGTGACAGGACTAAACAAAAAAAATTTCTTCTGTCCTTTTCTTAATGAAATAGAAAAAAAAAGATGCGCTGAACTTCAATTTAGTTTAGTTTGTGAACAAGGGAATCGGCACCTGTAGCGATTTTGCCAAGTTTCAGAATAAACAGTCTTTAAAAGTTCTGACAAGAAAGATTTTTATGTATTTCATTGAATGAAGAACCAAATTTTTTTTCTCTTGCATTTAGCATGCTACTTGACAAACGCTACCGAGCTGAGTGCGCGGCGCGCGGTGCGTCTACAGGTTCCGCCGCCGGCCGCTACGCGTCGCTGCTGCGGCAGAGACATGTCGCGCTGTTAGGCAGACATGTTGACCTGTGCGCGCTGGTTAGTATCTCTATAATAATATACCTCTTTCGTCCGAACCAGCATTGAGTACAGACGTGTTATCGAACGTTTCTCAAAAAATCTGATCTAATTACATACGAAAGTGCTACCTATTAACTAGTGTCATAGTTGTCTTTTTGGTGTAAACATTGAACGTATAACCGGCGCAGAGAAGCGTACCCGCGTGTCCCCCGCGCGCCTTGGGTAAAAGAGAGGTTCGTCATAATTGCTGTCCTGTTCCTGCGTCGCTGCCTGCGACCTGAGTCACGCGGTCAAACCAACTCCGCCCACCTCGAGAGTGCGAGACCGAGCTACCGGAAATCAGGAGACAGCTGTCTGCGCGTGCGCCCGTCCTTGCGTTTGGTCCCGCTACCTGTCTAACGGTTGAGTAGCTACTATATAATAACTTGCCGACGACCTTGACTCAAAAAGGCCGACATCAACATGTCACTGCAAAGAACGCCTCCGTTCCAATCGCCGATACCGGACAGAAACTTAACTCCAATATCGCATTTCTCTTCTGATCCCTCCCTGAATAGAACACCAATAAATAGTGATGTATTCCCTTCGCTCAATGATAATATCACACAACGTCATAAACGGCCAAGAGAAGAAGACTCCACTCCTAATCAACTCTCCGTTTTTAAGGACGAGATAAAAGACTTAATCAACTCGGTAGTTACCGCACAAAGTCAGGGACTCGCATCTATAAACAGCAAATTACAAGAGATTACTGAATCAAATGCTAAAATTGACGCAGCTGTATCTCTCTTAACTGCACAAAACGAGGAGTACCGCGGAAAAATTGCACTCTTAGAAAACCAGGCTCAGAAAGACCGGGAATACATCTGCATTTTGGAAGAAAAAGTAGAAGACCTTCAAAGAAATTCCCGCAAGGCTTGCGTAGAAATTAAAAATGTACCTGTAAAAGCTCAGGAAAACAGGGAAGACCTGATTCAAATGGTTGTCAACCTCTCTAAGACCATTCATTTAGGAATGAATGGTTATGATATTAACGACATTTTCCGCTTGAAATCGAGGGGTGATAGGGAGAAGAAACCTACAATTATAATGGAACTAAGGTCCCCAATTTTGAGATCAGACTTCCTGAAAAAGGTGAAAGACTTCAATCTTGCAAATAAGACACGACTGCAAGCAAAACACCTGGGCTTCACAAGAGATGAAGACACACCAATCTTTATATCTGAACAACTCACTACTAAAGGGGCTCGTCTGTTTTTCTTGGCCCGGGACCTGAAAAGGGCTCAAAAAGTTAAGTACTGTTGGACCTCCATGGGAAAGGTACTGATCAAGAAGGATGACAACGCTAAAAGTATCCATATTCAACACGAAGCGCAGGTGCAACAACTAATGCAAGAACAATGACTAACTATGGGTATATTTTTTCTACCACTATTTTTCTTACATATATCAGTTTACCTCAACCTAATACCTATATTTTTTGAGGAAATGTCAAATATACACTATTCCAAAAAACTCACACAGAGGACTACACACAAACCTACACATGCATACACACCCTTACCCTATAATTACAACTACCAACTTTATATCCCACGTATAATACACGCTAATTATCAAAACAAACTAAATCATATACAAAATTTAAATTTATCTACACATATTCAAGTCTCCTATAACCCAAATGACAAAAGAGTAAACCTATATTATATAGATTATAAATACACAACAGGCCTCACACCAATTACCTCCCAACTTTCTTACAAAGTATTCATCATTACACTGCTATATTTACACGGACCTGACCTGCTTTTAACTATACTATCCAACTACCCTAGTTGCAACCCCAAGAGTTCTAAATTAATATTTATTAATGGATAGTTTTGATACGCTGAATGAAATTGATCAAATTGAGCCCTCGGATTCACTTAAGGGCAGTGTACAGGAAATAAATATAGTGTTAGAAAAGTCTACGTATAATCTAACTATATCAACACAAAACATTAGAAGTATATACAAAAATTTTGACGATTTGCAACTCACTCTGGCGCAACTAAAACGTGATATAGATATTTTGATTCTTACAGAATGTTGGCTAAACCCTAACAAAAACATACCGCAATTAGCTAATTACACATCATTTCAAACAAAAAATCACATTAATCAATGCGATGGGGTAGTTGCTTACATCAAAAATAATTTAACAGTAAAATTTAAAGAACTTAACCTTGTAAATGCTACGGGTCTGGAGTTACAGTTAACAAACTACACCATACTAGGTATCTACCGGTCACCTTCTTTCCTAAATGCAGGTAATTTCATTACGTCACTCAATAATTATCTAGAGGATATCACCCCTAGGAAAAACGTTTTGATTTTAGGTGACATTAACATTGACTTAATCGTTTCCCCAATAGATACTAATCAAGAAAGAAATAATAGATTAACCTACTTAAATATGCTATCACTGCATGGACTGTTGCCGTCTCATAACTTACCCACAAGGGGAGACGGCTGTCTTGACCATGTCTTTCTGAGCCTGGACAAACATAGGAACATTGCTTGTACGGCGGTTTTAAATACAACCGTAACGGACCACTGTTTTATTCTTTTATCAATCGCAAATAAGTGTCAACATACGGTACCTCAAAGGCACAAAACCGTAATCAATTATGAAAATGCTCATAATAGTTTAATAAATACTGATACATCCTTCTTCAATATCCTTAAAGATCCGGATACTTACGCCTTTGCACTGATAGAGATGGTCAGGTCAGCTATACTCTCCAACACCAAAAATGTAATAGTCACAAATAGCAAAAGAAGGATAAAACCCTGGATCACCACAGGTGCCTTACGGTGTATTAGACTAAGAAACACAATCTACCTAAAACTTAAATCAAACCCCCTAAACCAAATTTTAATAATAACTTACAAACGATACCGAACCTTCTGCGGAAACCTTATTAAAAAACTAAGAAATAAATACAATAAAGATAAAATTACAGCATCTGCTAAAAACCCTAGGGCATTATGGTCAACCATTAATGAAATTACCCATTACAAACCACCCAAGAGCTCAAATAGTAACCTACTTAAGATAAAACCATGTTCTCAAGCCTCAACCAACCATGTAAATAATTTTTTTATTAACATTGGACAAACCCTGGCTCGGAATATCTCAAATAGCCTCGTACCTCTGGAACCAACTGACATGGACACCGGTAATCTGTCCTCTTTTGTTTTATTAGACACCTCTGAGATGGAAGTTGAAAATACCCTGACTTCCCTAGACTCGGGGAGTGCACCAGGTTGGGACGGAATCCCTTCCCTTTTCTTAAAACAAGCTAAGGAAATCTTAGTCCCTCTGATCAGAGACCTTGCCAACCTAAGTTTCAACTCCGGAATCTTCCCCTATCTGCTTAAGCGCTCCGTTGTCACCCCTGTGTATAAGGGTGGAGATAGCGACGAAGCTAACAACTATCGGCCTATCTCTGTGCTGACCTCTATCTCTAAAATCATTGAGAAGCTTTTGAACTCTAGAATAATAAGCTACTTGACTAAGTACAACATCTTATCTAAATCTCAATATGGGTTTAGGAAGGGTATGTCGACTCAGGATGCCACCATGGATCTTGCATCCACAATAACAAAAGAAATAGATAGAGGAAACAAATGTCTAGTAGTCTTTCTTGACCTCAAGAAAGCTTTTGACACCGTTTCTATCCCAATACTGATACGCAAGCTGGAGAGGATAGGATTCCGAGGCTCTGCTCTCTCCCTTCTCAGCAGTTACCTACAAAATAGAAAGCAGGCGGTAAAGATTGGCAATTTTCTCAGTGATGAAGAAAACGTTACATTTGGAGTCCCGCAGGGCAGTGTTCTCGGCCCGACGCTCTTTTTGATATATATAAATGACCTCTGCAACTTAAGCGGCGTCGGTGGAAGGATTCTGTCCTACGCGGATGACACCGCTATTATTTTTACTGCCAAGACATGGGAGAGTGTAAGGTTGGTGGCTGAAGGGGGTCTAGCTAGAGTTAGTCACTGGCTTAATGAGAATCTTCTCACGTTAAACACCCAAAAAACTAACTACGTATGCTTCGCCCCGTACTTAAACGCGCAGCCTTTGCCTGACTTTGAAATTAAAATTCACTCCTGTCGTAGTCCTGGAAATTGTACTCACAGTTGTCCGACTATTCAGAAAGTTAGCTCTGCTAGATACCTCGGAATTGTCGTGGACCAAAGGTTAAGCTGGTACCCTCACCTTGAACTAACTATAGGGAGGGTAAGAAAGCTTATATGGGTTTTCAAATGTCTTAGATACGTTATGAGTACTGAGCTACTGAATAAAATATACATTGCACTAGCCCAATCAGTAATTATCTACTGCATTTCAGTATGGGGAGGTGCAGCTAAGTCATACTTTATAGATCTAGAGAGGGCGCAACGATCCTTGATTAAAGTCATGTACTGTAAGCCGTTTAGGTTTTCAACTAAATCCTTATATGCAATTTCTAAGCTTCTCTCCGTCAGGAAACTATATATCCTACACATGATACAAAGATATCACAAAACATTACCTTTTGACTATGCCAAACTTAGGAAAAGACGGTGCGATATAGTAGCCCCTACACACCCCACTCGTACTGTCTTTGCTAGTCGGCAAAATTTGGCTCAAGCCCCCCGTGTTTATAATAAAATTAACCGTATCCTTAATATATACCCCATGCAATTGTACGAGTGTAAGAAAAATCTGATTGAATGGCTCCTTACACTTAATTATGAAGATGTGGAGGAAATCCTACTTACATTAACTTGAATTTGATACATGCTTAATTCACTTACATACTACACGTAACGAACTAATAGGGTTATGTACCCAAATCAAACTACCATAAACACACACACACACATACACACACACACACACACACACACACGCCTCCGAACTTGTACTCACGTACACACACACACACCCCTACACACACCCCCGAACGAGGGCTCACGTACACACACACCCACACCCCCCGCACACACACTCACACAAACACACACGCACGCACACTTGCTCGCACACACTCTCGCACACACGCTCGCACACACAATCGCATGCACACACACACTTCACGCTTCTTTTTAATTTTTAAGGAACTTATTTTTTATATTATTGTTACTCTTATTGTTGGTCTAGTAAGTCTAAAATTATGTTTCAATCGGAAGAGCGAGGCTTTCCCAACACAAGTATCATTCGATTACTTTCTGGGAAGCCCCGGCAACTTACATGTAAAACTTACTGAAATAAATGCATTCTTTTTTTTTTTTTTTTTTTTTTTTTATATACAAATAAAACAAAGTCGGGTTAGTTACACCGTTTTTAGGGTTCCGTACTAAAAGGGTAAAAACGGGACCCAATTACTAACACTTCACTGTCCGTCTGTCCGTCTGTCACCAGGCTGTAACTCATGAACCGTGATAGCTAGACAGTTGAAATTTTCACAGAATGTGTATTTCTGTTGCCGCTATAACAACAAATACTGAAAACAGAATAAAATAAATATTTAAGGGGACTCCCATACAACAAACGTGATTTTATATGTATTGTTAAATATTGTATAGTGGTGTGTGGTACGGAACCCTTTATGTGCGAGTCCAACTCACATTTGGCCTGTTTTTAAAGAACGGCTGAACCGATTTCTATGATATTTGGTTTGTTGGATTTGTCTCCGTCTCCGGAGGGCCTTGTGGCTAAGTAATAACAGCCGCACGAGTCGATCGATCAGGTTAAGCTACGATTGCCACGGTTGGTCAGTGGATGGGTGATCATCTTCACATACCAAGACCCCTCCGTGCCTCGGAAAGCACGTTAAGCCGTTGGTCCCGGCAATCATTCGTGGATCTATGACAGTCGTTATGGGTCGTCAGAAGCCCGTAAGTCTTGACAACCAGTCTTACCAAGGGGTATCGTATTACCCAGTAACTGGGTTATGGAGGTCAGATAGGCAGTCGCTCCATATAAAATACTGGTTTTCAGTTACAACCAGTTAGACTGGAAGCCGACCCCAACATAATTGGGAAAGGCTACTTAAAGTAAAAAACATTATTTTGATTTTGGAGATTAATTTTCTATTGTGTTTTTGACAGGTGGCCCAGCGAATCAACGCGGATATGCATAGAGCTTTAGACGCGGCCGTCGCTAAGTTTGAAGCTGGAGATATAACGGGTGTTGTGGTAACTGTTTCTTTAATGCGCAGATATACGACTTCTAATGATTTTAAATTCAACATCACGTCTAATCGACCGGACTGATTTCTTTGAAAAAAATAAATGTTATACTAGACCATTGGCTTCGTAATTTGATATGTGAATATTTGCAATTATATTTTTTTAACATAGTGTAATTAATTTGTAAAGTAATGTCTACCGCGGACATAAAAACGATAATCACGCAAACACTATCGGGTGTATTTTCATATAAAAGACAATTTAATTCCCCGAATACGGTTTTTATTTGTTTGGTGTTTGATAAATCAACAATAGATGATTGTTTCATATTTTGCAATAAATTACCAGCGTTGTGTCATCGCGCATCTCTTTCTTTTCTATGCAGTCCGATAGTGACCGCGCTTTAGGTCATGTAGTCGCCTTAAGAGCGTTTACGATGTACGGCATTTCATACAAACTTTCAAGCCCTAGTTTTTCGAAATGACTGAACCGATTTTAATGAAACTTCATACGCATATGCAGGATACAAGGGTCTAAAAAGTTACTTCAGAACAAGAATCTTGTTTGAGTCTTGGTTACTCTAATAAAGAAAATTCTATTCTATTGAACTTTTGTATTAAACAGCTGATTTTTTTTTCGTGATTTCAGTGTTGGTTCTATAGTGAAAGTTGTTCATATTCATGGGTAGAACACCCTGTAAAAATTTGGATGGTGATAAAAATCTTCCTGTGATACAGATAGTTGTTCGCTTTTACGATGCAAATAGCCAGTAATTTTTTTAAAAAGTGAAGCATTAATAACATCAATACTTATTTTCTCCCAGGAACTCGAAGGCCTAATCTCCGTGAACCGCCTCTGCCACAAACTGCTAAGCCGCTACCTCACATTGGACGATTTCGACGCCATTTTGAGAGAAAGTGACCATGGAGTTCTTGCTCCATACGGGAGAATCACCCTACATGTCTTCTGGGAACTGAACTTTGATTTCTTGCCGAATTATTGTTATAACGCTGCCACGGATAGGTAAGAAATATTATAACGTTTTTTTACAATTTATTTCGGGGTTACCAGAGTAGCTTCGAGTTCGAATGGAGCTCTTAAGCATGATCTCATCCCGCGACGAAGTGACACGGTAATTATGATTGTGGATCTAACAGTAAGTCTAAAACACACCAAGGGTAACAATACCCACCAAGGGTAATAACCCGCTCCAAAGGTAAATGCACACTTCAAGGGTAACACAATTGAAAGGTGTGTGATAAAATACCTATTACGATTAATCGGGCATAAGTGGACTTATGACGCCATTTTGAGATAGAAACACCAATGTGACGATGGAGAGCTTGCTCCATACTGGATAATCAACTACATGACGTGTTCTGGGAACTGAACTTAAATTTTCTGCCGAATTATTGTTGTAACAGTGCTGCAGATAGGTAAGTAATATTGTAACGTTTTTAAAGATTTATTTCGGGTTTGAGTATTTTAATTTCGCCAATGAAACTGAACGCGATCACCACATCTAAACCGCGTTCAAGATCTATCAGCGTCATCTCTGTTGAAGAATATTAACACGGACAGCTCTTGAACGCGGTTTAGACGTGCTGGGGGCCTAAAAAGGCCACTTTGGCAGAATCATAAAACAATTCATATCACGCAATTCATCTGTTTGACAGTTTCGCACCTATATATCACTGAAGGGTTAGGCAGAGGTGTACCTATAGCATTTTACGAATCTCCATAAAAACTCATATAGATGAAATTGCGTGATATGAATTGTTTTATGATTCTGTCAAAGTGGCTTTTTAGGCCCCCTCTGCGCGTTCAATTTCATCGGTGAAATTCGTCTTAAAAGGTCTTTTCGGGCTGTGCTTCGGGGCAGTTAAATGAAAAATATAGACTTGAAGTTTATATTATTTTTCATTTAACATGAAAAATATAAACTTATGTGTATATGTCTATGTAACACCGATTTCAGATACGTTCGAGTTAAATTATTTGGTAAATAATTTAAAATGTTATCTTGTCTATCAGGTTAGATAGGCAGTCGATCCTTGTAAAATACTGGTATTCAGCTGCATCCGGTTAAACTGGAAGCCGACCCCAACATAGTTGGGGAAAAGCTAGGCAGATGATGATCTTGTCTATCCAGGGTGCTTTCGAGTATAATTCCGATAGATCGAAATAGGTCAAACGTCAGTTGGTTGCGTTAAGCGTCAGAGATTGGCTAGACTCAGTGAGTCCAGCCAATCCCTGACGTTTGACTGACGATTCCAATGCCGATCTATCGGAATTATATTCGAGAGTAAGCACCCAGAAGTGATGTAAGGCCCTAATTGTACAAATATTTCCAGATTCGTGAAATGTCGCGGCATACAGTTCGCAGCGGGTGTGTCGCGAGAGAAGCCCCAACAGTACGGACATGCGTTGCTGTGGGGCTCCAAGCAACTCAGCCTTGCTTATTCAGCACAATATGCGCAATACGTGGGTAAGAAACTAAAAAAGCAACAGTAGAGTACTACTCAGTATCTCGGAATATAAATGCTTTTAAAGTTATTACCAGATATCGGAATAGAGTGTATTTCTAAAGTTCAAAAGATAGAGTGGATAAAACCGCCTTCTGAAATCCCGGAATAATAATCATGAAATAAAAGTCCATACAAATCGTTACTGTCTTATTTTCCAGGCTTTGTAGGCGCCCAACACCTACACGCTCTAGTCCGTCTCTTAGGCTACCAGGGAGTAGCCGTAGTAGTCTCGGAACTGCTCGACGTAGCACGAGGCCTCCTGCACGGCACTATCGCGCAGTTCACGAGGGCGCTAGCGGCTGCCATGCCTAGGCACTGCAAACTGCCACGATATGATTATGGATCTAACGGTAAGTCTGAATAATGCTAGGATAATAATGTTGCAAAGTCTTTAAATTATTGTATGCCTAAAGGCGGGAGCGATCATGGATGTACTTCACATTATAAACTGTAACACCATATTTTTACCTGTGTAATAAACAATTAGAATTTGAATAATAAACAAACACTTAACATCTCAAGGGTAACAACTCATGCCTAGGGTAACAACACGCTCCAAGGGTAACAACTCATTCCTAGGGTAACAACGCGCTCCAAGGGTAACAACTCATGTCCTGGGTAACAACACACACCAAGAGTAACAACTCATGCCTAGGGTAACAACACACTCCAAGGGTAACCAAACACTGAGGAAAAGAATCCACTCTTGTGAGTGTATCGTAGGCTTAATATTGTAGAAAAGTTATAACTTATCACCATGTCCTCTCTACACAGGAGTCCTGGGTTACTACCACGCTCAACTCACCGACATCGTCCAGTACCCTGACGCGCGCACAGAGTTGTTCCATGCCTTCAGAGAGCTGGGCAACATCATCCTCTTCTGTATGCTCATTGAACAGGTAAGGGAGGATTTTATGTTAGTTACAGGTAACCAAAAAAACACTTCGAGGTTAACAAACATATCTTGAGGGTAACAAATTACTTTAAGGGTATCGAAACATCTAGGGGGTAAAAAGACATCTCGAGGGTAACATGATATCTCTAGGGTAACTTAATATCGAGGATAACGATACACAAGGGTATCTAAACATTTCGAGTGTGTCATATTTCTCCGGTTACTTATTATCTACTCTATGTTCAACTCACCGACACTATGCAGTACCCCGATGCGTGCACTGAGCTGTTCAATTCCATGCCTTCAGAGAGCTAGGCAGCATCATACTCTTCTGTATGCTTATCGAACAGTTAAGAGAAGATACATTAGTATCTGTGACCAAATAAATATGTGGATATGTAAAAACACTTTCGAGGGTAACAAGGCATCTTGGGGTTAACAGGACATCTATACCCTAGAGATCTCAAGAGAACAACAGAACAAGACATCTCAAGGGTAACAAAACACTTCTTGTGTATCCTAAAACCCCGAGTACTAGTACCATTTACTACCACGTTTAACTCGCCGACATCGTTCAGTTCCATGACTTCAGAGAGCTGGGATCATTCGCTTCTGTTTTGGTATGCTTATCGAACAGTTAATGATAGAAAACAGATTTTAATCAGAGTAAAAATAAAATCCAGGACGTAAATAACTTTTAAGCTGAATTAGACCCATATTTGATCCTAACAAATATAAGAATAACAATTTCTTTTGAAAAACAATTTTTACCTATACTCCGACTTTTAATTAGCTGCAGTAAAATTTCTCAGTAACTCATTTCGGACTGCGTTTAGAGATATGCATGTCAAATAAGTTTCGTTTGTTACACTATTCTGTACTAGAAAAACAAGATTTGGTTGATGGCCGCGAAAAAACAAAAAGACGTCAATTTCAGTCATTTAAGTAACACATAAGCTGTCATTTTACTGCAGCTAATTAAAAGTCCGACTGAAGTCGTTCCCGGATAATATCATGGGACTCGAGAGGTTAATTTTTAATCAAGTATTTTTTTTTTCTTGAAACGGTCTTGGTTTTATGACGGAAAAACTATACATTTTGTTTGCCCATCGCCCTGTTTCCTTTAAATATCAACTAATCTATGGTACATGTGTTGTTTAGGCGCTGAGTCAAGAAGAAGTGACAGATTTACTACACGCGGCACCATTCCAGAATATTCTGCCACGACCATTCGCTGCAGGTAAGATCATACAAGAAATATTTAGTATATCCAAACGTTGTTGTCTTGCAATTTAGAATATTAAAAGACACTTTTATGAAACAGAAAAAGAATGACAGAAAAACGATGCGATGCAGACTGCAGATAAGAAGGAGAGAGAGATATATAATAATAAAAGAGAGACAGATATATATATAAGAAAAACAATTAAGTCTCCTGGTCTGTTGAGATCATCTGTGTAAAATCTGGCTGTCCCGAGGGTGTCTGACCTAATCTGGGTGACGCCTGTGCTCTCAAAGTGCGCATGCGCAACGGTTTTATCAGCCTCCATGCATTTCATCATTTCTTTTTACAACATCATGATAAATGATAAATGATTTATTTTCTGTAAGTAGGTTTGTACAAACACTTTTACACGTCAATCATATTTTTTTAAACTAGATGAGGTCGGCGTTTCCTATCTGACTATTCTGAGAAGAAAGGCCGAAACAAACTCAGAGGTCACAGTCTCTTTTAAAGTCCAGACAAAATCTTGGTCAGATCATGTGGACCATGTAGGTTGGTGATCTCGAATACAATTTATTGTTGCGTTTATTCAATCTCTTTTATTCCCATATTTGTAAGCTGTATTCTGTTTATATTGTTGTCTACAGAGGGTGAAAAGCCAGAGACTAAACAGAAGCGTCTCGAAGCTAAATACTCAGCGCTACAGATTGTGCAAAATGTTGACAAATATGGTACTGCCAAGGTAAGGTATCCATACTAATATTATAAATTCGAAAGTAACTCGGTCTGTCTGTATGTTACCTTTTCACGCCTAAACCACTGAACGGATTTCGATTAAATTTGGCAGAGAGATAGATTGCATCCCGGGGAACGACATAGGATAGTTCTTATCGACATACCTTGCGGGCGAAGCCGCGGGCGGAAGCTAGTACTTTATACATATTTCTTTTAAAACAGCATTAATTTATCTTGTTTTGTGATTGTTTGACGTACAAGATACAAATGTATTTATAGTCGCGCCATTTTTTTAAATGGCAGTCACGCTTGAGACCTATATAAATCGATAGCTGACATCAATGCAAACTGAAAACATTATAAGACCAAACCCCGTAAAGTATCACGTTTCCGAGAAATTAACGTTCAAAGTTGGTGATTTGAGTCACGTGATGACGTGCCAATATTTCTGTTCGCCTGCGCGCAGCAAGGCCAGCTGTCCCGCGAGGGCGACCTGCTGACCCGCGAGCGCCTGTGCTGCGGCCTGTCGCTGTTCTCCGTGGTGCTGCGGCGCATGCGCACCTGCCTGGCCGCGCCGCAGTGGCCCGCGCCGCCCGCGCCGCACCACCATGCGCCCGCGCACACCGACGACACCAACGAGTTCCATAGGTATGCTCTTCGAATCTATTTATATAATGATAATAAAGCTGAAGAGTTAGTTTGTTCTTTTGTTTGTTTGTTTGAACGCGCTAATCTGGAAGTACCGATCGGATTTGAAAAATTATTTTTGCCTTTGATAGCCCAATCCTTGAGGAAACTTCAACATTGCGCTTGGACCTTTAGCAGGCGAGCAATAAGAACAATTGAAGGAAAAAACGCTAAGCGAAAACGAAGTAACAGCGCGGGCAGGCGATGTAATGCGCCTGGGTAGAAATTTCACGCGGACGAAGTAGCCGGCAGAAGCTAGGCGTTGATAAATCTAAAAAAGTTTCTCTAAATCTACGAAATTTATAGGTATTTTGATGCGTGAGGGTAACGTTATATTATCGAGGGTAACAACATATCGTTAGGGTAATATAACATCGCAAGGGGAAAATTATATCGTGATTGAATACGTGCGCCTGGTGAGCATAAGGTACCCGTGAACCCAAGTTCACACGCCGCGCCGTTGACCAGTACGAATTTTACTGTATAATGTTGGGTTCAAACTGCATTAATTAACCGTATTAAAGGTACTCTTGCACTTGCGAGGGTTACATACCAGCGAATTTGATTGAATATTCGGGAGGGTAACGTAACACAGGGTAAACTAACATCGGCAAAAATAAACTGAATGCCCGCGAGCGTCTACGCTGCAGAGTTTCCCTTTTACCCATAGTGCTTTTAAAAATAGGAAATAATAATTACTTATAAATATATTTGTTTCAGATTATGGTCGGCGCTGCAATTCCTATATTGCATCCCTGTTGGAGATACGCAGTTTACTGTTGAGTAAGTAAAATTCATACTAATATTATAAATTCGAAAGTAACTCTGTCTGTCTGTCTGTGTGTTACCTTTTCACGCCTAAACCACGGAACGGATTTCGATAAAATTTGGCAGAGAGTCAGATTGCATCCCAGGGCCTTCCCTGGGATGCAATCTGACTCTCTGCATAGGATAGTTTTTATCGACATACCTCGCGGGCGAAGTCGCGGGCCGAAGCTAGTTACTTTATAATTTTCTTTTTCTGCTTCATATATCCTATGTTGACAAATTCCAGATAGAAAAACCAGCTTTGCCCAACCTGGGGATCGTACATAGGACCCCACTCCTTTGTTTGTGTGTTTTAATAGATTATTTCAACCGTCGTCGTGAAGAAACAATATGAGTACTAGGATTTTTTGTCATAAATGGTAAAGTACATAGTAATGGTAGTCATCATCTGCCTGCCTTTTCCCAACTATGTTGGGGTCGGCTTCCAGTCTAACCGGATGCAGCCAGCCAGTATTTTACATGGAGCGACTGCCTATCTGACCTCCACAACCCAGTTACTGGGTAACACTCCGACGATACCCCTTGGTAAGACTGGTTGTTAGACTTTCGGGGATTCTGACTACCCGTAACGACTGTCAAAGATCCACGAATGATAGCCGGGACCAACGGCTTAACGTGCTTTCCGAGGCGCGGAGGGGTCTCGGTATGTAAAGATGGTCACCCATCCACAGACCAACCGCGGCAAGGGTAGCTTAACCTGTTATTATTTAGCCACGAGCCCCTCCTCGAGGTCTTAAGTCCTAAAACTAGTTTGTTCATAATTGACTACTGAATCGATTTCAGTAACTTATAAAATAGGTATCTTTTTACAAAAATGATGTACATTATTTTGCCATATTCACCGCCGATTTAGCCAAAGAAAATGAAATCTTATTACAAGGTAGTAAGATTCAATTTTAAACACAAAGTAATGCTAGGGTCCAAAATGTCCTTAATAATAATAATAATTAGCTTACAAAAGAATAAGTTTTGCTCATTGTATTATGCTTTTAACTCAATACTCTAAATGGGGTGTATGAGGTCTTGCGTTAATTCTGTTACATATTGTATATGAATACTTTTCCAGGGAGCTGTTCGGCGAAGGCCTACACTGGGCCGGCTGCACGATCATAGCTCTGCTAGGCCAGCAGAGAAGGTTTGAGGCCCTCGACTTCTGCTACCACATCCTGAGAGTGCAGCGAGTCGATGGGAAAGATGAACTGGTGAAGGGAATTGTGAGTATAATCCTTCATTTACATACATAACGGGACTATATAGACACTTAAGGCGCCACTATAGTCGGACTTTTAATTAGCTGCAGTAAAATGACAGCTTATGTGTTACTTAAATGACTGAAATTGGCGTCTTTTTGTTTTTTCGCGGCCATCAACCAAATCTTGTTTTTCTAGTACAGAATAGTGTAACAAACGAAACTGATTTGACATGCATATCTCTAAACGCAGTCCGAAATGAGTTATTAAGAAGTGTCATTTTACTGCAGCTAATTAAAATCGGAGTATAGTCGATATTTTTTTCATACAAATTTCGGGAGAGTATTACTCAACTGTTTGACATTGTCCATCCAAAGTTAAACATGATATCGTTTTGACTTTTAATAATTTTGTCTGTACGGAAAGAGAATAGTAAAATAAAAAGTTATTAAAAAGTTATGAGCTAACAGATTATTTTGTTTTTTTTTTGCTATTTTTAACGTAACTTTGGGTGTAAATAAGTAACAAAGGAACTGTAAAATCTGCAAAACCAAGTCCGTACCTACAAAGCTCGGTTATCGAAAAGTTCAACAAACTTTATTTATAATTGATGTATGCAGTGGTTTTTTCATAAAACTCGATTTTCCAAAGCACTTTTCGAATTTTTTTACGCGCCTATCAGTTTGGAACGGTGTTTCTGTGCGTGAGAACTAGACGTTGTGCATGTAGACTAGCGTCTAACTGCTCATCACTGATAATATCATTGAAAACTACTAATTTAATAAATAAAGAATGTTTTATATAAAATAAGAAAAAAAAACATTGTATGTATTATGATTAGAACATGTTTATTCGGGTATTTGGTGGTGTGCGTTATTTTCGGGTCATGTTTTCTAAGACGCATACCAAGCAAGACATCTAACAGGTCAAACATTACTAAATGTCTTAGTAATAGTGACAGATTCTAAGAAAATGTAGACTGTAAGCAGGTTATGTGTGAGGAGATGAACTAAACCCACAATTTAGATAACAACAATTATTTATTTGAACTATCTCAGGCAGAATAACAAAAATAACACGAAACGTTGGAGAAAATAATGTATTACAATAGTTTAAATAAAGGTAATTACAAGATTGAGTTCTAGCTAACAAGGAAGATTGAAAATATCTAATAAATCCCTATGTGTGTTGTTTATTGACTGTGTTGACTTCGTTAGCGAAACCGCACAGTCAGTTTATAGTACGCTAGGGATTCGATTAGGAACTTCGTTACTAGTTTACTTATTGTTGTATTTAGAGTCATTTTAAAGAATAAAACGATTTTTGTATTACAAAATTGTATTTAAATTATCTCCTCGCGCAAATACCCGTTACAAGACAAAAAAAAAATTGTTGTCGGGAAGGAGGCCGATTGGAGCTAGAATCATCAGAACTGGGTCGAGCACATACCTGTAGTGTGATACTCCGGACTCCACAAGTTTCTACTGCAAGGCAACTTGCTGGTGCATAATCCTAGCTTCTAGATTGTGTGCAAGAACTCGCCGTTAGTAAGACTGTTCTTTTTTTTTTCTTTTGGGGTTTGCTGAGGGCAAAAAACAATCACCATTGATTGATTCACCGGGACAGGTGGCATGCCCGACAGATGTCAACCGTTCCGTTTTTATTGATCATCTACTATTATTACTAATGGTGGCTCCGTTTGGCTCTAAAAATACTCGGTGTACTTCGAAACCAACTCAAATGAAGATTTTATTTTAAATTTCCTTTTTTTTTCCCCTACAGCCCCTCAAGCGCATGGTAGACCGCATCCGCCGCTTCCAGGTGTTGAACTCGCAGATCTTCGGTGTCCTCGCGCGCCACCTGGCGGCCGACGAGGAGAGAGCCGGCGTCGAGCACGTGCGGTGCTTCCCGCCGCCCGCCGCGCCTCAGCATGCCGTCAACTAGTGAGGAGTGCTGTGACGTAGGAGGCGCAAGGCGTACGCGGCAAGGGCCTCAAAAACAATGGACATTGGCTCCGTGTGAGTCCGAATGATGTCGAATCAAAACGGAAGCTTTAAATTTGCAACGTAACATTGCTGTCACAGTATAATAAAATAAGCAGTATTACGCCTTTATACAAATCGGCCGAAACGACGCTCTTCAAAATATCGGTTTACATCAGTAAAGCTTCTGCTCGCGACTTCGCCTGCCTGGATTTCGGGGCAACCCTAGTGCGTGTTCAGCTACCGAGCGGTCGCAGGTAATATTTCAAGGATACTGCTGAGACGTAATACTGCTTACTTTATTATACTGTGTCTCCGTGCTGATTTGTTATATATAATACATTGTATCAAAATATAGTTATAATATATTATCGCGTAGATTTATTTTATATCGACTAGATGTAGTAAATAATGTAAAAATCTAGAATTCTTAAGGCATTTTGGCTGAGGCTTCGCTCCAACACATTCGTTTTACATGTATTTACATTTAATAATAATTTTAAACAGTAAGAAAATGACAATTATTCCATTTTAATAGATTCCAGGTTCTTTTGCTTAAGAGCGTTTATGAAGTACGGCATTTCATACAAACTTTAAAGCCCTTGTTTTTCGAAAAAAGTCCAAAAAGTAAAGAAATTTTTGTAAAGAACATTTTCGAAATGTCTTATTTAAAAAAAGATAACTGGAAATCTGTTACATGGAAAATTTAAAATCTGTCTAATTTGACTGTAACACTATTTATCGAAAATGTACGTCTAACTTTTTAAACCTTTGGTATCCTACGTGTGCGTACGAAGTTTCATTAAAATCGGTTCATTCATTTCGAAAAACAAAGGCTTGACAGTTTGTATGAAATGCCGTACGTCGTAAACGCTCTTAAAGCTCTGGTTTAACAGAGACGGGTAGGGGAAGCGAGAAGTGGTGGCCCACTGGTAACGACCGTGACTTACGAGTTGTAGGTCGTAGGTTCGAACCCAGACAGGCGCTTTACTTTGTGTAAACTATTTCATCACCACTGCTCTCAAAACGGTGAAGGAAAACATCGTGAGGAAACCGGCATGTCCTAGAACCAAAAAATTCTAAGACATGTGACATCTAACAACCCGCATTGGGCCCGCGTGGTGGATTACGGCCCACTCCCTCTCAGAGAGGAGGCCTGTGTCCCAGCTGTGGGAACATTATAGGCTGATTATGCTGATGGATCGGAAGTAATTAAAGTCGGGTGAATATAAGAACCAGACATATTAAGTTAGAACTTAAGTGATATTTAAATGCCTGTATGGGGTTATATTATTATTGTATTGTACCTTTTATATAGTCTTCTTGTAAGTACCTATGGATAACTTTATGCAAATATTAGTCGCAAATACGTATCGTCTAGCCCCCTTACTAATAAACGTTGTATAGCGTCTGCATAGTTACACAACGCTTTGTCTTCTTCTTTCGAAAGTCAAATTACTGACGACTGAAAGAGAGAAATCGGTGGGTAACTATTCACCTGATATAATATGTTTACAACATTCAATATATTCACAAGTATTACTGATAGAATGTAAAGTATTTTCAAACTTATGTTTCAAATTAATCTTATTTCAAGTTAAACTAATATCGACATTATTTTAATGGTAATTAAGTTGATTTCAGATTGTTTGAAGTTGTAGCGTAAACTCGGAACTTTATTGTGTAAGATTTAAAGTTATTTTTCCATAAACTTATTTGTTTACATTTTTGGCAAACAAATCGCGAATGGAGATAAGTATATTAAATGACATTTATTTAGTACGAAAGTATAATTACACTCCGTCCACACTTATTTTAACTCTGATTTTGCATCACTGTCCAAACCATAGTGACCTTTATTCTCATTTAAATAAGGTTGCTGTTGGGTTGCTGCCACTGACAAGTCTGTCAAAATCATTGTGAACTTTATTGTCGTTAAAATAAGGTTGCTGTTACGTTGCAGATGTCAGAGGTACACTAAATGTATGTCACTCAGGCTGGCTGGACAAATCTTCAAAATAACTCGCATTTAATTAGGTCAATAGGGCATTTTATGTGACGGCTAAACACCCTTATATCAGAATTTGTGACGCAACAGAATCTTAGATAATCGATCGAAAACGTGTCCAGCCATCTTGATAAACCACTTTTCGCTGGTCTCTCAATCTCGGTAACGGAAGTGATTTTGACGACATTTTGCTTTTCAACGGGCGTCACATAAATTTGTGACAGGCATCGAGCTAAAAGTTTTGTGATACGTACAGCGGTTTAGTGGAAAAATGCAAAAATCTGTGTCCAGCCATCTTGATTTTACGTATAAAACTTTTGGCTGGCACTTACGAATCTCAATAACGGGAGCGTTTTCGAATATGGTTCCTTTACTAACATTTAGTGACGCAATTTGTGACAGTAATAACGTTTGATTTATGGCGTCACATGTAAGGGTTTACGAGAAATCAATAAAAACTTAATGTCCAGCCAACCTGAGCTCAAGCTGGCTGGACACATGTATCTCCGCTGCGTGATGATCTACGGCCTTCGAAATATGTTCAAATTTTTGTGACGGGGACGATAATGATTTACTGAATTTGTGACGGAGAAACTTTGAGTAGTTTCAAAGATATTGATCATTTAAATCTTCCCATACAAACACTGCAGTAGGGTTACCAATAATGTAGGTTTTATGTAGGACTAAGTATGTTTTAAGGTGTTTTCTTTAATGGATGAAAATCCGTGTTTTGGTGATATTAATACGAACAACTGTAGGTATTTAAGGAGGAAGCGCTAAAGTAGCCCGCGAAATTCAAAATTTCTTACGTTTTTTGCAATTTGCTGGTCAGTATTAAGTGGTACGTTGATTCAAATATGATTCGCCGTCGTAACAAATATGTATTTACAGAATTATAATCATTACAATCAGTAATACGACTTGTTAACTTAGTATAATCCCCAAATGTGAAGATTTCATGAAATAGTCATTCTTGGGGGTTACTTGGTCTTAGAGAGTTGTGTTGATGAATTATAGATTATAATTCTGTAAATACATTTTGTTACGGCCGCGAATCATATTTTAATCATCGTACAACTTAATACTGACCAGCAAATTGCAAAAAACGTAAGAAAATTTGAATTTCGCGGGCTACTTTAGCGCTTCCTCCTTAAATCGATAGAAGACAAAAGTGTAGAAGTGAGGAAGGGGGGGAGGGGTAATTCTTTGATGTTATTGCTTATTTACATGCATATACCTACTCTTTTTAGTAGGTAGGTATTGGTGTTTTTCATGGTAAGTACATAGGTAGATATTGTGTCAGGATAACTAATGCTCGAAGGTATTTAAATGAAAAAATAATGTTTGCTGTAAATAAAATCACATTTATTGATTTGTACTTTTTATTGAGCGTTTCAAATGACGACATTCAACTCTATTTGCGCTTCAGTAATCCCCGCCTTGTACCACAACGTTGTTTTTACCGCCGCCCTAAGTGTTTGAAGCGCAAATGAAGTCGGTGGTCGTCATTTTAATCAAATATATAAACGGTGACAGCGAGCGCGATACGGTCTGCACAATTTTATTTTTAGTCATTTTGTCTATGGGAGTATCGCTGTCATTCTATTTTCTTTAGTAGAGTAATTGGCTGTGGTATTTTTATGCCAAAAAACCAATAAGAATCCACGAGTCTAATAAGTTATCTGTAGTTGAAATTAAATAAATGGCCGCATCGATGTATCGTTCATAAACATCGATGTTGAAACTGGTAACATCGATGAAACATTGTTCTTAAGAACGATGTTTTCTCAGCGCCATCTATGAAAATCAAATACAAAGCAGGCGTGGCTGCTACCGGCCGATTAGTCGATTAAAAAAATCCTTTATTTATGTAAAAATGATGGTCACCTCACAATATTAATGGATGTTTGTATGGGAAGATTTAAATGATCAATATCTTTAAAACTACTCAAAGTTTCTCCGTCACAAATTCAGTAAATCATTATCGTCCCCGTCACAAAAATTTGAACATATTTCGAAGGCCGTAGATCATCACGCAGCGGAGATACATGTGTCCAGCCAGCTTGAGCTCAGGTTGGCTGGACATTAAGTTTTTATTGATTTCTCGTAAACCCTTACATGTGACGCCATAAATCAAACGTTATTACTGTCACAAATTGCGTCACTAAATGTTAGTAAAGGAACCATATTCGAAAACGCTCCCGTTATTGAGATTGGGAAGTGCCAGCCAAAAGTTTTATACGTAAAATCAAGATGGCTGGACACAGATTTTTGCATTTTTCTACTAAACCGCTGTACGTATCACAAAACTTTTAGCTCGATGCCTGTCACAAATTTATGTGACGCCCGTTGATAAGCAAAATGTCGTCAAAATCACTTCCGTTACCGAGATTGAGAGACCAGCGAAAAGTGGTTTTTCAAGATGGCTGGACACGTTTTCGATCGATTATCTAAGATTCTGTTGCGTCACAAATTCTGAAATAAGGGTGTTTAGCCGTCACATAAAATGCCCTATTAACCTAGTTAAATGCGAGTTATTTTGAAGATTTGTCCAGCCAGCCTGAGTGACATCTAAATGTGAACGGAGTGTAGTGTAAACTTTTTATGATTATGAAATAAACAATAAACTTTAAAATGTAATCCTTCTCTATATGAGAGGAGGCTTTTATCCTATAGTGTGACTATTGAAGGACTTCAATAAAATAAAACCAAATATAAAATGTCGTGCTTTGTTTTATTTCTAAACATCTATTTTTATCTTATTTAACTACTAGCTTCCGCCCGCGAGGTATATCGGTAAAAACTATCCTAAGTCCTTCCCCGGGATGCAATCTATCTCTCTGCCAAATTTTATCGAAATGTGTTCAGTGGTTTAGGCGTGAAAAGGTAACATACAGACAGACAGACAGTTACTTTCGAATTTATAATATTATTAGTATGGATAGCAGTGTTCATAAGATCATATAATTTACATTCCATTATCCACTTTAGTGAAATGTATTCTAAGTTGATTTTTGAGTGTCCAATGTGCCCTGCCCACTGCCACTTAAGTTTGGAAATTCTTCGGACTATGTCGGTTACCATGGTTATCCTGCGGATCTCTTAATTTTTTATTAGATTACTTAGGGAAACTAGAAAAATCCCAAAGCCCTTTCCATATTGCTCTTTGGGTGACTTTTCAGGCTTTTGATTAACGTGTACAGGACAAAGGTCATGTCATCAAATGCCCATGTAACACTGGTAACACCCACTCTCATGAAGATCAGAGACGCTACACTCGAAATTGTGAACGATTATGTTTAACAAATACAAACTGTCCAGTTTGTAGGTCCAACTTCGAAAAAGAGGTCAATCATCGAATTCGACTCGGCTGGGCAGCGTTCGGGAAGCTGAATAATATCTTCTCGTCTCAAATACCGCAGTTTTTCAAGACGAAAGACTTTGACTATGTTGTTTGTATGTTGGCAGTGATGACCTATGGCACTAAAATGTGGTCGCTTACGATGGGCTTTATTAGAAGGCAAATAGCTTGTCTCGATAAACAGCGTCGATTTAGTAAAAGTCTGGAGTCTGGTCAGAACGGATGGGGTAATTTTAACGAGTCATCATCTGCCTGCCTTTTCCTAACTACGTTGGGGTCGTCGGCTTCCAGTCTAACCGGATGCAGCTGAATACCGGTATCTTACATGGAGCGACTGCCTATCTGACCTCCACAACCCAGTTAATCGGTAATACGATGATACCCCTGGGTAAGACTGCTTATCAGACTTTTAGGCTTCTGACCCGTAAATAAATAATTTATTTATTTTCAGTTTATTTTTCAGTATTAAAACAATAATGACAAAAGTAAGGGAAATACGATACCCCTTGGTAAGACTGGTTGTCAGACTTTCGGGCTTCTGACTACCCGTAACGACTGTCAAAGATCCACGAATGACAGCCGGGACCAACGGCTTAACGTGCTTTCCGAGGCACGGATGAGTCTCGGTATGTAAAGATGGTCACCCATCCACAGACCAACCGCGGTCCGATCGACCTGTGCGGCTGTTCTTATTTAGCCACGGGCCCCACGGATAATTTTAACGAGTGTACTTAAATAAAATAAAACCAAATGTAAAATTTCATGTTTTTTATATTATTTCTTAGCATCGATGTTACCTTACTTATCTTAATATATAAAGATTAAATAAAAAATAATTACATCTAGTTTTATACAACAGATTTCCTGGCGTTAAGAGATAAACCAGTTGCTATATACAGGCTCTTGCGTTACGCAAGAATATGCAAGAAAACGTGTACATTTCATAATGCAAGATGGTAACATTTCTGGCGCAAGATTTTCTTGCTTTTTCGAACAATTACTTACATATTCTTGCATTGTTTTGCAAAATCTTAGTAGTGAAATCAATACAAAATTCTTGCTATTTTTAATTGTAAAAAGTTAGTTTTAGAAAATTAAATATGGGATTTCAATGTCATCTTGATTTATTTCAAGATTTTTATAAGTATTTTTCGTATTGTTGACGAAAAAAAAAAATAAGCTAGGGATTCCTAAGACTATTTTTTTTTTTTTTTTTTTTTGTTTTTTTTTTGTTGTGGCACTAGTTGTACTTTGTGCCATTTTCAGGTAAAAATTTGGGAAACAGGGAAATAAAAAACGGAACGGAAAGGATTACAATGATATGAAATATGGATCAGGCAAGTCATTCATATAATATATTATGTATTATGTACATTATAATAAATAAACTAAAGTTTAAGATTCCTAAGACTACGGGGCCACAAGACGTCTGCAACTTACCGTCCAATGACGTCACTGAACCGTATATTGCGGCCACCGCTGTCGTATTCAATCGTAACTTTACTGGCCTTTCTATAACAGTGACTACACTGAAACGAGTAGGCATCGAACTCACGCCCTTTCTCCCGTAAAGCTATTGTTGCCACATTATTTTAAATGACACAAGGCCTTCCCATATTTAATATTCTATACACTTAAGGCAAAAAAAGCTTCTTAATGAATATCTTAGATAAATCATAAAAAAAGCTATCATTATACAGAGTGAAGAACCTAATTTTCAGCCATGTTTATTTTGATTCGTATACCGAACGTGAATCCACGCGAGACAATGGCTTTTTAATTGAAGTGAAAACTTTTTTAGGGCGCGTTGGGCATTTTTTTTTTTATGAGAAAAAAACCATTGAGCTCGCGCCACTGTTACCGACACCCCGCTACATTCTGATGTGTTCGGATTTTAACGAAACTTCATAGTTCATACGCATAAGCAAGATACAAATTAATGTCTAAAAAGTTAGTAAAGAACATTTTCGAAAAAGTTCTTAACTAAGTTTTAGACTTTTGTATCCTGCTTATGCGTACGAATTTTCATTAAAATCGGTTCATTCATTTCGAAAAACAAGGGCTTGAAAGTTTGTATGAAATGCCGTACATCATAACGCTCCTAAGTCTCATGTAATAGCAGGCGAGCCTATTGCCATCAACCGCGCACAAATCCAGACTCCGGGCTGCTACTGAGAAATTCCCAATAACACTGCTCGACCCGGGAATCGAACCCAGGAGACCTCCTGCTCAGCAGTAGCGCTTGCAAACACTAGACCCAACGAGGAAGTTTACAATAAACATGACTAACAATTATTTGTTTTCACCAGCAATTTTACAAAATAACCCACAGCCATTTCGCGTACAGCTTGGTAAAAGAAGATCTTTTTAAAAAAATTATTTAAAAATGCTCTACCCGTTGCCTAAGAACTGAAGTTGCTTAAAATAACGTTTTTTTTCTCTTAAATCCTAAACACAGTGGTCTTATTGACATATATTTATTTATTTATTTAAGACTGGCTTCTGCCCGCGTGAAATTTCTAGCTCCCCGACCCACCCTGACGCGTTGCATCGTCAGCCAGCGCTTTGAGCTTACTTCGTTTTTCACTTAGTGTTCTTTCTGATTTCATTTTGTTTTTGCTCGACCCCTAAGGTCCTTAGCGTGATGTTAGGTAGATAATTTTTTTTGTCTCTTTGTTCCGGCAAAACTCCGAAACGGCTGGGCCGATTTTAATGACATTTAGTTTGGGAATACTTTGAACCCTGGGAAAGGACATCTTAGGCTAGTTTTTATTAACACAGAACGCGGGCGAAGCCGCTGCCGGAAGCTAGTAGAGAATAAAGCTATACCAATAGAGACCACTGTGTGCAGGGATACAGCCACTACGACCCATGATAGTGAAATACTTAATTTAAAAAGTACTCCTCAACAAATAAAACTATAACATAATACTCTAAGACTTTGTAAAGGTGTACGTTATTTTAAATTAAATATTTTAATAAATACAATGCCATCAACTGGCAACACCACCCTATCCGAATAAATATTTTTTTAAGTTTTAATTCATTGTTTTTTTTAAAGCGATAGTCTATGCGCTACTTTTTTGATAAATAAAAAAATATGCACCATAGTTATTTTAGTTTTTTTTTTCTTTTTAAAGACAACAATGGATTTTTTAGGTTACATTTTTGTAAGGTCTAAAAAGGTTCGGTTCCCGAGCAAGAGTACTGTTGTCTTTAAAAAAAAAATACAATAAATATGATTAAATTTACAGATCATAACGTAGTTTTTAATTAAAAAAAAAAATATTTTTGTTTTTAAGTTTATTTATGTCATTTTTATTTTAATAATTCACTGAGTAACATAAAATACGTTTGCTTTGTGTTAGTTTTAAGTATAATTATTATATTGGTTTTGCAGAACCATATAGAAATACTGATATTAACTTACAAAGACAAAAAGAAAATATAGAAAAAATCAGCCTTTTCCCAACTATGTTGGGGTCGGCTTCCAGTCTAACCGGATGCAGCTGAATACCAGTATTTTACAGGGAGCGACTAGCTGCCTATCTGACCTCCACAACCCAGTTAATCGGTAATACGATGATACCCCTGGGTAAGACTGCTTATCAGACTTTTGGGCTTC
Organism: Gortyna flavago; assembly: GCA_963669345.1. Classification (NCBI taxonomy): domain Eukaryota; kingdom Metazoa; phylum Arthropoda; class Insecta; order Lepidoptera; family Noctuidae; genus Gortyna; species Gortyna flavago. The sequence continues at coordinate 2,346,389 of OY770154.1, forward strand.
TGACCCGTAAATAAATAATTTATTTATTTTCAGTTTATTTTTCAGTATTAAAACAATAATGACAAAAGTAAGGGACAGGAATGTCACTCGAATATCTTTTAAAAAAAAACTACATTGTATATTAAAGTAATAACGTCATTATGATTATACATAAAATTTCAAGTGTCTTATCAACAGGTATGGATTGGTGACCCGTTAATGTACTTGTTTGAAAAGTATTTTTTTATTGTAGCAACACTTCATGTATAATCACAAGGGTTTAAAAAACTGGATTTTTATTATAAAGTTCAAGTTCATATTTTGTACTCATATTTAAAATAGCATAGATTTAAATCAATACATTTGCCCTCACCGTATTATAGATTTGGTTTCCTAAGAAAGCGGTCAGCGGTCACACAGTTTGTCCAAATACAGACCGTTTTCTGACACATTAATGTCAAATATTGGTGATGAACGTTACAAAATGACGGAACTGCTTTTCTAGGAAACTAGTCGTGTTAGGAGTTTTAGTTTTAGTAGTTACAGAACCGTAATAGCGTTTCCATGACAACCAAGTCAAGTCGACCGTTTGGAATAAAAGGGTTCCAATTAACATTTTTATTAAAAAAAACTAGCGGCCCGCCCCAGCTTCGCACGAGGGCCAATTTTTTTTCAAACTATTTTTTTTTCTTTCGTTTTACAAACCTTGTCCTGACAATACCGAACACAACAAAAAAAGAATTTGCGAAATCGGTTCAGCTGCTCTCGAGATTTGCGCTTAGCAACACATTAAGCGATTCATTTTTATATTAGAGATGTTTTGACGTATAAAGGTGTTATTATGTGTCACATTGAAACCTTTTTATTTAAAAAAATCAATTTTTATAAAAATATTAGTTCCAAACGGTCGAAGTCATTGCGTCATTGTGGGTCAGAACGAAACAGAAACGCGACTATATTTTGACACGATAGGGTGAATCTACGATTGAAAACTTTGCACGGGAAAATAATTACGATATCTGTCAAAATTCAAAACAACTAGAAAGTTCCATTTGTAGTAAAAAAATACGAAATACAAATAAATATACAGCATTTCATAGTTGATTAGATTTTTTTTTTTTTTTACATTTATAAATTATTCTTTTCTCATTTTTGTTGTCATATAAAATTATGTAACCTCTTCTGGTAACAATAACTTTTTAAATATTTCAATAAGAAAAAAGTAATAGGGCAAAAAAAAAAATTGGACACATTGTTGCTTTTTTCACGAAAATATATTATAATCACTTTTACTAATTGAGTTCTGTAAAAAATGGAACAAAAAAAAAACGAAACAATTAAATTTTGACAAATATCATATTTTTATTTTGTTCTTCGTACCGAAATGACAAATAAAAAATATATACATACAGTTAGATTTTTATTCAGCTTAAAAGATTGTTCAGGTAGACATACAAACTTAATTTTTTAACAAGGTAGTCATAAAATCTGCATTTTTCACCCGACTGCGAGAAAGGAAGGGTTATGACTTTATTTCCAACTACGTTGTGGTCGGCTTCCAGTCTAACCAGATGGTGCTCAATATCAATATTTTAAATGAAACAACTTCACAAATAAGTAGCGATTCAGATTTTTTAAGTTGAGACATCTTGTCAGAATTTTTCTTAACTACCCTGCTAAAAAAAAATTGTTTGATAAAAAAACTTAACCCTATATTATTTATATTTTAACTTATTGTTGCTGGTCAATCATTTTAGCTGTTATTTTACCTACAAGATATCTTAAAAACTAATATTATAAAAACATAACATAAAATAAACAAACTTAGGTGTAAGAGAAAAAAATATATTTTACAAAAACTTCTAAATTTACTTATTGCAACATAACGATGTCATAGACATCAGTGATTTTTTTTTAAATCGTTTTATTAAAATCTATGGTTTATATGATATCAGTCGTTTGTGGTAAATATTTTTGTTACTTTTTTCTTACTTTCGCTTGGAACAATTTTGTTGGTAATCCCAAAAAAAACTAGGCATAGGTTTTTGTTCAAAATTTACGTTTTTTCTTACAAAAAAAAAAATAATGAACGAAAATTTTAACTACAAATCAAATATACATGTTTTTTTTAAGGAAATAGATATAATTTTTTTTTTTTGTAAAAAAAAACACGTAACATCATTCAAATTTAAAATCGCTAATCGAGAACTAAATCAAAATGGAATTCTTTTTTTGTATCACAAACAATTTTTTTTCGTTATTTTTAGAAAAACTTAGCGTGTAGCCTACCCTCCTTTTACAAGAATGAGAAGCTATACTAAGCTATAAACTGCAGCGGACATTCAAGCTGCAAAAAATCTTAAGGACTGGCCTTTTTTAATAGCTAGAAAAATTACCATGAGTTCACAATTTTATCCCGAAACAGGACTTGAGAACACACACATAATAATATACGTTTAAAAAGAAAAAAAAAATTAAGTCCGAGACATGTTTGATTACAATTTGTGACCATTACTTTAAAAGGCGGACTCCACGCCATTGCACTATAGGTAGTATTATTAGTAGGCAAGCTTTCATAGTATTTTGTTTAATATGTAAGTAAGTGGCATGTATTAAAAAAAAAAAAAAAATTGCCAACAACATTAAAAGAAAACCGTTAACAAGCATTTTGACATTTGTCAAACGTCAAAATTGAATTTGACAAGTGTGATTTCAGAAGAAAAAACTAAGGACGCAAATTAACAGCTTAAAGAAGACCGAAAATAAGAATCACCGGCCGACAACTTTGTTAGACACATCTTTTTTTTAAACCATAATATTAAAGAAATCAAAATTTCTGACATTTGACAAATATCAAACTACTTTTTTTTACAAAAATAAATACAACAATGAATCTTTTTTTTTTTTTTATATTCCGTAAACACTTATTGCATGGTCGAGTCTTAACATGTGTTTGTGTGTGCGTTACCATCTCGGGAACAGTGTGTAGTAGGCGGAGGGTCACTGGTCGTAACTTTTAGCTTTCCGGTCCATTTCATCATCGTTTGTGCGGTTCATTGGGTGATCTGTGACAGAGAATTAGTGATAGTTAGTTATGTTGTGAACTATTATAGCTTCTAGACACAGTTAGACGGACCGACGACCTGAAGAAGGTGGCTGGGACACTCAGAAAGAAAATAAATATTCATTTCTTTTTGTGTTACTATGGTTATTTTTGTGTAAACTTCACAGAAGAATCGATATCTAAGCACGATAATACAGAGTTACTTGACTTCCAACGGTAGTTGATACCCAAAATATAATCATTTCTATTTTTATTTTTTCGTGTTTACTTATCACATCTGCAGAGTTTCGCTAGTGAATTTTATTTGACCCCTAAATTAGTATTAATAACTCGTAGTGACCAAATACATGACCAAATCCAGTTAAATATAATGCCTAAAAATAAAATAACATTTGCTCTTTATCATTAATACCAACCTTGGTGCTGTGGCATCTTGGGAACCAGCACCACGTTGCCATCAGCCGCCTGCTGCAGTGAGTACTGTTGAGAAGACAGCGGTCTACCTTCAGGGTCGCGCAGGTTCTGTGGAAGAGAGGGGACAGTTAATCTCACTATATATATATAATATTATATAGGCGAAGGTTTGTGTGTTTATGTGTTTGTTACTGATTCACGCTCAAACGGCTGGACCAATTTTGATAAAATTTTGTTTGGAGGTAGCTGACACCCTGTATTAACATATAGGCTACTTTGTATCCCGATATTCCCACGGGATCGACACTTACGCGGGTGAAACCGCGGGGCGCAGCTATTAGATTTATAAAAAACAGTAGCTTCTGCCCGCGACTTCGTCCGCGTGACATTTCTTGTTTAGCTTTATTATTAGTATTAGTGTAGATTTGAAATAAGTTAAAAAAAACCGGCCAAGTGCGAGTCGGGCTCACACACGAAGGGTTCCATATCAAAAAAACGTTTCTTTTATACCCTTTAAAATGTTAACTTTATTTTATTTTTATTATTTGTTGTCATGGCGGCAACAGAAATACATCATCTGTGAAAGTTTCAAATGTCTAGCTATTACGGTTTATGAGATACAGCTTGGTGACAGACAGACAGACGGACAATGGAGTCTTAGTAATAGGGTCCCGCTTAAACGAGACGTTGCGTGCGGTAGCAGCGCGGTGCGGGAGGGGTGTGGTGACGTCATGCGAGAGCGAGCGTGACAACTGTCACCCCTCCCGCACCGCGCTGCTACCTCAGGCGTCTCAGGCCTATAACGCTTGAGATGTTTACCTGGAACACATGTCGGTACAGCGCTGCAAAGCGCTCTTTAACGCGCTGCCTCTCCGCGATGAGAGAGCTGTGGTCCCGCTGGGTGCGGATCTTTCGGTCGCGCACCGTGCGGACCTCGTCGGCCAGCGACGTGATCTGGTCTAGCTTACGTTTGCGGCAGTTCTGGGCTGCGACCTGTGAACGACATATGAATATTAGAATATGGTGGTATATAAAAAAGCGTTAAATCTATATAAGAAGTAATACGGGCTGGTGTACGCAACTCCACGTCAATGAGCGAAAAAAAAAAAAAAACTATGTAAATAAACATGCTTTTCGTTAGAAAGCTCATCATTTGAGAACGGCTCGACTGGACCAAACTGAAATTTTTTTTGTTGCAAAAAAAAAATTGGATAGAAAAAAATTAAAATTTTTAAATACGGTAAAAAATAACGTTTTGACGTATACACAATGATAATTATGCATATATACAATGTGTAATACAATTAACGCAAGACCTCAAACACCCCAATTAGAGTATTGACTTAAAAGCATAATACAATGAGCAACACTTAAATTCTTAACAGCTATTATTATTAAGAAAATCGTGTTGACCCTAGCATTATTTTATGCATTTAAATTTGAGTCTTATTGCCTTGACATAAGATTTAATTTTCTTTGACAACAAAAATACATATTAAAACACATAATTCATATGAATATGTATTTCATATGAAATACACATATTTTGAAAAAAAAAAAAACTTTAAAATTTACTGCAATCGATTCAGTAGTCAATTACGAACAAACAGGACTTGCGTTTATTCTGTTACACCTTGTATAAAACTAGGGTTTGGGACGAAGAACAAAGAAGACTTGTAAAATGTTGTACACTTTTCGGTGCTAAAATAATCCGTATCTTCAGCTGTATAAAGTGCAAATTACACCGCACAAATATTTATGCTGGCACGTTTAGTATCTCCATGCAACTTTATACCTTACCACGCTAAAAATAAGGTTCGTAATTAAAACAAACATACCTTATTCTTCCCGCGCCTCCTAATGTCCCTGATGAGCGAGAGCTGCGCCTCACTCAGGTCGTGCTTCGAGAGGCGCTCGTTGAACTCATCCATGGGCAGGTTGATGATGTCCTGCACCTCCAGGGGTATGCCTGCGGCCACTTGTACAGGTTAACGTGTGCGGGACATTGTATAGCAACATTTGCCCAACAGTAGCGCAATAGTCGGGCAACAGTTGCACAAAAAATGTGGATAATGTGGAATATATTTAAGTATACGACACTTTTTGTGCCGCAACTGTTGAGCAATAGTCGGCCAACTGTTGCGCCACAATTCGTTAGATAAAAATACTGTAGCACAGAATCCAAATTCTTAGACAGTGCTTCAGTCAATAGTTTGGGTCTAGATAAACAACTAGTTTTCGTCCTTACCTAATGCTTTGGCCCTCTTCTCGTCACGAGACAGGTGTTGTCCGCTGCTGGTGGCAGACGAACCTCCGTCTGACATGCTGCCGTCTGTCAATCGCCGGACTGTAGGAGAAAACACTCGATTGTAGACATTGTTGCTATGTTATTAAGTCTTTAAATTAAAGAGCTTTTTAAAATTATTATATTAAAACTGAAACTGCATTTTTTATTTTTGTAGAAGCGTCTGTAGATAAGCACCTACATAATTAGTTAACAATGCTGTTAAGTTTTTAATCAAGCAATTATTTCAAATGGCTTTGACGGTCCGTGGCTTACCTACCTGTCCGCCATTTTGATTTATTTTTTTAATGGCCGCCACGCATTGAACCTAAACTTGCTTACATTTTGATGCATAAATGTTTGATTACTTTAAACTTTCAGAGTGATTATTATTTCAAACATCTAAGGAACAAGATGTACCTACACATGTTGCACTTTGAACGTTAATATCTCGAAAACGTTACACTTTACGGGGTTTGGTCTTAATATGTTTTCTGTTTGCATTGATGTAATATAGGTCTCAGGTGTGGCCGCCATTTTGAAAAAAAAAAAACAAAATGGCGCGGACATAGGTACGCCAGGGTCCATATAAAAATCTTCAATCCCCTTTCTGCTTTTGCTTTGCATGAGTTATTTTCTCAGCATGATGAAAATCAAGTTTTTTTTTTAATTCTGATTATTTTTTATATTTTTTTCTCGAAATAGTAAATTTTGCTTATGGGTCCTCAACTCCTCACCTCTCTTATCCCTGATAGCCGCCGGTCTCTGGTCGGCGGCAGCAAGCGGCGCGCTGTACGTGTGGTTGTGTCGCACGCGCTCCGGAGTAGCGTACGCGAACCTAGGGGGAGCCGGGCTAGGGATGTTGCTCTGTGGACAGACAATTATGAATTTAGCCAAGTTCTTAAAAGGGGGCTCGTGGCTAAAAAATAACACCCACATGGCTCGATGTTCAAGGCTAAGCAACTCTAGCCGAAGTGGTCGAGTGGATAGGTGACATTTAAATACATATCGAAACCCCTCCCCGCGCCTCGGGAAGCAAGTTAAGCCATTAGCCCCGACTGTCATTCGTAGATCTTTGACAGTCAGTCAAAAGGGGTATCGTACCCAATCTGGGTTGTGGAGATCAGACAGGCAGTCGCTCCATGTAAAGTACTGGTACTCAGCTGCATCCGGTTAGACTAGAAGTCGACCCCAACATAGTTGGGAAAAGGCTAGGCAGACAACAGACTCAAAACTGGGTAAAAATGTTATAAAGGAATGAGGAACAGGGAGTAGAGTTCACTCATCCTCCATAGAAATGGGAGGATCCTCCGACCAGACGGGTGTCGTGTCTGGCGGGCAACTGCCCGATGATTTATGTCGGGACGTTGTATAATTATATAATGCTAGTTGCGCGGTTAACTCTGCTTGCGCGATGCAGGATTTCACGTGACGTCAGTGCGATGCGAAGTTCGCAAGTGGCGGTGTAGATGCTCCACAGTGCCCATCGACTTTCAAAAAAGCACTTCATTCTGGTCAAAAAAGCACGTTTAAAGTTTTTCAAGAATATTTTATCCAGGAATTTGAATATTACCTGTAGTAAGGCATGGCTGGAATGCGCTGTGTTGAGGTCGAGAGCGGGGGGGCCGTGGATGTTGGTGACGTGTGGGGGGGGCAGCTGCGGCCGGGGGGCGAAGTCTGATACTGGAGAAACGGGAAAAATATTGAATTAATAACATGTTAGGAAACTGTTGCAAGATACAATTTTTTTTTTATCGAAAGTGAGAAATTTACTTTCTTACGATTAAAAGTTGATTTTCTTTTTCAATTTACAAAAATGTTTCAGGTTCTACTAGTCAACTCAAACTTTTAATCGATCTTTAACTTTTAAACTTAAAATCAACTTTTAATCTTAAGAATATAAATTTCATAATTTTTGATTTCTTTTTAATTGTTCTTGCATTAAATGTTAGCAAGATAATTTTTTTAAACATGAAAGTGCATTTCATGAAAGTCCCATCGCAAAAAAAAAACATGAAAAGAGCTTGTCGAAAAAAAAAAGATATAAATTTTTAAAGATGAATTACCCCAAAAATAAAAAAAAATCTAAACTAGCAAAGATCGCGGAACATAAATCATTTTCGAACACCCCTAGGTATGAGAAATCTATTTTTTTTTATTGACTTCACTATTTGGATCAGCCTGTATGTTAGGGGAGGCCCACACAGCACCGCATCACGCAGCGAGGCGCAGATAACGCACCCATGCGCGTGATTTTTTACATACAAATTCAATAAAAACGCAATCACGCGCGTGGAATTTGGTTCCGCTTCCCGCACACCGTTGCCTGAAACGCAGCAGTGTGGCAATCGCCTAAAAGAAACCACTGCTTACCGTTATGCATATGCATGTTCTCATGATGGTAGCTTTGTTCTGGGCACTCGTACTTCACGACACTTGGTCTGCCGACCGGGTCCAGGGCTGGAGCCGGTTGCTCCTGTAAATATAATACATACATTTATATAACATAATGTATAATGTATTTTATTGGACCTCCATTTTCGAACTTGCTTTTTAAGGCCAAAGTGCATTATTTGTGTTTTGTTAAGATTAATTATTAAGATTATTATTATCAAGCCAAAAGATAATTGAAGTTACCGCGATATTAACATCAGCTTCATATGATTCAGGTTTATCACATGTTATTATTAGTCTTTTTTTTTTTATGTCGATTTCCTCCCGAAATTTTTCACAAAGGGAGCTCAGTAAACAAGCTAGTTATAACAATAAAAATATTTACCTGAAAGCATCGTTTTCCAAACATATGATGTTTCTTCTGCGCCTGATGAGGAGCAGCGCGCTCGCGTCCAAAGGAATTGTCGTAAGGCCGGAATTTTGAGCTGTTTGACAAGCAAAATAAACGTTATTATTGCATGTTTAATCTTACTGATAGTGGCCAAAATGCTGTGTCATGACAAGGCTATATGTACGTTAATTATGACGTCAAAATTAGATATGTAACAGTCATTTTATATTATCTGGGCGTGTACTGTCTGTTTTTTTTTATCGTTTGGATAAAGACAGGGTAAAAAATGTGAAAAGAGTAGAAGCGTAAGACTTTCTTACCTGTGGAACTCTTGAGCAGAGTCACTGCCATCGCACCATTCTCCATCAGACAGCGAGGGGACGCGCTCAGATCCCATCGACGAGACTGCACTGTCAGATGCCGAGTCCCGCTCTGACACAATACGAAATAAAAAGTAAAAACATTTGAAAAGTTTGACATTTGACGTTTATTGGACGCCATTTTGAATTTTCCTGTGTGATATATTTGACGTTTATTGAATGCCATTTTCAATTTTCCTGTTACGTCATGTTAAATTAAAATAACGATCCAATTTTTTGACGTTTCAATTTTTATTATATCGTTAGAGTCTATCACACAAATACAAAATTAAATATAATATTATCAAACAAATTCCAGGGAAATCTTGAATAGCCTATCCGTGTTGCCTTGGCATGCTTATGTAATCAACATACCTGTGATCATCATATGAGAATGGTTGTGGTGAGGTGCATGGTGTGCGCTGGCGCCGTCCAGCATACGCATTGTGTACATGCCTGGAACAAACAACGAAAAAGGTTATTTATAATAATAATAATTTATAATTTATTTAAGTCAGACACATACATTTTATCTATACCTATTTATGTTAGTATATACTTAAAAATTTGTTATTAATCAATTAATAAAATACATGCCACAATAATACTGTTATAAATAAATTGAATTACATAAAATGTAATTATAAAATAAATTCATAATTTAAAATCGCAAAATACATATTTACTGAACAAAAAAAAAATAATAACAAGAACAAATTTATAAAAATATGAAATACATGCAACTGTTGTAAGCCGAGTGTGATAAATGTGATAATAGTATAACATGAGTGTTTTAATACCTAGTTATGTACAGTTGCATACAAGACTTTATCTACACCCATGATATGAATCCTCTATAAAAGGTTCTGAAACAGTTTTTTGCAATACTAATATCCAACAAAATTGCAGCCGGCGGGATACGACGTGAATTCGAATAACTAAGTTCTGTTTTCAAATTACGGCGGAGAAACGCGCGTGCATGACGAATGTTCTTTTTTAGGGTTCCGTACCTCAAAAGGAAAAAACGGAACCCTTATAGGATCACTCGTGTGTCTGTCTGTCTGTCTGTCTGTCTGTCCGTCCGTCACAGCCAATTTGCTCCGAATCTTATGGACCGATTAAGTTGAAATTTGGTACACATATGAAACTCTGTGACCCAAACACAGACGTGTAACGTAAATAAATGAGTTTCGAAAATGGGAGTCATTTTTGAGGGGTAAATAGACAATTTAAAAAAAAGTTTCGAAATCTGTACCGTGTGACATATCAAATGAAAGGGCTTACCATGAGGATCTCAAATATATTTTTGTCATAATTTTAAAGTAAATTGTATTAAAGTTATTTAAGACAATAGACGGAAATTTACCATTCCCCCCCCCCCACTTTTCTCCTAAACTACTGAGCCTAAAAATTTGAAAAAAATACAGAAAATAGTTCTATACCTATAGATTACAGGAAAATTAATAAGAAGTCTATGATCTTGAAACAACATGGTAAATCTCTCAATATTGTGCCTACAAACTTACATTTTCAGTTGGAATGTATGGGAGAACATGTTTTTCAACTACAATGTTAAGTTTGTTCTTGGGATAAATTCATTCCAACTACGGAACCCTTCATTGTGCGTGGTCCGACACGTACTTGGCCGGTTTTTTAAAAGGGAGTTGCATAATGAAATTCAGTACAACATTATATCACTCGTTTGGATGATGTTATGGTTACTATGACATGTTTCAGAAACTTTTATAGAGGATTATGTTTAGTTTAGAATGTGTGTAAAATCTAAAATCACACAAGATGGATAGGTTTTTGAAACAGAGATGAGTCAGTGGGTCGTCTTAGGGACGGAATTGGGACGCTTTTGCCCAGTAGTGGGACAATGAGCCTACCGGTATAGTTAAATTGAAAGCTATTCCTTCTTCAAATTTTTGTTTCCATTTCATATTATTTCACAAAAGCAAATCGCATGCTTAATGGAATACTGACTTAACCTCAAAACAGACGATTTTTGGGAAAGCGCAAAGAAGATCTCGCTATAATTACTTATCCTACTTGTTGACGCATAAAATTAAAACTGATTGGATTTGATTAGATTAATTAATCATGAATGCTTGAACTTTGAACGTATGATTAACTATTGACGAGATCGGAGTAAAAATAAATCTACTAATGGGTCAATGTTCCATTAAGCATGTGAAATATCAACTTTATTCTAGTGTTAATTAAGTTGATACCTATTAGAATGAAGTATTAAAAAATGTATGAAATTGTATCGAAAACGGATGCAGCTGAATATCAGTATTTTACATGGAGCGACTGCCTACCTGGCCTCCACAACCCGGTTACTGGGTAACACGATACCCCTTAGTAAGACTGGTTGTCAGATTAGGGCTTCTGACTACGCGTAACGACTGTCAAAGATCTACGAATGACAGCCGGGACCAACGGCTTAACTTGCTTTCCGAGGCAGGGAGATGACAGATAAAAATTGTTGGGAATTTGAACCGTAGAACAAAAAGCTCAATGACCACGGAAAGAGCATAGCAATGCATAATAGGTATTATTATAATACCAGGCTTGCTCAACAGGACCACACAATATGAAATTGACAAAAAAAAAACACACTTTGGCACTTGTGAACTAAGTAAAAACAAATAAAAAAAAAAAAATCTTATCCATGTCTTTGTTGTCGCGCAGTCGGGTCAAAAAGATTATTTAAAAATAAACGTGTTATGACATTTAAATTCGATACATGCGCATAAAGAACGAACTTAAAAAAAAAAAAAACTTAATTTAATATGTTTATGACATTTCAATTTACGCACCCACCCTTAAATCCTTAAAAATATCCACCATTTTGAATTTACAACACAAACTTTAAAAAAATCTTGAACGTCACTAGCATTTAAGGTCGGAAGTGGAACAAATACTTATGAACACAAACAAAAATAAATATGTGACGAAAATATTTTAAAATATTCCCAACTCACGCTGATTCGGTCAAAAAGACGATATCGGAAAGACCTGAATTATGGAACTACTGCAATCTTATCAGAAAATATTTATCTCGTATCTAAGGTTATCTAAAAAATTGTCGACCAATGATGATTGTTAAATTTTTCTTTATTTATGTAGTCGTGGGGTGTTACACAAATAATGCGATCAAAGATCAACAACCATAGATAATTGCAATAAGTACGTTGTCCAACTCATTATCTGCCTAGCCTTTTCCCAACCATGTTGGGGTCGGCTTCCAGTCTAACCGGATGCAGCTGAGTATTTTACATGGAGCGACTGCCTATCTGATTTCCACAACCCAGTTATGGGTAATACCCCTTGGTAACTTGACTGGTTGTCAGACTTTCAGGCTTCAGGCTTTAATAGTAACGACTGTCAAAAATCCACGAATGGCAGCCAGGACCAACGGCTTAACGTGCTTTCCGAGACACGGAGGGGGGGTCTTTGTATTTGAAGATGGTCACCCATCCGCCGACCAACTGCGGCAAGCGTACCTTAACCTGGTCGATCGACCCGTGCGGCTGTTATTACTCAGCCACAAATACGTTGACCAACTATGAAAATAATTAGAAATTACAAGATATTTTTTTTAAATTTTTCTCGCTTACTATCTCCATTTTCTTCCGTAGAGCCTAAAGACCAAAGTCTTCAATGTTATGACGCACGGAGTCGAAATATAGACTGATTCATAAACTCAAGGGCACTCAGCGAGCCATAGCTCATTCCAATACTTGGAGTCTCTCTGATGAATAGAATACAGAATGAGGTTATCTGGCAGAGAACCAAAGCGGTCGACAGAATAAGCCAGCTGAAGTGGCAATAAGCCGGCCATATGAGCCGTAGAACCGATAGCCGTTGAGGTAGACGTGTTCTTGAGTGGAGACCGTGAATCGGTAAACGTAAGGTAGGACGCCCTCAGGCTAGGTGGAGCGACGATCTTCGCAGGCTGGCTGGTAACAGCTGGATGAGAGTCGACGAGTATCGCAAATTGAGAGGAGCTATTGGGGAGGCCTATATCCAGGCTGATTATGATGATGACCATCTCCAAAATCAGGTACTTATAAAAAGGTTTTTGAACTTTTCAATATTTCTGATTCATACTTTTTATTGTAAAATAAAAAGAAAATACCATAAACAGGATCAGTAATTTTGCGTACCTATGCAAAAATAAACTAGCAACAATCGGAAAAATCAATGTTACAAAATTCAACATCTTATCTATGAGCAAAAGAATCTATGCCCGTCACGGTGACATGTAATTTTTGTGTTATCTATTGTAAATTACATTGTTTGTTTTATATTTTTTGTATTATCTGAGCAGATGACGTTGAACCTTATAGTCGGACTTTTAATTAGCTGCAGTAAAATGACAGCTTATGTGTTACTTAAATGACTGAAATTGGCGTCTTTTTGTTTTTTCGCGGCCATCAACCAAATCTTGTTTTTCTAGTACAGAATAGTATAACAAACAAAAACTTATTTGACATGAATATCTCTAAACGCAGTCCGAAATGAGTTATTAAGAAGTGTCATTTTACTGCAGCTAATTAAAAGTCGGAGTATAGTATGACAGGCGGTCTTTTCATACTGAGATAGGAGCATTTTGGCCTCATATAGGACTTTTTCTATAATTTTTCTTTTTGTTACTTTTTTAAAAATTTAATTTGGTGTTTTTATTTTTGACTATGTTTAGTTTAGTTTATGATCTTCCTGTACGTGTCGCAATAAATTCTTTTTCTTTATATTACATGTGTCCTTCGAGTTAGCTTAGGTATGCACGTATGCGTTAAGGCCTATTCAAACCTAAGCGGTATTCGCTACCGTCTGCGGTAGAGAAAACCGAGTGGGTATGCGGTAATGTTACTGTTCACACAAAAGCGGATTTCACTATCCTTGTGGGTAGAATACTGAGTTCGAGTTTCGCTCAGGAAGGTGCACTTCTACCCACAGTGACAGCGAATACCGCTCAAGTCGCTCTAGCCACGGAACTTGATACTAAATACCTGCGCGGTATGTATCTATACCCACAGCAGCACCGAATACCGCTTAGGTTTGAATAGTCCTTTTTAGCGCACTGGATTTTCAGAGAACTGCTTAACGCCGAAAGTTGAAAACGCGTTTGACGCGCTGGCTCGCTGACGCACTCTGTTAGATTCTCAATGTTTGGCTCAAAAACGAGAGTTGAAAATCCAGTGCTTGATAAAATCCCACTGCGATATTTTTACGTTCAGAAGAACCGGAAGATCGCAAAACTGAGGAATAATTCCCGTATTTTAATGAACTTTCGCAAACTAATCTGAACCCTTGACTTTGATCGTCGCTGACATGCATGAGATTATAACTATAGAGGCATGAGGAACATGTGTAAAGTTCACTCATCCTCCATAGAAAAGGAACTATCCTCCGACCAGACGGGTGTCGTGTCTGGCGGGCAACTGCCCGACAATTAATGTCGGGACGTTGTATATATGCTAGTCGCGCGGTAAACTATGCTTGCGCGATGCAGGATTTTGAGTGACGTTAGTATGATGCGTAGTTCGACGAGAATCGGCTTTCTGGTATTGCCCAGTAATTGTGTTGTTGAAGTTAGTTGGCGGTATTTCCATGTAAAATATCGATATTCAGCAGCACCTACTTATGTATATTGGACGGCCAAAATCTACGCAGGAAGAAGGCTTGGTGAATGATGAAATCCTTTATAGCGTTTGCTAATGCAGTGCTAAAATTCATGTCTCCGAGCTATACCTAGTAATTAATTTTAGACGTCTTATAAATAGCAGCTAGAGGAATCCTTACCATCATAGTATTTGTAATATCTATTTAGATATTCCACCGGATCGGGATAGTATAGAGGGCTCCGCAAATATGGCGCTATTGCAAAAAATGGCTGCGCATATGCGAAGTTCACAACTGTCAAATCCATGTTGAATCATCAAAAATCTTTCCAATCTTTATTATTTGTCTTTCGTTTTATATGAAATATATATCGTCGTATATTTCTTCGTATATTTCTTCGTATATCTTCGTTAATATTTCGGCGTAATCGTTAAATAATTTCGTTGATTACTTTAGTCGCCATTTCCATTATGCTGTCGGAATTTCCCGTGACGCGTGCGCGTAAGAAATATGTAAATACTAAGCTTTCTTGATCTTAATACAAACAAGCCACCATTGTATTATATCTAAAGCTAATAATAGATAACTTTCAAGGATCGAAAAACAGTCTGTATTTGAATGAGTATAAACAAAAGTTATATCTTTTAAGAACTGACGTTGACACTTTTATCAAAGAATCGCAGGTGGTTCTCTGTCTCCGTAAGGCCATGCAGTATCGACACATGCATAAACTACATTCGCTATGCACCTTTCTACTACTCTTGACTGCACTTTTGCGGAAGAATGGCATGAGTACTCCTTTACAAACAAGAAAAGTCTAAAAAACACGAACTGTCAAAGTCAAAATGTGGCGCGCAAACAAATGTCAAATCACAACACAGTTCTTTTTTTTTAAGTTTTCAAAATCACAGTTCCTTTTATCAAGGAGTTTTAAAAAGAAGTTCTTTCTCGACACGCGAATGTTTATTTTGGGTTTAATTTATCACTGGCTCACTTGACAATGTTGAACTTCTTTACAAATAGTCTGTACACATAAGAATAGATTTCCATGTTTGTTTTATAATTTACGTCAATGCTTTTCAAATACACACATTCTGTCTCAACAACCTTTCATGAAATTTTCCACCGAATTAATTATCCTTAATTAATCTTTCTTATAAATAGTTTCTTATCAAATCCAAAGTTTAAAGAAAAACCCTGATAAGTCCACTTTATTTATCTTCAGCACGATTTAATCGAACCTCTTTATAACGCTGTTTAAAAAAATATTCCACGGACGTTTAAACTTTTCAAATTTTACGCACAAAGCAAAGGAAAGCACTGTACAGCCACTACAAATGATAAATGATACATCTTTCAAATGTTAGTCCTAATAAACTCTCGGAAAATCAACACTGCTATCTTATTTACAAAGTAAATAACGTTTAAATTTAGAATGACAATTCGTATGTCTTCGGCCATTATCGTGTACTACCGCCGGCGCTATGGATGTGACTAACCGTTTTTTTTTTAATTAGTGACGTCATCTAGGTCAGGCTATTGACATGATAAGGAACGATTATGTTTCATTTGTTTTAGTGCCATATTTGATTTCCATTTTTACAGTTGTTTTGGTTTAAAGATAATCTTCACAATGATGGAAATATTTGCCCCGTACTAACCCTTAATAACAATGAATAATTTATTAATTAATTAATTTTTAGAGTGTCCTTTGTTTTGTATTTATTTATAAAGTATGATATTTAGTCATTTAATTTAGTATATAGTGCACATAATAAAGATATACAGCTAAAAATAATGAAATACAGAGACTACCAGTATCGAGATTAATAAAGATAAATTTAAAAGTAAATATTATATGACAAAGAGTAGGTAAAATATAGTCGTAGTACATTTTGAATTTCATTCTTTATATTTAGATTAGTATGCAATGCAATGCAATGGAGAGGGCTATGCTTGGAGTTTCCCTGCGTGATCGAATCAGAAATGAGGAGATCCGCAGGAGAACCAAGGTAACCGACATAGCCCGAAAAACTGCCAAACTTAAGTGGCAGTGGGCAGGGCACATTGCTCGCAGAACAGATGGCGGATGGGGCCGAAAGGTTCTGGAGTGGCGACCGCGTACCGGAAGACGTAGCGTTGTAAGGCCTCCCACAAGGTGGACCGACGACCTTGTGAAGGCCGCAGGAACCCGTTGGATACGAGAAGCACAGAACCGGTCGAAAGGGAGGTGCTTGGGGGAGGCCTATGGCCAGCAGTGGACGTCTTTCGGCTGAAATTATGAGATTGTTTATACCGGATGATTTTTTTTTGACCGTCTCGAAATTTTTACACGTTGTTCTACCCATGAATATGAACAACTTTCACTATGGGACCTACACTGATATCACAAAAAAAAATCTGCTGTTTCATACATTTTGGTCAAGTAGGTATTGAACTTTTGTATAAACAGCAGATTTTTTTTTCCCTGAAATTAGAGTTGATCCCGTTGGTGTTGGGGTCAGCGTCCAGTCTAACCAGATGCAGCTGAATAGTAAGTGGTACTTAAGTATTTTACATAAAGCGACTGCTTTTAAAAAAATCACTTTAACTCCGACATACGTGATGTGATATAAGTCCGCCAGCATATAATATCACAAGTTATATAATATAACATTTAATGAGATAAAGTTCTAGTAATAACTGGAACCTCCCTGTTATCAGGTGAAAACAATTATTTGACAGATATTAATGTCACCTTTAGACTTCGACTCGAGAAAAATCTAGCGTTACACGGTCGTTGGTTTAAATCTAGCGTTATACGTCCATGCCCAAGAAGGCGAGTTTGTTTTTTTAATCACTAAGGTTTGCCCGCGTGAAGGGGATTGAAGATTTTATCTACACCCATGCTATAAATACTCTATAAAAGTTTCTGAAACAGCTTATTGCCAACATTAAAACAACCAGTGTCATAGTAACCATAAAATCATCCAAACGAGTGTTATAATGTTGTACGAAATTTCATTACGGAACTCCCTTTTCAAAAAAAGAACATTCGTCATGCACGCGCGTTTCACTACCACAGCGCCGTAATTTTAAAAAGAACTTATAAGTCATTCGAATTCACGTCGTATTCCGCCGGCTGCCATTTTTGTTCGATATTAGTATTGCAAAAAACTGTTTCAGAACCTTTTATAGAGGATTCATGTCATGGGTGTAGATAAAGCCTTGTATGCAACTGTACATAATTAGGTATTAAAACACTCATGTCATACTATTAAACCCACATTCGTGTTTTAATACCCCTTATTATACAACAGTTGCATAAGTAACTTTATATGGAGCCTGGCATACGGTCAAGGACGATTTGAAACTTATAGCGTGATTATTTTAAACATCTAAGCAACAAGATGTACGGAAGTTAAAAAAAATATGGTTGTCACGTGATCAACTTTAAACGTTAATATCTCAGAAACGTGACACTTTACGGGGTTTGGTCTCATTATGTTTTCTGTTCGCATTGATGTCAGCTATCGATTTACATAAGTTCCATGCGTGGCAGGTAGGTGTGTTCCGGACCTTTAAAGCCAAAAACTTTTCGACAATTTTCGGCCGAAATATAAATTTACGGCAAATTTCGTTTTTGACCAAAAAAAAATTAAGTGCCGGCAAATTAATAATTCAAATTAAGTAATTATATCAGAGAATATCCATAGTCACCACAACTAAATTAATAACTGAGATTTTAAGAACGTTCACAGTCTGATCTCAGTCTCAATCTGTCAAAAAATACTTCTGATTTCCCTACATTTTGACAAGTTTTTGACATTTGTTTGTCGCCGAGATGAGACTGCGACTAGATTTTGGAAGTTTTTAATTACGAGAATTGGCCTTCTGAAGTATTCCGGAGGTAGTGAAAGCCATAAAGGTTCGTGCTGATAAAGGCTGTAGTTTATCTGTGACTTACCCTCGTTCATAGCCATGTCCATGAGCTGCATGTCCTCGTCGTTCAGGATCGATTGCAGAAACCCGTCCTGGTTGGTCGGGCCAGCCGCCATCTCCGCAGAAGCATTCTAGTGTAAAAAAAATAATTGTGGTGTTATTTAATTATTATACCTATTGATTCTCGAATAAAGAGGGGCTTGTGGCTAAGTAATAACAGTCGCACAGGTCGATCGATCAGGTTAAGCTACGCTTGCCGCGGTTGATACGTGGATGACTGACCATCTTTACATAAAAAGACCCTCCGTGCTTCGGAAAGCACGTTAAGCCGTTGATCCCGGCTGTCATTCGTGGATCTTTGACAGTCGTTATGGGTCGTCTGAAGCCCAAAAGTCTGACAACCAGTATTACCGAGGGGTTTCGTATTACCCTGCAGTAACTGTGTTGTGGAGGTCAGATAGGCAGTCGCTCCATGTAAAATACTGGTACTCAGCTGCATCCGGTTAGACTGGAAGCCGACCCCGGGAAAAGGCAGGCAAATGATTGATTGTCGGATAAGTATCAGTGACAGGAATCTGTTATTTCAAGCTGCATTTTTATTTACAGCGGTAAAAACTCAATTTTCGTAATTAAAAACGTTCAAAATCTAGTCGCAATCTCAACTCGGCGTTAATTTTTTTTAAAAAATGTAGGGATTTTAGGGGCATTTTTGAGAGATTGAGACTGAGATCAGACTGTGAACGTTCTTAAAATAACGAGAATTGCCCCTTGGGTCTCACTTTAGACAGCTATCATATCATTTAGTAATTGAGATGGCAAGAAATGAAGATGATGAAAAAATTTCGGTTCTATAGTCGGACTTTTAATTATCTGCAGTAAAATGTCAGCTTATGTGTTACTTAAATGACTGGAATTGGCGTCTTTTTGTTTTTTCGCGGCCATCAACCAAATCTTGTTTTTCTAGTACAGAATAGTGTAACAAACGAAACTTATTTGACATGCATATCTCTAAACGCAGTCCGAAATGAGTTATTAAGAAGTGTCATTTTACTGCAGCTAATTAAAAGTCGAAGTATAGTCGACAGACTTGAAGATAACCCCAATTGAGAATAATAAGACATAGTACAATTTACTTTTTTGTTTCCTTACAGAAAAAATGCAACTGGTCGTTTTATTCAACTTCACTATCTAGGCATTTTCTGGTCACCATTTATTTATCAACTGGTGAACAGGAGTAACAATATCTAGGAATAGTAGTGTAGCGGGCTTGTATCCAGGATGGGACGAACAGGGTGTAAAGTTCACTCATCCTCCATAGAAAAGGGAGGATCCTCCGACAAGTCCAGTGTCCAGTGGACAACTGCTCGATGATTCATGTCAGGTAGTTGTGTACAATGTATAACATAATGAACGCAAGACATACAAATTAGAGTATTGACTTAAAAGTATAATACAATGACTAAAACTTTAATTTTTTAAAGCTAACTATAATTATTAAGAAAATTGTGTTGACCCTTGCTTTACTTTATGCATTTAAAATTGAGTCTTATTGCCTTGAAATAAGATTTCATTTTCTTTGACTCAATCGGCGGCCAGTATGGCAAAATACATAATTTTTTGAAAAAAAATACCTATATTCAAAGTTACTGAAATCGATTCAGTAGTCAATCATAAACAAACTACTTTTAGGACTTGCGTTTAATCTGTTACACTTTGTATATGCTAGTCGCGCGGTAAACTCTGCTTGCGCGATACAGGATTTTGCATGACGTTAGTCTGATACGTAGTTCGCATGTGGCGATGTAGATGGCGCCACAAGTGTGAATGTATTTCAAATGAGAAAAATGCTGTACCTGATAGTAGAGTGGATCATGCTGTTGAGGATGCTGCGCGGCTTCCACCTTGTACGCGCCATCGAGTGGAGCCGCCGCACCACCTGGTGAGAAAATACCTACCATAATTAATATTATAAGTTGGTTAATTATGCCAGCTATGTGTAGTCATAGTGTTGGTTTGTGAAGGGCCGATAATTTGCAACAAAAATCATCAATACAACTTCTCTAAGTTCATATTACCCCTATTGAAGGACTTTTTCATAAAATCATGACATTTGAGGCCAATTCTAACTCAAGGAGTTGTATTGCCGATTCTAATGATTATAAAAGAGTGTCCATGGAGTATCTTGCCCGTTCTTCTCCATAGGTACCTACGCTTTGGAATGGGCAACTAGCTTCATATTTCTTGACCGACTTCTTGACAATTCAAAAGTGCCTGTAAATGGTTTGATTGAAATAAATGCTATTCATTTCGACAAACAAGGGCTTGAAAGTTTGTATTAAATGCCGTACGGCGTAAACGCTCTTAATGAGTAGTATCAATTTAAACGACAGTGGCGCCACCATTTCTTCTCTTTCTTGCCAAACAGTGTTGCAGTTTTAATTAATCATGTGACTTACCATAAGCTTCAGGGTGCTTCTCGGGGACTGGTGGAATAGGAGCATGGTAGTTCGGGCCGTACCCGCCCGAGGCGCCGTGCGCGCTGGAAATAGGGAAAACAACAAAATAAGTATAGGTACTATCGCGGACACACCCGCTTGACCACCACTAAGTTAATTTTTGCTTTCACTCAAAAATTGAAGCGCTCTCTAGTAAGCGCGCCAAGGTTAAATAGTTCGTCCGTAAACTTCACGAACGGAGTACACGTAATGCGTCACTAAGCTGCGCAGTGCAGTTTGCAACTAATTGCGTTATCGCTTTCCAAATATGCGACAATTTTAAGGGGGCGTGACTTGGCGCCGCCGCAGGATTTAAGCGAAAAAATAATTTAAGTGATCAGGAGGAAAAGGCCGCGATGGTACGTACCAAATTGGTGCAAAAGTTGTCACCTGATGTTCATTAGCTGTATTTTTTTTTATGAATGAAAAGCGTTGGTTCTGCTTTTGGATTACACATATATGATCTACATCACCTAATATATCTGCATCACCCTACGGTAGACTGGTAGAAAATGCTAGAAAATGCCCATGACATTAAGTCCGCCTTTGTACAGTTTTTTTACTTGTGCTTACAGTTTTAATAAATAAATATGATGTCTTATTTTTTTACATTGGGGCTGATTTTTCTAACGCCAGATAATTGAATCCAAAAAGAATAATTTTTAATTTTTGACAGTTCATCCATGCAGAATCTGTCAAACGTCAATTTTATTAGACGAATAAAAGTTATCTGTCGATTAAAAAATCAGCCCGTAATCGAGAAAATGATATCGAATGACCATTCAGACCAGCAGTGTATTTTTTGACGCACCGGGATGCACTCTGTTGGATTTTCAATGCTCGACTTAACACCGAGAGTTGAAAATCCAATGAGGGACAAAAAAAAACTACGCGTCAAAAATCGGTTTTCTCTTGTGTATCCATACTATAATTTAAATATTATAAAATACGAAAGTGTGTCTGTCTGTCTGTTACCTCTTCACGCTTAAACCGCTGAACCGATTTAGATGACATTTGGTATAGAGATAGTTTGAGTACCGGGAAAGGACATTATGATAGTTTTTATCCCGATATTCCCAAGGGATCGAAACTTATGCGGGTGAAACCACAGCACGCTGCTAGTTAGTTATAAAGAGAACATTAACATCACTGTATTCGGAACAAATCCTGACTCCAGGCTGAGAAATATTCCTGAAGGAAAAACCCAAAATCACATTAGCAGACCTGAAAATGGAATCCAGGACCTCATGCTTAGCTGTAGCTTTTACAAGCACTAGATCAAAAATCGGTGATTTTACAAAAAAAAAAAACATACATAAAGTCGAACATACAACCTCCTCCTTTTTGGAAGTCGATTAAGGAGGCTGGTTTAAAGAAATACTCACGAGATATTATGCGGATGCGGATGCGGATGCTGGTGATGGTGATGGTGGTGATAGTGCTGGTACTGGTCCGGGGGCGGCGGGGGCGGGATGGTCAGCAGCGAGGCCAGGTCCTGCCAGCGTTGCTCCACTGACATGGACCGCATTAACGACTGTGGACAAGATGGCCGTAACTTTAGATACATTAAAAGTACATACAAAAGTAAGATCCTCGTAACTCTCCTAACTATATATTATTATATCACACTAATATAACATTATAAAGGCGAAAGTTTGTGTGTGTGTGTGTGTGTGTTTATATGTTTGTTACTTCTTCACGCTCAAACGGCTGAAACAATTTTGATAAAAAAAAAAATGGAGGTAGCTGACACCCTGGATAAACATATAGACTACGTTTTATCCCGATATTCCAACGGGATCGACACTTACGCGGGTAAAACCGCGGGGCGCAGCCAGTTATTATATATTATAAATGTGAAAGTAAGTTTGTTTGTTTGTTACGCTTTCACGCTAAAACGGCTGAACGGAAATGGATAAAATTTGGCACATGGGTAGACCATGACCCGGAAAAGGACATAGGCTACTTATTATCCTGGATATATGCAGGTAGTATTATGCAGGAAGATTTTTTTATCACCATCCAAAATTTTACAGGGTGTTCCACCCATGAATATGAACTTTCACTATGGGACCTACTCTGAAATCATGAAAAAAAAATCTGCTGTTTCATACAAAAGTTCGTGGCTAAATAATAACAGCCGCACAGGTCGATCGATCAGGTTAAGCTACGCTTGCCGCGGTCGGTCTGTGGATGGGTGACCATCTTTACACATACCACATACCGCGACACCTCTGTGCCTCGGAAAGCACGTTAAGCCGTTGGTCCCGGCTGTCATTCGTGGATCTTTGACAGTCGTTACGGGTAATCAGAACCCCGAAAGTCTGACAGTCTTACCAAGGGGGTATTACCCAGTAACTGGGTTGTGGAGGTCAGATAGGCAGTCGCTCCATGTAAAATACTGGTATTCAGCTGCACCCGGTTAGACTGGAAGCCGACCACAAGATAGTTGGGAAAAGGCTGGGCAGATGAGCCTTCCTCGAGAATTATACTATCAAATGCAAAATTCAAATCAGACAGTTAATTCCAGAGATTAGGGCGTTCAAACAAACAAACAAACTCTTCAGCTTTATTACTAGTACCAAAAGAGATAAGTACAGACGCCAGCACATCAAGCTACATGAAACTGTAAAATTTTCCCAATCAACTTTGAACCTTATGCTTTGGCGATAAAGTTGAAAATCTTGACGGATTGTAGTAGCTTGATGTGCTGGCGTCTGTACCTGCACACATTTGAGTGCTCTGCATAACAGTTCATTACTACAGATTCTAAAGTCAAACGAAATACAATTTGTACTTTTAACTGGACCTCATATATTTCGCCTACTGAGCCAAAGAATTTAGAAAAAAAAAAAACGACTTGAAAGATGTAGATAAATAATTACTTAATCATATTATGGCACGATATATCTCTGGCCTGTACAAAAAAGTAATCTATCATGTTATAATAAGTAGGTATGGAAAAAAAATAATGCGTAGTTCCTTACAAAGTCATGTCGTTTGGCGATGAAATAGTTCCACTACTCGCCGCCAGGGGAAAAAAAATTGATTTCTTTTTTTGAAGATAGATGGCGTTATTAACAATAATAGTTTTTAAATGGCGATATTATTGTATGATAATTTTTATTACATACTGTCATGGAATATCCCACAGAGGGTAATTGAAAACAGATAATAGAGACAATCTTGTTTTTTTTTTAAACCTGCTCTGTAGCTATTTTGGCACAAGTATGGTAGATCAAAACATTTATTGAAGGTCAAGCATTTAGGAACCTCACCTACCTACTTTTGACACCTCATGTATAAATAAAATATCAACTTTCATATTTTTTTTACAGCATTTTTTCTGAAAGATTCTTTATTTATTCTAAAAACAACATACATTGTGCACTTAGCGAATAAATATAATTATAATTATGGTAAGGTAGTCCACTAGCTAATAGCTTTTTTTTTCTCATTTTTATGTAGGTAGGTGTGATGTCGCACTTTGCGTGCAAGACTAACTTAAGTCGTTAACTTTATTAAGTTAGTTTTGTGTAGTTTAGTTCATAAATCTAGCTGCTCTAATTTGTAGTTTTAAATCATTGAAAGTAACGGTTCTGATATTAGACTGGATAGAAAGCTAACTTAAGAAATATAATGAGACAAAAAAGGCTTTTTAGAAATAAGATGTACTACGTATGTACAGTCCGTTCAGTTATTTTAACTCTGATTTTGCATCACTTGCCAAAACACAGTGATCTTTATTCTCATTCCGATAAGGTTGCTGCCACAGAGAAGTCTGTCAAAATCATTGTGATCTATATTCTCGTGATCATAAGGTTGCTGCTGTCAGAGATAAAATAACTGAGAACGGAGTGTTAAGTTAGCGGATACTGTAGTTATGTGACTTAGGGCTGTTTTTTCCAACGCCAGACAACTGTACCCAAGGAATAATTTAGAATTTTTGACAGTTCTTCCAGACAAAAACTGTCAAGACGTCAATTTTATTCCACGAACAAAAAGGATCTGTCGATTGAAAAATCAGCCCTATATATTGAATGTCTCAATTGTCAATTACTTAATAAATTATTCTTCTTTGAAAAATGAATAACAGTACGACTTTTTACAAAAGGTTGGGCAGACGTACACGTACAGCCCACATTTTGGCAAGTTATGTTTAAGTCTCATGTCTCGAGACTATTTCCATCAACTGGTCACATATCTTGACTCCAGTCTGCTGCCGAGACATTCCTGATGGAAAAACCCAATAACACTTTGCTCGACCTGGAAATCAAACCCAGGACCACATGCTTAGCAGTAGCGCTTGCGGACACTATACCAGCGAGGCTCTTTCTCTCCATCATTGTATGATAATACAAGAAATAATCTCAAATTTGATAAAACCACAAATCTGGCAATTCAAAACACAAAAAACAGATGTCCAAACAAACAAAAAAAAGACCATAGACAAGGTAAACTCGTTCAGTTGGCGCGAAATCTCAAAACAAACATGGCGGACTTTCGATGACAATATTGTCACAGACAACATGAGATATAACGGATAGATGTGTGCTTGTGTGTTTTAACGATGAAAAACTTGATTTTTAACGGAATCTCGTGATTTCTGGTGATTTTATTAGCTTAAGCCTATCTTTGGTGGTCTGATTATGATGATGTATTTTTTCGTGAAAGTTATTTTTAAGCAGCATAGGTTTTGAAATTATATGGCCTGCTTAATATCGCAAATAATCTTTAGATATAAATAAAGATTTATTATTATTTATAATTTAACTTTTTTTATATATAATTGAGCTAAGACATCCTCCGTTTCTTTGTTTTCATTGCTATTTATAAGTTCGACCGTAATAAGTTTAAAGAGACAATGATAGAAATACCTCTAAAACATAAAGTCTTCTTTGAGTAGTCGCAATTCCATCGCCCTATGATTTATACGTATCAATTTTACCAAACTGAGAAAAAGTTTTAGATGAAAATCATTTTAAGGAACCCTATTGTGAACCAATCTGCACTCTAATTGCATAACACGATTTCAACAATCCGAAAGATTTTGAAGAAAATCCATCACTCCATGTTTGATAAATTCGTGTGCTGAACAAAGCGATGAATATTATTGAACTGTCTCTGTCACCTCTGATCTAGACTTGAGTCAAGAGCAAACCCATTTTAAATAAAATAAAAAAACCATTTATGTCATTCTTCTTTTTTTTTATTCTTTCTTTTTATTTTCAAACAAGATGATCAATATAAAAACAAATAAAAGAGGGAAAGAATCACAGGGCATCAAAAAATTCGAACCCATCGCTGTCAACAGAAAAAGTGCCCAAAGGTTGGCGACATTGCCCCGTTGTATGGCGATTTTCATAATTACTTCCTAAGCACTACATTCATTCAATATCCAAATATTGCCATCATGAACTTTTAACACACAGCCCGGTCACCGGTTGTACCGAAAATAGCATAGACGTAAACATTATCCTCAATTCACAAAAAAGATGCCATTATAAAAAATACGCGACTTAAAATGAGTGATGCGTTGAACGAATTAAAGCTAGCAGAATATGAGGATGTTATAGGTAAAGTTCGTTCACGTTTTGGACTTTGCTTCTCATTAGCTTTTGACACCAGAAACTTCACGACTATACTATTACTTTAAACTTTTTAATTAATTTCAAATCTTTTACAATTTTTTTTTTTTGTAAGCTGAGCTTTTGTCTATCGTAGTCTCTTTCTGCTTCAGGCGCAATTTTGGGGTTGTCTTTGTGTCCGTTGACATTCAAAAAGCATTTTAAAGGTCCCAAAGCCACCTACCTAAAGGAAAGTCGTTAAACACCTGCAATTATTTATTATAAGCCTGTGTTGTCCCACTGCAGGGCAAGTCTCCCTACCCTCTTTCCATTTTTCCCGGTATACTGCGATTGTGGCCAATCCTTTAGGAAGGAGTCCAGCTCATCCCGCCATCTCTTCCTGGGCCTGCCGCGTCGTTTCCTGCCATTTGGGATCCACTGAGTGGTGGCTTTTGCATATTGCTGCTCCGACTTGCGACAGATATGGCCAGCCCAGTTCCACTTTAGCCCAGCAGCTGTGTGACCAGCGTCCGATAATAAACAATTTTTTTTCTTGTTTTTTGCGGGAAACTCTGGAACAGTGCTTCTAATGTTTTTTTTTTTATTTAAACAGAGCAAAGCTGTTTTATTTAGGTATATTTAGTAAATGAAAGAGCGAATGGTCATTGTTTGCGAAAACATTATCTAAATTTCACACTTTACTTATTTCAATAAAAAAATCAGCATATCTTATAAGAAACTTAAATAAAGCACCTACTTCTAAACCTAAAACCGTAACACAACTTAACGCACGTTCGCATGAACGTAAAAATATCGCGGCGGGTTTTTATCGCGCACTGGATTTTCAACTCTCCGTGTTGAGCCGAGCTTTGAGAATCGAACAGCGCATCCCAGCGCGTCAAAGAAACGCACCGTTGGCCTGTTAGATTTTCAACTTTCGGCGCTAAGGCAGTTCGTTGAAAATCCAGAGCGCGAAAAAAAATCGCCACGAGAAAATCGTGCCCGTACGAACCTGAGCAAAGGAGATTATGAATTAAAGACAAGTAAAGACATTTGTATTGTTGCATTTTGGCACGTCATAAGACGAGCTCAATTTACACGGCCGCGGAACGGAATGGAAACGATTTTTTTTGTACAAAGCAACATAAACTTTACGTCAATAGTGTAACGCATAAATTAGATACGCCCGTCGCGCATCTTCTGGAGAATTATCGCGCATTCTCGGGAATTCCTGGAGTAACAAGCTCGCATCTAGTTTGTACGTTAGACAATTGAAATAAAGTTCATTTTGCTATTACGAAAACTCGATTTCACTCCGTTCCGCGGCGGTGTAAATTGAGCCTAATTCACTACGTACGTACACGCATATAGATGACACAATGAACGACACCACGCGATATAAACGCGAGGCTGGCGTGATTAGCTAAGGAATTGACTTGTTTTCGAAATAAGGAATGATTGAGTGGCCATAGTGAATTAGGGCCCTGTCAAACTACATGTTGTCAGTACGGTTGACATTTCGATTGCTTGCAACAGGGGTTTCTATAGGACACGATATTAACGTGGTTTGCACGTGCTACGATTATGCGGGGAATAATAATTTCCATACAGAATCGGGACTGACGTCAATATCGATTTAGTCATTAAAATTAATTTAAAAAATCGCCGCGGGAAAAACGCGCTTTTGCTTACCTGGGCTTAAAGAAACGGAAATAAAAAAACCGTTTCCCGTAAGATTCTTGGTGAAAAGCAGCGTCAATATTTACGGAGCACTTGTAGAGCAGTGCAAACGAACAGTTTTGCTTGTCATGTTTGCTTGACGGCACGCGAGCCAAATGAAACCGGTAGCTTAATTAAACAGTCTTTATTTGAATTTAAATTTGAATTCGAAAACGTTATAGTTTCTAGTCTTTTTTATTTTATTTTTATTGGTTTACGCTTTAGGTGAGTTTTTGAGGTGTGAAATGGTCGACATTGTATGAAATTGGTACTTGAGTTTGGACTTTATACAAAGCCACTTTTAAAGACTGAAATGCAGGGTCGGCCATTTTGTTATTTCATTATTAATGGTTATTCTCTTGTATCAGAACTTATTAATTTCATTAGTAACAACTAGGTAACCGAGTTTCATATCTCAAACTTAATAGGAAAGTATCATTTGTGGAAGACATGCAGGAACTCTATTTTTGGTACCTACTGTTTACTTATATACAACCGGCTTAAAAACCTCAGCTCAGCATAATAACCTACGCTAAAAGTTATTAAGTCGCATGGTAGGAAAACAGACACAAGCGGTAATAATGAAGAATTTAAAATTCAAAATAGAACACCAACATCACCGCATTACATTTTCCAAAAAAAAGAACAGTCAAAATTCGGATTTCGAACATTAGCTTAAAATAATACGTGCTCTCGTTTTGAGAAAACCATAAACACTTGACATAGACAAGTTTCAAACTGTTATTTATACTTTCTAGTATTATGAGTTTATGAGTAAAGTCGTAGAAAATGTCTTTAACTGTTGTCTGCTGACTTAACTGTTTGTTATAGTTAAGTTTAAATGGTTTTATAGAACTAGCAGTTTAATTTCTAGATCTGTTAGCACTTTCATTGAAGCATATTTTCTAAAGCTCGGTTCCTATTAACAAAAACGAATCGTTTTGCTTACCAATGGTAGCATTTTTTATCGCCAAACTTGGCATAGTTAAGTATAAGCAAATTTTACCTGTGATGGCTACTTCCATACGGGAGGGTCTACTATGCAAAGCTATGAGGTCTTTGCTTTATTATTGGTAAAGATACAAGTCTTAATTTTAACCAATAACGGTCCGTCACTTATAGGATGTGTGTTGATTATGATCCGGCCAGTCACTAGTATTTCTGCCGCCATGCATTACTGTCTTCCGGATTGAAGGATGTCGAATTTTATTATTCGTAGATTTGCGCTATCACTAGCGTCCATCAGTTCCTGTAACGTGCAGCTGACAGGACACGCAGGACATATTAATTGTCCCGTCGTTTGTGGGACAGCACCACATTTACACTCTAAGGCGGAGTCGTCTATGAATCTCCACCTGAACAGGTTTTCCTTGCTTCGGCCAACCTGGGTCCGGAGTCTGCTTGAAAGACTTCCAGGTTACCCAAGGAACGAATGGTTTGAGCAAGGAAGCAATTACAGGCACGTAGACATGGCAACTTCATCTGCAAGTGTGACAACACATACATCTTTAACCCTTTAGTTTTTTAGATTACCCTAGCATCATGCTAGGTGCGGTGGTCGCCATATTTACGAAAATTAAACTTTCGGTTTAAAGACATTTATTTCTCAAGAAAAGAACATTACGGTTCACTTACATATTGAGAAATGAATGAATTTTCTTTAAAGAAATTATTAAATTATTAGGATTGATTGATCTACATAACACTCACCAATCATAAAATTGAAAATAGATATTAGATATTTAGATCAAATAGGGGATTACTATAAGAATGTCCAAAAATTTAAATTGTCCAAAAATGTCCTTAAATTCAAATTTTCTTACGTTTTTTTGCAATTTGAAAGAGAGTCCTCCTATTGAATAATGATGATTTTATATTATTGATCAATAGGATTATATGAACCGAGTGTTGTATTGATTATTTTAATGATTACAATTCAGTAAATACATACTTGTTACGCGCGCGCATCATATCTAAATCAACATACAATCTGGACTAGCCTGCAAAATGCAAAAAAACTTGAATTTCGCGGGTTACCTATCGCATCCCTCATAAGGCTGATCCTTATGGGGGATGCGCTCCGAAAATATCTCAACTTTACACCCCTTTTTGTCCAAAAAAAAGCCCTTGAAAAACCTAACCAATTTCGAATCACGTTGCGTCCTTCAATAAGGTACAAGTACAAGACCATTGGCTACTGACCATGACGTCAACGAGCCATAGAGCCACGTGTCTACAATTAGGCGGCGTACAGACTCGCGTGCCGCAAATTACACAGCTATGATACTGGCCGTGTGTAATTTTGTGACACCTTGAGACAAGGCCGTTTGGAATAAGAAGTTTTATCATTTGAATCGGTGGTGGAAATTCTTAGCTGCCTGTATAACATAAGAATAATCAACCCATAATGTTCCCACTGCTTGAATGCTGGAGTATTATATTATCTGTGCTGCTGGGACACAGGCCTCCTCTCTGTAAGAGGGAGCGGGCTGTAATCCACTACGCGGGCCCAGTCAGGTTCATAGATGTCACATGTCTTTGTTTTTTTTTGGTTCTAGGATATGCCGGTTTTCTCACGATGTTTTCCTTCACCGTTTTTGAGAGCGGCGGTGATGAAATAATTTACACAAAATGCCTGGAAACTGGCGAACTGTGGATGTACTAGGTAAACACCTCTGCCTACCACATCGGAGAATACGGCGTGTTGTTTTGTTATACCGTATAGCTATGTGAAATATGACAGTGTGTTCTCTGGCTTAGAATCGATTATCAAAAGCCTGATCAATTTGACCAACTGTCAAAGTACGGTTTTCAATAGTGTTGGTGTTCTTACAATAAAAACACGGCTTGGACACATCTACCGCATGTCAGACGCTCAATCAGATCAGAAGGCCAATTCTCGTAATTTAAAACGTTCAAAATCTAGTCGCAGTCTCATCTCAGCGACAAACAAATGTCAAAAACTTGTCAAAATGTAGGAAAATTAGAGGTATTTTTGACAGATTGAGACTGAGATCAGACTGTGAACGTTCTTTAAAATTACGAGAATTGCCCCTCTGATCAGTGAGCTTGGCCCAAGCTTACGACCCAGTGTGGCATAGGACATTGCGGCAGGCCGCAGGCCCAGCCAGAGATGGCGGGATGAGCTGGACTCATTAAATAAAGATTAGTCCTTGGCAGCTCTGGACAGAGACAGGTGGAAGAAGAGCAGGGAGGCCTTTGTCCAACTGTGGAATATTACAGTCTAAAAAAAAAAATATCATAGGCTGAATGGACTAGTTACCATCACCCGATTTTTTTTTTTTTTCAATTAAATCGAAACTGTCAATAGAGAAAATTATGGATGCATCATTTATATTAATCGTTTGTTAGCCTAAGAAAGTTAATAGACAAGTAATTAAAAAACGAAATGTAATGCTGAAAACTCCATACAGTAATTACTAAACATAGTGTCAATCAAATTAATTACGATTTATGCGTCTGTCTTGTTCAATTTCTAATTATGTTTTAAATGTTATTTCTGCGTTTTTTTTAATTCTCTGGCAGCTTTTTAATCTGTGACTCTGTGATCTGTAACTGAAGGACAAAGGCCTCTTCTCATGCAGAGAAGCACGAGCCACCACGAGCACCAGGTAAAAGCGCGGGTGGGTGATGCGATGCGACGCGGTAGGTCGGGGGCCGAAACTTCATGCGGACGAAGTCGTGATCGCAAACTAGTGTGCCTATAAGGATAAACATGTAACCGGAAGTATTATGTTCCCATCATTTTACTAAATACCCCAAAACAATATGACTAGCAATTTAGTCACGGTCATGTCAAGGTAACAGGTTCGAGTCCTGAGCGAATACACTATAATTTTACAAATGACACGCTATGGTACATCGCTAATTTCAAATTTGTGACAAAAACTGACAAATTATGTTTTTGTTGGAAGAATCTTTTGTCATAATAAATAAATAATAACAGCCGCACGGGTTGATTGTACGTTAAGCTACGCTTGTCGCGGTCGATTCGTGGATGGGTAACAATTAATTATATATGAGACCCCTCCGTGCCTCGGAAAGCACGTTAAGCCGTTGGTCCCGGCTGTCATTCGTGGATCTTTCAATTTTCGAATGACAAAAAAAAAACAAGAAAAATGGCAGGATAGTTACAAATACGCACACGTGGCGCTGTTAAGATTACTATGGTTTTGGTTAAGTGGCTTTTAA
Organism: Gortyna flavago; assembly: GCA_963669345.1. Classification (NCBI taxonomy): domain Eukaryota; kingdom Metazoa; phylum Arthropoda; class Insecta; order Lepidoptera; family Noctuidae; genus Gortyna; species Gortyna flavago. The sequence continues at coordinate 2,378,822 of OY770154.1, forward strand.
TAAGTAAATATTTATACAGTATCTAAAAGGTAATCTAAATGTACAAGATGCGGCAGTCGATTCAAATTCAAACTTAATAACTCTTAGCAAATATTTCAAATAAACCAATTACAGGCACTTTTGAATTGTCAATGGGTCGGTCAGTCAGAAAGATGAAGCTAGTTGCCCATTCCAAAGCGTAGGTACCTATGGAGAAAAACGGGCAAGAAACGCACTGCGCTTTACTCCAAATAAATAGGGATGAAGGCAGGAGATTCTGAAGGAAAAAATCTTGATAGAATCTAAGAGGAATTACCAGTTATTTAAAGATAACGGTAATATTTAAATGTAATCAGCCTCCAATGTTCCCACTGCTGGGACACAGGCCTCCTCTCTGTGTGAGGGAGTAGGTAGGCAGTAATCTACCACGCGGGCCCAGTGTGAGTTGGTAGATGTCATAAGTCTTCGAATTTTGGTTCTAGGACATGCCGGTTTCCTCACGATGTTTTCCTTCACCGTCTTGAGAGCAGTGATGATGAAATAGTTTACACAAAGTGCCTGCTTGGGTTCGAACCCACGACCTACGCGAAGCCGCGGCCGTTGCCACTGGACACTGCTCTCACATCTTTGAACAACTGTAAGCCACTACTTAAGTCTCTTTACTACAAAATTATATTTGTAACCACCTCGGAACTACATTCACAAAAAAATCAAATCAAAAACTCACCTGATATTCGTAAACATCCATTATAACAACATTAAAAAAAAACAAAAACTAAAAAAAAATTAAACTCAACACTAAATTAAAAATTAAAAAATATATTGCACTTAAATTCAGACTGTCCACTTAACGTGGTGTATTGCACAAAAATTAAATTTAAAAAATCAGGTACGTATAGGAATCACATCGTTGTTTCCTTTGCCGAGAGGTGTCATGTCAATTTGACATTAGATTCAAGATGGCGCCGCATGGTACGCGCGTTGCGCGGCAGAGCGCGAGTGTAACTGCGTGTACAATACTGATCGTGCGCTTGCTAAAATGTAAAGCGTTTGGCTTAGATTTTGTTGAGTTCTGTATGTTTTTTATTAAAGATATACATACCTACACATCATAGTAACAGTATTAGTAGCCAGTTCTCAACGTGTTCAATCAGAATGATTGAGAACTTTTGTGAGTAGGTAGATTCCTCAATATGAAATATTATTTTAGTAGGCATGTGTTTCACAGTAGTGTTTTCAAAATACATTCTAAATTATATATTAGATGACATAATGCCAGGAAACATTGGACCAGAAATGTATTTTTATAGCTGCTTCTACTTTTAAGTTTCAGAAATTTTCCTTGGACTTATAATTGCATTGATTGATAGTCGTGGACACACTTTACTATCATTAAGAACGACCATTGTTTCGGAATTTTTTCTCGGGGATCAGTCAGCTAGCAAAGGCCGGCGCCATCTAGTTTTTAAAATATTGACGTGTAAAGTGTCTGAAAAGATTTAAGTACTTACACAAACAAACACTTCATTTTGATTTCTTGTTTAACTTGTTGTGTAAAACGGATTTCTTCCAGAAATGGAAAACTACGAAAATACACCAGCTCAATTCTGACATCCGTTAACTAGCCTAATCGCAAATCCGTTTTTCCAGCACACCTACGGGCCCCTAAAAAGCTAAGCATCTAATACGGTGGTGTGAAATCGGCGAGTCGCGAGCAGTCATCATTTTCTAACGGGCACCGTCCACCAAGCTTTAGACATACTTTCGATAAGACTTAGATTCGGTGCTACAAGTACTTGCGTTTAGAAACGACTTTAACTTTGACTTTGACGAGCTTTTACCGTCGGAAACAGGGGTCAAAACTATACTGTCTTAACTCAAGTGTGTAACTAAATTATATTTTTTTGCATAGTTTATTGGTACATGAAATAAGATGTAACAGTAAAATGGGTGATCCTTGTACAATCTACTTACTTTAATACAAACATTATTTTTGGAATGGGTTCATAATCATAATCAGCCTATAGTGTTCCCACTGCTGGGACACAGGCCTCCTCTCTGTGAGAGGGAGTAGGCCGTAATCCACCACGCGGGCCCAGTGCGGGTTGTTAGATGTCACATGTCTTCGAATTTTTGGTTCTAGGACATGGCGGTTTCCTCACGATGTTTTCCTTCACAGTTTTGAGAGCAGTGGTGATGAAATAATTTACACAAACTAAAGCGCCTGTCTGGTTTGGAACCCACGACCTACAGCTCGTAAGTTGGCGACGTGGCACTGGGGCACTGGTATTTATACCATAGCATGAAGTATTTAAAAATGCTAGCTAGATATGTATGTTAGACTCGACAACCGGGTGTGGTGCAACTTAGGAAACATCTAATTACCGTAGTAGCTCAGACCAAATAAAAAACCAAGACAGGGCGCTGAGAACGATACAGTGAAGCATGCCAAAACTACACCTCCGCTCAGTGCATACACGCTCACACGCACACATTTACAATCAAACTACACCTCACTAAGTGCACACATGTTTACGAAACCGGCTTCACTTTACTGTTGACAGCCCTCTGTATTGGTTTTTTATTTGGTCTGAGCGTAGTTGACTGCGATTGGGAGAATTTATATGAGTATTCTCAAACCCTATACAAAAAATCGAATATTTTCCTATCTATCTCAAAATCCATACAATAATAATATACATAACACGGAATATTGCTTGTCTGACTTCCACAACCCAGTTACTGATTAAAACGAAACCCCTTGGTAAGACTGGTTGTCAGACTTTTGGGTTTGCAATGGTACAGTTAGAAGTTGATAAAAAAAATACTAACGGAAGCTCCCAATTTAATAATTAAATTTAAATAAAACCAAATTATTTTCGTATAACGAACTCTTTTCAAAAAACGAAAGCCGATCCGACTGTAACCGAAATCAGTCGAAGTGACACGAACGAACCATTCTTTTTTCAAACGCAATGATTGATAGCTACTCCCGCGCACATAAACAGTTATTCCGTAATTAACTTTTTAACTATCTTATAATTTTTATTGACAGTAGTAATTTGAGGAAAAAAGTTTCATACGGTATAAAAGTAGTAGTAATTGACTATAAACTTATTTTTTTTAATAATTTTTTTTTTCTCAAAATGGCGAATGGTGTGGAGGGCCTGGAGAGGCTTGTAGCTAAGTAATAACAGCTTCACGGGTCGGTGGATTAGGTTAAGCAACGCTTGCTACGTTTGGTCCGTGAATGGGTGACCATCTTTACATACCAAGACCCCTCCGTGCCTCGGAAAGCACGTTAAGCCGTTGGTCCCGGCTGTCATTCGTAGATCTTTGATAGTCGTTAAGGATCATCAGAAGCCGGAAAGTCTGACAACCAGCCTTACCAAGGGGTTATCGTGTTACCCAGTAACTGGGTTGTGGAGGTCGGATAGGCAGTCGCTCCATGTAAAATACTGGTAATCAGCTGCATCCGGTTAGACTGGAAGCCGACCCCAAAATAGTTGGGAAAAGGCTAGGCAGATGATGATGGATGGTCGATGCTGGTCATAGTAGGTAGTGTTAGATTCCGTCAATTGATACTTTGGAAAAGACTGCAAAACTTAAGCGCAAAGCAATTAAACCATTTACAGGCACTTTCCAACTGGTCGGTCAGTTAGTCAGAAAGTTGAAGCTAGTTGTCCATTCCAAAACGTAGATCTCTATGGAGAAGAACGGGCAAAAAAAAATCATGGACACTCTTTTAAATTAAGATTTATATTACACGATTTTGGGTACATCATTCTTAGTGTTTCTGTAAAATTATGTGAGAACGTGAGAACAATATCCAAGTAATAAAATCAATCTATGTATTACAACAATGATTGATTTTCGATACGGTATGGAAGCTTGTCGAGTGCTTGTGAATAACTATGCAGCTTACATACAACTCGTGTGTCATTCATTCTTAGTTTGGCCACAGATAATATATTACTCTAGGTTTGGTCCTCAAACTAACCTTATGTCCATAGGTGATATTGAGCAGGAATCGCACTTAACTTCCACTAAAACTATGGATTGACCGTTTAGGGAGTAAAGCCTAGGGTAGTAAGTAAAGTTTAGGGAGAAAAACTTTCACAATCAGAGGGGCAATTCTCGTAATTTTAAGAACGTTCACAGTCTGATCTCAGTCTCAATCTGTCAAAAATACCTCTAAATTCCCTAAATTTTTGACAAGCTTTTGACATTGATTGTCGCTGAGATGTGATGCGACTAGATTTTGTATCTACGTTTATAATTACGGGAATTGATGTTCTGTTCTGCGACAGCTGCCCTGCCCACAGTTTTTAGTAGATCTATAAAACTGAGTCTACTCAGACCGTTACGTGGATTAACAGCAGTATGCACAACAGTTAATCTAGTAATAGTAACTGTTATACCTACCTACAGTTTACCTACATTTTAACTAGGAGTCTGTGTAACTCCTGTACGTTTAAACAGTTAAAAACTTTCACTTTCCACACTCACTTTTGTATTATACTTAAGTTTATATTTAACTAGTCGCTGCCCGCGACTTGGTCTGCATGAAATTTCGGGCCCGGCCCACCGCGTCGCATCCCATCGCCCGCCCGCACTGTTACTTTGTATTCGCCTAGCGTTCCTTACGTTTTGCTTGGTTCCTATCGGACGTAACGTGATGTTAGAACTGGGTTATCAAATGCAAAAAAGAGTTTTTCTAATCAGATTGGTTGCTCCAGAGATTAATGAATTTGAAACTTGTTTTGACGGATTAGTTACTTTCGGTCGGGCCCGTGTCTTCGTTGAAAGAGAATGTAGGCACCCTTATACTCTCTAAAAAGTCAGATAGATGGATAGAATACTCTTTATTAAGTACACCATAAATATCACAGATATAAATGTAGTTTACATAATTATGGTGACACAATGGGCGGCCTTACAGCTAAGAGAGATATTTTAAAGACAACCTAAGAATCAGTTAGACTCTGACTATTTTAATAGAATAAAAAGTCGTTTATTCAAATTAGGCTGAAAATGAACACGTTTCGAAAGTCAAAATTACATAAGACAGTCCCCCAAAACGCCTAGTGCTTTCGCTGGGGAGAAAAAATGGCGCAACAAACTCCCCAGCAGCACAAAACTTAATTGCAAAATTTAAAACTTGATTTGATAACAGGTCGAGGACTGAAAGAGCCAACTCCGAATCGTATGCTGTCCTTGACAGTGACTTCAATAGCCACACACAAAAGAAGGTCAATACCGTAGTTCCTCTCGAGTTGCGAATCGATACAAAAAAACAATCGATTAGCGAACTTAATTCGGAATCCTATTGTGTGTACTCAGCGTGCAAAACAAATAATTACGTTTGAAACTAGAGATTAGAATTAAACTTTAAATTAATGACTTGTTATAACCATCTCCGGAAAACGTAACATCACGTCTGGGGCCCAATTCTGTATGGTAATTGTTATTCCTAATCTTACCACGTGCAAACCACGTACGGTTGTCAAGCGTATTTTGACAGTTCAAACCACGCCATCTTCGCGTTTTTCCGCGCGGTTTCATTCATTGTGTCATAGAGAATACGTTATTAGCTGAAACGGATTTTTACGGCGGAAGAATAGACAAAATGACATACAGAATACTTACCTATAGATAAAAAAACTATAATTTTTTTTAAACAACCGAATTCCAAAAAAAAAAACACTACAAAGGGAAAACAATTAATTTCTGAAATCGGTGTCGTTAGTTCCGCATTTTCATTGTTAGCCACCGATTTCAAAGTCCTCTTTCGCAGTCCCTGGACAGACATTATGCAACAGATAAAGTTAAAAATGGTATAGAATTCGTACGACCTAATTTACAAGACAAGTTAACCGGGTTTTTCTTTTTCTCAGTAGCAGCCCGGAGACTGGATTAGTGCCTGGTTGATGGCAATAGGCTCGCCCCCTATTACATGGGACTTAAGGGCCTACCTCGAAAATCTAAAATCCTCGAAAACCTACTAAGCGAGCGATCGAAACGCAAAAGAAGAGAGATGGCTATAATGTGCGCGCGCTCGGAATAAAACAACGTATGTGCCAAAACGACTTTACTCCTTTTTTAACAAAATAAATGAATTAAATTTAAAAGTACTTTGAGTAAACTTTGATATGATAATTCTCTATGTTTTAAAGTAAATTCCATTGAATAACTCTTAAGCGTTACGCCGTGATGACGGAAAAAGTAAAAAAAAATAGATATAACTTTGCGAATTTATTGTATGGAGAAAAATTCATTGAATCGTGTATTCCTTTTACACGATACTAGACCAAAGAGTCAAAAAACATATACCAAAATGTTAAATCCCCATTCTACATACTTAACAAGTTACACGAAACAGAAAAAAAAACATATTTTTCAACATAGCCCCTTAAACACAACTGGTGAAATATGGTTGGGGATTACAGACTTGATGTTATGAACTAAATCACACAGCACTTTCTTCCCAGCATAGATCTTCCAATAAAACCTACGATTAAACAACAAATTAAAGAAAGTGAGAGAAAAACAATAAAAACAAAAGAAACACCTTTTGTAATTTATTTAAATATTATTCAAAAGCAAACATAATTACTTGGTTTATTATAAAAGTAATTAGTATGCGCATGCGCATGCGCTCGGTTGTAAAGCAATGTTAGATATTTAGTTGAATTAAATGCCATAAGATATTTGCATATGAATAGATAAAAAAGGTTTTGCAACGCTTAAAAAGTATTTAAGAACATAACTATGTTCTTAAATACTTTTTAAGCGTTGCAAAACCTTTGTTAGTAAGTAGGTAGTTTTAAGAACATTTTCGAAATGTATTATTTAAAAAAAAGGTAACTGGAAGTCTCTGTTTCTATGGAAACTTTTTAATCGGTCTAATTCGGCTGTAACACTATTTTTCGAAAATGTTCTTAACACGTTGACTGCCAAGCAACAGACACAATAGAAAATCTATTGTTCGCGGTCACCGGTGACCGCGTTGGCAGTCAACGTGTTACGTAACTTTTTAGACATTTGTATCCTGCTTATGCGTATGAAGTTTCATTAAAATCGGTTCATTCATTTCGTTAAACAAGGGTCTGAAAGTTTGTATGAAACGCAGTACTGCGTAAACGCTCTTGGCCTGCCGCGATGTCGTTTGCCACTGGGTGGTGAGTTTGGCCCATTGATCGTCTGACATGCGACACATGTGTTTAGCCTAGCCCATATCCATTGAACCTGAACAGCTCGTGGTTGTTGAGGATTTACTAAAACAACTTTTTAATAAATTACAAATAACCACGACTACTGCTCACCTCAATTTCAAAAGAAGCTCTTCACAGATTAAGTCCAGTAATATTTCAAACAAGACAATATCATTATAGCTAAACTGTAAAATACGCAACAAAAACGGCGCGCACGCATATAATGATGATCTATGAATCATTTGCTGTAACTATGATCTTATAGATCCGTGATCGATCGTATTTGGAACTGATATTGGTTTTATTGATGAAAGTACATAAAAAATAAAATCACGCCTTTTTTTATTGCCGAATGGGTCCACTCTTGACCTCGATCACGCCTGATGGAAAGCGATGGATGAGGTCTATGATGGTACGATGGATGAAACAATTAATTTTGAATTTTATTTAAATCTAATTACAGAATTGCTAGCTTCCGTTAGCTCTTCTTTTTTTATTTTTGCAGATTTTTTTTATCAACCTGTAACTGTTCCACTGCCCAAAAGTCTGATAACCAGTCTTACCAAGGGGTATCGTATTACCCAGTAACTGGGTTGTGGAGGTCCGATAGGCAGTCGCTCCATGTAAAATACTGGTATTCAGCTGCATCCGGTTAGACTGAAAGCCGACCTCAATATAATTGGGAAAAGGCTAGACAGATGATGACATGAGACTTTAACTGGGGATCGGGTATAGGCACAATAGGACTCTGCCCACCCTTTCAGACACAACGGGCGTGATGTTCTAGTAATCTAGTTACACTAAAAACTGATCACAACTTAGTTGGAACCGTCTACGTTAGTTAATTTTACCGTTAACAACTAGCTACACTTCAAACGCAGTTTAAACTTTCATTGAAATTATTACACTATAAATTAATCGTAAAAGTCTTTGTAATAAAGTCTTTAAACATAATCTGACTTAAGACTTCAATAATTTTCGCGCCATGCATAAAACTTTTAGACCTTTCTACTTTCATACGGCGCGCGCGCATACTATCCTTATTATCGATCAATGATCTATAGATCGCAACGGATCCATAGATCTTGGGGTCAGGCGCAGCAATTACGGTCCTATTCAGAAAGACGGACGCAAGCGCATTATATATCATTATGTCGCAGTCTGTACAGTAATCTGGATGATTTTTATAATGTCTAGATTTTTTTTTTATATTTGGACTTCTAAGTAGGTATATTGAATTGTTTCTGCAAGGCTTTGACCAGGCTTTCTCTGTCTCAAATTAGTAAATCTGCGGTCGTATTTCATTTTAGCTGTTGTATATTTAATGGTAAAGAGTAAAGACATTTTTTTTTATCGCAAAATGGGTCTGCTCATGACCTCGATCTCGCCCAGTGGAAAGCGATGGATAAGGTCTACGATGGAACGTGCGTGTTCAGAAGACGCTTCGTCACTGTTGCCTTTAAGGCTGTCGGGTGAAATGTCGAAGAGAATACAGATGCTGGCAGAGGGAGAAATAACACCAAATCTGTCACACAGAAGTTTTTGTGCTTGTGTTCTTTCTTAGCGTCATGTTTAGTGTATTTTCTTTCTTTCATTTCTATATGTAGTATAAAACTTCGTCATCATCTGCTTAGCCTGTGGTTAGCCTAATCCTCGTACAATTATAAAAATGTAGGTACATGTCATAGTGTTAATCTATATATATAAAATTCAAAGTCCTGACTGACTGATATGTCAACGCACAGCCTAAACCGCTGGTCCTAGAGACATGAAATTCGGAGGGTGCGTTCTTTGTGAAGAGTAGGTATCCACTATGAAAGGGTTTTTCGAAATTCCATCCCTAAGAGGGTGAATGGGGGGAGGGTGAATTTCCACGCGGACGAAGTCGCGAGCAGAAGCTAGTTTAATAATAATCTGGTAAGTAGTTTAGAAACTTTACTCTGCATAAAGATGAAATGTAAGTTTTTCGTACATAACTTAGAAAAAGATTTGCATATGCACAAACAAAATATAGGTATGCCAATAGCACCATAGGTTACATACCTATTTCTAATATTTTAATGACTTAAAAATAAACAAAATCTAATGAATTGCTAGTGATGACATAATGAGACATACAAAATCAAATCAAAATCACATTTTATTCGGAAAGAAAGAAAAAAAAAACCAGCCATTTCAATATCTTCCTAATTCCCACACCGACCACAACATAGAAACGGTACGCTACACTACAATTGGAAAACTTTCATCTTGTCTATGAAGTCCACATTTGTTAATAATTATTTTTGATTGAATATCACTTTTATAATACACTTACAGCACAATAACGGTTTATATGTTTAAGAAAGATGTGTACTTAGTTCACAAATCGAATTAACAACGTTTATAACGCGGCATTCTATATTTAGCCTCTGCGTCGTTGGTCTAGCAGTCGCTAGCGCTACTGTTGAGAATGAGGTCCTGGTTCGATTCCCAGGGCAAGGGGTTATTGGGTTCTTTTTTAGGGAATTTCTCAGTAGCAACCCGAAGTCTGGATTTGTGCCCGGTTGATGTTAGCTGCAGGTGGCTTCGCTATCATCACATGGGTCATGGGTGTAAGGTGAAAAATGTATTCACTGTTCATTACTTTTCTGTTCTACAATAGTTCTTGTAGTAACGAAACGGCCAAGCCTCATATTTTGACTAAGGTGTAGAGTTTGTGAAGTTAGGGCGGAGTTAGAAGCTTGGCTCTACATCATCAGAGGTGTAATTAATACTCGTAATTTTTTAGAACGTTCACAGTCTGATCTCAGTCTCAATCTGCCAAAAAAATACTTCTAATTTCCCTACATTTTGACAAGTTTTTGACATTTCTTTGTCGCCGAGATGAGACTGCGACTAGTTTTTGAACGTTTTAAATTACGAGAATTGATCTTCAGATAACTTTTTGACAGTGAGAACCATATTTGGTGTCGTCTTGGCAACATTTTACATGAAAATGTTTTTGGTGAGATTGATTATTCTAAGCTACAATATTTAAACATTTCCCATCTACAAAACTATTACAAAACCATCTAACTTATAAAAACACCTCCATCTTTAGACCACAATAAGACCATTAGCGGTTCTAAAATAAAGAAAATAAAAAAAAACACCTCAACCTGCCATATAAACACCCTTCTTAACAAAAGGGGGTAGACAGAAAAAATGGTTACCTGTACTCCTGTCAACGCATCATTTGTCAAACGTAACCAATATAATTGGACACCCGACAGTGGCGCCACTTGTAGAGAAAAAACTAGATAAGCGCCAAAAATTCCGTACATTTTACTTAGTTCCTTTATTTGCCGCGTACCAAGATATCATGGTGGAGGTATCTTGTATTTCTGTGGTTATAAAATTAAGGGTAGGTAGCAACGCCTATTAAAACATGTGGGTTATTGTGTAATAAATGGGGAATAAGTAATTAATTATATCGGAGTAAGAGTTTCAGCTGCTTTTTACAATTTATAGATTCAAAAACTGGGCTTGAAGGAAATTATTATGAAGAAATCTGGATCAGTCAGCCTGGGAGAAGCTTATGGTCCATCAATGGACTGCGATAGGCTGAGTTGATTGATCGAATCTGGATTATAATGGTGATGTTCTTGAGGAAGGGCAGGTAGAAAGGTGCAGTTCTCGCAACCGGCGTGCGTGTATGACCAGATGAACGTAAACAAAGCAAAAGGAGTATGTAAGGATAGCAGCCGGTCGATTCTGTTAGAATCTCACCGTGAGAAGTTAGGTGAAGTGAGCTGTCATTCCATCTGATGCTATGGGAATTGACCCTAATGACAGCTCACTTCACCTGAGACCTGTTTTTCACGGTGAGATTTTTACAGAATAGGACTACAGGTGGCGTTCTGTAGTTTTTATCTATCCCCATGAGGAGAAGGGGTGGGGTTTATAAAATCTAGGCTTGAAGAACGAAAGAAAGAAAATTCCTTTATATAGCACAGACTAAAAGGCACACAGTACACCTGAGACATACATCAGATAAAAACAAATAAAAAAGTGTAAAGTCCGACGTAAGAAATTAGCAGTAAAGGGCTGCGCCAAAAAGGCCCAGTTCAGCAAAAAGGAAGGAAAATATTATGAAACATTCGGGATCAATTTTCGGAAAAATAGCGGAATTTTTTTTGGCGCAAAGTGCTATCATTTAGCTTGTTTAATCATGGACTCCGACGGTGAAAATAATGAAAATTTGAGGTTCAAAACAGACGTATTAAACGCAAATGTATGTGTCCACACAGTTCTCAGAAACCATAAATCTGAGTATAAAAATTCTTCAGCACTTATTTCAATAGCTTTAATAGTAGTAGCAACAGCTTTAATTTTGACAGAACAACATTCATTGCGTTGTTTACGTTGTTGAGCAGACAAACTTTTCGAACACATGAAGTGATGGATTAGCAATGAATATCCTTCACAATGATCAAATTGAGATCGATAGCGTGTGATATAATTAGGATTAGATATTAAAAACAGTTTTTAAAATAATTTATTTTTGTTCTGGGTACTATCAAGCGTTGCTCAAAAGGTCCTACGATATGCATCTACTAATATAAAATCAATTTGTCAATATGTCCGTCAGTCAATGCAGGTGGGCCGGTGTCACTTGTCTGTTTACGTCCCAGCATTATTAATCATTGCTCCTTTGGATGTACCGACTGTTTTTAAGATGGTTTTGTTATAAAAGTAAGTAGTGGAACTCTTTGTGAAGGAGCTAAGAGACCTGCAAAGTAACACAGAACACATAACTTCAAGCCTGTTTTTCTTGAAAGGTTCGGCAGAGGTGTACCTATAGTGCGCCTACATATCGCCATTCAAGTCTTAAGTAAAAAAGGGGCAAGACTATTGACATTACCGGGTACAAAAGCAGACGGTACACCAAGAGGAGCGATTCTAAGATCTGGCCACGACATATTCAAATCACAACTGTAATTATTTGACAGTTGTATGAAATGGCTATAACATATGTTACGGCTAATAGCCGAAGTGCGGGTACACCTAGTTTTAGCCGGGTACAACCCTAAAGCTATGGGAAAATTCGTCAAAAAAACAAAGCCCTTGAAGCAATTCTTGTCTAACCGAGTTGGATATGGAATAGGCTCCCGGAAAATGTTGTGACGGCTCCCACACTGAACTGCTTCAAGAATCGTTTGGACAGACTAATATCTCCAAGCTATACGATATCAGCTAAGTAGCTGTTAGTATGTCTAACCAAATAATAATAATAATAAACTAGCTGCAGCATCCTACGTCGACGGAGCCCTGCTTTGCGGGGCTCCTATTTCTGTGTAATGGGTTTAAACTGGTTTAAAGTAATAGGTAACCTCGGGGTGTCCTTCGCTCGCTCTTGCATCCTACGTCGCTTATCGACCGACCGCAACCATGCAACCGATGTTACCTGAAGTACACATAAATTGGCATAAGGTGTCCTTTACTAGTGCATCTTCAGACGTGCTATTTAACAAAGAAATCCAATACTTAAGGCATTGACTGCCAACGCGGTCACCGGTGACCGCGAAGAATAGATGTTCTATTGTGCCTGTCGCCTGGCAGCCAACGTGTTAAACTACAAAACAACTGCAGCAGTTTAAATTAATAGAACAACAATTACATGTCCTCATAATAATAGTACGTTATTATGAACTATTAAAACTTATTAACTACTTTTAACTCTGTTACATCTACCCTATAATCTTGGTCTTTGACGTCACTGAATGTGACATAGTGATGTTTTTTTTTCTTCCACTTAATGCATAACCCTGAATATTTGGTACATGGCAGAAGAATGCGTGTCATTTACTATACTATGTTTAATAAGTAGTAAAATGTGACTTATCATTATCTACATTAAATTCAAATTCATTTATTTGCATAAGATTGGATTAGGTATTGCATTTTCAGTGAAATTAAAATATTGTCATACAAATTATACAGGTTTAAATTAAATTTGCTAGCGAAACTCGGCAGACGTGATGGATACCGATGAAATTAATTATTATTATTGTGAGAGTCTGACATAATTATCTCGGGACCCTGTGGTCCTGGAGCTTTGAAAGGCGTATGGGGGACCAAAAACCAACTCGCAGAGGCCCGTTAGACGTTTTCAATGAAATGAGGCACCAACCGACGATGCAGGGATACAGTTCGCACTATGAAAGTGCACCCAAGGACAACCCGCAGTTGGTGTAGGACTATTGCAAGAAATGGAAATATTATTATTAAATTTATATTAATTATTATTAAATACCACATAGTATTCCCCATAGTACTGGGCAGAAAAGTGGGTGGAATTTTGAGATGAGGTAGAAGGGGCAGACTTTGTTGTTTGTAGAGCTACAGGAAAATCGTTCTTAGGACACTGTCCTTAACTTTTCGAGTAATTTCGCAAGTTTTACTCCCACGGGGCTGTCAAATAACTGCTATTTTCATAAATATGCTTCACCGGTCTCTTACCATGTAGGTAGATGAAACAAAATGAATACAAGAAATATACAAGTGCCTTTATATTCAATTCAATTCAATTTATTTATTCAGTAACAATTCACATTGTGTTCGAATATAATCTAGCATGAAACATTAAAAACATTATTAGTTAAAGGTATAATAAAAAATTAAATTTAAACGAAGACAATAAGCAAATAATAATAATAATAATAATAGTCATATTAACAGGGAACACAATAAACAAATAATTACATGTCAGTTTTAAGAGCATTATTACGTTTTACAATTCATCTAATGAGTAGAGGCATCTTTCCAACAGGAATGCCTTGAGTCTTGCTTTAAATGAGCCTGTGTACAGTATGCTTTTCAACTCAAGCGGTAACTTATTAAATATCTTAACTGCCTGATACTGTGGACTATGTTTAACTATACCAAAACGCGGGATGATTTTGTTTCCAAGGTCTTTCCTACGCGTTATTTCCCTAACCAGCCTGTCCTGGTCTGTTTCATAGTCATATATATATTTTTTTAAGGTGTTTAAGAGTACTACTACGTAAAGGCTAGGTACTGTGAGAATACCAAGTTCTTTAAAATATGGTTTACAGGTATCTCGTTGAGAAATGCGGACAATGGTTCGTATCGCTCTTTTTTGGAGAACGAATGCCCTATGCCAGTTATAATGGTAGCTATTACCCCAAAACTGTATACCATACCTCAGTTTGGACTCTATCAGAGCATAGTATACCATTTTCAAGTGTATTATGCTCACTACATCCCTCAGACTTCTTAAGGCATAGCAAGCAGATGATATAGACGAATCCAATGCTGCTAATTCTTTCTTCCAATTTAACAATTCATCAATATAAATACCTAAAAACTTTACTTCCCTGACAAGCTCAATTTTAACTTTATTAAGTTGAATGTCCATGTTGTCCTTGTTACGCGCAGTAGTTTTAAATAACATAATATTGGTTTTAGTTTTATTTATTATAAGCTTATTAGCATTAAACCAAGAATGAAAGGCCTCTAGAATATAATTACAACAATGATTAAACCGTGTCTCCTCTGACCCACGAACATGACCTAGTATGACCATAGAGCTATAGAGTTGATCTGTCGTCCCATCTCTATAGAGATCTGGCGGTATGATGAAAGAGATAGCGCCACACTAATGAACTATGAGATGCTAGGGTTGGCAGTTACGAAAAACTATTAAAAAAAAATTACCTAGATTAACGGATTTCATTATATTATTTGCATTTTTTTTTTTAAACACCATCATCATCACCTAGCCTTTTCCCAACTATGTTGGGGTCGGCTTCCAGTCTAACCGGATGCAGCTGAATACCAGTATATTACATGGAGCGACTGCCTATCTGACCTCCACAACCCAGTTACTGGGTAATATGATAACCCCTTGGTAAAACTGGTTGTCAGACTTTCAGGCTTCTGACTTCTGACCCGTAACGACTGTCAAAGATCCACGAATGACAGCCGGGACCAACGGCTCAACGTGCTTTCCGAGGCACGGAGGGGTCTCGGTATGTAAAGCTGGTCACCCAGCCACAGAGCAACCGCAGCAAGCGTAGATTAACCTGACCGATCGACCTGTGCGGCTGTTATTATTTAACCACGGGCCCCTCATTGCATTTTTTTAAACGAAATAAAATAAAATAATTATTTCTGTAAGTAGATCTTATAAGACACTTTAACACGTCAATATTTTAAAAATAGATGGCGCCGACATTTCTTAGCTGATTGATTCCTGAGAAGAAATGCCGAAACAACCTCAGAGGTTATGGTCCCTTTTTTTCTTGCGTATTTTGATTGAGAGCAGGAGAGGGGCGGCTTTTTTATGTGACCACTTCCTTTGAAAACCACGCCTTTTTTACATGATTTGCATAAAGGGTAATTAATGTGCAAATCCTGTTCTATAAATGAGTCTTTATACAGAGGACTGACTGATGGCCACCCTGCCCTGGAGCCGCGTGGTGGATTACAGCCCACTCCCTCTCATCTCATATGGAGGAGGTCTTGTGTCCCAGCAGTGGGAACGTTATCGACTGATTATGGTGACTGCTGACCAATGAAGAGCAAGATTTTCAACGCGAAACTAAAACATATTGTTTAGAATCAAGTTCTTCTAACTGAAGACAGCTGTGCTGCTGGGGAGTTTATTGCGCCACTTCTTCTCTAAAGCGAAAGCACTAGGAAGTGGTGAAGGGCTGGCGTTTTGGGGGACTGTCTTTTGTAATTTTGACGTTCGAAAAGTGCTGGTTCTCAGCCTAGTTTGAATACATGACTTTTAGTTTTGATATTGAGTTTCTACTATGGAGCTAGGCTACGTTATTATGGACACTAAGCTGTAATTGCTCACGGAAGATAAGTTAACTAGTAAAGCAGTAACTGGGTTGTGGTCAGATAGGCAGTCGCTCCATGTAAAATACTGGTATTCAGCTGCATCCTGTAAGACTGGAAGCTGACCCCTATACAGTTGGAAAAAGTTACCGGGATCTATTGATAACCAGTTGAAAGCTGCCATTACAGAAACGATTAAAAAGCCATTATGTCTTGCGTGGATCCACGTGTGAAATCCAGAAGGAACACATCTAATTTTTAAGAGACAATCACTAAAGTAATTCGCAACATTAAAAAAATCACTGAATCAAATTCTCAAACTGCGCACTGATACCAAGATAATTGGTCGGTCAAAGTACGTAAAGAAGCTACTGACATAACACAAAAAATGGCGGCAAAAACTTGGGAAATACAAAAACCAGACTATTTGCAATTGGAAGTGTCTAATGTCTATATTTAATATTACTTCCATACAGACATATGGTGGTACTGCTTCACATATCATGACGCCAGCAAGAGAATTCCCTATTTGGAAAACTAATAATTTTTCAAACTCCTCCGTGTGATTTTCGTTAAAATTTAGATATATGTATGTATGTGTGTGTGAATGATTTTTGATCTGTTACCTATTTTAGAATGTTTTGTGCAAAAAGTTTATTACTCCAAAACTATTATTCATATGTACAGACGCCAGCACATCAAGCTACTACAATTTGTCAAATTTCTTTGATAGATTTTCAACTTTATCGCTAAAGCATAAGGTTCAAAAATGATTGGGAAAATTTGACAGTTTCGGGTAGGTTGATGTGCTGGCGTCTGTACCTAATGCAAACCGTGCGCCTGATGGGATTTTTCATCGGTAAAAAATATGAACATACGAACTCTTATATCCCAATTTAACATCTATAAGGCATGAATTTCCAAAAATCCCAAGGATTTTAGATTTCGTAAGTGCATTTAAGAAGTTTACATAACATAATCAGCCTATAATGTTCCCGCTGCTGGGACACAGGCCTCCTCTCTGTGAGAGGGAGTAGGCCGTAATCTACCACGCGGGCCCAGTGCGGGTTGTTAGATGTCACATGTCTTCGAATTTTTGGTTCTAGGACATGCCGGTTTCCTCACGATGTTTTCCTTCACCGTTTTGAGAGCAGTGGTGATGAAATAATTTACACAAAGTAAAGCGCCTGTCTGGGTTCGAACCTACGACCTACAACTCGTAAGTCGCGGCCGTTACCACTGGGCCACCACTGCTGCTCTCTTAAGATGTTTATTAAGTGGAAAATATGATTTTTTCAAGTTTTTGACAACCCTAGCCAAGTGATATACCAGTACAAATCTTCCGCTTTCTTTACAGTTCCTAGTTTCAGATTAAAATCGATTAAAATGTCATTCGGATAGTCAATGCATGCACCGATGAACCTAACTTGAAAATGATTCGCTAGCTAGAAAGTATAAAAATTAACATTATATTCGACAGATTTTTATTTTCTATAGATTTGTGGTTAAAATTTAGTCTGGATTTTCTGCTTGTCATTATTTGTTGGTAATGTGACCATAGATATAGATACACCTAGATGACACAAGAGCAACTACTTCGCGTGCCCAGCTTACGTACAAAAATCGTAAGCCGCCACTTTCGCGCTGTGCCCTGAGTACTGCTGGCTGGGTGAGCGTGAGCGCTGGCGCTAGGCCCCGGGGGTGGGGCGAGACGGGTGCCGCACGCGGCGGCGTCTTTGAATCGATTTGATTTTCCCATCACTAAATTGTACTTGTGACGTCATAGTAGGTACTAAAAAAATGGCACGCTTGATTTTCATACAAATCGTGATACTTGCGTTATCTATGTCTATCTATGTCTGTGGTAGTGACGGTGATTTTTTTCTTTAGGTATATTAATCTTAGTGCTACACACGAGCGACACGCGTCGACAACGTGTCGCTCGTGTATTTCAGTACGGTGCTCAAATACACGAGCTCCGTGTTACCGTGTTTATGTGTAACCGGATATATTAATAAAATGGCTAATTTTCACTTGGAAAATATTTCACATAAAATATTAAAACCTCGTTGTTTAGTGGTCGCGAGCTCTACTGTTAAGCATGAGGCTCTGAGTTTGATTACCAGGTCTAGCAAAGTGCTATTGGGTTTTTCTATCAGGAGTTTTTTAGTGTAGATCGTGGAGGCTGCATTTGTGCCCGGTTGATGGCAATAGGCTCGCCTCCTATTACATGGGACTTAAATATAACTGGCATAATGTGAAATAAAGAAATATAGGTTTATTTGTCACAGAAATACGTGCATACAAAAAGATAATTAATTCTAACGGGTGTCCTATGGGTACACCTGTGCTGTGCCACTTTTCGGAGTAACAAGGCGTGATGTTATGTATTTGTATTAGGTACCAGACAACATAATCAGCCTAGAATGTTCCCACTGCTGGGACACAGGCCTCCTCTCTGTGCGAGTGAGTGGGCCGTAATCCACCATGCGGACCTAGTGCGGGTTAGTAGATGTCACATGTCTTCGAATTTTTGGTTCTAGGATATGCCGGTTTCCTCACGATGTTCTCCTACACCGTTTTGAGAGCAGCGAATTTATTTATCTGTTGCAAATTCAAATATTCGTTCAAAATGTTTTTTTCTTCTTTAAATATTAAAAATATTTGATACCTGTCACCGTTGTTGGTTTAAAGAGAAGAATGTTAACGATATGTAAATATTAAATTGTGTGACATGGAATACAGTAGCCAGGATTTGAGGCATTTCGGGTTTATTTTGTAGTGGTAGTGATGTGCCGAGTTTATCGATATTTGTTTAGGCTTTACTTGGGGTTGAATCGGTAAAATGTAGATAATAGATTTGGTGTCTTCCTAAATAATATTGTCGATAATTTTTTGAACTAATAATAGAGGAAAAAACTTTGTCAAACGTGAATTTCCATGTATGTTATATTTAATAAGTATTGTAGTCGCTTTACAGATAAATTAAGGTTTTCATTTCGAAGACTTTTTAGATCAATCTATGAATTTATAATTATAAAATGTAGGGATATTTTTATAATCGTTTAAGCAAACTGTTCGAAAGATTTTATATAAAGATTTTTTATAGATACCACAATAAAATATCGAGAATGTCCCATCACTACTTCAAAAATATGTAACACAAAAACTCCACTCCTGGTATCGGTGTTGCCCATCCCTGTTTATTTAGGCGCAGCACTTGAGACATGCATTGTATAGTGTTGGTACCTTTTTTATATCAGCCTGCAAAGATATTCGAACGAGTGACGTCAGATTATCGGTATTTGAAAAAAAAAAAAGAATGTTGGAAATTGGTACAAAGGTTTTGTATTTAGATTCCCTTCTCTGATGTTGTCTCGGCACTACCTAAAGAACGTCCAGACTCCAGGCTACTACTGAAACATTCCTCACGGAAAAGCCCAAAAAATGTTGCCCGATCTAGGAATCGAACCCGGAACCTCATTCTGAGCAGTCACGCTTGCGGATCATGCTGAGTGAAAGCCTCTTGTCACTTTCTGTTCTGGGCTGGTAATTATAGTTTTTTTTAATGTTTTAGGTACCTACTAAGGGCTGATTTTAACAAAGTCTTTTTTTATCTGTGGAATAAAATTTACGTCTTACAGTTCTAGTACGGTAAAACACGCTAGAACTTAAGTATAAAAGTTTGGTGGAATTCGCCATAAGTATTATTTATTCGAGCGAAATTGTCTAATTCTGTGTCTCTGAGGCAATAAACCATTTTAACCATTTTTTTTTCTTGTTAATAGAAGTAAAATATTTTAAGGGTTGATTTGGGAGAAGGAATTCATTAATGTTATTATTACACTAGAAAAAAGCTTAAAAATACATCGATGCGATCCAAGATCCTTTAGAAACTTTGCAATTAAGATTATCTATATCATTTTAAATTCCCTTGCAAAATAATATGGTATCACAAATCTGCTGAGTAAGGGACAGACGGACAGACACATGAAAGAGTTGGTATAGCCCTTTAATGTAGCCGACTGTGCTAAGTCATTATTGATTGTGTTAAAGTCAGTGTATTGCAATTTAATTCTCGGCCCCCGTCGAGAAATAATATTGGAGGACATATTAATGGGTATCGGACATCACTTTTGTGTTGGGGCCTATGAGATATAACTATCATAGAGGGAGTGATAAAAATGCTTTAAATTATGCCCCTCATTTCCTCACAAAACGCCCTATGAGTTAAAAGAATTTAGTAAAGTTTCTTTAAGAGCAATGGTGTAAAAAGCTGTGGTGAAAATGTGTATGTAGGTCGGAGGTTCGAACTTAGTCAGGCACTTTACTTTGTGTAAATTATTTCATCACCCATGCTCTCAAAACGGTGAAGGAAATCATCATGAGGAAACCGTGTGCCTTGTCCTAAAACCAAAAATTCGAAGACATGTGACATCTACCAACCCGCACTGGTCCCGTGTGGTGGTGGACGCGTGGCCACCCCCTCTCACAGAGAGGAGGCCTGTGTCCCAGCAGTGGGAACATATAGGCTTATTATTTTGTTATGATCTCAGAGAGTGTTTGCTTAAAATACATAAAATATGACCCTTATTTCCTTACAATACGACCTATGAGTTTAAAACAATGCCCTATACATTTTCCTTCCTGTTGTTACTCTGTTGGGCATTGTGTTATTGAGTTGTTTCATTCTTAATAACAGACCGGAGTTTGGAACTTGGCGGTGTGTTACTCCCGTGTCTCGGAAAGCACGTTAAGCTGTCGGTCCTGAGCCTGATCTCTCTCCGGTCGTGTCGGATTGATGTCCCATCGGACTATGGGAGTGAGGGAAGAAAGAGTGCATCTGTCTGCGCACACGCTTATGCACTATATAATGTCTCCCGCCCCGAAGGCTAGTCTAAGTTGAAATTGACCAGCATGGCCGAAATATGGTCTGGAAGACTATTAATTATAACGCCTGCTTAGAGTATATTTTAACTCCCTTTTCAAGTCTATTTATTACATAGGTATATATAAAATTCAAAGTCCTGACTGACAGATATATCAACGCACAGCCTAATCCGCTGGTCTTAGAGACATGAAATTCGGAGGGTGTGTTCTTTGTGAAGAGTAGATATCTACTAAGAAATGGTTTTTCGAAATTCCACCCCTAAGAGGGTGAATGGGGGGAATTTACAAACAGGTGCAGGTATGACCAAGAAGTAAAAATATTTCAAGTGAATCATTTCGATCTCAAGATACATCATCTTGAGATCCAAATGATATAATTATATTTAAATTAGAAAGCTACAAAACAACAAAACTGTAGAAAGTCATTGAACTTAGACTAGAATCAATCTCACTTTGGCAATTAATAACTTATTAAATACTAGTTGCTGCACGCGTGGATATCGAAAAGGAACGTTTTACCGGGACAAAATGTAGCCTATGTTACTCCTTAAAACATCAGCTATCTGCTAGTCGGTCCAGCCGTTTCAGAGATTAGCTGGAACTAACATACAGATAGAAAAAAAAATTAAATGTTTTTTTTTTTTTTGTTATTGGTACCGTATATACTGTCATAGGCATTTAATAAAAAGCTGTTATTTTGACATCACAAACAGACACATAAATTTTACTTATTTGTACTTATAGACATAAAATGTTTTTCTGTGTTTGACAAAAATTCGGTATCATCAGTCTCAGCCGAAACTGTAAAACGGACATTCAATTCCGGTATCGGTATCAGCAGTTGCCATCCCTAATAATAAAAACAAAAAAAAAAACTATCTAAAATATTTATCCCAAAAATACCCATCCACGTCATTCGATTAATCGTTCGTCAGATATCGATACACCACGTAAATCGATGTAGATTACCATCGATAGTATCTGCGTTCGTCTTGTACGCATGATTTCCGATCGTGACTTCGATTTGGAATAGTTTTCGTGGTGTGTGTATTTTGTATTGTTGTCTAAAGTAGGATTGGTTTGAAGTTGTTGAAGAAGTTTTTAAATTGAAATTATACCTAATGTTAACCTACTTTTACCGCGTGTACATTTCCGTATTTTTTTTAGATTTTTATTCGAAATCACGTGTGGATTCCAGGATAACTTTAAAATTAAGTTAGAGTTTTCGATAGCAAGTGAAAAGTTATGTGGAAATCGTGGCCGTGGTATGGACAATGGACATGTGATGCGGAAGAATGTGGAAAATGACGTGTGGAAAGTTTTGAGTGTGAATTTGAATGGCTATACGAGTAGGGGAGACCAAAGAAACGTTGAATGAACTGTGAGTTTTCGTAATAGCAAAATGAACTTTATGTCAATTGTCTAACGTACAAACTTGATACGAGCTTGTACCGCAGGAATTCCCGAGAATGCGCGATAATTCTCCAGAAGATGCGCGACTTGTCCTTATGGGTGTATCTAATTTGTTCGTTACACTATTGACATAAAGTTTAAAATGCTTTGTACAAAAAAAAAACGGTTCCATTCCGTTCCACAGCGGTGTAAATTGAGCATCATAGAGAAGTATGGAAGTCGCAGTAGGAGTATGGCAGTCGCTCCATGTAAAATACTGGTATTCAGCTGCATCCGGTTAGACTGGAAGCCGACCCCAACATAGTTGGGAAAAGGCGACGCAGATGAAGAATATGTGTCTTGAGAAAAAAAAATCTCAACAACTTTCTACAGAAAAATAAGGCTTAAAGCCTTTCGCCTGACACGAAGCTCAGTATAACCTTTCAAATGAATATAAAACATATTAAACAGTAGTCAAAAACAATTAAACGAAATCTCTGAAAACTACTAAACCATTTGTCGGACGGTTAATGTTTTTTGTCAAACAATGATTAATGTTTATTTGAGTCAAAACTGTTTGGGTTAAAACGACTAACAATTGAGTGGTCTAAGTTACAAGAGACTACACTACGATTGTGACCTTTATTGACCCTACTCGCAAATGATGCTCGGATTTATGAAAGTGGATGAAGCAAAACAAGAGTTCTTTTTTTTTTAGTTAAAATTTATCTTTTTATTAGTTCTATATTACAACTTATTACATCTTGAAAAATTCATTGAGGTTTAAAAATTCGCAAAGAATGTGCGCTATGTGGAAGGAGTGATGGGGCTATGGCGATTGTCTTGACGCTGCGCCTGCGTGAGCGTGCGTGATCCATCGCCGCTTTGTCCACCGCGCACAGGATGAATGGAAAGCAGTACATGAAATTATTTTTTACTCCGTTGCACGTTGGTGTAATTGCAATAATATGGCGTTCCAGTGTGAGGATAAATATAAATAAATATAAGAGTATTCCATTCTACTTTCTGCCTAACATCATCGAAATACATTTTTGTTTGTATTGTTCAATCATCATAGACCTTATCCATCGCTTTCCATAAGGCGTGATCTAAGTCAAGAGCAGGTTTATTCAGCAATAACAATAAATA
Organism: Gortyna flavago; assembly: GCA_963669345.1. Taxonomy (NCBI): domain Eukaryota; kingdom Metazoa; phylum Arthropoda; class Insecta; order Lepidoptera; family Noctuidae; genus Gortyna; species Gortyna flavago. Next base: position 2,402,278 of record OY770154.1, read on the forward strand.
AATAAATAGGTACATAATTGACCTATCCTTGTCCATGTTACTTGGGGTCGCCGCAACACGTTTTCGTCTTCTGTCTGTCCTGTCAACCGTCACGCTATCATTCACTCCCTTTTCTTTTTTCATATCCTTCACACAATCAATCTTTTCTTTGGTTTTCCTCTCTCTCCGTCTATCAACATTTATATTTATCACTATTTTAGTCACAAGCGTCTCCTCCTCCCTCTTTACATATTATTCTAGTGTGTATTATTTAATACTAGCTTCCGCCCGCGGTTTCGCCCGCCAGGTATATCGATAAAAACTATCCTATGTCCTTCCCCGGGATGCAATTTATCTGTCTGCCAAATTTTATCGAAATCCGTTCAGTGGTTTAGGCGTGAAAAGGTTACATACCGACAGACAGACAGAGTTACTTTCGAATTTATAATTAGTACCTATATATGGATAACCAATAATAGTTCTTGTACATTTTGCACAGAAATTGTCGAAACAATCAAATCAGTTTTTAACTTGGACCACCTCTTAACCGTCCTACACCGTGTGTGGTACAAATGAACCGGTGACACCGATTCATTTATCATCACTATTTAGGAGTAAAAACTTACAGGTTACACGTCTCCTTTGATTCGGTGCGTACCGACTTATTTTGTGGGTTTTTTTTTTATATTTGAGGCAAGAGAAAGTTTCGGAGATCTATCGTAGAATTTATTTAGTATTTTAGCCAGATTCTGACATATAGCGCAGTCACTGTCGGACTGCATAGAAAAGAAAGAGAAGCACGATGACACAGCGCTGATTACCAGCGTTGTGTCATCGCGCTTCTCTTTCTTTGCAAAATATGAAGCAATTACCTATTCACAATACCTACAGTGATTATTTTTAAACAAACTAAATAGTAGTGAAGGGCCGACTATGGATTTTGCCAATGATTGACTAGCTATATTGCCTTAACTATTGAATATATTGGTTGTACTTTTATATGCAGACTAGATGTAGATATATGTAGTTTGATTAATTGTGGTATTGTCGTCTCCACGTTGGAAAAAATCCTTATCAACAAGTTGACTGACCTGGTTGTGATAGTGCGCCAGATGGTGATGCGGCACGTGCCGCATCGCCGGGTGCAGCATCTCGGAGCCGCTCGAACTGCCGCTGCTGCTGCCCTCTATCGCCTGTAAGCCGAGGAGTTTGTCAGAACCACCGCACCATCATCATGGCAGAAGACCTGTCACGCTGCACGCTAATTACCTACCTCGTACCCCTGACGTCGTCGCTTTATCTAGCGAACTACAAATTGAAAGATCATAAACTTTAATTAGTTCGCTTGGACACGGAGATGATCAGTACGGTTCTTTTCGGTAAAAAGTTGGGATCACACGTCAACATCCCAATGTTCATACAGTTAAAAACAAATTCAGTATGAAACTGCCCTGAGATCCCAAAATTAACCAGTTAAATAACGTACTGATCGTCACCGTGTGAACGGGGCTTAAGCGTCGACGCGTGTCAGCCACAACCGCGTTGAGCACGGTGCTCAAAAACACGAGCTGCATGTTGTCGGCGGTTGCACTTTCTTCTGTCGTCGACGCGTGTTGCTAGTGTATGCACACTAACAGGATTAAAAAACTACCACTCATCTTCTGACAAAAAAAGTATCCAAGTCTTGAAACCCCTATTACACTGCCCAATATTTAGGGCCATGTCAAAGGGTCCCTGAATATCGCGTTATCGTGTAATGTAATATGGCTTTTTTTTTGTGTAAAGGGTAGTGGTCGCTTTGGCTGTCAACCGAGCAAAAATCAAGACGGGGTTGCTACTGAGGACTTTTCCTCTGAGGATTCGAAACCAGGGCTTCACGGTCAGAACAACTATCAACTAAAGGCTACCAACTTTTCCACCATCTTAACTCATAGAGATTATCTCGACGATTGATGTTGGGACATTGTATATATGCTGGATGTGCGGTAAACTCTGCTTGCGCGATGCAGGATTTTGCGTGACGGCAGTTTGATGCGTAGTTCGCATGTGGCGGTGTAGATATCACTACAAACTGCTTAAAGTCAACATCATATTTTCATAAAATACTAAAAGCAAGATGGTTGAACCGGTTTTGTAGCATAAGAGATATTTATTTTCATCTACCTACTTTATGCTTTAGGAAAACCTTCGATTCCTTACCTCAGGCAGTTCATCCTTGGTCTCGGCCTCGTCTCCGAGCTCGACCAGTCCAAGCGCTTCCTCCAAGAGATCGAACCGAGACTCCTCACTGCTCACCAGCTGCGGAGGAAGATCGCCTTGGATCACGTACTCCCCTGAAAGAAAGAACAGTTGGTAAGACATAAAATCGTTTAATAGTAGGTACCTATCTACGCAAGTACTCCAGCACCCCAGCCGAAGGCATGGCAGTTGAAGAATAACGTCTGGTTCTAGCCATTCAGAGTCTGACTGACCCGGAAACTGTGAAAGGTTGATTTTTAGGGGCTGTCTTTAGTATGACCTTCAATGAGCACTAATACTGCATTTTTGTGTGTATTTTCATTTTTTTAAACTAATATTAATCGAGTTTGCAGCGCATGAAAAGTCTGCAAGCCGTAACAGCTATTTGGACACCGTCCCATATATTAAACTACAAATCTGTAAAGATTAAAATAAATGTTTTTTGCAATTACATACAAATGAAAAACACATCAGACGGAGATTACCTTTTAAGCAAGAAGATGTTTGTGTTAGTTAGGTGAACTCCGCTCTTTCACTTATCATGATAATAAGTGTGCAATTGAAAAACCAAAAACAAAATCAAATTAAAATTAAAATAAAACAGAAAAATAAAGTAAAACGCAAAATACAAAAAGATTAGCATTTTGAATTTACATTGGAGCGCTTTCGCGTACTAAATTTGAGCAGAAAAGCCGATAATACAATACTTATTCATTAATATCTGTTTTTCTATACATATCTAAGTCTCGCCACCCTTTAGTAACAAACAACCCGCATAATCATTATACTTCTTTTACTCCTCCACCGCTACAGAAAATCCCACGAAACAGTATTCCAATTTCAAACAATAACGGTTACTTCAAAAATAATTTAACACAAAAAAAAATCGCCTTCTGCACACCGGTACTAACCAAAAACAATATCAAAAAGAATTCTCCACTCCCAGGAGACCATAGACGAAAAAAAAATGCAAGGCGCAGCGGCACCGCCATCTTTCTTTCACATAATTTACAAGTTTTAAAAACTATAAATCATTACTCTATGCTTCTATAGCGGTTGACCACAAAAAAATAACCCTTTAAATGCTGACCGATAATCTTGTTTGGCTATGAAAGGGTCTAAAAGGCCGCCGGTAATTATGTATGGACAGTAGCCGAGGGGTTAGGGAATAAATCATAATTGACGGATGGCAGTTTTAAGATTTTTGTTCTAAGAAAATTTGAAAGTGTTGGAAGTGCTGCTGTGCTGTTTGTTTTAATTTTAAGCTGCCAAGGGTGTGAAATTTTATTTTTCTACTGCAGTAGTTATGTCAAAAAATATAGTTTTCTTTGTGGTTAAAGAACGCAAGAAGTAAACGAAAACGTATTTAACGATCGTAGCAGATGGCTTCTTTTAGTCTCTACCTATCCCCATGGGAAGAAGGGGTGAGTTTATGCATGTTGTATGTATACGTAAGAAAGAAATCTTGATACATATAAAACTAGCAGCGCCCCGCGGTTTCACCCGCATATGTGTCAATCCCGTGGGAATATCGGGATAAAAACTATACTATGTCCTTTCCCGGGACTCAAACTATCTCTATACCAAATTTCATCAAAATCGGTTCAGCGGTTTAAGCGTGAAGAGCTAACATAATACTAGTATGGATTTTAAGCAAGGAAGACAGTTGATTATATATTCTGACACCATTAACTCTGAAAAATTTTATATTTTTACAAGTTACCCGAAGTATTAGGTACACACGGCTACACATCAAGCTATACATAACTAGTATAAGCTGACTTCTGATTGTAAGAAAAACCTATACAATGCGAGGTCAGCTAAAACTGGAAATGTATAGCTTGATGTGTAGCCGTGTGTACCTAAATAACTTGGCAATACAATAATCTTTAAGAAAATGCACAAAACAAGGCTACAAATTCGCCAAAAAAAAACCATTCCTGTCATACTAAACCTGAGCTAAAATTCTGTGTTTTCGTTATCAAAAACCTGCCACTTCCTTGTCACCGAAAAAAATTACTTTCAAGCCACAAATTAACCCAAAATCAGTTTGACACATTTAGTCAAAACCCTTTAAATAAGTAACGGTGCACACAGTAGCCATTGTCATGCACAATATGACTTATCATAATCCTTATATTGTCTGGTCAAAATGACTCGAAGTCGGAGGCGACATGTTTTTTTTTCCACTGTCGCATTTAACGGGTTACCTCGGTACAAGATTAGAAGGGATTAATTTTCGGAAGCGTTAACGAATAATTTGATTAATACTTATTTTGTGTGCTACTGGAGTTTTTTAAGGAGATTAGTTGAATCAAAATCGGCCCAATTATTTGATTTAGGGCTTATTTTTCCTACCTTGCAGCCAGCCTCAATACCAAACTTGCTTGCTGACAGCATAGACATAAAAAAAGATGGACTCCGCGCCACGCATATCGAAAGTGAAGCACCGTACCGATCTATGTGTGTATGGAATTGATTGACGATTGACGCTGTCATGTCACGTAGGTAATGGCGGCCGGTCGGCATACTATGATGTAAATGTGAGGGTGAGCCGTGTTTGTCAAGCGGTCCCGGCATACAGTTTACTATGCTTCACTTTTTTCATTAATTTCATCATTTTCAATTCATTTTTTTCATCTTTTTTTTATAAGTCTGTGGCTGAGTTAATCTTTTCTCCAGAATATGAGCTATTTTCGTATAGCTACAAGAGAAAAACCAACTCTTCCATAATATAACCAATCTACCTTCATAAACAGGTAAATCCCATAGAAAAACACGCTTCGAAAACACAATAAAAAAAAAGTTCCTATGTTTAATCGGTCGAACCATACCAAATTTCGTCCGGTCGTAAAAAAAACACATGTTTTAATTGTTTCGCGGACGCCATATTGAGCCGCCATCTTGTGGCCTTCATGCTCCACCAATCACGGAGGGTTTTAGAATGTTATTAGGCTGTGGTTTGGCTAGTAATTGGATGGGTGTGCAAGAGTTAACGCTTTTTGTTTAGGTATTAATAGAAGCTATTTTCGCACTACCTATTTGTATTTTTTATTTTAGAAATAGAGAGGGAAGAGGGGTTTGTGGCTAAATAATAACAGCCGCAGGAGTCGATCGAAGGTTTAAATACGCTTGCCGAGGTCGGGTCGTGGATGGGTGACCATTCATTACCTAGATATCGAGACCCCTCCGTGCCTCGAAAAGCACGTTAAGCCGTTGATCCTAGCTGTCATTTGTAGATAATTATTTGACAGCCGAAAGTCTGACAACCAGTCTTACTAAGGGGAATCGTAGTACCCAGTCATGGGGTTGTAGAGGTCAGGGTGCTTACTCTCGAATATGATTCCGATAGATCGACATTGGTCAAACGTTAGTTGGTTGAGTTAAACGTCAGGGATTGGCTAGACTCAGTGAGTCCAGCCAATCCCTGACGTTTGACTGACAATTCCAATGTCGATCTATCGGAATTATATTCGAGAGTAAGCACCCTGATAGACAGTCGCTTCATGTAAAATACTGTTATTCAGCTGCATCCAACATAGTTGACGAAACTCCATATACAGGGCAAAGTACCTCAGGAGGGTACTAGGAAACTTACGTGCCCTCCGTGTCGTGGTCTGTAACACCAAGGCGTTGCTGGCCTTCCTTGAGGAGCTCGGGTGGGTTGAATGATCGATTTTCTCACCAGCCCGTCTTTCTAATACTTCTAATAATAGTTGGAAAAAAGGCTAGAAATCTACAATAACAAAGCTGAAGAGTTGTCTTGTCATTTTTATTTGTTTGAACGTAGGTACTAAAGTCTGGAAGTACCAGTCGGATTTGAAAAAATCTTTTTGCGTTTGATAGCACAATTCTTGAGGAAGGCTATTCGCCATCACGCAAGGACCTTTAGGGGTCGAGTAAAATGACAAAATAGTCAGAAAGAACGCTTCGCGAAAGCGAAGTTATAGCGCGGCCAGGTGATGTGATGCGACGGGGTGGGTCGAAGAACAGGAAATTTCACACGAGCAAAAGTTAGTTTAAAATAAATCTGTCCCAAATACAGTCTTTTATATGTAGAACTGAGCTTCTAAATCTTTAAATAGCCGTACGTAACAACTAAACTTCAAAAATAAACGATTGCATAACGTTTTGTTACAAAAAAGCGTATTGTAACCTTGGCAATGACTTGTCGCGCCGCTTGCGCCGAAAGTGAATTGATCTATAGATCTATGATCCATGGATCATTGGCGTGTCGGGCGCATTGTTGATTATTTCGACATCGAATGCTTTGATCGCGAATTTGTTATTGAAGTGCTTTAGGTGACTTTATTTGCGGAAGCAATGTCGAAGTTTTTGTAGTTTAGGTTTCATTTCAATTTTATTTAGAATAACTGAAACTGACAAAATTGTCTCCAAGCAGGACAGCCGATCTCATCATTTGCCTAGCATTTTCCCAACAATGTTGGGATCGGCTTCTAGTTTATGCGGATGCAGCTGAATGCAACATTTTATCGCTTCCCTATTGACATAACCACAAATTCAAGATGGCCGCTCCTTCAATAGAAATCTATTGCTTCCAATTGTTTCAAATTAAAATGGATGAGGAGTCTTGCTATTGGTTGAACACTGGTGATGAACAAATTGATGTCAATTCTAATGATTTGGTTGATTTTCTCAAGCTTACAACTGGAATTGAGATTGACAGGTGGAACGGATGACAAGAATAGGGTACCTAAAATGACTCTAAAGTTTCCACAGGATGTTATTGTGATAGCCTTAATTTTTAAGCTAGTATAGGAAAACAACCAACACTGACATCTACCAACCCGCACTGGGCCCGCGTGGTGAATTACAACCCCTCCCACTCACAGAGAGGAGGCCTGTGTCCCAGCAGTGGGAACATTATAGGCTGATAGAAAGAGCCTGAAATTCTGACACACAGTCTTACCAACGGTGAATCGACTTACCCAGTAACAGGGTTGTGAAATACTAGTATTTCACTTAATCCTACTTTTCACACTAATAATATTATAAAGGCGAAGGTTTGTGAGAGTGTTTGTATGTTTGTTACTTCTTCACTCAAAAACCACTGAAAGGATTTGGATGAAATTTGGCACAAAGTTTATAACCCGGATTAACACATAGGATACTTTTTATCCCGATATTTCTCTACGGGATCGACATTTATGCGGGTGAAACCGCGGGGCAGCTAGTAATAAATAACCATGTGAAAAGGTGAACCGATGACCTGGTGAAGGTCGCAGGAACCAGTTGGATGCGAGAAGCACAGAACCGGTCGAAGTGGAGGTGCTTGGGGGAGGCCTATGTCCAGCAGTGGAAGTCTTTCGGCTGAAATGAAAGAATATGGGAAGGGCTACCAAAAAAATTCTCTAGTGAACAGCTTTCCAATTTCTCATAGCGATAGGGAATCTCTAGGTAAAGCAATTCTCCCATTATGAAAATATTTATAACAATAAAACAGCTTTTATCAATATGCTAATCTTAGAAAGTTTTGTACTGCGGAGATTATATTAAATTTGAAAACATATCATACCATCACGCCTGTAATCAGGTACTGAAGGGTTAGGCAGAGCTGTACCTTTATAACACCCAAATTTTGCTACGTAATTACATTTTTAGTCCCATGTAAGAGGGGGCGAGGTTATTGCCGTCAACCGAGCAAAAATATATTCTGAAATCGTTTTGAACCACTCTTCAAATCCACTGCTTCGTAAGTTCTCAAAATTTGTCCGCTCAACAACGTAAATAACGTAATGAATGTTGTTTAACTATCAAAATAAAACCCATTGCTACTGATTATAGTGTGTTATGCTATTACCTCGCCGTCTTGAGTAGGTACGGTGATCAATGCTCGTGCCTTCTATGTCTGAAAAGAGGCCTTTGACCTGCTGATGCTGTGCGCCAGCTCAGAATATAAAGTTCCCAATGCTGAGAGACAGCTTTCGAGAGGGGGCTGTAATCTACCACGCGGGCAGTGCGGGTCGATAGAGGTCACATTTCATCGAATTTTTGGTTCTATAGGACATGCCGCACGGTTTCCTCGCGATATATTTCTTTAACGTTTTGAGAGCATAGGTGCAAACCCACGACCTACTCGTAGGTAAGTCCGTGGCCAGTACCACTGGGCCATCACCACTGGCTGGTATTATTAGGTATATCAATTTTGTTTGTCTCTCTTGCACAACATAGCATCCAAACCAATCTTAACAATTGATTTTAATTAGGATTTATTAAGGGACTGCAGTCGCCATCTTTGTGTTCTAATTTAGTTTTGTTTATAAGTATTAGGTAACGGACTATAGCTTCTGCTCGCGACTTCGTTCTCGTGGAAGTCGAAAGATACACAATATAAAAAAATAAAAGCGACATTTTTAGGTATAAAATTTGATTTGTGATTTGTGCCCGGTTGATAGCAATAGGCTCGCCTTCTATTAAATGGGATTTTTAAAGGTAACTGCAGCGGAATGTGGATGTAATAGTTATAGGTAAAGACGCCAGCACATCAAGCTACTACAATCTGTCAAATTTCTTTAATAGATTTTCAACTTTATAGCTAAAGCATAAGGTTCAAAGTTGATTGGGAAAATTTAACAGATTCGGATAGCTTGATGTGCTGGCGTCCGTACCTACAGCTCTGCCTAACCTTTGGGGAAACAAGCCGTGATACTATGTTGTGTATCTTTTTTTTAATAAAACTCTTTCAGCCCCGAACCACCCCGGCCACGCTATTACCTACTTCGCTTTTGCTTATTAGCGTTCTTTCTGACTTTCCTTTTTCAGAGATAAGCACGTTCAAACAAAAAATAACTAACTATAGTCGGACTTTTAATTAGCTGCAGTAAAATGACAGCTTATGTGTTACTTAAATGACTGAAATTGGTGTCTTTTTGTTTTGTCGCGGCCATCAACCAAATCTTGTTTTTCTAGTACAGAATAGTGTAACAAACGAAACTTATTTGACATGCATAAAAAAAAAATAGGGATCCGCCGGTGTCGGGAGCAGGGTCCAAGCTACCGGTGGTTAGGTCTCCAGAGACAGGAACCTCCTCACAATGCGAGCCGTATCGAGGAGTACTGCCTTCTGAATCAGGCTTATTATTATTATTATTATTCTGGCACTCCAGCATCATTTATAACTGGCTAACATTTTATACACAGTCGTGCCGTTACCAGAGCAGAAAATACATTTAAATACATACAAAAAATGCCTGTCTCTAACTCAAAACACTCATACATAAAGGCAAACCTACCTACAAAAATGTAAAAGGGTGTGAACATAGCCTCACGGCAGGGGTCATCGTTTTTTCGATACCCATTTAAATGAGTACCCCACTGCGCGGAGGTATCAACATACTGAGCTCTGAGAGTAGATACGTGCTGTTTTTTATGTTTTTTAAACTAATGAGTATTTATGCCTATGTACCTATAACAGGCCACATAATTTTAGCTTACAGTCGGACTTTTAATTAGCTGCAGTAAAATGACAGCTTATGTGTTACTTAAATGACTGAAATTGGCGTATTTTTTTGCGGCCAAAACCCAAACCTTGGGTTTTTTAGACGGAATAGTGTAACAAACGGAACTTATTTGACATGCATATCTCTAAACGCAGTCCGAAATGAGTTCTTAAGAAGTGTCATTTCAGTGCAGCAAATTAAAAGTCGGAGTATAGTTAGCTTTATTATATTAGTATAGATTGATAAAACTTTAATTTTACTTATCCAAAGCTGACCAATCTCTTTTCACAATCACCAAAAAACTTAAATTTCAAAAATCGAATCATGTAGTTCTACAACCGGTTCCACATTCCAAATCCAAACCGAAACAACTGACATACACTCGTCCCTTTCTTGCGCAACTTTTTGTTTCAATTTTCGAATTAATTTAAAATCATTCCGAGCGTGTTAGAGAGAGAGACAGCGATATATCTTTGTGATCTTTGATGCGGTTTCTCATTGCGGTCGCCTGATTCGACGCTCCATTGCAAGTAGGTATTTTATTTC